>CM054132.1:26651197-28085531 GCA_028751855.1 Ambrosia trifida | reverse complement strand
GAGAACCGTGAGAACAAGTAAAAAATCAATCAAAATCAAATTTTTTTTGATACAAACCTCATTATAATCAAAATACAACATTAATAAATGAATTCTTTCCAAATAATTCATCTTTTCTTGCAAAAACACTTTCAAATTAACTTTTTACACATGTGTAAATAAAACAGTTTACATATGTATAAACAATAAATTTACACATGTGTAAAAACAATTTATTTCCGTATACGTTTGAATTTTTACGCGTAAATTGTGTTTTTGAGATTGTATTTTAGTAATAAAGACAAGTGTAAAAAGAAATTTTGAATTTGAATGGTTTTAGATGCCGTTCTCACGGTTCGCACGAAATATAGGTGTTCTCAAATTAACTTTCCCCTATATATATATATATATATATATATATATATATATATATATATAGGGTAGGGTTCAATTGAGAACCAACCCTTAGTTAGGAACTTTAGGAACCAATCTCATCCATCCATCTTCAATGGCATGATGGTAAATACGTTAAACATTAATTAACTTTTTAATTAAATCAAGGGGTAATATTGTCTTTTGGTATGTGAGTATTAATAGGTTATTTAGTATACATTGTAACTGACAAAAACCACAACTAATATCATTTGTGCGTACAAAAAAATTATACTGTACGATAAACATTAAACAACTATACGTCAGTGTATATTCATATTCCAACAATTATACATCAGTGTATATTCCAATCATTGCTACAAAAACATTATACTGTACGATAACATTAAAACAACTATACGTCAGTGTATATTCATATTCCAACAATTATACATCAGTGTATATTCCAATCATTGCTACAAAAAACATTATACTGTACGATAAACATTAAACAACTATACGTCAGTGTATATTCATATTCCAACAATTATACATCAGTGTATATTCCAATCATTGCTACAAAAACATTATACTGTACGATAACATTAAAACAACTATACGTCAGTGTATATTCATATTCCATACACTCACACGAACTGATAGGTTGGTCTTATCAAGAGTAACCTGAAACAAAGAAAAAGGTTGTTATATTCAAACAATTATACATCGGTGTATAGTCCAATCATTGCTACAAAAAACATTTTACTGTACGATAACATTAAACAACTATACGTCAGTGTATATTCATATTCCAACAATTATACATCAGTGTATAGTCCAATTAGTACTACAAAAACATTGTATTGTACCATAAATATTCAACAAATATACGTCAGTGTATATTCATATTCCAACAATTATACATCAGTGTATAGATGAATGTTAGTGTATCTGTACGCTTCAACATGATCTGAATTATACATCGGTGTATACTTCCAAAAACTAAACTAATATACGACAGTGAATAATTGTATAACTCTTTGTACGTATGAAAACTGCTATAACGCAACATGAACTGAATTATACATCGGTGTATAATTCCAAAACTTTGTACGTACGAAAAATTTTTGCACGTAAAGAAAAACTGCTCTGCAAACTGAAACCCTAATTGCGAACAAAAAAAAATTAAAACTAAAAAAACATTACACAAATACCTTGATTCTCAACACTATTTTGCAAAAAAGGTTGTGATTGTGTATCATGATCCTCAATATCGTGAGAAACTGATTGAATGATTTCATGTATATGATTATTATCCATCACTTGTTTATCTTAATCGATTGAAGCCGGGTCTAATGAATCGTACGTGATGTTGATATTTTGGAGGAAGGCAATTGAGTGATATTAGGAGGAAGTTATGAGTGATATTAGGAAGGCATTGATGGTGATAAACATTCCATCTTTAAAACTTTTTTTTTAATTAAAATATAAAACATAATTGTTCAATTACCATCCTACCCTTAGATCAAGATTAAAGATGAATGGCTCAGATTGGTTCCTAAGTTCCTAACTAGTACCTTGGTTCCTAAATGATCTTTTTCCTATATATATATATATATATATATATATATATATATATATATATATATATATATATATATATATAGGGGAAAGGGAAAAGAGAAACCCCCTAAAATGAGAAAACCAATGGAAACCTAACTAGTGGTTCTAATTAATCCACCTCACTATGTTTTATTTTGGAGGGAAAGGGTATATTAGACTTTTTGCTTTGGTTGCTTTATCAATGTTATGACACCTGATTTGTACTAAAGGTCTAGATCATTATTATTTACTTTTCCCATACACCTTCCCACCCTTTCCACTCTCAATAACCCACACCAACACCAATGTCTTCTTCTGGGCCGTCTTCTTCCTCTCATTAACTTCACTGAAACCTCAATAAGTTCACTTAAAGTTCTTCCTGCCTCATTAACTCTTTCATGCGATGGAATTGAATCCTCAAATCAAGCCACATTCAATGATCTTGGATTCTGTGAATAACCATGCACCGTCTGATTTTGTATCAGAAACAGAGGATGATAGTGGTGATACTGGATCTCAAGGTTTCTACATGATTTTTTTATCGCCGATCATATAATATTTCCTAGTTTGTTATAGTACTGCTCATGATCATAGGGTTTGTAGCAGGTTTTTATATATTTTAGAAAGTAGCATTTTTTTGTTTGTTCATGTTTATAGTGTTTTTCATAGTTATAGTGATTTAGTTATAGTTTTTTTAAAGTTTCCAATATTTGTTGTTAACAGGGTTATATAGTGTTAGGATGTTTTTTAATGGTTTTACTATTATCTAAGGTTTTTAGTTATTTTGTTTTAGGTTGGTTTGTAATGTTTTATATTTTTTTTGCTGTTTTCAGGCCTTAATTTTGGTTTCTCATCTGGGTCTTCATCTTTGTTGAGGAATGTTGATGGAGGGGAGCCTGTTGATGGAAATGAAATAGGAGGGAATGAAGAGATATATGTAGGTGTTGAGTCTGGTAAGAAACTTTTGCCAAACATTGACTTTACTATCATGCTCTTTGTGGTGGTCATAGTAGTGTGTGGTGAAAGCTATTTTTTGGCCAAAGCAGAAATTTTTTAAACCATGGAGAGAATCTACATTATATATGTTACATGTGTTACATAGAAACTGTTTTGGTGTACCAACTTTTTTATTTGAATATATATTTTTTACAGCTTTTTTTGTGTCTTATATATTTTAGGTACAACATGCTTTGTGTTAAAGAATAGACTTATAACGTATGTAACACATAAGGGGATTATAAATATAGAAATCTAACATGTTTTTTATTTAACAGGTGAAAATCAAGACATTGAGCCGTACTATGTTATTGCAACCCCGAACGGCACCCAATTCTGGATCCCCAATGTTAGCCCCCGGTATTTGCCTGCTATTGGTCAGGTTTTCCCGACGTTTGAGGCTGCAATGTCCATGTACAAAGAATATGCCAGGCAGGCCGGTTTTTCAGTTAAGAAGGGACAAACCAAGGTTTGGATGGGGGGAACCGACACACAAGTACATGCGTTGTTGCAAATATGGTAAACCTCAGTTTAACAAAACCTTTGACACCTTAGTTGAACCTTCTGTTAAACCCCGTAAAACTTCGTCCAGCCTTTCCAATTGCCAAGCCCATGTGTTAGTGTCAATCACTTGTGGAGGTTCGTGGTTTAAAGTCATTCGTTTTAACGATGTTCACAACCATCAGCTGTGTGATAAAGATAACATTGACGTTAGTAAGATTTCTCGTAAACTTTCTTTCTCAACTAAACAATTCATTCATAACATGTCTCTTAACCGAGTTGGACCTGTGAAAGCTCATCGTTACTTAGTGTCTCTTAAAGGTGGTCACCACAATGTGCATGGAACTGCTTCTGATTTCAAGAACTTTAGTAAGGAGCTTCGAATTTTTATCGGCGAGAGGGACTCGTCTTTATTCCTTGACCGCCTGCGTGATCGGTTTGAAAACTTGCCAGACTTTTTTTATGACTTTGTTGTGCGCGATGGTAAACTGCATTCTGTTTTTTGGGCGGATGGAATTTCAAAATTGAACTACAAGGCCTTCGGTGATGTTGTGGCGTTCGATGCAACATACAACACAAACAAGTAAGTTACCTTAACGTGCGTTACAGGTTTTATGTGTTTTGCATTTTTTACTGCTTAACATACATAAATAACATGTGGCTGTTCATTTAACGTGTAGGTACAACATGATATTTGTCCCTTTCACTGGTGTGGACCACCACAAGCAGTGTGTGACTTTTGGTGCAGGATTGATAATTAATGAGACCATAGATTCCTACGTTTGGTTGCTTGAATGTTTTTTAAAAGCTCATGGTTCACAGCCCAGGCTAGTGTTGACCGACCAAGATCCGTCGATGATGCAGGCTGTACCACAAGTGTTCAGTGAGGCTCGCCACAGGCTATGTATGTGGCATATAATGAAAAACTACCCAACAAGGTAATGTTATGTAGGCACGTACTTAAGTGTTTTATGTTAAAGATGTCTTACATTTATTTATGCTTCTGCACCTAGGTTGCTGCTGATATTTTATCCAACACTGAATTCCGGTCCTGCATTCACAAATTGGTGTGGAACATTTTCATAAAACCTTCAACATTTGAGACTCGATGGAATGCGCTACTAGAGACATTTGGGATTCAGGAAAACCAGTGGTTGAGCGATATGTTTGCAATCAAGGAACTGTGGGTGCCGGCGTACTTTAGGGAGTTTCCAATGTCATGCTTGATGAAAACAACATCCAGAAGTGAGAGTTCAAACAGTGCATTCAAGGTCAATTCCACTAGTGCCCACACACTTGTTCAGTTCATGTTATGTTTTGAATCCCGTCTCGATAGCCAACGTTACCGTCAGCGTGTTGCCGAGTACAAAACATCATCGACGGTTTTTTTATGGGTCTACGGACTTACCCATTGAGCAGCATGCGTTTAGCTTGTACACCAATACTGTGTTCCAGGAAGTTAAGAAGGAGATTCTGAAGGGGAAGTTTTCATGCTACATCTCGAATGTTGATGAAAAGGACAACATGCCTACCGTCTTTTCAGTCACCCAACTTGACAAGCGTCGTGATGTTACCAGTGTTTACCAGGTACCCATTTATGTTATTGTTAGAAACTACTGATGTTATTGTTATAAATGTTTTAAAAATTTATGTTACCTGTGTAACAAGTTAGTTGTACCACACCAGTTCAGGCTATTGGACTTTTAATAAGTTGAAATTTTCAACCTTTTTGTCTTTTAGGGGTTTCTGTTAAAAAACTAATTGCTACATGTGTAACAAGTTACTTGTACCACATCAGTCAGGGTTATTGAACAGCCCTTGCAGTGTAGCCAATGTGATTTAGGCTGAATATTAATCCTAGACATAATAAACCCTCTTGTTACATATGTAACTATTTAATTGCACCAAACACCATATAGGAATTTGATTGTTTTGTACTTCTGGTTATTTAGTTTTTCTCTGTCAAAATTCCCTGAAGTTTCTTAGAACTGTTAGAAAGTTTGCTACATGTGTAACAAGTTAGTTGTGCCAATATACTTTTGTCAGAGTACAGTATGTGCATGACTTTGGATTACACAGCTGTTATAATTATGTACTTTTAATACTTGTTGCATTCCTAGGTCTTACCATTTCTAGCATCAATTGTGCAGGTGCGGTTTGATAGCATTGATTCAACGGCTGAATGCTCATGCCGATGTTTTACGCGTCTCGGCTACCTTTGCTGCCATGTCTTTGCAGTTTACATGATTAAGAATGTTGACCGCATCCCGCAGCAATATGTGGTCGAAAGGTGGTTACGTGATATTTTACCCAACAGAGTGTTCTCCATTTCTGGACGTTACGGTGTTGACACTCATCCAGGTTCAATGTTAAGAAATGAGGTACTTGAACTTGTAACTGAATGTGTAGATGTTGCCAGAACTGATGAAACTGCACTGGCGGACTTGGTTGAACAGTTCAAATCTATCAAACTGCACTTGTTATCCAGGGAACCAATTTCTGTTATTCCGGATCAACCGTCTCCAACCGACGTGGAAGAAATTATTGGCCAATCGGCTGATACTGAAACTGTGGTTGCCAATCCTGATGTGGCACGCAACAAGGGTTGTGGGAAAACTCGAAGAATATCTGGAGATGGTGAGAAGGGCAACCCAAAGCGTCCGAAAATGCCTAAGGCCCCATGCCTATGCAACAACTGCCACCAATATGTCACGGATCACGATGCAAGGAATTGTGAGAAGGTTGCTGCGATGAAAAGGGCCAAGGAGGAGGCGGCACAAGCCCGGAAAGCCTAGTTAGGTTTATGGCAATTAATGGGGCAGCATTACTAATCCCTGCTTTTTGAACCATGTTGGACACTGGTAACAGTTAGAAGCACATGCAGTCCCTTTTTGTTGTTACGTGTGTAACATGGTTGCCACATTTTGGTGTGTTTGTTGTTCCCCAGCTACTTCTATTTTTATTTGGTAGAACTACTTTTATGTATAATCTTCACCCACTAGACATGCTTTTTTGTGGTTTGTAATATATAATGTGGTGTGTTTTAGGATCTATGTTCTGTCTTATAAGTAGTTGGTAACAGGGGCCGCATTGGTAACATACGCAACAAAAAGGTAGCTGGGGCAATCTGATTATTATATTAGATCCCCTATATTACATATCATTATTTCTGTGGGCCCATGGATAGGACACATGGGTATGTGTTGTAGATTTGGTACGGAAGACCTAGGGAACTACCAAAATCTAATAAAATATGTACTTGACAAAGTAACAAATGAAGAGAATAAAATATAAAATCATGATGCACTCCCTAGCACCCAAAAATATTTATGACATGTTGATTTGACATAAAGCAAAATCTACCACTATAGCATTAAACACAAATTAAATTATCACCAACCACCCAACCACCCATCCTTGAACATAGTTTTTATACCTCATTTTGGTTAAATAGAATTCAGTGTTCCATCCCATAATAATAGTGTTCCTAACTTACCAAAAGAAACACTTTCTGCAAATGGAAAGCCCTTCAAAACCTCATGCAGCCAAGCGCCAGAAGACAAAGGCGAAGAGGAGGTCACTTCAAAAGTAACTGATTTTTGGGCGTTACTGGAGCGTACTGAACACCAAGCCATTCATGGTTGGAAGAATGTTAATGATCCCAACGAGAGCAAACTACCGAAAAAAGGTGTCGAAACTATAATGATGGAAGATGGTAATAGTACACCGGCGACGTCGGGCGATGCACAGATGGAAGTTGATGGAGGGGTGTCAGTTGGCACTGCGTACTCGGTAACCAAAGAGCCTGTATCAATATCAGCTGTTGCATGTCCAGGTGTTGAGTATGATCACGAGTATTGCGGTTGTCCATTGTGTCCAAATTCACCAAATACCCTCGCCAGGTGGGCAAGTTATAACCCTTGGGAAGACGAGGACAGTGAAATGTCGGAGCTGAGCTTGGAAGCGCAGTATGGATCATTCTCGCCATAATGGCTGCAACTTACGATGGTTATCCTTTTGTTGATTAACCTGTTTTGCCGGGTAGTCGTACTTTTGTTATGTGTTCTTGTCTAAGTCTTAACCTCATTAAGGACTGTCTATGTAGTTTTTTATTATCATGTGTTTGCTTAAGACTAGTGTGGTATGTCACAGTCTGACCATGTAGCTATCTGTTATGTATGTAACAGATTTGTTAAGTAGTAAAATAACATATTAACCCCTATGCTTTAACAATTGTCATGTACCCATTTTTAAACCTTTTTGTCTTTTAGGGGCTTTTGTTAAAAACATTCTGCTACATGTGTAAAAAGTTAGTTGTGCCCCATCAACCAGGGGTATTGAACAGCCCTTGTAGTGTAGCCAAGGTGATTGGGGGTGAATATTAATCCCAGACATAATAAACCCTCATGTTACATGTGTAACAAGTTGATTTCACCAAACACCATATTTGGTATTTGATTGGTTGGTACTTCTGGTTATTTAGTTTTTGTATGTCAAAATTCCCTGATGTTTCCTATAACTGCTAGAAATATTGCTAAATGTGTAAGAAGTTATTTGTGTAAATATATTTTTTGTCAGTGTACAGTATGTGCATGATTTTGGATTACAGAGCCGTTATAATTATGTACTTTTAATACTTGTTGCATTCCATATCAGTTACCATTTCTAGCATAAAAAATCATCTTACCTTTCTAAGACTAGTATGGTATGTCCCGTCACACCCTAACCATGTAGGTACCTGTTATGTATGTAACAGATTTGTTAAGTAGTCAAATAACATATTAACCCTCTCTTAATCATTTAACCTATAACTCAATATCCACAACACTCAGAATACCTTACCACCTTACCATTTTAAACTATATTAACATATGTAACACTATTTACATAACATATGCTAAAAACACTTTTACATACGTAACAGAATAATATTATAAGCAACACAGTTAGGTGTTCAACAAGTGACCATACTAGTTAAGTTATGTTACAGAACCCAGCAGTATGTTAGGTGTATTATCACCCAAAAAACAGTTTTAAACACTACATAATTGTCATACACAGTTAAACAACCCCCCCTTCACGAACGTTCCTCCTTACTTCAAATGTGCCCTAGCTTCCACCTCACCCTTCTTTGTGTTAACCGGTGAACGCAAAATATGCGCTGTGTACTTCGAACGTAGCTTGTTGATCTCGCCTTCTTTAGTGCGCCAATGCTTACTGAAATTGCATTCAAACGGTACATGAAGCCCCATGAATCTCTCCATGTGTCTCATTAGGAAGACCCCACAATCCGTGGCATTACCAGCCGTTCCCCACTCTACATCCAACCTATGTATCTCCGCCCCTCCGTTCTTTCCCGCCTTCGGATGGTTGATGCTTTTAAGGAACTCCACAGACATGTGCTTCTGCAATAATCATGGATCATGAAACCCAAAAATAATACATCAGCGAAAAAAACATTTGTTTTAAATGACCAATGTTTACGCTTTTCAAAAGTGATTAAAACAACTTACATATTTGTGCACAGTATCCTTTTTGTGAAAGTCAGCATGATCCTTGCATGTTCGCCTCCCTCGTTTTTTGTCATTATCAATCAGCATTATGGCGATATTCTTTAGCTCAAAGACCAATAAGTAGTAGTGGGCCCTTTCAAGGATCGGGAAAAAGACGATATCATATCGTTTGAAGTCACGGTTGGTCTCATAGGCCGGCACTGCAGCAGACATCGCGTTTGAAAACCGCGAAGCTCGTCAGATCGGATCACACTTGGTATCATTAAGCATCCATGGAACCTATTTTTTTTTTTGTTAGCAAAAAAAAAAAAAAAAATCAATACCAGTTTCATAACATACGTAAACCGATGTTGTCTTTTTAAATAACTTACCACTGCGGTTGTGCTTACAAACAAACGAAGAGGGGCCCCGTCCGATTTCAACCTCTCCTCGTAGTTTAAGACATCCACCCAACAGTCAATGATCACATCCCTCACCTGCTTCCCCGGCTTCAAAGTTTTGATCATGCTACGTGTGGCTTCCACGTCACATAAACTTTTGAACAACACCTCACTGTACACATGTTAACCAAGATAAATTTTTTGAAGCAGTCTTATAAGTTTAAACATTGGTCATGGTCTTACTTGGCAAGTGCATTATCTATTTCATCATCTGGTATGTCTACATTTTCCACCTGTTCTCCATGCTCTATGCTGAAAAAAACAGAAACCAAAATGCCACCAGTTACACATGTTACAGCAGTTCAAGAACTTATTACCACATACATTGTTCATGTTACTTACCGATTACTTATGGCTACCCTCCTTCTTTCCTCAGAACCACACAACATATTCAACGGATCCTCGTCCCTGTAAACAAAGTTCCACACAGCATCATCATCCTTCGTGACCCCCTCTCCCAAATTTACCCCCCTTATGTGAAAAGGTGACTTATGAACGTATGTCACATTCCTTTCACGTAGGGGGTTTCTCTTGGTTGCATCCATCTTGGCGATGATTTCTTGACACATCGCCAAGGTCATGTTGTCGTCATCTACTTGCAGATTTCCACTAGGGGCATACTCATTGTAAACCTGAGTCTGTGCGTCATATGAACTCACGGGTTGCACCAACGGATACACCATTGATGCGACAACGTCCTGGCAAACTGTCTTTTCATTTGGAGCCACACCGCCACCATCTGTAACGTACGTCACAACTTTCATTAGCTGACTGATCTGATCCAGCAGTTCAACATTGTTAAGATATAGAGTTGATACCTGATTCACCTGGTTGGTCCTTCAAACCAGATTCCATTGTCTGAGACATTGTGACAGATCCTGTAAGATAAGCATTAAAAACTGTTAAAAACACAGAGCATTTATATAACATTTCTGTATTTTTTTATTTTTAAGAAGTGAATTCACACCTGACTCCCCCTGATTTGCTGGTTCTGCCTGTGTTAAGCCAAAGCTAAAAGTTGGCGCATCGTTGCTATCCGGTGTCGACATACATGGAAATATCCAGGAGATTCCTGCAAATGTGTTACCCCAAATAATATGTGGACCTTTTTGTGGATTATAAATGTATTTCAATTTGGTTTTATTTGCATACCTGCTTGTGTATCTTCCCCCGCCTCAGCAACCTGCTTGCCCCTATCACTAGTTTCTGCCTTGTCCGGATGTACTTCTGTAGGACATTTTCGCACGAGCCCACTTATCACACATCCAAATCAGCTATGCATGTACTTATAAATATTACAATATCATACCTGACTCTTTGTTGCTGGTTGTGGGCACATCTGCTTCGCTGGTTGAAATTTTCTCATCGCCTTAAATACAACGTTTTAAAACACATGCTTAATATGTTTGGCGATGCGTTATACCAGCCTTTACTTGTGGATATATATGGTTTTATAACAATACCTGTTTTCTCCTCTTGCAGTTGTTCATGTGTTTTTGTGTCTCCCACCTTCACACTTGAGTCATCTTTGTTGTCTTCACCAGTAGCTTCATGTGATGGAGTGCCGCCTGAGGAGACTGTGTAACATACGTCACCAGATAACAATCATAAGACAGTTGTATACATTAGCAATTTTATAATAGTCAACCGGCATACCTATTGGTTCACTTTGTGTTGCTGCCCATGTTTGTGTGCTCACAACCTCCTGTTCAATCTCATTGTTTAGTGCATCCAGTTCTGAAACAACAATATTATCCCGTCCTTAAAGTTAATTAACATTTAACACCTAGTCAATTTTCAGTTTGTGGTTTATTACGATTTTACACGTGTATAAAAAAGAATTCATTATTTACCTAATTCGGCCTCTTGTGTTGCACCCAAGGGTTGTGTGCTCACCAATTCCTCTTCATTGCAAGTGGGAACCACATCACCTAGCACATTTTCAGCAATTTGTCTGCTGGCATCGACATCTGTAACAGATCATAACATTACAATCTTAACAAATACTCCCCACCCGTTGACCTATGCGTATGTAACCGAACCTACCCTAGCTATATTTTACTTACCTTCTTTTTGTAGTTCCCCTGATTGTCCTGCTACATCCTGTTCATTTTGCCCGTCTTCACTAACCTCAGAAAATTTGTTGGTTAAATTCCTGGCCAGATCTTCATCTCCTGTTACGTATGTTAAATATATAAACAGTCACACACAATGCTTCCTAATGAATGGAATGTGCATAGTGTTAAATACATAAACAGTTAAACATAATGTTCCTAATGCGTGTAACACATGTAGCACCTGTTTTTGAACCATCATTTTTGTGCTTTGCACTGTCATGCAGATTCTTCCTGTATTGGCTTAGAATTGGACTTTCCAATGCCCCTGCCTCATCCAACGTGCCACCAACGCTTTTCTTTTTTGATCGTGTGATTGGGGACTTGTTTAGCGGCGAATCACCCAAACTCAAAACATCATCCTCGACTGCTTTTTCTTTGTTGCTTTGTTCAGCCTTATCTGCTAATTTTTCGATATAGAAGTTCAATGGATTTATAGTTAACAAAATTGGGTATTGGGCTTAAACATCAAACTTGCACTTACCAATGGTGGTACATTTACCTATGGCAGCTATAACAGAGGAGATTTCTCCATCAGCATTTACACGCGCAACAGCTTCGACCTCACTCGCCTTCCCCATGTCTTTAATGAACTCATCATACCTAGCCTTGACAGCAACAACTTCTTTTCTACCTGGATAGTCCTCATCTAGCTTGCAGATGGCCGATTCAACCCTCTTTCTCGTTCTAATCAAAACATCTACGAGATCCCCCACACTTGCTACCCTTTCCTGTTTGGTAATTTTTTGTTAGCATGCCATAAATATGTAATACGGGGAATACATGAACTGTTTTGTTTGTAATACATAACATGTTACAAACCTCGATGCTTGGCTCATCTATTCCAAGCTTCACACCCTCGTACGAAGTTAACGGTTTCACAGTACCCCTTCCGAAACCCCCTTCTTTTATCTCAATCCTTTCCCTGTCTCTTAACCTTTGGAATGTCCAGAAACTCATAGGAACCATCGAAGAATCAACATCAACACCTTTGCATTTAAAACTATCAACGTACAAAAGCTGCAAAATAGATGTCGTATACATGATTAGTATCAAGAAAACAAATACGGTCAGTAGTACCTAAGTGACTATGTAACATACGTAAAAAATTAACTTACTGTCAAAAAGGTTAGTGGCCCTGTAAAAGGTGGATCCAAACTGTCTCGCCTCAAACCAATTTTACAACTCCTAAGGACCTCCACTACTAACTCACACCAGTCAAGTCCAGCAAAATCCAAGTCATCCGTCAGATAGTCTAGTATGTTGTCCTTCAAACTGCCTTGTTTGTGGCAATCAACCATGATAGTATAGAAGCACATTGTAAAATCCATTCGGAAATTGAAGTCATCCTCACCATTGGACTCTTTCTCAATCATATCAACCATTTGTTTTGGAGATATAAATCTGCTCGGCGGGTACCTCTTTTTCCATTTAGTTATCCCTTCATCATGTTCGTCCCTACTCTCTAGCGCATTGAAAGACACCCCTCCAATCGGAATACCGAGTATCTTGTGCACGACTTCAGCATCAATGCCAAGAGTTGCAGACGGCAAGGTCAACTCCAAACTATCCGGGTCAAAGTTATCCACAACATAATGCCCTAACTTTGCTGGTATCCCATCCATTTTTATACTGAGCAGCCGGCCAAACCCCATTTCCTTCACCGCCAGCCGTTGTTCGTCGCTTAGTATGTTTATGCACCTTGTAAACTGTGTTGGTGATGACCTAGTACGTATTCCCAGCCACTCGTTCAACTTCGACCTTTTGCGCTGCTTACGAGGCTCCATGCCATCGTTCCACGACTTCTCTGCCCTCTTACGTTTGTTTGCCTTCTTTGGTTTGGCATTTTTGGTCCTTGGTTTTTCAGATGAAATCTGTAACGCTCGTGCTTTTGATCTGGTCATCCTAACCGGTGAGCTCGAGGACACATCATAGACAGGCATGGCTTGTTTACCTGTTACACATGTAACCATTTTAGGTGTTAACTTTTTAGTCACTATAGCAGTGTAAATATCAATTTATCTGAACTGATCCACCTTTCTTTGTTTTTGTTTGAACTTCTCCAGATGCTATATTCTTGTTTGCTTCTACAAAACATAAGAAATCAGGAGATATGGCTGAACGCCATCACATAAAACTGATTTACATACGTAACCGGCAAAGAATCGAAAACATATTATCACATACCTTTATTTTTCGCTGCCTGTCGAAGGCGTCGGTTACAAAAGAAGGACGACTTCTCTGCTTGACACAAAACACAACAATTAGGAAATTAAGGCATAGTAATCTACTTAACATGGCTTTAAAATCTATTTTCAATACTGACCCTTACCCTTATGTGGCTTCACGCTTGATTCATCATCGTCACTTTTTCCGGTCCCGGAAAACTCCGCATCACTATCATCAGACGCTTCAACTGATGTTTGTCCGCCCTCCTCGTCATCTGTAGTTTTCCCCATAGACGGCCCTGGATCATCATTCGGACAATGTTTGACGACTTTTTTACACCGTCTTTTTAAATTGACAAGCGGTGTGTCCGAATCATACTCTAATAACAGAACAGTTAAGAAAACATAATTACATTCTAAACAAAATATCATCATTAATACAGGATTAATACAAACACAAATAGAACCAGAGCAGTATATAAATGAAAATATCCTCAATCATTAATATCCATAATATATGTAATACCTACCTAATTGACGCTTTACTTCTTTGGGGTCAGTGGTTGATTTTGTAGTTCGTTTACCACGCCTTTTTGATTTTGAATCATCAGACAAAATGATCACTTTCCTTTTCTTCTTGTTTCAAACAAAGTATAAAGGTATTCAGGCCATATGTCCATTTCAACATGAGTATGTCACATTCACAAGGCCCCCATTCACAAGATACCCTATAATTATTCATACTCTTATAAACAATTTCGAGAACCCCCATTTCAGGGCATATCAACTATTCCAAATTCAAAAACTTCGATACCAGTAATTTATTCCACCAGACTCGAGAACCATCAAAACTTTTTTACAGTGAGTAGCAATGGTAATCAAAAACATTAAACCCATACCTTTTTGAAGTTTTCTTCGAACCTAACCGTCGAGCAAACGACGATAGGCTCCCCATGAACGATGCCATCCTTTCGTTGATGGTTGATCACTAATTGTTTTTTTGGTTTCTTCAAATAATCTTGTTTGGTGATGAACAACCACTCTCGATGCACTGTTAGAGAGAACAGGGGTTGGGGGGATTTTTGAATTTTGGAGGTTTGTATATGCAATAAGAGAGAGGGAGATCTTATTGATAGAGAGAGAAATTGATTTGACGGTTTCTGCAAAGCATGCAGTAACCAACAGAGATTGAAGGTCATTTACTACAATACCCTTCTTAATGCCCTCTCTCCTCCTTTAATGTACTTTATTGGATTTTAATATGGAGATTAAATCTAGACCATCCATCAAGTTTAATCAATGGCTACAAATGGGTTTACATGGTTTACTCATTTTAGAGGGTTTTTATTATAACCATCCCCTATATATATATAGATTATCTTTTAGATGATATAAATGATAAACTCTACTCGTTTTGTAATTTATATTTCCTACCAATTTATTTGCATATATCTGTCGGAAAACCAGACCCTTGGTTAAACACACACACGAGATTGAACGAACTTATTCAACTTATTTATCTATATTATCTTACTAGTTTTTATCCCGGGAGCGTGCCGGGTTGAAATATCTAATATAAAATAATAAAATATATTATTATTATTATTTTAAACAAATCTCTACCATAAGTTATCATATTCAAATATAAAAAAAAACGAATCTCTGCGCCGGGGTATAAATCTAGTGCCATTACAAATGAATTCGGAAGTTTGTAATCGACCATTCTAAAAAGAACTAACATGAAATAAGAAAAAAAAAAGTTAATTATTGAAATATCGACCGCATTAGTTTAAGGGTTATGTGATGCGTTAAAAAATTCATGGGTATATGATCGGGTATGTAGTTCGGGTATTTGGGTATGTTGTTTCGGGTAATCGGGTTGGGCATCACCTAATCCCAGACCCGACCCAAACCCACAAATTTTTTTAAACTAATCCCAAACCCGACACAATACCTGTCGGGTTACAAAAAAATAGTCATTTTTTTCTCCGATTTTTATATAGCACTATGGTACTCGTTGGAAAGATAATAAAACCCTCGTTAATTTGGTGTAATTTTTTTCTTTAAAAAATCTTGTATATAAAAGATATTAACGTTTAAAAGTTATGGGAGAAAATACGAGAGATAAAATAATAAAGGTTTAATATTTAGATTTAGTAGATTAGGTATTTAATAGATTAGGTTAAAGATTATAATAGATTAGGTTAAATCATATTTATTTCTTTTTTTTTAATTAGTTTAGAGTTGCCACATCACATACTATGTGGCATCTCTTAAATTAGAGATTACATAAGAGATGAATCCCTTTACAATATACATATAATATAGATTAAGGAAGAATGATGTATAACATTGTTATCATGCTACTACATTGCTACTCTTATTCTATAACTTTGTTTCTGGTCAAACCCATGTTCTTCATTTGCTTCACTGTCAACTATGGATATCTATATTTGATTCAGATATGTGAAGTCCTATTGAATTGAGAGATTTGTGTAGTTTTCTCTCATATTGGCCGCATTTTAGTTGTCCATTCAGTACCTTTCTGATATCAATCTGGGTAAGGGGTAGTATTGTCTACAGTAATTAAATTTTAATGCAATGCATAGTATTCATGTTTTCTTTTTGAATCATGACACATGTTGCATATCATAAATCAATAAGTTAAAGGTGGGTAGGATCATAAATATATATACCGGTTTCCGGAAATTGTCAAATTAATTGAACTATCAAACATAGGAAACAGATGTTACAAAGGTAGGCCTTTGGCTCTTCTTTGCTAACTACTAATTAGTTTCTTGAATTAAAAGAATTATTTTTTAAATTTAATATAATTCTAAACATAATACTTAACGTTTAAAAATTATGGGATGAAACATGAGAGAGAAAAATTCAATTTTGTTTTTATTTTATTTTTTTCCAAAAATCAATTAATGTCACATGACATGTCACATGACACACTCAAAAGAGATGATGCCCTCTATAAATAGCATGTAGGATTTATTCTTTTTGTTGTTATTATTTATGCTAATTAATTTTACTTCTAGTATCATTATTTTGGCTTTATATGTTTCAGTATTATATTCTTGTATGATCGACTGCATTATCATTCATTTCTCCACTTGCAATACGGTAGAATCAACCATTATTGCTGCTCCATAGAAAGAAAAAAATTATCCACAAATGATTTCAGAAGTTGGATCCAAGATTATTCTCACAATCATAACCTACTGGTCATGGTGATGGGAAGTCCGCAACCAGCAAGACAAGCTTGCTCGGACAGCACTGACAGTTCTTGTTCCGTCACTGATATTTGTATGGTACAAATGGAGGTTATCTTATTACAAAAAGGGCCTGGCGGCTAACTTGCGGCCAGGACCCTACGGCTTACCAATTTAAGTGACATGTAAGATTTATTGCTTTCAATTATATAATAGATGATTTATCAAAATCTCTAATCATTCCCAAATTTAGACTAGAAAACCTTGATGCCTTCGATCCTAGAATACCTTAGAATATTAAGTTTCTTTTACATATTAGTCCTTTTATACGTTTTAGGTTGAATTCGTTAGAATTCTCATTCTTTATCTATTGACGCTTTAGTGGGAGTTATCGCATTCGTAAACTGTGAGTTTACATAGCCCCTGTTTACTGTTTTACATATTTTGGGGTGAAACATGTTATTTTTGTCAAACTACAAACTTACAATCCAATATTATGTCTTGGTATATCTATGTGCTTTATGTCTTAAACTTACTTGGTAGATTCACATACAAACTCAGGCTAACCGGTTCGGTTGTAGCCCTTAGGCCATCCAGTTTGGATGTAGGCCTCAGGTCATCCCGTTGGGATGTAGTCCTCAGGTCAACCATTGTTGATTGTAGCCCATACTTTGATTCATATTCAATTGTTTTTGTTTTCATATACATGTGTGATTCATTTATGCTTGTTTTCACATACACACTCGGATTCATTTGGGTTGTTTTCATGTACATACGTTGATTCACCTATGCTTGCGTTCATATACATACTTTGAATTGTCTATGCTTGTTTTCACATACACGTTTGGACTCATTTGTGTTGTTTTCATGTACATACGTTGATTCACCTATGCTTGCGTTCATATACATACTTTGGATTTTCTATGCTTGATTCATATACATGCTTTGTTTTACCTAAGTTTGTTTTCACATAAATGCCTTAGATTAACTTAGACATACAAATTGTAGTACACTTTTTTAAACCAAACTTTCACAAACAAAACCTATGTGTTATCACCAACTATTTATAGTTGACCCACCATCTTTCCAGCTTAACATGTTTCAGGGTTATTGATGCATGTAGGAGTTACAAGTTGTTGGACACATAGGATGCTTGAGGCCTTAGAAAAACAATTTGAAGGCTTCAGAGTGTCTCCCAAATCGTGTCTTCTTCTTTGACCTCTCTGGTGATCTCTGGGACTTTCTCTTCATCCTACCACCCTTTGCCTTAGTCTTTGTCTTCCCCGAGGGAGGAGTGTCTAGCTCTGTGTCTATATCAGCAATATGTTCATCAGGATCCACTGTGAAAGTAGGATCCTCACCTAAACGCTTCTTCTTATCCCATGTAACATTCACGATTTTTCCAATGATTTAATTACAACTTTAGGGACATAAAGTGTCAACAATCCATTATTATTAGAATCGCATAAACCATACCTTAATGTATGTTGAGAAAATTCAAACCACTAGAATAATAATTAATCGATTTATTATATTAGATTAAGCGTTTTTAATCCGTTGTATAATCGATCAATTATTGGTATTTACTTACTAAATTAATAATACTAGTAATAAAACTAAATTAAATCTAGTAATGTGATAAAAGAAAAAGACAAAACAATTAAGATGAAAGGTGACGTTGTTGACTAAAAAAAAGAGATAAATAGAAAAAAAAAATTAGACAAAGACATTAAATGCACTACATCTTCCCAGGCGCTATATTTGGCGTTTCTCCGACCTTTCCATGAATGCATTTTTTTTGTTGGGTTTACAGCTTTATTTCATACCAAGACAAAACGAGTTACATTTTAGATGATGGGTAAGCGGGCAACAAGTTGCGCCGCTATCCCCTTTTGAATCGCAAAGCCTATCCTGCTAAACACAAACCCTTGGTTCTTAGGGCTCTGCGAGTCACTGTGGACCACCTTCTGCACTCGTTTCAGAAACCGTACTGCTTCAGGGGCTAGAGATCCAAATGTGTCAAAAGTAAACGGCAGGAACACATGTTGATTCTCTAAGCAGGCTGCTTCGTGCTTAGCGACCTTCTTAGCTTCTGCCCTCAAAACTGCCTGTCCCGGTGCAAAGCCGCTGTCTCGCAAACCTACCAAGGGGGAAACCCTGTCAAGTCAACACAAGCATGTTTGCCCCCAGCCCATCCAAACACAAGCACATCCGCAGGACGCAAGGTAGATCTCCCCTCCCGTGGATCAGTCAGAAAATTGACCGGTGCTTCTTTCTTGGCTGAGACCCCCGCCCTTCGAAGCACGTCCCATAGAACATCCCTGACCAAATCAAAGACGTTTATTTTGTATCCGATTAGTATAACCGCGTTATAAACAAATGGATCTCGTAAGTTTAGGATACCCACACACTCACTCTCACAGAATTGTTTTAAATCTCCTTCCAACCGATCAAAAATTCAAGAGTCGCCATTGTCGGTAGCAGTCCTCGCCAAGGATATTGACTACTTACCATCACCACTGTTCTGGTCCCAAACCCAACAAACGCCACTCGCCGACCGCCTTGACCACCACTGCATCACTCGCTTACCGGTTGGCCATGGTTGTTGCGTTCGAGTATCGTAGCTCGTGTCTGGCTCTCTGATTTGCTTCGCTTCATCTATTTAGGTAATGTTCCCCTCGTTGCTTTTTGTTCGAATACAATTTTGTAATCTCGATTTGTCCGGCAACTAAAACCTTGTTTAATGGAACCGATAAGTTCGATTTAGCTTTTGTTTATTGGTTTACTCGGCTAGAACCGCACACAAATGAATATCCAGACTATCATCAGCCAAGTTAGTTTTTTTTTTTTAGATTGTTATGCTATAACGATTATTTTAAAATCTAATGACTCATATTGTTTCTCGACATCATTTGTCACCGCATAATGGAAATGGTTATTTTTTTTATAAAATATATCATACTCGTTGGAATTATATTTCTTTCACTTTGTAGTCTTATATTATAAAAAAATACTTATAGAGCAATAAACATGACTATCTTGGTAGTTTATACTTTTATCTTTGTTTTTGGTTTTAAAACATTAAGATAAATACATGTTGATATGAAACAAATAAGCAGCAATCTTTTTGGTTAACGAACATGAATTCTTATCTTCAATAGTTTGAACTAACTTTAGTCAAAATTTATAAAAAGGCCTCTTGCTAAATTATTTAGTTAACACACTTTTTGTTTCTTAGAATAAAATAAAGATACTAGTATTATGTTAATATAGTTACACAAATTGTATAAATAAAATTTTAAGTTAGATTATTGGTTGAGGTATATAGTTAAAATTCACAAAGGTCTTCGTTGCTGGGCAATCATCGGGTCAACAAATTCTATAGTGAAATTAATCTCAAATAAAATTATCCTTAGGTTGTCTCAAATTCCGAGTGCGACATTAGAATTTTTGTCAAGTTGATCTACACATTTTAAGATTCAAGCATCATTCATTGATTCTTGTTGACTTCTTACAAGTTCATCATCACAATTAAAGTGAGTATATCTTTTTCCCTTTTTACTGTTTTACTATTTTGGGGTGACTCATGTACTTACTATCAAGTTTCTATTTCCTTTTACTAAAATAGCAATTCTTATGTGTGTTTGCTTGTGTCATTTCGTGTATCTATGACTTGTCAAATCATTAACCGTTGCGGCTTGGCATTTAAATGAATAGTACTATGGTATATTCCCTTGTGACTCTGTTGAGAGTCCTCGTCGTTGCTATGTATTACATTACTACTAGCGCATACTATATATATCTGCTTTCCTTTCATAGGGTTGATTTGACCCGAATATCACTTATTACATTTTGCAAAATAACACATGAATCGCTAAATTTTCCTTACTATATATATATATTAAACGGGTATGCTCACCAATACATTTTTGTATTGACCAAATTATTTTCGTACATGTTTCAGGTTCTTATGAGATCATTTCTAAGCTTTTGGAACTTAGGCATAGATTGAGATTTACTGTATTTTAGTTTAGATTGCTAGTTTTAATTGTTGTATTTCTTTCATTGTAATAAATTATTCAATTCAATGTATCAAAATTTACATTTCTAGTCCATGAGCTATTGAACAATCGTCACTACGTGACACCTTGATGTTTCCGCCATCGGTTGGGGTGTTACATCCCACTTCTTCTTTCTCTCAGCCGCCTTACGGGCTTTAGTAGTCGGGGAGTCATCTGAATCTGATGCATTTGAATCTGTATCACTGGTAACATTAATCGAAACATCTTCTTTAGCAACTGATTTACCATTGCCACTCTGCGATGATCCTTGATCTCCCCTGCAGAAGATGGTTCCTGGGTTTTTTTAGAACATCCGTATCTAACAAGTCATCATGAGAAGCAACTGCAAAAACGCTGTCTGGAATGTTCTTTCCTAACTCTACTGTATCCCGACCAATATTGTCTCCTTCTTTGAAAGTTCGCCTTTGAATACCGAAGTCGTCATCAGAATCACTTGTTTCGTTTCTCCGCTTATTACCCCGGGAAGCCTTGTATCCTGGATCACTAAGGTGACCAAACAACCGTCTGCTCTTGGGCTGTTTGTCTTTCAGCTGACCCCTAAATACCTTCATCCTCTCCATCTCCTTTTCATCTATATGAGTCATTGGAAAACTTTCCAACTCATTCTTCACTAAGTCTGGAAACTGTCTATCGATGATCATCTGCAAGAAGCTAGAATATACAAGGAATGGATGCTTTGTTGTCTTTTACTGAATAACCTCCTTCAAATGTTGCAGGATCATGCCCGAGAAATTAAACGGTTTGTTCAATATCAAGGCGACCACTGCAAATGCTAATGTGTCTCTGATCGCATCAAATTTTCCCTTTCTTGGACTAAGACACTTTAGGACAACATGTATTAAGTACATGAAAGGTGGGGACACGTTTCCCTTTTGTAACATCTCCTGCTTAGTGACTTTAGCATTGTACTTCATTCTTAGAAAGCATCCACGGATTAGGATTGAGTCAAAAGTGATTGGGTTGTCGGATGAGTCTTGAAGACGAAGCTCTTCTCGTATATGTTGCTCAGCAACAAACGCTTCTTTTCCTTGGATCTGGCTCTTGATAATTGCAGGCACGACAGTACAATCTGCTTGGACGTTGTGGTAGAACTCTCGTAAGATGTCTCTGTACGGTACATGCCGCTTCATGATAGCATAAGCGATCCTCGACCGCTTCAAAAACTCAATAATTCCTTCAAACTGCTAGTTTTTGCCCTTTTCAATGGGACCAAAGAATGCACGTGCATTATTCTCCGACGAAGTTACCCAATCCATGATTCTGTAGACAAAGAAGACATTAGATCATAAAACGACATAAAAACGGATAAAACGACCAAAGTTGCATCAATTTTCTGCAACATGCGACTAGCATCTGCTAGTCGACCCTTTTCACACAAGTAGGACCCTAATCGTTCGAAAAGACACGACTAGAACTCTAATCGTGTTACTATACACGCGACTAGGATTCCTAGTCGCCTGTACAGTTCAGGTCACAATTCAAATCTGTCAATTTCGTATTGGATCGATTTGGTTTATACTTTTTGTGTCATTATGATCTAATAGTGTCGATTAACAAACCCCAATCAAGTTTTATCATTACCAAGAACATTTAAGGGGTCTATTGATCATTTAAGGTCAGTTAGGGTTTCGTTCATAAAATGATCGACTTAATCCCTAAAACAGTAATGTTTGGATCTGAAAATTTGAGGTTTTGATACCTATATGATGAACAACAAGATTCTCAGATAAAAAATAAACGGGCAACAAGAGTCTAGACAATCGCTTAAGAGGGAAACAAGTAGGCACAGTATCTTATTTGAAAATATGATGAAAAATTTCTAACTGTGGCTTATATAGGAGGCCCTAGTCGCTATTCTGTAGACACGAGTAAGAAGCTAGTCGCTATAAGATGCACACGACTACGATCCTACTCGCTTGTTCCCTCTAACGATTAGACTTGACCTTTATCACATCCTAATCGTGTCTACCCCACACAACTAAGACATAACACACACGATTAGAAAGCTAGTCGTCCTAAAAACAGGCGATTAGTTTTTTTTCTAATCGTGTGGTATCACTGAGTTACCGAATTGCCCTTGAACTTTTCAAAATGACATATTTAACCCCTGAAAAGTTAAAACATGCAATTTTAACCAGTTTTTCGAAAGTGTTTCAGATTCCAACTCAGAAAACTTTTATTTTTCAATTCTTTCACCCCGATACTTGAGAAAGCACGGTTTTGACCCGACAAATTACAAGTTAATTTTGAATAGTTGTATTTCCTGCTTTTATTTCTGAAAGGATTAAGATTATGATGGATTAACATTCCAGCATCGGTAATCAAGAATAAAATAAAGATAAAATCTTTTTGGGTTTTTTCAAGATAACCAAACAAAAATTAAAATGCAGAAACGAAAATAACTATTCACAAGCATATTTTTGTGAGTTTCATCTATTAGGAAATCATATTAGTGCACGGACTAAACTGGAACCCTTGTTTTTCTCAGTACATTTCACTTTTACCAATAAGCATCCTATAGTAACTGCCAATATTTTTGTCCACCTGAACTCAAAATCAAGTTTTATCGTTAGGCACTTTAGATACGTTAAGGTAATATTAGGACTGATTAACATGGTCTTCCCCACCACGCGACATATTCCCGTATCAAGGCATGCACAAAGCTTCCTCGTAACCGTTGAATAAGCTGTTGTCATCCGTATTTACAAGGAATGGACTCAGTGGTGATCAGGTCTGCATGAACGCTGCAGCAAAGAGACCAGTGAGATCCAGACTAGGGTTTAAGTTAAATACCTTTAATTGATTTATCGGTACGATGCTTTAAGTATATGATTTTATACCTTAAAGCGAATTCTCAATGAGAATTAGGGTTTTGGCATTTCGAATCTTTTTGCTCTTTTAGGATTCCCAGACGTCTCCTGATCAGAATTTATTCTAATTTTTTTGTTTTTCTTTTTCTTGGAAATGATATAAAGGTGCCTCAGTTGTAGGCTGCGAACCCAACATACGACACATGTGCCTCTCATTTTATTCTGAGAGACGTCCAGTTCACCCCAGATGTACCAACCTCTTAAAGACCAAGAAACCTCGGATTTTGGCATTCTATCAAACGAGATTTCGGTACCAAGACCATATGCCAACGCACGTTGATCCACACAAGTTTAAGTTAATTTAGGTTTATATCACCGTGCCGAACTTGAAAATGATTTTGAGCCTACTGACACATCATTGTAAAGGCTGCTTATCAGTTCCAAAACTTTTAAAATTTTAAAGGATTCAGATAGTCCACTGATGAGTGCATATCATTTTCCCCTTTTCACCAAATGAAAACTCGATTTTTGGCTTTTTCAATTTTTTTTCTCCCCTTAAAAATCTAAAAATGTACGAAAAGACAATATTTTGGATTTTTCAAATTTTTGAAGAAAAATATTTACAAAAAGGATCACCGAGTGGAAGTTAATCCTGCTTTTCTTTAATGCGGTTTAAAATTAACAAATACTCAAAACGAGGTCTGTAAAAAGCTTTGGTGAATAAGTCGGCACATTGGTAATCAGTGTGGATTTTCACAACATCGATCGGTTTCTTTTCATAGCAATCGCGTATGAAATGATACCAAACGAGGATGTGTTTCGCCTTGGAATGACTAACTGAGTCTTTAGCAAGTGCTATAGCGGACTCATTATCACAGTAGATGGGAGTATTTAGAAATTTCAAATCGTAGTCTCTCATTTGCTGTTGTATCCATAAAACTTGGGAGCAACAACTGGACGCATCTACATATTTCGACTCACAAGTAGATAAGGATACAGAGGCTTGCTTCTTGCATTGCCACAAGACAAGTCTTAAACCCAAAAACTGGCATCCAGCCGATGTGGATTTGAGATCTGTCTTGCATCCTCCATAGTCAGCATCCCTAAAAGTGATGAGGTCAAACTTATTGTCATTAGGGTACCATAGTCCTTTGGTCGGACAACCCTTTAGATAACGTAAGATCCTCTTCACAACAATCAGGTGGGACTGTTTCGGCCTTGATTGGTATCTGGATAGAAGACACATTGCAAACATTATATCGGGTCTTGAGGCAGTGAGATACATCAACAAGCCAATCATTGCTCGATGGATGAAAGGATCAACGGCTTGTCCTTTCTCGTCAACACCAATCCCATGATTGGTTTGAATGGGGGTGGCTACATGAGTAGAGTCTTCCATCTGTAATTGGTTCAAGATGTCAGCAACATATTTGGTCTCGTGGATAAAGATCCCCGACTGCAGTTGTTCTACTTGTAGACCAAGAAAGAATTGCATCTCCCCCATCGAGCTCATCTCGAACTTCTCCTGCATCAATTTCTCAAATTCTCTGCACAATTCATCATTAGGAGACCCAAAAATAAATCATCAATGTAAACCTGTACCAAAAGACGGTCGCCACCCTTTTCCTTGGTGAATAAGGTGCAATCCACGAGTCCACGGTTGAACCCGTTGGATATCAGATAGTTTCTAAGCATTTGGTACCATTCACGCGGAGCCTGATGGAGTCCGTACAACGCCTTATTCAGTTTGTAGACTTTGTCACGATGAAACGGATCCTCAAAGCCCGACAGCTGTGCAACATACACCTCCAAACGATTTCCGGACAACCCGACAATCACGAGCTTTATCGTTCAGAGTGCGGAATCCTCTAAACGATGTTCATACAACAAAAATGACAAGAAACAATGATAAGACAGATATCAATACACACGAAATACGGTTAAAAGGTTGTATTGTATTGAAAACAGAGCTCGAGTGTTACAAAGACAATCACAGACCTGAAAACCTAGAACTAGGTGCTTGGAATGTGTGATGTGACAGCTGAATGTGATTAGGGCAATCATTGGAGGTATTTATACCTCTTCTAGTCATCCAGGGCACTGGGTGACTAGGAAGTTAGCAGGCGACTACGAGGGGAGACTAGTAAGCTAGTTGCTTGAGACCCAGGCGACTAGCAAGGCTAGTCACCCTTTTTCAGTCCTAGTCGCTAGCCATTTTCAAACAAGCCCAAAATCACCCGAAACACATCCAATTACCTGTACAAACGTCAAAACATCACCTATACTAGGCTGGGGACATGGTGTACTAACATTTTATGACTTAGACATTCTCATGGAGAGTTGGAAATTGAAATTTGTCTTTAAATTTTATCTTTAGATCATAACACTTCTCACACTCATATATTTTCTTAATGCTCATAATAAATGATTACTCGGCCAAGTGGGTGAATGTAAGAATATTTATATATTCTATTATGTGGCCCTTATAATCATTTATCTAATAAATGATCAATGACCTAAATACCCCTATTGGTTTAGCTGGTCTTTATGTGACGGACGTAATTACCCTTACTTAACCATAAAATAGGTTATCCCTTGTGTGTATAATTAGATATTATTAGGAGAGATTAAAGGCTAACGAAAACCTTTACTTGCACACATAAAACTATCCTTATCTCCTTTCTATAATCGAGATCTCTGATCTCCTTAAGCCATCCTAACTGTACACCATAAACGGGAACCCGATCAGCGTAATCATTCTCATGGCATCATCTTCCCTATCATTCTTTACTAGACTAACGAGTATGTCTGATTTATTATTATTTTTTTGTATTATGTTCAAGGAATTGATCAACAAGATTAACCAACCAGCATCTAGTACCACCCCCCATGTATACGCGACTATAAAAGCAATCAAAGCATAAGAATATGACAAAGAAAACAATGAAAATTAAAAATAAACAACTGACATCAAAGGTAATGGAATGATTAATCTGTACAGAGGAACGGAACAAAACAATGATATGACTTTATAACAAAGGGTGAAGATGTGATGATGTAACAACTAAGATATAACATTTTATCCTACAGTAAATTACCAAAACCGTCCCCGTGGTTTGGGCCAATATGCCACTCCAGCCCAATCTTTTAAAAAGTGCATAAACACTCCTTGATCTTTCAAAAAAATATGCCTAAACAGTCCAACGACTTAACCCAGTTAACTTTTCTACGTTAAGTCTGGGGCATTTTTGTCAAGTCACTTAAAATTTAAAAACCCAGTTAACCTGGTTAACCCTTGTTCCCCTTTATAAACCATTTAACCCTAATTATTTGACTTCATCATCATAATCGTCCCTCTGCTTTCATCTCCCTCCAAAAACCTTCATCTCCTCTACAATTCTTGCTCTCCCCTGTTGTCACGTTGATCATGGACGATGACGAAGGATGGCGTTTGAGGAAAGACGGCAAAGAATTTGATCCTGACTCCAAATATGGTCAGTACAACAGGTTTAGTCTTTGTTGTCTTAGTAACTCAAACTATTGATAATGTGCACTCTGATTAAACTTTAGTAACCTCTATTTCTATGATTATACAGGTTTAAGCAAAGAGAAGTTTTCGATTAAGCTTCATCATGCTGATGAGTTTAGTGACCCTGAAGTAGCTATGATGTATCTAAATGCCAAGGTTAACTACATTGATCATGTGCACTCTGATTGGTTTGTTGTGGTAACTTTGTATGACTTTTTGTCCGAACTAGGGTACTTAGAGAGTGATGAAGTTAGGTTTTTTTTTATAGGCAGACAGGAGAAAGCCTTGATACTGGATTAAGACCAATTTTATTTGATAAACAAGTCTTAGAACTACTCAAAATATCTAAGACTGAGAAGGTAATAGAGGTATTTGTTGAACATATAGTCCCAGGCTATGAAACTTTAAAGGACAGAAAGGTTTGTGAAGATGTCAATAAGTCTAAGTCTGATGAGGAAGAATTCTCATATCAGACAGATTTGGATTTGTGGGAATGTACTGATAGTGAAGATAGTGCTTATAAGTCTGATAGGGATGAGGACAAGCAATGATCTGATAGTGAGGATAGTGCTGATGAAAACACTAGGAAGGAAAAGGAAAACAGGGAGACTGTAGAGAATGATGATGAGGAGGATTCTGACTTTATTGTAAGTGAGGACAATGAAGTAGAGGATTATGAGGTTGATATGGAAACCTAAAAGGTTGTAGTAGACGTAGATGGTGGTGAAGGTGAGGAATCAGAGGATGGAATGGAAGATGAGGTTGAGGTAGATTTAGATGACTTTGACAGTTTGAGTGATGATGATGAGCCTAAGTTGCATAAGTCACTTAAGAGAAACAAAAAATAGAAGAGGAGAAGTTGATCAAAGAATGATGACTGTCCCTTTTATCTTACTCAAACATTTACTTCTAGAGCTGTTATGAAGAAGATGTTGAAGGACTATGCTGTGGAAACCAGGGGGCAGTTGAGAATAGTGAAGAATAGGTAGGTTCAGGGTTGTTTACCAAGGTATTAATCCACAACCTGGTGGTGGTTGTGCCATTAATGCAGATAAGTCAAAGTTTGGGGTATTTCTGTAAACCCATCCAAAATAGTTAAAAAAAAAAGGAGAGGCGGAAGCCTCCACCTTAAAACCCATGAAACCTAGAAAGAAATACCCCAAACCCACCTGTCCCTTTTCCTTTCTAATCTCCTATAGTCATGTACTTGGGGCTTGGGTTGTAAAGACCTTAGTTACAGTTCATTCTTGTCTTCAATGTCGGGGTGTTAGATTATGCATAGTTTCTTGGTTGGCTCAGAAGATAGAGCATATTGTCCATGCAAGTCCAAACATAACAGTTCATGCTTTAGTTGATATTGTTCAAAAGAATAGGTAGGTTCAGGTGACCAGAAACCAGATGTTTAGGGCAAAAGTGAAAGCAACTGAAAAATGGTAGGTTGTTATAAGACTCATTATAAGAAGCTTAGGGACTATTGTGAGGAGTTGATGAGATCTAACCTTGGAACATCAATCAAAATTGATGTAGAGAGAGCATACACTCCAGATAGCCCTACAAGGTAGTTTAGAAGAATATACATTTGTCTAGATGGTCTGAAAGAAGGGTGGAGGTTACGTGGTAGAGAAATCCTTGGGTTGGATGGTTGTTTCATTAAGGGACCCTTCCCTGGATAGATTTTAACTGCTGTGGGTGTGGATGGTAACAATGGAATTTATCCAGTGGCTTATGCATTGGTGGAAGCAGAAACAATGGAGACTTGGAGTTGGTTCTTGGTAAACCTGGGAGATGATTTGGATATTGGTCCCAATTCAGATTTCACTTTTATAAGTGATAGGCAGAAGGTAACTTTCATTCTTGTTTCCTTATTATCTTGTTTATACTAACTGATTCAATGATGATTTGTCATATGTGTTTATGCAGGGTATCATACCAGCTATCTCTAGGCTATTCCCAAAGGTAGAACATAGGTACTGTCTTAGGCATATCCATGAGAACATGAAACCCAAATGGAGGGGACATGTGTTCAAGGAATTGCTATGGAGTTTTTCAAGTGTGACCACATCAATAGGCTGGGAGAAGGCTATGAATGCAGTAGCCAAAACTAATAAACCGTGGCATGATTGGCTGAAACAGATACCACCAAAACACTGGTCAAGATCTCACTTTAATGGTATGATTCATCTTATTTATGTTTCATGTGCTTAGAATGTATGTTAGGAAAACTGAAATATATTATATGTCCTTGAATAATAATGCATGCAGGAAGGCCAAAGTGTGATATGGTGTTGAATAACATATGTGAAGTATTCAACAGGCATATCATAGGTGGTAGGGACAAACCAATCATAACTTGCCTTGAGTACATAAGGGAGTACCTTACGAAGAAGATTGTGGTTGTTAAGAAGTTGATTGCAAAGACTGATGGCCCATTAACACCTGCTGCAACCAAGACTTTTGATAAGATAAAAATTGAGGCATCACAATACAAAGTGATCTAGACAGGTATGCTTCATATACTCATTTGATATGATCTTTAATGCTGCTGGAAACCATTTTGACTATTCATGTTTAATATAGGTGGATCCAGGTACCAAGATATATGCTATGCTACACATGGCCAGAGGGCTGTTAACCTTGATGAAAAGAGTTGCTCTGGTAGGAAGTGGGACCTGACTGCTATGCCATGCAAGCATGCAGTGGCTGCCATATGGTGTTATGCAGAGCATGGAGGTGAGGGCATACCTGAGATGTGGGTTGATGAGGTTTACTGGTTGGAAACCTGGAAGAGAGTGTATGAATGTACCATTGCTCCAATCAATGGTATGGATTTGTGGGCAGAATCAAGGTGCCTAACCACCCTAACCCCACGAAAGCATCACAAGCAACCAGGCAGGCCAAAAAAGGCAAGAAAGAGATCTGCAGAAGAAATGGCTGAGTCTAGTCAAGCTAGCCAGGTTAATAATGCTTCTCAGTCTGCCATGCCAACCATTTCAGACAGGGGTAAATTGCCAAGAAAAGGTCGAACAATGCCTTGTCTTCTCTGCAAGCAAAAGGGGCATAACAGGAGGTCATGTGTAAGACCCTAACCCGTAATCACGCTATCAACGCCTAATTCTACGGGTTTTGACCTTACGTAAGACCACTCCTGATTAACACTTTTTAATTTATGAGAAACATAAACCGTTGTGATCAAATACATATCCGATTCACATTTATTTATACATTTTAATAGTTAAAACATATACTAAGATTTTGCGTTTTGTCGAGAGTTCTTTGAATTCTAATGCGGAAGCTTGATGAGTGTTCGGGTGTGTTCGGTTCTTCTCGCGACTCGATCCTTGCTCCGGGATTTCCATCAAGGGTATACCTAGCACCATTACATAGATAATGGTTAGTTGTGTTGATAATAACACCTTTTAAATAGTTAACACGTTGATACACGTCAAAACGGAAAGAACGAGTTAGGAATACAAAGCAAATATTTTGGGATTACATTCCTCCGTAAGCTACGCTTCCAGCGTAAGCTACGCTGGTCACTAGACAAATTTTGCGAGAGGGGCCGGCGTAAGCTACGCTGCCAGCGTAAGCTACGCTAGCCACTGGACAAATTTTGCGAGAGGTCCTGGCATAAGCTACACTGCTAGCGTAAGCTACGCTGGACACTGGGCAGATTTCCTAAGAGGGCCTGACGTAAGCTACGCTGCCAACGTAGCTTACGTTGGTCACTGGCTATTAAAACTCATTGTTTTTGCTTGCTTTTCCCCACTTTTCGCATCTCTTTTACTTATGTTCAAAGCCATTTCGGGAAACACTTGAGGACTCATTGATACCATATTATCATGCATATAAGATACCATTTCTGAAAATCAAATACACCCTTTCGGTTATTCAATGCTTATGTTGATTTTACTCAAATCGACCCGTTAAGGCCATGGATTATACAAAGCCTTATTTGACCGTTCAACAGGCATAACAATCATATTGTTGACTCATTTGACACTTGTTTAACTAAAAATATCACCTGGATTATGTCCCTATGGCCCGGTTCATGGTTCTAAACGTTTATGTCGATTTTTGCCCAAATCGACTAGTTAAGGCCCTAGACTATACAAGACACTTCTTAATCACACCAAAGGCATAGAAATAATATTGTCATCTCATTGGACACACGTTCAACTAAAAGCATTGTCCGTTTTGGGTCATTATGACTTGGTTCTTAGATTTAACCTTTAGTAAATCTTTAAATTCCCAAAATGCCCCTTATAGCCAAATCTTTCAATTTGGCCATTCGTGGCGACACTTCTTGATTGAAATCCATTGTTTTTGACTCAATGACCTGTTTAAAAACTTCTAAGTCAAGGACTTAGATTTTCACTGTTTCATATGATTGTTCTCAATTTGATCAATTCTAAGCGCATTAGCGCGCATTAGACATAGTTTTAAAAATAACTTACCTATTTGGCACCCACACTTCATGTGGGTTACTTTACCACCCATATTGCTTCGCCCAAAGGCGTTCATTTAACTACGGACTTACCGGGTGGCATTGACCCATGACTTGCACCCATTATGATTTCTTAGGCATCAAGTTCCCAACTTCCTATTGATCTCCTGCATACATTCTAGATTGACCCGTTAGTCTCTCGAGACTCAATGGTGATCATTCACCATTTGACATTAAGTCTTGCGTTTCATAATCCTATGATAATCCAACTTTAACTATAGGCAAGTGGCAATCCCACTTGACCCATTTACCCATATTGCATATCTTCCTTATTCACGCGATTGTTTTCCTTATCAAAACTTGAGTTTAGATTCTTGATTACCACATAGTTTTGTCTATTGACCCAATTGATGATTTCCATCATTTGATCAACACACTTTGATTCGTTTATTACCATAAATCTTGTTTTAACATGTATACGCATAAATCGCCCATTTAATAGGTTTCACCCCTTGGGGGTCATACCTTCTTCCCACATAAAAATTTAAAACCAAGGTATACAACACTTGACCCATGTTCATAGTATAGTAGTGTAAGTAAACTTACCTTGCATCCGTTCTTGTTTCCATAAGTATCCGACTTGCATTCGTTCGACCCGTTTGCATCCCTAGTTCTTGTACCTAACTTAGGGACATGTCAAACTTGATTATTAGAATACATAACATGGAATTAATTCACTATCAATAAATAATGTATTCATTACCCATTTATAGGTGAATCCATAGCCATTTTCTTACATAAAATATGCAATTAACTTGGCTTATTACAAACCAATATCATATACGATTGATAGCTCTTACATGATTCTAACTTCTTAGTTTCACTAGTGTTCACCAAATTGGCATTTAATCAAACACGTGGTGTGCACCCACCAATTTGTTTAGTTTCAAAGCTCAAGATTAGCCAAAGCATAACCATTTGTCTAATCATCATCATATTACATTATTTAAACCACTTTGCCTAAATTTCTCATATTAACAACTCCTAAGAGTCACAAGGATTACTAGATATAAGTTGATTCAACCTAGAGCTTAAACCCCAAAATTCTACACATATCCATAAGCATATGATCAAAACCAAATACACATATTAGTGTGATTTGTAGCTGGATTATACATGTTTAAGGCTCCCCAATACTAGGGTAACCCATATTAACCATCAATTCCACGTTTGTATCAAAACCCTAGATTTTCATAGAAATCGAAAACGAATTATGGCATCAATTTCGGCCAATAAAAGGTACCTTGTTGTAGTTTAGGACCCATATGACCCGTTTCTTGCTCATGCACTGAAAGCCCCCTGATTTTGGCTTGGATTGAGCTTGAGCTTGAGGTTTAGGGTTTGGTTGTTGGAGGAGATGATCTCCTGATCATCGCTCATGACACACACACACACCAAGTGTGTGTTTTTATTGTTTTATTATTATTAATAAAACTCACTTTGTCATTTGGCAACAATGGTCCCTCATGTTTTAGTCTCGGTTTGCTTTTAGATTATAATATTAACTAGATTAGTATCTTCTAGTGGGTTTTAGTCTCGTTATTATCCATTGACTAATACATCCATCGCTAAATTCGCTTTCGATACTTTATCAATTACGCCTAATGGCGTATTTAGGCGAAACAAGATTTCGGGGTGTTACATCATGCAAGCTGAAGAAGACTTCCCAGGTTGTTATAGGCAGTGGCAGTTGTGATGGTGGTGGCAATGTTGGTGGCACTCAGGATGCAGGATCACAAGTGGTTGATTAGTAGGCTATGTTGGTTATTTGAACAATATTATGTTTATGTTTATGTATTTTGGTTGTGACTTGACTTTGGATGTGTGTTGACTTTAGGAACTTATGGGTCTTGGTTGACTTATTTATGACCATTATGGTCAAATTTTAAATGGTATGAATGTGTTATGATGTTTTCTGTTGTTGCCACTAAATGTATGTTGTTCATAAGATTTAGAATAAGATGTTGACTTTTACAATTGACCCATGACCCATTTGGAAAACTTGTTCATTAGATACATTTCATGACCCATTTGAAGAATACTACACATTTCAAAACTGCATGCCCCATTTTACCATTAACAAGACTACAAACCTGGTTGACCCATTTCAAACCTACATGACCCATTTGCACTGCACATTTCTTGACCCATTTGAATAATACTACACATTTACAACAGCTACAAATGTTTTCAAACCTGCACATATCATGACCCATTTGAAGAATAGTACAAACCTACATGACCCATTTGTTCAACTTCATAGGCTGCATTTTAATGTTTAACTAATACATGAAACTGATACATAACAAATAGATGGAAACAATTGCATTAAAACAACAAACATTCATTCAACTGATACATGAGAATTTCAAAAGAAATACAATCATAACTACATACTATTTGACCCACTTGACTTGTCTGACCCAAATAACACGGAAAACAAAATAATTAACATCCAAGTTCCACCCGAATACATCTTCAATCGTCTGTTGGACTATGCCAATCTTGCATTTTCGTTAGACACGTTTGAAAGGGCCACCTCATGCACACAGTGATGATCCACCCAAGCAACAAAGCCACAACCACCTCCCTATCAGCACATATTGGTCAGAAATTGAAAAAGTAACAACTTTAAGTTTTCAATTGGAAAGCTTACCTTTTGATTACAACAATAGAATTGTCGTCTAGGGTTTACTGTCGTCCACGAAGTTTTGATAACAGTTCCAGCACCACATGAGCAAACAACCATGTTGATAACAGATCGAATTGGGAGTCGAATTGGGAGGGAAGAAGGATTTCGAACGTTGGTTTTTAACAATTAGGGTTTATAATGATTTAGAGAAAAACCAGGGTTTATATAGGGGGACATGGGTTAACTGTGTTAAGTGGGTTTTTAAATTTTAAGTGACTGGACAAAAATGCCCCTGACTTAATAAAGAAAAGTTAACTGGGTTAAGTCGTTGGAATGTTTAGGCATTTTTTTTGAAAGATCAAGGAGTGTTTATGCACTTTTTTTAAAAGATTGGGCTGGAGTGACATATTGGCCCAAACCACTGGGACGGTTTTGGTAATTTACTCTTTTATCCTATATGCGACCAAATCTTACTGTAGATCAAAACTTTGGCTAAGTAATTCTATTGCTCGATGGATCAATTTAAGAGAAGAATAATTACTAAATTAAAGTAAATCAACAATGATATTGATATATAAATGTAACAAATCATACCTTATTATGGAGGCTGGATTGAATGAGCGGAAGAAAAAGGTAGAGAGATATAAAGAAACCCTAGTTCATGTGATGTTTGAGGAGGAAAGACGAAGAAAAAAAATAAATAGAAGTATCATTATATATGGTGGGTCGAAAATTGTTATCAGGGTACACTTGGAGCCCCGCAAGATAGGATGGATGAGTTGGAGGCTAACGTGGATGACCTAGATGTGTGTCACCCCAGCCCAAGTTACTCTTTTAATAGACCATGTGTAGTGGTGTTAATATTTCAAGCCCCTCACTTGGGCATTTTTTGACATGTGGCATGTCGGTCCCACTAAGGACTTGAAAGAGCTTGAAATCAAAAAGGGGTGTAATGGTTTCAAGCCTTTTCAAGCCCATAGAGGGACCCACATGATATTTATTATTTTTTTTAAATGTAATAAACCAAATAATATTTCATTCAAACTAACATAAAAAATATTACAATAACCCACGAAAATACATAAAAAAATACGGAAATACTTAAAAAAATAACGAACATACTAAAAAAAACGTACAATATAAAGATTATATTTAGTACGAATTTGTTGCATACGAAGGTTATATAATATTAAGGCATCTTCTGTGAGTCCATCGGACGACCTCGACAAGAACTCGATGTTCTTCTCCATTTAACGCGCCTCTTGGATCTCGACAAACTTCTTGTTTTCGGCGGCACTATGTTGCATAGTCTCCAACTTCCTAGCTCCAAGGTCTCGTATATCTTGAAGACGTCGATTCATCTCTTCGAAGTCGTCTTTCACCTCGACAGCCATCGAAGACGACTCCGCACGTCCACCCTTTCACACGCTTCTTCTACCAAGCGGTCAAGGCAACTCTTCTTCTTCTTCTTCTTCTTCTGCTTTAACCTCTTCTTTTAAATATATGGTCCGAGCATCCGAAGTGGGAGTATCTGGATCAATCAAAGAAGAGGTTTTCGACCCTTTAGCTCTGCACCTACCCGCCATTATGCCTGGTACGTTAGCCCATTTAGGGCTTCCCTTTAGAAGCTCTCAACACCTCATGTACGCGAACATCCCACGTTTTGCGTTGTACTCCTCCAACGCTTTCTTCAAAATATTCCCATCGCCACAACCACTACCCCAGTTATCCTTCATACGTTGATAAACTTCTTGAAACCCATGGCATTTTTTATTGATGTCGGTCCACTTTCTCGAAATCGAGTCGGGTTCCCGATATTCTTCTCTACCAATCTCCTTGAAAAATGTCTCCCAAATCCTTGACCAAAATAGAGGAGAACCTTGATAGTTTGCTACAAAAATTAAAAACATATATTAGGATACTTTTAAAAAAAATACATACTTTTTAAAAAAATACCTATGACAATATAAAAAATAATATACGGTTTTTTTTTAAGACTAACTTTTGTTAAAAAAAAATAATATATCACAAATATATTATTACACTTAAAAAAAACACATACCAACTTCGGGATCCTCCGAAATGTCTAGCCACGCTTATGCGAGCGCGTACTCCTCGTATTTGGTCCATTGTTGATACGGCTTTCGTGTTTTGGGTTGGGTCGGATCTCCCTTTTTTTATGCGGGCGTTTTTTTGGGCTGGGAGCTCTCGGTTGGGCGTTTGGGTTGCATCTCTGGCATGTGCTTGGGTTCTTCTTAAGACCCCGACATACCCCCAACGCTAATATTCATATTAGTGTATCCCATCAGACTTTGAAAATATTGTTGGGGCATGTTTAGTAATTGTGAAAACCCCATCGTGTTGGTGTCGAAATCTTGAAGGTTAAACGTTGGTTGAGCTTGGGTGGTATTTGGACAATACATGTTTGGGTTGCCGGGGAGAGATGGAACACCGAAAGATGGGTGGAATGAATGCATGGTTTAAAAGTTTGATTTAAAAAAAATGAGGGGAAAGTATATAAAAAATTGTGTGAAATGTAAAGTTTTTATAGGTTTAAAAGTTGGATTTAATAAATTGTTTTTTTTCTTTTTAAGGAGTCATAATTTTCCAACGGCACAATTTTTTTAACGGTCATAATATACATGTGGCTCAAAATTATTGGTGGTGTGGATGTGAAAAGTGGCGTGAAATATTTCATGGGAAGAAGGTTAACGCCCATTTAATGGAGGGGGTGGTGTAGGGGCTTGAATGGGGCGCTAATTTGCCCCTTTAGCGTCCAATATGTGCACCGCTACGGATGGTCTTATATAGATAGATAGATAGATGGGTTTCTTTCTTATTTATATATATATTAACACTATAATTTCTGAACCGACTGGGTTCTTGGGAACCCACCAAACACCCCTGAATCCGCCCCTAACTGGCTCACGGGTATTTTGTGCAAAACGTCTAGAATGTTACCTCGTTATCTTTGAGGCGTATAAATTTACACGTCTTATTTGTTTATTTTGGTAAAGTTAGTTTGCTATTTTCTCTTTTAGAAATTAGAAGTACATGCATCTTAGGGGCCGGGTTTGTCTTTACCGAAATATGAAACTTCCTACGAGCTAGTCATACCGTGGTCTATTTTATTAATCCAAAATATGAAACTTCCTACGAGCTAGTCATACCGTTGTCTATTTTTCCTGGGTACGGCGGCCAACGATCTTGTAACTGTTTATTGTAAATTAAAGAATTCGTGTTTCACTTGATGACATACAATTAGGCTCCCATGAAATACAGATAGACCAACCAATTAGGCTCCCCAAGTTAAGTGGATGTAATTTATTGGTACCTGAGTCTACTCTTAGTCCAAGTCAATTAATTAATTTGTCAACGAAAGTTTTCATGTTAAAAGCCTTCCCACACCTCATGCTCCCTGCATCCCATAGAATTAAAATCTTGGCATTAGCTTGTGATTATGGCTCAACCACTTGTGACCTCTCCATTTTCTGTCATCGGTCCTCAGTTCATTGCACCTGAACTACTGCAAATAATAGTCCATAAGTATCCTGGGAGAAACCTTGTGATCACTGATGTTGATCATAAAATCATACTCAAAGTAAAACCATATGACACAACCTTCCATTGTCAGCGCCTGTTAGTTGACGCTAACGACAAACCCATCGTGATGCTCCGGGAAAAGGTAACTTTAAGTTTCCGTGGTTACATTTTGCTGATAAAATCGATATTGAAATGCACTGTGTTTTATTAATTTCCAGACATTGAGTGCTCATAGTTCATGGCATGTATACAAGGGTGAAAGTAAATCCGATTCGGACATGTTATTTAGCTCAAAATCCGAACACGCAATGTTTCAGTGGAAGACCAACATATGCGTGATGTTGGGAAACGAAAAGAAAAGCACTGATGATTGTGAATTTAAGATCAAAGGGAGCTGGTCGGAAGGAAACTTTAATGTTTACATAGGACATTCTTCAACAGCAATAGCCCAGGTAGTTTTCATTCTTTTAATGTTGTTTGATGGTACGTAATTTACTAATTTTGGCAATATTTATGTATTAGATGAAAAACTATATATAATATGACTTATTTATATTGTAGATTCATAGACCGCAAACTTTGAAGAAAACAAAGACTAGTGAGGATAAATTCTTGGTTACGATTCAACGTAACATGGACTACGCATTTGTGGTTGCACTTTTTGCAATTGTTGATTCTATTGAAAACCCTGAGGAGGTTATAAGCGGTTATAGTGGGACTGCTAAAACTGCGTTTAATGTTGTTGATATTGCTGGGAAAATGCTCTCGAATTAGTGCCATTTTCCAGTCATAAGTTCATGTATGTGTTGTTGTCATTCTTTGTCGTCTCACTTTTAATGATTCATGTTCTCCCACGATATCATCTGTATTCTATTAAATTTGAAAGTTAAAAATGTTACATTATTTTGGTGTGACGACCAAAATCCGTAGCCAAGTTAATCTACGATACCCATGTCCTGATCCAAGGATAGGCATATTTTCACCATTTCCGACTATAATAGACCATATGGAAGAAGACACAAGAGAGTTAGAACGTATACCTTCATCATCGCTGAGATGATCAGAGACCCCGGTATCTATGTGCCAGTTGGGATCGTCTTTGTCCACAGCTAATGCCTAAAAAGCTTGTCCAATATCAGTTGGCTCGAGAGTGTCAAAATCTGTGATGTGGGCTTCTAGGCCGGACTTGCTTGAGGATCCAGATTTGCGGTTGTTGTTCTGGTGTTGCTAGAAGACTGCCACGGGCATTATTGCCAAGGGGAGGCCCAACCTTGTTACGTAGGGTATGGATAAGGTGGTGGAGTCCAGGGTGCGGTCGGACCATTTGGGCCTCGAGCGGCCCACCAAGGTGGGTAAGTCATCCATGGGTTCATAGGTTGCCAAGACGTCCATGGTCTTTCATTGCGAGGGTTTGTGTTATTTCGAGGGGCTGAAGAAGAAGACTGGCGAGTATCCCGGTTATCATAGTTTGGTCTTGGGCCATAATAGAAACAACGCTGATATTCCCTGGTGTCCCGAGTAGGCGGCCGAGCCTGCCCGCATGGTTGGGATTCACGACGAGGGGTTGTCGGCTGCTCAGATTTATTTTCGTTTTCATGTGTAGCAGCAGCTGTCACACCACGCCAATGGCGGAAACACGTGGTGCGACGTTCGAAGAGCATCAAACTAAGATTAACACAAACTATAAGTAATTAAGAAAAAAAAATCATTTATTCATACGCCGAAAAGTAGTTTCATATTCCACACACATTACTTAACAAACATAGTTTTATACAAAAGTCGAGGTTTCTCAACTATATCCCAACCCGTGGAAAATAAGAGCAAAACCCCCTAAAAGATTCTGACGCTCGTATGATCCATACCGCCCTAGCCATGTGAACTTCCAGCAGTTAGTTACACGAAAGATATGTTAGAAAGACGTCAATATATAAAATATTGGTGAGTTCACAGGTTTTAGTTTCATAAAACATTTTAACAACATTTTGGGACATAAACATAAGTAGTGACTATTGTAAGAGTTGCAAACTTTGAAGAAAACCAAGACTAGTGAGGATAAATTCTTGGTTACAATTCAACGTAACATGGACTACGCATTTGTGGTTGCACTTTTTGCAATTGTTGATTCTATTGAAAACCCTGATGAGGTTACAAACGGTTATAGTGGGACTGCTAAAACTACGTTTAATGTTGTTGATATTGCTGGGAAATTGCTCTCAAATTAGTGCCATTTTCCAGTCATAAGTTCATGTATGTGTTGTTGTCACTCTTTGTCGTCTCACTTTTAATGATTCATGTTCTTCCATGATATCATCTATGTTCTATTAAAATTGAAAGTTAAGAATATTACATTGTTTTTGGTGTAACGACCTATATCCATAGCCAATTTAATCTACGATACCCATGTCCTGATCAAAGGATAGGCATATTTTGACCATTTTCGATTAAAATAGACCGTATGGAAGAAGACACAAGAGAGTTAGAACGTATATATTCATCATCGCTGAGATTATCAGAGGCCCTGGTATCCATGTGTCAGTTTGGGATCGTCTTTGTCCACAACTAATGCCTGAAAAGCTTGTCCAATATCTGTTGGATCGAGAGTGTCAAAATATGTGATGTGGGCTTCTGGGCAGGACTTGCTTGAGGATCCAGATTTGCGGTTGTTGTTCTGGTTGCTAGAAGACTGCCACAGGTCTTGTTGCCAAGGGGAGGCCCAACACTACAACAAAAATGCCTTTTAAGGACCTTTTATGTGGGATGCTTGTAAAATAGGGTCCTAAAAACTATTTAATAGGACGAATGAACTTTTGGAGTCCTTTTATAATATACAGTACTAAAGCAATGTCCTAAAAAGCTATTTAATAGGATGGATGATTCTTTGGGGTCCTATTATCATTTAACTTAACAATACACTTAAAATGTAGATCCTAATAAAGTAATTATATATATATAAAATTAGCAACTTGGGTCACCTGTCACACCCTCAAAATCCACTTGCGGAGTTTTACCGCGAGGTGCATGACAAACCAGGATCCAAGTCAACGATCACAATAAACAAGTCTAAATGAACACATGCAATTTCAAAAACATAGTTTAAAATCTCCAAATACAGCGGAAGCTTATTCTCAAAACATAATCCAAAAGTAAACCAATTTATTCAATGTTTGAAAACCATGCAATCCTAACTAGACGCCGTGCAGACGCGTGCGCCCTAGTTCCATTGTGCTACCTTAGCGACCTGAGAAAACATGTAAGAGTTTACGTCAGCACAAAAATGCTGGTGAGTTTACAGGTTTTGTAATCATAGTACCAAGTTCAACCTGTCCATACTATAACAATTTGCAAACCAAAGTACGCTAGCTAGGCGTATGTTTATTACTACCACGATTGGAAAACCATTACTAACTCGCAAACCAGATGTCGTGCCCGAATAGTAAACATGTTCCTGTTTGAGACAATATGCACTCGCCCGGCCCTCAAAGCCGACGAGCGGGGTTGGTCATTCCCAATAGATCTATTCACATTTCCCCGTTGTGCTAACCCGCACATTCATGGTTTCCCCCGGGACTTCCAAAGATTGTATAGTAAACCATAGAAACCCATAGTATGACAGTTTTTACCAAAACATAAGTTTAACACATGTTTTCTCCCCCAAAAAGTGAAACCAGTTAAAAGAGGGGCCGTAAACTCACCTTAGGTTGCGTTACTTCGATATACGAATAATATCAGCAAGCTATGCTAGCCCCGTAAAGCGGCGACCTAACATATGACAGTTACAAGTACTTAGACTAATAACCCGTAGGTTAGTTAGTCCCTAGATGTCCAGACCATAACCAAGTTCGTTTGAAAACACCGTGACTGTTAAATTAACCCAAAGTACAAGACTCGACATCCCATTGGTGACCCGAGACTCCCCGTGTTATACTTGTACTCACAAACATACAATCATGCAAAACACACTTAACATACGTTAAAGTCCAACAAGTTATAGCACGTAGTTCAAGTATCACATAAATAAGTCCGAACACATGTTACCAAGTTATTAGATATGTTACAGGGTTCCTAGCATGTTCCTAGGTGTCAAATCGGGTCCCGATATGTCAAAATATACTTACAGCAGCAGTACAGGCGATTAGGAAAAGTCAACTAGCGATTATGAAAGTCAACAGGCATTTAGGAATGCTAATTGCCTATACTATAGGCAATTAGGGTCATAAGACATGCAAATTATGAGTCTATAGGCGATTAGGTCATAAGACATGCATTTCAGGACTTAACTAGCAATTAGGATCACAATTGCATGCAGCGAAGGCAATTAGCCCCCAATTGCCTATACTATAGGCGATTAGGGTGTCAAATCAGGCGATTAGCCTCCTAATCGCCTATAGCATAGGCGATTAGGGTTGCTAATCGCCTACAGCATTGCTGTTCCGGTTTTTCGCGCGTTTAACATTCCAAATCAATCCCAGAACGTGTGTAAACATCAAATATCAACCAAACAACTATATCAAACATATTTCCATCAAAATCCTTCGTTTAACCTCGATCTATCAGCCCTGAATGCAATCATGTATCCCAACAACAATACACATAGCATGAAACACCACATTAACATGCAAAACCGTAACCCTAATTAACAATAACTCATATTTCATCATCATGCCATCATCATCAATCTGTAACTACCTTAATAACATGTTAATCATCCTTCTTGAATCATAAAAACCCTATCTTTTAATCATAAACACACATACAACATGCATGATAGTTAGAATCCGATTAACAATGCTTATTAACGATTTTCAGAAGACTTAATTGTTTTAAAACAGGTCTGGACCATTAGGGATTCAATAAAAACGTTAATAAAGATTGCATGAATGAAAACCACACCTTAGATTTGTAATAGATTGATGTAATAGGCTTGAAATCTTGTGTTTTGATCCAAAATCGTGTTCCAGAGGTTGTGTGGGTGTTGGGGCGAGTTGTGGGACGACTAGGGTTGTATAATGAAGTTTAGGAGGTTAAGCATTGTATTTATAGTCGTTTTTAGTCGTCCAGTACGTATCAGGCGATTATGCAGCAGATACATGCGATTAGGGCTCCTAATCGCCTGACATTCATGCGATTAGGGCCTAATCGCCCCCCTCAGGCATGCGATTAGAATACCAATCGCCTATAATGAGGCCCAATCGCATCCCCTGTAGGCGATTAGCCTCCCCTAATCGCCTATAGGGGTTGGTTCCGTGTATTTTGCGCGTTAAACCCCGTTTTAACATATGTTAACACATTTTCACATACCGACAAGTCACATAATGATTGTAAACACATAACACTTGCAAACAAACATATTCACACTCGTTCACCAATTCCCGGGACTCGAGACTTGTATGTTCCCTATGCTCTGACGATTCTACGAATCGTCACCACTTGTACACTTGGTTAAGGACTGAGATTTAATGAGCCTCTAGACTGACATCCAATGGTCCTCTATACTAAACTAACAGTTCCCGAACCATAACAAGACTTAACTAACCCAGTTAAGTATAATATACGCGTGACTCGCTAAGGTAGACTTTAGTTTAGACAACGTTGTTAATCTGAATTTGCCGGGTGTCACATCATCCCAACGTTAAAAGAATTTTCGTCCCGAAAATTGCACAAGTACCAAAAGGAATAACAAAAGAAACAGACAAAAGATAGAAACCAAGAGAGAGATTTACCCGAGTTGTCACATCATCCCCACGTTAAAAAAGAATCTCGCCCCGAGATTCATTCAGCTGCAGAGGTAACATATCTCGATTCAAACGCTTCCTTAGGAAAGAGATGAGGATATTTAGACTTCATTTGATCCTCCCGTTCCCAAGTGTACTCTGGTCCCCGGTTCGAGTTCCAGCGAACCTTAACAATGCGAATCTTGCTATGACGTAGGCTACGAATCTTGTAATCAAGAATCTCAACAGGTTCCTCGACAATCCGAAGACGATCATCAACCTTGATCTCCTCCAGTGGAACAATAAGAGACTCGTCAGCCAGACACTTCTTTAAGTTGGACACATGGAAGACGTTATGTACGTTGCCGAGCTCCGTCGGTAAATCAAGACGATATGCCACCGGTCCAATCCGTTCCAGGATTGTAAATGGACCGACATACCGAGGGTTGAGTTTGCCACGCTTCCCAAAGCGTATGACGCCCTTCCACGGTGAAACTTTCAGAAGTACCTTGTCATCAACTTGGAATTCCAATGGCTTGCGACGTTGATCAACATAACTCTTTTGCCGATCTCGTGCCGCTGCCAACCGGTTACGAATCTGTACGATCTTTTCCGAAGTTTCGTACACTAACTCAGGCCCAGTGAGTTGACTCTCACCCACCTCAGCCCAACAAAGAGGAGATCGGCATTTCCTCCCGTACAGTGCCTCGAACGGAGCTGCCTTGATGCTTGTGTGATAACTGTTGTTGTAAGAGAATTCTACTAACGGTAGGTGAGCTTCCCAACCTTTGCCAAAATCGATCACACATGCCCGTAGCATGTCTTCTAAAGTTTGAATCGTGCGTTCACTCTGGCCGTCAGTCTGTGGGTGATAAGCTGTACTCATGCCCAACTGGGTACCCAAAGCCTTGTGCAAGGATTTCCAGAAGTGAGAAGTAAAGTGGGAGTCACGATCCGAAAGAATAGAAACTGGCACCCCGTGCTTAGAAACAACTTCCTTCAGATAAAGACGAGCCAAACGATCCATGGTGTCGGTCTCCTTAATAGCGAGAAAATGGGCTGACTTCGTCTACCGATCAACAATCACCCATATCTTATCATTCCCGCTCGGTGACTTAGGTAGTTGCGTGACAAAATCCATCGTAATCCGTTCCCACTTCCACTCCGGAATTTCAGGTTGTTGCAAGAGACCCGACGGTTTCTGGTATTCCACTTTGACCTTAGCACAGGTCAAGCATTTGCTCACGTATGAGGCTATATCTGACCTCATGTTCGGCCACCAGTAAAGCACCTTCAGATCTTGGTACATCTTATCCGAACCAGGATGAATAGAATACCGGGACTTGTGAGCTTCATCTAAAACAAGCTCCCGAAGCCCTCTGAATAAAGGAACCCATATGCGTTCTGCGAAGTAGTGCAGGCCATCAGGCCTTCGCTCGAGGTGCTTATCGGCACCGTGCATAGTTTCAGCTTTAAGGTTTTCCTCCTTCAAAGCTTCTAACTGGGCAGAACGGAGTTGGTCAGGTAGAGAGGAATGAATGGTGAGTTGCAACGCCCGAACGCGACGAGGTTTAATTGATTCCTTCCTGCTCAAGGCGTCTGCTACTACATTCGCCTTGCCAGGATGGTACTTAATGGCGCAATCATAGTCATTCAGAAGTTCAATCCAACGACGTTGTCGTATGTTCAAATGTTGTTGGTCGAAAATATGTTGAAGACTCTTGTGATCGGTGTAGATGGTGCATTTGGTACCGTACAAGTAATGTCTCCAAATTTTCAACGCGAAAACCACTGCACCCAACTCCAAGTCATGGGTGGTGTAGTTCTTCTCGTGCACCTTGAGTTGACGAGAAGCATACGCAATCACTTTCTCGCGTTGCATCAACACGCAACCGAGACCATGAATAGAAGCATCACAGTAAACAACGAAATCATCAGGGCCTTCAGGCAAGGACAAAATAGGAGCAGAACAAAGTTTAGTCTTCAGTTCTTGAAATGCCGACTCTTGTGGTTCACCCCAGTCGAATTTTCTATCCTTCTGAGTAAGAGTGGTCAGGGGTTGAGCGATCTTCGAGAACCCTTAATGAAACGACGATAATAGCCCGCAAGGCCTACAAATTGCCGCACCTCAGTTGGCGTCTTTGGTGCTTCCAAGTCCTTAATCGCTACGATCTTAGCTAGATCGACATGAATTCCTAGTTCATTAACCACATGTCGTAGGAACTGAACTTCGCGTAACCAAAAGTCACACTTTGAGAACTTAGCGTAAAGCTGTTCCCGTCGCAAAAGTTCCAAAACTAAACGCAGGTGTTCCTCGTGTTCGGTCTTGTTCTTGGAGTAAATCAGAATGTCATCAATAAACACGATAACGAACTTGTCAAGATATGGTTTGCAAAAGTGATTCATCAAGTCCATGAAAACCGCCGGTGCGTTTGTGAGACCGAAAGGCATGACCAAGAATTCGAAATGGCCATAACGTGTACGAAAGGCTGTCTTTGCAACGTCAGCTTCCCTTACGCACAACTGGTGATAACCGGACCTCAAATCAATCTTAGAGTAGTAACTAGAACCCTGGAGTTGGTCGAATAGATCATCAATACGTGGAAGAGGATAACGGTTCTTGATGGTCAATTTGTTCAATTCTCTGTAATCCACACACAATCGGAAACTTCCATCCTTCTTCTTAACGAATAGAATCGGGGCTCCCCAAGGGGAAGAACTTGGTCTGATGAAACCCTTGTCCAAGAGTTCCTGTAACTGGCTGGACAATTCCTGCATCTCGGGAGGTGCAAGACGGTAGGGGGCCCGAGCAATAGGAGCAGCCCCTGGTACAAGATCAATACCGAACTCAACCTGACGATGGGGAGGAAGACCAGATAAATCATCAGGAAATACATCAGGAAACTCGCGTACAACAGGAATATCGTCGATCTTCTTCTCATCGGTAGAGGAAACAGATAAAAGTGCCAAAATGGCCGAGTAACCCTTTCGAATATACTTAATGGCTTTCATGCTGGTGATGAGATTTAGCGGGACACCGCCCTTGATACCGTACACGGAAAGGAATTCTCCATCAGGGAGAGGAATCCGAATAATCTTGTCATAACAAACGATCTCAGCGCGATACAAAGACAACCAATCCATGCCTACAACAACGTCAAAACTACCCAAAGGTACCGGCATAAGGTCGATGGGGAACGACAAACCCGACAACTCTAGTTGACACTCCCGAAGGATACAAGTAGCTCCAATCTTTTTACCGTCAGCCAACTCAATTATATACTTAGCCTCTAATGGTACGGGTACTACATCTAGCAGTCGACTAACTTCCATGGATATAAAACTTTTATCGGCACCGGAATCAAATAAAACACTAACAGAGCGATTATTGAGAAGGAACGTACCGGTAACTGTGTCAGGATCCTGTCTAGCCTCATCGGCTCCAATGACGAAGGCACGTGCATTCCTGCCGCCGCCCCCGTTGTTCCCGCCCTGCTTCAGTTTCGGGCACTCTTTCTTATAATGACCAGTCTCCCCACAGTTGTAACATCCCTGTCTTCTCATAGTTCCTTGAGTAGTAGGAGCCGAGTTAGTAGTTGGAGCCTGGGTCGATGGAAGTGTCGCCCGACAGTCTTTAGCAAAATGCCCCAGTCGCTAACAACGATGGCAACGATTACGGTCGTAGTCCCCCTGATGATGACGCCCACATTTGTTACATTTAGGTAATTTCCCCGCATAACCACCCTGTTTGTTACCAGAAGAAGAACCCCCGCTATCGAATCTCTTACCCTGCTGTGCTGGCACAGATCCTTTCCCCTCATTTTCCCACTTACGCTTGTTATTCTCCGGGGCCTTGACAGTCGAACCCTTAGCAGGCAAAATACCCTCATTCACCTTCAAGTTTGTCATCCTGTGAGCCGATCGGACAACCTCTGAGTATGTAGGATGATTTCCCGCAGCCACTAACCCTGCGATCTCTGGTACTAGCCCCGAGATATAGTGTTCGATCCTCCGGTATTCTGGCACATGCAGATCAGGACACAGCACTGCCAACTCATTACGCCTTACCGTATACTTTTCAATCTCGGACCCAGTCATCTTGAGGTTCCACACCTCGTGCTCTAACTTCTGAACTTCTTCCCTTGGACAGTATTCTCGCTTCAGCAGTTGAACAAAATTTTCCCAAGGCATAGCATAAGCCTCCCCGATACCCATATTCTGGGTGATATTGTTCCACCAGGTCAAAGCAACATCCTGGAATAACGCAGCAGCATACTTGACTCGATCCTCTGGGAGACAGTTACACATCAGAAACACTGACTCCACCTTTTCCAGCCACCTGAGCAAACTCACCGCACCCTCAGTGCCAGAGAATTCCTGGGGCTTACAGTCCTGAAACATCTTGTAGGTACACATGGGTGGGGGTGGGTTAACAGGACCACGAAGGATGTAAACAAGGTTCACCAATGAGGCAAAGAAAATGGATAATTCAACTTACCACCACCATTGTGCCCTAACTTAAAGGCAGCTTGCAGCAAGTTGTTCAGATCTTCCTGTGATAGGTTTACACCTCCACGACCACCACCACCACCGCGACTGTGACACCCGGCAAATTCTGGTTAACAACGTGTCTAGATGAAAGTCTACCTTAGCAAGTCACGCGTATATTGTACTTAACTGGGTTAGTTAAGTCGTGTTATGGTTCGGGAACTATCAGTTTAGTATAGAGGATCATCGGATGTTAGTCTAAAGGTTCATTAGATGTCAGTCCTTAACCAAGTGTACAAATGGTGACGATTCGTAGAATCGTCAGGGCATACGGAACATACAAGTCTCGAGTCCCGGGAATTTGGTGAACGAGTGTGAATATGTTTGGTTGCAAGTGTTATGTGTTTACAATCATTATGTGACATGTCGGTATGTGAAAATGTGTTAACATATGTTAAAACGGGGTTTAACGCGCAAAATACATCGAACCAACCCCTATAGGCGATTAGGGGAGGCTAATCGCCTATAGGGCATGCATTTAGGGAATCATTACATGCGATTGGGGGCTACTCGCATGTAATAACAGGCGATTAGGCCCAATTGCATGTAATGTCATGCGATTAGCAACCCTAATCGCATGTAACTGCTGCACAATCGCGTGTTACGTGCTGGACGACTAAAAACGACTATAAATACAATGCTTAACCTCCTAAAATTCATAATATCAACCCTAGTCGTCCCATAACCCGCCCCAACACACACACAACCTCTGGAACGTGATTTTGGATCAAAACACAAGGTTTCAAGCTTATTTCATCAAACTATCACAATCTAAGGTGTGATATTCATCCATGAAATCTTTATAAACGTTTTTATTAAATCCCTAACGGTCCAGACCTGTTTTAAAACGTATGAGTCTTCTGAAAATCGTTAATAATCATTGTTAATTGGATTCTAAGTAGCATGCATGATGTATGTGGGTTTTCAATCAAAAGCTAGGGTTTTTATGATTCAAGATGGATGATTACATGTTATTAGGTTAGTTTCAGATTAATAATGATGGCATGATGATAGAATCTGAGTAATTGTTCATTAGGGTTATGATTATGCATGTTAAGATGATCCTTCATGCTATGTGTATTATGTTTGGATTACATGGTTACATGCAGGGCTGATAGAACGAGGTTAAACGAAGGATTTTGGTTAAAACATGTTTGGTATAGTTATTAGATTGATATTTGATGTTTACACACGTTCCGGATCTGATTTGGAATGTTAAACGCGCGAAAAACCGGAACAGCTGGGTTACAGGCGATTAGCAACCCTAATCGCCTATGTTAGGGGCGATTAGGAGGCCAATCGCCTGAATGGACTCCCCAATCGCCTATAATACATGCATTTGGGGGCTAATTGCCTCTGTTACATGCAATTGTGATCCTAATTGCTAGTAGATACATGTCTTATGACCACTAATCGCCTATATTATATGCGATTAGCCTTCCTAAATGCCTGTTGACCAACCTAAATGCTAGTTGACTTTTCCTAATCGCGTGTACTGCTGCTGTAAGTGTAAATTAGCATTCCGAGACCCGATTTGACATATAGGAACATGCTAGGAACCCCGTAACATATCCAATAACTTGGTAACATATGTTCGGACTTAATTATGTGGTACTTGAACTACGTGCTATAACTTGTTGGTCGTTAACGTATGTTAAGTGTGATTGCATGATTGTATGTTTGAGAGCGTAAACATAACACGGGGAGTCTCGGGTCACCAATGGGATGTCGAGTCTTGTACATTGGGTCAGTTAAACAGTCACGGTGTTTTCAAACGAACTTGGTTATGGTCTGGACATCTAGGGACTAACTAACCTGCGGGTTATTAGTCTAAGTACTTGTAACTGTCATATGTTAGGTCGCCGCTTTACGGGACTAGCATAGCTGCTGAGTTTATTCGTATTACGAAGTAACGCAACTTAAGGTGAGTTTACGGCCCCTCTTTTAACTGGTTTCACTCTTCGGGGGAGAAAACATGTGTTAAAACTTATGTTTGGTAACTACTGTCATACTATGGGTTTCTATGGTTTACTATACGATCTTTGGAAGTCCCGGGGGGAACCATGAATGTGCGGGTTTGCACAACGGGGAAATGTGAATAGCGCTATTGGGAGTGACCAACCCCGCTCGTCGGCTTGGAGGGCCGGGCGAGTGCATATTGTCTCAAACAGGAACAACAGGTTTACTACATCGGGCACGACATCTGGTTTGCGAGTTAGTAATGGTTTTCCAATCGTGATAGTAACAAAACATACGCCTAGCTAGCGTACTTTGGTTTTCGATTTGTTATAGTATGGACAGGTTGAACTTGGTACTTGGATTACAAACCTGTAAACTCACCAGCATTTTTGTGCTGACGTATTCTCTTACATGTTTTCTCAGGTCGCTAAGGTAGCACAATGGAACTAGGGCGCACGCGTCTGCACGGCGTCTAGTTAGGATTGCATGGTTTTCAAACGTTAAACACTTGGTTTATTTTGGATTATGTTTTGAATAAGCTTCCGCTGTATTTGGGGAATTTTAAACTATGTTTTTGAAATTGCATATGTTCATTTAGACTTGTTTATTGTGATCGTTGGTTTAGATCCTGGTTTGTCATGCGCCTCGCGGTAAAACTCCGCAAGTGGATTTTGAGGGTGTGACAGATTGGTATCAGAGCCAATGGTTATAGTGAACTAGGACTGCATGTAGAGTCTAGTCTATAGCCGAGTCGCACACACTAGACGATCACATAGTACTAAACGTTATGGTGGTTTACGTATGGTCTTGTCGGGGTGTCTCTAAATCATTTGATCTTCCTATGTTACATCATCCGTTCTATCTTAGGTCGGGTTACTTACTTTCTAAGCAGTGTAGTATATTGGAGTAAGTCGTGTACTCTTGAGATTTGTCCAAGGCTCGGGCATCTCCCTTTCATACTCCAATAGAAACACTTGCCATAAACTACCGTAGCATTACGGTGTATAGCTAAGAGTCTATGCCTGGTGATTTGAACTTTGAACTAGGAGAACACTTGGAGGACCATGTGGAGCGGTTTATCATTTTGGGTGCACACAAAATCATAAACTGAAATGCATGGAAGCCCTAGTGAGCTCTGGGTTTGAAGGGATAGTCCTGGATTGGATCTAGCTTTGATCTTGTGAACACTAGTGGTTATCATTAGCTGCGAGACTAAATCTTCTCATTCTTTTTGTCAGAATCATGTCTGGAGTACGAGGAGGACGTGGAGGTGGCCGCAATGGTGGACGTGGTGGTGGTCGCGGTGGTGGTGGTGGTCGTGGAGGTGTGAACCTAACGCAAAATGACCTGAACAACTTGCTGCAAGCTGCCTTTCAGCTAGGGCACAATGGTGGCGGTAAGTTGACTTATCCACTTTTGCCTCATTGGCAAATTTCGTTTACATCTTTCGTGTTTTCTCATGTGTTTCATTCCAGGTGGTCCTGTTAACCCACCCCCACCCATGTGTACCTACAAGATGTTTCGGGACTGTAAGCCTCAGGAATTCTCTGGCACTGAGGGTGCGGTGAGCTTGCTCAGGTGGCTGGAAAAGGTGGAGTCAGTGTTTCTGATGTGCAACTGTCTCCCAAAGGACCGAGTCAAGTATGCTGCTGCATTGTTCCAGGATGTTGCTTTGACATGGTGGAACAATATCACCCAGAATATGGGTATTGGGGAGGCCTATGCTATGCCTTGGGAAAATTTCGTTCAACTGTTGAAGCGAGAGTACTGTCCAAGGGAAGAGGTGCAAAAGCTAGAGCACGAGGTGTGGAACCTCAAGATGACTGGGTCTGAGATCGAAAAGTATACGGTGAGGCGTAATGAGTTGGCAGTGCTGTGTCCCGATCTGCATGTGCCAGAATACAGGAGGATTGAACATTATATCTCGGGGCTAGTACCAGAGATCGCAGGGTTGGTGGCTGCGGGAAATCATCCTACATACTCAAAGGTGGTCCGATCAGCTCACAGGATGACAAACTTAAAGGTGAATGAGGGTATTTTGCCTGCTAAGGTGTAACATCGCAAAATTTTCCCCAAAATTTTAATACATAAAAAGCCCTTATATATATATTTTTTTTATTATACCTTTATCTTTAATATTATACAAATGTGCCTAAGTCTTTGTTTATCCTAACTCACAACTTATATACATACATAAATGTATATAAATAATAATAATAATAATATGATTCTAAATTCTTTTTTTTTTCACATACAAGATTTTTTTTTTTTAAATAAAGCCTTGAGTCAAATAGTCAAAGTCCTAGTCAAAGTCTTAGTCAAACAGTCAAAGTCTTAGTCAAATAGTCAATTTCATCATAAAACCTTACTTTATGGTGTTGACCAATTTTAATGGCTAATTGACTCCAAAACTAGTATAAAAACCCACCTATGACCCATCATACTTTGCACCTCTAAATCGATTGTTTCAATCCGATTAAACTTTCCCTCATACCTTTCTTCTATAGTCTATTACTTCTACAATTGAAGCTTTGATTATAAGCTCTTGTAATTGGCGAATTGGAAGCTTGATATTCTTTCTTTTTCGTTTTCTTCAATTTGGACTAGCTACGTTTTTGAGTCTTTGGGATTCGCCTCGCATACATTCACAACACATTATTCTATTTTTTTCACGAGACATAACATTTTGCTAAGGTGAGTTTTACATAGCCCCTTTTCTATTTATCACCATTTTTTGGGGTGAAACATGTTACAACATTATATGCAATTCAATCATCAATGTGTCTATGTGTATTTCTATGTTGCATTATGTCTTGGACATGACTAGGGTAAGCACAATTCTAGCATAAACATTCATCAGCCAAACGGTATACATTGATAGATCTATTGGACTGACAATCCCACCCGGATACGTGCCTCCTACAAAGGTTGCGTGGGTGTTTGTTACTGCAATATAAACGAGTGAACCATGAGCGTATGGGATGTACCACAATACAACAGTCACAAGGTTGATTATGCACTCGATTTACTTCTAGTATGTTTTCACATATGGACTAGATTGCCATGACACATGAATTGCACAACAATTTTATTCGATTATCAAAACCTATGTAATTCTCACCAACTTTTGTTGACCCAAAATATTTTCAACTTAACATGTTTCAGGTTCTACTTGTTTGAAGATTCGAATTAATGCTTGAAGATGTGTGCATAGTTTAATTCAATTTGATGTACGAATTCTTGTAGAACAATTGTATGTAATTTATTTAAATCATTTAATGAAATTTATTATTCACCATGAGCTACTGAACAATCATCAATACGTGACATCCCGATGTTTCCGCCATCGGTTGGGGTGTTACAGATTGGTATCAGAGCCATGGTTATAGGGAATTAGGTTATTAGAAAAATAATCTAGTCTATAACCATAGGATTTAACCAGTACTTGCTTCTTTTACTTGCTATTCTCTATCTCCCTCCTACTTCATATCTCTACTTTCATCCCTACAAGAAGGTTGCTCTCCATCACTGGATTCACTCTTAGACTAATAAGGCAAAATCCTCATGTTTAACCTGAACCACCTTGAGATCTCGTCGAAGTTCTAGATTTTAATAACGAACACGTGCAATCTGGAAGGGTGAATGCCTGTATTCTGAGTCTTCTGTCTAGGCTGGCATTGCGCATATATCCCAATCAGACGAGGGACCTGGATGCCTACCTGGGAATTCTCGGGATGAGTGTTCACTTATAGGCTAAAGCATGTCTTCACTATGTTGTTGGAATCTGGAATCTTTGATACGTCAACGTTTTCGTTTATTCGTTTTAATTAATGAATAAATGATTACATTCCTTATATCACCTCATTCATTTCATGCCACATTGAACCTTCATTGTGTCCCTTACAGATCATGTCTCCACGTCACAGCACTCGCAAAAACAGTGGTGAAAACCAAGAGGAAAGTAACAACAACCACAACACCAACCACAACAACAACAAAAACAACAAAGGTGTTGATGCCCAACTGGCTGCGATTATTTCCCAACAAATGGCGCAACAAATCACAACTCTGGTTTCTAACTTGTTGGCTCAAGTCATCCTAATGAATGGGAACGGCAATGGAAATGGAAATGGCGATGGAAATCACATAAAGAACGGGACCTTAGTTCGGAAAGGCGAGAAAACAAGTATTGTGGTCGCGGTAACTACCGAGAACCAGAAGCGCAAGACCAGGGATCCTAATGTAAACCTCACTACACAAGCTTCTAACAAGAAACCCTATACAAGAAACTTTCCATTTGTGTAACACATGCAAACGACATCACCCCACTGTTTCAGTGTGTCGCCTGTGCACCAATTGTGGTAGGTATGGCCATCTGGTCAACACATGTCGTGAGTCCCCAAACCCTAACACCACCCAACCAACCAACCCTGCTCAGGTTGATAATCTTAATCGTCCTGGTAAATACAACTATGGTCAATGCTATGAATGTGGAAACCCAAATCATTTCCGTAACCGATGCCCTAAACTAAATCGAGATCAAGACCCTCCAGCTACTTAACAGCAAACCCCACCATTTGAATGATGTCTACTTTTTAATTCTATGTATTGACACTTTTTGATTCACGTAATAAATTCAAGTATTATCATAACATCTGAGTGCATGCTTGTTTGAATGTGAACTAATTGCTATATCTATAATCATACTTGCTTACTTGTACAACAATTAGTTGACTACCAAACAACCTACTCAACGATTGGTAGAGGTCATCATGTCTTTCCAACAGTCGGGAGAGGCCCTCAACCTGCTCAACGACCGGTGGAGACTATCGAACCTGCTCAACAATCGGTAGAGTCATAAAAGGACGCAAAACCCTAATGTAAGGTAAATTGATAATTACGGTCCGGAACGTAATCATGAATTTACAGGTACGTTAAGGTAGTGAGAAATTTTATCAAGGTTTTCAGTAGTCGACCAATTGTATACCTGGTGTTTTTCTTTTAACTTCGGGACGAAGTTCCTAAAAGTAGGGGAGACTGTAACATCGCAAAATTTTCCCCAAAATTTTAATACATAAAAAGCCCTTATATATATATTTTTTTTATTATACCTTTATCTTTAATATTATACAAATGTGCCTAAGTCTTTGTTTATCCTAACTCACAACTTATATACATACATAAATGTATATAAATAATAATAATAATAATATGATTCTAAATTCTTTTTTTTTTCACATACAAGATTTTTTTTTTTAAATAAAGCCTTGAGTCAAATAGTCAAAGTCCTAGTCAAAGTCTTAGTCAAACAGTCAAAGTCTTAGTCAAATAGTCAATTTCATCATAAAACCTTACTTTATGGTGTTGACCAATTTTAATGGCTAATTGACTCCAAAACTAGTATAAAAACCCACCTATGACCCATCATACTTTGCACCTCTAAATCGATTGTTTCAATCCGATTAAACTTTCCCTCATACCTTTCTTCTATAGTCTATTACTTCTACAATTGAAGCTTTGATTATAAGCTCTTGTAATTGGCGAATTGGAAGCTTGATATTCTTTCTTTTTCGTTTTCTTCAATTTGGACTAGCTACGTTTTTGAGTCTTTGGGATTCGCCTCGCATACATTCACAACACATTATTCTATTTTTTTCACGAGACATAACATTTTGCTAAGGTGAGTTTTACATAGCCCCTTTTCTATTTATCACCATTTTTTGGGGTGAAACATGTTACAACATTATATGCAATTCAATCATCAATGTGTCTATGTGTATTTCTATGTTGCATTATGTCTTGGACATGACTAGGGTAAGCACAATTCTAGCATAAACATTCATCAGCCAAACGGTATACATTGATAGATCTATTGGACTGACAATCCCACCCGGATACGTGCCTCCTACAAAGGTTGCGTGGGTGTTTGTTACTGCAATATAAACGAGTGAACCATGAGCGTATGGGATGTACCACAATACAACAGTCACAAGGTTGATTATGCACTCGATTTACTTCTAGTATGTTTTCACATATGGACTAGATTGCCATGACACATGAATTGCACAACAATTTTATTCGATTATCAAAACCTATGTAATTCTCACCAACTTTTGTTGACCCAAAATATTTTCAACTTAACATGTTTCAGGTTCTACTTGTTTGAAGATTCGAATTAATGCTTGAAGATGTGTGCATAGTTTTATTCAATTTGATGTACGAATTCTTGTAGAACAATTGTATGTAATTTATTTAAATCATTTAATGAAATTTATTATTCACCATGAGCTACTGAACAATCATCAATACGTGACATCCCGATGTTTCCGCCATCGGTTGGGGTGTTAAATAAGGGTTCGACTGTTAAGGCCCCGGAGAATAACAAGCGTAAGTGGGAAAATGAAGGGAAAGGATCTGGGCCAGCACAGCAGGGTAAGAGATTTGATAGCGGGGGTTCTTCTTCTTCTGGTAACAAACAGGGTGGTTATGCGGGGAAATTGCCTAAATGCAACAAGTGTGGGCGTCATCATCAGGGGGACTGCGATCGTAATCGATGCCATCGCTGTCAGCGATTTGGGCATTTTGCTAAAGACTGTCGGGCGACACTTCCATCGACCCAAGCTCCAACTACTAACTCGGCTCCTACTGCTCAAGGAACTACGGGAAGACAAGGATGTTACAACTGTGGTGAGACTGGGCATTACAAGAAGGATTGCCCGAAACTGAAGCAGGGCGGGAACAACGGTAACGGGAACAACGGGGGCGGTGGCAGGAATGCACGTGCCTTCGTCATTGGAGCCGCTGAGGCTAGACAGGATCCTGACACAGTTACCGGTACGTTCCTTCTCAATAATCGCTCTGTTAGTGTTTTATTTGATTCTGGTGCCGACAAGAGTTTTATATCTGTGGAAGTTAGTCGACTGCTAGATGTAGTACCCGTACCATTAGAGGCTAAGTATATTATTGAGTTGGCTAACGGTAAAAAGATTGAAGCTACTTGTATCCTTCGGGAGTGTCAACTAGAGTTGTCGGGTTTGTCTTTTCCCATCGACCTTATGCCGGTACCTTTGGGTAGTTTTGACGTTGTTGTAGGCATGGATTGGTTGTCTTTGTATCGCGCGGAGATTGTTTGTTACGACAAAATTATTCGGATTCCTCTCCCTGATGGAGAATTCCTTTCTGTGTACGGTATCAAGGGCGGTGTTCCGCTAAATATCATCTCTAGCATGAAAGCCCTTAAGTATCTTCGAAAGGGTTACTCGGCTGTTTTGGCACTTTTATCTGTTTCCTCTAGCGATGAGAAGAAGATCGACGATATTCCTGTTGTACGCGAGTTTCCTGATGTATTTCCTGATGATTTATCTGGTCTTCCTCCCCATCGTCAGGTCGAGTTCGGTATTGATCTTGTACCAGGGGCTGCTCCTATTGCTCGGGCCCCCTACCGTCTTGCACATCCTGAGATGCAGGAATTGTCTAGTCAGTTACAGGAACTCTTGGACAAGGGTTTCATCAGACCGAGTTCTTCCCCTTGGGGAGCCCCGATTCTGTTCGTCAAGAAGAAGGATGGAAGTTTCCGATTGTGTGTGGATTACAGAGAACTGAACAAATTGACCGTCAAGAACCGTTATCCTCTTCCACGTATTGATGATCTATTCGACCAACTCTAGGGTTCTAGCTACTACTCTAAGATTGATTTAAGATCCGGTTATCACCAGTTGCGCGTAAGGGAAGCTGACGTTGCAAAGACTGCCTTTCGTACACGTTATGGCCATTATGAGTTCTTGGTCATGCCTTTCGGTCTCACTAACGCACCGGCGGTTTTCATGGATTTGATGAACCGCGTTTGCAAACCATATCTTGACAAGTTCGTCATTGTGTTTATTGATGATATTCTGATTTACTCCAAGAACAAGACCGAACACGAGGAACACCTGCGTTTGGTTTTGGAACTCTTGCGACGGGAACAACTTTACGCTAAATTCTCAAAGTGTGACTTTTGGTTACGCGAAGTTCAGTTTCTAGGAGCTAAGATCGAAGCGATTAAGAACTGGGAAGCACCAAAGACGCCAACTGAGGTGCGGCAATTCCTAGGCCTTACGGGCTATTATCGTCGTTTCATTCAGGGGTTCTTGAAGATCGCTCAACCCCTCACCACTCTCACGCAGAAGGATAGGAAATTCGCCTGGGGTGAACCACAAGAGTCAGCGTTTGAAGAACTGAAGTCCAAACTGTGTTCTGTTTCTATTTTGTCTTTACCTGAAGGCCCTGATGATTTCGTTGTTTACTGTGATGCTTCTATTCATGGTCTCGGTTGCGTGTTGATGCAACGCGAGAAAGTGATTTCGTATGCTTCTCGTCAACTCAAGGTGCACGAGAAGAACTACACCACCCATGACTTGGAGTTGGGTGCAGTGGTTTTCGCGTTGAAAATTTGGAGACATTACTTGTACGGTACCAATGCACCATCTACACCGATCACAAGAGTCTTCAACATATTTTCGACTAACAACACTTGAACATACGACAGCGTCGTTGGATTGAACTCCTTAACGACTATGATTGCGCCATTAAGTACCATCCTGGCAAGGCGAATGTAGTAGCAGACGCTTTGAGCAGGAAGGAATCAGTTAATCCTCGTCGTGTGCGGGCGTTGCAGCTCACCATACATTCCTCTCTACCTGACCAACTCCGTTCTGCCCAGTTAGAAGCTTTGAAGGAGGAAAACCTTAAAGCTGAAACCATGCACGGTGCCGACAAGCACCTCGAGCGAAGGCCTGATGGCCTGCACTACTTCGCAGAACGCATATGGGTTCCTTTATTCGGGGGACTTCGGGAGCTTGTTTTAGATGAGGCTCACAAGTCCCGGTATTCTATTCATCCTAGTTCGGATAAGATGCACCAAGACCTAATGGTGCTTTACTGGTGGCCAAACATGAGGTCGGATATAGCCTCATACGTGAGTAAGTGCTTGACCTGTGCTAAGGTCAAGGTGGAATACCAGAAACCGTCGGGTCTCTTGCAACAACCTGAAATTCCGGAGTGGAAATGGGAACGGATTACAATGGATTTTGTCACACAACTGCCTAAGTCACCGAACGGGAATGACAAGATATGGGTGATTGTTGATCGGTTGACAAAATCAGCCCATTTTCTCGCTATTAAGGAGACCGACACCATGGATCGTTTGGCTCGTCTTTATCTGAAGGAAGTTGTTTCTAGCACGGGGTGCCGGTTTCTATTATCTCGGATCGTGACTCCCACTTTACTTCTCACTTCTGGAAGTCTTTGCACAAGGCTTTGGGTACCCAACTAGACATGAGTACAGCTTATCACCCACAGACTGACGGTCAGAGTGAGCGTACGATTCAAACTTTGGAAGACATGCTGCGGGCATGTGTGATCGATTTTGGCAAAGGTTGGGAAGCTCATCTACCGTTAGTAGAATTCTCTTACAACAACAGTTATCACACGAGCATCAAGGCGGCTCCGTTCGAGGCACTGTACGGGCGGAAATGCCGGTCTCCTCTTTGTTGGGCTGAGGTGGGTGAGAGTCAACTCACTGGGCCTGAGCTAGTGTACGAAACTTCGGAAAAGATCGTACAGATTCGTAACCGGTTGGCAACGGCACGGGATCGGCAAAAGAGTTATGCGGATCAACGTCGCAAACCATTGGAATTCCAAGTTGATGACAAGGTACTTCTGAAAGTTTCACCGTGGAAGGGCGTCATATGCTTTGGGAAGCGTGGCAAACTCAACCCTCGGTATGTCGGTCCATTTACGATCCTGGAACGGATTGGACCGGTGGCGTATCGTCTTGATTTACCGACGGAGCTCGGCAACGTACATAACGTCTTCCATGTGTCAAACTTAAAGAAGTGTCTGGCTGACGAGTCTCTTATTGTTCCACTGGAAGAGATCAAGGTGGATGATCGTCTTCGGATTGTGGAAGAACCTGTGGAGATTCTGGATTACAAGATTCGTAGCCTACGTCATAGCAAGATTCGCATTGTTAAGGTTCGTTGGAACTCGAACCGGGGACCAGAGTACACTTGGGAACGGGAGGATCAGATGAAGTCTAAGTATCCTCGTCTCTTTCCTAAGGAAGCGTTCGAATCGAGATATGTCTCCACTGCAGCTGAATGAATCTCGGGGCGAGATTCCTTTTAACGTGGGGATGATGTGACAACTCGGGTAAATCTCTCTTTTGGTTTCTATCTTTTGTTTGTTTCCTTCGTTATTCCTTTTGTTACTTGCGCAATTTTCGGGACAAACATTCTTTTAACGTGGGGATAATGTGACACCCGACAAATTTTGGTTAACAACGTGTCTAGATGAAAGTCTACCTTAGCAAGTCACGCGTATATTGTACTTAACTGGGTTAGTTAAGTCGTGTTATGGTTCGGGAACTATCAGTTTAGTATAGAGGATCATCGGATGTTAGTCTAAAGGTTCATTAGATGTCAGTCCTTAACCAAGTGTACAAATGGTGACGATTCGTAGAATCGTCAGGGCATACGAAACATACAAGTCTCGAGTCCCGGGAATTTGGTGAACGAGTGTGAATATGTTTGGTTGCAAGTGTTATGTGTTTACAATCATTATGTGACTTGTCGGTATGTGAAAATGTGTTAACATATGTTAAAACGGGGTAAACGCGCAAAATACATCGAACCAACCCCTATAGGCGATTAGGGGAGGCTAATCGCCTATAGGGCATGCATTTAGGGAATCATTACATGCGATTGGGGGCAACTTGCATGTAATAACAGGCGATTAGGCCCAATTGCATGTAATGTCATGCGATTAGCAACCCTAATCGCATGTAACTGCTGCACAATCGCGTGTTACGTGTTGGACGACTAAAAACGACTATAAATACAATGCTTAACCTCCTAAACTTCATAATATCAACCCTAGTCGTCCCATAACCCGCCCCAACACACACACAACCTCTGGAACGTGATTTTGGATCAAAACACAAGGTTTCAAGCTTATTTCATCAAACTATCACAATCTAAGGTGTGATTTTCATCCATGAAATCTTTATAAACGTTTTTATTAAATCCCTAACGGTCCAGACCTGTTTTAAAACGTATGAGTCTTCTGAAAATCGTTAATAATCATTGTTAATTGGATTCTGAGTAGCATGCATGATGTATGTGGGTTTTCAATCAAAAGCTAGGGTTTTTATGATTCAAGATGGATGATTACATGTTATTAGGTTAGTTTCAGATTAATAATGATGGCATGATGATAGAATCTGAGTAATTGTTCATTAGGGTTATGATTATGCATGTTAAGATGATGTTTCATGCTATGTGTATTATGTTTGGATTACATGGTTACATGCAGGGCTGATAGAACGAGGTTAAACGAAGGATTTTGGTTAAAACATGTTTGGTATAGTTATTAGATTGATATTTGATGTTTACACACGTTCTGGATCTGATTTGGAATGTTAAACGCGCGAAAAACCGGAACAGCTGGGTTACAGGCGATTAGCAACCCTAATCGCCTATGTTAGGGGCGATTAGGAGGCCAATCGCCTGAATGGACTCCCCAATCGCCTATAATACATGCATTTGGGGGCTAATTGCCTCTGTTACATGCAATTGTGATCCTAATTGCTAGTAGATACATGTCTTATGACCACTAATCGCCTATATTGTATGCGATTAGCCTTCCTAAATGCCTGTTGACCAACCTAAATGCTAGTTGACTTTTCCTAATCGCGTGTACTGCTGCTGTAAGTGTAAATTAGCATTCCGAGACCCGATTTGACATATAGGAACATGCTAGGAACCCCGTAACATATCCAATAACTTGGTAACATATGTTCGGACTTAATTATGTGGTACTTGAACTACGTGCTATAACTTGTTGGTCGTTAACGTATGTTAAGTGTGATTGCATGATTGTATGTTTGAGAGCGTAAACATAACACGGAGAGTCTCGGGTCACCAATGGGATGTCGAGTCTTGTACATTGGGTCAGTTAAACAGTCACGGTGTTTTCAAACGAACTTGGTTATGGTCTGGACATCTAGGGACTAACTAACCTGCGGGTTATTAGTCTAAGTACTTGTAACTGTCATATGTTAGGTCGCCGCTTTACGGGACTAGCATAGCTGCTGAGTTTATTCGTATTACGAAGTAACGCAACTTAAGGTGAGTTTACGGCCCCTCTTTTAACTGGTTTCACTTTTCGGGGGAGAAAACATGTGTTAAAACTTATGTTTGGTAACTACTGTCATACTATGGGTTTTCTATGGTTTACTATACGATCTTTGGAAGTCCCGGGGGGAACCATGAATGTGCGGGTTTGCACAACGGGGAAATGTGAATAGCGCTATTGGGAGTGACCAACCCCGCTCGTCGGCTTGGAGGGCCGGGCGAGTGCATATTGTCTCAAACAGGAACAACAGGTTTACTACATCAGGCACGACATCTGGTTTGCGAGTTAGTAATGGTTTTCCAATCGTGATAGTAACAAAACATACGCCTAGCTAGCGTACTTTGGTTTTCGATTTGTTATAGTATGGACAGGTTGAACTTGGTACTTGGATTACAAACCTGTAAACTCACCAGCATTTTTGTGCTGACGTATTCTCTTACATGTTTTCTCAGGTCGCTAAGGTAGCACAATGGAACTAGGGCGCACGCGTCTGCACGGCGTCTAGTTAGGATTGCATGGTTTTCAAACGTTGAACACTTGGTTTATTTTGGATTATGTTTTGAATATGCTTCCGCTGTATTTGGGGAATTTTAAACTATGTTTTTGAAATTGCATATGTTCATTTAGACTTGTTTATTGTGATCGTCGGTTTAGATCCATGTTTGTCATGCGCCTCGCGGTAAAACTCCGCAAGTGGATTTTGAGGGTGTGACAGCGACCACCACCACGCCCACCATTGCGGCCACCTCCACGTCCTCCTCGTACTCCAGACATGATTCTAACAGAAAGAACGAGAAAATTTAGTTTCGCAGCTAATGGTAACCACTAGCATTTACAAGATCAAAGCTAGATCCAACTCAGGACTATCCATTCAACCCAGAGCTCACTAGGGCTTTCATGCATTTCGGTTTATGATTTTGTGTGCACCCAAATTGATAAACCGCTCTACATGGTCCTCCATGTGTTCTCCTAGTTCAAAGTTCAAGTCACCGAACATAGACTCTTAGCTATACACCGTAATGCTACGGTAGTTTGTGGCAAGTGTTTCTATTGGAGTATGAAAGGGAGATGTCCGAGCCTTGGACAAATCTCAAGAGTACACGATTTACCCCAATATACCACACTGCCTAGAAAGCAAGTAACCCGACTTAAGATAGAATGGATGATGTAACATAGGAAGGTCAGATGATTTATAGACACCCCGACAAGCCCATACGTATTTACCATAATGTTTAATACTATGTGATCGTCTAGTGTGTGCGACTCGGCTATAGACTAGACTCTACATGCAGTCCTAGTTCACTATAACCATTGGCTCTGATACCAATCTGTCACACCCTCAAAATCCACTTGCGGAGTTTTACCGCGAGGCGCATGACAAACCAGGATCCAAGTCAACGATCACAATAAACAAGTCTAAATGAACACATGCAATTTCAAAAACATAGTTTAAAATCTCCAAATACAGCGGAAGCTTATTCTCAAAACATAATCCAAAAGTAAACCAATTTATTCAATGTTTGAAAACCATGCAATCCTAACTAGACGCCGTGCAGACGCGTGTGCCCTAGTTCCATTGTGCTACCTTAGCGACCTGAGAAAACATGTAAGAGTTTACGTCAGCACAAAAATGCTGGTGAGTTTACAGGTTTTGTAATCATAGTACCAAGTTCAACCTGTCCATACTATAACAATTTGCAAACCAAAGTACGCTAGCTAGGCGTATGTTTATTACTACCACGATTGGAAAACCATTACTAACTCGCAAACCAGATGTCGTGCCCGAATAGTAAACCTTTTCCTGTTTGAGACAATATGCACTCGCCCGGCCCTCCAAGCCGACGAGCGGGGTTGGTCATTCCCAATAGATCTATTCACATTTCCCCGTTGTGCTAACCCGCACATTCATGGTTTCCCCCGGGACTTCCAAAGATCGTATAGTAAACCATAGAAACCCATAGTATGACAGTTGTTACCAAAACATAAGTTTAACACATGTTTTCTCCCCCCAAAAAGTGAAACCAGTTAAAAGAGGGGCCGTAAACTCACCTTAGGTTGTGAAAAAGAATAAGCTTGCTATGACTTCGAAGAAACCGGGTATGCACTTCGATATACGAATAATATCAGCAAGCTATTCTAGCCCCGTAAAGCGGCGACCTAACATATGACAGTTACAAGTACTTAGACTAATAACCCGTAGGTTAGTTAGTCCCTAGATGTCCAGACCATAACCAAGTTCGTTTGAAAACACCGTGACTGTTAAATTAACCCAAAGTACAAGACTCGACATCCCATTGGTGACCTGAGACTCCCCGTGTTATACTTGTACTCACAAACATACAATCATGCAAAACACACTTAACATACGTTAAAGTCCAATAAGTTATAGCACGTAGTTCAAGTATCACATAAATAAGTCCGAACACATGTTACCAAGTTATTAGATATGTTACAGGGTTCCTAGCATGTTCCTAGGTGTCAAATCGGGTCCCGATATGTCAAAATATACTTACAGCAGCAGTACAGGCGATTAGGAAAAGTCAACTAGCGATTATGAAAGTCAACAGGCATTTAGGAATGCTAATTGCCTATACTATAGGCAATTAGGGTCATAAGACATGCAAATTATGAGTCTATAGGCGATTAGGTCATAAGACATGCATTTCAGGACTTAACTAGCAATTAGGATCACAATTGCATGCAGCGAAGGCAATTAGCCCCCAATTGCCTATACTATAGGCGATTAGGGTGTCATATCAGGCGATTAGCCTCCTAATCGCCTATAGCATAGGCGATTAGGGTTGCTAATCGCCTACAGCATTGCTGTTCCGGTTTTTCGCACGTTTAACACTCCAAATCAATCCCAGAACGTGTGTAAACATCAAATATCAACCAAACAACTATATCAAACATATTTCCATCAAAATCCTTCGTTTAACCTCGATCTATCAGCCCTGAATGCAATCATGTATCCCAACAACAATACACATAGCATGAAACACCACATTAACATGCAAAACCGTAACCCTAATTAACAATAACTCAGATTTCATCATCATGCCATCATCATCAATCTTTAACTACCTTAATAACATGTTAATCATCCTTCTTGAATCATAAAAACTCTATCTTTTAATCATAAACACACATACAACATGCATGATAGTTAGAATCCGATTAACAATGCTTATTAACGATTTTCAGAAGACTTAATTGTTTTAAAACAGGTCTGGACCATTAGGCATTCAATAAAAACGTTAATAAAGATTGCATGAATGAAAACCACACCTTAGATTTGTAATAGATTGATGTAATAGGCTTGAAATCTTGTGTTTTGATCCAAAATCGTGTTCCAGAGGTTGTGTGGGTGTTGGGGCGAGTTGTGGGACGACTAGGGTTGTTATAATGAAGTTTAGGAGGTTAAGCATTGTATTTATAGTCGTTTTTAGTCATCCAGTACGTATCAGACGATTATGCAGCAGATACATGCGATTAGGGCTCCTAATCGCCTGACATTCATGCGATTAGGGCCTAATCGCCCCCCTCAGGCATGCGATTAGCATACCAATCGCCTATAATGAGGCCCAATCGCATCCCCTATAGGCGATTAGCCTCCCCTAATCGCCTATAGGGGTTGGTTCCGTGTATTTTGCGCGTTAAACCCCGTTTTAACATATGTTAACACATTTTCACATACCGACAAGTCACATAATGATTGTAAACACATAACACTTGCAAACAAACATATTCACACTCGTTCACCAATTCCCGGGACTCGAGACTTGTATGTTCCCTATGCTCTGACGATTCTACGAATCGTCACCACTTGTACACTTGGTTAAGGACTGACATTTAATGAGCCTCTAGACTGACATCCAATGGTCCTCTATACTAAACTAACAGTTCCCGAACCAAAACAAGACTTAACTAACCCAGTTAAGTATAATATACGCGTGACTCGCTAAGGTAGACTTTAGTTTAGACAACGTTGTTAACCTGAATTTGCCGGGTGTCACATCACCTCTAAGAGTCACCACCCTTTCTCATCACTTGACACCATTTCACAAATTAGTTATAGTTGGGTCACATTTAAGAGTCACCACCCTTCTCAATCACTTGGCACCATTTCACAAATTAATTAGTTGGGTCACTTCTAAGAGTCACCACCGTTCTTCATCACTTGACACCTTTTCACAAATTAATTATCAACATTAATCTCCTCTAAGAGTCGTCACTTTTCCTACAATTAGCCATTTGGGCAACTTTTAAGAGTCACCACCCTTCCCCATCACTCCCCACCCTTTCACAAATTATTATACATACAATTTGCAACATCATACGACTCGTGCTTTACTACCGCGTGTATATATATATATATATAGAAGTTGGTTCAAATGAGAACCTTTTCCCAAATTGAGATCTGAGCGAACCATTCTGGACCACAAATTTCTCTAAGGCAATTTTTTTTAATCGCTGCTTTATATGCAGGAAATTTTTTTTTATTTTTTATTTTTGTATATTTTTTCAATATACACATGTGTATAATTGCATTATACACATATGTATAACTGAAATTTACACATATGTATAGCTGAAAAATGCTATATACACATATGTATAACTGCTATATACATATATGTATAAATGAAAAAAAAAATCCAAAAAAAAAAAAAAATTCCTTGCATAAAAATGTGCGATTAATGCAAAAAAAAAAAAAAAAAAAAAAACAAAAAAAAACAAATTTTGCCTTTATATGAAATGTGTGGCCCAGAATGGTTCTCTAAGTTCTCAAATAGGGGTTGGTTCTCTTAGGATCCCTACCCTATATATATATATAGGGTCAAGATCGTGTACAAAGTGTTTTTTTTTTTTTTTTTTTTTTTGTGAGAAGTATTAAAAATTGATACTTAGGCATCATTTTTTGAACTTAGTCATGATGTTTTGGATTGTTTTGCCTATACAAACACCAAACATAACAATTAAAAACCGAAAATAATGAATTTTAGGCTTAAAACTTAAAACACTGTCACACCCCAAATTTCCTCGATAATCGTAAACTCTAATCTTCTTTACTATGCAGCGGAATATACTCCTAAGACTCTTTTTAACTTCGAACGCCAATTCTAATCCATTTGTATCTCCTTTCTCAAGGTATTGCCTATTCCAACCATGTCATTGCCAAAAATCTAAACCTGAAAGATATACTAAAAGACGTCAACATAAAGTTGGCGAGTTCATGGTTTTATGTTTATTTTTCGTAAAACCCATTTGAGTGAACCACTACAGATATATTCTTAAGACTATTCAAGAAAGCATAAAATAGTTTACACATATGGTTAAATGGGAATCATCTTCTAAAAGAAATCTTTCGTTTATCTTTTGACTCGACGCATTAAACCGCTACTTAACCCCCCGTAAGTAAAATAAAAACGATTTCTATTCCTGCCGACCAAGTGACCATATTATCAAAGACTCTTAACAACTTTCTTACTAGTTTTAAGACACTTTTACCACTTTACTTAATTAAAACGCATAGTGGTTTAGTTTAGTATGTATGATAGAGCACTACTGGAAGTGAATCATGTAGACTCGCGAAAATCTAACAAGTATGATGTAACCTAAGGTCTTTAATCAAGCCACAACAATTAGCCTCTCAAGCTCCACCTCCACCTCAATTTAATGAGGAAAAACTTTTAAAGCTTATGTTTTATGTTTTACCTTATCAATAGATCTACCAACATAAACTACGGCTCTAGTCCAAGAGTTAATGATTAATGTCGTGCGGAGAAGTGTCCGTCCGTAGACGACCTACGTGTACCAATACAAAGTATCTATACAGCGTGCACTACCTAAGGCCATCAAGTATTCAGCAATTCTAGTCCTACCCTACATACAGCATGTTAATCCCTTGACAAATAAAACGTTCAAAAACATTTAAAAAGAAAAAGGGACGTGAAACTCACACAATAACTCTAACAATTAACCCAAACTTTGTTACACTATATAATAAACAAGTTTTCATAAAACAAGTATGCCTTTCCCCCGAAAACAGTTATAAAACAGTAAATAGTGGGGTCATGAACTCACCTCAATATCGTTGCTTAGCTGGTTATCAAAGCTCGATCTTTAACTACTTCCTTGTGTCCTAATTATCAATAAAGACACCTTAAGGTCTAGCACAAAAGTCTAGCCTATTATCTAACTATCTAGACTCATATGTATGAATCCAAGTCTAGAAAGTGGTGTAACTCAACGAACCAATTGCGACTTAACTTAATTTATATGTTAACATACAATATAGTATCCAAGCTGCGTACTTGTTACCATTTGTATATAACCTACGTTGGACTAGTGCTACGAAACGTATAGCTCATCTCGAGTCATAACTCACCTTGTAAATCGAATAAATATAATTATTTTGTACCTTCATTTCTAGGAAAATATATATATATATATATACTTTGCAAAATATGATTCTTGAATCCGTATGACAAATATTATTTAGTTACGAAAATCCTTAGAAAGCTCGTTATACAAGATGTTTGAAAAAACTATATATATATATATATATGTATATAAATATATACATATTTTCAAAATGTTATTCGTAACTTATATACACTCATTATAAATACCTTTATCAAAATGTCGTGATATTTTGTTTAAAATATATTTGTCTATACTTGAATAGTTATAAAAACGCCAATTAATATTGCGCACGTTGTGCTCTAGATTTTATAAAATTTCGGCAGAGTTTCCTCTGTTTTTATAGAATCCAGACAACGCACGTCGTCTATAATTTACCCAACAATCAATTTATATCCTCAAAACATTCAATATATTTATCCGCATTTCCAAATGGACGAGTCTTTATACCTTTCGACACTTTTTATAAACCAATATTATACTATTACATATAGTAATAATAATAATACCAATAATAATAATATGTATTTATATATATATATATATAATATATAATATAGTCCAACGGTTTAGTCCAATATATAATATTATCAAGTCTCGCGTCAACATGCAATATCATTTTTCCAATAATATCGTCAATTCGTTTCGCAAGTCGCAATCGTTTCGTATCTAATACTTATATATATACACATTTATATATACAAAATAATATCAAAACTAAATATTATACCATTTATATATGCATGCAACTCCTTCCTTGACTAGATCTGACCGAAACCGAAACTAAGCCAGCTCTTACTCAGGTTGAACCATTATAACCCGAAACCTTTCAAAACGAACCCGAACCAAGTCTGACCCGAAACTACTTATAACCGAGCTCTAATCCTTCAAATCTAAACCATTTCCTAATCCTTTTCACCCGGGACCCAACCCGAGCGCCAAACTGCACCCGATCATCCTTATCATCATCATCAAGCAACATGCATGACCGATTCAGACCAGAACTAGTCCAGATCTGGTCTGTCCGGTCCGAAACACAACCGAACATCCTGATCGGCCCCTCATGCAGCCACAAAATTCACCACCATAATCTGAATCCGACTCGAACCACACCTGACCAGGTTTGATCTGCGTGACCCGAGACCTGACCCGAGCAAATCCACCAAAACCTTAACCATAACCTGACCAAAACTTGAACCTGCTGACCCGAACATGGAATCTGGTCCGAGCACCAACGCCGCCGCTGTCAGCTTCAGCAACCACCACCTAAATCAGCCACATGCAACCTCCAAATCGGACCATTCACAACCACCCTGGTCCGCCGCCCTGCTTCTTTCTGCAATAACCACAACCACAGCCGTAACCATAGCCGGACCACTTCAAACAACCACCAATAACCACCGCCGCTAACCTGTTTCTGCTCTCCTTCGTTCCCGCTATAATACGCCGCCGCCGCCCCTTCTTCACCTAAATACAACCACCATCTACCCGATCCCCTGCCCTTTAGCTCTTCTGCCCCTTTTGGGCTCGCTGAAAAGCACGCCGCCGCCACCAGGGAGGTGGTCGGCCGGCTTCAGCAACAAAAAGAGAGAGAGAGGGAGAGACGAGGTAGAGAGAGACCTGCGAGAGAGAGAGAGATGAGAGGATTTGGGGGTTTTTAATTCTTGTGTTGTTTGAGAAAATGATAAAGAAGAAAAAGACTAACCCTTATATAGGTAGGTTTAGTGTTAGGTAGGTAGACACCGCGTATCGAACCCGTTAAAACGCGAAACGCCTCGGTTTATATCTAGGTTCGCTAAAAATTATAAAAATTAGTCGGTTCAATATGAAATCTAAGATTTAGTTTAACCGAGCAAAATTATAATTATTTTTGGCATCCTACGCGTTCTTTTAGTACGCCTGTCAGAATCGCGCTAACCTAACCGTTTACCGTTTCCTTCTTCTAAATGATCCCGTAGCTTTCGATACTCGATAATTGATTATTATTTAAAATAAATAATTATTTCGAAAGCATAAATGCGGTTAAAACCTCGCATTTTGATATCCAGTTATCTTGTCGGCTACTTTCCGCGTTCTTCAAACACTACATATTAATCCATTCCTCAAGCTGACTCCACATCCGATTGCTTCAATAACAAATACGTGCCGTATTTACATGTAATAACTCTACGTTCGTCCGATCTAACGAATTCCTACTGATGTCAGTTCGTTAGCGTTAAGATGCGCAGTTTATCTTTAGAACATCTAGATGTCTACGAACTCCAAGAATGATATCGTTGGACTCATAACAACTTATCTTAATCAAAATCAACCTTAATTATATGCTAAACATATAAAAAACATGATTATGATTTAGTCAAAGGTTGACCGAAATTTAGAAGTGGACTCCCACACTTGGCGGAATCATCGAGGTGTCACGTAGTGACGATTGTTCAAAAGCACATGGTACTAAAATGTAAATATATTATTGAATAATTTAAATTGTCTTACACAGATGAAATGGAAAAAAAAATACAAAAGTCTGAACGAAACATGAAATTTGAAATAACTTATTAAAAGCAAGCACTAAAATCCAATGCAATGGAACTAAGATCAAACTGCACCTGAAACATGTACAAAATAGGTTTTGTCAACATAAGAAATATTGGTGAGAATTCCTAGTTTTAATACATATAGTAAGTTGGAAAAATGGTATACAATTCAAGTGCAAAGCTACAGTGCAATTATGTAAACTATGTATCATACAAATGAGCGAAATCAATCCTGTGACTGTATAATGTACTAAATGAACGGCGGTGTACTTATCCAAATAATTGGATAATAACTTAACAATGAGCATGGATTCTCCGATGAAAAAGGGGGAGAATCAACCTAGGCGGGTTGTCAATCCAATAACGCTATCCAATGTTAAGGTCGGCTTGTACATGGTTAATGATTTCACTAAGTACAAATGTATTCTACATGTAATGTCTAAGCATAAAGCACGTTTGTAAGCAAATGCACATAGTACTAGAATTGTATTGTAAAAATGTGAACTTGTATGTAAAATTTGTATAAGTGTACATGTAACACCCCAAAAATGTAAGACATGAAAAAGGGGATAGGAAATACTCACCTTGAATACTTGATGGTTTTGGTGTAACTTGATAGTAATGGCAATAAATCTCGAAACAATAAACCTAGTTTAAATAAAAGGACGATTAGGTTTTGGAACATAATTGTATCTACTAAGTTTAAGGCATTCTAGGGTTCTAAAGGGGTAAGATATTTGTTTGAAACTAATTGATTTTAAATAGTTTACAAATATTTGACGTAGCAAAGCAACATGAATATTTGAACAATCCTATAGGAAAAATTGGTTACCAATAGATATAACAAATATATATATATATATACATATATATATATATATATTTATGTAATTTTGGTAAAAAAATAAATTTATAATGAATTATTTATGATAAAAGAAAAATAATAATAATAATGATTTAAAAAAAATAAGTAATTATTTTTAGAAACTAAAAATTATAATATAAAAGCTTTTTTTTTTTTTTTTGTTTACTAATATGTAATGTATAACTATAGTATGTTAATAAGCCTTTTAAAAAAACACTTTAATACCAAACACATTAAAGTCTCTAGACCAGTTGGTTGGGTGGTTGTGTTAGAGTGTGACCCGGCTGTGAAGCCAGGTTCGAATCCTGGTGGTTGCAGTTCTTTTTTATTTTATTTTTTTTTTAAGATCAAAAGTTTTAGAAAAAAAGAAAAAGTAAACGTCAGGGACGAGACTCGAACTCCTGCCCCCGATGCGGATCTTAAACAAGGTCAGTTAACCAACTGATATATAGCTGGTATTATTATTATTATTTTAAATCTTTTCGGAATATATATAACATGATACTGAAAGGTTTATCTTCCCCATTAAGTACCCTAGAACCCTAATCTTCCAAGCGATTTAATTAAAGATCAAAACAGCAGAACGTTAAGGGGTTAATGATCGGAACCGAACGACAAACAAAATGAAGGGTTTAATTTGGGACTTACAGAAAACTAATCAGCCAAGATTTCCGAGTCAAAGCGGAAGTCAAAATCACGAACAAAACTCACGATTCAAAGAACGAGAAAGGAATATAAGGGTGTCGTTTTCTATTTCGGCCCATTCTGCACAAGGGGAGGGTTCAATTTATAATGGCGTCGCATAATTGGAAGGTTAAGAAGATGGATTCGAGCTCGGTCAAAGGCGCGTGAAATGGTCTAGAACATTTGCTTAGTACACGATTTTACAGATGGATTAAATGGATTTATTGGTGTCAGTTGATTAATCACGGCCAATTACAAATTTAATTTCCATAACAAGCTCAATTAGGCGGTCAAAATCAAAGGTTTTGTTGGTCAAAGTGGGTGCAGTTTCTATTGTGCTGTTGCTAGTTGTTGTTTGTTACGTCCCACACAAAAAAAAAATATATATATAATAAAGTTGATGCTGTTGTGGTTTAAGCTTGTGTCAATGCTTCACAAAAAGACAAAAGTGATATCTCCATGTTTTTTTTTTCTTTCTTACGTTGATAATATTAATATTAATAATAATAATGATAATATTATTATTAAAAAGATATGTTTCAATAATATGTATGTACTAGATTATACATCACAAAAAAATAGTCGTTATTATTTTTTTTTTTAAATTACTTAATGCCAGATGACATTCTACATGGCACTCTCAAGGGGGTGAATGACTACATTATTGCCATGTAGGATTTGAGGCTTTCAATTATATAATAGATCTTGGTCTTTACCTAAGGTAAATTTTTATTTAATCAAATATTATTGAATTTATTAAACGCCTTAAAATGATAAGGTAATATATATTGATGATGGGTTACGGATAAATAAGGATAAATAAAATAAAATCATGTGATGTTATAGTCTCCCCTACTTTTGGAAACTTCGTCCCGAAGTTATTAAAAACACAGGATTGAGGGTGATTGGGTAGAAATTAGAACAACTGTGGTTTGGAAAAGTTGGGTTAAGGCACGGCATAAATTTATAGGATAATCTGTTTCGAATAAATGGATAAGAGGTTTGATATGTGTGAGTTTTAAGGGTTGGATTAGGTTCGTCTGAAATAGCAAGGAGAATGAGAATCTAGCAAAATACTAAACTTTAAGTTTTAGAAATTCTAAAAGAAATGCATGAGTTGATTTTGACAAATTTTGAAGTAGATGTTTAAAGCGAATATCTTTGACGTTTGACCACGAGGTTAGGAACTTGAGAGTGTAAATGAGAAAGGTTTTGGGAATGTGTAACTAGTGAAGGGCAGAGGTACTAATAAAGCAGTCTCCCCTACTTTAGAATGGTTTCTAACCGAACATTATTAAGGACATGCAACATGATTTCGACTAACAGAGAGTGTAAGAGTATACAAAGTTTAAGGTTTTCTGTAGAGGTGGTCAACAAGGAAGGCTCCAACAAAACTAATTGAAGCTTATGTAAAATGTTCTTTATCAAAAATACTAGCTATTAGTCAACGACCTATTGAAGAGGTAGTAATGGGTAGGTTCTTGGTCAGACTCCTAGTCCGCTCCCACAGTATCGTTTATGCTTATATATAGGGTGTACCGCAGCTAACCCACCACACTCCCGATACTTTGGACTCGTACTGATTGTCTACCAACAACCTAAATAGAATTACACACTACCCTCATGTACCTGTAAACCCATGATTGCGTTCCGGACCGTAATCATCAATTTACCTTACACTAGGGTGCTATGCTTTTCCATAAGACTAACATAAGTAATACAAGAAACAATGCGTGCAACCAAAATGTGTTAAGTAGTAGATACTGCTCAAGTATAAGATGCGGTTAAAGGTTCTTCCCCTTTCAGGTTTACCCTTTAACCATAATGAGATTAATGTGTAAGTATAAGACATGATTAGGGGTTCTTCACCTTTCGGGTTCACTCTTAACCGGTAAATTTTATGTTCACATCATTGGGCTCTAAACAACCATATCGATAAACTCTGAGGATTACACTGTTCCCCTCGGGTTAGAGGAATACTCTGAACCGAGTCGTACATGGGAACTGGCTTAGATCTCATACGAGCTATCAATTAGTATGTTCGTTGGCCATGATGATGAACAAAATAATGTAAAGTATAACAGGGTTTCGCTCACAACAAAACAAAAAAATATGTATACCAAATATGCGTTCATGTAAGTATATAAGTATAGCATAAAATTTCGACTGAAAGAATAGCATAATGTAAATCGAGTAAATCGCACAATTTGCACAAAATGAAAGTAAACGAGTTAAATTAATGCTCAAAAATTGTGTTATAAGAATAACTACTAATAACTAGTGCGAGAATAGTTGCGAATAACGCGTGAAAATAACTACCAACAAAAGAATAATACAAAAATAATAAGATAATGTACGAACGTAACTAAATAGAATGGTGTAAAAAAAATAATGAAATTTACTGTAAATGAAAGTGCGCAGAACAGACGTATAGTCTACTGGTATGAAGATAACTTTTTGGAAACCGAAGAATGTTTTAAGTTCAAAACAGGTTCACTTGAAAAGATTTCGTAGGTACACATTTTCATGTGTTTACGAGAACTCGAGTTTGAAAAGTGTTATAAGGTATATTATTAGTTGCAATTTCCTCCCGAAAAACTTATATTGGATACGTTATATGAAAACATGCAGATTTGCATTTGATTTGTAAAATATGCAATGCAAGTTTATAAAATGCAAGATGAAAACATTTCATGAAGTGTGTGTAAATCTAATGTGTTTCGAAAGACCAAGATTTAAAATGATGTGAAGGTTGTGAATGATCCCAGATGCCTTGACGAATTTTGGAAAATAAAATTTTCTGTATTTAAACAATTCTTTAACTTGTGGGTTGAAAAGTCGGAAATTTATGTTATGAAATGTTTGAGAAAATCTAAGTGTTACCCGTTAGGACCGGGTAAACTTGAAACCCTTTAATTATCAAACTTTTACGAATTTTATACATTGAAAGATCGTTTTTTTTATAAAGATCGTTAAGGCATCTCTTTGGGCTCATAGCGGGCTATTTGTTTCAAGGCACATGGTGTATGAAAAGTGTGTTCTAATTTGGCGAATAGGCTTTGTGAAAAGAATTATAGAATAAGTTGTCAAATTAATCGTTTTAGAGAGTAGTGTACTAGTGCGTATCGTGTAGGTAGACATTTATGTATGAGTTTAGTCTGGCTAAGTAGTTCTAACTAATGGTAGTTGGCTATGGCTTAGGAGACTGGGTGCAGCAATATTAGTATTAGGTATATGAGGATATATTGTGACTTCGATCAAGTAAATTTGTAAACATGAAGGTATAAAACAGGTGAAAATAATAAGTTTGGAAAAACCATGTTCATTTTTTTAACTGTACGATGATGCAACATTCCTAAAATCAGGATGTGATCAAAGTTAAACACAGAGTTTAAAACTTAAGTCATGGGTAAAAATGTTTTAACGCAAAACGAGTAATACCTTATAGTGTAAGAATTATGAGCATAAGTGAAATAGTGTAAGCTTTAATGCGATAATATATCGAACAAAAGTTTTAGTAATGATGATAAGGGATTCAAAAGCGAATGATCAATGAATAATGGCATATGAAACATCAAGTGATTAAATGTAATCTTCAAATGATAAACAAACATAAATATCAATGATATAAAACATTGGAATTGTTTCCATAGGAAACTTTGACCAACTCAAGTATTTGGAATTTCCTAGTGACTTGTGGGGCGTACTTTAGCCTATAAGTGAATGCTCATCTCAAGAGTTCCCAGGTAGGTATATGGGTCCCTCGTCTGATTGGGATTTATACGAAATACCAGGCCTAGACAGAAAACTCAGGATACAGGCGCTCACCCTTCCAGATTGTACGTGCCCCATCAATAGTGAATTCCAAAACTTTAGCGAGATTAAAAACGAGATGCAAAAATAGATCCTTGAGATTTGCATTTCACTCCTAACTAAAAGATGTATTTCAAAATTGAAAACGATTGTGGAATGAAAACAATCACTAAGTTAAGGATATCACTCCCAGCTTAGTGGTTAAGTTCCTTTTTGAAAGAAATACTCTTTGGGGTGTGGATGTCACTCCTATCTCAAAGATATATTCCTAAGATAAATAACATATAGAGGAGTGAAACTAATCACCAAGGTATGGATGTCACTCCCAACTTGGTGATATCGTTTCGTTTGTGAAATACGAGTATCTTCTTCTTTAAACAACACACCGAAAGAATAACGAGAAAGAATCATAGCGAAAATATCTTGAAAGAAAATAATAGGATAAAGAGAAATAAACACGAGAGGACTTGTGAATGTAAGCTTGTTTATAGACTAGGCTAAAAGGCATTCTAATAACCTAATTCCCTATAACCATGGCTCTGATACCAATCTGTAACACCCCAACCGATGGCGGAATCATCGAGGTGTCACGTAGTGACGATTGTTCAAAAGCACATGGTACTAAAATGTAAATATATTATTGAATAATTTAAATTGTCTTACATAGATGAAATCGAAAAAAAAAAATACAAAAGTCTGAACGAAACATGAAATTTGAAATAACTTATTAAAAGCAAGCACTAAAATCCAATGCAATGGAACTAAGATCAAACTGCACCTGAAACATGTACAAAATAGGTTTTGTCAACATAAGAAATGTTGGTGAGAATTCCTAGTTTTAATACATATAGTAAGTAGGAAAAATGGTATACAATTCAAGTGCAAAGCTACAGTGCAATTATGTAAACTATGTATCATACAAATGAGCTAAATCAATCCTGTGACTGAATAATGTACTAAATGAACGGCAGTGTACTTATCCAAATAGTTGGATAATAACTTAACAATGACCATGGATTCTCCGATGAAAAAGGGGGAGAATCAACCTAGGCGGATTGTCAATCCAATAGCGCTATCCAATGTTAAGGTCGGCTTGTACGTGGTTAATGATTTCGCTAAGTACAAATGTATTCTACATGTAATGTCTAAGCATAAATCACGTTTGTAAGCAAATGCACATAGTACTAGAATTGTATTGTAAAAATGTGAACTTGTATGTAAAATTTGTATAAGTGTACATGTAACACCCCAAAAATGTAAGACATGAAAAAGGGGATAGGAAATACTCACCTTGAATACTTGATGGTTTTGGTGTAACTTGATAGTAATGGCAATAAATCTCGAAACAATAAACTTAGTTTAAATAAAAGGACGATTAGGTTTTGGAACTCAATTGTATCTACTAAGTTTAAGGCATTCTAGGGTTCTAAAGGGGTATGATATTTGTTTGAAACTAATTGATTTTAAATAGTTTACAAATATTTGACGTAACAAAGCAACATGAATATTTGAACAATCCTATAGGAAAAATTGGTTACCAATAGATATAACAAATATATATATATATATATATATATATATATATATATTTGTGAAATTTTGGTAAAAAAATAAATTTATAATGAATTATTCATGATAAAAGAAAAATAATAATAATAATAATTTTAAAAAAAATAAGTAATTATTTTTAGAAACTAAAAATTATATTATAAAAGCTTTTTTTTTTGTTTACTAATATGTAATGTATAACTATAGTATGTTAATAACCCTTTTAAAAAAACACTTCAATACCAAACACATTAAAGTCTCTAGACCAGTTGGTTGGGTGGTTGTGTTAGAGTGTGACCCGGCTGTGAAGCCAGGTTCGAATCCTGGTGGTTGCAGTTCTATTTTATTTTATTTTTTATTAAGATCAAAAGTTTTAGAAAAAAAAAGAAAAAGTAAATGTCAGGGACGAGACTCGAACTCCTGCCCCCGATGCGGATCTTAAACAAGGTCAGTTAACCAACTGATATATAGCTGGTATTATTATTATTATTATTTTAAATCTTTTCGTAATATATATAACATGATACTGAAAGGTTTATCTTCCCCATTAAGTACCCTAGAACCCTAATCTTCCAATCCATTTAATTAAAGATCAAAACAGCAGAACGTTAAGGGGTTAATGATCGGAACCGAACGACAAACAAAATGAAGGGTTTAATTTGGGACTTACAGAAAACTAATCAGCCAAGATTTGCGAGTCAAAGCGGAAGTCAAAATCACGAACAAAACACACGATTCAAAGAACGAGAAAGGAATATAAGGGTGTCGTTTTCTATTTCGGCCCTTTCTGCACAAGGGGAGGGTTCAATTTATAATGGCGTCGCATGATTGGAAGGTTAAGAAGATGGATTCGAGCTCGGTCAAAGGCGCATGAAATGTTCCAGAACATTTGCTTAGTACACGATTTTGCAGCCGGATTAAATGGATTGATTGGTGTCAGTTGATTAATCACGGCCAATTACAAATTTACTTTCCATAACAAGCTCAATTAGGCGGTCAAAATCAAAGGTTTTGTTGGTTAAAGTGGGTCGCCGTTTCTATTGTGCTGTTGCTAGTTGTTGTTTGTTACGTCCCACACAAAAAAAAAAAATATAATAAAGTTGATGCTGTTGTGGTTTAAGCTTGTGTCAATGCTTCACAAAAAGACAAAAGTGATATCTCCATTTTTTTTTTGTTCTTTCTTACGTAGATAATAAAATAATAATAATAATAATAATAATAATAATAATATTATTATTATTAAAAAGATATGTTTCAATAATATGTATGTACTACATTATACATCACAACGTTATTATTATTTTTTTTAAATTACTTAATGTCAGATGACATTCTACATGGCACTCTCAAGGGGGGAATGACTATATTATTGCCATGTAGGATTTGAGGCTTTCAATTATATAATAGATCTTGGTCTTTACCTAAGGTAAATTTTTATTTAATCAAATATTATTGAATTTATTAAACGCCTTAAAATGATAAGGTAATATATATTGATGATGGGTTACGGATAAATAAGGATAAATAAAATAAAATCATGTGATGTTATACGCAACTCGTTTATAAGACATTTAGTTGTTGGTGTCTCATTATGTAGTAATGTAATAGGACACTTGATCACCGGGGGTCGTATTATAGCATAACTTAATACAACACTTTGTAGTTAAGTCATAAATGTTCGATGTTATAGGACCCTTTCTAGTCAAAGTCATATTAAAACATAACTTAATAGGACATTTGACACATGGGTCTTATACCTTTAACCTTTATAGGACATTTAATCATTGTGGTGTTATTATAATACACTGTAATAGGACACATGATATTTGAGTCATAAAACATCAGTTTTATAGGACGCTTATTCGCTAGAGTTTTATTATAATATAACTTAATAAGACACTTAACACTTGGGTCTTACAACTTTAACCTTTATAGGACGCTTAATCATAGTGGTGTTATTATAATACGTCGTAATAGGACACTTGATGTTTGAGTCATGAAACATTAGTTTTATAGGACGCTTATTCGCTAGAGTTTTATTATAACATAATTTAACATAACACTTGACACTTGGGTTTTATAACTTTAATGTGATCAGTGGTGGTGGACGGTGGTTCACTACAAAAAAAAAAAAAAAAAAAAAAAAAAAAAAAAAAAAAAAGTGGTCATTAGAGACTAAACTATCGGAGACTGATATACGAGTCTCAAATATATTATATTTGGGGCTGATTTATCAGTTATCGATAATATTGGAGACTGATTTTTATTGGGATTGATAATTAGTCGCTAATAATTTGGCACGCTATTTGAGACTAGATTTCAGTAACAAATATGTCTGGGCAACATAAGGTTTTAGAGGGGAAACTTAATGCCGACTAAATTTTTGTCTCAAATACTGAATAAAAATGATGCAAATGTACGCATACTAATTTTCAATCTCTATTATGAAAGGAATATGTTAAGAGACTAACAATTAGTTCTTAATATTCTGACAATAGATACAATTAGGGTCTGGTATTCAGTCTTGAAACCTTCATTATATATACAAAATAATGATGGTTTGGTTTTCAGTCTTGATTTAATTTGGCACATGTTTTGTTTTACCATTTGAAAGGAAGTATCAGAATCCGAAAATAGTCTCAAAGATCTTGATCTTGTAAGGGGGGTTATTTTGATATGCTAATATGCTATTCGGTCTCCGAAGTGCTTTGCAAATGGAAACATGTTTCTTAAAATATATAACAATAAACCAATAAATAATTGGATATACTCGTCTTATTTTTCTATTATTTACTTCTATACCAACTATAGAGCTCCTTCTTTATTGAGCTAATGTGATTAATATGGTTTCTTCAACATGTATAGATTGACATTTGGTGGGTTAACTGTGAGATAGTTGTATTTTGAATGAATGTAAAACTAATGTTGGCATTTAATGGAATAGTACATCAGTTGTGCCTTAGCCTAACCAAACGTTGTTAATGTTTTGCAGCAGTGGCTTTGTCTACCGGTTGACAGTTGTGTATCCTAGTTTCATTATTTTATCTCGTTTACTCCATCAATCTGTGAGATTATACAATGGCTTGCTTTCTCATTGACATACAATGTGCTTAAATAGTTACAAGGGAAAAGCTAATATGGAAATACAATAATAATCTACAATAACTATATTGACCACCTAGATTGACCATTGACCACTACATAATAATCTACAATAATTACATTGACCATCTGCATTGACCATTGACCACCGATGCATAATCATCGGCTAACACACCCCCGCAGTTTGAGCCGTAGGACGACGAAGGCATAAACTGGAACAGAAACGCTCAGAGAGATGCTTTGGTAAACCTTTGGTGAAGATATCTGTGTATTGGTAGTCAGCAGGGACGTGAAGGACTTTGACTGCACCAAGACGGACCTTTTCTCGGACAAAATGGATATCCAGTTCAATGTGTTTGGTGCGTTGATGATTGACTGGATTTTCAGTGAGATACACAGCCGAGATGTTGTCACAATAAATAAGAGAGGCCTGGCGGACAGGAACATGTAACTCAAGCAAAAGATTTTGAACCCAACTGAGTTCGGCGACAGTGTTGGCCACGGCACGGTATTCGGCTTCTACGCTGGACCTGGAAATAGTAGGCTGTCGTTTAGAAGACCAAGAGATCAAGTTCGTGCCCAAGAAAACGCAATAGCCAGACGTTGAGCGTCTAGAGTCGGGACACCCGCCCCAATCAGCGTCAGAGTAAGCCGTCAAGGATGTGGAGGATGAGGGGGAGAGTAGTAAGCCTTGATTAAGAGTGCCCTTAATGTAACGGAGAATGCGTTTCAGGAACTGAAAATGCGGTTCTCGTGGAGCATGCATGAAGAGGCAGACTTGTTGAACAGCACAGGCGATGTCTGGTCTGGTGATAGTAAGATACTGAAGTGCACCAGCTAAACTTCGATAAAGAGAACCGTCTTCAAAGGTGGAGCCTGTGTCAGCACTAAGTTTGGAGCCAGGTTCGACTGGTGTGCTAGCAGGTTTGCAGTTTGACATGTTAGCACGAGACAAGATGTCGGCAGTATATGTTGATTGAGATAAGAACAACCCGTTAGCTTGTTTGGTCACAGTGATAACCAGAAAGTGATGCAAGATCTCTAGATCAATCATCTTGAATTCAGCAGTGAGGGACTTAATGATTTGTTGCAGAAGGCTATCGCTTGAGGCCGTTAAAATGATATCATCCACGTAAAGTAGTAGGTACGCCATTTGGTTGCCATGATGATATATAAAGAGTGAAGTGTCACAAACACTGCCTTTGAATCCACACTTTAGCAAATACCCTGCAAAACGTTGATACCAAGCTCTAGGAGTTTGTTTTAGACCATATAAAGATTTATTAAGTTTGCAAACATATTTAGGGTGTGTGTCAGAGGTTGTCAGAGGTGAAACAGGAGGCTGAAACATGTATACGGTTTCCTTCAAGTGGCCGTGTAGGAAAGCATTTTTGACATCTAATTGGTTCATAGACCAGCCTCTTGAAATGGCAAGACTGAGGACAGTGCGAATAGTGGTAGGTTTGACCACTGGATTGAAAGTCTCATCACAGTCAATCCCAACTGTTTGGCTTTTTCCATTTACTACCAAGCGAGCCTTGTGTCGCTCTAGAGAACCGTCGGCATGGAACTTGTGTTTGAAAAGCCACATACATCGGATGATAGGAGCATCGGGTGGGCGAGGGACAAGTTCCCACGTGTTGTTGGCCAATAGAGCTTCATATTCGTCAACCATGGCTTGCTTCCAGTTTGGGTCGGTAAGGGCGGAAAGATGGGATTTAGGTAGAGGTGAGGGAGTAGGAGAGGTCTGGGTATGTAGGGAAAAAGGGATTTTAGGTTTAAAGATGCCGGCATGGGACCGGGTTTGCATTGGGTGATGCATAGGGTTGACAGTGGGAGGAGGATTCTGGTCGGGTTGTGGGGGTGGTGGTGGGCTGGGTGTAGCAGGTGGAGGGTGTAGGGTGTGGGCCGGTGGAGGGTTTAAGTGTTGGGCCGGTGAAGGGTGTTGGGTGTGGGCCGGTGGGGGGTTTAAGTTTTGGGCCGGTGAAGAGTGTGAGGTGTGGGCCGAAGGAGTGTGTGGTGTTTGGGCCGGTTGGGATATGGAGGCGAGAGAAGTTGGTTGGGCTGTGGTTTGGGTCGTGTGGGGTATAGATGAGGTATGTTGGGCCGATGAGGAAGGATTTGGTGAGGAAAAGTAGTGTGGGTCGAATAGGAGTGGGTTAGGGTCAAGGAAAGAGTGATCGAGAGGTGGGGAGGAAGGATTGGAAAGAGGAAAAACTTTTTCGTCGAAGGTGACGTGTTAGGAAAATATGGTTTTGCCCGAAACAAGGTCAAGGCATCGGTACCCGCGATAGTTGGCTGGGTAGCCTAGAAAAAGGCATGGAAGAGAGCGGTGGGTGAGTTTATTAGGACGGGTGGCGGAGGTGTTCGGGTAGCATAAGGTGCCGAACACGCGAAGGTGGTCATAGGAAGGCTCACGAAGGTAAAGGAGAGATAAAGGAGTGCGGTTTTAGAGAAGTTTGGTGGGGAGAATGTTGTGAAGATAAGAGGCGGTTTGAAGAGCCTCAACCCAATAGGTGGAGGGTAAAGAGGCATGGGTGAGAAGGGTGAACATGATCTCGTTGATACGACGGATCATGCGTTTGGCTTTGCCATTTTGTTGAGATGTGTGAGGGCACGAGAACCGAAGTTGAATGCCATTTTGAGAGGTGAAGTTGTGGAAGTTGGTGTTATCGAATTCGCCCCTCATGTCACATTGGATTGCTTGTATGGGAAGACGAAATTGGGTGGAAACAAATTGATGAAAATGTGTTATTTTGGAAAAAGTTTCAGATTTAAATTTAAGTGGATAAACCCACGTGTAATGAGTAAAATCATCAATTATTACCAAATAGTATTTGTAACCCGCATGACTTGAAAGTGATGAAGTCCATAAATCACAATGCAATAACGAAAATGGACATAATGTATGAGAAACAGAATCATTAAATGGTAAACGTTTGTGCTTGGACAACTGACAAGCATGGCAAAGAGACGAAGTCTTTTGCTTATTATAAGAAATAAAATTGTTTAAACGAAGAAAGTCCATTACGGGTTGACCCGGGTGACCGAGTCGATGATGCCAAAAAGGAGAGTCTTGGGTGGATGCAAAACAAGCGGTGGCGGAAGCATTTGGGGTGAGTGGGTACAGGTCACTCGTACTGTTGTGACGACTCAGGATCGTGCTATCCTTAAAATCTTTCACAGAAAACCCATATGGGTCAAATTCGATAGATGTGTAATTATCAATATTAAATTGACGAACAGATATAAGGTTTTTGACTATGTTTGGGTTGAAAAGGATGTTTTTAAGGTATAATGGTTTGGAAGCAAAATTTAAGGTGGAGTTTCCCGATCCCAAAACTGGAAGTTTATTGCCATTGCCAACAATTATTGACGCTATTGGTGCAAACGTGTAAAACGTGTCAATATTATTTTTATCTAAAGAGATATGAGAAGATGCACCTGTATCGAAGTTCCACTGATCATTTTCATCACCTGAATCAACTGAAAGAGCATGAACCGCATCTGCAAGCTGTGTAGGCTCCAAAGAATCTACCTCGGTAAGGTGAGCCTGTGCCGACCTTTGACTGCCACGGGTATTGTGAGAACTAGAAGACGCCGGTGGATACCAAGGTTGTGACCAATTTTGGTCTGGGTAGGGACAAGATGGTGGTGTCCAATAAGGAGGGGCCCAAAAAGGAGGATAGTATGGTTGTTTTTGAGGATTGTTCGGGTATGGGGGTGGTGACATGTAGGTGTTTCGGGTTCGGTTATTAGGTCGGTTGGTGTGGTTTCGAAGGTTGAGATGATGAGATGCGCCTGAAAATGATCGATTGTTGGCCATATGAAACTGTGAAAAGTAACCAGCAATATTATGCGGATTCTTGAAAAAATAAAAAAGGAGGTGTAGAATCAAAGAAGTGACCAACAATATTATGTGGATGTGAATTGAAGTTGTTCAAGAACAACTATGAAAGTGGATGGCAGAGGTGGTGCTCGAAAACAGTACACCTTACAATGATACCATGTGAGATTATACAATGACTTGCTTTCTCATTGACATACAATTTACTTAAATAGTTACAAGGGAAAAAATAATATGGAAATACAATAATAATCTACAATAACTATGTTGACCACCTAGATTGACCATTGACCACTACATAATAATCTACAATAATTACATTGACCATTGACCACCGATGCATAATCATCGGCTAACACAATCTTGTACTGCAACAATGGTGCTTTGCCGCATATATATATATATATATATTCAACGGTGAAATCTTATAATCTCTTGAGATATATCTGTTTCTATTATAATTTATGTGTAGCCTTTAGTTATTTCTCATGAATTGGGGTAACTTTTACTTTTCCTCACCCTTTTTTCTTGCTTAGATTTGCAATACGGTTTAATTCAACCTTACCATGGAAGTAATGCATGCACATAGATCAAATCAACATAGGTCAATTTCATGATCTTTTTTTTTTTCTTCATTTTGTGTTCTTTAACGCCAGATTGGTTTAGTTGAGAAGGAAACACCGTTTGTTATGTCTTGTTCCTCTTTATAGTGCTGACCCTGAAATTTTCATTGCAATACCTCAAACGAAAAACATATAGTCTAGATTATTAAGTCAATATTAACATCTTGATCGATCACTTTTTTTTTGCTTAGTCTAGGTTACAAATCCAAATCTAAATTTCACTTATGGATCATATGACAGCTTTACACTCTTGCTTAAAACTGAATTATAAATTAGGTTGACTCTTGTTAATAACTACAAAGAAGGGAATAATACACTTTACTCAACTTGAATGGTTATAGTTTTTCTTTTCAAATATTTTTATATGATATTAAATTAGTATCAAGCCTAGATTCAATTAACTGTTTTCGAGGCTTACTTTTTTTATACCTATAGATATCAACGAAGAACAAGATTCTGCCGAAACTGATGATATCGAAGACGTAGATATGAATGAATCTTATGAAGAACAAGATAGTTATGAAGATGATGGCATAGATTTGGAAGACCTGTTGGTATGGTACAACAGGGTAACGTCATTTCATTTGGTGTCTTGGGGGTAGGGAGGGAACATGAGGGGCATTGATGGAAATTTTTATTAATATTGTAAAAGATGAGGCGGGTAAATGTCTATATTACCCTCTTAAGTGTCTTAAATGTCACAACTATCCCCATAATACCCTTAAATTTCTTGCTTAAATATGTTGTACATGTTGCTTTTTAAGTTGTACCGAAATGCAAATGACCATGTTGTACATCACTCCTCCTTATTAAGATAACTAGTGGGAATGCACGCGCGTTGCAGCGGGTGTCTCAACTAATATCAGATTCAATAATGATATCTATAACGAACCACCACCCATTTCGGGTTTCAAACAAGTTTGTTATAAATGTGATTACATGCCATTCGTAGCGTCTTTCTAAATGTGTCTATATAGATAGATATATGTAGGGGTTGACGATATCCGTGTTATGGGCTACCTGTTACTCGTTGCAATTTCTTCTCTAGGAGAACTATGTCATCCTCTTTATATACTTTTGTTGAGGGTGAAAATCCTCAGGATGATTTTACCTTACATCCCTAAAGTATCATCCCCAGGATGCTAAAAGAGTTAACTAACTCCGGGATGAAACAGTATTTCAGTATGTGCACATCCTGAGTATGAACTAACAAGTTGACTCTCCTATGTATAATTGCAGGTACAAATAAGTTATAATGTGCATTGATGATGTATTGTAAAATACATCTATTTCCTGTGTAAAGTTTGTACAGTTTTCGAGTCATTTACATAGTGTTTTCATTAGTTTTAGGCTTGTAGTTGTCTATTTTATTTAGTATAGGTTTTATATATTTTTATTAGTTTTGTGTCATTTTTATTACTTATGTATTTATTTTATATTTTGGAGGTGTTCATGGACGTTGGAGCGTAAACGAGCAATTTTAGTCAAGTCAAGAACATCCGAGTCAAGAGAATGGAGCTGGAATGCTATATAATAATAATAATAATAATAATAATAATAATAATAATAATAATAATAATAATAATAATAATAATAATAATAATAATAATAATAAAATAAAAAATGTCAAACGTGACTTTTGTAACAAAAGGGCCACGGCCCAAATCTAAAATTGGAGGGCACACAAAAAGGGTGCCTATTATTATGAAGAGGAGGCGCACATTATGAGAGGTGGAGCTGCGAATATTATATCCAAGGAGAGGAAGATTATTTTCGAAGATCAGAACGTCTTAGATCAGCGAATTTTGGAGGTGACTTGACAGCAGCCTCAAATGAATCAAGAGAAGAGGGTCAAGGGTTGAAGCATAGGTGCCAGCACGGGTTGGTTCTACTTTATTTATTTATTCTATTCAAACCTGTTGTGAACACCATGATTTTTATTAGTTTTTATTGCTTTGATATTTTCATAGCTTTTATTGGCTAAACCTTGATGCTACCTAGGTTAATGATGAATACGCTTGTTTAATTATTTTCTTTTGGTTTTGGAACCTTTGGTTGTGGATGAATTTTAAAGTAAGAAACTCTTTATTTTCTGGTCTGATGTATATGTGTATTTAGTTTTGTTTAATTAACTTTTATAAACTCCACTTGCATTTTTGTGAATGTCTTTCATGTATGAATGCGGGTTAGGTTGTGGACTGGGTGTTAGCAGCTAGTTTATGGTTAATTTTTGTAGGTTATCCATAGGAGTTGTAATTGCTAGTTAGGTAATTCTAATAGTTCTACCAATTCTCAATAGCTGTAAGGTGCGAGATTGTTGGTCTGTCTAGGGTGTTAAATTGCTAGTTCTAGAGGCTTTGTGAGAAGATCTTCCTAGTTTCCCTAGCATTCCTTGTAGGCCAAGTTTTATCAAAAATATTGTAGTTACCCCTTGCACTTTCGGGTGTATTGTGACTTTCGCGCTGTGAGGTAGACTGTCTAGCGGGTACTTTCAGATTCGAGTAGGTAAGCCTGTGAGGGTAACCTCTCAATATTTTAGGGTTTCCCCTTGAGAAGGGTCGAGGGTCTCTAGTTTATTCTTGATGTTTAGTATTTTAAGATCCTAGTTCCACTCCAGTTCCATAACCATTAGAGACTTGTCATTCATGTGTAGGATTCTAACCTAGGTAGTGCCTTCACATCATCTGATCCGAATTCCAGTCTCTAGCTTGTGTTTTAAGTTATTTTAGTTTCTTTTATTTATTTGCAATTAGTTTGTTAGAAAAACCCCCTTTAAACAACAACACATTATTAGGTTAGTATTTAGGATAAGTAATCGAGTCTAGTTTACGTTTTCAGTAGAGTCTCGTGGATTCGATACTCGGAGTTACTTTAGCTGTACTGCACTGACCGGAACACTTGCCGGTTGTATGGTTTAGGTTTAGAGAGTCTTAGGTTATAAATTTAAAACTTAGAGTGTCTAATTTAGGTTAATTTAGTTAGTTTTTATTAAACCACTTTGAGCACATTAATTAACATGCTTGGCAACGTCTATATTATCATCCTTAATTGACGAATTCAATGATAGAAGTATAACTTGTGGTCAAGATGGGAGATATGGTCAAACTTGTAACCGATACACATTTAATACCGGCAACAAATAAGGAAACAGCTGAAACATTAAACTAACTGAGAAGAAACCGTTGCTACAACGTTCACCTGAAATGAAACAACCACAACGGTCATATGAAGACTTTAAAGAACTTAACTATTTAGCGAGTTTCGTGGGATTGTTTGTTTGTTTCATGTACTATATAAATGGGGGTATTGGACGAGTATAGGACACATTGCTTACACTATAGCTACACACACATACACTTAGCTGATAAAAAAACACTTGCACAATCATTGTAATCATAGTATACTCATCCAACTACTCATCCAAAGTTGTATCTTTTTACCAGATTAATATTAACAAACAAGGCAGGGGCCTAGACTCCTCCCGAGGTTTTATGCCGGCGATCTACAACTAATCAAGGGTTTTCCTCGTAGATCGTGTGTTGTTCTTCGTGTTTATTACTCTATTTGTTCATTACAAGCAGTTTCATCCCGAGGATATAACTGTCCATCCCGAGTATATAACTGTCCATCCCAAAAACTAACCTAAGCCATCCCGATCATAGTTGTCACGTTTTTGCTTCTTTAGCATCCTGATACACCATCTTCAGAATATAATTGATTCCTTAACATATTTTCACACATTTAGCACTCTACCTCACTTTAACTAATTTGGAATACAAAGTTATTTTTACTACCTAATTTTTGACCAAAACAATTTGGCGCCCACCGTGGGGCAAGTGGTGCTACACTAACAAAAAACTTTGTTAAAACTTTCTCTTATTTAATTCTTTTTTACAAAATTTAACAACTATGGCTTCTTCACAAAAATCTTTTTCAACATCCATGCCATCTACAACCTCTGCCAGAAATACTGCCTTACCACCTCCATCTGCACTTCCAAGAAGTTCCACTTCCCAAATCCCACCTAGACCATCTGGATCTACTCCTCCTGTTTTTGTATCGAATGATGAATTACTTTCTATGTTTGCACTAATGAAAGATTCGATACATCAACAACAAGACACAAACCGGATGTTAATAAGAGAAATACAAGCTCTTAAATCATCCTCAAGAAGGCCAAGTGAAGACGTGGGGACACCATTGCAGCCCAGGGCGTTAGATTTTAATTCTAGCATCTCTGGAGGGGTACATCAAGGAGATTTTATCCCCATGAGTACTGGGTTCTCTGCTCCAGAAACAACAACTACTCCCAGGATGGCGACTACCAGGGATACAGGATATGCACTTGGGCCATCCCAAGGATATAACACTAACGGTAACAATTTAAGTTCTAGTACTTTTACTACTAATGAGGTTTCTTCTTTGCAGGATGCATGAATAAGTCCTCAGCTAGCAAGAGAGCTTCAAAAGATCAAGGATATGGTATCGAGTGTGCCAGGGATAGTACAACCCATCCCTGAAGTATCCTCAGCATTCTATAGGGTGTCAAGATTTGCACATCCCATATGTGATGCAGAGATTCCAAAACGGTTTCAAACTCCAAGCATGAAGCTCTATGATGGATCTACAGATCCTGAGGAGCATGTGGCTCAATATAGGGAGAGGATGGAAATAAATCCAATCCCTGCCAATCTAAAAAAAGCATGTTTATGCAAGGGATTTGGCTCAACTTTCACCAGTCCAGCCTTGAAATGGCTCCTAAGTGTTCCACCCTATTCAATTACTTCTTTTGCACATTTAATTAACATGTTTAATAATTAGTTTTCTTGTAGTCGAACGTTCGAACGTTTGACAAGTGATCTATACAGGGTGACTCAACCAAAGGGAGAATCACTAAAAGAATATATTACTAGGTTTGGAAAGGAAGCACTTGACATCCCGAACCTGGATGTCACAACGGCAGTACAAGCATTCAAGATGGGGCTGCAAAGAGATTCACCATTCTATCAAGAATTGGTGATGAATCCATGCAGGAACTTGGATGAAGTCAGGAACAGAGCTTTAAGATTCATCCGACTTGAGGATGATAAGAAAATTCAAGAGAGGATAGAGTCATCCTCAAAATATAACCATCCCAATCGAAAGTCCACTCCCACATACGAACCATATATGTAACATCGCAAAATTTTTCCCAAATTTTAATACGTAAAAGCCCTTATTTTATACATCTTTATACAAATGTGCCTAAGTCTTTATTTTCCTAACTCACAACTCATATATATATAAATGTATATATATATATATAACAATAATAATAATAATTAGATTTATCTTTCTAGTATATTGTCTTTTTTTAAACAAAACTTATGCACTAACCCCTCTATCTTAACCCATTAACATAACCCAAACCAACACCCCCCCCCCCAATCCAACAAATTCGGAACCCTAGAAAATACTTATAGACTAGAAAGACTTAGACTTATTGATTACCTTAAATATAGGGTAATACTTGGCATCGTTGAGCTACACTTATTCTATTTAACGAGACTTAACATTTTGCTAAGGTGAGTTTACATAGCCCCTTTTTCTGTTTTACATTTTGGGGTGAAACATGTTTAAACATTTTATATACTATCATTTACTCATTATTACATTGTTGAAAACTTGTGATTCAATTACACTATCATTTACTCATTCTATCATTTGACTGTAACAAAAAGACACAGTACAATCATGAACATTGATCAAGCCGCCTGTTTAGATTATAGCGCTTTAGGTCTGACAAACACATCCCCCCGCATAAATTCAGGGATGATCGATAACAGTTACACTTTTACTAACTTGCGAGTTAGGTCTCAGTCGACACAAGGTTTGATTGTACAAAAGACGCATTGTTACATGTCGTACTCATATTCTATCATTACTCATTATTATACTTCAACTATGATTGTTATACAACATATTGTTTTCAATTATATACAAAACCTATGTATTCTCACCAATTATTTATAGTTGACCCCCCCATCTTTCCAATTTAACATGTTTCAGGTTTATTTGCTATTGGAAGTTGTACAAGTCTTGGAACACATAGGAGCTTTGGACCTAGTTTATATTAATCAACCTTTGTAATATTTACTTGTAAATTGTAAATTGTTTAATATTATTCAACTTTCATTTAGTACCATGAGCTATTGAACAATCATCAATACGTGATATCCCGATGTTTCCGCCATCGGTTGGGGTGTTACAGATTGGTATCAGAGCCATGGTTATAGGGAATTAGGTTATTAGAAAAATAATCTAGTCTATAACCATAGGATCATAACCTGTATTTGCTCCTTTTACTTGCTATTCTCTATCTCCCCCCTACTTCTTATCCCTACCTTAATCCCTACAAGAAGATTGCTCTCCATCACAAGATCTACTCTTAGACTAATAGGACAAATCCTCAGGTTTAGCCTGAACCACCATGAAGATCTCGTCGAAGTTCTAGATTTTAATAACGAACACGTGCAATCTGGAAGGGTGAACGCCTGTATTCTGAGTTTTCTGTCTAGGCTGGCATTGCGCATATATCCCAATCAGACGAGGGACCCGGATGCCTACCTGGGAATTCTCGGGATGAGTGTTCACTTATAGGCTAAAGCATGTCTTTACTATGTTATTAGAATCTAGATTCTTTGATAAGTCAACGTTTTCGTTTATTCGTTTTAATTAATGGATAAATGATTACATTCCCTATATTACCTCATTCATGTCTCATTGAACCTTCATTGTGTCTCTTACAGATCATGCCTCCACGTCGCAGCACTCGCCTTAACAGTGGTGACAATCATGATGAAGGGAACAGCAATCACAACCACAACCACGACACTAACCACAACAATGGAGGTGATGCCCAACTGGCTGCAATCATTTCCCAACAAATGGCACAACAGATTGCAACTCTAGTTCCAAACTTACTGGCTCAAGTCATCCAAATGAATGGAAACGGCAACGGAAATGGAAACGGCAATGGAAACGGAAACGGCAATGGAAATCACAATGGGAACGGGAATGGAAACGGGAATGGTCTCCCAGTCTGCACCCTCAAACACTTTGATACCTGCAATCCTCCTAAGATTAGTGGGGATGAAGGAGCTACTGGTCTCCTACAATGGTTCGAGGGTATTGAGAATACCTTCATTAACAGTGAGTGTCCCGATAACTTTATGGTCCGTTATGCCATGAGTGTTCTTCACAAACGAGCACTCACTTGGTGGAATGAGGAAAAGCGCACCCGTGGAGCTGAAGTTGCACTTGCTATGACCTGGGATCAAGTCAAGGAGATAATGAAAGCTGAGTTTTGCCCACGTAACGAGGTCAAGAAATTGGAGAACGAGTTCCACACCCTTACTCAGGATAGTGGGGAAATCCTTGCTTATAATACCCGCTTCCATGAGCTCAGTCTATTGTTGCCCCATAAGGTCACTCCCCTACCTGTAGCCATCGAGAAGTATATCGGTGGTTTGCCCATGCAGATTCAGGACACGGTATGGGGATGGAACCCTGCTACCCTCGAAGAGGCCAAGCGTCTAGCAGCTACCTTAACTGACAATCACGTAAAGAACGGGACCTTAGTTCGGAAAGGCGAGAAAGCAAGTATTGTAGGCGCGGTAACTACTGAGAACCAGAAGCGTAAGACGAGGGATCCTGATGCAAACCTCACTACACAAGCTTCTAACAAGAAACCTTATACAGGAAACTTTCCATTGTGTAACACATGCAAACGACATCATCCCACTGCTTCAGCGTGTCGCTTGTGCACCAATTGTGGTAAGTATGGCCATCTGGTCAACACATGTCGTGAGACCCCAAACCCTAATACCAACCAACCCTGCTCAGGCTGCTAATCCTAATCGTCCTGGTAGATACAACTATGGTCAGTGCTATGAATGTGGAGACCTAAATCACTTCCGTAACCAATGCCCTAAACTAAACCGAGATCAAGACCCTCCAGCTACTTAACAGCAAGCCCCACCATCTAAATGTTGTTTGTTTTTTTTATTCTATGTATTGACGCTTTTTGATTCAAGTAATAAATTCTAGTATTGAAATTTTTTGTCTGAGAGTTGTTCATCTAGTATGACCATAACACTTGGATGCATGCTTGTTTGAATGTGAACTAATTGCCATATCAATATCTAAATCTATACAACTACAACTCACATACTATACTCGTTATACTTATAAACATGCTTACATAAACATATTATCAATTTGCAATTTATGTGTGTAATAATTGCTACACTTAATAGAGGATGAAGTACTTGCTCAATAGTTAGTTGAGTACCAAATAACCTACTCAACGATTGGTAGAGGTCATCATACCTTTTCAACAGTCGGGAGAGGCCCTACAACCTGGTCAACGACTGGTGGAGGCTATCGAACCTGCTTAACAATCGGTTGAGGTTTCTACTCACTAACTGGTAGGAGTCTTTTTCCTGCTCAACAGTTGGACTCATTAATACAAAGGTCCAACCACAGGATTATTTTTGCATGTGTGTTAGAATCATAGAAGGACACAAAACCCTAATGTAAGGTAAATTGGTGATTGCGGTCCGGAACGTAATCACGAATTTACAGGTACGTTAAGGTAGTGTGAAATTCTAACAAGGTTTTCGGTAAATAACCAACTATAAACTCTAGTTACCTGGTAGTTCATTTAGTCCTTCTATAGCCCATCAACTCATGCATTTCTTATAGGATTCCTAAAACTTAAGTTTAGTATTTTGCTATATTCTTATTCTCCTTGCGATTTCAAGACACACCTAATCCTACCCTTAAAACTCACAGGTAACAAACCTCTTATCCAAATTATTCGAAACAGATTATTCTATTCATGTCGTGCCTTAACACAAAATTTTCCAGACCACACTTGTCCTAATTTCTACCCAATCACCTTCAACCCTGTGTTTTCAATAAACTTCGGGACGAAGTTTCCAAAAGTAGGGGAGACTGTAACATCGCAAAATTTTTCCCAAATTTTAATACGTAAAAGCCCTTATTGTATACATCTTTATACAAATGTGCCTAAGTCTTTATTTTCCTAACTCACAACTCATATATATATATATATATATAAATGTATATATAATAATAATAATAATAATCAGATTTATTTTTCTAGTATATTGTCTTTTTTTTTAAACCAAACTTATGCACTAACCCCTCTATCTTAACCCATTAACATAACCCAAACCAACACCCCCCCAATCCAACAAATTTGGAACCCTAGAAAATACTTGTAGACTAGAAAGACTTAGACTTATTGATTACCTTAAATATAGGGTAATACTTGGCATTGTTGAGCTACACTTATTCTATTTCACGAGACTTAACATTTTGCTAAGGTGAGTTTACATAGCCTCTTTTTCTGTTTTACATTTTGGGGTGAAACATGTTTAAACATTTTATATACTATCATTTACTCATTATTACATTGTTGAAAACTTGTGATTCAATTACACTATCATTTACTCATTCTATCATTTGACTGTAACAAAAAGACACAGTACAATCATTAACATTGATCAAGCCGCCTATTTAGATTATAGTGCTATAGGTCTGACAAACCCACCCCCCCCCTGCATAAATTCAGGGATGATCGATAACAGTTACACTTTTACTAACTTGCGAGTTATGTCTCAGTCGACACAAGGTTTGATTGTACAAAAGACGCATTGTTACATGTCGTACTCATATTCTATCATTACTCATTATTATACTTCAACTATGATTGTTATACAACATATTGTTTTCAACTATATACAAAACCTATGTATTCTCACCAACTAATTATAGTTGACCCCCCCCCCATCTTTCCAATTTAACATGCTTAAGGTTTATTTGCTATTGGAAGTTGTACAAGTCTTGGAACACATAGGAGCTTTGGACGTAGTTTATATTAATCAACCTTTGTAATATTTACTTGTAAATTGTAAATTGTTTAATATTATTCAACTTTCATTTAGTACCATGAGCTATTGAACAATCATCAATACGTGACATCCCGATGTTTCCGCCATCGGTTGGGGTGTTACAATATAAGCATAAGCCATATGCTAGGCCTGATAATAAGAAGGTCAATGTGGTAGAGGACGTCGATGAGGATGACTGCCCTAAATTATCAGATTATTGTTTTTCTGTGGATGTAACAAGACTGATGTATGCCATGAAAAATCTAGGGGACAAAGCAAGATGGCCAAGGGAAGAGAATAAGGCAGGATGGAAGGACAAATCCAAATGGGGTGCCTATCACGAAGACTTCGGCCATGTCACTGAAGATTGTATCGCCTTGAGAAAGGAGATAGTAACCTTAAAGAACTCCTGGGCAAAAAGAAATCAAGAGCTCATGATGGCAGCAACATCCTAGAAAGAGCAGCATCCCCACCAAAGGATGCTGGTATTATCAACTTCATTTCAGGAGGGTCAAACATTTGTGGAACCTCATACTCAGCTCCTAAAAGACATGCGAGGGAAACAAAATCTGAAAAAGGAGAAAGACCAACAAAGGCGACCATTCTGACGACATCTAAAGTGATCAGCTTCGAGGAAGAGGACCGAGAAAACATTCTTGATCCTCATCATGACGGTTTGGTTATTACTTTGTATATTGCTAACCACTTTGTTTGCAGGATTCTCGTAGATGGAGGAAGTTTAGTGAACATCATCCAGCTTGAAGCTCTTAAAAGAATGAATATCCCGGAATCTGAAATAGTTTCCAGATCATTAGTCTTAGTGGGCTTCAGTGGAGAAACTAAGAGCACAGTGGGAGATATAAAGCTACCAGTGTATGTGGAAGGGGTGAACTCTATCCAAAGATTCTGTGTGATAGATTCCATGTCCTGCTACAATGTCATCCTGGGGAGACCCTGGATACATGACATGGAAGCAGTCCCTTCAACATATCACCAGTGCATAAAGTTACCCACACCTTGGGGAGTCGTCAAAGTAAATAGTGATCAACAAGAAGCCAAGGACTGTTATACAACATCAATGAAGGCTTCATCACGTCAAGCATAGCAACTACAGAAGGATGTACAGTGTCATCCTCAAGATGTCAAGGCACATCCTGAGCAGGATGTAAAGGCTGTTTGCCTTGATAACAATAACAAGGATATCACTATGCTAATTGGTAAGAATATTCCTCATGACATTGAACAATCACTCATCTCGTTTCTTAAATGCAGGATGTCTACTTTTGCATGGAAGCATGAAGATATGACTGGCATCTCTAAGGATGTCATTACTCATAAACTTAGGATTAATAAGAATTTCAAGCCCATTCAGCAGAAAAGAAGGAAGTTTGCTCCGGAACGAAATGTCATCATACAAGAAGAAGTGGATAGACTCCTTAAATCTAGGATGATAAGGGAAGTAAAATTTCCAAGATGGTTTGCCAACGTGGTGGTGGTTCAAAAGAAGAATGGGGAGTGGAGAGTTTGTGTAGACTATACAGACCTCAATAAAGCCTGTCCTAAGGACCCATTCCCACTACCACATATAGATTCAATGGTGGATGCTACAGCAGGCCACGAAATGCTGACATTCATGGATGCATCCTCAGGATTCCAACAAATTCAAATGGAACTAGATGATCAGGGGGACACAGCATTCATGACCCCATCAGGTATATATTGTTATATAGCTACGCCATTTGGATTAAAAAAATGCAGGTGCAACCTACCAAAGGCTAGTGAATATGATGTTTAAAGAAAAGATTGGGGACACAATGGAGGTGTACATTGATGACATGGTGGTCAAGTCCAAAAAGACAAAGAATCATCTTCAAGATCTTAAGGAGGCATTTGACATCCTAGACGCCTATAATATGAAGTTAAACCCATCTAAATGTCATTTTGGAGTTGGTGCTGGAAAATTTCTAGGATATCTAGTTACCAAAAGAGGGATAAAAGCCAGCCCTGAACAGATAAAGGCCATCCTTGATCTCAAATCCCCAAAAAATATCAAGGATGTACAAAGGCTTACAGGCAGGATAGCAGAAACAGATTTATTTCGAAATCCTCGGATAAATGAAAAGAATTCTATGATATCCTGAGGAAGAATAGTAAATTCGACTGGGGACAGAAGCACGAGGAAGCACTGAAGAAACTGAAAGAGTATCTAGCAGCAGCTCCACTCCTGATGAAGCCTAAGGATGGAGAACCACTAAAGTTATATCTTGCAGTTTCTGGGAATGCTATAAGTGCAGTATTGGTAAGAGACTTCGAGGGAGAACAACATCATGTCTACTATGTAAGTAAAACTCTACTAGATGCTGAGACCAGGTATTCTCATCTCGAAAAACTTGTTTTAGCTTTGATAATGGCATCTACTAAGTTAAGGCATTACTTTGAAACACACAGGATACACGTACAAACTAACTATCCCATTAAAAATGTACTTAGATAACCAGAAATGTCAGGTAGAATGGCTAAGTGGTCAGTAAAATTAAGTGCCTTTGACTTAGTAAACGAGCCTAGAAATGCAATCAAATCTCAAGCTCTAGCAGATTTTGTGGCTGATTTCAGTAGTAACATCTTAAATGGGGTAGAATCTGATTAGGAAAATGGATTTTGTATACTGATGGTGCTTCAAATGCAAAAGGAACAGGCTTAGGAATACTACTAAAATTGCCACAAGGGGACAAAATACCCCATGCTATTAGATGTGCATTTCAGACAACTAATAATGAGGCAGAGTATGAAGCCCTCATTGCTGGTTTGCAACTTGCTAAAGACATGCATATTGTTAATATAAAAGTATTTGTTAAATCTTTTTGATTACTAATCATTTTAATGGGCCTTATGCAGTAAAAGGACAAAAGTTAGCTCTTTATCTTGAAGAAAATGCTGAAGCTGACGCCTTAGCAAACCTGGGATCCTCCCTTAATTTACCAGAAAGGTCCAAAATTCCCATCATCCACATTCTGAAACCAACAATTGAAGAGTAGCATCCTGTGGATAGCCAGAAACATCCCGAGGATAAAACAGTCCATCCCGAGGATATTACTGTTTTAGCCACTCAGGCACAAGACTATTCATCATGGAAAACTCCTATAATAAAATATTTACAAGAGGATGTCATTCCTGATGGAGAAAACCCAAAGGCTTTCAGGATAAAGTATTTTAATTTACAATTATAGACAATGTTTTGTATAGAATATCTCTTGCAGGTCCATATCTGAGATGTCTCAACAAGGATGAAGCAAATGAAGTACTCAAAGACATCCACGAAGGAGATTGTGGAAATCACACAGGAGGGAGATCTCTTTACTCAAAGGTCTTAAGAACAGGATACTATTAGACTACAATGAAGAAGGATGCCATGCAGTATTCTCATAAGTGTGATCCATGTCAAAGACATAGCAACATCCTTCACCAGCCTGCTGAACCATTACATCCTATTATTTCACCATGGCCCTTCATGAAATGGGGGATGGAAATAGTAGGAAAGCTACCCAAGGCCCCTAGAGGGAAGGTATTTATGCTAGTAATGACAGACTACTTCTCGAAATGGATTGAAGCTCAAGCATTTGTGCAAGTCAAAGATAAAGAAGTGGTCTCATTGATCAAAAGAAATATCCTAACAAGATTTGGGGTGCATCTGAGATTATTTGTGACAATGGTTCTCAATTCATAAGCAAAAGAACAACTGACTTTTGTGAGAGTTGGGGAATCAAGATGGTGACTTCAACACCAGTCCATCCTCAAGCTAATGGTCAAGCAGAATCTTTAAACAAAATCATCGTCAACAACCTGAAGAAGAAGCTTGGGGAAAAGAAAGGGAAATGGGCAGAAGAACTTCCATTTGTACTCTGGGCAAATAGGACTACCTCCAAGAATGCTACTGGTCAAACACCTTTCTCCTTGGTCTTTGGAACAAAAGCAATGCTGCCAACAGAGATGGTCATGCCTACAGCAAGGAGACATCTTCACGATGCAACTACCAATTCAGAAGCATTACTTCAGGATTTGGAAACTGTGGATGAACTCAGGGATGCTACTAAAATAAGAATGGCAGCATATCAACAAAGGATTGCTAAAGCTTACAACAAGAATATCAGGATAAGAAGATTTCAAGAAGGAGACTTGGTATTGAGAAAAGCCTTCAAAAACAAAACAAAACCAAGTGATGGTAAGCTGGCTCCCAAGTGGGAAGGTCCATACTTGATCGATTCTGAAGCCGGTAAAGGAGCATATTGGTTATCAACGATGGAAGGAGAGATTCTACCAAGGGCTTGGAATGCAATTCACTTAAAATACTACCATGTCTAGGGATGCATGTGACTGATCTCTCTGGAAGAGAAACCATGGTCTGAATCACAGGTAGGATGAAGGTGAAGGCTGATAGAGATGAATCATCTCCATATATAAGTACCTATCCTTTATCTATTTTGATCAATTATATTTTTACTAAACATGGTCTAGAAATAGTCCATCCTGAGAATTTTGCAGTACCATCTTGAAGATGGAATACTTAGAAAACTAGGGGGTTGGCCACCCTCTCCTCCGTTAAGGTGTCTAATACCTTCCTAAGGTTTGAAGGTTTTCACCTTTCACATTGGGTTAGCAACCCTCGCCTGGAGCGCACGATGCCCATGTATATTCTCGGGATGGTGGGACCAGTCCATGTAAAAGTGGCTGAAAATTTCATTATCTTTGAGATATAAGATGGAGCTCTTAAGGTTTAGACATTTTTCAATGTCTCTTTCTCGTATTTGGTCTAGTCACCAGGGCCTTGTCGCCAGTTATTCCTAAGGGCCTTATCGCCAGTTATTCCCAAGATATTACATATTGGTCTTGTCACCATGATTATTTCAAAAGGGTTTTGATCCCAGTTAAACCAAAGGCCTTGTCGCCAGTATAATAACAAAGTTTTCCTTTACAGGATATTATTAAGATTCAAATATTCCTAAGGATTATAGACTTGAAGTCTATACTGAATATATTACACTAGGGACATTCTCAGGATAATGAAGACCATCCTAACGATGAGAAGGACTTTTAAAGAATGTGGCAAGATCAGGTATTATTTTCATTCTTTTATACCACTAAGTGTTTGCTAATGTTTGAGAAATGTCAAAGAACACAAAGCTGATAGCGTTAAAAGATTGTTACCATATATTATTAATGCATCATAATCAAAATTTGATTTCAACCCCTGGCTTCATCCAAAGCCAGGACCCATCCACCATGGGTCAGCATTTCAAAGTCAGGGTTGAAAAAGAATTTATGGCTTCATCTTGAAAATCAAGATCCCTCCACCCCAAAGATTTTCATTGTTCATACAGACATAAAGAGAAAATGTTTAGGATTGTTCACAAAACAACCAAATATTATAAAAAGTGGGCTCTAATCCTTCATTGCCCACCTGTTCATCAACCTGAAACTCCTTAGTCACCTCAGCCTCTGTCACCTCAGCTTCTTTACCAGCATCCTGAGGAACTGTAGCCGGGATGGACTCGGACGTCACCTTCTTTCCACCCAGACTAAGGATCTTCTCCTTCCAAGCTTCAACATCCTAGTCTTCCATCTTAAAGTTGGGGTCTTTAGCTTGCAATGCCATCCTCACCCTAGCTTGAAAAACGGAGATAGTGGCAGACTGAATCAACCCTTGCTTATACTCTTCCATCTCCTTTTGGTGGTCCCTCATGCTTTTGGCTTGAGCAGCCTTCACAACCTTCAGCTTAGTCTCCACCTTGCCCACTTTCTTCTCAAGCTGTTTGGCCTTATCAAGGGCAGACTTCTTTGCATCCTCGATTTTGGCCTTAGTATCAGCAAACTCTTTGTTCATGTCATCCAGAGACTTCATCAAGTACTCGTGCCCCTGCAAAAATGAAGAAGTCAGGTAAGTATTCAGACCTTATGCTAGTAACAATCATTACCATCCTCGGGATGCACAACGTACCTGAAGAACAAACTGAGAAACTTTGCCTAGGATGGCGTCACAACTGAGACCTTCAAAAGGAGAAGCCTCTTGAGTCGAAGTACTGGAATCCTTCCTCTTCTTAGAAGAAGCTGCAGCTTTGGCCTTAGGGGCAGGGGAGGACTTGTCATCCTGGAGCTGGATGGAGAAGTTATCTTTGGGGCCTTGATATCTTGACTATCAATCTCGTCAAGATCAAAGTAATCAGGCTTCTTTGCTGATACAAGAAGACATACACAAGTTAACACAAGAGCCAGGAATAAACATATTTTCAAGATATGACAAAACTTACCAGACATCTCAGTAGCACAACTTGTAGAAAAGCTTTCTTCTACTCCAAAAGTCCTTGCTGAAGCGGGTAGCTCTAGTATTGCCTTGCGTCTGATAAAAGCGTCGTCCAGAGTAGGAACAAGTTTTGCAAAACAAGCACCTGCAAGACAAAAGATGGTTCAGAATACTACTAACATCCTCAGGATGTGACTATCTTGTTTATATCTAACATGTTTACCACTTTTTAACCAGGACATGGGAATTTCATCCCCGTAAGGAATGGAATCCCTCCTTACAAAAAAGAATTTTGATTTCCAGGGCCTATCAGATCTCACAACGTTATGCAGCAAAGGAGGTTTTTTATCAATAAGTTGAAGAACATAACGGTTTGACCCGTGTGTCCTTAACTTATATATGTATGGCAGGTCACCAACTTGAAGATTAATACCATGAGTATGAATGATCTTGTCACAAACTATCAAGATCCTCCAGATCTCGGGCATAGCCTGGGCAAAAGCCATCCCTATCGCATAAAAGAATTCTCTGATGAAATATGGGAATAGATATTTGAGGGCAAGCTGGAATGGTAAAAAGAAACAGCAAACCCAGACAGAAGAGGCAAAGTCAGACTTTGCATTCAGATCAAAAGGCCGAAAGACGACAGAATCAGGAAAAGCCCCTGATTTCTTGAGGGCTTGAATATCTTTGTCATAAAAAGTACAGATTTCTTGACCAGGATCTTTGATCAAGTTTTGGGCTGTGAAATCCTTAGGGATTCCGACACTTCCAAGAGCCCTTGTTAATTCCTTGCTCATTCTTAAAAACTAATTTGAAAGCCTTCTTTTTGCAGGAATAAGAAAGAGAAAACGAGAAAGAAGCAAAGTAGTTACCTTTTCAAATAATCTTAGTTGATTATAAAGGAGGAAGGAAGGCCTAGATATAGGCAGCAGGATATGATGAGGAGTAACGGTTATCACAAAAATTTAGCGTAAAAAATAGCCGTTAGGATCTCGAAACATGGAAAGATGGACCCATCAATTGAGAAAATATTTTTACCATTAAGATAACGGTAACATATTTTTGGGGACAATTATTGAGGATGAAAATCCTCAGGATGATTTTACCTTACATCCCTAAAGTACCATCTATAGGATGCTGAAAGACTTAACTAACTCCGGGATGAAACAGTATTTCAGTATGTTCACATCCTGAGTATGAACTAACAAGTTGACTCTCCTATGTATAATTACAGGTACAAATAAGTTATAATGTGGATTGACATGCTTGGCAACGTCTATATTATCATCCTCAATTGAAGAATTCAAGGATAGAAGTATAACTCGTGGTCAAGATGGAAGACATGGTCAAACTTGTAACGGATACACATTTAATACCGGCGACAAATAAGGAAACAGCTGAAACGTTAAACTGACTGAGGAAAAATCGTTGCTACAACGTTCACCTGAAATGAAACAACCACAACGGTCATATGAAGACTTCAAATAACTTAACTACTTAGCAAGTTTCGTGGGATTGTTTGTTTGTTTCATGTACTATATAAATGGGGGTATTGGACGAGTATAGGACACATTGCTTACACTATAGCTACACACACATACACTTAGCTGATAAAAAACACTTGCACAATCATTGTAATCATAGTATACTCGTCCAACTACTCATCCAAAGTTGTATCTTTTTACCAGATTAATATTAACAAACAAGGCAGGGGCCTAGACTCCTCCCGAGGTTTTATGCCGGCGATCTACAACTGATCAAGGGCTTTCCTCATAGATCGTGTGTTGTTCTTCGTGTTTATTACTCTATTTGTTCATTACAAGCAGTTTCATCCCGAGGATATTGCTGTCCATCTCGAAAACTAACGTAAGCCATCCCGATCATAGTTGTCACGTTTTTGCTTCTTTAGCATCCTGATACACCATCTTCAGAATATAATTGATTCCTTAACATATTTTCACACATTTAGCACTCTACCTTACTTTAACTAATTTGGAATACAAAGTTATTTTTACTAGATGATTTTTTACCAAAACAACTTTATATTTACATACGTATTTGTTGTTGGTATTTTTGGTGCGCGTGTACTGATTTGAGCTTTAAAGTTCTTTAATACCATGCTTTTTTTTTTCCAATTTCCTATCCAAAAGATCAAATATACGTCTATTTTAAGGATTCATGTTTACATGTCGCACAAACTATTTGAACCCTCAGAGACCACCTTGGTTACTCCTTGTTTTTTGGAGATAAATATAGATAGCTGAAAACTACAATTATATACCCCAGCATCATGGAATACTCCTCTTTCCGTCATCTTTTCCAAGATTATTATTGCAGTTTCAGTTTAGCCTAAAACGACAATCCTGTGAATGAGAGAATTATAGGTCAGGTTTTTCTCCATCATTGACCATCTTAACAAACAAAACAAAGGCCGTGTTAGTATCATTTTTTCTGCAATATGTGTTTAACAGTGACGTATAAGATAACTTATTAGGCCTTAATTCTCTGCGTATTGTTTAGAATTTCAACTGCTTTTGTCTTGTAACCGTGACGACATTGAGCATCAATGATGGTGTTATAAACTTGAATATTTATCACCAAACACACTGACGTCATTTAATTCATAAGTCTATCTACAATACCAAAAGTTATTGTCACATCCTCAAATTTCCACTGCGGGGTTTATACCGCGAGGCGCATGACATACCAGGATCCCATAGCCATAAGTCATATGAACGAACTCAAAATGCCCAAACCATTTAGTTCGTTTTCAAAAATCAAGTTTAGTTAAGCTGCGGAAGCGTAAACCAAACTTAAACCTTTTTAAAACCATGCGCAAAACAACGCGCCCAAGATAAAACCATATGGAAGAAAACATAAAAGTATAATATGTAATTTAGGTGTATGCCCAAGACCCCAAATGCAGTGAAGTGTGCAGTGCTTTCTAATCCTGGCACTGGAAACTAACTACCTGCAAAAGCATGTATATCGTGCGTCAAAAAACAATGCTGGTGAGTTCACTAAGTAAAGAAAATGAGTAAGTAAATGCGCTGGTTTCCAAAACCACGTAACCAAGTAAAAGCGTAGGTCTCCCAGACCCAAATGTTCAAGTGTTATCAGTTTAAGCGTGTCAGGGGTAGCTAACCCACTCATTGCAACTAAACAGTATTATTGGGACACCTTCAATAATATATGAATTTGCCTCAATAACTAGTGTCTATCAACACTAGTTCTCAAATGTGGTCAGAAGTTCATGTCCATGCTCCCAGCATCGCAAACATGAGGTTGCTGCACAACCTAATAGCGCTATCAACTAATACCTTGTTCGCTCCCAGCGATTAACCCAATAATATGCAAGGACTTTTCAAGTGATAGAGTGTTTAGTTCACAAAGGACCAATAAGTTAGCAGATTGAGAAAGTTGATCACGCCAAACCCTTACTCAACCTCTGAAGTGCTTTCCTTTACTAATGCAAGACTCCTCTCATTCTCAAAGTAGTTGTCTCACTTATTTAAATCTTCTAGAAAGAGTCGACGGACTCTTCTAGTCTCCCCGGTAAGTTCCACAAGAATATGACCAGAGAGATATGTTAAAGAATTTCTACCTCTTATTATAGTATGTGCTTCCGGAGGGGCACGCATGCAAGAAGATCCCAAAGATGTCTCACCCTGAGACGCATGCTTTTTAGAAAAAGTAGTGAAACTCACCTTAGTATGCAAGCAAATAAATCCAAACTCCAAAGTAGGGTGTGCTACCGACTCCCTAGTACATGTGTCACTAAGTAAGTATATGTGTAATATCATTACACCATATAACTCGTTTGTCCAAGACGTTTAAATGTTTGAAAAGCGTGTAAGTGACACCTAATGATTCTACATGCATAAGTAAACCCTACGAACCCGTTGGTGAATATGTTGGTTACCATTAGTTTTACACTTCATATGCATCTCATATAAGTGCCCATTCAAGTACATTTTAAACACATACCACATAGGACTCCAATTAGTCACATAAACACAAAATACACAATCTGCGTTTTAGGACAGATTGTGTGTCACCAAAACTAATTTATTTAAAATACTAGATCAGTGAGTTAAACTCCCAAATTTTTACTGAATATTATTTGGGATTCATTTAACAACCCATATTTTTGTTTTGTCTCAAAACCCAACAGAAAAATTATTAAAATTCGTTCAACACAGCTATGTTTAGAAAACTTTCGCAACAGGTCAGTTTAGTAGAAAAATTTCCAAAAATTGTGTGTTCATCCAAACGGGATGAATCTACTTGGAAAAGCCAAATTATTCCAATGTTAAGCTTCTATAAAAATTTCATAACTTAATTCTTTATAAAACTCGAGTTATAACGGTTTAAAGTCGACTCAGTTTGTTAATCCGAAATTCTGATATGGCCTATTTTCAAAGAAAATTTCAAAAACTATTTAAACGAAGTCCAAATCGAACGATTTTGCCCATTATGAAAAGCTAAGACCAGGTATGATTTAACCTTGAAAATAAAACATCAAAACCATCATGTTAAAGCCACGTAACAGACCCTACAAGTTAACCTAAACATTCTGTCTAGATTTTATTCATACATAAACCTTTATTTAAATGACTCACGTGTGCGTATAATCGATCAACAATCATTACAAAATATTCCTAAGACCTATTAAGATCATAATCTATCATAATATATGCAAAAATCATAACCCTAACGATCAAAACATCAACAACTTGCGCAACAAGTAATCTATTATATCACTAATCGCCTATCATCATGTTTAACCCGTTAAATCTTCAAAAACTTCAAGTTTTAATATTTATAAAAAGGTCTCAGACCTGGACAAACTTATTTATAGGGTTTTTATAACATAATAATAAGATTAAAGCATAGTAGATTAAGGATTATACCACAAGCTCTTCGAAACAACCAACCGAATGCTCTTGAAGCTTCCCGATCGATGTTCTTGCGCCTTAGCAGGTGGTTTGGGTTAATATTTCGTAGGTAGGGCAGTAGGGGCCATTAGGGTTTGAGTTTAGGTGATACAAGAGGCTTATGGTTGCTTAAAAAGGTGTTTAAGTCGGTTTGGTGGCATCAGGCACCCGCGAGCGGCCCGCTCGGTCCCTGTGAGCGGCCGCTCACAGGGCCTTGGCCCGCGTGGGTGGCCCGTTTCGTCACCCGACGTGTTTTCCTTCGACGTTTTCGCTATTTCGGACCGTAATAAGTGTAACCCCATGTGTTAAGACCCCAATCATCCTAATGGTCCACCTTTAACGATTTTTATTAACGTATTCGGTTTAAGTTCACATAATCACATATGGTTTGCACATAGTTTCACCGAGTATCACAGAAGCACGTAATCACAATCAATCCAAATCAGTTAACTCACAATTATTAAACTTCATTATTCACCAACGTCCGAGGTTCACTAATCATGTATACAGTCTGGTAATTCCTTGAATTACCACCTTATGCAGTTATTAACTTATAACTGTGTAACGTGTGTCCTATCTAGCTAACCCTAGTTAAGTGTAATGCAAGGAATGTAACTAGACTTTAGTTAAAGTGAGAACATGAAATTGCGGGGTATCACAGTTATTTTCGAAATTGCTTTCATAGTTTTCTTTATCAATTAAGATTAAAATACGTGTGTGTAGACCAAAGTTATAATCTAGAAAAAAAAATCATGTATCCTATGCAGAAGATTAACATGATGAAATAAAGCAAAAGTGTTGCTGATATATTAACATGATGAAATTCTATTCAATTTAATGGAGGGTCCCATTATTCATTTTAGACATTCAATTACAATGGGGGTTTCACCAATAACTGATGGTGATGAAGAGAGGAGCAGGACAAGTTAGGATTGTATAATAGGTATCAAAAGTGGTACACAAGAGTAAATTTGGAAGAAATGAGGTAAAAAAAAATTTTTGAACGGCAAATATTTATTACACTTTATTTCACCTTACCTTTCATTTGCAAGGACTTGAACCCACAACCTTACATTTGTAAAGGGGACACCATACCACTAGACCAAGAGGTCATTGATAAATACGATAATGATAATGAATGCACAATATTCACAACTAATACCGTCGTGCCTTCGGGCAGGTTTGTAGGCCGGGTTTTCCCTGAAACAGGAGACGGGTGGGCCGAAGGGCTCTATCCGTACAGACTAGAGGCCGTCTGGGGTCCCTTTCAGCCATTGGGGGCCGCGTACAGAGTACCAGCAATAATTTAGTTGATCGTTCAAAAAAATACAGCATAATCATCGGGCATATATTCCGACTTATACATTGCAGATGTCATGTCACGTTAAATACGTAGCTTTCGCCCAAAACCGTAGACAGACGACACATGATTTGTACTTTTCTCGCACCAAGAGTATTGTTACCATTAATATCCGAAATTTGCCAATTATTTATTATTGTGTATAATATTCGATTATTATCCTTATCATTTTTTTTTAATTTAAAAAACAGCTATAAACAACTAATAGAATTTAAAACAATTTATTATATATTACAATAACAATATAACGTGCCACGAACTTTTTTGTTATTATTATTTATGCTATTTAATTTTACTTCTAGTATCATTATTTTGGCTTTATATGTTACAGTATTATATTGTTGTATATATGATCAACAGCATTATCATTCATTTCTCCACTTGCAGTATGGTCGAATCAACCATTACTGCTGCTCCATAGAAAGAAAAATATTATCCACAAGTTACATATCATTTTTGACAAAAATGATTTCAGAATTTGGATCCAAGATTATTCTCACAATCATAACATACTGGTCATGGTGGTGGGAAGTCTCCAACCAGCAAGACAAGATTGCTCGGACAGCACTGACAGTTTTGGTTCCGTCACTGATATTTGTATGGTACAAATGGAGGTTATCTTATTACAAAAAGGGTCTGACGGCTAACTTGCCGCCAGGACCCTACGGCTTACCAGTTATAGGCTACATCCCGTTTCTTAGCTCCAACTTGCATGAAAAATTCACCGAGATGGCTCACAAATACGGGCCCATCTTCAGCCTGCGGCTCGGAAGTAAGCTTCATGTTGTGGTTAACTCCATGGAGCTAGCAAAGGTTGTGGCTCGTGAACAAGACAACACTTTTGCTAACCGCAATCCTCCAATAACAGGACTAACCATCACTTATGGTGGGATGGACCTTGTATGGTCCAACAATAACACACACTGGCGTCACGTGCGTAAACTTTTAGTCAGCCAAGTGCTCAGCAACGCGAATCTAAACGCGTGTCAGGGTTTTAGAATACATGAAGTTAGAAAGACGGTGAATGAAGTTTACACCAAGATGGGGACAAAGATTGATATTAACAAAATTGCTTTTGATACAGAACTTAATGTTGTAACAAACATGTTATGGGGTTGTAGCAAATCTACTGAAGGGGGTGAGTTTGCTGATATGTTGGATGGCTTTCGAGAAGTTGAGTTAAAGATTATCGAGTTAATGGGAAAGCCAAACATCTCTGATTTTATACCATTTTTGTCACAATTTGATCTACAGGGTATGAACCAAGAAATGTTGAAGCAATTGGAACATGTTGAATGGATTTTCAACTATATTATTGAGAAGAAAATGAAAATGAGCTCCAGCAAAAAGGATGAAGCAGTTAAAGATGGAAGGAAGGATTTTCTTGAGATCTTGTTAGAGCTCAAAGAGGAGAAAAATGATCCAAAATCATTTAACATCATTCATATTAAGGCCTTATTAATTGTAAGTCTATACTTACTTCCTTTAGTCTGTATTTTATTAAATTTATTATTTAGGGTTTATTATATTGTTGTGTCTCAAACAATCAGCATCCATGGATATATAGTGATACTTACCATAAACCGTAAATAATATATTCTCCCTAGCTAATAAGAAACATTCTCTAATAAGAAACATGACTTAATATAAAAAACAACGAATTTTATTACAGGACATAGTAGTTGCTGCAACGGACACGACCTCAACAATGGCAGAATGGGTTATGGCAGAGATTTTGAATAATCCAGGTGTAATGAAAAAGGTTCAGGATGAATTAACAGAGGTTATTGGTATGAATAGTATCGTGGAAGAATATCATTTGCCCAAGTTGGCATATTTGGATGCAGTGATCAAGGAGACATTTAGACTACACCCTCCCCTTCCTTTCCTGATCCAAAGATGCCCAGATGAATCTTGCAAAGTTGGTGGCTACACAATCCCAAAGGGTACCGTCGTCTACATTAACGTATGGGCAATCCAACGGGATCCCAAAAACTGGACCAATCCATTGGAGTTCAAGCCCGAAAGATTCATAAACCACAAATGCGATTACAATGGAAATAATTTCAAGTTTTTACCATTTGGATCAGGGAGAAGAATATGTCCCGGACTCCCCCTTGGAGAGAAGATGTTGGTGTATATATTAGCTTCCCTCATACACTCTTTCGAGTGGAGCTTACCTAAAGATGAAGAACTCGAGCTTTCTGATGAGTTTGGATTTGTGACAAGGAAAAGAAAGCCACTGATAGCGATACCCTCTCAAAGATTATCTGATGCAACCCTCTACTTCTAATAGAAAATAAGTTGTTTGTTGGTTCAATCATTTGAAATTGATAAGTGGATATTCATCCACAACCCTTGATTGTACCTTTTATCGTTTTGAGGGATGGTAGTGTATGTGCACACCCTTCTCATGTTATGGTTCATTAGGGTTGATAAGCAGTTTTATTTTGCTTTGTTTGTTTTGTGCTCAGCAGGATCACTCCGATGGGGCACTAGATGGGGTAATGGCATCTCCATATTCCATTTAGCTTCCACTTTCCATCACTACCAAACTAACACATACATACCGTCAATGAAATAAAAACACACAATTCTAGTTTTTTTTTTTTTTTTTAATTTAGGGTTATGCTCCATGATCCAACTACGAAAAAAACGCTCTGACTCTTGAAATGTAAAAAGCTCAGTTGCTCCTTATGAATGGGTGTCACATGCATGTAAAACGGTAAAATCACAACTAATAATCGAAAGGTAATGGTGGCTAATCTAAGAGGATCCAGTCAACTAATGCTAAAGCAACAAGTAGACTAAGGCAAAAAGACAAACATAACTAACCTAAAGCGGATATAAATAAAGCACTACTAGAAAAATGGCATTTTGCTACAAAATTTTCTTACGGAAAAAAATTTGTCACAAATTTTAACAAAGTTGCTACTCATTTGTGACGAAAAAAAAACTACAATTTTGTAGTAAATTTGTGACAGAATATATCTACAAATTCTTAGGAAATTGCGTAGGAAATGCTTCATAAATTTCTTACACCATGTTTTCGTCACAAATGCGTTGAAAATTGTGTTACAAATGTGTAGTAATAGGTTTGCGACAAGGGTTTTTCTAACATCAAGGTTTTGTTGAAAATGCGTCACAAATCTTGCATTTTCTTGATTTGTGACGCATTTTCAACAAAACCTTGATGTTAGAAAAACCCTCGTCGCAAACCAATTACTACACATTTGTAACACAAATTTCAACGCATTTGTGACAAAAACATGGTGTAGGAAATTTGTGACGCATTTCCTACGTAATTTCCTAAGAAATTTGTAGATATATTGTGTCACAAATTTGCTAAAAAAATATAGATTTTTTTTCGTCACAAATGAGTAGCAACTTTGTTAAGATTTGTGACGCATTTTTTTCCGTAAGAAAATTTTGTAGCAAAATGCCAATTTTCTAGTAGTGAAGAACAACAAAAGCAATCGGTATAAACAAAGAATGAATGACTAGATCCCGACTCTGGAGATTTTTGAAGTCGCTAGTGTCCCTAGCAACGGCGCCAAAAACTTAATGGTATATATATATATATATATATATATATATATATATATATATATATATATATATATATATGAATTTCACACAACGGTTTTAAAATGGAATCACCAAACTAAACTACACAACACGGCAAGTGTACCCGCCGTAGTGTAGTAAAGAAGTTAAGACCAAGTATAAATCCGTGGACATTGATCTTAGCTCTTGGTACTAAACTTTTGTCGAATCCTAGTCTAGATAAAAAATAGCATGCTCTTCAACAAAAAGAATTAAAAATATGGTAAACAGTGAGACAAGAAAGAGATAAGGAAGGGTTAGAAGGAGGCACAGGAAATCAAGGAATAATCGCTCATGAATGGTAAATCTGATACGGAGAAGATAACTACCTAGACTAGGAATCATAATGATAAAACTGAAAGCTTGTAGTAAATAGATTCTCAAATGACTACCGGGATCTAAGGGTATAACTGACTCACAAATCACTATGGTGTCCTAGATCTCCTCTCAGTCTCACGAGAACATCAAAGGTAATCCTAAGGGGTTGTATGAAGCTCACCATTTAAAGAATGGGCCACCTCTTGGTCTCACTAATTAAGCATGCAAGTTTACGTACCTAAATATTAGATCTACTCTCAGTTCCACTAATCACGAAACACCTAACGGTACAAGGGGTGAATCTAAGAAAAGCTCGTTTAGGTTCGCGAGTCGGATTGAGCTCGAAAAGCAAAGCTCGAGCTCAAGCTCGAGCCTGTTAAGCTAGGCTCGTTTCGAGCTTTTTTTCAAGACGGGCTCGAGTAACTCGGCTCGTTTGTATTGTCTTCCTAATATTCATATTATTAATTTTATTCTTACTAAAAAACCTTAAGGATTTAACTTAATCTTTTGTTATATTATAAGTTGTCATTAAATAAACACATATGTCATATTTTCCCACCACGTCTTAGTTAAAAATTCCACACGTTCATTTTTACTACATCTCATTTTTGTTATATTTAACCGGTGCATGTCGATCAATCTACTTAGCCACTATAGATGGTCCATATATATCCCACAAGTGTTGAACTTGTGGATCCAATGTCTACAATAGTGCTGACATTAATCCAAATTTTCGGAATTAACTAGGCTATGCGTTGAAGAATTATAACACAACTCAATAACTAGGAAAAAGTATTGGCATCTCATCACCATATAGGCAAAGTGACAATAATTAAACCACCAATAACAAGTTGTAGCGGATTAATTAAACATTAAATGAAATTTAAAACAAGTAAAAATAATAATAATAAAAAAAAAAGATTTGACTGGATGGAGATGGTGGTGGCTCCACATGTTGAGCCTCTTTCCTCGTTAACTAACTAACGCCCATTGGCAGCCCTACCTAACAATTAGCCGGCGCGGTGTGTAGCGGCCAATCAAGTAGACATGGCCAATGCATTACTCCATAACACAAAGCCTTAACATAAACATACACGATTAACAACAAAATCGTGAAAACATGTTTTAAATGATGCTTTGAAAATCGAACTTAGTTGAATCATCAGGCTCTTCTGATGGTTATGTAGGTTTAAGAACTAGGGGGTCCCTTGTCCCGTATTGACCTGAGCGGTAACCGACCTGAAAGTTCTAACGTTTCGTTGTGAAAAAAGAACACCAGAAAAGGGGACCAACTGAAGAAAAAAAAACCTTGCATCCGCCACTAATCACATAAGTAGTATGTAATTCACTTAAGGTCGTCGAGCGGTAACCGACTTAAAATTTCTAATGTTTCGTTGTGAAAAGGAAGAACACTAAGAACGGGGACCAACTGAAAGAAAAAATAAAATAAAAAATAAAACCTGGCGTCCACCAGTCCCCCACTAATCATATAAGTAGTACATAATTCGCTTAAGGTACGTTTGATTGGGTTGCAGTTAGAAAGGGTGGTTATATTAAAACCCCCTACTTCTATTTCCACCTCCCCCAAGCGCCTCGCTTTGGTCAAAGCGAGGCGCTTGGGTTACTTTTTTAACTACCTCGGTCTGAGGTTAATTAATTCTGATTTTGACCCTAGGCGTCTCGCATTGGTCAAAGCGAGGCGCTTCGAATCCAGGTTTTATTTTTGGGGTATTTTTGGTGATTTGAATTGGTTTTTAATTTTTTTTAATATAGTTATTGTAAAAAAATTATAAAAAATAAAAAACAAAATAATAACCACCAACTTGTATCGACTTGGTGTTTAATGGTGTTGTCCTTGAAAATAGCGATGGATGATATCGATCAAATTGGCAGAGGGTCATTGGTCTTCAGAGTATCCAACCCCTAAAACCATACAAATGACCATGTTTGAAAATGGAGAGTTCTTATGGAAGTTGCTAAAATAGTTAAACAAATGTATTTGTGAATAATACATTCATCAAAAAGCTCATCTCTTTGTTAGTCACCCTCATAGGAAAATCGACTCTCACACTTATGCGTAGATCAAGAGATTGATGAAGATATTCATCAAGACCTTCGGAAAATGTAAATCCAAGATCTAGGATGAGCTAGATACATGATGAGCAGGAATTGTTCACCTTCCCATTGATTTCAAGTATGTTGCCTTCATCGTTGACAGGTATCTCTCCAATAACAACATTTTACTTGCTTGCCTGAAAATGTAAATCCAAGATCCAGGATGAGCTAGATATTCATCATGATGAGCAGGAATTGTTCACCTTCCCATTGATTTCAAGTATGTTTCCTTCATCGTTGATAGATATCTCTCCGACAACAACTAAATTTTACTTGCTTGCCTGAAAATGTAAATCCAAGATCCAGCATGAGCTAGATGTTCCTCATGATGAGCATGAATTGTTTACCTTCCCATTGATCTCAAGTATGTTTCCTTCATCGTTGACAGGTATCTCTCCGACAACAACTGAATTTTACTTACTTGCCTGAAAATATAAATCCAAGATCCAGGATAAGCTAGATATTCCTCATGATGAGCAGGAATTGTTCACCTTCCCATTGATTTCAAGTATGTTGCCTTCATTGTTGATAGATATCTCTCCGAAAACAACTGAATTTTACTTGCTTGCCTGAAAATGTAAATCCAAGATCCAGTATGAGCTAGATATTCCTCATGATGAGCAGGAATTGTTTACCTTCCCATTGATTTCAAGTATGTTGCCCTCATCGTTGACAGATATCTCTCCGACAACAACTGAATTTTACTTGCTTACCTGAAAATGTAAATCCAAGATCCAGGATGAGCTAGATATTCCTCATGATGAGCAGGAATTGTTTACCTTCCCATTGATTTCAAGTATGTTGCTTTCATCGTTGACAGATATCTCTCTGACAACAACTGAATTTTGGTTGCTTGCCTGAACATTTGTTTTACTAATTTCCGATTCTTGATAGTTTCATTATACTCGTTTTCAGCCTTTAAATCAAACAGTCAGATCGACGATTTTGTTTACCCTCCCATTGATCAGAGAGATTTAAGCTAATCAAACTCATATCTCAAGCCGGTGCAAGTTATGTTGGAGCACTGTTCATCTTCTTCTTCAACTTGCTTTCTCTTGATCTTCACACTTGCTTTTGGAGCTCTGATCTTCTTCCTATTATCTTTGTTAAAAGCGGTCCAACTTCTTACCTTCATCGTTAAGTCAAAAGCGGTCCAAATACCATGGTAGTTGGACATTGTGTGAGAATGCATAGTACAAAATTCTTTTGACAAACGTCTGGCTGACCTGAAGTTCCTTTGCAACCTAGTTCCTTTTAATTATAAACAACATTAAAGAAGGACTTGTGCTATTTCTTTTCAAACCCTTCCATCAAATACCTAACACACTACAATAATTCACCATTCTATACATACAACACACACCTTCAAACCATTCCTCTTCTGTAATGATCAGGAACATTCCAAATAACTGCTTAGTTATGGATCCTTTGATCAGAAAATATATTCTCAAACAATTCCTTTGATCAGGAACTAGGTTGCAAATATGATAATAATAATAATAATAATTTAAAATTATAAAAATCTATCACATCAGGATTTGCATCCCGACAATAATGAGTAACCTACTAACCTCTATTAATAGACTTCATTTATTCTTCTTCATCTTCTTCTACTTGAAGTGCAGAGTAATAACTAACCCTCCATCTTCTCTGTTTAAAGTCCTAACAAAATGTAAACTAAAATAACCAGGCTTCAAACACAACTTTTTTGCTCAAGGTAATATTATGGTAATATAATATTTCAGCTGATTGCACTGAATCTAATCTTCAAGGTACCTCTTCCTTCAAGTTTCTTAGAATCATTGAAGATAGTTCTTTTGTTATCGGAGAGATATATGTCAACCCACACAAGGTTCGTTGTACTGGTTGTGGAAAGAAATCGACAGTAGGATCGACGCTAACAAGCAACCCATACAGAGTTCGTTGTACTGGTTATCGAAAGAAATCGACAGTCGGATCGGCACTAACAAGCAACCCATATAGAGTGATGATAGTCGTTTTCGGCATTGTAAAGTGATCGTTACTGTAATGATCAGGAACATTCCAAATAACTGTTCAGTTATGGATCCTTTGATCAGAAAATGTATTCTCAAACAATTCCTAAAATAAATCTTTTGATAATCGCTACGGTTAGTGGATACCATGGATCAGAGAGATTTAAGCTAATCAAACTCATTGCATATTCTCTCGATCACAATATCCACCAACTGAATTTTACTTGCATGCATTGGAATCTTGTACGAAATCTCCTCATTGCATATTCTTCATATCCATACCTTGTTTCAAGTACCTTTCAAAAGTCATTTGGTCTTTAAGACTTCTAGGAGTCAACAAAGGTTGACTTCTTTGAGCATTAACCATAACTATATTACATTATTATTATTATTTAAATTATTATTATATTTGCAACCTAGTTCATTTCTACCAAAAACACACAAACGAAGTTTAATGGCTGAACACGAGTATAATCAAACAAGGGTTCCGCGTTTCGGTATGTTTTAATTGATCAGTTAGTGGATACCATGGATAAGAGAGATTTAAGCTAATCAAACTCATATCTCAAGCTGGCGCAAGTTATGTTGGAGCAATGATTTTTTATTATTATTTTATTTATTGTTATTTTATTTCTGTTTTGAGGGTGTAATGATGATGATGGTTATGATTTGACAAACGATTTATGAAAGTATCAGGAATCGGTAATTAGTAAAATAATTTATGAAAGTATCAAGAATCGGGAATTAGTAAAATGATTTTATAATTCTTTAAAGGCTGAACACAAGTATAATCAAACAAGGGTTCCACGTTTTGGTATGTTTTAATTGATCGGATGTGACTTTTGAAAACCACACACGATCAATTAAACATTACGAAATGCGTCAAATAGAGACCGGAAGTCCAGCATGTCGATTGGACATGCAAAAATTGTGTTTTGAAAACATATGGGTATTGACTGTATAGTCGGAGCACCACGTACAATGATTCATTAAAGTTGTACAAACTTGGATGTGTCTACCAAAAAACAAAAATAAGCAATAAACGACCCAGAACACCTCACACGAATTTTGTTGTATTGGGAACAACTAAAAACATTTTAAAATGAATTAAAATTATTTTTTTATTAATAACAAGTATTTAAATGAATTAAAACAAATTAATTTTTTTTAAAAGGCCAAAGCACCTGGCTTTAGTCAAAGCTAGGCGCATGTGGTCTAATCAAGCAAACCAGGGGCCTAGCTTTGGCCAAAGCTAGGAGCTTTGGCCAAAGCTAGGAGCTTTGGCCTTTTTAAAAAAAATAATTTGTTTGAATTCATTTTAAAATGTTTTTAGTTGTTCCCAATCCAACAAAATTCGTTTGAGGCGTTCCGGGTCGTTTATTGTTCGTTTGTATTTTTTGGTAGAAACATCCGAGTTTGTACAACTTTCATGAATCATTGTACGTGGTGCTCCGACTATACAGTCGATACCTATATTTTTTCAAGAAACAATTTTTGCATGTCTAATCGACATGATGGACTTCCGGACTCTGTTTGACGCGTTTCGAAAGGTTTAATTGATCGTTTGTGGTTTTCAGAAGTCACATCCGATCCATTAAAATGTACCGAAACGCGAAACCCTTGTTTGATTATACTTGTGTTCAGCCTTTAAAGAATTGTAAAATCATTTTACTAATTCCCGATTCTTGATATTTTCATAAATCATTTTACTAATTTTCAATTCTTGATACTTTCATAAATTGTTTGTCAAATCATAACCATCATCATCATTACACCCTTAAAACAGAAGTAAAATAAAAATAAATAAAATAATAAAAAAAATCATTGCTCCAACATAACGTGGACCAGCTTGAGATATGAGTTTGATTAGCTTAAATCTCTCTGATCCATGGTATCCACTAACCGATCAAACAATGAGATCCATATTTCAAACATGGAGCTAAACGACATCATAATATTTTAGACGTTAGGGTTTGATAAACACAAAACTTATTATTAAAAAGCAACAAAAACAAAATTGGAACCTTAAATCGTACCGTGATATAAAGAGAGGCCTATTTGGAGTGTCGTGGAGGAAGATCATCGGTTTGCTGTAGTTGATGATGGCGCAGAGGTTAGCGGGAAGTTGAAAATTTGAATGATGTTCGTCGGTTGGCTCTCTATATACTAATTCATAACATAGGTAGGAAAGTATTCATATATAAAAAAACATAAAAAAAGTCATTATTCAACGAAATGTATCTACTCACAGTGACATCGAACACTTTATAAAGCAACAAATTCAAAACAGAGGTAGGAAAGTAAAGCTTCAGGTGAAAGTGGATACCATGGATCAGAGAGATTTAAGCTAATCAAACTCATATCTCAAGCCGGTGCAAGTTATGTTAGAGATATCTGTCATCTTCTTCTTCAACTTGCATTCTCTTGATTTTCACACTTGCTTTTGGAGCTCTGATATTTTTTCTATTATCTTTGTCTATCACAACTTAAAGCTCTGATTATGGGTGACATGATTGTGTTTATGTTTTTTTATAAGATGAAAATAGTACCGCCGGTCCAACTGTCGCGTGTCATGAGTTCGACCAAGATGACACGCGAAGTGGGTCATTATTCATATTAAAATAACATTAAAAAGTCATTATTCAAACGATATTTATCTACTCACAGTGACATCAAACACTTTATATGAGTTTGATTAGCTTAAATCTCTCTGATCCATGGTATCCACTTGACAAGATATGTGGCTTTAGTCCTCTACGCAAGTTTGCCAGAGGGTCACTATTCATATATAAAGAACATTAAGTAACCAATTGCCAAAGGGTCACTATTCAAACCAGTTTCCAACCATTAATACCATACAATGACCATGTTTGAAAATGGAGAGTTCCTATGGAAGTTGCTAAAATAGTTAAACAAAAGCTGAAATGGATGGATCATTCGTTAATTTAATGAGATTTGGTGTTGGATCATAAGCAAAAAGGTAGACCACACCACTAGACGACTGCTCAATTCCAAAACAAATACTGTTTATGCAAGCAAGTAATATTCAGTTGTTGGACATTGTGATCGGGTACAGAGCAAGTTGTTGTCGGAGATATATCTGTCAACGATGAAGGCAACCTGAAACAACCGGAAAATATTTCAAAAGTAGTCAAAGCATGCATCAATTTTTGTAGATAGAGTTCAATTTCCATGAATATGGATCTCTGGATGGTTGGTAGCTCTAGGTAAGAACATTGTGGATGATGATAATGATGATAATAACTTCTCTTCAGATTTTGATTGCACCGAATCTAGTCTTCAGATTATGATCGTATTGTATGGTGTGTGGGAATGTTATAAACTTGAAACTAATAAGTTACATTATTATTACTATTTAAATTATTATTATACAATAACAAAGACATACTCTTTTACTTAAGAAGAATAATGAACAACGGTGAAATTGGAATGAATGTTAGGAATTGGAGTGGATAAACCGAGGCCAAAGGTGAATCCGTTTGGTGATGGTAAACCTAGAGAGGTTTTGCTTCAGGAGAAAAGTGTAGAAAAAACTAGAACATTAACAACTAACAAAAATATTGTAGAACAAAAGAAGAAAGTGTTCCTCTCTGTTACCAAGCATGTCAACAAATGATAATTTTCAAATATTGCAGATCAAGGTCTTCATTAGTACTTAACGGTGGTGAACAATTGTTAGGAATTGAATTCTTAGAGATGATAAAGGATATCGAAGATTAATGTTGTATTTTTCCCGGAAGTACTGAATCTATTGTTCAAGCTTCCTGAATCTATTGTTCATCACATACTCTCTTTTATTAATAAAAACACTAAAGAAAGTGTTCCTCTTTGTTACCAAGCATGTCAACAAATGATAATTTTCAAATATTGCAGATTAATGTTGTATTTTTCCCAGAAGTAATGAATAAAAAATAAATAAAAAACTTTGGAGTTATTTAATTTAGTTATTTTATAATATAAATTAAAAAATAAAAAAAAACACTTCAAAATATCAAAAAAACAACCAAAATTAAAACTTTGATCCAAAGTGCCAAGCGCCTCGCTTTGGCTAAAGCTAGGCGCTTTGGATAAAAAAAATCAGCTTTTCCCTGCCACCTCGTACACCTCGTTTAATTTGACCCGAAATGCCTCGTTTTGGCCAAAGCGAAATGCTTGAGGGAGGGGGGGGTTGAAATAGAAGGTTGGGGGTGTGAATAGCTGAAGCCGTGAGAAATTGTAACCACAAGTCACCTATCCGGCAGACCAGCATCCATGTTTGCATTTGCACCTTTCGTACCAATCACGTTTTCTGGTTGGTATGTGAAGAAACAAATAGTCTAACCTCCTTGTAAGGATGATAGCCTAGATGCAACCACAGGATTGATCCTTCACTAGCACTTCCTGGATTGAGGTAACCTGCAAATAAGATCAAGTGGGTAGGGAGACAACTACACGAGGTAGTAGTTTATAACAAAAACGGGGGTGAATGGGGATACTATCAAGTGTGATAGCTCTTAGGGTTAGCCAAAAGTGTCCTCTCTATTAAGGAGATGACCCCTTATATAGAGGTGGACGTATGCCACCATTACCCAGAACCCTAATCATAATGGGCCAGGCCCGATTAGGGTTGTCTCCACTACCCAAGGATTATATTAGTAAAGTAGTTAAGATATAGCGATAAATAAGGAATCATGGAACGATTACCGCTTTTACCGCTTACGCGCGCGAGTATCTCTCCACGATTGTAGGATAGTCGTTGCTGCTTCGCTGATATCACTCCGTGATGATAGGAAGGTGGTTAATGCTTTGATATACGGATTAACCTCTTCCATGCGCGTGAAGATCTTCCGCGGGCTGGATTCCGGGTTTGGGTATGCTCTGCGCATTTGTGAGCACCCAATCCCATCAAGTCCCCCCAGTCCAGCGTGTACCCTTTTCTCGAGTGTATGAGGGAAGGGGGTGGATGGTGGACTTGAAGAGTGAAAGCCCCTGGATGATAGCTCATCTTTCCTTGGTTGTGAAAACCTGGTAATCAGTGGGTCGTTGTTGCCAATTAATGGAGAATCAGAGCGTTGGTTGTACGAGACACGGATTGTTTGTTATGCGGAGAACGGAGCACTTGGCCTGCGGAGAGCGGAGAACGGTACTTGAATTTGACGTTGAGTCTCCGCGTTGTGCTTACGTGGCTCTACAGCGTAGGACAGCTGTTGAGTAATGAGTAAAGGATGGCGGTTAGCGTCTGCCACAAGCTATACTTGTGTCAGTGAGCGTCCCATCGGTTATTGTAGACAGCTGTGTCAAGCGCGTGGCTTAGCGCGTGATGCGCGCGTGTGCAGTCAAAATAGCTGTGCATAGCCACGTGTCGTTTGAGAAAACGTTTCCTCTTTCCCATGCTGACGTCAGTGGCAGTTATAGCCCACCCTATAAAAGGATTTCAAAAATATTTCAAACCACACCATTCTCACACTTTTCATTGCAATCTCCCAACTTTCCTTCCTCTCTTTCTTTTTCTGATTATCCGTTATCTTTACTCAATAATCAAGAATGTCTCAAGAAGCATCTGGTACTGCTGATCTGACCAAGGTGGCTGAAAAAACCGAGAAGGGCATTTCCACAACCGTTGTCAAGTGGGATGCCTCTTCTTTCTCGTCATTCCTCGATCAGTATGGAATTGAGGCTGAGTGGGAGCCTGAACTTCCTGCTGCTGGTAAGACAGCGTTGGACGCTCCCCCAGGTAAGATTACTCTATATGAAGCGTTCTTTTCCCGGTGTTGTTTTCGTCTCCCCACTACGAAGTTCTTGGTGAGTACCCTTATGAAATATGGGGTTCATCCAACTCAAATGACTCCATTTGGGTTGTCCAGACTTGTGCATTTTGAAGCGACCTGTCGGTCGCTTGATCTAGAGCCGTCCTTTGATATGTTAAACGTGTTTTACGTTCTTGAGGAGGCACGTGGTGGGCACGGATGGTACAGTGTAGCTCCTCGTAGAAATCGGACACAGATTGTCTCAGAGAGCCCCAAATCAATGTACGACTGGAAAGAAAAGTTTTTCTATGTCCACCGAGGGGTGATCCCTGCGGCCATGCAATGGATGAGCATTGGTGTGAAGGAAAAGATTGCGGAGTTCCCACCTATGAAGGATTTCGACAGCCGACCGTGGTATGACACTCTGTGTGCCAATTCCACTCCGCTGTCTATGGAGAAGTGCCCAGAGGGCGTACTTGTGATGTTAGGGCTCAGCCGTTTAGGTAACCCGGAGGGGCAAGAGCCCACTGCTGTTGATGCTAGTAAGTACACGTGAATTTCTTCTCCATTGCCTCTGTCTTTCATTCTTGTTTTTATATTTTATGTCTAGGACCTCTTCGACTCCTAAGGGGGATATCACCAAAACTGCTCGTGGATCTGGGAAATCAAGTGGAAGCGGAACGAGGGTTACTCCTCGTGATTTTGATCCAAACAGGCCCTATCAGCCCCGATGGGATATAAGGCAAACGACCCGCTTTACCAATCCTTTGCTTGCCGAGGAGTTTATCTCATATGCTGTTCCGCCTAGCGAGCGTGATTATCAAGACAGTATTGACCGTCGATCATTGTTTTCCGACATGAGCCTGAATCTTGCATTGAGCCTCAGTAACTTTGGGTCCATGCTGCGACGAGAAGAGGAATTCCAACGTTCTTGGCAGGCTCTCCGGAGCGCTGAAGAGGCGCAAAGAGAACGGGAGGAAGAGTTCCAAAAATTCCGTGCAGGTGCCCATTCCGAAGTTGAGCAATTGCGGGATCAACTTCGGTCTGCTGAGGGTGAGATTCAGAGAATGAAGAAGGAGAAAGCTGACGCTGCCAAGGGGTGGAAGGATTCCTGTGAGCGTACCAATCTAGAACTGGAACGTGGCCGGAAGGCCAATGAGAAGTTGAAGAATGAGGTTGCCCGCGTTGTTCGCGAAGCAGAGGAAAAACAAAAATTGCTGGATGCGAAGCAGGCTGAATTGTCTGAAACTGTCCTCAAGCTGAAAGAGCAACATGAGAGCCTAGTGTCTGTCACTACGCAAGTTTCCGGACTAGAATCGCAGGTGAAGAGCCTTGAGGAGGAAAAAGCACAACTTGTTGAAACGAATGCTTTATTGGATTCCTCGCGTGTGCAGCTAGAGGTGAGCCTTCAACAAACGCAAAACGAGCTCCGAACTGCTGTGCAAACTTCGCAGGCCGCCCGGGAGCGTTTGACTTGGATGATGCAACACGGTCTTCAAGGGGTTTGAATTCCTTTGACCTTCATTGTTAGTATATGTGTTACAATATTGTTTAGTGCTTTATTTTTGTCTCTGTTTGATCCATAGGTTTTTAAACGCATATGGAACGAGCCGAAGTTTGGCGATGCTGTTGCGAAGATCGGTGCGTCTTCCATGCGGAGTGGCCAGCAGGAAGGGTTTGTTGAGGGTTATCATCATCATGCGGCCGGTTTGGCTCTTGAAGATGGAGAGCACTTTGGCAAACCTTATGAAGAGGAAGCCATTGCTGCGCAGCAGGAGTTTGAGGCTCTCACCTTCGATGTCTTTGACGTGGTTGATCATTGCCTGAAATCGGATGATCCAATCGGCCAGCTGCGTGGATATTTTGAAGAATCTGATCGTCTTGGCGCAGAGCTCGAAGAGAAAGAGCGCAAAGAGGAAGAGATGCGGAAAGTCGCTGCACAGGGAGGATGTGAATCGTCCAATGCTGCTGCCGGGTCTGGTGCGCAGAATGAGGAGGCAGACGATGACGCTTACATAGATTTGATAGACTATAATTAGCTTTCATTGTAATGTGTCAAACTCCTTTGCTCGGTGTTTTTTGTACTTGAACAATTGGATTTTTTCTCTTGCCTTGTTATGCTAAGTTTAGATAACTAATTCTTTGTGTTAAGTGTAACTGTTGAGCTGCCATGATGATTAGATGACGTCAGCTTTGGAAAATTGTGGTGCCAATTGTCCTGCTGATGTAATCTGTCAGTTTTTGGCGGCGCTGCAGCTGACTGATGTGACTGTTGACATCCGCACTTGAGTATTAACCATTAATGGCAATTAATGGCCCTTCTTGTTTTTTCTATAAAAGGTTAACCATGGATTAGCATTTTCCATTATCTTTTCATCTTTTACCACTTTAGTTCATGGCTTCTCCATTAAGAATCTCCAAAGCTGAAGTTGAAGCCTTGCAGGGGATGCTGTCACTTGCTGATCATCCCCCTGTGATCAAGGTACCTCCAACTCCCATGCATCAGCTAGCTACTTATTGTGGCTATCTGTTGTTCACTGAAGATTGCCAAGTGGATCAACCGGTGAAGAGTGGGCCGATTGATATTCCGGTGAAGATGAAACAACTAAGTGAGCTCCAAGATCGCCCCAAGATTCCCAAGTTAAGGCTTCGTCGAACTGCCACTGGTTGGCAGTATGCAACTTGATATTTCTTTTCCTTTCGCAATGTTTTGCTACATAGCCTTAGGTGCATGTATTGTGATGGCTTTAATCACCACTTTTGTATGTTTCTTTTGTACTGGTGATAATATGTAAGTACGCCAATGTTTTGCTTAATGAAATGTGTGTGTCTTGACCGTCGTTGGCATTACTTTGTAGATCAAATAGAATAAAATAGACTAAAAATTCTTTTATTAAAAACGGAATGGTCATAGCCATTGTTTATTACAGAACGAGTAAAATACTTCATAAATAACATTTGCGCAGTTGGGCCGCGTTCCATGTGCGTGGAATGGGGGTGCCATCTAAGCGCTCTAAAGCATAAGCCCCCTTCCCCAGCACTTCTTGAATTTTGTACGGCCCTTCCCAATTTGGTGCCAATTTGCCAGACTTTTCTGCGCCGGATGCCTCGTTATTGCGGAGAACGTAGTCCCCTGCGCGGAAAACCTCTGCCTTCACTTTTGCGTTGTAGTATCGCTCAAGCTGTTTTTTGTAGTTGGCTTCTCTGACAGCGGCCATGTCTCTCCGCTCATCTAGTAGGTCTAGATTGAGTTTTAGCTCCGTGTCGTTGTCTTGATGGTTTGTCAGTAGGATTCGCGGAGACGCACAATACATTTCCGCAGGAATGACAGCTTCTGTTCCGTACGTGAGGCTAAACGGAGTCTCTCCGTTACTAGTCTTGGACAGTGTGCGGTTGGCCCACAAGACATGAGGGAGCTCATCTACCCAACCAGTGCGTTTCGTTCCAAGTCTAGTCTTAATTCCTTCCACCACGCTTCTGTTTGCGCGCTCAACCTGTCCATTACCTTGCGGATGTGCTACCGAGGTGAATATTTGCTTAACATTCATGGAGGATAGCCATTCTTGCAAGTGTTGGTCTGCAAATTGCGTGCCATTGTCACTGACGATCTCCATAGGTAACCCGAAACGACATATGATAAACTCCCAGATGAATTTTTTAATGCTTTTTCCATCGATGGAGGCCAAAGGTTTGGCTTCCACCCATTTGGTGAAATAATCAATTGCGACCACCAGATACTTGACGTTTCCTGGAGCTGTGGGGAATGGACCCACGAGGTCGATGGCCCACTTTTGAAAAGGCCATGCAGTGGTTACAGGTATCAAATTGTTCTTTGGGCGCAACGTTCCTGGAGCATGACGTTGGCAAGACTTGCATTTGCGCAATTCCATCTCGGCATCCCGGTGCATTCCGGGCCAGTAATAACCCGCATTCATTAGCTTTGCTACCACCATCCTAGGGCCAGCGTGCAGGCCGCAGGACCCTTCATGTATGTCTTTGATAAGGTAAGTGGCTTCTGCGGAGTCAACACATCGTAGCAATGGCCCTAGGTAAGAACGGCGGTACAATATGCCATCGATAACTTGGTAATGCAATGCTCTGTTTTGTAATTTACGAGCTTCTGCCTTGTTGTCTGGGAGTGTCCCGTTTGTGAGATAAGCCCGGATTGGAGTTATCCAGGATGTTGCTCCGATCTGTGTGACATTGACCTGTTTTTGGGACACGGACGGGCTAGCCAAAACTTCCACTCGCACATCCTTTGCTAGATGATCAAAAGCAGTTGATGCCAGCTTGCTTAACGCGTCCGCTGGTTTGTTTTGACTCCTCTTGATGTGGTGGATCTTGCAGTATGCGAAGTCCCGCATGAGGGCTTTGGCTTGTTCCAAGTACAGGATCATGGATGCTTCACGTGCTTCATATGAACCGTCGATGTGATTAGCAACGAGCTGAGAGTCGACGTGGGCGTCTAAGTGCTGTACACCCATTTTTTTCGCAATTCGCAATCCTGCCAACAACGCCTCGTATTCCGCTTCGTTGTTTGTTGTTGGGAAGTCTAGGCGAATTGCATACGTGAAGTCTTTCCCTTCTGGGGTGACTAAGCGCAAGCCTGCTCCAGCGCCATCATCATTGCATGCTCCGTCTGTGTATAACTCCCATTTCTCCGCTGACTCTGGATTAGGAGTTGTGATATGCGCCTGTTGGCACTCGGTGACGCTTTCGGCAGGAACTTCCGCGGCGAAGTCCGCAAGGATCTGCCCTTTGAATGATGTTCTTGACTTGTACTCGATCGTGTGTTCTCCCAACTCAATGGCCCACTTGGCCAATCGTCCCGACAATTCTGGCTTGCGCAAGATGTCATTGATGCGAAAATCTGTCAGGACGATAATTGGATGTCCTTGGAAGTATCTTCGCAGTCTTCGTGACGCGTGCACCAATGCGAGCACCAACTTTTCCATCATTGAGTATCGAGTCTCTGGATCAAGTAGAGTCCTGCTGACATAATATACCGGCGTTTGGACGCCCTTTCGATCAACCATAAGAACAGCCCCAATTGCCTTGTCCGTTACGGATAAGTACAGCGTTAATGGTTCTTTCGGGAGGGGAGCTGTGAGAACGGGCAAATGGCTCAAACATGTTTTCATTTCTTGAAATGCGGCCTCGGCCTCATTGGTCCACTTAAAGTTGGATTTTTTGAGACAGCTCTTCAGTGTGTTCACAAAAGGGAATGACTTGGACGCATAGTTTGAAAGGAAACGATTCAAAGCCACCAAGCGTCCCATGAGTGTCTGGACTTCCTTGATAGAAGATGGAGACGGCATTCTCTCGATTGCTTGTACTTTGTCCGGGTTTGCTCGGAAACCATCTTTGGTTACAATCACTCCCAGGAACTTGCCCTCCTCCATTCCAAAAGAGCACTTGCTCGGGTTGAGCTTCATTCGCACTGCGCGGAGTTGATCAAAAGTTTTCTGGATGTCTAGCAGCATTTGGTCCTCTTCTGTACTTTTTATGACCAAATCATCCACGTAGACTTCGAGATTGACCCCGATCTGTTTGTTGAACGCATTGTCCATTAAACGCTGGTACGTGGCTCCCGCGTTCTTCAATCCAAATGGCATTTTGGTATAACAATAAGTTCCTGTATCCGTGCGGAAAGACGTTTTATCTTCGTCTTCCTTAGCCATTTGGATTTGATGATACCCTTTATATGCGTCCAGGAAGCACTTGAATCTGAACGGTGCCAGGGAGTCCACCTATAAGTCAATCTCAGGGAGCGGGTAGCAGTCCTTTGGACATGCTTTGTTTAAGTCCTTGTAGTCCACACACATCCGCCAGCCTCCATTTGACTTTCCGACCATGACTGGGTTTGCGACCCAAGTTTGGTATCTTGTCTTCCGCAGAATGCCTGCAGCTAATAACTCTTCTACTTGCTCATTCATGGCCTTTGTTTTCTCTGGCCCCATACTGCGCTTCTTCTGGACGACTGGTTCGACAGATCTATAGACATTAAGCCTGTGCTCCGCTATGTGTCGCGGAACGCCTACCATGTCTGCGGGTTGGAATGCGAAGACGTCCATATTCTTAATTAACAATTGCTTCAGGTGCGCACGTATGGTGTCAGAGATTACTGGGCCTATGACAACCGTCTGATCTGGGAATTTAGGGTTGATAACCCATTTTTCCGGATCAGTACGGTCCGTTGGCTTCATTATCTTGGGAGGCTTACATGTTTCTGTTACGTGGCAATTTTTGTTTCCACGTATGAAAGCCACTCCTCCTCGCGTCGGGAAACCGACCATCTGGTGTGGTGTGGACGCATTGCTATTGAATTTAGCCAGACCTTCTCTCCCTATGAGGACGTCATGTGATGAAGTCACTGGCAACACCATGAAGTCACAAGTCTCCGTGCGGGAGAGTTGTCCGTCTGTCCATGTGACAGGGAGTGTGAGGATACCCAATGGGATGATCACTTCATGTATGAACCCGGATATTGGCTCTGTGGTCGGGACTAGCTTCTCTTTGTCTTCGGCATCTAATTGATCAAAACACTATCGATACATGATGTCAGTACTGCTGCCATTGTCGAGGAACATGTATCTTGTTCGATAATGCCCAATGATTCCTGTGATGATCAATGGTGTTGTGGCAGATGCACCTCCCTTGACGCGCGGCATAACGACCGGTGCCTCCTTCCAGGAATCATCCTGTGTGGTCGAGTAAGACCTTTTCTTCTGACCCCAGTGATGAGTCATGTAGCAATTATGACGACCCGAGCGTTGTGCATAATGCGTGTTGAGGTTCTTTATCTTCTTGTTACTGGCATCCGCATCTCCTTGCAAATCTCTGGATTTTTTCCTTACATTCTTCACTAGATGTGAGAGCTGACCTGACTTGATTGCCTTCTCAATCTCCATCTTTAGACTATAACAATTGTCCGTAAGATGGCCATAATCTTCGTGATACTCACAATACTTTGAGGTGTCAACATTCTTCCGATCTTGACTGAGTTCCCTGGGTTTGGGGAACTGAACTTGTTCAGTCCTCAACACTTCTGAAGGTGTTTTGGACAATGGTGTCCAATCGTAATTCTTCTTGCTTGGCGGTTTCGAATCTCGTGAGTGCTTGTTATTGAGGAGTTGCCGCGCGTCTTGTCCCGAAGAGTATTTCCCTTCGTCCGCGGAACCCGAAATTCTTGACCATACCGATTGCTTTCCCTTGCCTTTGTCGTACATGCTCATACCCTGATTGTTGTTATGATGAAAATTTTTCGAGCGTGTAAACGATCGTTCTGATGACGCATATGTCTTTGCTGCTTCTATCAGCTCGTCCCATGCGTCAGGCACACCCTCTTTTCCCGTCAGACATCTCATGAGATCATCATGTCGCACTCCGTGGATAAATGCAGCTCTGGTGAGTTCTTCGCCACACCCCAATTGTAGGGCTTCCTTATTATATCGTATGATGTAATCCTCCAGGCTCTCATTATCCTTCCGGGAGCACAACAGAATCTGAGCCTTGTCCTTCTTATGTTTCCTCAGATGGGAGAAGTGATTCTTGAATTTCTTGATCAAATCATCAAAGTCAACCAGACTGCCGACCGGTAAACTTTCGTACCATACCCTTGCCGCACCTGTTAAGGTTTGGACAAACAGATGGCACCAAGCTTGAACCGGCCATGGTTTAGAGCTGCCTGCGCAATCGAATGCGTGCAGATGGTCATCCGGATCGCGCAGACCATCATATTTGCCAATCGTATTTGGCAATTTACATTCAACTGGCATAGGTGCCAATGCGATTCTTGCGCAGAATTTGGATCTTTCCGCAAATGTTTTTGGGCGGTATGGCTTATGTAAATCATCGTCTGGGTGTGGCTGGTTGCTAGCCACAGACTTGTTTCGTGGCCTTTCAGCTCGATCGGAGTTGATCTCATTCTCGGATTCATAACCGTCGGGTTCCCCAATCAGGTTGACGTGGTCCTGAACGTGAGTAATCTTACCACGTTCTCCACCACGTACCGCCTGACGGGGTTTAGCTGTGTGACGAAAAGCTGGTTGTTCTTCGTTGTGAGAGTCTTCTTCAGCATCAAAATTCAAGGTTTTTCTTGCTTCCAACCTAGCTTTTGCTATTAGCCTTTTCTGGTATTCTGCTATAGTTTTGGCGTTTTCTTGAGCCAACCATTCTTCCAGATCTTCGACAGGCTCTTCAGCCGCTTTCTTCTGTGCTGCTATCGCAGACTTCCTTGGTGCAAACATTGGGAAGGTAGTGGTAGCCTGTCTTTGATTCACGTTCTTGGTCACCGTTGTTGGTGCAATAGTGTCTTGATTTGCTTGAACTCCATCGTCAACATTGATGGGATCATCACGTTGTTCAGTTCCAGAATCCATTTGCACTAGTTTGAAAGATTGGTAGACCGTAAGGGATGGCGCCAATGAAGAAACAAATAGTCTAACCTCCTTGTAAGGATGATAGCCTAGATGCAACCACAGGATTGATCCTTCACTAGCACTTCCTGGATTGAGGTAACCTGCAAATAAGATCAAGTGGGTAGGGAGACAACTACACGAGGTAGTAGTTTATAACAAAAACGGGGGTGAATGGGGATACTATCAAGTGTGATAGCTCTTAGGGTTAGCCAAAAGTGTCCTCTCTATTAAGGAGATGACCCCTTATATAGAGGTGGACGTATGCCACCATTACCCAGAACCCTAATCATAATGGGCCAGGCCCGATTAGGGTTGTCTCCACTACCCAAGGATTATATTAGTAAAGTAGTTAAGATATAGCGATAAATAAGGAATCATGGAACGATTACCGCTTTTACCGCTTACGCGCGCGAGTATCTCTCCACGATTGTAGGATAGTCGTTGCTGCTTCGCTGATATCACTCCGTGATGATAGGAAGGTGGTTAATGCTTTGATATACGGATTAACCTCTTCCATGCGCGTGAAGATCTTCCGCGGGCTGGATTCCGGGTTTGGGTATGCTCTGCGCATTTGTGAGCACCCAATCCCATCAGTATGTTAGCTTTTAGCTGATATAAATGATAAACTCTACTCCTTTTGTAATTTTTATTTCCTAACAATTTATTTGTTTGACCCTTGCTCAAACACAGATATTCATAGAACTTTTAACTTATTTATATTATTTATCAATGAAAGCACACTTTAGACCATAGAGAGTGGGGGTTTGAATTGGGGATATGAGTTGTCATGTGATACAAGTGGAGTCTAAAACTCAAGCCTTTAAAATGATGAGGAGTTGAAGGGCTTGGGTTTCGAATATTATAAAGATTATTTAAAAAAAAAAAAAAAAAAACTCAACCATTCAACACATCCCACAATCAAACCCACCAATAACAAACCACCACATACAACCCAAGTCCCCCCCCCCCCGGCGCCCGGCCAAAATCACAAGCCCAAAGGGCCACGTCATGGTGGGATGGTGTTTGAGGTGTGGGTGAGCTTTCCACGATCAAACCCATGCTCCACTCCCCTCGCTCTTAGAATAAATAACCTATCATGTATTTATGCTAAACTCAGTGGCGGATCTAGACCAAGATTTCAGGGGTAACGTTTCATAATTTTCACGATAACATAATACAAAACACGTAAAAAAAATTAAAAATACACAAAAATTACACTACACCAAAAAAGTTGAGGGGTAAAAATACACAAAAATTACACTACGCCAAAAAAGTTGAGGGGTAACGGCCGTTACCCCTGCTTAAGTACTAGATCCGCCCCTAGCTAAACTCATAGTAATTTAAAGGAGAAATGCCACACAAATGAAACCAAGTTTGCTTGGTGTTCTAATTAAGTCACTCAAACTTTTTTTGTCTCTCTAAAGTCATTCAAGTTTCATTTGTTGTTCTAATACTATGTAATTACCAGGTCATCAGGTCACTTTCTTTTTTTATTTTTATTTTTTTCTTTCATTTTAATGCTTATGTGGATATTATTTTTATTAGGTGAGTTTTATAAAATGAAGATTTAAAAAAAATATTTTTTTTTAAATTTTACATGTTTAAAAAATATTAAAACCTGACACATCATCACTTTAACCTGGAAACCTGATAATTACATAGTATTGGAACACTAAATGAAACTTGAGTGACTTTAGAGAGACAAAAAAAGTTTGAGTGACTTAATTGGAACAGTTAGCAAACTTGGTTACATTTCTACAAAGTTACCCCTAATTTAAACCCAACTCTAACTCTATTTTAATAATTAAATAAAGCAAGTAAATAAACCTATCTTTTAAACTAAGGGAAATTGGATTTTAACACCCTGAACTATTGACAATTGGCCGCTGACGCACTGAACTACAAAATTGAACAACACCGCACTGTACTTTCAACTTATTGGTTTGTATCACCCTCAGACTAACCATGGTTAATTTTTGCTGACGTGGCATGGTGACGTGTCGATTTTTGCTGACGTGGCATGGGGAATTGGATTTTAACACCCTGAACTATTGATTATTGGCCGTTGATGCACTAAACTACAAAATTGATGAATTTGAGCTTGGTTCAAGAGTTTCAAGTCTGATTATTCTCTTTTCATCATTCCCAGTCAACATCTATGTCTTTTGTAGTTCGATTATTTGTATTGTTCGGTCATTAGGTTCTTTGTATCATTGGACCAAGATCCATCTTTGTGGTGAATCATTTTGGTTTAATAATACTAATAACAATAATCACACTTGAAGATATTTCGTTTGTGTTTAATTAGTTTGTGTTTGATTTGTTAACCATTTATATCTTTGTGGTGAATCATTTTGTTAACATACACATAAAAATGGTTAAGAAGTTTGATTTGTTAACCATTTATATCTTTGTGGTGAATCATTTTATTAACATACACATATAAATGGTTCACAAATCAAACACAAACCAAAAACACAAACGAAATATCTTCAAGTGTGACTATTGTCCAAAATGATTCAACACAAAGATGGATGTTGGTCTAATAATACAAAGAACCTAATGACCGAACAATACTTATAATCGAACTACAAAAGACAAAGATGATGATTGGGAATGATGAAAAGAGAATAACAAGACTTGAAACTCTAGAACCAAGCTTAAATCCATCAAATTTGTAGTTTAGTGCGTCAGCGGCCAATAGTTAATAGTTCAGGGTGTTAAAATCCAATTCCCTATGCCACGTCACCATGCCACATCAGAAAAAATGGACGCGTCACCATGCTACGTCAACAAAACTTAACCATGGTTAGTCTGAGGGTGGTACAGGCCAATAAGTTGAAAGTACAGTGCGGTGTTGTTCAATTTTGTAGTTTAGTGCGTCAGCGGCCAATTGTCAATAGTTCAGGGTGTTAAAATCCAATTTCCCTTAAACTAATAACTATCCCATCATTAAATATAGAAAACTCTATAAATAATTCACAAAGAATGATCCATAAACCGTCTTAATTATTATCTCCTAATTCAAGATTAACGTCTTCATTCTCCCTCATAATCCTTAATCGGGCTTGTTTCTTCACATTTGCACCATTATCGCCAACTTCAATTCATTGACCAAGTTTATCATCTCTCTTCCCGGGTCTCTAGAACTACACCGTTCTTGACCACCAATCAAAGAAAAAACAAGCTCTCCACTTCTATCGTATTCTTCTTTCCTTGCTAGACATGACAAGATTCAAAACATCTCACTTTGACGAATCTTCTTACTTCCGATCGAATACTTCTACCGAAAAAAACCTATACTGGTTACTCCGTTCTTATCCTTGGCAGGAAGAACCTATCACCCCCGTTTTCCCAATGTTACTCCCTGTAACACCAGCTGATCTAAACCACTATTCACCGTCGTACAACACTTGTCGCAACTCTCACCTTCACTGGTTCACCACTGAAACGTTGTGAATCATCTATTTGCCGCCCACTAATATCAACCATCAACATAGACAACAACTACCTATCAATGAATTTATGTGATGAATTGGATCTTCAGATCTTGTAATTGAGAATCAAGTCACTTTGAAGGGAGTCACAACAGGATACAATTCTGAAAATTTAATTCATGGCCCACAATTTTTTTTATTTTATTTTAAAAAAGTTGAAACCTAAACCAATTTTTTAAGACACCCAAAAGACTCCGAATCAACTCGCACCATACTAATCTGAAGGGATATGGTACCAAACGCTGGTAAAAATCGCACGCTAGTACCGCCATATCACAAAATCAACTCCTACATAGCCGCATCATGACCAAATGGACGCACGCCAACCCGCCCGTTTTACGCCAGCGGACCACCATGCGTCCATGACGAGACGGACGCATGATTGCCCGCCCGTTTTACGTCGACGCAAGACAAAGCTTCCCCAGCAAGATAAGCAAGCACCACTTGCCGAAAGATTCATTTCAGGGCAGCATCGAGACACACACCTCGGTACAGTGCTGCCTTGGGCAACTGTTCCTAACGCAACAGACTGCCCGTCAGAGTTCTTATCCAATCAAAGGCTGCGCCCAGCCTGACAATCACAAAGGACGATGACGTGGCAGCTCCCCAGCCAAGATATCTTTCTGACAGAAGACTTTCTCAACTCCCACTTGTCTCAGGTTCTAGACAGAGGGATGATTACCCATCACCTAAGTGTAGCCAACAGGCGGACGCCACGTGTCCGCCGACCATCAACGTCCATTCAACGGACGCCACGTGTATCTTCCTCCGGATGGTAACATCCCCCCATTTTCCCTCTTTTTTTTTTTATCAAACCCACTTGCACCAATGGGTTTGAGGACTTGGGCCGGAAACCTAGAGACACCTCTACCTGGGCCGGGCCCGACAAAGGGTAGAGGATGGGCTGAGGAAGTCGAACGTTGAGGTACTATAAAAGGAGGAGTTCCTTCTCCTTTTATTGGCATCTGATGTTCACTAAGACTTCCATCAAAAAGACTACGAGCTCCTCGTATCTTTTTCAACCCCTTGTTTATTATACTAACGTTTAGAGGCTCGGTTCTTCTAATCAGTAGTGTCTTAAACTCCTTGGTCTTGTCCTTAGACCTACACATTTTTATAAACACACTCCTTTATAAAACCGTGTAGAATCCCTACCAAGATCAGCGTCAACCCGATAATCTAGGATCCGTGTTTCTTCATAAACCGAAACAAAATGAATCTTGAACAAACCAAATTTTACTCGTTACACTGTCAATTCAAAAGCAGTTTCAAACTTATAGAATTTGGCCCACCAACACTAGTACAAAAAAAAACTCTAAAATCGCGGTTATTTAGTTCAGAAGACGCGGTAGCAAACCGCGACTTTAAGAGGCGTGTCTTTAGGTTAACCTAAAGGGTTAACCTAAAGCGGGATATATACATGCACATATATATATATATATATATATATATATATATATATATATATATATATATATATATTTGTAATTATATATATATAAAATTAAGTCTGATTATAATCTAGTGATAAAAGTTGCAAAAAAAAAATATAAATTTTAATAAAAATATAGAATTTAAACAAATTATATTATTATTACAAGAAAAAGAAACACTAACTTATTAATATAAAAAATTACTAACCTTAAAAGTTATTAATGGTAGAATTGAAGGTTGACTAGGAACAGGAATGGTGAATGGTGAATTGTGACGGCTGGCTGTTGAATGAAGAAGATGGTTGGTGTGTAGGTTAAAAAGTTATTAAATGGTCATGGTCAAAAGTTGCGGTTGTATGCACACACACAGAATGAATCGCGGTTGTATCACTTTGTATCACAGAACACAGAAGTCGCGGTTGTATCACTTTGTATCACAGAAGTCGCGGCTGTATCACATATTAAAAGTCGCGGTTCCTTTTATTACTCTCAAGAGTCGCGGTATCATCTAAAGTCGCGGTTCTTTTATAATAAATGCACAAAATTAGTCGCGGTAAACTCATCTAAAGTCGCGGATGGAAATCGCCGCGTCTATTGATAATTATAACCGCGACTTTTATTAACAATTGTAGTAGTGCAATTTCAATCAGCTAGACCCGGCCCAATCCTTTGCATTATTCCACAAATCGAAAGACTTTTGTTCTCAATTGTTTAGTAACCCACTAATTAAATTCTTTGTGTTGATCCCAATATAAAACTCACTTGCAAAATTTCACAAATGATGCATGCTGATCCATACTTTGAGTTTGGCCCAACGTCTTAATAAATTTGGATGCAACTTATTTACCCGTATAATTTGTTTTTAGAGAATCCTGCACTCACAGTTTCACCTTGTCTCACACTAAATCACAATTAATTCTCAAGTTGAGTACAACAAAATTCTCGCAAAAATATCCAGGTTAAAACTTGCTATCTACCCATGACCTCTTGGTCTAGTGGTACGGTGTCCTTCCTTACAAATGTAAGATTGCGGGTTCAAATCCTTGCAAGTACAAAGTGAGGTGGAATTAAGGTGGCATAAAATTTGTCGTTAAAAAAAAACTTGCTATCTAAAATGTTTGTCTATTAATGAGCGGCCCATATAAGATATAAATTGTAAGTTTCATTTCAAATTTTGATCACTACCATCTTGTCAATCTTTTACGCCATCTCCATTGGAAAATTCAATACAATATAAGTAAACAAAAACTACTACTCTGAAAAAAGACACATTCCACTTCCTTTTCATTTCAGTTCATGGATAGCTATCCTACCTAAATGAACGGGAATCTCAGTAGCTGGTTTTTGAGACGGACACATAAAGAGGAGAAGACAGCAAGCAGCCTCTTAGTAGCTGGTTTTTGAGACGGGAATCTCATTGGTTATCGAATTGCTTGCCTTTCCCTTCAACCTCACCTACACTTGGCTCACGTAGCGAACTTCAAGCCCAAAAGTGATATATAAAATAATGTGCGGGACTTCAAATGTGTATTGATACCTTGACTTTTCAAATTTTTTCAGCACAAAAACCCTAAGACACATCATCTACTCATCTACTTCAAACAACAACATGCAACCTACTTTCCTTCAACTCAACGACAATCAACAAAGATCATACTTTCTTCATCTTCTTCTTCGTTTTGTTCTTTACTTTTCCACTAATACACAATCTACAAATCTACCTCAATCGTTTATAATAGTTCAGTCGTTTGATAAGTTCAATCTTTTGAGAAACTTAAACGAATGGATGTGAGTCTAAATGATTAAGTGAATCGTTTAGAAGTCACAAACGGATGGTTCAGTCGATGACTTATATAAGCGATTGTGGATGTTCTAAAGGGATGGCTTGATCGTTTAATTAGTGTAAGGAGCAAATATATCCGCATTCGTTAATAATCATACTGATGTATTTAACAAATGGAACAATCTATCACACGAATGAGAATATAAATGAATAAGAACTTAAACGTTTAAAGTGACTTAAAAGAAGCTTTCAATCACTAGGGCAGACAACCTAGGTTGACGAAGGATTTGTAATGGAAACAAATTTCTTAAGGATAAACAATTAGATTGGCGGAGCCACAGAGACTAGGTAAAACGATTGAATTAGTTAAAGGAAAGGGTTTTCAACCTCTAAACAAAATGACAGTGTTCAACCGTTAAAACAAACTCACTAAACAGTTCTCCCAATCGCGAGACTCAGAAAACGATTATCAATATCATAGAAACTCAGTCGCTTGAATATGAGAATAGAATATGACATTAAAAGCACTTAATCGCTAGAGGAAAACTCAATCGCTAGGATAACTCAAACAATGAAACATTCAATTGTGACTCAGGTGCTAAATGAATAAGAGAACAAGATTATCCAGTCGCTAAAAGTGATTAAACAAACGAACGAAACATTGTACTCAATTGTTATTGAAAATTAAATGAACGAATGACTAACAAGATTCAGTCGCAAACAATAACTAAACGAAAGAGAACATATCTGGGTTTTGTTTAAACGACTGGTATAAGGTTTTGAGCTTGAAGACACTGTAATTAACAAAATCAATCCAATTCAATCCAAAACCAAAGCAATCTATTGAAAATTAATCCTAGTATTATATCATCAAACATATGATGATTAACAAACAATTAATTTCCAAAAATCAATATAAAACAAGGTTTAATTTCCAAAATTCATCAAATATCCATTTATAACTTTTCAAACCATTTTCAATCAAATCTCATACAAATTTTATCAAAAACACAATCAAATGATACACGCAACTTGTAGAATAGAGCCTAACGCTCTAATACCACTTGTAGGTCTGGATTTGGGATTGGATCTCAACTTCTACTTCATGTATGTGATTCCATTATGTGTACTGTGTGGAATCCAATACACACACTAATCAATAATCAACACAAATATATCTAGATGATCATGTTAAGAAACAAGATTAATCAACACAATTAAACTAGGATTTCATTCAGATCTGATAATGTTTATATATGAAAGCATAGAGAGATTGTGATTGAAAGGCTGACTCTAACAAAATGGGGGAATTCTTGAATGGCTAGAGGTTAAGCCTATTTATACCCTGTGAATAATCTCTAGGCTCATTCCTCTCAATCACTCCTCTAATTACAAAAGCCTATCTAGCCCATTTACAAATAAACAACCAAAACAATAACACAAATACTCGACAAATCCCGGCTATGGACAAACATGTATCTACAGTTTGATTTGTGGTTAATTGGTCGTAGTTGTGGTGCGACGATGTTGGTGTGCGTGGTTATTGGTGTGACCAGTGGTGGAAGAATGTGGGTGGTGGGGGGAGTGCGACATATGCAGTGGCGGATCTAGACCAAAATTTCAAGAGTAACGTTAAATTTGTTTTTTTTACCATACTTTCGTACAACGTAAATGAAAAAAAAAACACAATAATAAATAAAGTTAAATACATCCCTAATTGATTTCTCATATTCGGTTTTTAAAGTTTGAAATCAAGCCATTACATCATTTTCTTTTACTTACCTAACCAAATAAATTTTAGAACCAATATGATAGATACCCGATTTGGAATTTGGGGGAGGCAAACGGTGGCCAGAATGCAAAGACGCGAGGGCAGCTTCGGCTCGGGTGGTCGTCGGGCGACACTCTCAGTGGTTGCAAAGAGGTTGTGTTGTGCAGGAGCGAGGAATTGACTGTTCTCTATTGCTTCTTTTTCCCCCTCACTCTTGATTCTTTTCTTTTAGTTTTAGCAATTCAAACCTTGCCTATGGTCTATGAGTTTGTATCTTTCGATTAAGAAAGGATTATTGGATTTTAATAATACCAACTATCACATGTTGGTTACTACTACTTTCAACTAACCTGTTGAACACTACCACTCTCAATATGCAATTTATTTTCCTTTGCCACTCCCAAGCTAACGAAACGCTAAATTGGTTACTTGTTTTTTGCTGACATGACTCTTTTTTTAGTGACATGACATACAGATGTGACAGTTGCTACGTCATTGAAAAAGTGTCACGTCCGAAAAAAAAACACTAATTAGGTTAGGGTTTGTTTAGTTTGAAGGTGGCAGAGGAGAATAAGTTGCAAGTTGAAAGTGATAGTGGTCAAGCAGTTAGTTAAGTGTAGTTAGTTAAGTGTAGCAATGGCTAACATATGATAGTTATGGTTATTAAAATCCAATAGCCTATTAAGAAACTACAAATGGAATGGTTTATTATGGTTTCTATCTTTTTTGTTTTTTTTTATGTTTGGCTTATTTAAAAAATTTTGAGTTTGTGTTGGGTTTTAATTTTTTTTTTTTGGAGTAACGTTACATAACTCTTAGGGGTAACATAATATGAAAAGCGTAAAAAGATATAATAAAATTGCACTACGCCAGAAAAGTTGAGGGGTAACGCCCGCTACCCCTCCCTATACCATATGTCCGCCACTGAACATATGGTGGTTGTGGGTGGAGATGGTGGGTTTCTAGCTGCGACGTGATGGCAAAGTGGTGGAAATGAGGGTGGTGGATAGGGTTACAGTTGGTGGTTGTGGTGGGACACTGAAAAAAAAAAACAAAAATTATATAGTCCAACTCATATCCACGCCAACAAAAAAAGCTAACCATGTTAAGGATTTTTAACTGGTCTAATGGGAAAAATAGTGTCAAAGTTGAGACTGATGGCAAGAATATTATCAGGTATGATTATTATCGACCTACTGCAAAAAGATGAGATTATTAAAATTAAATTGGCCTTTCTTGAGTTGAGATTGATCCTGATCAATAGGTCAAAGTTATGATTATTAAAATTATTTTTTTCTAATAATTATTTTTTAATTTCACTTTATTTTGATCTTTGGGCTTCATGCCATAGCCCTCTCATTCTCTTCTTCTATCAGATATTAATTTTCAACAAACATTTAAAATGGCATGAAATCCTAATTCATTTAAAAAAACTCAAAAGATTTTACTACTTGAATATTACTAAACTGAGAACAGCCTCTTAAAATTATTTATTCTTTTATTGTTTGATTACTTTTCTGGTCCCTGGCTTAGATGTTGTTAACACATTACATTAAAATCATACGAGTGCATTACATATGACGAATATTTTGGTCATTTTAATTTTTAGTCATGTATTAACTTATTTAAAAGGACAAATTACACTTTTCGTCCTTTAGGTTTGACTCATTTTTCAGTGGATGTTCTTTCGCGTTTCAGTTGATGAGATTCGTCCTTAACGATCTAAAATCTTACACCCACTGTCCTAAGGGCCTAACTTGGTTAGTATTTAACGTTAAATCTGGTCATGTGCCTTGCGCATGAGGGTAGTCTGGTAATTTCACTTATATATAAAAATAAAAAAAGATCCCCTCACTTATAATTTCACTCACCCACCCACCACCACCACCTGCAACACCACCACCACCATCTCCATCGCCACCCTCCCTCTCCTCACCATCTCCTCTCTCCTCCACCATCTCCACTCCATCTGCAACACCCAATCCATCAATTAGTGATACAGAGAGAATAGGGGGATTGATAGATTGGACTTGTATTCTGGAATAATAGCTAGCCCTCCTCCATATATAAAGATAACCGCTGTGATGATGAACGACAAAATCTTTTCCATATCAATCAACTATAAATACAAACTTCCCTTACACTAACAAAATTGCTGAAGAAGGAGACCTATACGAAAGGAATAAATAGAGGTGGGCCATCAAATGGGCGTTCAATAATGGATTATTGGGCTTCGATTAACGTATGTGTGTATGACTGACAAGTATTTGACTCAATAGAGGTGGGCCAGAGGGTAGAACCATTGAACCAACAGCCATAGATCTTGAAGGTGGTGACGGGGATGGCTCTTACCGGCGGGTCTGGATATTAGGTCTTGAAGGTGTCATTGGTTGTGGGTTATGGTAATAGATTAATGAAGGAGGGTAATAGTCAATAATTAGTGCTGTTGTTCGATTGTTCCGATTAGTGCTGTTGTTCGATGGAGTTGTCAGACATAAAAATCTATAAAATGAAGGGAATTTAGAGAGAGAGAGAGAGAGAGAGAGAGAGAGAGAGAGATGAAGATAAGAGGGGATATTTTTTTTAATTTTATATATAAGTGAAATTACCAGACTACCCTCATGTGCAAGGCACATGACCTGACTTAACGTTAAAAACTAACTAAGTTAGGCCCTTAGGACAGTGGGTGTAAGGATTTTAGGTCGTTAAGGACGAAACACATCAACTGAAACGCGAAAGGACATCCACTAAAAAATGACCCAAACCTAAAGGACGAAAAGTGTAATTTGTCCTATTTAAAAATATAGTAATTCATGTTTTTACTTTTGAAAACCACCCTTTCCTTGGGAATAATCTAAATTCAAAATTGTCAGTTATTTGTTTTTAGTTTACACGACTATGGCACGTGTCTAGCTGAGCATAACATACATAAACATGTGTATTATTTGCTTAGGCTTCTATTTGTCCTTTTGGTAAAATCATATATTTGGATAAATCCTGATATATCTCACCAAAATCAATATATTTGGATAAATCTTGACGCCTCGCCGAACTCAGCCATCGCTACTATATATATAAACCAGACATTCCACAAATCTTTTGTAGCAAAAATGATATCTAAAGTTGGATATAATATATATCTTAAGATCATCACCTTCTGGTCATGGTGGTGGGAAGTCCAAAACACTCAAGACCATCTTGCTTGCACTATTCTCACCATTTGTGTTCCAACACTAATAATTGTATGGTACAAATGGACGTTATCATATCTTAGGAAGGACACAACTACTTTGCCCCCAGGCCCTTACGGGTTACCATTTGTAGGTTACCTCCCATTTCTAGGCTACAACTTACATGAAAGATTCACCAAGATGGCTCAGAAATACGGTCCTATCTTCAGCCTACGGCTTGGAAGTAAGCTTCATGTAGTGGTGAACTCCTTGGACCTAGTAAAGGTTGTGGCTCGTGACATGGACCAGACCTTTGCTAACCGTTGCCCTCCGCAAACAGCCTTAGCCATCACTTATGGTGGGTCTGATATCGCATGGTCCAATAACAATTCACATTGGCGTAACATGCGTAAGCTTTTAGTCAGCCAAGTGCTCAGCAACGCGAATCTAAAAGATACTCAGACTTTTAGAACACATGAAGTGAGAAAGACTGTGAGTGAGGTTTACACTATGATTGGGAAAAAAGTCAATATTAATAAAATTGCTTTCGAGACTGAAGTTAATGTTGTGACAAGCATGCTATGGGGTTGTAGTAAATCCGGTGAAGGGAAGGATTGTAGTTATATAGGAGACAGGTTCCGAGAAGTTGAGTTTAAGATTATTGAGTTAATAGGAGCTCCTAACGTCTCTGATTTTATCCCAATGTTATCAAGGTTCGATCTACAAGGGAGACAACGAGATATGCAAAGGCAATTGGAATATCTTGATCATGTTTTCGAAAATATAATCGAAGAGAGAATCAAAGTAAACTCGAGAAAAAAAGAGGACGAAGTTAAGGAAAATGGAAGGAAGGATTTTCTACAAATCTTATTAGAGCTTAATGAAAAGAAAGATGCACCAACATCATTTAGCATCAATCAAATCAAGGCCTTACTAATGGTAGTATATTTCTCCTTCTATTCTTGCTTTCATACATAATATATAGTTACTATTTGACCATATTGTACTAACTAAAATATTATAAATCAGGATATAGTAGTTGCTGCAACAGACACAACATCCACAATGGTTGAATGGGTGATGGCAGAGATTTTGCATAATCCAGATGTAATGAGAAAGATTGAGGATGAACTAACGAAAGTAATTGGTACGGCGAATATTGTGGAAGAATATCATTTGCCTGAGTTGACATATTTGGATGCAGTGATCAAGGAAACATTTAGAATACACCCTCCACTTCCTCTTCTAATACAAAGATGCCCGGATAAATCTTGCTTGGTGGCGGGATACACCATTCCAAAGGGTTGTATCGTCTATATGAATGTTTGGGCCATCCACCGAGATCCCAAGAACTGGACGGATCCATTGGAGTTCAAGCCCGAGAGGTTCTTGAACAGTAATTGGGATTACAATGGAAACAATTTGAAATTTTTACCATTTGGATCAGGGAGAAGAATATGTCCAGGAATCCTCCTTGGGGAGAAGATGTTGGTGTATATATTAGCATCGCTCTTGCATTCCTTTCAATGGAGTTTACCTAAAGATGACGACTTTCATGAACTTTCAGATGAGTTTGGATTTGTGACAAAGAAAAGATGCCACTAATAGCTATACCATCTCAAAAATTACATGATACAAGCATTTACATGGGATAGAAATTGTGTTGATTGTATGATACCTATATATGTATCTTCCTAGTGAACTTTGTAGTTGCGTAGTGTATTTGATAGAACATAGTAATTAGGGGTTATCTTTATTTTTATCATAGTTAGATGTATGGCTTTAATATAGAATACATTAATTAGGGTTTATCTTTTTCATAATTCATACATATATAGTCAAAACTACAAAACTATATGTATGGTTCATATTATGATATAAATAAAAATTGACTCTCGTTTATTCGCAAGTCTTATTTAGGTGGATTTTTTTGCCAAAATAGTGGCACAGTACCAAAAGTTTGTGCAATTAGAGGGCGTCAGAACTCGTTTTAGGCATTTGGTGAACTTGCGGTTTATGCCTACGTGGAGAGACTGCCAAGATGACTAGGAGGGAGAACATGGTGATTAGGATAGAGGAAGGAGAAACCGGGGTATGAAGTTGCGGTTTCGCAGGGACTGCAGGAGGCGAACTAAGAATAGATGAGGGACCACTGCTGTAACTTTTGAGTGAAAGTAAATTTATAAGGGAAACCGCAAGACCATCTTGCGGTTATGCATGTACTAGCTTGAATAGATGAGGGACCACTGTTGTAACATTTGATTGAAAGTAAGAAACCGCCCAACCATCTTACGATTATGCAAGCTAGGCAGAGACAATTATTGAATATTTGAGGAAGTGTTTGTGTAACTATACATTGAAAAAGACATTAAATTGAAATGACTACTCCCTCACATGTCATAAACCCCAACCACTCATTCAAGAATCTTAGTCAGTATGCAGTAAAACAAGTTAAGCCAAATACCACATAAATGCATGCAAGTACATGCAAATTCATGCAGGAGGTGACTTATTATAAATGGCATGTATGTTGAACGATAATTTTTAAACTATCTTGCACTCTCAAATCCAAAGACCACATATCTTGCACTCTCAATCCAAAGACCACATATCTTGCACTCTCAAATTTTGCACTATGGCATTTGTAAACCCTGGTCCTCGCAGCAATGAACTTCTATGGGATCAATCACGACATCGTTCAGCGATGTTGTTTGAAGGAAATGGGGAAGCTGAAGATCTTAATATTAGACGGGGCGACCAATCCTTTTGGGCGGAAATTTGCAACAATCCATTGGATGAACGTGTTAAATTTATGCTGCGGACGGCAGGTTTTCTTGGAGTTGTTGAGTGTGGTTACCGCAAGATTGACCGAGGGTTGATAACTGCCCTCGTTGAAAGATGGCGTCCTGAGACCAACACGTTTCACCTACGATTCGGTGAGGTGATAGTGACATTAGAGGACGTTGCAAGTCTAATGGGTCTTCCGATTAATGGTGAAGCCGTGATAGGAAAACAATTTGACGTGGGGAATGATCAGGAACGGAAACTACTTATCTACAATTTGTTGGGTATAAGAACCAACAGATTCAAAGGAAACACTCTGTCTGTACGGGATGTTCTACAAAGAATGTCGGGTCCGTTGCCCGATAACCCGACTGGCATGTACACACAATTTTAAGGAGACGACCAGACACTCGTTACGCGCAATCCGTTCTCAACTATCCAATCTTCACGAGGATTCGGTAAGAGTTAAGTTACATTAAATTACTGCTGAATTCCGTACAATGCCTTAATAAATAATTATTTTTTTGCACTAGTTTGTTTGGCATCCATATGAAGAAGAAATGGGTTCTTTGCCGGAGTATTGTCTACAAGGGCAGGATTCCTGGTGTTGTGAATGTTATATTTTGTGGATGCATGTGGTGGAATACCACGCACCATCTCGGGTCCTTAGGCATTACGGGTTCTGCCAATGGAAACCTCAGAATCCTCCCCTTAGCCATGAAGAGCACCGTACCCTGCATAAACAGAAGCGTACCGGGCAAACGGATACAAACTGGAGAAGCAAACATGAAACCTATGTATCCTCCTGGGATAATCGCAGATTTAATAGAGTGGTGGGGCAACGGATATTGGCAGGGTTTCCTTCCGTGTTTCCAGATTACATGAGTTCGTATCTGGAACACACGGTTGGATTTGTGACCAACCCGACGAATAACCCGGTACCACAAACCGGGTTCCGAGATGATGGGTCAATCACCCAACTAATGGTTTGTATATCACTTTAATAAATTTACACAATAGTATATAATGCAAAAATATTATTTTAATGGTCGTTATTTTAATATTAATGCAGATGGAAGACTATGCAGAGATGTATAGTCAAGCGGCTCGGTTTATGCCAAACGCTCCTGAACAATTCGCAGCGATACAAAACACTGCCACCGCAGTGTTGACTTCAATTCGCGAAGGAGATCATTTGAAGTTTCCTCCGCGTCTACAAGATCACCCGGTCGGTTTCCAGGCTGACAGAAGCCGACCTAATAGGGTGTCAGGGCGTATAAACCGTAGACGTGGTCGGGTGGACCAGGCAAGGCCTTCTTCAGCAATTCAAGACCCTCCCAGCAATGATGCAGGGGCTGGTTCCTCACAAAACCCCGTTCATCAACAACAGTTAGGGGGGTTCGATCCACAACGCCAGTATGGTGGGGGGGGGGGGGTTCAATCCACAACACTCTGGAGGGTTCATACCTACTCCTCAAGAGTCTATTATGTATACCCCCTACCCCTAAGTAACACTCAGACGTCTTCATTTTGGACACCAGATAACCCGATTAACACCCAACAATCCTCGTTCACTTACTGGGCACAAAATCAAACTGAACAACCAACGGGTTATAATAATTCTTGGATGCTTGTACCCCTTCAATTTGATGAACGTCGAAATCCACCCAGAAATCCCCGGCGTACTCAATGTGGTACCGGTAGTAGATACTGTAATCAACCTAGTTGTGGTGGTCCTGGATATTGTAATAATGATGTATAGTTTTGATGCCCCATTCTCCTCTCAGCCATAACATAATCTACAGACCACACCATCTCATCTTCCGTTAAATCAGCATCTGCGTGTGGGGGAGTGTATCCCGGGAGTGGAGGAATGAAGGGGACGGGTTTGGAGACACGTTGAGTGTGAGGAGAAGAAAACAGGTGTTGAGGAGGAGGAGTAGGAGTAGGAGGGGGAGGAGGAAAAACTTGTTGACGACGTGTCCGATGAGAGTATCGCCGGAGATCGGAAGGTCCGGCAGCTTCGTAGGGATAACTGCCAGACATATCTTTCAGAGGCTTGAGTGATAATTGTGACCGAGAATGAGGTTTTGGTCTTGTATTTATAGGTACTAAACCGCAACTTCAACTTGCGATTTTGATGTTTTTTTTAAAGTGGCGAAATGCCCCGGGGGCCACTTTCGGGCCCGTGATTCGATTCCCTGGCGTGGATTTACCGGTCATCGGACCAGCCAGCGCGCAGTACTTAGCACATAGTATACCGTTCATGCAAGTTTAGGCCTCCAAAAATATTGCTCGGCATCATTATCTGCGTCACAAAACGATGAAAAGTCACATTTTCGCAATGCCACTTTTTAGAGTTGAGGAGGTGTATTAGTTTCAGAGGTTTTTTTTAAGTGGCGAAATGCCCTGGGGGCCACTTTCGGGCCCGTGATTCGATTCCTTGGCCCGGATTTACCGGTCACCGGACCCGCCAGCGCGCAGTACTTAGCACATAGTTTACCGTTCATGCAAGTTTAGGCCTCCAAAAATATTGCTCGGCATCATTAGCTGCGTCACAAAACGATGAAGAGTCACATTTTCGCAGTGCCACTTTTTAGAGTTAAAAAGGTAAAACCGCAACTTCAATTTTCGGATTTAAATTCAAAAGGTAAGACCGCAACTTCAACATGCGGGTTTAAAAGGTCTATAAAAGTACATGTATTTCCATCCTTTTACTACCACCAAATATCACCCCAACTCATTATGGCAAACAACAGTCATACACAAATCCTAATGGATCTTGACCAATCAAACCCCGAATTTGAGGAACATAGTCCCTGAAACACCACCGCATAAGATTCCACACCAACCCCGATGGTATCGTCCAACCAGAGAGTCGAAGAAATGGTCTCCCAATGTCATAGAATTCTACCAGAATGGTGACGCCCCTATCTGTTGTAGTGTTTTTCTTGGCCGGATTCCGCTCGGAAAGGATTTTTGGGGAACCCTATTGGGATATGACGGTGATGGTCACCTTTGGCCACTTGTAAGCATTCTTTTTTAAGGTTTTTAAATATTAATATATATTCCTCTCTACTTTTATTTATGTGTATATATTTTTTTATTAAAAATTGCAGCACGTGGGAGGCTGGGTTATGTTGTTCATGAGGTACAGATGGGTATTGATCAATAAATCTAAGAAACCTGAACAATTGTATCCATGGACAATACTACCCCCACAATTCTTCAACTTATTGTCTGAAACTCCCAACTATGTGCGTTGCCATTTTCCATCGGAATTAAAGACAACTACCCTCCCTTATGGGATATTGATATGGTAATATTCTTTATTATAAACCACCATATATATTTATTATTTTGGGAAATAATATACGCTAATCTACCAAGTGTTGATTTACCCAACATTGGTGAAGTTCGAGACTTTGTTCAAGCAAATTCTGGATGAAATTTCATACTGGGAAAATTCTGGAAGAAATTATGTGGAAAAAATAATAGTGTCCGATACAAAAGTCTGGCCGCCTGAAGATCACGGCTCAGTTGGTGGTAATTCTGAAGTCCTTATATGTATATTAATGAAGAATCTAATTAATAAGGAAGATATCAACTTTGAAGGAGATCTTGCGCATTCTTGTTCAGCGTACTGTCGGTACATTGCCGATGAATTTTACCGTGGACGTTGGACACCAAATAATATGTAACAAATATTGTTGTTAACGTTTGTGAGCATGTGTGTTTCTTAACCTTTTGCTTTTAACTTTTAGAAGCACTTATCTACCAAAGAAGTCAATTTATTTAACTGGACCATACATAAGCATACTAAATTAAACTCAACCATAACACAACCACCTACCTAACCTCTTAGAGAAGATACACACGTTATTAATAAAACTTAAGTCCATTATGTGGTGAACAATCAGACTGGGGCCGATTCTGGGTCATACTCTTCAAGAGCTCGTTTGTGCCACCTCCTGAATAGGATTTCATCAAGAACCGACTCATAAAAATCCTTTACGTCATCTTCAATGGGTGGTGGATTTGGTTGGTGACCGTTGTCACCAGTAGAGGAATGTGGTTGTGGAGATGTCGGATGGTTATGGTTTGGTGTTTGAAAAATTACCGGACGGTATAGGTAGGGTTGTTGCAAATGGGAGTGTTGCAAGGTAGGGTTTCTTCGTTGTTGGTCAGTGATGTTTACAGAACGATGAAACTGATCGGTGATTTCATTAATCATACCCAAACTGTTGCAAGGTAGGGTCTCTACTACAGGTGCCTCTGCCCAACATACGAATCCACAACCACAGGGTTTTCTGTTACAATAGTAGAATCGACGACCTGGGTTTCTTGAAGTTGATGATACACGGACTACTGTGGGAGAACCACAATTGCAATAAACCATATTGTGGTTTCGTTTGTTGATATCTGCAACTTAGTATGTAATGAGTATTTATGAGCAAAAAACCGCAACTTCAAGTTGCGGTTTATGGTAAATAGTATTTTAGAAAAAACCGCAAAACCATCTTGCGGTTTATCGAAAATAGTATTTTATTATTGCACGACCTTTTGGGGTGAATAAAACCGCAAGACCATCTTGCGGTTTATGGAAAACAGTATTTTAGAAAAAACCGCAAGACCATCTTGCGGTTTTATCTAATATATATATGTATGCAATATGAAGTATTAACCATCACAATCCTCTGTTACCAAACAAATCATGGCAAACTTTCACCCTTTCATTGTAAAACTCTACTGGGGTGGTGACGTTACCTACGTAAACGGTAGTGTTACCGCCAACGACAACACCATTTCAACAACTTTTATTATGACCCACATAATGTCATATACTGAGTTTGTAGACGCAGTTTTTAGTAACGCTCATATTAACAGGGAGTGTTATACTTTGAGTTTAGTATTGTACTACACTTTTCAGGGTTGCTCAGAGGGGGCGTACATCGTTAGGGACGATGGTATGAACACGATGTTCTATCTAGCCGAGAATACACATTGTTACGTCGCAATCGTACATGTGAAGCCCATGCCTATAGTTTCTATTCAGGAAACTAGTGCTATGGATCTGCTAGGACGCTTTTCCTCGGTGCCTCTAGAAGATGACACTTTGCAAACTCCGCCATCTCAACATATGCAGTCAACCAATCTCGGTCTCGGGTCATCGTTCAACAACACAGGAACCTCACATCAATGAGGTACTGCTGATTACCATTATAATGATTTTCACTGTAACGAAGAGTATGTTGCTGATCTATCTCTTGATGACAACGAACGACATCATGCTAACGATGACAATGAAGGTACAAGACTTATATAGTCAATTGATTTTTATTAATATCCATATTTTTCTTCATGCGTACTTATAATATGTGTGGTGTTATAATGATGACAAAAAAGAAGAGGATGATACTGGAGGCTATGTGAACAATGACGAAGACGGCGACGAAGACGACAATAACGACATCGATGACAACGTGCCTGTAAATTATAACTACGAACCATCAGATGCTTCTCAAGGTATTTTTTTTCTTGTTAATATTAAAGTTATTTCATTGATACGGTATCCTAATATGATCTCATACTAGTGAGAAGGATATACGTCCGAATAGAGCAGAGAAAGCGAGCATGGACCCACGGATGTTGACTCGGAAAAAAGCGGGGACGAAGAAGATGAAGCTGGACAGTCACTTGTCCCAACAGATCCTCAATTCCATGAAGGGCTTAATCCTGCTTTCCCTACGGACGTACCTATTGACGACGAAGATGAAGGATTAGAAACATATCGGCTTCCCGATTACGACGATGAAGATAGCATGGAGATGTGGAGTGGAAACATAGATGATATCCGTGTGGGCATCTACTTTGAAAGTAAAGAAAAAGTGATTAAAGCGATCCGGTATTGGAACGTGCTATGTAATAGAGAGTTGTGTGTCGTCAAAAGCAGGCCATACACATTTAGAGTAAGATGCAAAAATAAAAACTCAACTTGCATGTGGGCTGCTACGGCATCACGTGCCCGGGAGGGGGCCTTCTGGCGGTTGTCAAAGTGGTCAACAAAACACACATGCTACTCAACGGTTGAACGCAACAACAACAGGGCACTATGGTCAAGAGATGTTGCCACGCATATCTTTGCACAGGTGAAGGCTGACTTAACGTTTCCGGTGAAACAGGTCATCACTTACATAAAGCAGACGCTGAATGTCGATATCTCATACTCTAAGGCATGGAAAGCCCGAAGAAAAGCAATTGAGAATGTGTACGGCACCTGGGAGAGAAACTTTGAGCAGTTGCCAGCGTATGTGGCTCGGTTACAGGATACAAATCCATGTACCGTTGTCGAGTGGTATCATCATCCCAGGAGCCTCCAGAATGTAAGGTGTTCAAATATGTTTTCTGGGCCTTTGCGCCCGTAATTGAGGCGTTCCAATATTCGGCACCGGTAATCTCCGTCGACGGTACTCATCTAAAGGGGACGTATAAGGGTAAGATGTTGATTGTGGTCGCCAAGAATGAAAACAACTACATACTTCTGGTGGCGTATGCAATTGTAGATGAGGAGACAATTGAGAGCTGGGGTTGGTTCCTGGAGCAGTTTAGGCTGCATATTTCAAGACACAACGCCAGCAACCCCCTTTGTGTTATCTTGGACAGACATGTCGGAATAATTAGGGCGATGGAGGAATTGCGAGGATGGAGGGAGCTGAACGCTTACCATCGGTATTATCTTCGTCATGCACGAAGCAATCTTGGCGCAAAATTCAAAAGTGCAACTCTGAAAAAGCTTTGTTGGACTATCGGTAGCACATCACAGCGTTACAAGTATTTGTATGCCATCAAACAAATGAAGAGCATTAACAAAAAGGCATGGAGATACTTGAGAGACATTGATCTCTCTAAGTGGACGTTGGTGCACGATAAAGAAAATCGTCGATGGGGTCACCTGACAACCAACATGTCTAAGTGCTGGAAAGGGATGTTGATCAGTTTAACATTCACTACAGAATTAGAAAGCGTTGCCAAACAATGTTGCCCCCCCCCCCCCCCCCCCCCGCATCTGGAAGGTGATATGCGAACGTGATGTTAAATCACGAGAACATACTGTACGTTTGTATGATGGTTCACAGGGACGGTACCACGTCAAGTCTCGCGTTCGGGCAATGGAAGGCGGGGGGAATGATTACACGGTTGAATACCGTAACAGAACATGCTCCTGTGCAAAGTGGCAAATCGAACGTCAGCCTTGTTCGCATGCTATAGCGGTTTGCCACATGAAACGTAAGGACCTTCATCAAATTGTTGATCCACGATATCATACTTCTGTATATCGTCTTCAGTATAACGGCCACTTTTATACCCTAGGTCATACAGCTTTGTGGGCACAGGCAAACTGGAGACTCCGTGGTAACCCGTCACATTTTACCATAAAACGTGGGAGGTTGAAACAGAAGAGGATCCATAACGAGATGGATGAAAGGCATGAGGACGAACCTCGTGCTCCCCGCAGATGCAGTATTTGTAAGCAAACAGGACACAACAAAAAAAGTTGTACCTCCCATGGCTAGTGATGTTCATTGTCGTGTGTTGGTTGTCGTAAGTTAATGTTTGTAGTACTGTTTCTTGTTATTTCTTATCAACTTGTCGTATTACTCTCGTGATGCAAGTTCAAAGTATCATGAAATAAATAAACGATGACGCCTTTATTACATGAAAAAGTTTATTACATGAAAAAGGAAATATTACAAAACAGCTGACGCAACTCACCAAAACTTATCACAACGACACTTATACAGCTCATCAGCCATGTGACGTCGGTAGTTCACACAAGCCTCTTCTAAGGTGTTTTCATGGTGTATCATTAACGATTTGTTTTTAACTAGTTTCTCCATCATCATACAAACAAGAACCCCGGCGTTAGCAATGTTACCCTCGTCTTGGGGGACATCCGTCTCAACCAAACCGAGGGACATATCACGTTCCGTTATGTACCTCGTGTGTCTCCTAAAGTGAATATGTTTTAGAAACCATTTGAAAAATAACTGTAGCATCTCCATATAGTTCCTAACATCTCGATGTTTTCCATTTCTCCATCTTTTATCGGTCCAGTATTGAGTAATCACCATGCTCTGCATATCAATACGGACAAGTAGCCGGTCTATTTGGCGAATCCACAAAGGAAGATAGATGCAGTCAACCTCCCAGAATGGAGGATACGGGTCCTTTTGTCCGGCATAATAAAGGGGGGTAGTGGATTTATCATCTTGCATGTAATGAGAAAAATCAGGAGGTAACACCGACCATCGTAATTCTTTGTTGGGGTTTTTTAAGAGCATCGCCTGCCGTACACGCATTAATCTTACAGTCCATGCTTCAACATGCTGCAAAAGAAGAAAAAACACTATAAATTAACTATGTAAACATGTGAAAACTTATAAAAATTAATATGTCGTGTTAAGTGTACCGTAGACGACAGATGACCGCCGGATTCATTCCCTAGTAGGGCACCCCAAAAAGTTCTGTCGAGTTTTTTTGTAATGAAATGACTGTAGCAGTATGGAGAGTCCCCGTTGAGGTAAAACTCTAAAACATCTGGGGACCAGTTCTTTGAATCTTTGTTGGGAACTATAGCACTATCTTTTTCGAGCTCCTTTTCCGGTGGCTTTTCAGTCGGAATCTCCGTAGACGACCTAGCCTTCGTGGATGACGACGGCCTCTTCATACGCCTCCAAAGATCATTCGTCCACTTTGATTTCTTAGCAACTGGTTGAGAACAGAAATATGATCCGACCACTTCGTCCTTCTCCATACTAGCGAAACGTTTCTTTTGGAGTGATTCATAATGAAACTTTACATATATGTATTTATACGTGAAATTGCCAATATTAAAAAAAGGTAAAACCGCAACATCATCTTGCGGTTTTGATAATGATAGTAAATGTCCATACTGTACTTAAAAAATAAAAAAAAATCAACACACTTTTTTTTAATAAAGTGATAAAAAAATTATATTTAATATGTCGTTTTTTAAACAATCTATTTCCGAAGCAGAATATATCGTATTTTTTAGTTAATATGGCATTTTTTTAGTTAATATGGGGTTTTTTTTAGAATATTGTTTAGTAAATTTCTTATCGTTTAGTAAATTTCTTAAATTATAATATGTCGTTTTTATCAAAGTTATTTAATAATAATAAATTTATTGACTGAAACACACGTAAATTTATTTATGCACTAAAACGTTAAATATACAATCTACCGAGTTACAAAACAATCTATTTCCGAGACCACCAATTCCAATATTCTCCCTCGACAGTTGGCCCATATTTTAGCTTTAGCTTTAAGTTCATCGATTTGTTGAACATGGGTACCAAATCAAGGGTAACTACGTAACTATGGCAAATTACCCTGGCAAGAGGAGCACGAGCAGTAGAAACTACATCCGATATCCCTGACGTCGCTAATTACCGACCGTGTTTCTTCAACACCGGGGTGCATTCCGCTGTAGGTGTAGAAGCCGTAGGTGCGATTAAGTTTGCTGCTAAAATTAGTGGCTTTGATGAATCCACCAACTTCAATTTCCGAGAACACCTATTCCAACTTTAAAAGGGAAACAAGGGCCTGAGGGAATTGGTGTACCTTCAGCGCCCCCCCCCCCCCCTCCGCCTACCTTAGGTGCCTGAACCAGCTCCCCAGTCGCCTAAGGTTTGCTTGGAGGGCGGAAACAAAAGAACAATAAAATATCCCTCCAGGCATCACCATTTTTCCATGAATCCCTACTTTCCTATAACAACAACGATGAATGCGAGGAAGGGGATGAAACGGGGGGAGTCTGTTTTTAAACTTGTATGCTACGAGTTTAAAAACAAGTTGTTGCCGAAAAACCTGGCATGCAGCTCCCCAATACTATAAACTACAGTACCGGTGTTGCATTCTACACGTGTTATACCACGTGTGGATGTAACATCGATCCAAGTAGTTTCATGTGGATGTAACATCGATCCAATGTTCCAACGAAACCTCTCCTGCCACCACCAATGATGGAATGTGGATGTAACACAGGTCCAATAACATAGCGTATTTGTAACCACATGAAATGAGAAAATGAAAAGATCATATATTATGCTTTGCTGAGTGAAAATGAAATGAGAAAATCGAAAACCCTTTACAATTTATATCGGTATATTAATATATGTCTCAAATATTATATAACATGCATGCACATAGAAACCACAAATATGGTCATTTGGATTCAATTATAACATGCAAATTCCAAATTAACTTACAAAAGTGGCCCTTAATCTAGTGAAGCATGTAACATTCAAGTCCCTCATCTTGTCAGGTGCTTTTCTGATCCAAAACTAAACCGCAAGATGGTTCATCGGATTCAAAAATAAGTTACAACTCTGGTCCTTAATCTAATGAGCATGTAATCTTCAAGTCCTTCTTTCTTGCTAAACCGCAAGATCATACTGCGGGTACCTGCTAAACCGCAACACCAGGTTGCGGGTTCGAGATGTTCTCTCCTAATCAGCATGGACGAAGATTTAGCATGTGCCACCTAAGCATAAACCGCAGGATCATCCTGCGGTTTCACCATTTGTGTAATTTCAATCCTGACACCCTCCAATAGCACAAGTTTTTGTGGATTGCCCACTATTTTAGCAAAAAAATCTATTTATGTGACTATCTTTCGATTCTACATAATCCTGCTAACAAAAAAATTGATATGCTAAAACATATATATAAAAGATACATTTAGTTTCACATTGGGGTGATATGTGACCCAAGAAACACCACAATAGATATACACAACTAAGATCACAAGAACACAAAATATATGTGGTTCACTTGATCAATTTAGCCTAACTACGTTTACGACTAAACTAATGAGATTTCGTTAAGTGATCTTCGAGATTGAGATTAAGAATAGACAGAGATTTTTATTTAGGATGACTTGGGGATGATTACTTACTTGATCACCAACTTTACATAACTACCTTAGAGCAAGGTCCAACCCCATAACACTAATCTTTATCTGCTTGCACATGATAATTGCTATTCATCCATATCGATAACAAGAATACAAATGTGAATGGAACAACTCTCCAATATATTAATCAGAAAATATAACTCAAAAAACTAATTACAGACTCTAAACCATAACTCGGTTTCTCTCATCTATTTTCACTTTTATGTTCTAATAATATATAACCTTAACTTGGTTTATATAGACTAAGCCAAAATTGATAGCCAAGACATTAACAAATATAATTATAACATAATTAGGAAATTCAAACAACTATGACCAACTTCTCACTATCGATCCCTTCCCCCCCCCCCCCCCCAAGTTCACCTACTTGTGACTTGAATCCGCAAATTACGTACAATCACTCCCGTAATTTCGGACTCGAAATAGGCAGGCTTCAACCATGTCGTATTTACCTTGATTCTCATGGCCACTCCTCTTGATCTCTAGCTCTGTTATTTGTCTCCTTTCTAGCTCGAACATTCTTCCGACCTTGTACTCGACTGGTCCATTGTCCGCGACTCGTCCTATGGCCACAAGAACTCGCACCACCATTGATTCGGTTGTGATCTTGAGAAAACACTATAGCTGTCTCGGATCACTACATGTTCTCGTAAAACCTAAGCTAATCACTGACTTAAACCTCGGTTAAAACCATACTTAGGGCCGGCTCAACCCTTTAGGGGGCCTAAAGCGAATTATCAATTTGGGGCCCTTTTTCCGAAAGCATAAAGTATTTTTTTTAGTTCTTGTATAGCACAGCCCAATTTAGTGTTTTAAAATAAAAAATGGTGGCCCTATAGATTTGGAGCCCAAAGCCCTAGCCTCATTTCACTTGGGCTTCAGCCGGCCCTGACCATACTCGTCTAATCCGAATAATATCCCTTGATTAAACTAACTTGTTCAACCCAAAGTCTTTGAACCTTACATGTTCAAATCAGCAACACAAAAATCAACCTCCTAACCGACTTGTTAGGAAGTATCACGTTCACCACATTACTCATGTCCATAGAAACAAATACCAACTAATCAATCTTGAATGAATTTTCAAACCGAACCGTCTATTCCAAAATCCCTCTCGCGAATTCGAATAGATACAAACACTGAATTGAACCCCTTATCCAACCCAAACTACGTGTAATGGTTAAACCCGAACTTAGTTGAACCAACATAAAAAAAAAATCCAAACTTGTTATCTACCTTTATTCGGTTGTTTTACTAGAGGTATTCAGGAGCGAAACATGGCGGGCGGAATTGAATATTTTGAAATGTTTTTGTTTTTGTGCATGGCAAAAGTCAACAGGTTTGGTTTTCTTTTGGAGGGCAACGGATGAAAACTAAAGTTGCGAACCTGCTATTCTTTTCCTTATTTGTTTTACATAGGGATGGCAATCAAACTCGAACTCAATGGGTAAACCTGAAACCCGACATATTTGGGAAGGGTTTGGGGTTGGGTAATCAGGTATGAGATTAGTTTTTATTTTTTTTTACGGATATGGGACGAGTTTGGGATTTGATGATATACCCGTTTATCCAACCTGATTACCCGATAATGTTTTGTGGTTTTGAAATCTGTTTATTAAGTTATATGCTTTATTTGAATCTTGATTATTTGAAAGATGACATTCTAGCTTAGTCATTTTAGTATAGTAGTATTACATATGCTTTTCAAAAATTATGTCTCCTAAACATCTATCTGATAGTCAAGAAAAAGAATTTAAAATGTTATTGACGTCGGCTATCAAAAACCGTTTTTGGTTTAAACTCAACCATTCGATCAAGATTTAGAGCGATTTCAGCCGTTTAAATTAGACGCTTTTTTTTTTTGTGTTTAGTGACGGTTACTCAATAACTATTCCCTCCATTTTATGTAACCGTCATTAATTCAAATTTAATAACTGTTCCCACTAATTTTTTAATTCAATTTTTTTCTTATTCGCCTATAAATAAAAGGTATAGATGCATTATTCTCCTTTGTTCACAAAAATTCTGTTGTCCAACTGCTCATCCCATAAATCGCCTAATGGTTCAATCAGAGTTCCAACTACATCCTCATCCTCATCTTTTTTTCTTGCGATGAAGATAATGATTCAGATTTGGACGACCATGAAGATGCGAGAATGAATTCCCTGTATGTCTCTGCTCAAGGTTTTATATACTACAACACTCATTTTGTATTAATTATACATTTCGACCCTTCCTCTTCTCTATTCATAATATGACACTCTTTGTATCTTTACATAATTACATGTTGTTGATAACTCTTAGTGTTGTTGTTCTGTTACTTCTTTGTCTTCCTTGTATACAGTTGTTTGTTTCCCGAAATTTCCCAACTTTGAAGCTTCTTTCAGATGATTCAAGTACACGCACACCAGTTGTTTGGTCAATTGTCTCAATGAACAGAGTTGTGGAGAGTATAGTTTCTGGGTTCTTGGTGAGGGTTTATAGCAATGTCCTCCTAATTCTCTGCTCAACTGCTTCAATAAAAGGCTATAAATAAGAGATTTATGTGTACATTAAAAAATTCTTATCTGTATCTTGATTTCCTTCTATAATTCTTCATCAAGTTTGTGTTCTACTTTAATTAGTTAAGATTTGTGTTATCTGTAATGTAACTGAATTCCGTTTGTGGAGTCTTTGCTAATGAATCTTTCGCTCTTTAGATGAGCTATCCTCTTTCTCTTGTAAATGGAAGTAACGATTTGAGGGCTTTTTTTGGTACAGAAAAATTGCATCTTTGCGTAAGGAGACGCAGAACGGCGACAACATGTTCTGATTCTAGTTTTTTGTGTATAATAGTTCAAAGGATTCCATCCACCGGAATATGGATCAAAAGCGGCGCCACACTCAAGCAATGGCGGTTTCTGCTTACCGGGCTCACCTTGATGGTAATCGGTTCAGCCGGTATACGGTCGTGTAATCTGGCTTTTGGAGCTGAACAGTTCAATCTAAACAAAAAAAAATAATAAGGAAAAGAGGTATAAACATTTTCTTAGTTGAATTTTGTGAAATTAAGGATAGGGAGGGTAAAACAGGTTTGGATACATAAATAATGGACTGCTTATATGCTAAATGTGTGATTGTGAGTCGATATTCTATCTTTTATTGTTCATGTATCTTTGTAACAATCTTCATAATTTTAAAGTATCCTAATTTATCACTATATTTTGTAATAGTCTCAAATTTTCCCACCATTGACGTAGTAATTGTAATCACATTCACATTTACATGCTTTGGATCACCTATAGGCATCTCAAAATTTTTCTACATTTACCATTTTTAACTATGGATGAGTTTTTTCATATACAATAGTTTTTTTATGCTTGATATTATCTTTCAAGTGAGAAGGGGATGAGGTTTTTAATCTGTTTGAATTTGGATTGATTTCAATAGTTTGGATTATGAGAAATAAATAAATAGTATATAAACTATATGTGCAAAGACTTATCTTTATAGATTCATCTAGTTTTCTTGATTATCTTTTAATGTTACTTCTGTCTAATGTAGACTTTTTATATATTAGCACAAACCATGGATAATCATCAATCACGGATAATTTACAAAATTTGGAAACCCGTTCAAATGGCTAATTACATGCTAGAATCAATATTTGGTAATTAATTTTTTTATAACTCTCCTTGTATCTCTCTTGAGAATGTTTTCATTCCTTGTAAATACTTGGCCTATAAATGACATACGTCAGTATGAATAAAATGTAATCATGGTGTATTTGGCATTTGTATGCCAAGTATTTACAATGAATGGAAATATTCACGAGATGGATACAATGAGATTTATAAAATAATTAACTACCAAATATTGACTCTATCATGTAATTGGTCATTTGAACAGGTTTCTAAATTCTGTTAACTTTCCCTGATTAAGGATGATCCATGATTTGTGCTAATATATAATAGGTTCATCCTAACTAAGAAAAGAATGCACTTAAAAAACTGGAATTATTAATGAAAGAAGATGCTTAAAGTCTTATACTTGCAATAGTGAAAGTGGGTGTGTCATAAGATAAATATTTGTATTAATATTTTATTCTTTATTACTTATTTTTTGTGGTTGTTACTCTTTTTTTTTTTTTTTATTGCTAGCTTTAAGGCTTCTTGATTTATGAAAATATAGATCTCAATTAGTATTTACGTATGCATGGATGGGTCGGGTAACTGTTGACTTTGCTAACTACTGATGAAGTAGTCAAACTACTGATAAGGAAAGCTAACTAACTAATGGACAATAACAGAACTATAACTAATTAGCTATCAGTAGATTAAGTCTTCAGAAGTTATGACATCAGCAGTTGTTGTCATCAGAGTTTTGAACTTCAGCGAATGTTTGCTTTCCTCATCAGTGGTTAACCACTTCATCAACAGTTTCTTTCATTAGTGGTTAACCACTTCATCAGTAGTTTGACTACTTCATTAGTAGTTAGCAAAATCAACAGTAATAGATCGGCTAGGTTTAGGTTAGAATGGGTTCAGAACAAAATAGGTACAAATCAAAATGGATTGTTTAAAAAAGTGGTTATTTTGGTTTGGATCAAAAAAAGTTCAGACCATTGGTTGAGATAATGGCTCATATAGCGTTCGGGTCTGAATGGGTTCGGCCCGAACTGGGTACGTGTCAAAATTTACTGTTTAAAAAAAAGTGGTTATTTTGGTTTAGTCAAGAATGGGCCCAGACCGCCAAATGGGGTAATGTAACACCCCAACCGATGGCGGAAACATCGGGATGTCACGTAGTGATGATTGTTCAGTAGCTCATGGTGAATAATAAATTTCATTAAATAATTTAAATAAATTACATACAATTGTTCTACAAGAATTCATACATCAAATTGAATAAAACTATGCACATATCTTCAAGTAAATCTTCAAGCAAGTAGAACCTGAAACATGTTAAGTTGAAAATATTTTGGGTCAACAAAAGTTGGTGAGAATTACATAGGTTTTGATAATCGAATAAAATTGTTGTGCAATTCATGAGTCATGGCAATCTAGTCCATATGTGAAAACATACTAGAAGTAAATCGTGTGCATAATCAACCATTGTGACCGTTGTATTGTGGTACATCCCATACGCTCATGGTTCACTCGTTTATATTGCAGTAACAAACACCCACGCAACCTTTGTAGGAGGCACATATCCGGATGGGATTGTCAGTCCAATAGATCTATCAATGTATACCGTTTGGCTGATGAATGTTTATGCTAGTATTGTGCTTACCCTAGTCATGTTCAAGACATAATGCAACATAGAAATACACATAGACACATTGATGATTGAATTGCATAAATAATGTTGTAACATGTTTCACCCCAAAAATGGTGGTAAATAGAAAAGGGCTATGTAAAACTCACCTTAGCAAAATGTTATATCTGTTGAAAAGATTGAATAATGGTGTTGCCCAAATGTGTCAAGTATCACCCTATAATAAGGTAATAAATACGTCTAAGTCTATCTAGTCTACAAATGTATAAGTTCTAGGGCTTCGAATTTGGGGATAAATGCTCGTTTGATTAATATCAAAAATGTTTGATAATTGAGAGAATATTAGTAAATAAATAACCAAAAATCTTTTTATGAAATTTAAATTTAAGATGGTCACAATAAAGTGTTTAAAGTGTAAAAATAATTTTTACAAAATTATTTTCTTTAAAATAGAATATTAATTCTATTTATAACAAATTGTCAAAATTTAACTTTAATATCTAAAAATATTAAAATTAAATAATTATAAGTTTAAAATTTATATTTCTGTTCTAAATAACCAGAAATAATTTGTATAAAATTTTGGTGCAAAAATATTAAAAATTGGATTTATTATGATTTAATTATGATTAAAACTGACAAAAATTGATTAAAAATATTAAATAAATGATTTTTCAGAATTAAAAATCATTTCAAGAAAGCTTAATGTTATAAAAACTCATAATAAATTTTGTGGAAATTTATATAATCGTTTTGATATTTTTATAAAATTTTATAAATAAAATGAAATAAACTTGATTTATTTATTATATATATTAAATAAATAAATTTTTGAAAACTAAAAATTGTAAGTTAAACTTTTTCAGTAGATTAACTTAAAATAATTTTTGTAGAATTATTAAAAGAGTTTTAATAATTTAAAACGAATTTATAAAGTATAAGTAATATATATATATAATTGTTTTTGATAAAAAATAAAACAGATAAAGAGGTTGCCAAGCCGGGACTCGAACCCGCGTGGATCAGCAGATGAGCACCAGACACAACCACCTGGTCTAGACCAGTGGTTGTGTTTGGTAGCGGTTTATTTAAATTAAATACCAACAGCACAGACGTGTTCTTCCCCAATCTATAACCTACGAGCCCTAGAATCTGCAATTGGTTAAATCACACAACGTTAACCCAATTAATCATGGGGTAAACGTTGTGTGTAGGCCGATCAACGAAACCCACAAACAAAATTAGACTTACAGAGCTGTTTTCGATTATATATATGCCAAGTCAACGCTGCAGTCAAAAACTCGATCGTATAACCAGAACAGATTATTATTATGAAGAATTGGAGGTTGGGAGAGATTGTTCGGCGAGATGAGATGGGTGTATGATGTTCAATTTATAGGGTTAACGTCCAGATCATAGAATTGGAAAGTTTGACTCGTTTGAAGGTATGCGAGTATAATTGGTAAAAATTGAGAGGAATTGATGCTTATTAGGGACAGGTTGTACGCGTATGAGGCCGATAATCGCATTGTGATGCTATATACAGGTCAATTACGAGTAATGGTGGTGTGATTTTGGTAAGTCTTCGATCTCAGTTGACTTTCCAAGTCAACTGAGATGATTTATGGTCGTGATATAATTAATTGGCATCGAGATTATAACAAGTGTATGGGCTAGAGCAGCTGGTTGTGTGTGTTTGTGTAGTTGAACCGGTTAGGGACCCGGGTTCGATTCCCGTCCCTAACATATATTTTTTTAAAGCTGAAAAGGGGGTAGTGGGCTCTTGGTGGGCCGAGATTCTGTATCCGGGCTGTGTACTTGGGCTCCAGAAAAGGTTTGGGCTGCTAATTAGTTGTTTCAACATTATTGTTATTACTTTTATTATTATTATTATAACTTATATATATATATATACATATGCATTTGTATGAATAAATATCACCAAAAATAATAATAATAAAACTTGTCGTAACGTACAATTATTTAAGGCGAAATGTTACAGTCTCCCCTACTTTTAGGAACTTCGTCCCGAAGTTAAAGAAAGACACAGGTTTACAATTGGTCGACTACCGAAAACCTTGATAAAATTTCACACTACCTTAACGTACCTGTAAATTCATGATTACGTTCCGGACCGTAATTACGATTTTACCTTACATTAGGGTTTTGCGTCCTTTTATGACTCTACCGATTGTTGAGTAGGTTCGATAGTCTCCACTAGTCGTTGAGCAGGTGGTAGGGCCTCTCCCGACTGTTGAAGAGACATGATGACCTCTACCAATCGTTGAGTAGATTGTTTGGTAGTCAACTAATTGTTGTACAAGTAAGCAAGTATGATTATAGATATAGCAATTAATTCACATTCAAACAAGCATGCACCCAGATGTTATGATAATACTAGGATTTATTACTTGAATCAAAAAGTGTCAATACATGGAATTAAAGAGAAAGTCGACATCATTCAAATGATAGAGTTTGCTGTTAAGTAGCTGGAGGGTTTCAAGCGGGGTTATTTGGAGCATCAAGAGCATTTGTAGCAGGGATTCGACAAGCATCCGCAAGATGCCCATACCTTTGACAATTGGTGCACTGTCGGCAGGGTACTTGAGTTGGATGGTGATACTGGCAGGTTTCACACTTAGGTTTGTTCCCGTTGTATCGTTTCTTGTTGGGTGGGACAGTGGTGTCTATTGCAAAATTCCTGACCTTACACTTCCCGTTGGTTGAGGCCTCGGTTTTGATTTCAACGGCAGGTTGGGGAGTATCCTTTCTCTTTTCCCCTTTACGAGTCAGGGTTCCTGCCTTCACATGGTTATCTGTTAGGGTGGTAGCCAAACGCTTTGCTTCCTCCAAAGTAGCAGGGTTCCTTCCCCACACCGTGTCTTGAATCTGCATCGGTAAGCCACCAATGTATTTTTCGATAGCAATGGGCAAAGGGGTGACTTTGTGGGGTAGCAATAAGCTAAGTTCGTGAAAACGAGTGTTGTAAGCAAGGTTTTCCCCACTGTCTTGAGCAAGATCATGAAATTCATCTTCCAGCTTCTTAATTTCATTACGAGGACAGAACTCTGCCTTCATAATGTCTTTAGCTTGATCCCAAGTTAAGGCTAGTGCAGCTTCAGCCCTACGGGTGCGCTTTTCCTCATTCCACCAGGTGAGTGCTCGTTTGTGAAGAACACTCATGGCCTAACGGACCTTAAAGTTGTCGGGGCACTCACTGTTGATGAAAGTATTCTCAATACCCTCAAACCATTGTAGGAGTCCTGTAGTTCCTTCTTCTCCACTGAACTTTGGGGGATTGCAAGAATTAAAGTGCTTAAGGGTACAGGCTGGAAGACCATTCCCATTCCCGTTGTGGTTTCCATTTCCATTCCCGTTCCCGTTACCGTTCCCGTTGCCGTTCAACTGGATGACTTGAGCTAACAAGTTGGGAACCAGAGTTGCGATTTGCTGCGCCATTTGTTGAGAAATGATTGCAGCCAGTTGAGCATCGACACCATTATTGTTGTTGTTGTTGTTTTGGTTAGTGTCATGGTTATGATTGTGATTGCTACTCCCTTCATCATGATTATCACCACTGTTAAGACGAGCACTGCGACGTGGAGGCATGATCTGTAAGAGACACAATGAAATGAATGAGGTTATACAAGGAATGTAATCATTTATTCATTAAAACGAATAAACAAAAACGTTGACTTATCAAAGATTCTAGATTCTAATAACATATGAAGACATGCTTTAGCCTATAAGTGAACACTCATCCCGAGAATTCCCAGGTAGGCATCCGGGGCCCTCGTCTGATTGGGATATATGCGCAATGCCAGCCTAGACAGAAGACTCAGAATACAGGCGTTCACCCTTCCAGATTGCACGTGTTCGTTATTAAAATCTAGAACTTCGACGAGATCTCAAGGTGGTTCAAGTTAAAACTGAGGATTTTGCCTTATTAGTCTAAGAGTGGATCCAGTTATGGAGGGCAACCTTCTTGTAGGCATGAAAGTAGAGATATGAAGTAGGAGGGAGATAGAGAATAGCAAGTAAAAGAAGCAAGTACTGGTTAAATCCTATGGTTATAGACTAGATTATTTCTCTAATAACCTAATTCCCTATAACCATGGCTCTGATACCAATCTGTAACACCCCAACCGATGGCGGAAACATCGGGATGTCACGTAGTGATGATTGTTCAGTAGCTCATGGTGAATAATAAATTTCATTAAATAATTTAAATAAATTACATACAATTGTTCTACAAGAATTCATACATCAAATTGAATAAAACTATGCACATATCTTCAAGTAAATCTTCAAGCAAGTAGAACCTGAAACATGTTAAGTTGAAAATATTTTGGGTCAACAAAAGTTGGTGAGAATTACATAGGTTTTGATAATCGAATAAAATTGTTGTGCAATTCATGAGTCATGGCAATCTAGTCCATATGTGAAAACATACTAGAAGTAAATCGTGTGCATAATCAACCATTGTGACCGTTGTATTGTGGTACATCCCATACGCTCATGGTTCACTCGTTTATATTGCAGTAACAAACACCCACGCAACCTTTGTAGGAGGCACATATCCGGATGGGATTGTCAGTCCAATAGATCTATCAATGTATACCGTTTGGCTGATGAATGTTTATGCTAGTATTGTGCTTACCCTAGTCATGTTCAAGACATAATGCAACATAGAAATACACATAGACACATTGATGATTGAATTGCATAAATAATGTTGTAACATGTTTCACCCCAAAAATGGTGGTAAATAGAAAAGGGCTATGTAAAACTCACCTTAGCAAAATGTTATATCTGTTGAAAAGATTGAATAATGGTGTTGCCCAAATGTGTCAAGTATCACCCTATAATAAGGTAATAAATACGTCTAAGTCTATCTAGTCTACAAATGTATAAGTTCTAGGGCTTCGAATTTGGGGATAAATGCTCGTTTGATTAATATCAAAAATGTTTGATAATTGAGAGAATATTAGTAAATAAATAACCAAAAATCTTTTTATGAAATTTAAATTTAAGATGGTCACAATAAAGTGTTTAAAGTGTAAAAATAATTTTTACAAAATTATTTTCTTTAAAATAGAATATTAATTCTATTTATAACAAATTGTCAAAATTTAACTTTAATATCTAAAAATATTAAAATTAAATAATTATAAGTTTAAAATTTATATTTCTGTTCTAAATAACCAGAAATAATTTGTATAAAATTTTGGTGCAAAAATATTAAAAATTGGATTTATTATGATTTAATTATGATTAAAACTGACAAAAATTGATTAAAAATATTAAATAAATGATTTTTCAGAATTAAAAATCATTTCAAGAAAGCTTAATGTTATAAAAACTCATAATAAATTTTGTGGAAATTTATATAATCGTTTTGATATTTTTATAAAATTTTATAAATAAAATGAAATAAACTTGATTTATTTATTATATATATTAAATAAATAAATTTTTGAAAACTAAAAATTGTAAGTTAAACTTTTTCAGTAGATTAACTTAAAATAATTTTTGTAGAATTATTAAAAGAGTTTTAATAGTTTAAAACGAATTTATAAAGTATAAGTAATATATATATATAATTGTTTTTGATAAAAAATAAAACAGATAAAGAGGTTGCCAAGCCGGGACTCAAACCCGCGTGGATCAGCAGATGAGCACCAGACACAACCACCTGGTCTAGACCAGTGGTTGTGTTTGGTAGCGGTTTATTTAAATTAAATACCAACAGCACAGACGTGTTCTTCCCCAATCTATAACCTACGAGCCCTAGAATCTGCAATTGGTTAAATCACACAACGTTAACCCAATTAATCATGGGGTAAACGTTGTGTGTAGGCCGATCAACGAAACCCACAAACAAAATTAGACTTACAGAGCTGTTTTCGATTATATATATGCCAAGTCAACGCTGCAGTCAAAAACTCGATCGTATAACCAGAACAGATTATTATTATGAAGAATTGGAGGTTGGGAGAGATTGTTCGGCGAGATGAGATGGGTGTATGATGTTCAATTTATAGGGTTAACGTCCAGATCATAGAATTGGAAAGTTTGACTCGTTTGAAGGTATGCGAGTATAATTGGTAAAAATTGAGAGGAATTGATGCTTATTAGGGACAGGTTGTACGCGTATGAGGCCGATAATCGCATTGTGATGCTATATACAGGTCAATTACGAGTAATGGTGGTGTGATTTTGGTAAGTCTTCGATCTCAGTTGACTTTCCAAGTCAACTGAGATGATTTATGGTCGTGATATAATTAATTGGCATCGAGATTATAACAAGTGTATGGGCTAGAGCAGCTGGTTGTGTGTGTTTGTGTAGTTGAACCGGTTAGGGACCCGGGTTCGATTCCCGTCCCTAACATATATTTTTTTAAAGCTGAAAAGGGGGTAGTGGGCTCTTGGTGGGCCGAGATTCTGTATCCGGGCTGTGTACTTGGGCTCCAGAAAAGGTTTGGGCTGCTAATTAGTTGTTTCAACATTATTGTTATTACTTTTATTATTATTATTATAACTTATATATATATATATACATATGCATTTGTATGAATAAATATCACCAAAAATAATAATAATAAAACTTGTCGTAACGTACAATTATTTAAGGCGAAATGTTACAGTCTCCCCTACTTTTAGGAACTTCGTCCCGAAGTTAAAGAAAGACACAGGTTTACAATTGGTCGACTACCGAAAACCTTGATAAAATTTCACACTACCTTAACGTACCTGTAAATTCATGATTACGTTCCGGACCGTAATTACGATTTTACCTTACATTAGGGTTTTGCGTCCTTTTATGACTCTACCGATTGTTGAGTAGGTTCGATAGTCTCCACTAGTCGTTGAGCAGGTGGTAGGGCCTCTCCCGACTGTTGAAGAGACATGATGACCTCTACCAATCGTTGAGTAGATTGTTTGGTAGTCAACTAATTGTTGTACAAGTAAGCAAGTATGATTATAGATATAGCAATTAATTCACATTCAAACAAGCATGCACCCAGATGTTATGATAATACTAGGATTTATTACTTGAATCAAAAAGTGTCAATACATGGAATTAAAGAGAAAGTCGACATCATTCAAATGATAGAGTTTGCTGTTAAGTAGCTGGAGGGTTTCAAGCGGGGTTATTTGGAGCATCAAGAGCATTTGTAGCAGGGATTCGACAAGCATCCGCAAGATGCCCATACCTTTGACAATTGGTGCACTGTCGGCAGGGTACTTGAGTTGGATGGTGATACTGGCAGGTTTCACACTTAGGTTTGTTCCCGTTGTATCGTTTCTTGTTGGGTGGGACAGTGGTGTCTATTGCAAAATTCCTGACCTTACACTTCCCGTTGGTTGAGGCCTCGGTTTTGATTTCAACGGCAGGTTGGGGAGTATCCTTTCTCTTTTCCCCTTTACGAGTCAGGGTTCCTGCCTTCACATGGTTATCTGTTAGGGTGGTAGCCAAACGCTTTGCTTCCTCCAAAGTAGCAGGGTTCCTTCCCCACACCGTGTCTTGAATCTGCATCGGTAAGCCACCAATGTATTTTTCGATAGCAATGGGCAAAGGGGTGACTTTGTGGGGTAGCAATAAGCTAAGTTCGTGAAAACGAGTGTTGTAAGCAAGGTTTTCCCCACTGTCTTGAGCAAGATCATGAAATTCATCTTCCAGCTTCTTAATTTCATTACGAGGACAGAACTCTGCCTTCATAATGTCTTTAGCTTGATCCCAAGTTAAGGCTAGTGCAGCTTCAGCCCTACGGGTGCGCTTTTCCTCATTCCACCAGGTGAGTGCTCGTTTGTGAAGAACACTCATGGCCTAACGGACCTTAAAGTTGTCGGGGCACTCACTGTTGATGAAAGTATTCTCAATACCCTCAAACCATTGTAGGAGTCCTGTAGTTCCTTCTTCTCCACTGAACTTTGGGGGATTGCAAGAATTAAAGTGCTTAAGGGTACAGGCTGGAAGACCATTCCCATTCCCGTTGTGGTTTCCATTTCCATTCCCGTTCCCGTTACCGTTCCCGTTGCCGTTCAACTGGATGACTTGAGCTAACAAGTTGGGAACCAGAGTTGCGATTTGCTGCGCCATTTGTTGAGAAATGATTGCAGCCAGTTGAGCATCGACACCATTATTGTTGTTGTTGTTGTTTTGGTTAGTGTCATGGTTATGATTGTGATTGCTACTCCCTTCATCATGATTATCACCACTGTTAAGACGAGCACTGCGACGTGGAGGCATGATCTGTAAGAGACACAATGAAATGAATGAGGTTATACAAGGAATGTAATCATTTATTCATTAAAACGAATAAACAAAAACGTTGACTTATCAAAGATTCTAGATTCTAATAACATATGAAGACATGCTTTAGCCTATAAGTGAACACTCATCCCGAGAATTCCCAGGTAGGCATCCGGGGCCCTCGTCTGATTGGGATATATGCGCAATGCCAGCCTAGACAGAAGACTCAGAATACAGGCGTTCACCCTTCCAGATTGCACGTGTTCGTTATTAAAATCTAGAACTTCGACGAGATCTCAAGGTGGTTCAAGTTAAAACTGAGGATTTTGCCTTATTAGTCTAAGAGTGGATCCAGTTATGGAGGGCAACCTTCTTGTAGGCATGAAAGTAGAGATATGAAGTAGGAGGGAGATAGAGAATAGCAAGTAAAAGAAGCAAGTACTGGTTAAATCCTATGGTTATAGACTAGATTATTTCTCTAATAACCTAATTCCCTATAACCATGGCTCTGATACCAATCTGTAACACCCCAACCGATGGCGGAAACATCGGGATGTCACGTAGTGATGATTGTTCAGTAGCTCATGGTGAATAATAAATTTCATTAAATAATTTAAATAAATTGCATACAATTGTTCTACAAGAATTCATACATCAAATTGAATAAAACTATGCACATATCTTCAAGTAAATCTTCAAGCAAGTAGAACCTGAAACATGTTAAGTTGAAAATATTTTGGGTCAACAAAAGTTGGTGAGAATTACATAGGTTTTGATAATCGAATAAAATTGTTGTGCAATTCATGTGTCATGGCAATCTAGTCCATTTGTGAAAACATACTAGAAGTAAATCGTGTGCATAATCAACCATTGTGACTGTTGTATTGTGGTACATCCCATACGCTCATGGTTCACTCGTTTATATTGCAGTAACAAACACCCACGCAACCTTTGTAGGAGGCACGTATCAGGGTGGGATTGTCAGTCCAATAGATCTATCAATGTATACCGTTTGGCTGATGAATGTTTATGCTAGTATTATGCTTACCCTAGTCATGTTCAAGACATAATGCAACATAGAAATACACATAGACACATTGATGATTGAATTGCATAAATAATGTTGTAACATGTTTCACCCCAAAAATGGTGGTAAATAGAAAAGGGCTATGTAAAACTCACCTTAGCAAAATGTTATATCTGTTGAAAAGATTGAATAATGGTGTTGCCCAAATGTGTCAAGTATCACCCTATAATAAGGTAATAAATACGTCTAAGTCTATCTAGTTTACAAATGTATAAGTTCTAGGGCTTCGAATTTGGGGATAAATACCCGTTTGATTAATATAAAAAATGTTTGATAATTGAGAGAATATTAGTAAATAAATAACCAAAAATCTTTTTATGAAATTTAAATTTAAGATGGTCACAATAAAGTGTTTAAAGTGTAAAAATAATTTTTACAAAATTATTTTCTTTAAAATAGAATATTAATTCTATTTATAACAAATTGTCAAAATTTAACTTTAATATCTAAAAATATTAAAATTAAAGAATTATAAGTTTAAAATTTATATTTCTGTTCTAAATAACCAGAAATAATTTGTATAAAATTTTGGTGCAAAAATATTAAAAATTGGATTTATTATGATTTAATTATGATTAAAACTAACAAAAATTGATTAAAAATATTAAATAAATGATTTTTCAGAATTAAAAATCATTTCAGGAAAGCTTATTGTTATAAAAACTCATAATAAATTTTGTGGAAATTTATATAATCGATTTGATATTTTTATAAAATTTTATAAATAAAATGAAATAAACTTGATTTATTTATTATATATATTAAATAAATAAATTTTTGAAAACTAAAAATTGTAAGTTAAAATTTTTCAGTAGATTAACTTAAAATAATTTTTGTAGAATTGTTAAAAGAGTTTTAATAATTTAAAACGAATTTATAAAGTATAAGTAATATATATATAATTGTTTTTGATAAAAAATAAAACAGATAAAAAGGTTGCCAAGCCGGGACTCGAACCCGCGTGGATCAGCAGATGAGCACCAGACACAACCACCTGGTCTAGACCAGTGGTTGTGTTTGGTAGCGGTTTATTTAAAATAAATACCAACAGCACAGACGTGTTCTTCCCCAATCTATAACCTACGAGCCCTAGAATCTGCAATTGGTTAAATCACACAACGTTAACCCAATTAATCATGGGGTAAACGTTGTGTGTAGGCCGATCAACGAAACCCACAAACAAAATTAGACTTACAGAGCTGTTTTCGATTATATATGCCAAGTCAACGCTGCAGTCAAAAACTCGATCGTATAACCAGAACAGATTATTATTATGAAGAATTGGAGGTTGGGAGAGATTGTTCAGCGAGATGAGATGGGTGTATGATGTTCAATTTATAGGGTTAACGTCCAGATCATAGAATTGGAAAGTTTGACTCGTTTGAAGGTATGCGAGTATAATTGGTAAAAAATTGAGAGGAATTGATGCTGATTAGGGACAGGTTGTACGCGTATGAGGCCGATAATCGCATTGGGATGCCATATACAGGTCAATTACGAGTAATGGTGGTGTGATTTTGGTAAGTCTTCGATCTCAGTTGACTTTCCAAGTCAACTGAGATGATTTATGGTCGTGATATAATTAATTGGCGTCGAGATTATAACAAGTGTATGGGCTAGAGCAGCTGGTTGTGTGTGTTTGTGTAGTTGAACCGGTTAGGGACCCGGGTTCGATTCCCGTCCCTAACATATATTTTTTTAAAGCTGAAAAGGGGGTAGTGGGCTCTTGGTGGGCCGAGATTCTGTATCTGGGCTGTGTACTTGGGCTCCGGAAAAGGTTTGGGCTGCTAATTAGTTGTTTCAACATTATTGTTATTACTATTATTATTATAACTTTTATATATATATATATATATACATATGCATTTGTATGAATAAATATCACCAAAAATAATAATAATAAAACTTGTCGTAACGTACAATTATTTAAGGCGAAATGTTACAGGTAACGGGTTGTAGCGGGTTTAGGTCTAAAGGCTTCCAACTAAACTGGGTATGGGTCAAAATGGTCTTTTTTTAAAAGTGGTCATTTTCGTTTGGGTCAAAACCTGTCAAACCGCCAGATGGGGTAATGAGTTGTATTAGGTTTAGGGTTATAGGGCTTCCAACCAAACTAAGTACTGGCGTTATGTAAATCCTACAATCCATGTTTGTTAGGAAAATATAAGGAATTGTAATTTGTTATTGTTTTTCTATTTTGTTGTTCTTTATTGCATCTCTCTCTAAATGCAGCACCAACGAACTGCAAATAGTGTACATAGTTTTGCCAAAAAATAGCCAGTTGAGTTTCGGACCACATCCATCCACTGATCCACCCTATATTCGCACATGGTCAAGTCTACGAGGTTGCATCACGTGCAATGTCTGATACTAACATATGGTTTCATGTGAACAATAGTGTGGAAAGTGTAACAATAAACTAACAAAGAATGTTGTTTCTTGACAACTTTTTTATAATTTGTATTTTAACTGGAGGAGATGATATAATTTGATAGTTGTATCTTGTTTTTTTATATAATATTGTCGTTTTTTAATACGGATTCAAATAAAAAGAAAAAAAATATGTTCTACACTTTTTGTATAATTACATTGGGCTACCCGTACTGGGATGGGTATAAAACTAGTTAAAATTGTTGAAGAGTTTATACACAACTTTGCATTAAAAAAATTTCTACGGAGCTTCGTAATTTGTGGAACTTTAAAAAAAAAATCATTTTGCTACGTTAGTATTGAATTGTCTATTGTAATTACAATTATCGTGGGAAATCGTATGAAGGTATCAAATAGATTTTGATTGAACTCATTTAAGGGACATTTGAACTGTCTCATAATCCTACGATCTTAGTTTTTAGGTTCTTGTTTTTTGTATTTTTAGCTTGTAGTTTTTAGAATTTACGTTATAGTATTGTGTCTTTTTTTATTTTCATCATTGTGTCATTTTTACGATTCATTGTATGTTTTTTCTTCATAATTGTGTTATATTTTTGGCAGTGTGCTATATTTTGTGGTTCATTGTATCATATTTCGAGATTTATTGTATTTTTTGCATCCTTCTTAACCTTTTCATTTTTGTTAGGGGAAATGGATTTTAATACTACCAACTATTACCTGTTGGCGGATATCACTCCGAACTTTCACTTTGGCCAATAACGCTCCCAACTTTCAATTTATTTTCTTCCATTACCCCCAAACTAACGGAGGTCTAACCTGGTTAGTTTTCGTGGCCAAAATGTAAAAACCAAAACTTCTATGTGGCAAAAATGTAAAACCCAACTTAAGGGGAATTTTTGAAACTTTTTATTATAAATCCCAAACCACCTCCCCCCCCCCCCCCTCCACCCCCACCCCCTTCCCCCTTCTTTTTATTCTGGTTACAGGGCCAGACCACCCCCACCCCCTTCTCCAACAACCACTGCCTCACCGCCATCCCTCACAACACTGCCTCACTACCGTCCCCCACAACAACCGCCACCACCATCGTGAACCAAACCCTAACACAATTAATTACCCACACTTGAGTCATTTAGACAAGAAAATCGAGCCTTGAAAACTATTGTCCACCAACTGTTTGACGTTTTGCCTGAATGAACTTACTTCGACAACAACACCAACAACAATGATTCATACTCCAACTTCTCCAATGTCGATACGTCGTCGTATCAATTCCTTGACGATGGCCAACATGAATCCCTAGACAATCCAGATTCGTACGGATTTGGATCTAATCCGGATCCCTCACCGTTTGATTCTTCCTCGGTACCGATATCCAACGGTGTGAACTAGGATAGTTATGATTTAGGTGAAGATGCTGATGGAATCTTTAGTTCTGTTGGAGATACGGTTTTGGTGGTTGTGGTTGGTGGTTGAAGGCGATGGTGATGGAGGAGGAGGAGGAGGACGGTGGTGGTTGGGGTCAAAGTGTTAGCAATATATAAGGTTGGTGACGGGATGATATACAGATATGAAGAAGAAGGTGAATAATAATAATAAAGGAATGATATACAGAGATGAACAAGCTTCTAGATTTTATACCTTTGAATCGTGATGGTGGTGAGGATGGAGATAAAGTTTTGCTGCTGGTAGTGGTGAGGATGGAGACGAAGTTTTGAAGGTGATGGTGGTGGTGTTTTGAAGTTTTGGTCTGTCACAGAAAGAGGGGGGCCGGGGGGGGGGGGGGGGGGGGTGGGATTTATAGAATTTAAAAAATAATAATAATAAGTTTTAAAAATGCCCTTTAAGTTTTCGTTTTTATATTTTGGTTACATAAAAGTTTTGGTTTTTACATTTTGGCCAAGAAGACTAACCAGGTTAGACCTCCGTTAGTTTGGGGGTGATGGAACAAACTAAGTTGAAAGTTAGGAGTGATATCCGCCAATAGGCGATAGTTTGGAGTAATTAAATCCTTTTTCCTTTTTGTTACACTGTGTAAGATAACTTGACTCTATATTAGTGTTCTTTTTATATATGTAAGTTTAATTTTTGGAGGCTCATCTTTATAGCTCGCACAAGGCAATCGAGGGCCATCGATTTTTCGAAAACAGCCTTGTCAACGGTATATAGCATGGGTCATTTTGAATAAACCAAACCGGTGGTGAATGGTGTTTTTGTGTAACTGTATGTAATCACCGGTTAAGTTGTTCCTTTTGAGCGCGGAAGGTTTGGTAGGAGAAGGTTTTCACAAAACAGATGAATCTTGTTTGGTGGTATAATAATAGTTTTAATAATACCCCAAATTAGAATTATATGTATCACCCAAGGCATTATAGCCTAGTGGTATCTTGGTGGTGAGATAAGACTTAGGGACCATAAGGTCCTGGGTTCGAATCTCACAAAGGGGGTTTTCTCATAATTATGAGTTTCCTCCTGAATTGGTGACTTGGTGGTGGAATATGATCGCGTGGCAACAATGGTGGCACGATGATACTCCAGTGTTCCGTGAGTGATTCCAATTTGTTGGCCGTTCAAAAAAAAAAAGAATTATATGTATCTAATAAATTAGGGACACTTGAACAGTGTCCCTACACTAAATTACAAATTTGCCATTGATTGATAAAATACAATTAAATGTTACTTCTACGTGTATCTTTTAATATATATATTCATGGTTAATTATATGTATATTTTAAGTTCACTATATTTTTTGTCACTAACTTTTAGGTTAATTAATTTTTGCCACTAACTTTTAGGTTAACTTTATTATCTTTTAATTTGACGACCAAACTTAGACCACCAAACTTTTAGCTTTTAGAATTTAAAACTTTGGCCACTAACTTTTAGCTTAACTTTTAGCTTTTAGGATTTCAAACTTTTACCACCCAACTTTTTTAAACTTGCATTGCACTTTGGCCAAACTTTTAGCTTTTAAGATTTCAAACTTTGACCACAAAACTTTTAGTTTTTAGCCGCGAGTATTTTTTGAAGCCCACGCGAGAATAACAGTCACTTAATATTATCTTTTATGTCCACGAAACCCTCCACGCAACAGGAGCTCCCACAGCGACGCGCAATCTTTAACGTACACTAAATCCTCAACGCAACAGGAGCTCCCACCGCGAAACGCGGGATAATAGAATCCTAGTTATATTATTATACGTGATACACGAGTGATCGAGGTGTTACATGGTAATTATTTAATAAGGCCTAAAAGAACATTGGTGACAACAAAAGGGCATATTGCCAAATCTTCTTATTTCTTCTTATCCATTAAAATTATTTAAAATATCTCAAACAATATTCACTATTACCATCAAGGACCCATCTAACTAGCTTATTTTATATATAATTAATAATTAATAATTATTAGTTAAATGTGACAAAGGTAATATTTTATGCACATGTGTTTGGAGGTATGTTTGGAATTTTTTTTTTAAGTAATGGGAGATGAGACTCTCGGGAACCAGACATAAACCGTCACCATTTCTCCAACCCATAAATGATCTGGGGCACCGCCACACAAAGTTCCAAATAATTCTTGTCTCTTGCAAAACTTGAATCTGGTACCTCTCTTTGACCTCCATACTAGCTTCATTGCTGTAACCAGCTCCACTAGACTATCATCGGCTATGTTTGGTATATTAATACCGAATTAGAGATTCTTATAATGATTAGATAAGAAAAGATATTTATTTATTAAGATTAAAAATAATTAAATAATGTAACCCTAAATGTCTTAACTAGGTGAACATGGTTCCAAATTAATACCCAATAAATAGTCAAAACAAAGAAAGCCTTGCGCCTTAAAATATACTTGGTTCAGCTCACAATTCATTTTTTAACGGTTTATGGTTTGAAACTTGAAACAGATCATGCAAAATGATCAATATTCGGTTTTTTACATGTTTAGATTACAAAATGATTATTGAGATTAACTCTCAATCTACCTATAATTCTTTTCTTTCTGTCTAATTATCAATCTATCTATCTCAATTTAAAGTGGGACATATCAAGTTGAAACTCAAATATTTAAGTATCTATTACATGTATGATTAAATCTAGAGCCAATATGCTAATAGCTCATTAGCTTGTACATCATGCCGTGAAAGTTACACATTGCTCTACATTCTAGAATTTTTGTTCTTAAAAGTTACACAAGATATCTAATGGGCTGTCGTCTAAACACCAAACAGAGGTGATTGTAAAATGAAAATGTACATGATTTAAAGGAAGATGTACATAAAGTAAAAAGGTAAAAGTGACCTACCATAAAGAGTCTCCGTATGACTATAAATAATAAGATAGGAAATTTTTTGTAAAAGTATAATCAAAACCACCAATTAAAAGACTCATAAATCATACTAATCATATTGGAGATAATTTCTCCTCCTTATTCCATTGACCAAGACTAAAATCATTGATCAAGACTTGTGCCTCCAAGATTTGTGCCTCAAAAACTAGCATCTTGACTTGTGCCCTAAAGAATAACTACTTTCTTATTTTATATATTTCTTTCATGTATTTATAGGAGATTGTTTTCTCCTTTAGAATTTACCAAAATATTATCTATCAATAACAAAACAATTATTCTATCTCTATATCTCCTTTATAGGAGATTGTTTCTTGAAAACTTTTTTTATAATTTGTATTTTAACCGGAAGAGATGATATAATTTGACAGTTATATCTTATTTTTTTATATATAATACTGTCTTTTTTTAATACGGGTTCAAACAAAAAGGAAAAAAAATATATATTCTACACTTTTTGTATAATTACATTGAGCTACCTATACTGAGACAGGTATAAAACTAGATAAAACTGTTGAAGAGTTTATACACAACTTTGCATTAAAAAAAAAAAAAAAAATCTATGGAGCTTCGTAATTTGTGGAACTCTAAAAAAAATCATTTTGCTACATTAGTATTGAATTGTCTATTGTAATTACAATTATTGTGGGAGGGTATCAAATGGATTTCGATTGAACTCATTTAAAAGGCATTTGAACTGTCTCATCAAACCCTACGATCTTAGTTTTTTGGTTTTTTGGATTTTTAGCTTGTAGTTTTTAGAATTTACATTATATCATTGTGTTTTTTTATTTTCATCATTGTGTCATTTTTGCGATTCATTGTATTTTTTTTCTTCAGCATTGTGTTATATTTTCGGCATTGTGTAATATTTTGTAGCTTATTGTATCATATTTCGAGATTTATTTTTTTTTATGTATCTTTTTCAGCCTTCTCATTTTTGTTATAATGTGTAAGATAACTTGACTCTATATTAGTGTTCTTTTTTATATATGTAAGTTTAATTTTTGGAGGCTCATCTTTATAGCTCACAAGGCAATCGAGGGCCATCGATTTTTCGAAAACGGCCTTGTCAACGGTATATAGCATGGGTCATTTAATAAACCAAACCGGTGGTAAATGGTGTTTTTGTGTCAACTGTATGTAATCACCGGGTAAGTTGTTTCTTTTGAGCACGGAAGGTTTGGTAGGAGAAGGTTTTCACAAAACAGATGAATCTTGTTTGGTACGTGGTAGAATAATAGTTTTAATAATACCACAAATTATAATTCTATTATTATACGTGATACACGAGTGATCGAGGTGTTACATGGTAATTATTAATATAACAATTCTCATCAATCTTATTAATAGTGTATAAATAGGATAGATTTTTCACGATATTTACGGTTATGCCATTAGTTCAAATTGTTATTATATAGGTTTTTTTTGTTTTTTTTGTCTTTTTGTGAGTTTTGTCTTTATATGTTTTTTTATCTTTATACGTAGTAGGCTTAGAAATAAGTTAGGAATATTGGTTCAACATGCTATACCGGAAGGTTCAACCGGTTGTATCAGGTGGTTCAACCGGTTGAACATATGCAGTAGGATTAGAAATGGGTTAGGAATATTGGTTCAACCGTCCATACCAGACGGTTCAACCGGGTATGTCGGGTGGTTCAACCGGCTTAATCGGCTGGTATGAATGGTTAGGAATATTGGTTTAACCAGCCATATCGGACAGTTCAACCAGATTTGTCAGGTGGTTCAACCGGTTGTACCAGGTGGTTCAACCGAACCGTCGTAATATGTGAGATTGGTACGTATAAATTTTATTAAAAATTGGTTTGCCCCGCGGCGAAGCGCAGGTGTTAAACCTAGTTATTTAATAAGGCCTAAAAGAACATTGGTGACAACAAAAGGGCATATTGCCAAATCTTCTTATTTCTTATTCAATAAAATTATTATATATCTATCTAGGTAATTATAAAATGAAAACCACCCTCACTTGTGAAAACTTGAAAAACCCCATCTTGTGGCCATAATGCTTCCACGTTCACATTCTTGTATTTATGCATAAGGGTATTATAGTAATTCTCTCCCTTACACATTCTTCCATATCTATGACATTTTTTTTCTAATCCTCTTCCATTCATGCCAGACATGTACCTTGATGTTGACCCATCCTTCTCTCTTCCTTTTTTTACCAATCACAAGACCATTCACTATCTTTAAGATCTACTACCCATTCTCTCTTTCTCATTTCAAAACACACTAGCTCACACAATCAAAAGACTCTCCCTCTATCTCTCTCTACCTCGTACACACTTATCTCTCTAAAACACTCAACCTTCAAGTTGGTGAAGGATGATTCAGATGTATGTTCGAAATGGTCAGTAAATCCCGATTTAAGATCTTGAAGGTCGTGAATGATAATTTTTGGTGATGTTTGCTGATGGGGTTTCGTGCACGACGACAAAGATAGGGTTTTCATGAATGACAACTGTTTATAGCCTCTTGAACCATTCTTCCAGATCTATAAAGGTGGAATAGAACTGTACTTCCAGATCTGAAAGTTTTTTGTTGTTTTATCATATGGTGTGCGGATTGTGATGATGACAGTCGTGTTTCTGATGGCGATGGTAGTGTTTTGTAAGATTTTGAATCTGTTTTTTTTTTTTTTTTTTGTAATTAAAAAAGTGCCATTGGATTGTAAGATTTTTTGTGTTTAAAAGTTTTAGCTGGATGTTGTGTACAAAATCTTGTTTTTTTTTTTTTTTTTTGTTAATTTTTTTTGTTTGGTAAAAGTTTTTTTTTGTTTGATTATGTTTTTTTTTGTTTGATGTTAGTGGACTTCCTTCGATTTGTATACATTTGATCCATTGATGAATTTCGAAGTTTGTTTGTTTCATTATTTTTTTGTCTATTAAAGTTTGTTTCATCTAAAAACATATGTTTTTGTTGTTGGGTCATAATTTATTATATGTTTTTTATGAGATAAGTCAATGAAAACATCTGTTTTTGGTGCTGGGTTATAATTTTATTATATGTTTTGGTTAGATAATTAGTGAAAATATCTGTTTTTGTTGTTGAGTTATAATTTATTTCATGTTTTTTGTGAGATAAGTCGTGGAAACATATGTTTTTATTGTTTGGTTGTAATTTATTTATATGTTTTGGTCAGATAAGTTTGTCAAAACATATGTTTTTGTTGTTGAGGTATAGCTTTTTTATATATTTTTGGTGATATAAGGCTTGAAACATGTGTTACTCGAACATTTTTTATTAAAAAAAACATCTGTTATCTAAGGCTTGAAACTTAACGGTAGTTTGTTATGTTTGTTTGAATTTTTTTTTATAGAAAAACATGAATTTATATTAATAGGAGAGAGGAGAGAGGAAAGATAAGAGAAGAGAGAGGAAAGATGAGAGATGGGAGAGGAAAGAGAACATTTCAAAAATTTTGGACCATATTACCCTTTTTTACTAAATATGGAACTTACCTTTTGATAAAAAGCAAGAAACAATCACCACCATTGATCACTTAAGATGGATGGTCAAGATGTGGGTTTTCAAGGTTTTCTTAACTGGAAGGGGTTTCCAAAATATCCTTCCCCTATCTATCTATATCTATATCTATATCTATCTATACATATAATAAACTAAAGTCATTTTAATGACATGACACTCAAAGAGGCATTCTCTTCTTGAGTATGACATGTATCATCCCATGTGGCATTGAGATATTTTAGGAAAAAAATAATTTAAAAACAAAATTGGATTTTTCACCCTCATGTTTCTTCCCATAATTTTTAAACGTTAATATCTTTAATATATGAGATTTTTTAAAGAAAAAAATTACACCAAATTAACGAGCGTTTTATTATCTTTCTAACGAGTACCATAGTGCTATATAAAAAACGGAGAATTTTTTTTGTGGGGTTTTGTTCATACAGGAAAAAAACACAAAGTGTTCAGGTAAATTATTAATCATATATAGACAAGTCACTAATTATGTTTAAATCAGTAAATATGAACATTTTTTCAACCAGAGCCGAATTGATTAATAGAGTTATACGTTGTTTTAAGTTATGTATCAATATTAGTATGTTAGAGTTGTACATTTGTTTACTTTTTAGGATAGGTATTAATATTAGAGTTACATTAAAGTTGTACATTCTTTTAGGTTAGGTGTTAGCATTAGAGTTGTACAATTATATAACAGCCCTGAAATTACAAATGCTACAAATACACTGAAATTACAAAACTGATCGATAAATCATCATTAGTACCGTTTAGTATCAGTGATCAGAAGATTCCAATGACATTTAGGGCACGATTTCAGTTCGTCTACTCGATTCCAGTCCTACCAACAAAAAAACAAACTAAAATGAACACTTAGTAAGCAAACGAATGTACAAATGCTTATGAACTCTCACCTTCACTGATTGAGAATTCTCCTTGCGTTTTTTACTTGAATTCTCCTTAAGATCGGGTTTAGTTTTCACTTGCACCTAAATATTTCGGCTTTTACTCGACACCATTGTTGGTTATTTGTTCATTTTTGACACAATCTGTTAATGGGTAACACCCCCTGAAATTGTTTTATTCATATTTAATAAAAAAAAAATATCAGATACATGAATTGTACTTGCTTTTCTTTCTTTTTACTATCCTTAGTACTTATAAAATGATCAAATGTTATCATTAAAACCAATGGAAAAAAATCACTGGAATGGCTATTGATCATGCATTTCATCCAACAATGAAATTATTTGACAGTTGTATTAATATATACACTTAGGAGTATAAACAATAGAAAATAGTACAGTTTTAGATGTTGCTAAACAGATTTTTTGTTTTCGAAATGAAAATGAGCGTTTAAGAGAAAATGAGTGTTTTACCTGTTCTACAAAACTGGCCTGTTTGCTACCTTTAGTAAGAATCTGAGAGAATTGGGAAGCATAAAATTCTAACTGTGTATACATCATGATATTCTCCTACCTGTGCATTATAAAAAAATGGGCATCAAATAAATGGAAAGAGAGCTCTCCACACCCTTTTATAAAAATATATTTACCTCTACACGCATAATAAAACATTATGATCAATAACCATTTCCACATCAAGAGCAGAGTTCAGACCATCTCATCTTTCTTTTGACTTTCAGTACTCCCATTTAGTCTACTCTATCATTGATCTTTATGGTTAAATTGTTTCAAGTATAATGTACTAATATTAAGTTATATTCACAAAATAAAAAAACTAACACAGAAATACCTAACAGAATGTTAACCAACAAAAAAACATGATTAATGTTTTACTTTTAAAACATAACAACTCAACACAACAGAATTCAAAACAACCGAAGCCACAACATAACATAACATAACATAACATAACATAAAGTCAAAGATTTTGTCAAACATATTTGTTAACTCATACCTATGGCGATATCTTCGCGATCAGGACATAATTTGTATTAAAACAACACTCTATGTAACATTTTGCTAAAAGACTCAAAGCTATAGTTGATCAGCATACGACTCTCCATTTCCAGGAACATGACATAATAATTTATATATTTGCAACCATTTTTTAAAACTTATCACTTCTCAGTTAGATAACCTATAACAAACTCTAGAGATTAACAACACAAAAGAGATTGGTGATCTAAATAAACTGAGAATCTAACCAATTCAAAATTAAACATCATTCACAACGATTAAAGCCCTAAATATAAGAACTCACATAAAAAAACAACTGAATAGGAAGATTAACTAAAATTTGAAGTGGAAAGAGACGAAGTGAAATCCTTTGTTTAGAATCAATAATTACAAACCAAGTAATCTATTAAAATAGACCTGAACACATAACAATCTAGTAACACATATATGAAAACATAACCCTAAACAATCTAGTAAAACAGATCTGAAAACATAACCCTAAACTAAAACACATAACAATCCGATAAACTCCAAAAAAAGCAAACAACATATTATATTCGTAAAGAAATCACAACCATTCAAAGGATAAGAAATTATATAGAAAAGTGTATACCTTTGATGAATTGATGCCAGGAACTTCAACCTTAAATCAACAACGTGAAAGATTGAACCCTAAAAAAACATATCAAATTAAAACCTTTAACATCGATGGTATTAGGATGCGTATACAACAAAATACAACAAAAGCAACAGAAACGAAACCATTAAAATGAGATGAAAGTATACTGAAAATGCATACATTGGATCAACTGAAGTCAGAAAAATAGTTTGGATGAGAATAGAGTAGCAGCCACCGAATAAGAAGCGTGTAGGTTTAGACAGGATGTGTAATGAAGGAGATGGATTGTTAGGGTTAGAAGGCGGCGATGAGAGAGTTTTAGATGAAAGTTATTTGTTGTGTGGGTTTTAATAATCTGAATCGGGTCATTGGATCGGGCGCAGAAATCCGGGTTATAAGAGGGGTGATTGACATGTGGACAATAGTAGTGAGGAGCTAGTACGGGGACAAGTGTCCCCCTAGCTACTCCTTTATTAGAAGAAGGAGTTTTAATTAAAAAAACGAAAAATTAAAAAAATGCACCATATGATGCCACGTGGCATATTCAAGAGAGGGAAGAAGCCTCCATTGCACGCTACGTCAGCATATACATTTTCTTTTATATATATTAAATAGATTAATAGATAATAGATAATTAATAATTATTAGTTAAATGTGACAAAGGTAATATTTTATGCACATGTGTTTGGAGGTATGCTTGGAATATTTTTTTAAGTAATGGGAGATGAGCCTCTCGGGAACCGGACATAAACCATCACCATTTCCCCAACCCATAAATGATCTGGGGCACCGCCACACAAAGTTTCAAATAATTCCTGTCTCTTGCAAAACTTGAATTTGGTACCTCTCTTTGACCTCCAGACTAGCTTCATTGCTGTAACCAGCTCCACTAGACTATCATCGGCTATGTTTGGTATATTAATACCGAATTATAGATTCTTATAATGATTAGATAAGAAAAGATATTTATTTATTAAGGTTAAAAATAATTAAATAATGTAACCCTAAATGTCTTAACTAGGTGAACATGGTTCCAAATTAATACCCAATAAATAGTCAAAACAAAGAAAGCCTTGCGCCTTAAAATATACTTGGTTTAGCTCACAATTCGTTTTTTAACGGTTTATGGTTTGAAACTTGAAACAGATCATGCAAAATGATCAATATTCGGTTTTTTACATGTTTAGATTACAAAATGATTATTGAGAATAACTCTCAATCTACCTATAATTCTTTTCTTTCTGTCTAATTATCAATCTATCTATCTCAATTTAAAGTGGGACATATCAAGTTGAAACTCAAATATTTAAGTATCTATTACATGTATGATTAAATCTAGAGCCAATATGCTAATAGCTCATTAGCTTGTACATCATGCCGTGAAAGTTACACATTGCTCTACATTCTAGAATTTTTGTTCTTAAAAGTTACACAAGATATCTAATGTGCTGTCGTCTAAAGACCAAACAGAGGTGATTGTAAAATGAAAATGTACATGATTTAAAGGAAGATGTACATAAAGTAAAAAGGTAAAAGTGACCTACCATAAAGAGTCTCCGTATGACTATAAATAATAAGATAGGAAATTTTTTGTAAAAGTATAATCAAAACCACCAATTAAAAGACTCATAAATCATACTAATCATATTGAAGATAATTTCTCCTCCTTATTCCATTGACCAAGACTAAAATCATTGACCAAGACTTGTGCCTCCAACATTTGTGCCCCAAAAACTAGCACCTTGACTTGTGCCCTAAAGAATAACTAATTTCTTGTTTTATATATTCTTTCATGTATTTATAGGAGATTGTTTTCTCCTTTAGAATGTACCAAAATATTATCTATCAATAACAAAACAATTATTCTATCATTGTTTTCTCCTTTAGAATGTACCAAAATATTATCTATCAATAACAAAACAATTATTCTATCTCTATATCTCTTATACAAATCCACTTTGCCGTTTTAAGAGTCGGTTATTTCAAACCGAGCAGCCCTTGGCAGGGCTCAAACAAATAAATAAAACCAAATAAAAAGTCGTTTCCGCTAGATTTCTATAAATCATACCAATCATACTAATTTTTTTTTATTATTTTCTCTTGAAGTAATTTTTGATAATGAACACCACCTTAAAAGCATGTGAGATTGAAGTGGACTGACAATGCAATACATAATAATGTTAAAAAGTTGATGATTCTAAACTTAGATATTAGTTTAGATGGTATGGGGGAGAGGTGGGAAAACCCCATCACGCTATCTACACCGCCCTATGTGGGCGTGAAAGGGGCGAAAGCCTCTTTGAGGAAAAAGTTCACCGGCGTGAGGCGAGTGTATGTGCCACGTGACATGTTCTGATTGAGTGTATTTTGTGGAGCTTTTGGCTTAAAAAAAATTTAATTTTAAATTTTCATAAATGAACCGTTGGGTTTTATAAAAAAATTAAAAAACAAATTAAATAAATAAAAGTAAATGTTGGGTATAAAGAAATAAAAAAAAACATTACATAATTAACCCTATTAAATTAAATAAAAACATTATATAAGAACATTACATAATTCTAATTTATCTATTACAACATTACATAATCCTGAACTACTTATTAAAACATTACATAATTAAACCTAAATTTCTCCCCTACGAAGAATAATTATCCCAGTCCTCTAGTGTGTACTCCGCGAGGACACGGAACGATCGCTATCACGACCGTCGGACCTGCCATCCCAGTGGATGCGGAAATACTTAGGAGTTGATAAATAGTATGGTTCGTCATCCATAGCAGCCCTAGCTGCTTCGTACTCCTCTTCAGTTGGCTCCCGAGCAGGAGGGTTTGGGGTGGGGATGGGGTTGGGTTGGGTCTCCACTAACCGTAGATGCCTCATTCCCATCATAGCCATAGTATAATCCAAAGCCCAGATGTGACGAACGGGAAAATTTTTCTTTTTATCGCTTCGTTCTCTTTGACTTCGGGAAATTTTCGGGACGAAAATTCTTTCAACAGGGGGATGATGTGACACCCGGCATGTTTGGGTCAACATTTTATAAACACATAAGTCTACATTAGCGAAAAACGTTTATTAAACATACTTGACGGGGTCAGTAGAGTCGGAACACAGTCCGTATTGTCCAGTCCAGGGTCCAATGATTCAGGAGATCATTGGGATTAGTCACACACACACACACACACACACACACACACACGATACGAGTCCCGTTGTTGGTGAATTACATAAACTAATTAAGTGTATGTGTAGACTAATTGTCGTATGGTGGATTATATGCTTAGATGTGTTTAAATGATGTGTAGATAATCATCCATGCTTAAATATGATAAACATAGACTAAGGTTGCATGCTCATGTGTTAAAATGTGTTAGAATGCGTTAAACACGACGAACTGGAAAACTAGATGAAAGGGTTCTGGTTCGACCACTTCGAGTGGTCGAAGGAGGGATTTTGTTTGGTTCGACCCTTTGTAAATGGGCGAACCAGGGAAGTGGATTAAAGGAATTCCCTTCGACCAGAACAGGGCTCATTCGACCCTGTGAAAGGGTCGAAGGAGACCACCTTCGACCATAGAAATGGTGCGAAAGAGGATTAGTATAAATACCACACTTTGTCATTTTTCACCATTTCACAAACCCTAACCATCTCAAAACACTCTCTAGCAACTCTAAACATTGGGGAAGGAGTTTTTGCCCTTGTTTTCTATAATCTAACCTACAAACATCTTCTACACAAAGATCAAAGGTGTGTTCTTCATTCTAAATCATTTTTAAAGCATTTCAATTCGTTTTTATTAAACCCCAAGAGTCCAAATCTGATACAAACATGTTTTCATGAATAAAAACCTTCCTAATATCTTTCTAAACAAAACCTATTCATAAACAATGAGTTTTCATACAAAATAACATGTGTTAATGGTGTTTTATGTGATGTTATGCATTGTTTGATGATTGATTGCTGTATAGATGTTATGACAATGATCTAGGACTGTTATTGATGATGATTTATGATTGAGATAGGTTACAATTGATTAGTGATGATGTTATGTTCATTTTGGGGATTTTGGGTTAGATCTAGGGCTTGTTCATGATGATAGTGATAAGGATATGATTGGGGGGTTTATTGTTCATGATAATCTGAGTATATTAAGTTGATTATTGATTGATTTCATAAAGTTTCCTAATTGGGTAAAGATTGCATGCGTTTGATGTGACATCTCCATAATTTGCTATTTCGGGTAACTCGTAAAACAGACGGATTTCGGGACAAAATTGGTAGGGTTATGTAGGAATATGTTAATGATAGTTGACTGCTGTGATTGGTAATGTTTCGTGATGTTTTCGGACCGTTTAGATGCGTTTTGGTGCGTTTTATAAAATGCTGATGAAAACGGGCGAACGTGGAATAAAATTGGTTCGAATGGGCGAACGTGGAATAAAATATGGGCGAACGTGGAAAAACGGGCGAACGTGGAAAAACGGGCGAACGTAGGAAAAACTGGCGAACGTAGGAAAAACGGGCGAACGTAGGAAAAACGGGCGAACGTGGGAAAAACGGGCGAACGTGGCTCAAACGGGCGAAGGAGACTGAAAAGGTGCGAAGGAGACTTAAAACTGACTGGTTCGACCGTTCTGATGCAGAAATGGGATTTTTGATACAAACTAAGTGTTTTATGCTTGAATCTTGTGTGTAATCTATGTGTACTTGATTAGTTGGGGTAATGGGTCACCAACGGGATGTCGGGTCGGTCTAGTGTGTCGGTTAAACATTTAAACACGTTTTAAAACATGCTCGGTCAAGATCTGGACAATCGGGGACTAGTTAGCCTCCGGGTTAATAGTCATCAAACTTATGTAAACTCGTTGATAGGTTGTCGTTAGTTGGGATTACCATACACGTGTTGGAATTCTAGTTATCAGAAGACGCACTCTAAGGTGAGTTTCACGGCCCCACTCTTTTACTGGTTTTACATTTTCGGGGGAGAAAACATGCTGTGTTCTTTAAACGTGTTTCAACTATGTTTTCATAAAAGGCGTTTCAACTAAGTTTTCATGAAAGGTGTGTCAACTACGTTTTGGTATTCATGAATTCATTGGGATTTGGAGTATTCATTATGTTTTCACGTATTCATTATGTTTTAGAGTATTCATTATATTACTATGCGATCTTTGGAAGTCCCGGGGAGAACCATGAATGTGCGGGGATGCACAACGGGGGAAATGTGGATAGCGCTATTTAGGCTTGACCCGCCCCACTCGTCGACTGGAGGTCGGACGGGTGCATATTGTCTCTTAGGTATTCAGTATTCAGTATTCAGTATGCAGTATTCAGTATTCAGTATTCATTCGGGCACGTATTCAGTATTCACAGTATTCGAGTCCAGTAATGGTTTTCCAATCGCAGTAGTAACAGGTGTTCATATGATTTGCATGCATGTGGTCTGGATTGATCATGGGTATTCATTTGGGAGTTAGTATTCAGTTGGAGTCGATTTTCACTTGGAATTGGTATACATTTGGAGTCGGTATTCATTAAAAACCTGTGAACTCACCGGCATTATTTGCTGACGTATTTAGCATGTTTGTCTCAGGTCGCTAAGGTAGCAGCTGTCGATAGGCGCACGGAGTCTCACGGCGTCTAGGATTCATGTGCATCTCATTTAGTATTTTCAGACTTTCGTACTTTTGATTTCTTGTTGTAATAAAGTTTTACGCTTCCGCAGCGATGGATCATTTATGAAAACTTAATGGTTTGCTTATGTCATTTTTTTACGTATCATATAGATGTCATTTATTGTGACCGTTGACTTGGATCCTGGTGTGTCACGCGCCTCGCGGTAAAACCCCGCACGTGGAAACTTGAGGGTGTGACAGATTGGTATCAGAGCCAATGGTTATAGTGAACTAGGACTGCATGTAGAGTCTAGTCTATAGCCGAGTATCGCACACGTTAGACGGTCACACATAGTTACAAGTCGTGTCATTTGGTAAACATACTAATCTTGTCGGGGTGTCAGCGTCCTCATCACACGGTATCACATTATCCATCTTTTGTTATTCCTACCTTGGTTCTATCTTCTTCTTCGGGTTTGAAGATGAAGGGGCTTATCGCTTATACTTGGCAGTAGTGTACATTGGGGTGGCTTCGGCGCATTCTTGAGATCTTTCCAGGTTTTGGATTTCTCCCCTCTATGCTCTAATGTACATACTTGCCTGCACACACACTATCATGCACTAGTACTTGTCATAGTACACTCCTGAGTGACTGTTCACTTTGGGATCTTCGTGCGATAACAGTTTCTTTTAGGAATGTGGGTATCGGGTGATTCGAAGTTCTAGCTAGGAGCACGCCTAGAGGACCATGTAGAGCGATTTGTTATTTCGGGTGCACACGAAATCATAAATCGAAATGCATGAAAATCTTGGTGGACTTCGTGTTCGGACTAATGGTCATGCTGGAACCACGTTCTGAATTCGTTTGGTCACTTGTAGCTCGATCTGTTCGTGGTTTTGAGTATCTTATCTCATGTTTGGCAGAACATGTCTGGTCGCACTGGTGGACGTGCTGGTGGACGCCGTGGTGGCGGCGGGGGTCGCAATGGCGGTGGACGAGGTGGTGGAAACATCACCATGACTCAGGCGGAGTTGGAGAACATGTTGCAGTAGCAGTTGAACGTTGCGTTGGCTGCTTTCCAGGCTGCTCAGCAGACCCTGGGAAACACTAATCAGGTGCAGTCTGGGTGCACCTACAAGAAGTTTATGGACTGTAAGCCCCATTTCTTCAATGGGACTGAAGGGGCAGTGGGTTTGCTCCGGTGGTTAGAGAAGATCGAGTCGGTGTTTGCTATGTGTAACTGTCCTGACGCTGATCGTGTCAAGTATGCTTCTGCTACTCTAGAGGGACACGCTTTGACCTGGTGGAACTCCACCACTGCGAATCTTAGCCTGGGTGAGGCCAATGCTATGCCGTGGTCCGAGTTCGTTCAGATGTTGCGAGCGGAGTATTGCCCGAGGGACGAGATCATGAAGTTGGAGCATGAGTTTTGGAATCTGAAGATGGTTGGGTCGGAGATCGAGGAGTTTACTGCTAGGCACAACGAGTTGGCTGTAATGTGCCCCGGCTTGGCTACACCGGAGTACCGGAGGATTGAGCACTACGTTGCTGGGTTAGTGCCGGAGATTGCTGGACTTGTTGCCGCTGCTGATCACACTACCATGTTGGCCACTGTTCGGGCAGCTCACAAGCTGACCAAAATGAAGGTTGCTGAGGGCGTTCTACCTCCGAGGGGTGCTGCTGTGAAAGCCCCTGCGGACAACAAGAGGAAATGGGAGAGTGCTGGAAAGAACATTGGGTCGTCTCAACAGCAGGTTAAGAGGCAGGACGTTGTGGGAGCGTCATCTGAGCAGAGGACTGGGGGTTATACTGGGAAACTCCCGAAGTGTGGTGAGTGTGGATTTCATCATACGGGTGATTGTGAGAAGTTTCGCTGTCGTCGGTGCCAGCGTTTAGGTCATCATGCTAAGGACTGTAGGACCACTCTTCAGCTACAACCGGCACAGGTCACTACTGCTACTACTACTGCCACTGCTCCTCAGGGGAGGCAGGGATGTTATCACTGTGGAGAAACTGGACACTTCAAGAAGGATTGTCCTAAGCTGAAGCAAGGGACTGCAGGTGGTGCTGGGAATGAAGGTGTAACATTTCGCATTAAATAAATATACGTTACGAAATAAAACGGCAAGCCTTATCATTATTATTTTTGTGATATTTTGAAACCCCAATATTCATACATATACATATATATATGTATATATATATATATATATTTATATATATATATATATATATATATTTATATATATATATATAAAGGTTTATAATAATAATAATAATAATAATAATAAATAATTTATGATAACACTGATTTGTTGATGTTGCTTTACCCAACCCAAGACCTGAGCCCCTTTAGATCAGCCCAACAAGGTCCGGCCCAACCCCCTTTATCTGGCCCACATCATCTGGTTAAAAAATAGAAGAAAAAGGGACGCTGACAACCGGACTCGAACCCGGGTTGACAACAAATCAAACAACAACTCCACCACTAGGCCACCTGCTACTTATGGAAGAACAATGGAATTGTATTTCCTTTATACGAAAATAAACTGCTCCCTCCTCTTTTCCTTTTCTTTCGCTGGAACAGTCAACAGAACCAAGCCAATATGGCAACTTGGTTGACCACGAAATCTGATTCAATTATGGAATGGAGCCTCTGGTTAATTAATATTAATAATTCGACGAATTCTTAGGCGTAGAATACACGCGAATCCCATTCAAAACATACCAAAAGTTTGTCCCTTACGCGTTTTATATATGATGGGTCAAACTTTCTAAAACGATTAATCAGAAGATTTTTTATAAATTGAACCTTGCAATACAACCTAGAAGTGCCGAAACACAAACCCTCATCTCCAATTCCTGCTAATAGAGCGTCTTATTCAAGTTTTTCGCGACAGTTGACTTCTCGTTTGACTTATTCAAACGTGAATCATCGAGCATTGTAAGTGTTAATTTAATACATGGTTTTGTTCTACATTACTAACCGATCAATAACCCCAATGTTTCTGGGGTTATTGTTTGTTGATTGTTTAATTGGTTAAACTAGGGTTCTTATGTATAGTATTGGGGAAGATGACATCCGTTGGTATTTGTTTAAAACGTTTTCGAAATAAAAACAAACATCAAAGAGCTTCGTAGCACAGATGGTTCCCTTGTTGGTCTTAAAGTTCAGATCGGCTGAGAGACTATAGTTCGAGTCCCAGCTTGGACACCCCCTTTTTCCATTTATTTTGCATTTTAAAACAAACCATTTTAAATATATATTATACATTAAATCTTGTAAATTCATTTTTAAATATTAAAACCTTTTTATAAATTCTAAAAAAATTATATCTATCAAATCTGATGTAAAAGATTTATTTACAATTTTTAGTTTTCTGAAATTTATTTATTTAATATTTATAATAATTAAATCAATTTTATGCTATTATATTTATAAAAATCCATTAAAATATCACAACGATCTTATTAATTTCCACAAAAATTATCCTAAGTTTTTATAACATTAAGCTTTTCAGAAATGATTTTTATTTTTGAAAAATCATTTATTTAATATTTTTAATCAATTTTTGTTAGTTTTAATCATAATTAAATCATAATAAATCCAATTTTTAATATTTTTGCACCCAAATTTTATACAAATTATTTCTGATCATTTAGAACAGAAATATAATTTTTAAAATGATAATTCTTTAATTTTAGTATTTTTAAGATATTAAAGTTATAGTTTGACAATCTGTAATAAATAGATTTAATAATCTATTTTAAAGAAAATAATTTTATAAAAATTATTTTTATACTTTAAGCACATTATTGTGACCATCTTAAATTTAAATTTCATAAAAAGATTTTTGGTTATTTATTTACTAAATTTCTCTCAATTGTCGAATATTTTTAATATTAATCAAACGAGCATTTATCCCCAATCCGAAGCCCTATAAATTTATATATTTGTAGACTAGATAGACTTATTTATCACATTATTATAGGGTGATATTTGGTATTGTTTGGGCAACCCCATTATTCAATCTTTTCAAGAAGTATAACATTTGCTAAGGTGAGTTTACATAGCCCCTTTTCTCTTTTACGTTTTTGGGGTGAAACATGTTTAAACATTTTATACTATCATTTACTCATACTTACTTGTGATTCAATTACACTATCATTCTATCATATGACTGTAACAAAAAGACACAGTACAATCATTAACAATGATCAAGCCGCCTGTTTAGATTATAGCGCTATAGGTCTGACAAACCCATCCCCCACATAGACTCAGGGATGATCGATAACAGTAATAACATTTAACTAACTTGCGAGTTAGTCATCAGTCGACACAAGGTTTGGTTGTACAAAGACGCATTGTTGCATGTCGGTATCATACTCTATCATCATACAACTTTGAATGTTGTACAAACTATTGTTATCAATTATTTTCAAAAACCTATGTATTCTCACCAACTTTTGTTGACCCAAAATATTTTCAACTTAACATGTTTCAGGTTCTACTTGCTTGAAGATTTGCTTGAAGATATGTGCATAGTTTTATTCAATTTGATGTACGAAATCTTGTAGAACAATTGTATGTAATTATTTAAATCATTTAATGAAATTTATTATTCACCATGAGCTACTGAACAATCATCAATACGTGGCACCCCGATGTTTCCGCCATCGGTTGGGGTGTTACAGATTGGTATCAGAGCCATGGTTATAGGGAATTAGGTTATTAGAAAAATAATCTAGTCTATAACCATAGGACTTAATCAGTACTTGCTTCTTTACTTGCTAATCTCTATCTCCCTCCTACTTCTTATCCCTACCTTCACTACTACAAGAAGGTTGCTCTCCATCAGAGGATCTACTCTCAGACTAATAGGACAAAATCCTCAGGTTTAACCTGAACCACCTTGAGATCTCGTCGAAGTTCTAGATTTTAATAACGAACACGTGCAATCTGGAAGGGTGAACGCCTGTATTCTGAGTCTTCTGTCTAGGCTGGCATTGCGCATATATCCCAATCAGACGAGGGACCCGGATGCCTACCTGGGAATTCTCGGGATGAGTGTTCACTTATAGGCTAAAGCATGTCTTCATATGTTATAAAAATCTAGAGTCTTTGATAAGTCAACGTTTTCGTTTATTCGTTTTAATTAATGAATAGATGATTACATTCCTTATATAATCTCATTCATTTCACTGTGTCTCTTACAGATCATGCCTCCACGTCGCAGTGCTCGTCTTAACAGTGGTGAAAATCATGATGAAGGAAGTAACAATCACAACCACAACCACGATACTAACCACAATAACAACAACAACAATGGTGTTGATGCCCAATTGGCTGCAATCATTTCCCAACAAATGGCGCAGCAAATCGCAACTCTGGTTCCCAACTTACTAGCTCAAGTCATCCAGTTGAACGGCAACGGGAACGGCAATGGCAACGGGAATGGAAATGGACACCACAACGGGAATGGACTTCCAGCCTGCACCCTTAAGCATTTCAACTCTTGTAACCCTCCAAAGTTTAGTGGTGAAGAAGGAGCTACAGGACTCCTCCAATGGTTTGAGGGTATTGAGAATACCTTCATCAACAGTGAGTGCCCCGACAACTTCAAGGTCCGTTATGCTATGAGTGTTCTTCACAAACGAGCACTCACTTGGTGGAATGAGGAAAAGCGTACCCGAGGAGCTGAAGTTGCACTTACTATGACGTGGGATCAAGTCAAGGAGATAATGAAAGATGAATTTTGCCCACGTAACGAGGTCAAGAAATTAGAAGACGAGTTCCACACCCTTGCTCAGGATAGTGGGGAAAACCTTGCTTATAATACCCGCTTCCACGAGCTCAGCCTGTTATTGCCCCATAAAGTCACTCCGCTATCTGTAACCATCGAAAAGTATATCGGTGGTTTGCCCATGCAGATTCAAGACACGGTATGGGGAAGGAACCCTGCTACCCTTGAGGAAGCCAAACGTTTAGCAGCTACCCTAACTGATAATCACGTAAAGAACAGGACCTTAGTTCGGAAAGGCAATGAAACAAGTATTGTAGCCGCGGTAACCACTGAGAACCAGAAGCGTAAGACCAGGGATCCTGATGCAAGCCTCACTCCACAAGCTTCTAAGAAGAAACCTTATACAGGAAACCACCCATTATGTAATACCTGCAACCGACATCATCCCACTGCTTCAGCGTGTCGCTTGTGCACCAATTGTGGAAGGTATGGCCACCTGGCCAACACATGTCGTGAGATCCCAAATCCTAATGCCAACCAACCCACCAACCCTGCTCAAGCTGCTAACCTTAATCAATACAACTATGGTCAATGCTATGAATGTGGAGACCCAAATCACTACCGTAACCGATGCCCTAAACTAAACCGAGATCAAGACCCTCCAGCTACTTAACAACATGTCCCACCATTCGAACGTTGTTTGCTTTTATTCTATGTATTGACGCTATTTGATCCAAGTAATAAATTCTAATATTGATATTTTTGTCTGAGAGTTGTTTACATGGTGTATGCATGATTGTTTGAATGTGAACTAAATCTATACAACTACAATTCATATACTGTGCTTGCATAAACATGTTATCAATTTGCAATCTATGTGTCATCATACCTTTTCAACAGTCGGGAGAGGCCCTGCAACCTGCTCCACGACTGGTAAAGGCTAACGAACCTACTTAACGATTGGTAGAGGTCATCATGTCTTTCCAACAGTCGGGAGAGGCCCTACCACCTGCTCAACGACTGGTGGGGACTATCAGACCTGCTCAACAATCGGTAGAGACATAAAAGGACGCATGACCCTAATGTAAGGTAAATTGGTAATTACGGTCCGGAACGTAATCATGAATTTACAGGTACGTTAAGGTAGTGTGAAATTTTATCAAGGTTTTCAGTAGTCGACCAATTATAACTTGGTGTTCTCTTTTAACTTCGGGACGAAGTTCCTAAAAGTAGGGGAGACTGTAACATTTCGCGTTAAATAAATATACGTTACGAAATAAAACGGCAAGCCTTATCATTATTATTTTTGTGATATTTTGAAACCCCAATATTCATACATATACATATATATATATATATATGTATATATATATATATATTTATATATATATATATAAAGGTTTATAATAATAATAATAATAATAATAAATAATTTATGATAACACTGATTTGTTGATGTTGCTTTACCCAACCCAAGACCTGAGCCCCTTTAGATCAGCCCAACAAGGTCCGGCCCAACCCCCTTTATCTGGCCCACATCATCTGGTTAAAAACTAGAAGAAAAAGGGACGCTGACAACCGGACTCGAACCCGGGTTGACAACAAATCAAACAACAACTCCACCACTAGGCCACCTGCTACTTATGGAAGAACAATGGAATTGTATTTCCTTTATACGAAGATAAACTGCCCCCTCCTCTTTTCCTTTTCTTTCGCTGCAACAGTCAACAGAACCAAGCCAATATGGCAACTTGGTTGACCACGAAATCTGATTCAATTATGGAATGGAGCCTCTGGTTAATTAATATTAATAATTCGACGAATTCTTAGGCGTAGAATACAAGCGAATCCCATTCAAAACATACCAAAAGTTTGTCCCTTGCGCGTTTTATATATGATGGGTCAAACTTTCTAAAATGATTAATCAGTAGATTTTTTATAAATTGAACCTTGCAATACAACCTAGAAGTGCCGAAACACAAACCCTCATCTCCAATTCCTGCTAATAGAGCGTCTTATTCAAGTTTTTCGCGACAGTTGACTTCTCGTTTGACTTATTCAAACGTGAATCATCGAGCATTGTAAGTGTTAATTTAATACATGGTTTTGTTCTACATTACTAACCGATCAATAACCCCAATGTTTCTGGGGTTATTGTTTGTTGATTGTTTAATTGGTTAAACTAGGGTTCTTATGTATAGTATTGGGGAAGATGACATACGTTGGTATTTGTTTAAAACGTTTTCGAAATAAAAACAAACATCAAAGAGCTTCGTAGCACAGATGGTTCCCTTGTTGGTCTTAAAGTTCAGATCGGCTGAGAGACTCTAGTTCGAGTCCCAGCTTGGACACCCCCTTTTTCCATTTATTTTGCATTTTAAAACAAACCATTTTAAATATATATTATACATTAAATTTGTAAATTCATTTTTAAATATTAAAACCTTTTTATAAATTCTAAAAAAATTATATCTATCAAATCTGATGTAAAAGATTTATTTACAATTTTTAGTTTTCTGAAATTTATTTATTTAATATTTATAATAATTAAATCAATTTTATGCTATTATATTTATAAAAATCCATTAAAATATCACAACGATCTTATTAATTTCCACAAAAATTATCCTAAGTTTTTATAACATTAAGCTTTTCAGAAATGATTTTTATTTCTGAAAAATCATTTATTTAATATTTTTATTCAATTTTTGTTAGTTTTAATCATAATTAAATCATAATAAATCCAATTTTTAATATTTTTGCACCCAAATTTTATACAAATTATTTCTGATCATTTAGAACAGAAATATAATTTTTAAAATGATAATTCTTTAATTTTAGTATTTTTAAGATATTAAAGTTATAGTTTGACAATCTGTAATAAATAGATTTAATAATCTATTTTAAAGAAAATAATTTTATAAAAATTATTTTTATACTTTAAGCACATTATTGTGACCATCTTAAATTTAAATTTCATAAAAAGATTTTTGGTTATTTATTTACTAAATTTCTCTCAATTGTCGAATATTTTTAATATTAATCAAACGAGCATTTATCCCCAATCCGAAGCCCTAGAAATTTATATATTTGTAGACTAGATAGACTTATTTATCACATTATTATAGGGTGATATTTGGTATTGTTTGGGCAACCCCATTATTCAATCTTTTCAAGAAGTATAACATTTGCTAAGGTGAGTTTACATAGCCCCTTTTCTCTTTTACGTTTTTGGGGTGAAACATGTTTAAACATTTTATACTATCATTTACTCATACTTACTTGTGATTCAATTACACTATCATTCTATCATTTGACTGTAACAAAAAGACACAGTACAATCATTAACAATGATCAAGCCGCCTGTTTAGATTATAGCGCTATAGGTCTGACAAACCCATCCCCCACATAGACTCAGGGATGATCGATAACAGTAATAACATTTAACTAACTTGCGAGTTAGTCATCAGTCGACACAAGGTTTGGTTGTACAAAGACGCATTGTTGCATGTCGGTATCATACTCTATCATCATACAACTTTGAATGTTGTACAAACTATTGTTATCAATTATTTTCAAAAACCTATGTATTCTCACCAACTTTTGTTGACCCAAAATATTTTCAACTTAACATGTTTCAGGTTCTACTTGCTTGAAGATTTGCTTGAAGATATGTGCATAGTTTTATTCAATTTGATGTACGAAATCTTGTAGAACAATTGTATGTAATTATTTAAATCATTTAATGAAATTTATTATTCACCATGAGCTACTGAACAATCATCAATACGTGGCACCCCGATGTTTCCGCCATCGGTTGGGGTGTTACAGAAGGTGGCGGTCGAACTACTCGTGGTCATGTCTACGTCATTGGCGCTAGGGAGAACCATGAGGATCCTGACACTGTTACTGGTGAGTATTCTTTTCTTGATTCTCGTTATACTTGTATTCATTCTCATTCACATTGTTTGGCGATTCCTATTCATTGTGTGCATTCAGTTTGGTATTTGGTCATCGTTTTGCATTCATGGGTCTGATGTGGGTCCTCTGGAGATGCTACTTGGATGGTACCGGTGTGTCAATTATACCGATCACAGTAGTCTCTAGTAGGCCTTCGATCAGGAGGATTCATTGTTTTGTATTCACTTTGGGGAGGGCGATTCCCGGGCATAGAGTATTCGTTGATATCATCTTTCGTTCGTGGTTATCATTTCGTTTGTGTTCTGGGAAACGTTACTTGGGTTAGGTCGACACTCATTACTGTCGAAGAGTGAATCTCGGGGCGAGATTCCTTTCAACAGGGGGATGATGTGACGACCGGGAAAATTTTTCTTTTTATCGCTTCGTTTCGGGAAATTTTCGAGACGAAAATTCTTTCAACAGGGGGATGATGTGACACCCGGCATGTTTGGGTCAACATTTTATAAACACATAAGTCTACCTTAGCGAAAAACGTTTATTAAACATACTTGACGGGGTCAGTAGAGTCGGAACACAGTCCGTATTGTCCAGTCCAGGGTCCAATGATTCGGGAGATCATTGGGATTAGTCACACACACACACACACGATACGATTCCCGTTGTTGGTGAATTACATAAACTAATTAAGTGTATGTGTAGACTAATTGTCGTATGGTGGATTATATGCTTAGATGTGTTTAAATGATGTGTAGATAATCATCCATGCTTAAATATGATAAACATAGACTAAGGTTGCATGCTCATGTGTTAAAATGTGTTAGAATGCGTTAAACACGACGAACTGGAAAACTAGATGAAAGGGTTCTGGTTCGACCACTTCGAGTGGTCGAAGGAGGGATTTTGTTTGGTTCGACCCTTTGTAAATGGGCGAACCAGGGAAGTGGATTAAAGGAATTCCCTTCGACCAGAACAAGGCTCATTCGACCCTGTGAAAGGGTCGAAGGAGACCACATTCGACCATAGAAATGGTGCGAAGGAGGATTAGTATAAATACCACACATTGTCATTTTTCACCATTTCACAAACCCTAACCGTCTCAAAACACTCTCTAGCAACTCTAAACATTGGGGAAGGAGTTTTTGCCCTTGTTTTCTATAATCTAACCTACAAACATCTTCTACACAAAGATCAAAGGTAGGTTCTTCATTCTAAATCATTTTTAAAGCATTTCAATTCGTTTTTATTAAACCCCAAGAGTCCAGATCTGATACAAACATGTTTTCATGAATAAAAACCTTCCTAATATCTTTCTAAACAAAACCTATTCATAAACAATGAGTTTTCATACAAAATAACATGTGTTAATGGTGTTTTATGTGATGTTATGCATTGTTTGATGATTGATTGCTGTATAGATGTTATGACAATGATCTAGGACTGTTATTGATGATGATTTATGATTGAGATAGGTTACAATTGATTAGTGATGATGTTATGTTCATTTTGGGGATTTTGGGTTAGATCTAGGGCTTGTTCATGATGATAGTGATAAGGATATGATTGGGGGGTTTATTGTTCATGATAATCTGAGTATATTAAGTTGATTATTGATTGATTTCATAAAGTTTCCTAATTGGGTAAAGATTGCATGCGTTTGATGTGACATCTCCATAATTTGCTATTTCGGGTAACTCGTAAAACAGACGGATTTCGGGACAAAATTGGTAGGGTTATGTAGGAATATGTTAATGATAGTTGACTGCTGTGATTGGTAATGTTTCGTGATGTTTTCGGACCGTTTAGATGCGTTTTGGTGCGTTTTATAAAATGCTGATGAAAACGGGCGAACGTGGAATAAAATTGGTTCGAATGGGCGAACGTGGAATAAAATATGGGCGAACGTGGAAAAACGGGCGAACGTGGAAAAACGGGCGAACGTAGGAAAAACGGGCGAACGTAGGAAAAACGGGCGAACGTGGGAAAAACGGGCGAACGTGGCTCAAACGGGCGAAGGAGACTGAAAAGGTGCGAAGGAGACTTAAAACTGACTGGTTCGACCGTTCTGATGCAGAAATTGGATTTTTGATACAAACTAAGTGTTTTATGCTTGAATCTTGTGTGTAATCTATGTGTACTTGATTAATTGGGGTAATGGGTCACCAACGGGATGTCGGGTCGGTCTAGTGTGTCGGTTAAACATTTAAACACGTTTTAAAACATGCTCGGTCAAGATCTGGACAATCGGGGACTAGTTAGCCTCCGGGTTAATAGTCATCAAACTTATGTAAACTCGTTGATAGGTTGTCGTTAGTTGGGATTACCATACACGTGTTGGAATTCTAGTTATCAGAAGACGCACTCTAAGGTGAGTTTCACGGCCCCACTCTTTTACTGGTTTTACATTTTCAGGGGAGAAAACATGCTGTGTTCTTTAAACGTGTTTCAACTATGTTTTCATAAAAGGCGTTTCAACTAAGTTTTCATGAAAGGTGTGTCAACTACGTTTTGGTATTCATGAATTCATTGGGATTTGGAGTATTCATTATGTTTTCACGTATTCATTATGTTTTAGAGTATTCATTATATTACTATGCGATCTTTGGAAGTCCCGGGGAGAACCATGAATGTGCGAGGATGCACAACGGGGGAAATGTGGATAGCGCTATTTGGGCTTGACCCGCCCCACTCGTCGACTGGAGGTCGGACGGGTGCATATTGTCTCTTAGGTATTCAGTATTCAGTATTCAGTATGCAGTATTCAGTATTCAGTATTCATTCGGGCACGTATTCAGTATTCACAGTATTCGAGTCCAGTAATGGTTTTCCAATCGCAGTAGTAACAGGTGTTCATATGATTTGCATGCATGTGGTCTGGATTGATCATGGGTATTCATTTGGGAGTTAGTATTCAGTTGGAGTCGATTTTCACTTGGAATTGGTATACATTTGGAGTCGGTATTCATTAAAAACCTGTGAACTCACCGGCATTATTTGCTGACGTATTTAGCATGTTTGTCTCAGGTCGCTAAGGTAGCAGCTGTCGATAGGCGCACGGAGTCTCACGGCGTCTAGGATTCATGTGCATCTCATTTAGTATTTTCAGACTTTCGTACTTTTGATTTCTTGTTGTAATAAAGTTTTACGCTTCCGCAGCGATGGATCATTTATGAAAACTTAATGGTTTGCTTATGTCATTTTTTTACGTATCATATAGATGTCATTTATTGTGACCGTTGACTTGGATCCTGGTGTGTCACGCGCCTCGCGGTAAAACCCCGCACGTGGAAACTTGAGGGTGTGACACCAGATGCATTCCTCATCAATGAGAGGAGCATCTGGTGTTGGTGGAGTGTACCCTGTTAGAGGAAGAATGGGGGTGTACCCTGGTAGAGGAGGATGAGGAGTGGACACTACTTGAGTAGGAGGAGGAGGAGAAGGAGAAGAGAAGATTGGTTGTGGAGGATGAGAAGAGAAGAGTGGTTATGGAGGAGGAGGATGAGGAGATGAAAATGGTAGACGACGTCTCCGACGAGAGTATCGCCAGGGATTGGAAGGTCCGGCAGCTTCGGTAGGATAACCACCACCGATAACTTTGAATGTTTGAGTGATAATTGTGACTGAGAAGAAGGTTTTGGTCTTCTACTTATAGGGTTAGAAATTTCAAACGTTTGAAAACTAGCCGTTGGAAGAGTAACCGTTTTTTTTTTTTTTTTTTTTGATTAGTGAACTTCATTAAAAACAAAGGCGAGCCTTCAAAGCGAAGACCGCCGGAAAAATTACATCATATAAAGAGGGTTCTTAGCCCAACAATTCCAAACAATATCATTAAATCGAGTTCTATTCTTCAGCCATAAAAACGAGTAAGCCTTAACTTTCGCCACCACATCGGCCACCTTCGGAGTATCTCCCCTAAACACTTTAGCATTCCTAGCCTCCAAATCTCCCAACATGTTATCATTACAATACCTTTAATAATCCTTCTACTCCATTTGGAACCACTACCAGCCAGATGAAGTTTCAAAATATCCTCAAAATCGAATAACCAAATAGGAGCTAAATTGCACCATTTGCCTATAGACATCCAAACCCCAAAAGAGAAAAAGCAACCTATAAATAAGTGTAACGTACTTTCTTGACCCGTATCACAAAAAGGGTAAACAGGATCAACAATATTAATATGTCTACTAATAAGCGCCATACTTGTTGGTATGCGATCTTTTTCCGCCCTCCAAACGAATATATTAATCTTAGTAGGCACCCAATATTCCCATCTCATCTTTTGATCTGTCTGAACATCTTCAGCTGAACGGATTCGCTCTTTCACATCCGCTACTGAAAATGCCTTCTTATTTACCTCATCTCCCCAAGTCCAAATATCGCTAGTGCTAGACAAACTCACCGAAGACAATAGAAAATCCAAGTCATGCTGCTCGGAAATGATTTATACTGAAGGAACATGAGCGAACCAGTTAGACAAAAAGCTAGCACGTCCATTTAAAACCTGAATCCGATCAGCAACAAAACAATTCTTTGTACGTTCAAGTGCGAAAGATTCGGCCACCTATGTTTCAGGATTGATTTACCAAGCCAAAGATCGGACCAAAAACAAATTGATTTACCATCACCTAAAGATGGTCGAAAAAACCAAGTAATAGGCAGATTATTAATTTTAAACGGCAGAATATTACTCACCGTATTCGCCCAACAACCCTTTATCCGCTTATTCATAGGAAGAAAATCCCAACGTCTTCTACCCCCATGGATGAACTCAATATTTTTAACCCAAATACTATTAGGCATCACTTTAAATCTCCACGCCCATTTAGTAAGAAGTGCCATATTAACATCTTTAACTTTTGAGATACCAAGGCCTCCATTGTTTTTTGATATGGTTTATATTCCAAGCCACCCAACTAATCTTTTTTTCGTCACTCGATCCGGCCCATAAGAAATTCCTCATCAACCTTTCGATTTGATCCGTAACATGAGTAGGAGCCTTGTAGATAGAAAGATAGTACACTAGAAGACTAGCTAACACCGACTTAATAAGTGTTAATCTACCACCCATAGATAAAACATTAGCTTTCCAAGAAGCCAACCGGGCTTTAATCATATCTATCACTGAGGCCCAATTATTAATTCTATTCATGTTAGCTCCAACTTTAATACCCAAATAGTCAAACGGGAGCTCACCAACCCAACAACGAAGAATTGCCGCCATCTCCCCAACATGGTTCATATCAACCCCTACACCAAAAAGTTGAGATTTCTTAATATTAATTTTCAGGCCTAAGCAAATATAAAAAATCCGAAGGAGTCTAGCTGTCTCTTGAATATTATCCAAAGTCCATTCCCCCAAAATCAAAGCATCATCCGCGTATAAGAGATGATTTATAAAGGGACCACCGTTAAAATCCCGAAGATCTTTTATAATCCCCAAATCACAAGCTTTAGACACCATACAAGAGAAAACCTCCATAACAATTAAGAACAAGAAGGGAGAAAGAGGATCGCCTTGTCTAATTCCTTTTTGGCATTGAAACTCAAACGTAGGCGACCTGTTAACCAAAACCGAAGACCTCGCTGATTGTAAAATACCTCTGATCCAGCGACACCAACGATCAGGGAAGCCCATCTGCGACATAATAGATAAAAGAAAACCCCAGTTCATGTTATCATAGGCTTTTTCAAAATCAATTTTCAACAAAAAACGCCTTCTTCAGCTTTTTTAACCCACCACCTCATTAATAATTAGAGGGCCATCCAAAGTGCACCGGTCCTTAAGAAAAGCCGACTGAGTATCAGAAATAATGTTTCCCATGACCTCTTTCACCCGTAAAGCCAAAACCTTGGAAATAATTTTACTAATTATTCTAATTAATGTTATAGGCCTGTAGTTGTTTAACCCCGCTGGGTTCTTCACTTTGGGAATTAAGGTAATAAAAGCGGTGTTGCAACGTCTATTAATTCGACCAGAATCATAAAGACCATTGAGAAGCTTAAAAAAAGCATCTTCCAAAAAAGGCCAGAAATGTTTAATAAACTTAAAATTGAAACTGTCTGGGCCTGGCACTTTATCCGACCCACAATCCCACACTGTCAACTTGATTTCTTCTTTAGTGAAAGGTCGGATAAGAAAATCTTCATCATCCAAAGAAAGTTTATTAATATTATCACAAATAATACCAGGTCGATTGGGCACCTTATCTGAAAAATGGTTCCTGAAAAACTGAAAGACCGCTTTTTTAACCTTAGCAGGTTTAACCTCCCACACCCCACCAACCGAAATGCCCGGCATCGCATTAGACGCCTTTCAAGCGTTAACAATCCGATGAAAATAAGCGGTATTATCATCTCCTTTAGAAGCCCATAAAACTCTAGATTTTTGTTGAAGATCCCAACATTTCCATTCATTCACCTGAAAAATACCCTTCTTGCATTCTTCCCAAATCCACATTTCCTCTTCTTCTAACTCTTTCTCCTCCACTTGATTGAGGCGATGAAGATCTGATTTATATACTTCTAATTGTTCCTGCTCTTTTTCGTAAGTATTCTTCCACCAGCTAGAAAGTTGTAATCTTACATTTTTGAAAATCTTCAACAAAAACACATCCGGATCAGCATCTAGCTCGCAATTTTTGATCGCATTAACCACAACCTCCTGACATCCTTCTCTCTCCAACCATGAGTTAAACCATCGAAAAGGTTTATGCCCAAAATTCACATCTACCATAGATAACAAAAGCGGCGAGTGATCCGACATAAGTCTTGGTAAAACACGTAAACACGCCGGAGGCCACCTATTAAAAAACTCCTGACAAACAAGAAATCTGTCAATTTTACTTAGTTTAATCTCCCCTTGATTACCTGCCATGAACGTAAAACGGCCACCACGCATCAAATATTCATGAAACCCAATATCATCAATGAACGTATTAAAATCCCCTGCACAAGTATAATTAAATCGAGAATTTTTTCTTTCTTCTGGGAACCTCACAGCATTGAAATCACCCATCATCACCCATAAACCTTAATGGTTAGATATAATCAGCCGTAATTTGTCCCACAGAACCCTTTTCTACTTCACCTTCTAAGGGGCATAAACATTTAAGATATTAATCCGTGACCCGTCTTCCACCAAATAAACAGAGGTTAACAGGAAATTAGCATCCATCATTGAAGATTGTTTCTTGAAAATCTTAGAATCCCACAAGATAATTAAACCACCCGAATTACCACTAGCTTCAACTAAATCAAAATCCACATCTCCTTTTCCCCAACAATTGACACTAATAAACCGATTAGCGATATCAATTTTAGACTCTTGTACCGCAACAAAATGGACATCATTTCGAACCCTCAACTCCTTCAACCAATCCGGTTTTCCTTTAAACCCTAAACCCCTCACATTAATTGACAAGAAATTCATGATTTACCTCCTTGTAGCCCTTCTTCTTCTACCGTTTGAAACAGCAACTCTTGAAAACCATCCAATTGTGCCCCTATTTTCTGTCCTAACAAAACCATCTTATTAATCTCCGATTGAATAGATTCCAAAACTGGACTATTAACCGCATCAAAAATTACACCATCTTCCTTAGGTACTCTCTCACCCTCCATACTATCCAACAATTGATCAAAAGATTGTACAGGAGCCAACGAATGCCTATCAATATTCACACACCCAGCATGCTCTGAACATATGCACCATTATTCTGGGCCAAAGAAGAGTCTGAAAAACGATTGTGGGCCAAAACCTAATATTTTTTTATTAAATATTTAAATAAATTTTTTAAATATTTAAATATAAATTTTTTAATAACAGATTTTAAATAAAAATTTATTATTTTTATTAAATTTATTAAATAGATTTATTTTCCACTTATACTTCATAAAAAAATAAATAAATTCCACGTGGCACTCCCCCCCCCCCTCCCCCTTTCACTCCTCACAATTTTCACCCTTCACACATAGGCCTCACAAGTGCCATATGGCGCTTCATCCCCCCCCCCCCCCCCCCCCACTCCGTATGGTCTTAGTGGGCACCTTTTTTTCTTGTTATGAGACATGCCTTTAAATGCATGACAAAATTTTTAATTTTGCATGTGATCTTAAATTTGATTCTTTGTTTGCTTTGTGTTGTTGTGAAACACCCAAGAAGATAACAAAAACAAGAACGCAATTATGACTCGCAACCGGTTATTTTATTAATCACTAGTTATCACAGATTGATACAATAAGGATTGAAAGAAAACTTGATCAATAAATCTAAATGCCAATGAACCAGTAATCCCCAATTTATGGCCCTAGATGAGGTCATTAACGAACTATAACAGACTTTTGAATATAGTTATTTATATTGTAATGGTTAACCCACGTACTTTGAAGCACTTATTAAACTGAGTTAAACTAAAAACATAACCTACTTGACTATTGTTGACTTATAGATTTGATCCTTAACAATCTCCACCTTTAAACATAATCAACAATCAACAATCAACCAATTCCCAATAACTCAAAACACTTCCTGAATATAACACCCGGTGCATTGGCATCAGTGTCTTCCACTTTAATCTCACCTTCATTTATGACTTCTCTAATAAAATGGAACTTAACATTAATATGCTTAGTCCTCTCATGATACCTTTTGTTTTTTGACAAACTTACAACTCCTTGAATATCATAGGAAACCACTGTTTTCTGCAATGTTTTAAAAACCGGTTTTTATCCTATACCAGATCGGGTGGTTCAACCGGGTTTACCGGGTGGTTTAACCGGTTGAACCAGCCGATATGAACCAATTTTTAAAACATTGGTTTTCTGCACATTAGCTCCAAATTCTTTAACAAAACCACTTACCCATATGGCTTCTTTAACTGCTTCAGTCAAAACCACATATTCAGCTTCTATAGAAGACAATTCTATAACATTTTGCAATGTTTCCTTCCAACTAATCACACTTCCATAAACCTTGAAAGCATATCCTATTATTGATCTTCCTTTATCAAGATTTTAAGCATACTTAGCATCATCATACCCTTGGATCACCTCTCTTCCCATTGATTCTCCTCGAAAGACTAATCCCAAATCCTTTGGAACCTTTCAAATGCCTCAGTAACCATTTCACTTCTTCCCAGAGCATTTTCCTATGATTCAACAAATACCTGCTGACTATACTTACACCATAGCTTATATCTGGCCTGGTACACGCCATCAAATATATTAAGTTGCCGACAAAATTAGCATATGGATCCTTCTTCATGTAAGCTATGTTACCTTCAGTTTCAAGTGAATCATTGTTTGACAACTTAAAATGTTGAGCTAGGGGAATACTTAAGGCTTGCAATCCCCCATTCCAAAATTCTGTAACACCTTTTGAATGTTAAGACTTTCTAGTTAACTACAACAACTTTTCATTCCTATCTCTGAAGATTTCCATCCCAAGTATCTTCTTTGCCTCCCCCAGTTCCTTCATATCAAACTCAATTTTCAACATTCTTTTGGTATCCTGAATCTCATCTTGTGACATCCGTCACTTTTCTTTTTATTTTCATTTTATAATAATAATAATAATAATAATAATAATAATAAGTAATAATAAGTAATAACTACATTTAAGTTTTAGTCTTAACCCAACCCCTCCTACCTGACCCCCCTTATTTTAAACGAAGCCCACTCAAAAAAAAAAAAAAAAAAATTATCCAAAGCCCATGAGCTAAGGTCCGGCCCACCCTTCCTTTTCTTTTTTGATTCCGCGCGACATACAGCAACAACAGTTGACCAAGGAAGTCTCACCTTTGACCATTCAATTTGCCTAATTTTGGAAGGCTAAATCAAATTAACGAATGACATATTGTTTGACTGATCATTACGCATCTACATCAGCTTATATGGCCGCAATTACAGCTCATAATGAGCGTGATTTGATCTTTTTAAACCGACTTTGGTGTCTATAAAATCGAACCATTGACTCGAAATTAAGGATAAATTCACATCTAAAACTCCATATCGTCATCCCCTTTACAAGAATCAGCGACTAATTACATCAAACACACACACACATCAAAGAATTGAAGTTTTGTTGACCTTTGTTTGACTCGACGTCTGGAACCAATTTTCAACCAGTAAGTTTCGATTGATTACATGCTATTATTCTTTGATAGGGTCCGATTAATAACCCTATTGATACTGGGGTTATTGCTCGTTATTTAGTACAGTTGTAGAGCTAGGGTTCTAAGGTCTAAATGGGGAAGATGATACAAAATCTTAACTCTTTAAAAGCATTTCGGAATTTATTTTACACAAGTATCTGATCTGGATCAGATGGTATTCTGCGTTGTTTGAGAACATTGGGGCATGAGTTCGATTCATGACATCAACGCTTTTCTATCTCTTTTTATTAATAAAATCCTATCATCACACTAACACACTATATAATTATACATCTCTGTTTAAAACTCGTTCTCAGGGTGTGGCCTAGTGGTGGCCACACTTGTGATAATGCTTTGGACCGGGTCAGACCCGGGTTCGATCCCCACAAACAACACACATTTTTTTTTATCCTTTTCTTTCTTATACTTATGATATTAACTTTTAAAATAGATTTTTAATACTAAACATTGTTTATAAATTCTACAAAATTTATTTTATGTTATTCAAATGATAAACTTTATTATCCAATTTTTAGTTTTTCAAAAATAATTTATTTAATATATATTATAAATATTACAAGTTTATTCATTTATAATTGTAAAATTCTATAAAAATATTAAAACGACTTTGTAAAATTCCACAAAAAATATTCTAAGTTTATAAATCAATAAACATTTCTGAAATAAATTTTATTTCAAAAAAATCACTTATTTAATATTTTTAATCAATTTTTGTTAGTTTTAATCATAAATAAATCATAATAAATTCATTTTTCAATATTTTTGTACCAAAATTTTACATAAATTATTTCTATTCATTTGGAACAGAAATAAAATTTTTAATTTAAAAATTCTTTAATTTTAATATTTTTTTAATATTAAAGTTATATTTTGACAATTTGAAATAAATAGATTTAATATTCTATTTATAAGAAAATAATTTTATAAAAATTATTTTCACACTTAAAACTTTACATCGTGACCATCTATGATCTAAAATTTACAAAAAGATTTTTGTTCATTTATTTATCAAAATTCTCTTATTTATTAAACGTTTAAATTATTAATCAAGCGAACACTTATCCCCAATTCGAGACCCTAGAAAATACTTATAGACCAAATAGACTTAGACTTATTTGTTACATTATACATAGGGTGATACTTGGCAACGTTGGATTATACTTATTAAATTACACAAGACTTACCACCTTGCTAAGGTGAGTGTTACTTATCCCCTTTTTCGCTTTTACAATTTTTGGGGTGATTCATGCACAACTATACAAAGCTTTCATATTCATTTACACATACATCTTTATTCATTTACAATTCATATACGTGTCTTGATTATCTTTGTGCTTATGCTTGAACATGAACGTAGCTTACATACAAAATCATACATTTAGACATAACTTATGTTATGGTGCTCTTTACACTCAGACGTAACTTATGTTACGGTGCTCATTTAGACGTAACTTATGTTACGGTGCTCATTTAGACATAACTTTGTGTTATGGTGCTCTTTTAGACTCACACGTGTTGAGGTGCTCATTATCAATTACATTGTACAAATTTTACATTTGATCTTTGTCTTGTTTGGTTACTTGCGTGTTTACATAATGCATTGGTGATGCTAGACACATGAATTGTACTACTTTTCAAAAACTTATACTATATGTACAAAACTAAGTAGTACTCACCTACATTATATGTTGACAAAATTATTTTCGTGCATGTTTCAGGATAAGCTGCTTGACGCTTCACATAGAACTCTGGACTTAGATTAAATCAATCAATTATCTTTATTTTTGTTGTCTTGTATTTAATTTCACTTGTTGTAAAACAATATTCAATAATCATATATTTACATTTTAGTACCATGAGCTTTTGAACAATCGTCACTACGTAGCACCTCGAAGATTCCGCCATCGGTTGGGGTGTTACAGATTGGTATCAGAGCCATGGTTATAGGGAACTAGGTTACTAGATGAAATAGGCCTAGACTATAACCGAACTTCAACTTTCATGCATTATACTTCCTAAATTACCTTACCCCTCATTTCCCTCTACTTTCCTTCCTCTATCTTCTCTTCTTCTCCATTTCTCCTCATCTTTCATCCTGGTGCATAGAGATGGTGTCCTACAAGGAGTGGAAAGCCTACATCATCATGGAACGAGAACAGTACCTTTCATGAAGACACTCTTAGGCATAATGCCTACTCTTATTCTGCTCCTTCAAAGTTGTTGAACTTTAATGAGTGTGATAAGGACACGTGCAATCTGAAAGGGTGGATGCCTGTACACTGGGTTTTCTGGCATAGGCAAGCATAGCGCATAAATCCATTTACGGACCTGTTATGCTTACCTGGGGATTCCTGGAGTGAGTGTCCACTTATAGGCTAAAGCATGTCTTCTTTGATCACCATTGGGTTCAATTCCTTTGAAAAGTCAACGTTCTTGTTGGGCTTTACAGCTAGACAAGGGCACTCCAAGCATTTTATGCAAGCTTTTTCAAAAATACTCTCTCGATTCATATACAATATTTTGTATTCCACGATTTTCATATATTGCTTACAAGTTCATACTTTCATAACCATCTATGGATTTCATAATCGCACTTCACTTTACCATCTTAGCCATTTTTTTTAAAATATTCAACACCCTACCCAAATCATATTATTTCATTTCTCCACATGTTATTTATTTTAAAAAAAACTATAACCTCATACTTTAGCACAAACTAAAGATTTCTAAAACTTGTTGTATTACCTAGTAACTTTACAAAGTACATATTTTCCTCGAACTTAAATTCAATTGTTTATTTATTGATGTAACAAACGATTTTCTATATAATGCTTTAAACTATTAAAAAAAATCACTAATAAAACCTTGATCTTCAAAACCTAATGTCATGTTTGAAATCTCCAACTAACAGGAATATTTTAATCAAAGCCTACTTAGCTTGTACTATTTAACAACTTTTGTCTTATGTACAAAACCAATTTTGAAAATAATTTTTTAGGAATAATATCTAGTCTCTAGATTCTCCATCGACACTCACTCATTTTCAATTTGTTCAAATTTTTACAATATTTGGCATATACCACAATCATGTTTTCTTATACACTTGATTATAACCTTTGATCCAAACCCCAAAATTTACACTGCTACATAATCTCCTCACTATAAAATAAACTCTTTATCAACTATCTTCACATTCACTATCTCTCACAACCTTGATTCTGCTTCAAGATTTTTCATCATCCTCTCAAGAACTAAATTCATATCCTTCACCTTCTCACACATGAGCTAGTTACCCATGATAATCAAACTACTAAAAACCTGATACTTGATTCTACAGGATTTTTCCAAAACATCATTGTTTGTGAAACTTGATTTCCCCTTAATTTGACTATTCACTGGACATTTAATTATTCATGATACTCGTGTTTTCATTTTCTTGATCTTATTATCATTTTGTACCCAATTATGTCATACTCATAGGCATATAACATCTAGAAATTTCCTTGCATACTATTGTGTACGTACACAGATTGGAAATTTATCATATTCGATTACGTTTATTTTATATCGTATAAGTTTCAGACTCCACCTTACATTTTATTGAAACATTTGGACTTGATTTCCATGAAAATCAAACTACTAAAAACTTAATACTTGATCCTACGGGGCTTTTCTAAAAACATCATTGTTTGTTATATGAAACTTGAATTTTTCCCTTAATTTGACAATCTATTGAACATTTAGTTATTCATGATACTCGTAATCTATTTCTATAGGCCACTAAGATAACACTTACACTTAATGGTTGCAGTACTTACAAACTTGCTTGCACGTGTGTATTATCCACGCAACTCTGATAAACATTTCATTTAAAGGGCTCCTCGGACGAGTGGTAGCCCATACTTAAATACAGTTATGCTTACAAGACATTGCAAACCAATGCAATTACATGGCCTCATTTCATTGATAACATCTCATTGTAACTCAACGTGTTTGTTGTGTCATCTTCTTGGGAAACTTATTTGCTGTAATGTGTGTTAGATTAGGATCATAGAAGGACATAAAACCCTAATGTAAGGTAAATTGGTGATTCCGGTCCGGAACGTAATCATGAATTTACAGGTGCGTTAGGGTAGTATGAAATTCTATTAGAGTTTTTGGTAGACGTCCAGTACGTTTTCAAGGTATCAAAGGTGTGGTGGGTTAGCTGCGGTACACCCTGTATACAAACACTAATGATGCATTGAAAGTGAGACTGGAAGTCGGACCAGGAACAAACTCTAGTTACTTGGTAGTTCATTTAGTCTTTCTATAGTCAATCAACTCATGCAATTATTTTAGGAGTCCTAAAACTTGAAGTTTAGTGTCTTACTAGATTCTTATTCTCCTTATTATTCGAGACGAACCTAATCCAAATCCTTAACTTACCCCTATCAAACCTCATATCCAAATCATTCAAATTTTTCCAAACAGTTATCTTGATTTTTACCCAAGCATCCATAACCCTATGTTTCTAATAACTTCGGGACGAAGTTTCTAAAAGTAGGGGATGCTGTGACATCCGTCACTTTTCTTTTTATTTTCATTTTATAATAATAATAATAATAATAATAATAATAATAATAATAATAATAATAATAATAATAATAATAATAATAATAATAATAAGTAATAACTACATTTAAGTTTTAGTCTTAACCCAACCCCTCCTACCTGACCCCCCTTATTTTAAACGAAGCCCACTCAAAAAAAAATAATAATAATAATAATTATCCAAAGCCCATGAGCTAAGGTCCGGCCCACCCTTCCTTTTCTTTTTTGATTCTGCGCGACATACAGCAACAACAGTTGACCAAGGAAGTCTCACCTTTGACCATTCAATTTGCCTAATTTTGGAAGGCTAAATCAAATTAACGAATGACATATTGTTTGACTGATCATTACGCATCTACATCAGCTTATATGGCCGCAATTACAGCTCATAATGAGCGTGATTTGATCTTTTCAAACCGACTTTGGTGTCTATAAAATCGAACCATTGACTCAAAATTAAGGATAAATTCACATCTAAAACTCCATATCGTCATCCCCTTTACAAGAATCAGCGACTAATTACATCAAACACACACACACATTAAAGAATTGAAGTTTTGTTGACCTTTGATTGACTCGACGTCTGGAACCAATTTTCAACCAGTAAGTTTCGATTGATTACATGCTATTATTCTTTGATAGGGTCCGATTAATAACCCTATTGATACTGGGGTTATTGCTCGTTATTTAGTACAGTTGTAGAGCTAGGGTTCTAAGGTCTAAATGGGGAAGATGATACAAAATCTTAACTCTTTAAAAGCATTTCGGAATTTATTTTACACAAGTATCTGATCTGGATCAGATGGTATTCTGCGTTGTTTGAGAACATTGGGGCATGAGTTCGATTCATGACATCAACGCTTTTCTATCTCTTTTTATTAATAAAATCCTATCATCACACTAACACACTATATAATTATACATCTCTGTTTAAAACTCGTTCTCAGGGTGTGGCCTAGTGGTGGCCACACTTGTGATAATGCTTTGGACCGGGTCAGACCCGGGTTCGATCCCCACAAACAACACACATTTTTTTTATCCCTTTCTTTCTTATACTTATGATATTAACTTTTAAAATACATTTTTAATACTAAACATTGTTTATAAATTCTACAAAATTTATTTTATGTTATTCAAATGATAAACTTTATTATTCAATTTTTAGTTTTTCAAAAATAATTTATTTAATATATATTATAAATATTACAAGTTTATTCATTTATAATTGTAAAATTCTATAAAAATATTAAAACGACTTTGTAAAAGTCCACAAAAAATATTCTAAGTTTATAAATCAATAAACATTTCTGAAATAATTTTTATTTCAGAAAAATCACTTATTTAATATTTTTAATCACTTTTTGTTAGTTTTAATCATAAATAAATCATAATAAATTCATTTTTCAATATTTTTGTACCAAAATTTTACATAAATTATTTCTATTCATTTGGAACAAAAATAAAATTTTTAATTTAAAAATTCTTTAATTTTAATATTTTTTTAATATTAAAGTTATATTTTGACAATTTGAAATAAATAGATTTAATATTCTATTTATAAGAAAATAATTTTATAAAAATTATTTTCACACTTAAAACTTTACATCGTGAACATCTTTGATCTATAATTTACAAAAAGACTTTTGTTCATTTATTTATCAAAATTCTCTTATTTATTAAACGTTTAAATTATTAATCAAGCGAACACTTATCCCCAATTCGAGACCCTAGAAAATACTTATAGACCAAATAGACTTAGACTTATTTGTTACATTATACATAGGGTGATACTTGGCAACGTTGGATTATACTTATTCAATTACACAAGACTTACCACCTTGCTAAGGTGAGTGTTACTTATCCCCTTTTTCGCTTTTACAATTTTTGGGGTGATTCATGCACAACTATACAAAGCTTTCATATTCATTTACACATACATCTTTATTCATTTACAATTCATATACGTGTCTTGATTATCTTTGTGCTTATGCTTGAACATGAACGTAGCTTACATACAAAAGCATACATTTAGACATAACTTATGTTATGGTGCTCTTTACACTCAGACGTAACTTATGTTACGGTGCTCATTTAGACGTAACTTATGTTACGGTGCTCATTTAGACATAACTTTGTGTTATGGTGCTCTTTTAGACTCACACGTGTTGAGGTGCTCATTATCAATTACATTGTACAAATTTTACATTTGATCTTTGTCTTGTTTGGTTACTTGCGTGTTTACATAATGCATTGGTGATGCTAGACACATGAATTGTACTACTTTTCAAAAACTTATACTATATGTACATAACTAAGTAGTACTCACCAACATTATATGTTGACAAAATTATTTTCGTGCATGTTTCAGGATAAGCTGCTTGACGCTTCACATAGGACTTTGGACTTAGATTAAATCAATCAATTATCTTTATTTTTGTTGTCTTGTATTTAATTTCACTTGTTGTAAAACAATATTCAATAATCATATATTTACATTTTAGTACCATGAACTTTTGAACAATCGTCACTACGTGGCACCTTGATGATTCCGCCATCGGTTGGGGTGTTACACATCTTGATCTTCACAAGCCAACAACATATCATCTACATAAAGTAGTAAATGCACAAACTTTCCTGCGTTATATTCTTTGATGTAGACAGAAGCATCATAGCTACTTCAGAGAAACCAATAGAAATTATGTATTCATCAAATCTCCTGTACCATTGTCGGGTGAATGCTTCAACCTATACAAAACATACCATCTCCTCTTTCCATGGCTCTTCAAAATATAAAGGTTAAGTCATATAGATCTTCTTTTCTAAGTTTCCATAAGGAATGATGTTTAACATCCATTTGTTCTAATTCTAAGTTTAATACAGCTGTCAAGGCTAGTATTGTTCTTATTGATGATTTTTTAACAACTGGAGGGAATATCTCATTGTAATAAATACTTGTCTATGAGTAAAGCCTTTTGCTACCAGTTTGCTTTAAGCTGTAACGCCCAGAGTTTCTCGAATAATATAATAATAATAATTTATTCATAAAACTATTCGTTAATTCGTTAACAATATTTTCTCATTAACAAGAAATACATTCTTAGTTATTTACAAATTTAATTATCTAAATTCGCCAAATAACGGGTTGTAAGTAATAACACGCTAGTAACCGACCCTTATCCTTGTAAATTTCTAAACATGACCTAAAATATATATCAAATACATGGTCCAACCACTCGTTTTAAGTCGGTTTATATAAATAAATTTAACAAAATAACTATTTTAGCGGTTAAACAAGACATGTAATTTAAACGAGACCGAGTCGTTAACAGGTTCGTATACACAATAACCATTCACCTAACCCACCTAATAAACCATACCTATAAAAACTATCCTTCTTCTTCCTCATTTCACCTTCACTAAAACCCTAGCCACCACCACCTCTTGAACCTTCCATCTTATTCTCCTCCTTGCCTCTACAAACACACATACACACACACACACAAATCTGCACACCAAACCATCGCCGACCACAACAACCTATCAACTTCAGGTCCGGCTCCCTCCTCTGTTTCGTGTCCAAGTAACAACCATCGCCTCAACCGCCGCCGCCAAACACCCTCATCCCCTTCCAAACATTTAAGCTTCCCTCTCCTCTCTTTAATCCGGTCGTTTGACTTGGTTTCTGATCGAATCGTCAGTCAACCGCAACAATAACAACCTACCATCAATTACCAACTCCTTCTTTCCCTCTTCAGAACAACAGCGACAAAGGAGAAGGTGCGACGATCGAGGATGGACTCCTGGACTGTTGGTTGTTGCTCCGGCCAGCCTTGTACAAACAGGTAACGTGTTTTCAAATCTCGGACTCTGTTGGTCGATTGATCTTTGGTTCAGGTTCATTATTTTGTTTCAAATCTGGATAATCGGGTCATGGGCTTGAAAGGGTCTTTGATTGGGTTTTTGTCACACCCTCAAAATCCACTTGCAAAGTTTTACCGCGAGGCGCATGACAAACCAGGATCCAAACCAACGATCACAATAAACAAGTCTAAATGAACATAATGCAATTTCAAAAACAATGTTTAAAATCCCCAATTACAGCGGAAGCTTATTCAAAACATAATCCAAAATAAACCAAATGTTCAACGTTTGAAAAAAACCATGCAACCCTAACTAGACGCCGTGCAGACGTGTGCGCCCTAGTCCAGTAGTGCTACCTTAGCGACCTGAGAAAACATGTAAAAGTTTACGTCAGCACAAAAATGCTGGTGAGTTTACAGGTTTGTAATCCAAGTACCAAGTTCAACCTGTCCATACTATAACAAATCGAAAACCAAAGTACGCTAGCTAGGCGTATGTTTTGTTACTATCACGATTGGAAAACCATTACTAACTCGCAACCCAGATGTTGTGCCCGATGTAGTAAACCTGTTGTTCCTGTTTGAGACAATATGCACTCGCCCGGCCCTCCAAGCCGACGAGCGGGGTTGGTCATTCCCAATAGCGCTATTCACATTTCCCCGTTGTGCAAACCCGCACATTCATGGTTCCCCCCGGGACTTCCAAAGATCGTATAGTAAACCATAGAAACCCATAGTATGACAGTAGTTACCAAACATAAGTTTTAACACATGTTTTCTCCCCCGAAAAGTGAAACCAGTTAAAAGAGGCGCCGTAAACTCACCTTAAGTTGTGTTACTTCGTAATATGAATAAACTCAGCAGCTATGCTAGTCCCGTAAAGCGGCGACCTAACATATGACAGTTACAAGTACTTAGACTAATAACCCGCAGGTTAGTTAGTCCCTAGATGTCCAGACCATAACCAAGTTCATTTGAAAACACCGTGACTGTTTAACTGACCCAATGTACAAGACTCGACATCCCATTGGTGACCCGAGACTCCCCGTGTTATGTTTACGCTCTCATACATACAATCATGCAATCATACTTAACATACGTTAACGACCAACAAGTTATAGCACGTAGTTCACGTATCACATAATTACATCCAAACATATGTTACCAAATTATTAGATATGTTACGGGGTTCCTAGCATGTTCCTAGATGTCAAATCGGGTCTCGGAATGCTAATTTACACTTACAGCAGCAGTACACGCGATTAGGAAAAGTCAACTAGCATTTAGGTTGGTCAACAGGCATTTAGGAAGGCTAATCGCATGTAATATAGGCATTTAGGGTCATAAGACATGTAAATCTTGAGTTTATAGGCGATTAGGGCTATAAGACATGTATTTCAGGACTTAACTAGCATTTAGGATCACAATTGCATGTAATAGAGGCATTTAGCCCCCAATTGCATGGTATATAGGCGATTAGGGCATCTTTATAGGCGATTGGCCTCCTAATCGCCTATAACATAGGCGATTAGGGTTGCTAATCGCCAGTAACCCAGCTGTTCCGGTTTTTCGCGCGTTTAACACTCCAAATCAGATCCAGAACGCGTGTAATCATCAAATATCAATCTAATAACTATACCAAACATGTTTAAACCAAAATCCTTCGTTTAACCTCGTTCTATCAGTCATGCATGTAACCATGTAATCCAAACACAATACACATAGCATGAAACATCACATTAACATGCATAACTATAACCCTAATGAACAATTACTCAGATCCTATCATCATGCCATCATTATTAATCTGAAACTAACCTAATAACATGTAATCATCCATCTTGAATCATAAAAACCCTAGCTTTTGATTGAAAACCCACATACTTCATGCATGCTACTTAGAATCCAATTAACAATGATTATTAACGATTTTCAGAAGACTCATGCGTTTTAAAACAGGTCTGGACCGTTAGGGATTTAATAAAAATGTTTATAAAGATTTCATGGATGAAAATCACACCTTAGATTGTGTTAGATTGATGAAATAAGCTTGAAACCTTGTGTTTTGATCCAAAATCACGTTCCAGAGGTTGTGTGTGTGTTGGGGCGGGTTATGGGACGACTAGGGTTGTTATTATGAAGTTTAGGAGGTCAAGCATTGTATTTATAGTCGTTTTTAGTCGTCCAGCACGTAACACGCGATTGTGCAGCATTTACACGCGATTAGCATTGCTAATCGCATGACTGTGCATGCATTTAGGGCTAATCGCCCCCTAAAGCATGCATTTGGCATGCTACTCGCCCCTGATGTTGCCCAATCGCATACCCTATAGGCGATTGGGCTCCCATAATCACCTATAGGGGTTGGTTCCATGTATTTTGCGCGTTAAACCCCGTTTTAACATATGTTAACATATTTTCACATACCGACAAGTCACATAATGATTGTAAACACATAACACTTGCAAACAAACATATTCACACTCGTTCACCAATTCCCGGGACTCGAGACTTGTATGTTCCGTATGACCTGACGATTCTACGAATCGTCACCATTTGTACACTTCGTTAAGGACTGACATCTAATGAACCTCTAGACTAACATCCGATGATCCTCTATACTGAACTAACAGTTCCCGAACCATAACACGACTTAACTAACCCAGTTAAGTACAATATACGCGTGACTCGCTAAGGTAGACTTTCATCTAGACAACGTTGTTAACGAGAATTTGCCGGGTGTCACATCATCCCCACGTTGCACAAGTACCAAAAGGAATAACAAAAGGAGACAAACAAAAGATAGAAACCAAGAGAGAGATTTACCCGAGTTGTCACAACATCCCCACGTTAAAAGGAATCTCGCCCCAAGATTTATTCAGCAGCAGTGGAGACATATCTCGATTCGAACGCTTCCTTAGGAAAGAGATGAGGATACTTAGACTTCATCTGATCCTCCCGTTCCCAAGTGTACTCTGGTCCCCGGTTCGAGTTCCAGCGAACCTTCACAATGCGAATCTTGCTATGACGTAGGCTACGAATCTTGTAATCCAGAATCTCCACAGGTTCTTCCACAATCCGAAGACGATCATCAACCTTGATCTCTTCCAGTGGAACGATGAGAGACTCGTCAGCCAGACACTTCTTCAGGTTGGACACATGGAAGACGTTATGTACGTTACCGAGCTCCGTCGGTAAATCAAGACGATATGCCACCGGTCCAATCCGTTCCAGGATCGTAAATGGACCGACATATCGAGGGTTGAGTTTGCCACGCTTCCCAAAGCGTATGACGCCCTTCCACGGTGAAACTTTTAGAAGTACTTTGTCATCCACTTGGAATTCCAATGGTTTGCGACGTTGATCAGCATAACTCTTTTGCCGATCCCGTGCCGCTGCCAACCGGTTACGAATCTGTACGATCTTTTCCGAAGTTTCGTACACTAGTTCAGGCCCAGTGAGTTGACTCTCACCCACCTCAGCCCAACAAAGAGGAGACCGGCATTTCCGCCCGTACAGTGCCTCGAACGAAGCTGCCTTGATGCTCGTGTGGTAACTGTTGTTGTATGAGAATTCTACTAACGGTAGATGGGCTTCCCAACCCTTGCCAAAATCAATCACACATGCCCGCAGCATGTCTTCTAAAGTTTGAATCGTACGTTCACTCTGACCGTCAGTCTGTGGGTGATAAGCTGTACTCATGTCCAGCTGGGTACCCAAAGCTTTGTGTAAGGACTTCCAGAAGTGAGAAGTAAAATGGGAATCACGATCCGAAATAATAGAAACCGGCACCCCGTGCTTAGAAACAACTTCCTTCAAATAAAGACGAGCCAAACGATCCATGGTGTCGGTCTCCTTAATAGCGAGAAAATGGGCTGATTTTGTCAACCGATCAACAATCACCCATATCTTATCATTCCCGCTTGGTGACTTAGGAAGTTGCGTGACAAAATCCATTGTAATTCGTTCCCATTTCCACTCCGGAATTTCAGGTTGTTGCAAGAGACCCGACGGTTTCTGGTATTCCACTTTGACCTTAGCACAGGTCAAACATTTGCTCACGTATGAGGCTATATCCGACCTCATGTTTGGCCACCAGTAAAGCACTTTCAGATCTAGGTACATCTTATCCGAACCAGGATGAATAGAATACCGGGACTTGTGAGCCTCATCCAAGACAAGCTCCCGAAGTCCCCCGAATAAAGGAACCCATATGCGTTCTGCGAAGTAGTGCAGGCCATCCGGCCTTTGCTCGAGGTGCTTGTCAGCACCGTGCATAGTCTCAGCTTTAAGGTTTTCCTCCTTCAAAGCTTCTAACTGGGCAGAACGGAGTTGGTCAGGTAGAGAGGAATGAATGGTGAGTTGCAACGCCCGAACGCGACGAGGTTTAATTGATTCTTTCCTGCTCAAGGCGTCTGCTACCACATTCGCCTTGCCAGGATGGTACTTAATGGCGCAATCATAGTCATTCAGAAGTTCAATCCAACGACGTTGTCGTATGTTCAAATGTTGTTGGTCGAAAATGTGTTGAAGACTCTTGTGATCGGTGTAGATGGTGCATTTGGTACCGTACAAGTAATGTCTCCAAATTTTCAACGCGAATACCACTACACCCAACTCCAAGTCATGGGTGGTGTAGTTCTTCTCGTGCACCTTGAGTTGACGAGAAGCATACGCAATCACTTTCTCGCGTTGCATCAACACGCAACCGAGACCATGAATAGAAGCATCACAGTAAACAACGAAATCATCAGGGCCTTCAGGTAAAGACAAAATAGGAGCAGAACACAGTTTGGACTTCAGTTCTTGAAATGCCGACTCTTGTGGTTCACCCCAGTCGAATTTTCTATCCTTCTGAGTAAGAGTGGTGAGAGGTTGAGCAATCTTCGAGAACCCCATAATGAAACGACGATAATAGCCCGCAAGGCCTAGAAATTGCCGCACCTCAGTTGGCGTCTTTGGTGCTCCCAAGTCCTTGATCGCTTCGATCTTAGCTGGATCGACATGAATTCCTAGTTCATTAACCACATGTCCTAGGAACTGAACTTCGCGTAACCAAAAGTCACACTTTGAGAACTTAGCGTAAAGTTGTTCCCGTCGTAAGAGTTCCAAAACCAAACGCAGGTGTTCCTCGTGTTCGGTCTTGTTCTTGGAGTAAATCAGGATGTCATCAATAAACACAATGACGAACTTGTCAAGATATGGTTTGCAAACGCGGTTCATCAAATCCATGAAAACCGCCGGTGCGTTCGTGAGACCGAAAGGCATGACCAAGAACTCATAATGGCCATAACGTGTACGAAAGGCAGTCTTTGCAACGTCAGCTTCCCTTACGCGCAACTGGTGATAACCGGACCTCAAATCAATCTTTGAGTAGTAGCTAGAACCCTGGAGTTGGTCGAATAGATCATCAATACGTGGAAGAGGATAACGGTTCTTGACAGTCAATTTGTTCAGTTCTCTGTAATCCACACACAATCAGAAACTTCCATCCTTCTTCTTGACGAATAGAATCGGGGCTCCCCAAGGGGAAGAACTTGGTCTGATGAAACTCTTGTCCAAGAGTTCCTGTAACTGACTAGACAATTCCTGCATCTCGGGAGGTGCAAGATGGTAGGGGGCCCGAGCAATAGGAGCAGCCCCTGGTACAAGATCAATACCGAACTCAACCTGACGGTGGGGAGGAAGACCAGATAAATCATCAGGAAATACATCAGGAAACTCGCGTACAACAGGAATATCGTCGATCTTCTTCTCATCGCTAGAGGAAACAGATAAAAGTGCTAAAACGGCCGAATAACCCTTTCGAAGACACTTAAGGGCTTTCATACTAGAGATGATATTTAGCGGAACACCACCCTTGATACCGTACACAGAAAGGAATTCTCCATCAGGGAGAGGAATCCGAATAATCTTGTCGTAACAGACAATCTCCGCGCGATACAAAGACAACCAATCCATGCCTACCACAACATCAAAACTACCCAAAGGTACCGGCATAAGGTCGATGGGGAACGACAAACCCGACAACTCTAGTTGACACTCCCGAAGGATACAAGTAGCTTCAATCGTTTTACCGTCAGCCAACTCAATAATATACTTAGCTTCTAATGGTACGGGTACTACATCTAGCAGTCGACTAACTTCCACAGATATAAAACTCTTGTCGGCACCAGAATCAAATAAAACACTAACAGAGCGATTATTGAGAAGGAACGTACCGGTAACTGTGTCAGGATCCTGTCTAGCCTCAGCGGCTCCAATGACGAAGGCACGTGCATTCCTGCCACCGCCCCCGTTGTTTCCGCCCTGCTTCAGTTTCGGGCAATCCTTCTTGTAATGCCCAGTCTCACCACAGTTGTAACATCCTTGTCTTCCCGTAGTTCCTTGAGCAGCAGGAGCCAGGGTATTGCTTGGGGCCTGGGTCGATGGAAGTGTAGCCCGGCAATCTTTAGCAAAATGCCCAAATCGCTGGCAGCGATGGCAACGATTACTGTCGCAGTTCCCTTGATAATGACGCCCACACTTGTTGCATTTAGGCAGTTTCCCCGCATAACCACCCTGTTTGTTACCCGAAGAAGAAGAACCCCCGTTATCGAACCTCTTACCTTGCTGTGCTGATCCAGATCCTTTCCCCTCGTTTTCCCACTTACGCTTGTTATTCTCCGGGGCCTTAACAGTCGAACCCTTAGCAGGCAAAATACCCTCATTCACCTTCAAGTTGGTCATCCTATGAGCCGATCGGACCACCTCTGAGTATGTAGGATGATTTCCCGCAGCTACCAACCCTGCGATTTCTGGTACTAGCCCCGAAATATAGTGCTCAATCCTCCTGTACTCTGGCACATGCAGATCAGGACACAGCACTGCCAACTCATTACGCCTTACAGTATACTTTTCAATTTCGGACCCAGTCATCTTGAGGTTCCACACCTCGTGCTCTAACTTCTGCACCTCTTCCCTTGGACAGTATTCTCGCTTCAGCAGTTGCACAAAATTCTCCCAAGGCATAGCATAAGCCTCCCCAATACCCATGTTCTGAGTGATGTTATTCCACCAGGTCAAAGCAACATCCTGGAATAATGCAGCAGCATACTTGACTCGATCCTCTGGGAGACAGTTACACATCAGAAACACTGACTCCACCTTTTCCAACCACCTGAGTAGGCTCACCGCACCCTCAGTGCCAGAGAATTCCTGGGGTTTACAGTCCCGGAACATCTTATAGGTACACATGGGTGGGGGTGGGTTAACAGGACCACCTGAAATAAAATGCGTGAGAAAACACGATGAATGTAAACAAGGTTCACCAATGAGGCAAAGAAAATGGATAAATCAACTTACCACCACCATTGTGCCCTAACTGGAAGGCAGCTTGTAGCAAATTGTTCAGATCATCCTGTGATAGATTAACACCTCCACGACCACCAGCACCACCGCGACCACCACCACGTCCACCATTGCGACCACCTCCACGTCCTCCTCGTACTCCAGACATAATTCTGACAGAAAGAACGAGAAAATTTAGTTTCTCATTACGCCTTACAGTATACTTTTCAATTTCGGACCCAGTCATCTTGAGGTTCCACACCTCGTGCTCTAACTTCTGCACCTCTTCCCTTGGACAGTATTCTCGCTTCAGCAGTTGCACAAAATTCTCCCAAGGCATAGCATAAGCCTCCCCAATACCCATGTTCTGAGTGATGTTATTCCACCAGGTCAAAGCAACATCCTGGAATAATGCAGCAGCATACTTGACTCGATCCTCTGGGAGACAGTTACACATCAGAAACACTGACTCCACCTTTTCCAACCACCTGAGTAGGCTCACCGCACCCTCAGTGCCAGAGAATTCCTGGGGTTTACAGTCCCGGAACATCTTATAGGTACACATGGGTGGGGGTGGGTTAACAGGACCACCTGAAATAAAATGCGTGAGAAAACACGATGAATGTAAACAAGGTTCACCAATGAGGCAAAGAAAATGGATAAATCAACTTACCACCACCATTGTGCCCTAACTGGAAGGCAGCTTGTAGCAAATTGTTCAGATCATCCTGTGATAGATTAACACCTCCACGACCACCAGCACCACCGCGACCACCACCACGTCCACCATTGCGACCACCTCCACGTCCTCCTCGTACTCCAGACATAATTCTGACAGAAAGAACGAGAAAATTTAGTTTCTCATTACGCCTTACAGTATACTTTTCAATTTCGGACCCAGTCATCTTGAGGTTCCACACCTCGTGCTCTAACTTCTGCACCTCTTCCCTTGGACAGTATTCTCGCTTCAGCAGTTGCACAAAATTCTCCCAAGGCATAGCATAAGCCTCCCCAATACCCATGTTCTGAGTGATGTTATTCCACCAGGTCAAAGCAACATCCTGGAATAATGCAGCAGCATACTTGACTCGATCCTCTGGGAGACAGTTACACATCAGAAACACTGACTCCACCTTTTCCAACCACCTGAGTAGGCTCACCGCACCCTCAGTGCCAGAGAATTCCTGGGGTTTACAGTCCCGGAACATCTTATAGGTACACATGGGTGGGGGTGGGTTAACAGGACCACCTGAAATAAAATGCGTGAGAAAACACGATGAATGTAAACAAGGTTCACCAATGAGGCAAAGAAAATGGATAAATCAACTTACCACCACCATTGTGCCCTAACTGGAAGGCAGCTTGTAGCAAATTGTTCAGATCATCCTGTGATAGATTAACACCTCCACGACCACCAGCACCACCGCGACCACCACCACGTCCACCATTGCGACCACCTCCACGTCCTCCTCGTACTCCAGACATAATTCTGACAGAAAGAACGAGAAAATTTAGTTTCTCATTACGCCTTACAGTATACTTTTCAATTTCGGACCCAGTCATCTTGAGGTTCCACACCTCGTGCTCTAACTTCTGCACCTCTTCCCTTGGACAGTATTCTCGCTTCAGCAGTTGCACAAAATTCTCCCAAGGCATAGCATAAGCCTCCCCAATACCCATGTTCTGAGTGATGTTATTCCACCAGGTCAAAGCAACATCCTGGAATAATGCAGCAGCATACTTGACTCGATCCTCTGGGAGACAGTTACACATCAGAAACACTGACTCCACCTTTCCCAACCACCTGAGTAGGCTCACCGCACCCTCAGTGCCAGAGAATTCCTGGGGTTTACAGTCCCGGAACATCTTATAGGTACACATGGGTGGGGGTGGGTTAACAGGACCACCTGAAATAAAATGCGTGAGAAAACACGATGAATGTAAACAAGGTTCACCAATGAGGCAAAGAAAATGGATAAATCAACTTACCACCACCATTGTGCCCTAACTGGAAGGCAGCTTGTAGCAAATTGTTCAGATCATCCTGTGATAGATTAACACCTCCACGACCACCAGCACCACCGCGACCACCACCACGTCCACCATTGCGACCACCTCCACGTCCTCCTCGTACTCCAGACATAATTCTGACAGAAAGAACGAGAAAATTTAGTTTCTCATTACGCCTTACAGTATACTTTTCAATTTCGGACCCAGTCATCTTGAGGTTCCACACCTCGTGCTCTAACTTCTGCACCTCTTCCCTTGGACAGTATTCTCGCTTCAGCAGTTGCACAAAATTCTCCCAAGGCATAGCATAAGCCTCCCCAATACCCATGTTCTGAGTGATGTTATTCCACCAGGTCAAAGCAACATCCTGGAATAATGCAGCAGCATACTTGACTCGATCCTCTGGGAGACAGTTACACATCAGAAACACTGACTCCACCTTTCCCAACCACCTGAGTAGGCTCACCGCACCCTCAGTGCCAGAGAATTCCTGGGGTTTACAGTCCCGGAACATCTTATAGGTACACATGGGTGGGGGTGGGTTAACAGGACCACCTGAAATAAAATGCGTGAGAAAACACGATGAATGTAAACAAGGTTCACCAATGAGGCAAAGAAAATGGATAAATCAACTTACCACCACCATTGTGCCCTAACTGGAAGGCAGCTTGTAGCAAATTGTTCAGATCATCCTGTGATAGATTAACACCTCCACGACCACCAGCACCACCGCGACCACCACCACGTCCACCATTGCGACCACCTCCACGTCCTCCTCGTACTCCAGACATAATTCTGACAGAAAGAACGAGAAAATTTAGTTTCTCATTACGCCTTACAGTATACTTTTCAATTTCGGACCCAGTCATCTTGAGGTTCCACACCTCGTGCTCTAACTTCTGCACCTCTTCCCTTGGACAGTATTCTCGCTTCAGCAGTTGCACAAAATTCTCCCAAGGCATAGCATAAGCCTCCCCAATACCCATGTTCTGAGTGATGTTATTCCACCAGGTCAAAGCAACATCCTGGAATAATGCAGCAGCATACTTGACTCGATCCTCTGGGAGACAGTTACACATCAGAAACACTGACTCCACCTTTTCCAACCACCTGAGTAGGCTCACCGCACCCTCAGTGCCAGAGAATTCCTGGGGTTTACAGTCCCGGAACATCTTATAGGTACACATGGGTGGGGGTGGGTTAACAGGACCACCTGAAATAAAATGCGTGAGAAAACACGATGAATGTAAACAAGGTTCACCAATGAGGCAAAGAAAATGGATAAATCAACTTACCACCACCATTGTGCCCTAACTGGAAGGCAGCTTGTAGCAAATTGTTCAGATCATCCTGTGATAGATTAACACCTCCACGACCACCAGCACCACCGCGACCACCACCACGTCCACCATTGCGACCACCTCCACGTCCTCCTCGTACTCCAGACATAATTCTGACAGAAAGAACGAGAAAATTTAGTTTCGCAGCTAATGATAACCACTAACGTTCACAAGATCAAAGCTAGATCCAATCCAGGACTATCCCTTCAAACCCAGAGCTCACTAGGGCTTCCATGCATTTCGGTTTATGATTTTGTGTGCACCCAAAATGATAAACCGCTCTACATGGTCCTCCAAGTGTTCTCCTAGTTCAAAGTGCAAATCACCGAACATAGATTCTTAGCTATACACCGTAATACTACGGTAGTTTATGGCAAGTGTTTCTATTGGAGTATGAAAGGGAGATGTCCGAGCCTTGGACAAATCTCAAGAGTACACGATTTACCCCAATACACCACACTGCCTAGAAAGCAAGTAACTCGACCTAGGATAGAACGGATGATGTAACATAGAAAAATCAGATGATTTAGAGACACCCCGACAGCCCATACGTAATCCATCAAAATGTTTAGTACTATGTGATCGTCTAGTGTGTGCGACTCGGCTATAGACTAGACTCTACATGCAGTCCTAGTTCACTATAACCATTGGCTCTGATACCAATCTGTCACACCCTCAAAATCCACTTGCGGAGTTTTACCGCGAGGCGCATGACAAACCAGGATCCAAACCAACGATCACAATAAACAAGTCTAAATGAACATAATGCAATTTCAAAAACAATGTTTAAAATCCCCAATTACAGCGGAAGCTTATTCAAAACATAATCCAAAATAAACTAAATGTTCAACGTTTGAAAAAACCATGCAACCCTAACTAGACGCCGTGCAGACGCGTGCGCCCTAGTCCAGTAGTGCTACCTTAGCGACCTGAGAAAACATGTAAAAGTTTACGTCAGCACAAAAATGCTGGTGAGTTTACAGGTTTGTAATCCAAGTACCAAGTTCAACCTGTCCATACTATAACAAATCGAAAACCAAAGTACGCTAGCTAGGCGTATGTTTTGTTACTATCACGATTGGAAAACCATTACTAACTCGCAACCCAGATGTTGTGCCCGATGTAGTAAACCTGTTGTTCCTGTTTGAGACAATATGCACTCGCCCGGCCCTCCAAGCCGACGAGCGGGGTTGGTCATTCCCAATAGCGCTATTCACATTTCCCCGTTGTGCAAACCCGCACATTCATGGTTCCCCCCGGGTAGGGGTGTTCAAAATCTGATAATCCGAATTTCGGATATCCGAATTTCGGATAATCCGAAATTTCGGATAGTCAATATTGAGATCCGAATCCGAATCCGAAATTTCGGATATCCGAAATTCGGATATCCGAAATTTCGGATTCGGATTCGGATCATCCAACGGATAATCCGAAACTTAAAAAAAATTTAAAAAATAATAAAAAATAATAAACAAACTATAAAAAACGTTCTCCTTTATGCCTAAAACGTGAACCTATTAAAAAAACAAAAATCGAAGTTAGATAACCGAAATTTGAACAACAAATATATAAAAAAAAAACTTATTATTTTGATGGAAGGGGGCTGTGGAGGTCGGATACGAGGTGGACGGGGGCTGTTATAGAGGAGAGAAGAGGGAGCAACAGCTATGGATTAGAGGAGTATGGACTTAGAGTTAGAAGGATTAAGGATTTAGGATTGTGTATTGTGTTATGTAGTGTATATAATATTATATATATATATATATTTAATATTCGGATTCGGATAATCCGATTATCCGAAAATTTTCAAAATCAGGATCCGAATCCGAATCCGAAATTTCGGATAATCCGATTTTCGGATATCCGAAAATCGGATTATCCAAAATTTCGGATAATTCGGATTCGGATTTTCGGATTTTTCGGATTCGAATTTTGGATTATCCGATTTTGAACAGCCCTACCCCCGGGACTTCCAAAGATCGTATAGTAAACCATAGAAACCCATAGTATGACAGTAGTTACCAAACATAAGTTTTAACACATGTTTTCTCCCCCGAAAAGTGAAACCAGTTAAAAGAGGGGCCGTAAACTCACCTTAAGTTGCGTTACTTCGTAATATGAATAAACTCAGCAGCTATGCTAGTCCCGTAAAGCGGCGACCTAACATATGACAGTTACAAGTACTTAGACTAATAACCCGCAGGTTAGTTAGTCCCTAGATGTCCAGACCATAACCAAGTTCGTTTGAAAACACCGTGACTGTTTAACTGACCCAATGTACAAGACTCGACATCCCATTGGTGACCCGAGACTCCCCGTGTTATGTTTACGCTCTCATACATACAATCATGCAATCATACTTAACATACGTTAGCGACCAACAAGTTATAGCACGTAGTTCACGTATCACATAATTACATCCAAACATATGTTACCAAATTATTAGATATGTTACGGGGTTCCTAGCATGTTCCTAGATGTCAAATCGGGTCTCGGAATGCTAATTTACACTTACAGCAGCAGTACACGCGATTAGGAAAAGTCAACTAGCATTTAGGTTGGTCAACAGGCATTTAGGAAGGCTAATCGCATGTAATATAGGCATTTAGGGTCATAAGACATGTAAATCTTGAGTTTATAGGCGATTAGGGCTATAAGACATGTATTTCAGGACTTAACTAGCATTTAGGATCACAATTGCATGTAATAGAGGCATTTAGCCCCCAATTGCATGGTATATAGGCGATTAGGGCATCTTTATAGGCGATTGGCCTCCTAATCGCCTATAACATAGGCGATTAGGGTTGCTAATCGCCAGTAACCCAGCTGTTCCGGTTTTTCGCGCGTTTAACACTCCAAATCAGATCCAGAACGCGTGTAATCATCAAATATCAATCTAATAACTATACCAAACATGTTTAAACCAAAATCCTTCGTTTAACCTCGTTCTATCAGTCCTGCATGTAACCATGTAATCCAAACACAATACACATAGCATGAAACATCACATTAACATGCATAACTATAACCCTAATGAACAATTACTCAGATCCTATCATCATGCCATCATTATTAATCTGAAACTAACCTAATAACATGTAATCATCCATCTTGAATCATAAAAACCCTAGCTTTTGATTGAAAACCCACATACTTCATGCATGCTACTTAGAATCCAATTAACAATGATTATTAACGATTTTCAGAAGACTCATGCGTTTTAAAACAGGTCTGGACCGTTAGGGATTTAATAAAAATGTTTATAAAGATTTCATGGATGAAAATCACACCTTAGATTGTGTTAGATTGATGAAATAAGCTTGAAACCTTGTGTTTTGATCCAAAATCGCGTTCCAGAGGTTGTGTGTGTGTTGGGGCGGGTTATGGGACGACTAGGGTTGTTATTATGAAGTTTAGGAGGTCAAGCATTGTATTTATAGTCGTTTTTAGTCGTCCAGCACGTAACATGCGATTGTGCAGCATTTACACGCGATTAGCATTGCTAATCGCATGACTGTGCATGCATTTAGGGCTAATCGCCCCCTAAAACATGCATTTGGCATGCTACTCGCCCCTGATGTTGCCCAATCGCATACCCTATAGGAGATTGGGCTCCCCTAATCGCCTATAGGGGTTGGTTCCATGTATTTTGCGCGTTAAACCCCGTTTTAACATATGTTAACACATTTTCACATACCGACAAGTCACATAATGATTGTAAACACATAACACTTGCAAACAAACATATTCACACTCGTTCACCAATTCCCAGGACTCGAGACTTGTATGTTCCGTATGACCTGACGATTCTACGAATCGTCACCATTTGTACACTTGGTTAAGGACTGACATCTAATGAACCTCTAGACTAACATCCGATGATCCTCTATACTGAACTAACAGTTCCCGAACCATAACACGACTTAACTAACCCAGTTAAGTACAATATACGCGTGACTCGCTAAGGAGACTTTCATCTAGACAACGTTGTTAACCTGAATTTGCCGGGTGTCACAGTTTTCCGCTGGTTTCTTGTTTCGGGTTAAATCTGGATCGCCGCCGGTGGAGATGTCTGGCTGGTTCAGGTTCTGTGACTGGGGATGGTCGTATATGGTGGCCTGAAAGTGTTTTGGAGAGATGTAGCGTTTGGGCCTCAATTCCTATTCCGTTTTCAGTTCGGGTCAACTATAGTCAACTGTGGTCAAAGCTGGTCAATAGTCAACCTCAGTCAAACATCCTCAGATCTGGTCAACATTTCTCAGACTTGCTTGAAGTTCGGCTTGGTCAACATAGTCAAATTTATAGACGAGTACATGTCAGTTCGCGAGTGTAACTAACGGGAAGGTATAACGCATGCCACGCCTCTAGTTTATTCTTTTCATGCATATTGTATATAAACGTTTATTCAAAAAGTGTAAAACGAACCGAACCGATTGTGACTAAAAGCTATCTTACTTGTGACTTGAACAAACGGAAAATACTAACGTATAATATACTTAATGTTGCGAGGATAATTAGATGTTATATATGTAAACATATCACTTATCAAGATGTGTAGTGTTTCATTCTTATAGCATTTTTTTTAGTAAATCATTCGTCGTGTAAAATAGCTTAGTTAAATAATGTGGCGCGTCGTGAAATTGGACTATTGAGAAAAATATAGACAACTTGAGTTTGTCTGGTTTCATACAAAAACAGAGGAGACTCTGCCCAAATTTTTATAAAATATAAGAAACATATCGGGCGTTCAAATCTATCATGTTATGTAATAAAGCTACGTTTTACATAGAGATTCTATCCAAACTTTATTTTGTCATAATGGGAGTAAATGATATGAACATATATTTATATATATAAACATAATAGTACAAATATTATTCGATTTTCAAAACAAAATTTAAAACAAGAGACAAGCTAAACATGGGTTATTTCACTACCTTAAATGCTTTTCTTCTAACTAATTACAAGTTGCAAATTCAAATATATATATATATATATATATATATTAAAGTATACATTATATATAACTATACATACGCGCATACTTTCAAGAAATCAAAACCAAGTCCTATCGGTTCGTTAAGTTATAAATACTTTAAGACGAGTATTGTTTACAATACGAGTCTAGGTAGTTGAATCAACTATCTTTACAACCAAGAAACGAAACAAGCGTATTTGCATTAGAATTTAAGGCATCGTTTATTTGTAATAGGATACAAGAGTTCAATTAATTCAAGTTCGGACTTGTTGCTACTTGCTAGTACTTGCACAATGAATTTCAGGTGAGTTTTACATAGCCCCTTTTCTATTTCACTATTTTGGGGTGAAACATGTTACAACATTCTATCTACAATTCAATCATAAAGTGTCTATGTGTTATTCTATGTTGCATTATGTCTTAAACATGACTAGGGTAAGCACAATATTCTAGCATAATCATTAACATTGATCAGCCGACGGTATACAATGATAGATCTATTGGATGACAATCCCACCCGGATACGTGTACCTCCTACATAGGTAGCGTGGGTGATTGTTATCGAATTCATAACATAATCGAGTGAACCATGAGCGTATGGGATGGACCACAATATTCTAGTCACAAGGTTTGATTATGCACTTGATTTACCTGATAGTATGTTTTCACATATGGACTAGACTTGCCATGACACTTGAATTGTACAAGTTTTATTCAATTATCAAAACCTATGTAATTCTCACCAACTTTTGTTGACCCAAAATATTTTCAAACTTAACATGTTTCAGGTTATAGCTTCGCTTGAAGACTAAAGTTAATGCTTGAAGATGCATATTTAGTATTTCTCATTTGATGTGTAAATTCTTGTAAAACAATTGTATGTAATTTATTTAAATCAATTATTGAAATGTATTATTTACCATGAGCTACTGAACAATCGTCAATACATGACATCCCGTTGTTTCCGCCATCGGTTGGGGTGCACATAAGCCTTGGCCCTTCTTTAAGTTTGAATATCCATTTGTATGGAATTGTCTTCTGCCTCTTTGGTTTATCTACTAATTCATGTGTCTCATTCTCATGTAGTGATTTTATTGCATATTTCATAGTATCAAACCACTGATCTTATGCTCTGAGTTAATGGCTTCATTAAATGTTAATGGTTCCTCCACACTTTCTAACTCAATTGCCATAAAGACATATGCCGAAATATCTTCATTTGTTTTGAATCTGATAGGAGAAATTATTTGTCTTCTAGGCGTGTCCCTTGCAAGATAATAAGGATCATCATCTGTGGTACTAGTCTCACCTGTACTAGTTCCTTCTACTACATTCTTTCCTGACCCACTGCCCTAATTAACCTTAAGCTGAACTCCAATGTCATTTTCTTTATGTTCACCCACTTATTTACTAATCACATCTTTATAAACTATATCCTCACTAATTTTCCATGACTTATATGTGCATAATCCAGAGAACTGAATATCCTTAAATTATAATACTCAACCCTAACTTCTTGACCATTACTCCATAGGTGTTTTCATGTCTATTGCTGTAGATGGTGATTTGTTTACTAGGTAAGCAACAGTTGAGACAACTTTAGCCTAAAATTTCTTTAGCATTCCAGCATTCAGCAACATACACCTAACTTTGTTTAACAATGTCCTGTTCATTCTCTCCACTAATCCATTTTGTTAGGGAGTTCCAAGAACAGTTAAATGCCTTGTTATTCCATATTTCTTACAAAACTTATTGAATTCGTTGGTACAAAACTCTAGGCCATTATTTGTCCTTAGTTTCTTCAATCTTCTATAGGTTTGAGTTTCTACCAAAGCCTTCAAATCTTTAAACTTTTGAAAAGCTTCATGTTTATGTTTCAAAACATATACATGTACCCTTCTTGAATAGTCATCTACAATAGATAGAAAATACTTGCTACACTAAGAGATCTTTGCTTTGCTGGGCCCCACGGGCCTGAGTGTACATAATCCAATATTCCCTTGGTTGTATGATGACCCTTCTTGTTTAATTTCACTCTATGTGTTTTACCTATTATACATGACTCACAAAAACCTACCCCATCTCTTTAAAGTCTCCAAGAACCTTCGGCTTTTTTAACTCAACATGACCCTAATCACAAAATGTCCCAAAATTTTGTGTCATAAAATGGATTCATTCACTTTATCCTTTTTTGCAACACAAGTTACATTTTGAACCACCTTTCCATTTTCCATTTAATGTGTAGATGTTATTTTCACCCCTTTTTCCTAATAACATGACCATAGATCCTTTTATCACCTTTGCTTTTCCATTCTTAGGACTCATATTAAATGCATTCTTTTCAAGTGTCCCAAGTGAAATAATATTCCATGTCAACCCAGGTATATACTTAACATTTTCTAGAGGTGTTTTAGTACCATTGTGTAATGTAACACCCCAACCGATAGCGGAATCATCGGGGTACACGATAGTGACAATTGTTCAAAAGCTCATGGTACTAAAGTGTAAATATTATTACATTGAATTTGCTAGTTTATTACATCGAGATAAAATACAAGATACAATGATTCTAAATCAACAAACTAAAGAGTCTAAACTGAAATTCAAATGGTTCTGAAATCTAAATATAAATCCAAAGGCTTAAAGAATATGTCTCAAAATCAACCTGAAACATGTATGAAAATAGTATTTATCAATACAACGAATTGTATTGGTGAGCATACCTTGTTTGCGTATGTATATAATAGATTCAAATGTGCTTGCAATTCATGTGCTATACAATTTGCTAATGTAAGTAAGTTGTACAAATGTTCAAAATCAAACCTATAAGAATCAAGAATGAAAAATTCAAGTGTCAAGAATAACATAACAATAACCAAGGGATTCCCTTCAAAAGGGTAAATCAAACAAGGGATATAAATCATAGTACTATTCATTGTTATGTTCGGCTCCACGTGAGTTAATGATTTCGACAAGCCATAAGTACACACGAACAAACATAAGGCAAACACATAAGGCACATATATGAATTGCATTTATAAAATTGTGATTAAACGTGATTAAGTTAATGAGTAAATAAGTGTACATGAAGCACCCCAAAAGTGTGAACACAAAAAAGGGGGAAATTATACTCACATTCACTAAGTTGTATAAACAACTAATCATCGTGAATGTATGTAAGGCAAATCCTGAAGACTCAACCTAAAGTTTCAAGTATCCAAAATAAGGTTCTAAACTTAAAAGAGTCTAGGGTTCCTAATCTAAGGCACCTTGGATGTCTAGTCTATATTTGGGGTTTTAAGGATTTTTATACAAAAAGGCAACGAGGGAAATGTAAATAAATTGTTTAAATGAAAAAAAAATCATATGTGAAATAATTAATAGTTATACCTTATGTCCTTGTAATAAAATATAGACTAAGTTATGTAACATAAATAATGATAATAATCATATGTGAAATAATTAATAATTATACCTTATGTCCTTATAATAAAATATAGACTAAGTTATGTAACATAAATAATGATAATAATATTGATCGATAAATTATACTAATAATAATTTATATTTATTGTATTAAATATAAACTATTAATTAGATTATCAATATTATGTTAAAACTAATAAACAATTTTGGTTTAAGGAATATGTATCTTCTGAAGTTATAAAATAATAAGATTTTATTCAGAAAATAATTTATAATTTATTTAATAATTTTAAATGGATTTAAATTAGCATAATTAAGACAGAATCATAAATAAATTCAAAACACTTTTCAAAATAAAGACTTTTATTAAAACTCAGACTACTAACTTAAGAAGAGTAAAAATAATTTTCATAGAATTTTTACAATTAATATTGATTTAACGTGAATTTTATTCGTTAAAATTATATTAACAAATAAAAATAAGATATTATACAAAATCATTCCAAAACAGAGAGAAAATGGTATGAAAAATATTCTAACATATTGATATGTGTTTCCATCAATTTTTATATTTAAAATATGACGTGTCTACGAGTACGCATAATTTTGCGATGATTTTAACACACGTTTGGTTTTAATATTCATAAATATGGTTTAGACCTTAATATTAAAACACACACAAAAAGGCAAGTGTACCCTATCATATATGTAGTAAGCTCAGATAAGAACCAGATATCGATTCATGGACGCGAGCGGATGCAATAGTACTTAAACTCTATTCCCGATTTACCAGTAAAAGATAGTAGGAAGTTGTTTAAAACTAGATTAACTCTAAAACACTAAATTAACATAACTAAGACTCCAAATACTATATATATATATATATATATATATTTATAGGGGAATTCTAGATTGAAAACCACCTTCACTTGAGAAAACAATGCAAACCCTTTTATATGGTTCTGATTGTTCCCCGTATGGGACTTTGAAATTGTTTACAAGGTTACTTTTGGTATTTTTGTTTTTGTTAGTGTGCTCCCTGACAAAAGTTGAAAAAGCCTCTCTCTCACTTTAAACTACTACTCTTTCTCTCACTCTCTCATTCTAGGAAAACAACCCCTAACCTTCACATTATCAAAACATTCTTTCTCTTTTTAATTCCAGATCTCCTTACAAAATTAAAGATTTCATTACATTTTGATTTTGATTGGCAAAGATTTTATCAACTCCACAAAGTTCAAAGATTTTATCAACTCCACGACCTTCACATCTCCCTCTCTCTATTTTGTTAATTTTTACACCACCTAAATTCTCACGGGGGTGCTAAGACATGGGTTAAAGGAGGAGGTATGATGGAGGCGATTCCGGTTTGTTGTCGAACAGGTACGATGGTGAGATCTGATTTGGGTTAGAGGCGGAGGTACGAAGGTGAGATCTGATTTGGGTTAGAGGCGGAGGTACAATGGTGAGATCTTATTTGGGTTTAGTTTTTTAATTTGTTTATGTTGGTCTTTATTAGTGAAAACTAAAGTTCATACGGTAGTTAATGATTTTGATGTATCCAATTCTGATGGTTCTAGCATTATGAAGAATTGATGATTTCTCCATCTTTTACGGGTTTGCTATTTTATTCTTTTATCTCAAGAGTTTTTAATCGCAGTATTATTTTTTATATTTTGTATAATTCTGTCATGTGTTCCATTTGGATGTTAAATCCTTCTTTGGATCTATGTTTAATTTATTTCAGTATGTATACACATCAGTGTTTGTGCTTTACAAGAGAACTTTTCTGAAAGATTTTAGTTGACAGTGAAGAAGAAAGGTATTGGTGAAAAGTTGTTTATGTTGGCATAGGATGACAAATGGTGGGTTTGAAGACGACATTGGTTCATTTGTGTGAAGAAACCGATTTTTTTCTATTAAAGTTGTATTTTTTTCATCTAAAAACATTTGTTTTTCATTTAAAAACATATGTTTTGCTGTTTGGGATCATAATTTATTGTATGTTTTTGTTGTTGGGATATAATTTATTATATGTTTTTTTGTAAGATAAATCGTGAAAACATATGTTTTTGTTACTGGGTTATAATTTATTTATATGTTTTTGGTGAAATAAGTTGCAAAAACATGTGTAATTGTTAATGTTTTTTCTTGTAAAAGAGTGAATAGATGGTTTTAGAGAGATGAGAGAGGAGGGAGAAAGGAGAAGAGGGGAGAGAGAATATTGAAAAGTAAGAGAGATACCACTTACATGTTATATGGACCATTTTACCCTTTCAAGACTAAATGAACATCTTTATTGTTGATTAAAAGGCAGAAACAACAACCATAGATCAAGATGAATGAGTGGTGAAATGGGGGTTTAAGGGGTTTTCTTAAGTGGGGAGGGTTTTCAAATTATCCCTCCTATATATATATATATATATATATATATATATATATATATATATATATATATATATATATATATATAGGATTTGGTTCAAATGAGAACCTTTTCCCAAATTGAGAACTGTGTGAACCATTCTGGGCCACACATTTCTCTAAGGGAAAAAAAATTGCAAAAATCGTTGCTTTATATGCAAGGAAATTTTTATTTTTATTTTTTTTGTATTTTTTTTTCAGTATACACATGTGTATAAATAATGCAATATACACATATGTATAACTGAAATATACACATATGTATAGCTGAAAAATGCTATATACACATATGTATAATTGCTATATACACATATGTATAATTGAAAAAAAATAAAAATAAATAAAAAAAAAATTCCTTGCATAAAAATGTGCGATTAAAGCAAAAAAAATAAATAAAAAAAATTGCCTTTATATGAAATGTGTGGCCGAGAATGGTTCTCTCAGTTCTCAAATAGGGGTTGGTTCTCTTAGGATCCCTACCCTATATATATATATATATATATATATACATAGGGGAAATATATATATATATATATATATATATATAGGAAAGTTAATTTGAGAACACTTATATTTCGTGCGAACCGTGAGAACGACATCTAAAACCATTCCAATTCAAAATTTCTTTTTACACTTGTCTTTATTACTAAAATACAATCTCAAAAACACAATTTACGCGTAAAAATTCAAACGTATACGAAAATAATTTGTTTTTACACATGTGTAAATTTACTGTTTATACATGTGTAAACTGTTTCATTTACACATGTGTAAAAAGTTAATTTGAAAGTGTTTTTGCAAGAAAAGATGAATTATTTGGAAAGAAAATTCATTTATTAATGTTGTATTTTGATTATAATGAGGTTTGTATTAAAAAATTTTGGTTTTGATTAATTTTTTTACTTGTTCTCACGGTTCTCACAATATTTAGCGTTCTCAAGATAACCCTCCCCTATATATATATATATATATATATATATATATATATATATATAAAGACACTATAATAACACTCCTAGCATGTCAACTACATAACACATGTTAAAAAGGAATGAGATCAACATTCTTATTTTCAGACAATTAGTATCCCTTTCGGGAATCCTAACATGACAAGCATACAGAAAGCTAACACGATAACACACGTTAACCACCTCAAATTATTCATTAGCGAGCAGTTGATATAATCTCATGCAAATCTTCTAAAGATAAGTTAGTCATCTATTAAGAGTTTTCTAATGTCACTAATCAAGGAAAGCAATACCAAACACACAATACGACCACCTACACTAGCATAAAGTAGAGCATATCACAAACTATTCCATTTTACCAACTTTGTACACAAATCTACTAAGGTCGCCATTTTCACCAAATTAGCTCAGAAAGATTAACAACTGTGTCAAAGATCAGTAACAACACCATTAAGCTTTTTAAACCCTTTTACGTGCCGATAAGCATTTCTAATCATTATTCGTCTGACTTTAACCAAACCAATACCCGCTTCCAGTTTCATGGAGTAAACACATTAACAAGTTAACTAGTCTACTACCGATCGATTAACCGGACGTTTTTCAACATGTATCCGATTAACACAACACAATAATCATCAAAGTCATACGAACATAACCAGTGTAAAAGTCAGTGCATCAGTAATGATTTGACAAAATTTAAAGTAGTTGTCTAATATCTAAAGTAAAAGTTTTAGAAAAACAAAAAAACTTTGACAGTTGACCGAGATTAGGAAATTGAGAATTTAAATGAGAAAGGTTTTGGGAATGTGTAACTGGTGAGGGCAAATGCACTGATGAAACAGTCTCCCCTACTTTAGAAATGTTTCTGATTGAACTTTATTAGGGTATGCAACAAGAATCCAAATAACCGAGAGTGTAAGAGTACACAAGGTTTGGGTTTTCTATGTGGGTGGTCAAAAGAAAGACTCCAAGAAGACGAATTGAAGCTTGTGTAGAAACATTCTTATCGAAAATGATAGCCGTTGGTCAATGACCTATTTAAGAGGTCGGCCCAACGCTATTAAATAGCCCAATATGCAATAGAAAATAATTGGGTAGGTTCTTGGTCAGACTCCTAGTCCGCCCCCGCAGTATCACTCGTGCTTATATATAGTTTTGCATATATGCACTATATGATAAAAGACATTTAACAATATTCCGATAAGGATATGTCCAATATTTTGTTAGATCAAATTGCGACTGGAAGAATACAAGTGTAAAAAGATAAATTTTTGTTTATAAAACATAGATTACCCGAACTTTGCGATATGGTTGAAGGAATAGTAGTGTAGCGTGAAATATAACTATTTAAAGATCGAAGAATGTTTTAGATTCCAAAACAAGTTTTCATAAAAGGACTTCACAAGTACACACTTTCATGTTTTTACGAGAAGTTGAAAATTGTTATAAGGCATTATATTAATTGTAAGTTTCCTCATTTTCTTTTTCCCGAAAACATGCACGTGAAAACAAGAAAGTTTAAACTTGACTTGCAAATATACAAAATAAGTTATAAAATGCAAGAGGAAACAAATTCATGAAGTATGTGTAAATCAAATTTGTTTCAAAAGACCAAGATTTAAAAATGGCGAGAATGATAAAAACCAACGTATATGACACGAATAGGTTCCCAAATAAAAAGTTCGAGGTTTCGAAATAACGTGGATGTGAAAAGCTTATAACGTAACATTTCTGAAAACAAACTTTAAGTTTTAAAAGAATGATCGTGTCACAGCAAAGGAGATGGAAGGTGTTGTGAATAACGTATAAGTTCTGAGTCTCAAGTGTCAGCCGGTAACCTAGCTTCAAAAACCCAAATCAACGTTGAAAGTCCACGACGCACAAATTTCTCAGGCTACGTTGATTGAGTGAATCAGCTCGGTATTTTTTTTTATAATATGGTAGAAGTTCATGACTTGTTTGAAGGCAATGGAGAATCTGGTTTGGATTGGGTTGATTCTCCTTGATAATATTTGGAAGGTGTGGGTAGGACAAGTATAAGGTTGTGAATGATCCCGGATGCCTCGATAAATTTTGAGAAATAGGATTTTCCTGTATTTCAACATTTCTTTATCTTGTAAGTTAAAATTTCATTAAAGTTGAAAATTTTCGGTTTTTATGAAATGTTTGAGAAAGTCAAATGTTACCCGTTAGGATTGGGAAAGCTTGAAACCTTGGAAAATTTTTACGAAATTGATTCATTGAAAGACCGTTTGTTTATAAAGATCGTTAAGGCATCCATTTAGGCTCATAGCGGGCTGCTTGTTTCAAGGCACAAGGTGTATATAAAGTGTGTACTAATCTGGCGAATAGGCTTTGTGAAAAGACAACACAAGATAAGTTGCCAAGTTAATCGTTTTAGAGAGTAGTGTACTGGTGTGTATCATGTAGATAAACATTTATGTATGAGTTTAGTTTGACCAAGGGGTGCTAACTAATGGTAGTTGGCTATGGCTTAGGAGACTGTGTGTAGCTATATTGGTAAATTAGTATTGAGTAAATGAGGATATATTGTGTTGAGAGTATTGTGGATGCATAAGCGGAACAAAAGGTCATAGTTTAGGGATATACTGTGACATCGATCAACTGAGTTTATAAACACGATGATATAAAACAAGTTGATTAATAAGTTTGAGAAATCATTTTCATTTTTAACTGTGTGATGAAGCAACATCCCAAAATCAGGATGTGGTCGAAGTTGAACATAAGGTTTAAAATTTTTGAGTCATGGGTAGAAATGTTTTAACTCAAGGGAGAAATGTTTTATAGTGTAAAAGTCCTAAATGAAATAATGTAAAATTTAATGTAATAATATAGTGAACAAGAGTTTTAATAATGATGATGAAGTATCCAAAAGCGAATGATTAATGAATAATAGTATATGAAACAACAAGCGATGAAATTAAAACTTCAAATGATAAACAAGACATAAATACCAATAACATATGACATTGAGATTGTTTCCATAGGAAACTTTGACTAACCAAAGTATTTGAAATTCCCTAGTGACTTGCAAGGGCGTACTTTAGCTTATAACAGAATGCTCATCCCAAGAGTTCCCAGGTAGGTATACAGGTCCCTCGTCTAATTGGGATTTATACGAAATAACTTCAAATTGCATAGACAGAAAACTCAGGATACAGGCGCTCACCCTTCCAGATTGCACGTGCCCCATCACTAGTGAATTCCAAAACTTTAGCGAGATTAAAAACGAGATGTAGAAATAGATCTTTGAGATGTGGATTTCACTCCTAACTCAAAGATGTATTTCAAAATTGAAAACTACGGTGGAGTGAAACCAGTCACTAAGTTAAGGATATCACTCCCAGCTTAGTGGTTAAGTTTTTTTTTTTTTTTTTTTTTTTGAGTAATTGGGTGTGGATGTCACTCCTATCCCAAAGATATATTCCAAAGATATATAACATATAGAGGAGTGAAACTAATCACCAAGGTATGGATACCACTCCTAACTTGGTGATATTGTTTCGTTTGTGAAATACGAGTGTCTTCTTCTTCAAGTATGATGCCAAAAAGAATGATGAAAAAGGAGAGGAGGTGAAAATGAAATCGAAAACAAATATAAGGATAAAGACAAATACGTATATGAGGCAGCTTAGTTATAGACTAGGCTAAATGCATTCTAATAACCTAATTCCCTATAACCACGGCTCTGATACCAATCTGTAATACCCCAACCGATGGCGGAATCATCGAGGTACGTTTTGGGAACCTTTAAACAAATTAAAACGTCCTAATAATTGGTTTTTGGGTTTGGCCGGAATAAAATCCAGTGGCCGGATTATCTGGCCAGAAAACATGTGATAAGGGGGGAAGGAGGCAGTTTGAATCTTTGATAGTTTGGCAAAAATAGTCTCTCAATAATTAACTAAGTTAGTTTTATGTGTATCTTGGTTAGTAATTCCTTTTATAAACTTAACAAACTAACCAATGTTCTAAACTTAAACTTTTTTTATAGTCTTTAGAAATCTTTTTTGTAACTTACCAATGTTTATATCACATGATTATACGACACATACGAATGCCAAAAGTATATATGCAAGATTTAAAAAAAAATGAAAATCAAAAGAAGAATCTATGAGGACTAAAAATGAACTTCAGAATAGACGAAGGGACAAAATTAACAACTCGCTAAAAATGAGGGTGACGGTTGTCACACAAATGGGTGCTCCGAGGTCCAGATCAAACCACAGCTTAATTTAATTACCAACTGTTACGGTACATTGTATTTTTATACGCCCAATTTGTTGAGTTTATGACTCAAACAATCAACATTACATACCTTCAAATGCACCTGACTTTTGGTGATTTACATTATCTAAAGCACCTGATTTAACATCACGCCATATGGAACACCCAATTTCACAACAAAATTTAATTTAGATCATAATAAAGTATCTTTTATGAGAAAATACTAAACCTTTTCCAAGTTGTCAATAGGTTCAACTAAAGCTGTCATTCTCGAAACAGAAAACATAGATACATCCTATATTGGGCCACCTCAACTCACTTTGACTTTCTTACGGGGACTGGCAGTACGCTCATGTTAGTGTCTGGAACTGTCACTAAGGCCTTATATCAAAACCACTTTTATCATCCACTAACATCTCATGATCGCTTTCAGTTAAATTGAGTGTTTATCAATGCTGAACTCTTCTGCTATTGGATTACGACTTCATTAACTAGTTGATATTAAAAGAATCTTTAAGGGTATCAAATTTAAAAAGGAAGTTCATTGGTTTATTTGTATGCTTTGGAAGTATTATGAAAAAAAACACAACCCTTGAATAACGATTTATTTCACAAACTTTGTATTCAATACACCTTAAGGGCACTTTGTTGGACAAAAGTACTCAACAACAACAGTCATAAAAAGGGTTTGTTTTGCAAATAGAAATAACAAAAGAACGACGACAACCAAAAAGCCTCAACTTTGCGGTTAAAAAAACCTACATGCCACCTGCACAATGATTCACGGCTGCACAACAGCATGTTTCATTCTTTTTTTTTTTTTTTATAATTATTGAACTCTTGTACTAATGGCACATGCAACCAAGAAAAGAGTAATTAGGACATGCAAATTTACAAATCTACATAATAACGTTTGTTCGAATATCAAAAGTGTGCCTTTTAGTTTCAAATTAACCATTCCGAATAGCTATAAAACAATATTATTTATCATATATCTTTGTCATAGAACACCCATTTTAGAGAAAACATGTAAATAACTAAAACCTTTTCTTCATTCAGTTATTGAAAATACCTAAATAACAAAGTGTTGATTTAAGAGAGTCACACTTAGTTTGATTACCTCGGGAATAAACAATCATGTGTGACATATACGAAAGGGATTTGTCTTGATGCTTTGTAACCCTGAGTCTGTTGAAAGGATACAAGTGTTGTCTTCCTAACAGGTAAACATTTGTTCAATTTAATACTTGGTTCATGTACATTTACTTATAAAGTTTTTTTGTATTTTTTCATGTATGTTGATATTGGTTCGTGGGCTGATGAGAGCTGATCAAGACATCAAGATGTTCGTTGGTTCGTGGGCGTGGGTTGCTGAGCTGATCATGTGGGCTGCTGATGCTTAAAAGTCTATTGGGCTTCAGTTTAATAAGTGTTGGGCTTCTGTTATATATGGGCCCTCAAGTTGTCGTCCAGTTTGGGTGATGCCACGTTGGCAATCCCCAAACCTGATCCCATAGCTTAAATTCAAGGGTTCAGATCATATGCTCGTGTGTTTCTTCACTAGATCCAACGATGTCTTATTGGTTTGGATGTGTTACTTTCCAAACCTAGCTATCCTCTATAAAAGGATTGTTTCTCTTCTGTTTACGAGTTTTAACACTCTCATTAGTCGTTATCAGTCTTTCAGTCTTTGTATCTTTTGATATTTTTCTCTCAGTTCATCTAGGGTTTAGATCAGATTCATCTTGAATCTTGTCTAAGAGAGTTAGGTCATAGAAGATTAGAGAGTTATCGTGTTGATAATCTCTGTGTGTCTGTTAGATTGATTGTTTACAAGTTTGTTTAAGGTCTTGTGTTTTGTTCAGGGTATAAACATTCTTGGGTTGGGATCTGTTCAATAAAAGAGTATTTTTTAGTTCTTTGGTGATTCCATGTTTTGTAACATGGTATCAGAGCTATAGGTTGCTCTTTGATCTTTCGATTGGGATTTGTTATAGCCTTCCGCTGGGTATTCTTGAATCTGGTGATTAGATCAGGTCATCTAAGTTCAGATCTAAGATTGATCTGTTTTTTGTCAATTGATTGAAAGGGGTTCTTGCCGATAGCTTTTGTCTTTGATCTTGGAGCTTCTTGAATCTCAGATTAGGGGTGTTTTTTGGAAGCTTGAAGGAGTGTTGAAGGCGATGTGCTAGGGGTCGTAAAAACCCTAGCCTGCTGTCTGTTGTTCCCAATCAAAGAACACAGACTTAGGAGAAACCCTAACTTGGGTTTAGTCTGGTTTGATTGTTCCTCTCTATTTTTTTCCATTGTCCTTGTTGTGTCTAGTTGCCACTGACCGGGTTAGGTGGACCGGTATTGGGCTTTGTGTGTCATCATCTGTGATTAATTGTTGGTTATTTGTGGTTCTTTTTTGTGCTCTTTTTGTTATAGGTCTTTTAGGGTTCAGATATAGGATTGAAGCTCCTGTGTAAGGACTTGTCCTGGCACCCTTTGAGTGACGAACCAGGAATCTGGACACCTACACAGCTTCGCTTCTTGTGTGTTTGTTTGTTTTCTCTTATTTTTTGTTTTTCTGTGAGTTGTGATGGATGATAATCAAAGGCCAGCCGATGGACCTAATCAGGAAGATCTGGTTCAAGGTCCAAATGGTGGGCTATTGGTTCCAAATGTCACTCTCATTAGTAAGTTGGATCCTAGTGATCCACTGTATCTTCACCCTAGTGATTCTGCAAACTTGAGTATTATTACTGTTAAACTAAAAGGAACTGACAATTATAACATATGGGCTAACTCACTAAAATTGGCTTTACAAGTTAAAAATAAGTGGGGATTCATAGATAATTCATGTGTTAGATCTATTGATGATGAGGTTTTGGCTAGACAATGGGACAGGTGTAACTCAATTGTCTTAACTTGGATTTTAAATTCTATAAGTGAAGACTTATACATGGGTCATGTTTTTTCAAAACTAGCTAGTGATGTCTGGCTTGAGTTAAAAGAAACTTATGATAAAATTGATGGGTCAGTTGTATTTGACCTGTATCAAAAAATAAATTCTTTCAGTCAAAATGGTTTAACTGTTTCAGAGTATTATCATAAGTTGAACATTATGTGGAGACAACTTGATCAAATTTTGCAACTTCCTTCTTGTACCTGCAATGCTTCTAGGGAATTCAATAACTTTAATAGTATGATAAAGTTAATGCAATTCTTAATGGGCTTAGATAATGTCTATCAAAGTGTTAGGACTAGTCTTTTGATCAGGGAAGTTCTGCCTACAGTTAAAGAAGCATTTGCTATAGTTTCAAGAGAAGAATCTCACAGAAACTCTAGCAGTTCTTCTAAGAGGGGGCAGGCTTTGGCTTTATTTTCCAAAACTGAACAATTACCTGATTTTAAAACTACTAACAAGGTTTCAAAACAAAATCTAAAATGTTCTAAATGTAATAAAATAGGACATACTGTAGAAAAATGTTTTGAAATTATAGGGTATCCTCCCTGGATGAAACTAAAGGGAGGACAGGGAAAGAAGGTTGTTGCAAATCAAAGTTCAACTGATAATACTGATGTATCTGTTAATTCATTGACTAGTGAACAATTAAGCAGGTTACTGAGTCTTCTAAGTGACAAAACACCTGAAAATGTGCAAAGCTGCAATGTTTCAGGTAGTAATTTCAAGTCATTTTGTGCAAATTCTTTTTATAAACCTGTTTTCTGTTTTGGGAAGAAAAATATGGGTTGGATAAATGACTCTGGGGCAAGTCAACATATGGTAAATGATGACAGTAATCTAACAGATTGTATAGATGTTACTAGTCTAAATATCAAAGTTAAGCATCCTAATGGAACTGATGCTTTAGTTACTAAAATAGGAAACTTAAAACTTGCTGATAGGGTCATTTTAAAAGATGTGTTTGTTGTTCCTGGTTATTGTGTTAACTTGATGTCAGTACACAAGTTAGCAAAGGATAACAAACTTTATATTGGTTTTGATGAATATAAATGTTATATTCAGGACTTAATCACAAGGAAAGTCCTAATGACTGGTAATCAAGTAGATGGTCTGTACTATTGTGGGAACTCTTTTTCTATTAATCAGGTGTGTTTCAATAGTGTTATTAAAACCAGTCTTTGGCATGCTAGGTTGGGTCATCCATCTAGTCAAGCCATAAAAATGTTTAAAAATAAATTAGACTTAGGTGATGTAACTGATGAAGGTCCATGTGAGATTTGTCATAAGGCAAAGCAACACAGGGAACCTTTCCCTTTAAGTGAACACAAATCTAGTCACATAGGAGAATTAGTTCATCTTGATGTATGGGGTCCATATAAAGTCAATAGTAAAGAAGGATATAGATTTTTCTTAACTATAGTTGATGATTATTCTAGAGCTGTTTGGATTTGCTTAATGAAATCTAAAACAGAAGTTTTTGAAAATATACAAGATTTTCTGAATATTGTTGAGACTCAATTTGAAACAAAAGTAAAAATTTTAAGAAGTGATAATGGGTCTGAATTTGTTAATAATCAGATGAGTAACTTGTGTAGAATAAAGGGAATAATTCATCAAACTACATGCACCTACACTCCACAACAAAATGGAATAGTGGAGAGAAAACATAGGCACCTACTGAATGTTGCTAGGGCCTTAATGTTTCAAAGTGGTGTACCTGTTAAGTATTGGTCTGATTGCATTCTAACTGCTTGTTATTTAATAAATAGGACTCCTACATCAATTCTAGGTGGAAAGACTCCATATGAGGTAGTACATGGTTTTGAGCCTTTTCTTGACCACTTGAGATTGTTTGGGTGTCTTTGTTTTTGTACTGTTCTGAATGAATCTGATAAACTTAAAAGTAGGTCTGAAAAATGTGTTTTCCTTGGGTATTCAACTGAAAAAAAGGGTTATAAAGTGTTTAGCCTTGATAGTAAAACTGAGTCTTATTCTAGGGATGTCAAGTTTTATGAAGAGGTTTTTCCATTTAAAGAAAACAATATTTTCAAACTTTTTGATGACAACAAGTTTTCAGAAGTAAATAATTTGAATTTTTTTGAGTGGTATGAAAGCAATGACATAGAGCAGTCTCAAGGTCCCAATGATGAGACAAGGAGTCAAGAACAACATGATCCAGCGACACATGAGTCTCTGCAATCAGAGACTAGTTCTAGCGGATCTGAAGGCAGGGCTGTCTATCAGCAACCCAGTTCTTTTAGGATTAACTCTGATAGGGTAGAGCATGTGACACCTGGAGTTGAAATACCTTTAAGATCTGAGGGATCTAATAGTGTTCCTGAAGAAGGACAAACCAGTACTAGAAAGTCCTCTAGAAGTTCTTTTCTCCCTAGTAATTTGAAGGATTATGTGTTAGATGGAAAAGTTAAGTATGGGATGGATAGAGTAGTAAACTACTCTAATCTTAGTCTTGACTCTAGGTGTTTTGCAACCAGTCTTAATAAAATCCAAGAACCCAATTCATTCAATGAAGCAGCTATGGACCCAAACTGGGTTGCTGCCATGAATGCTGAGATTGAAGCATTACATAGAAATGATACTTGGGATCTTGTAGATTTGCCTAGTAATAGGAGTCTGGTTGGGTGTAAATGGATCTTTAAAATAAAATATAAGTCTAATGGTGATGTAGAAAGATTTAAAGCTAGGTTAGTTGCAAAGGGTTACAGTCAAAAACAAGGTGTTGACTTTGAGGAGACTTTTTCTCCTGTGGTCAAACTTGTGACTGTAAGATGTATTTTAACCTTAGCTGTCCAAAATGATTGGACTCTATTTCAACTTGATGTTAACAATGCCTTTCTTTATGGAGATTTGAATGAGGAAGTGTATATGAGTCTTCCTGATGGTTATTTTTCACAAAATGAAACTAAAGTGTGTAGATTAAAAAAATCTCTTTATGGGTTAAAACAAGCTCCTAGAATGTGGAATTCTAAGCTTGTTCAAGTTCTTGTTGATTTAGGTTTTAATCAAAGCAAGTGTGATTATTCTTTGTTTTACAAAGTGTCTGATGCTGTGATTGTTTATCTCTTAGTGTATGTTGATGACATAGTAATTACTGGGAATAATATTTCAGAGATTAAAAAAATTAAAGAAAGTCTTAGGTCTAAATTTATGATCAAAGATCTGGGTGAACTGAAATATTTCCTTGGTATTGAAGTCATTAAAGGTGATAATGGTATTTGTCTCTCACAGAGAAAATACTGTATTGAATTATTATCTGAGTATGGGTTAACTGGAAGTAAACCTGTTAATAATCCAATTGAACAAAATCATGTTTTGACAAATTTGTGTAAAGAAAATACTCTAACTCTAGACAATGTTACTGGGTATCAAAAGTTAGTCGGTAAGTTGATATATCTAGCCCATACAAGGCCTGATATATCATATGCCGTCCATTTTTTGAGCCAGTATATGCACAAGCCTATAAAGGCTCATATGAGGGTAGCATTAAGGCTTTTAAGGTATCTAAAGAATGCTCCTGGAAAGGGAGTGTTGATACAGAAATGTTCAGATTTGAGTCTGAAAGCCTATTCAGACTCAGACTGGGCCAAGTGCCTTGAGACTAGAAAGTCAGTTACAGGATATAGTGTATTCTTAGGAAACACTCTAGTATCTTGGAAAAGTAAAAAACAACTGACTGTTTCTAGGTCCTCAGCAGAAGCTGAGTTTAGAGCCTTATGTGCAGCTACATGTGAGGTTATGTGGCTTGTAAACTTATTGTCTGAGTTAGGAGTAAAAGTTAGTGTTCCTGTAGACTTGTTCTGTGATAGCAATGCTGCAATCTCCATTGCAGCAAACCCTGTGTTCCATGAGAGAACTAAACATTTTGAGTTGGATTTGTTCTTTCTTAGAGAACAAATTTCTAAAGGTGTAATTAAGCCAGTTAAGGTTGAATCTAGTAAACAAGTTGCTGATGTGTTTACTAAAGGTTTGCATCCAAGTCATCATGAAGAAATGTGTAGTTATCTTGGGTTATTTGACCCATTTGCTGTATTAAATTGAGAGGGGGTGTTGAAAGGATACAAGTGTTGTCTTCCTAACAGGTAAACATTTGTTCAATTTAATACTTGGTTCATGTACATTTACTTATAAAGTTTTTTTGTATTTTTTCATGTATGTTGATATTGGTTCGTGGGCTGATGAGAGCTGATCAAGACATCAAGATGTTCGTTGGTTCGTGGGCGTGGGTTGCTGAGCTGATCATGTGGGCTGCTGATGCTTAAAAGTCTATTGGGCTTCAGTTTAATAAGTGTTGGGCTTCTGTTATATATGGGCCCTCAAGTTGTCGTCCAGTTTGGGTGATGCCACGTTGGCAATCCCCAAACCTGATCCCATAGCTTAAATTCAAGGGTTCAGATCATATGCTCGTGTGTTTCTTCACTAGATCCAACGGTGTCTTATTGGTTTGGATGTGTTACTTTCCAAACCTAGCTATCCTCTATAAAAGGATTGTTTCTCTTCTGTTTACGAGTTTTAACACTCTCATTAGTCGTTATCAGTCTTTCAGTCTTTGTATCTTTTAATATTTTTCTCTCAGTTCATCTAGGGTTTAGATCAGATTCATCTTGAATCTTGTCTAAGAGAGTTAGGTCATAGAAGATTAGAGAGTTATCGTGTTGATAATCTCTGTGTGTCTGTTAGATTGATTGTTTACAAGTTTGTTTAAGGTCTTGTGTTTTGTTCAGGGTATAAACATTCTTGGGTTGGGATCTGTTCAATAAAAGAGTATTTTTTAGTTCTTTGGTGATTCCATGTTTTGTAACAGAGTCTCTTTGCAATCCCCAATTCAGAGAAACTCAAAATGTTTGGTTATTAAATCGACAAACGATAATATAAAAAACATAAAAACCGGCAAATACATTTAGGGTCTGTTTGATAGCCTCTTAATGAGGCTCTGAATTAGTCAGCTCTGAATGGTTCAGCATTCAGACTGTTTGTTTCAATCTAAAAAAGGCTCTGAATGGAATGATTAACATCTGAATCATTCAGACTTGGTGCATAGCTGAACCATTAAACACTTAATCATTCAGAGCCTCTTAACCATTCAGACATCTTAATGATTCAGCACTTAATCAATCAAACAGCCCCTTACTTTATTTAAATTTGTTATCACAGACATTAAAAAATAGAAGGACAACAATTGAATTCGCAATCTATGAATGCTAGTAACCAAATTCAAACCAAGCAATAGCAAAAGGGCCATACTGTTAGGATTAAGTGGCGCAGCGGAATAACCGATTCACAACGAACACGCAATAATAAACGAGAAAATATAAAGCACCACACACGAACACGAGAATTTTACGTGGTTCGGTTCCAGTGGGGAACCTACGTCCACGGGCTGCAACTAGGGATTTATTATTAAGCTCTGACAACTATTACAATTACATAGACAGGATATATATAGAGACTAATCTAGGGTTTATGCTTGGTGAACAAGAAAACCTAAACGGGCTTCCTAAACATCCAATAAAACAAGCCCAAAAGCAATAACTAGCCCAAGGACTTCACACCCAACAATCTCCCACTTGAAGGCCTTGCGATAAACACCAAGTCCACCAACAAGCACAAAGCAATCCATGTCTTCAGTAATCCGTAAAGTTCAAACACACACAGGAACAGAAGTCTTCCAGGTCCAGCTCCCAAGAACAAACCAAACTTCAAACCATGTATCCCCAATCAACCTAGTTACAGCCGGCCAATCATCATCAGTAAACAGAAAGGCTCGTTGAAGCCCTATATGGCTTCAACCTGGTCTCAAAAGACCCCGTCTTCACATCCTCAATCCCAACTGATTCCCATAGACACAAACCATCAGATACAGGGATTCTCAAAGGAACACTCCCCACTAGCAGAAACTTCTCAGGAGAGATTTCATTCGGAATCTTGGTCTTCTGAACCCAACGTCGATTTCCAGACGGTGTCGGAACACTCCCCGTGCTCCCACTGCTACAAAAATCCCGTACATGTTCAGACCTCTGAATACGCTCAAGTTGATTACCTGAAGTCCCAGAGTCCTTTTCTGCAAACCGGACTCGTTTAACTGTCGAATCGGCGAGCCCGACTTTGGCGTTCGTCTTAACAGGGGCGGTCACTTCCCCAGACGGAACAGGCACCATATACAACGACCCCTTCTGGAAACCGCTAGCAACCACGAGATTACCTTTAACGACCTTCCACTTTCCACCACCAAACTTAACATCAAAACCTTGTTCGTCCAACTGCCCAACGGAGATCAACTTCGTTTCAAGCCTTGGAATAATCCTGACGTCACACAAAGTCCAAGTAGTGCCCCAAGTAGTAACCAGATCCAAATCTCCCATGCCAGTCACATCAAGAAATTCACCGTTTCCTAGCCTAACCTTGCCAAAATCGCCCTTTTTAACATTCCGCATGCCATCATTGCTATGGGTAGCATGGAATGATGCACCGGAATCCATGACCAAGGATTCCACACTGCTTTCAACACACAGTATCAAAGCGTCATCCTCAGAATCGCTTACCGCAGCAGTGTTCAATCCACCAGAATTCTTCGATCCTCCATCAGAATTCTTGTTCGGACATTCATTCCTATAATGTCCCCTTTCATTGCAGTCCCAACAACGCACACTCGGACGAGCCCTAGACAAGCTCCTGCCCCGACCCTTGCTGCTCCCACTGTTTCTACTATTCCCCCTTCCCCTGCCAACATGCAACATCTCAGAAGGCGACCCTTTAGTATTCCTGCGGCGAACATCCTCACCCAATACCAAATCCCGGATCCTTTCAAATGTTAACCCTTCAGGCCCAACTGAGTTAGTGACAGCAGTCACTGTCCCGGACCAACTATCAGGCAGTGAAGATAGCAAAATCAAAGCTTTGGTCTCATCATCGAATCTCATTCCCACAGACGATAACCTGGACAGAAGAGAATTCAAATTATTTATGTGCTCGGTCACTGAGCTTCCCTCTTTCATTCTCATCGTGAACAACTCTCTCATCAAGAACACTTTATTAGCTGCAGACGGTTTTTCATACATGTTTGACAGAGCCAACATCATACCACAAGCCGTGGTTTCAGACATGATGTTAAATGCAACGCTCCTCGTCAACGACAATGTAATAACACCTCTAGCTTTCTTGTCCTTGGCATTCCACTGAGCTTCGTCAGCTTCATCCATTTTCTCCGGTTTTTCTTCCAGTACAATATCCAAGTCTTTTTGACCCAACAATGCATCTATCTGCATTTTCCACCAACTAAAATCCGAACCGTCAAACTTTTCAATCACCAATTTTCCGTCTTCAGCCATAATGACAAACGAAAAATAGACCAAAGTTACCCGGCTCCAAAGTTGATAATAACCTGTCAAAAACTGACAAACAAACCAAACCCGAACAACCCGAAACTTGATCACCCAAAACCCGAACAACAACCCGAACAAACCTTAATCAGAAAACAAGAATGAGTAAACCTGTATCTCCTGAACGCGGCTAAAAAACGGTTGCAAACGGCGATGTAACAATCAACGTCTTCGATTGAAACAATTGGCACAAAAAAATTGCTTCCAAAGTACCAGAACAAAACAGCCTACGAATCAAAAAGAAATCTTGCGAAACGTTTCGTGAATCCAACGAGCCAAAGCTCTGATACCACTTGTTAGGATTAAGTGGCGCAGCGGAAGGACCGATTCACAACGAACACGCAATAACAAACCGAGAAAATATAAAGCACAACACACGAACACGAGAATTTTACGTGGTTCGGTTCCAGTGGGGAACCTACGTCTACGGGCTGCAACTAGGGATTTATTATTAAGCTCTGACAACTATTACAATTACATAGACAGGATATATATAGAGACTAATCTAGGGTTTATGCTTGATGAACAAGAAAACCTAAACGGGCTTCCTAAACATCCAATAAAACAAGCCCAAAAGCAATAACTAGCCCAAGGACTTCACACCCAACACATACCACTTCAATGTGTAATTCGTCGTTTTTCTGCCAAACAGTTGGCAAGCTGGATTACAACAAAGAATCCCTTTTCAAATGATAAAGAATCTTTAATTTGAACAATTTCAAAACAATTGTTATCTTTTCTTTTAAGTAAACAAACTTGATCTTTGAAGAAGAGACACATAGATAAAAGAGACACATGAATTTTCAATTAAAAACTAAAATGAAACCCTAATTGCGATTGAAGAAAGTAAAAACTGATAAACAGAGAAGAAGAATTAGAAACGGTTACCATGGAATGGATTAGTTTGCAGTTTGACAATTTGGTATCCACTGAGGCGTTGAAGTGGTTTTGAATTTGTTTCCTGTGCCTTTGATTTGAATGAATATAGGATGCGAGATAAGGAATAAGAAATGAGGCGTTGGTTAGAATAGGGGAAAACGGTTAAGTAACTGTAACGGTGATATATCAAAAGCCGTTAAGTTAGGATGTTGTTAAGTTGGTAATTGTATTAATAATAATAATAATAATAATAATAATAATAATAATAATCTATATCTATATATATAATAAATCAAAGCAATTTTAATGACATGTCATAATATTAGACCGTCCGGAGTGGGGGCGGGAAGGGGGGAACACCGCCGCCGGTAGGGCGTGAGGGGGGCGGGGAGCAACTCACCGGCGTGGGGCACAACTTTTGGGACACGTGGCGCTTTGAGATTGGGTAGGGTTTATATATAAAAAAAATCATATAGTTTTATTTTTGTTTTGGCTGGTTATTAGTAAAAAAAAATTAAATATAAAAAATTAAATAAAAAAACATTACATAATTAAATTACTAAATAACCATTACATAATTACTTAAACAACCATTACATAATCCTAATTCCTAAATTGCTTATTTAAACATAAATAAATCCTAAATTACTTATTAAACACTAGATAATTCTTAAATTACTTATTTAATCCTAATTTTCTCCACTATGGAGAGTAGTTGTCCCAGTCCTCGAGTGTGGGGTACTCGGGGGACACGGAACGTGAGCTATCCCGTCCATCGGATCTCGCATCCGAGGAGAAATAGCAGTACTCACGAGGAGGGGAAGGAAGGCTCCAGAGGCGTTCCTCCTCCTCAATTTCCCTGAGGGCTTCCAAGTCCTCCTCAGTTGGGGTAGTCTCGTGGTAGGGGGTGGGGGTGGGGGTGAGGATAGCAGGAGTCTGGTGGTGGGGGGTGGGGATAGCAACAATCTGGTGGTGGGGGGGGGTGGGATAGCAGCAGCAGTCCGGGGGGTGGGGGCCGACAACATTAGTCGGTCCATTTCGTTAACAGCCATGACATAATCCATGGCCCAGACCATTTCCTCATCCGTCCAGTCATCATCGGCTTCAGGAGGAGGAAAGGTTGGTTGTGCAGCAGCAGCAGGAGGAGGGGGATATAACCAATGTTGTGGAGGAAGAGGAGGTTGTGCAGCAGTAGGAGGAGGAGACGAGGTGAATGGTAGTCTCCGGGGGCGGCCCCGGACCCGGACCCGGCGAGAGTACTGCCGGATATTAGACGGTCCAGCGGGTCCTGGTTGAAAACCGTCACCCATGTTATTCATTGCTTTGAGGAGGAAGAATAGGTGTGACTGAGAATTGGGTTAGGTGTTGTATTTATAGGGTTAGAAATATGACTTTTTTGGAGGGAAACTTTGAAATTCAAAGTTTCAAATTTAAACTTTGAAATTTAAACGTTTGGGTGGGAAAAATTGATGTTTGTACTGTTAGGAACAGTAACTGTTTGAATTTCAAATTTTGAATATAATTTTTTTATGTTCATTTTAATATTAATTATTTTTTTTATTACTTTAATATATTTTCGGTTTCTATTATTATTATTATTATTATTATTATTATTATTATTATTATTATTATTATTATGTTTAATATATGAAAGTTTTTTTATAAAAAAAAAAAGAAAGAAAGAAATGCCACATGTCACTTCCCCCCCCCCCCTCTTCCACTCCCCCCAGTTATTCCCCCCCCCCCCCCCACAAGGGTCCCACAAGAAGTGCCACATGGCGCTTCATCCCCCTCTTCCCCCCCCCCCCCCTCCGGATAGTCTTATGCAATCTCTCTCTTTTGAGAGATGCCACATAGGATGTGATGTGGCAAATCTAGACCAATTAAAAAAAAAGGAATAAATTTGGTTTAAATATGGTTTAACCTAATATATTAAATACCTAATCTACTAAATGTAAATATTAAACCTTTATTATTTTCTCTCTCATGTTTCCTCCCATAACATTTAAACGTTAATATCTTTTATATACGAGATTTTTTAAAGAAAAAAATTACACTAAATTAACGAGCGTTTTATTATCTTTCCAACGAGTACCATGGTGCTATATAAAAAACGGAGAAAAAAAACGACTATTTTTTGTAACCCGACAGGTATTGTGTCAGGTTTGGGATTAGTTTAAAAAAAATTGTAGGTTTGGGTCGGGCCTGGGATTAGGTGATACCCGACCCAATTACCTTTTTTTTATATTAGAATATGATAACTTATGGCAGAGATTTGTTTAAAATAATAATAATAATAATAATAATAATAATAATCATTAATCATATATTGGCAAGTCCTTAATTATGTTGTCATATTAGATATTTTATTATGTCATATTAGATATTTCAACCCGAGACGCTCTCCAACAAGTAATTGCTATGTTTTCTTTTTTCTACCATATTCTGAAATAGCTCAAATCTTATTTTTTATAGTTTAGATACTTCTAATTTTATTCACTTTACTTAGATTTCTCAACCCGGGACGCTCCCGGGGTATAAGCTAGTAATAATAATAATAATAAAGGGTGGGTTGTCGGATACTCTTGGGTTGTCCCAAAAAGGAGGACAACCCCCTTCGTTTACATGACAGCTTATGACATAGAGGACAGCCTATTTGGATTGTTCGTGTACCCAATAGCCTAACAAAAAAATAGCCGAGAGTCCCAAGTAAAACTCAATTGCCATAAGTTAAACTTTTAAAGGTGTTAGATTTTTTTTCATTTTCTTTTGTATTTATATGGTTTGTAATCTTCGATCGAAGTCAAGAGCCTGTCCAAAACCGACTAAATAGAAACACTGGACCCGATGACTAACCAATTATGTATTATACATCTAATATGATTAACTATATTACTATTAAATGGTTTAATATTAGGAAAAATGGAAATAAATAATCCTAACTATTGACTATTGGCCAATAACAGTCTCAACTATAAAAATCACCAATATTGGTCCCAACTTTCGACATATTGGAAACCAACGGACCCAAACTAACGGAGGCTAACTCCGTTAGTGTGATGCTGACGTGGCATGCTTAGGTGGCAAGATGATCCTACGTGGCATCCTACGTGGCATGCCACGTGGCAAAATAATCATATGTGGCATCCTACGTGGCATGCCACGTGGCAAAATGATCCTACGTGGCATCCTACGTGGCATGCCACGTCAGCATCACACTAACGGAGTTAGCCTCCGTTAGTTTGGGTCCGTTGGTTTCCAATATGTCGAAAGTTGGGATCAATATTGGTGATTTTCGTAGTTGGGACTGTTATTGGCCAATAGTGAATAGTTGAGATTATTTATTTCCATTGTTCCTTAATATTAATATGCTATTTTACCCGACTCAAACCAAACAAAACAAAATTTAACAGTAATATAGTTAATCGATCCAAAAATTTCTGCCCCAATCATTTGATTTGATGTCTATATGGCAATTACTGTGCAACTCAAAGTGGGACATAATGTTTGGAATAATAACAATAATAATAATAATTCTAAATCAGTTTTTTTAGCCTTAAACATAACAAAACTGGTCACTTTGTCGTGCTTTAAGGCCTATTCATTCATTCATTCAAACACCTTACTAAAAGAGATGGAGAAACCTTATTGTATCCAATACTTCATCATCATCATCTCCATAGCAGCGTTCATATTCGTCTGCGGCTCTACCTCTACAACTCGACAAACCTTCGACAACACTCACCGAAACAGCAACCTCCGATCAACCCCGATCATCGACACTACTGCCAGCAACTCCAACCACCACTTCACAAACACCCTACTTCACCCACTCGACCCGTTAACTGTACCCGAAATCAACAAGATCCGATCCATTCTCGCAGCATATGAACCCTTTTCGTCGTCCTTCCCATCCATCAACACACTTTCTTTAGATGAACCCGAAAAAAGTCAAGTACTTGGTTGGAAAAAAGGCAACCCACTACCGCCCAGAAGAGCATCGATCACATCCGTTTTAGATGGACAAACCCATCTTCTAGTTGTTGACTTGGACCTCAGTGTTGTTACTGGCCATGTTGTTAGCATCGGGTCAGGTTACCCGATGTTAACAACTGAGGACCAGACAACTGCTTCAGAGGTCCTTTATAAAGACTTGGAGTTTAACAAGTCGATCATTGCTAGAGGGGTTGACTTTAAGGATCTAGTTTGTGGCTCCTCGTCACCGGGCTGGTATGGCCCGGACGAGGAGGGCAAAAGAATAGTTAAAGTCCAGTGTTTTTCTGGTCAAAACACTCCTAACTATTATATGAGGCCCATAGAAGGGCTAACAGCGACGGTGGATGTAGACAAACGAGAAGTTGTCAAAATAACTGACACTGGACGAGACATTCCTATACCAAAAGAAACTAATACTGATTACCTGTACAAGACACAAAGTCAGTTTCCATATAACGCGGAAACTAACCCCATGTCTATGGAACAACCCAAAGGGCCCAGTTTCACTATAGAGAATGGACATACAGTGAAATGGGCCAATTGGGTTTTTCACATAAAGCCCGATATAAGAGCTGGGATGATAATATCCCAGGCCATGGTTGAAGCTGAGAATGGGGAGTATCGGAGTGTGATGTACAAGGGGTTTGCGTCAGAAGTATTTGTACCATATATGGATCCGGATCAAGCTTGGTACTTCAAGACGTATATGGATGTAGGCGAATATGGGCTTGGTGCAACCGCTATGCCCCTTGTGGAACTAAATGATTGCCCAAGATACTCATATTATATGGATGGGGTGTTTGCAAGTGCCGATGGTCGACCATTCATTCGGCCAAACATAATTTGCATATTTGAACGCTACGCCGGGGATATTGGTTGGAGGCATTCTGAAATTCCTGCAATGGGTTTCGATGTAAGTCGTGCATTTGTTCTTGATTAATATTGTCTTAACGTTGTTAACAATATTGTTATTTATTTTATGAATATTCTTATGAAATTGGGGAAAAAAACAGTTAAGAGAATCAAGGCCAAAGGTGACACTAGTAGCTCGAATGGTAGCATCCGTTGGAAACTATGATTATATTTTTGATTGGGAATTTCAAACCGATGGTGTAATCCGTATTAAGGTATGTGTAGTTTTTATTTAGAGCTCAGTTTTTTTGGCACAAGTTAATAACACAAAATACAACTCCACATGAAGATAAATTTGGGATTGGGGTAAAGGTGTTGAGGTCATAAATGGATTGAGATGTTTAAGTAATAACTCATCTAACACGTTTAAGTGGTCCTTTAAAACACATAAAGTTTATCAAAGCAGCTTGATAACTTTATGTATAATCAAATATACCAAAACTAAATTTGTTATTAATTTTAAAAAGAGGGCCTAAAGTTTCCTATAGGAGGCTTGGGTTCAATTTCCACTAGCTACATTTGGAGGACATTGGTGGAGGGGATGACCAGGCCATTGGCTTGGGTTCGAGTCCTGATCCCGACCAGTTTTATCGATTATTTCACTGTCGTGCCTTCAGGCGGGTGAGTGGTCGGGTTTTCCCAGAAATTGGTGGCAATTGGTGGCCCGGGTACTCTCGAGTACCTGATTCGCCAAAAGGGTGCCTGAGAGTGCTCGGAAACTGATCCGTTGGCCGTTAAAAAAAATTTAAAAAGAGCAGTTATTTACATCTGAATTTAATTGTATTACACCTATCAGGTGTTTAATTATATTACCTTAGGCTATGGGGTGTGGGTGGGGGGAAGGAATCGGGGAGCTGATGTGGCACCCCTCCCCCAACGGGAACCCCCCCCCCCCCCCCCCCCCCAACCCTCATATTTCGGTGAGCAAGGGGAAATATCCTCGTCTACCCTGAGCTCATTTTATTAATTATTATATTATAAAGTGGGGTAGAAAGTGGAGGGAAAGAGGGAAGGGGGAAGGGGAACACCACCCCCTTGATGCGGAAGAAGTGAGGGAATGTGATGGGGCATCGGTGAGCTCAATACCACACGCCTGAGCCTTAGACTATTTGGTGGGGTGCATAATTCCCCAAACTCCCCCAAGTGCCACATCAGCGCCACATCATTTCCCTTATTTTCTCTCCCAAAGTTTGAAAATGATATTCCCCTAATTCCCCCAACCCCCTTCATTTTTTTATTATATAAACTTTGATTAAAAAAAAAGGAGCCAATCAGGATGCAAGGGGAAAATTCCACCAACTCACCGAAAATTAATGGGGGCGGCGGTGTTCCCCTTGGGGAAAGTGACACATAAGCTCCCCGATTGCATTCCCCCTTTCCACACCATTTAATCTTATATTATATCATTCATAATTATATTATTGAAGTGCTTATATTTAATTGTGTTACACCTATCCTGTGTTTAATTATATTACCATATATTATATCATTAAGCACCATTTTTAAAGTGAGAAAGGAAATATACGTGACATATTTCTCAACTATAATGACAGGTGGGACTATCGGGAATGCTCTTGGTGAAAGGAACACCATATGAAAACATATACAATATCTCCAACACCGAAGACATGACCGGGACACTAGTATCAGAAAACGTTATCGGTGTTGTTCATGACCATCACATTTCATTTTACCTTGACATGGACATTGATGGCCCGAACAATTCATTTGCCAAGGTCAATTTGGTCAAGGAAGAAACGTCACCTGGTCAATCTCCTAGAAAAAGTTACTTAAAAGCAAAAAGAAAAGTGGCAAAGACCGAAAACGATGCAAAGATCAAGCTCAATTTATATGACCCATCTGAATTTCATGTCTTCAATCCATCCCGGAGGTCAAGGTTGGGTAATCCGACGGGTTACAGGATTGTACCCGGTGGAACAGCTGCTAGCTTGCTAGATCGCGATGATTCCCCCCAAATTCGGGCCGCTGTTACTAATAATCAGGTATTAATTAATGGTTTTATAAATGTAGTTTAATCAAGATAGAGTAAAATGGGATGTGTTGTTGAGACAGATTTGGGTGACTCCATATAATAGAAGTGAAGAATGGGCAGGTGGTCTTTTGGTATCTCAAAGCAAAGGAGATGATACACTTGCTGTATGGTCATCTAGGTAAGTTGGTAACGATATCATGGTATGTAAGTTGTAACTTGTCTCTCTAGAATTAGTGGTGAATTAGCTTCTTAGGTGCGAGGGGTGGGCCGGCCCTCCCCCCTGCTTTTTACTCAAAAGTGTAAATTTATGCGCATTTGTTCAAAAAATTTATACGTACTGAGTCTGCCCTCTCCCTCCAATTTAAGAGTCCCGTGACTTTCGACCCTATATATATGTCAAGCTCCGTGCCTCTAAGAACTAGAAGTATATTAGATTAGCTATTGTTAAAGAAAAAAAGAGAATCATTTTCTCTATTATTGTAGCTTAGGCGGTCTTATGTAGTTATGTGGTTTAGTAAACTCTCTTAATAATAAGTTCTCTTTTATTGAACAGGAATCGTGAGATTGAGAATAAGGACATAGTGTTATGGTACACAGTGGGCTTTCATCACATACCATGCCAAGAGGACTTCCCAGTAATGCCGACAGTCTCATCGAGTTTTGAATTGAGACCTGTAAATTTCTTCGATCGAAACCCCATTCTTAATGCAAAACCTACCTTTCAAGAGGATCTACCTAGATGTTTCGGTGTTAGCTCTCATTGATCTGCTTATTATGTTATGGCATGACTAGTATGGGCATGACCGAACTTTATTTAAACCTACCTTTAGGTTGGGTATATCTAATAACGTATTTTCTGATAACCCAAAACTTGAGTTTAGCATTTGGAGGGCTGGCCCGTTAAGGTAATTGGGCTAGGCAAGTGCTTAGGGCCACCAAAAAAATAGGGGCCCAATTTTAGAAAAAAAAAAAGAAAGAAATTATATGGGTAAAAAATACATAAAGTTACCGCAATTGTTACTAGCATAAATGGTATTTGTAGTTTGGTGGTTATCAGAAAAATATTTTGTTATTAAATAAAATTAAACATTTCCATCTAGTCTTTTTTTTTTTTTTTTTTTTTGAACGGAAAGTGGTGCAACCGATGGAGATCCGGCTAACACCATGGGCCAGCCTGTACTGATTACCCATTCCACCTGAATTGGGGATCTCCTCAGATGGAACCCCCACATGTGGTAAATATGGCTCTAACAAGAATCGAACCCTCAACCTCCACATGACTTCCATTCTAGTTCCCTCAATTTTCACCAATTGAGCTAGGCTTAATCGACATTTCCATCTAGTCTAATTGCCATTTTCTAATATATAGTTTGAAAACATAAATTTATCCACCTTTGTTAGTTATTCCCTCTTAAACTAGATGGAAATGTTTAATTATACTATGTATTAATTTAGAATATATGAGGTGAATAGTAATTTCTATAATATTATTTCATATTAAATATAATTGATTTCACATTAAAACACAAGTTGGTTTTGTGGTGTGGTGGTATGAGGTGTTTTCCTTTAATGAGAGGTCATGGGTTCAAGACTTAGCTAGAGCCTAGAGCATTTTATTTTATTTTTAGTTTCCACAACATTATTTTATTTTTCGTTTCCACAACATTATTTCATATTAAATATACTTTATTTCACATTATAATACAAGTTGGCTTTGTGGTGTAGTTGTATGAGGTGCATTCCTTAATATAAATGAGAGATCATGGGTTCAAAACTTGGTTGGAGTATTTTATTTTATTTTTAGTTTTCGCAACATTCTTTAACGTTAAGTATGATTGGTTTCATATGAAATCATAATTTAGGTTGGTGGTGTACTGGTTTGAGGTGCACTTCCTTGATGAGAGATCGAAGGTTTAAGGCTTTGCAAGTGGCATTTTATATTTTTTTTTCACATTGTCGCATTGGTACCCTAATAAACCACAACAATGATGACAGCGAAAGCGCGGAAACGCGCGCGAGAACCCCACCAGTTTTATTTAATAACAAAGTATTTTTCCTAGTAAATTATAAACAATAATAAACTAAAAGTTTTCGGTTGAAATTTACAAAAGCATTATTTGAATCGATGTAATAGAAATGAACATTTATTATAAATAAAAACTATTCCTATATATGTAGGACATAAAAGATATTTACTAAGAAAACATTTAGACATCGTAACAAATTTTCTTGTAATATATTATACAAGTTTCATCTTAAAAAAAATACTATCAAACACAAAGCGATATTACGGACCTAAAAAATATTACGGACCCAAAAATTGAAAAAGGGCCCCAAATTTTCACTCTTCGTTCTATTGCCTAAGTTTATATCGACTAATTATGTCAATGACCCTTTTGGCGGGGTGTGACACCTGGCCATCCCGCAACATTGTATTATAACTTTTTAAAGCATAAACTATGTACAAAATTTATAACAAATTCAATAACATAGAAATATAAGATTAACAAAATATATTTGAAATTTGAGACTTTTTAAAAAATAAAATGTATTTAAATTATTTTATAAATTAAATTATATTCAAATCAATTTAAGGCATTCTATTAAATAAAGTTCGTCATACATTAGACTTGTTTGGTAGTAAATCACACAGTCTCCCACATTATGCAACAGTTCGTGAATATCTCCATCTTTCGTTGCATCACATGGGGGTGTGGCAGTGTTCCCTAGCGGTACTAGGATGCCACATGGGACATCCCCCCCCCCCCACCCCCCACCCCACCCCATGCGACATCACTGCCATCACCCTAATCCCCCACCCCTGTCTCTCTCTAAAAAAACACACACACAAAGTAATACCCATGGGATTGAGACACAATACCTCCTAACCTTATAGATGTAAGATGTGGGTCTCTCAGCATGTTAAGGCCATCTCCAATAGTCATTATTTGAGATCATTCTTTGCTAACATGGTCGTTCTTGATGTCTGATTTTTCTGGTTAAACTACCACTCGTCAAAAAAACCATTTGGTCCAACCAGTATTTATTTAATCCTCGTCAACCGAACGTGTCTGGGTCCCGATTCCTTAACCCGATTGGACCAGTCTATTTTGTCCGGTTTAAACCAATGTTTAGAACTAACACTTAGGCGGAGCATTATCGAATAATGAAGGGTATCACGTCAGCCGTTAACGATGTGAAGAATACTGTTTGTTTAGCTAAATAAAAAGAATTATATATATATACATATATATATAGGGGAAGGATAAATTGAAAACCCTCTTGAGTTGAGAAAACATTGAAAACCCATGTAAAAAATCATTTTTTTTTTTTTGAAAAAAATAACCAATGTAAAATAGATGTTTTTAAGCATTTTGGGCCAAACAAATATAAAAAGCGCCGAAGGGATTTTTTTTAAAAAATAAACAAAGTTGCTAAAAAAACATATGTTTTCAGCTATTTGCTGTTTTTTATCAGGTGTAAACATGTGTTTTCGCAGCTTTGTTTATTTTTTTTTTTTAAATCCCTTCGGCGCTTTTTCAAAAAAATAACAATTTTTTACATGGGTTTCCAAGGTTTTCTCTCAACACAAGAGGGTTTTCATTTTATAATTGGCCTATATATATATATATATATATTAATGGTTGGGTTATTTTACAAAGGCTACAAAAAATGAGAAGGGTGAGAAGCCACTAGAAAATGACATGTGTCCAAAGGATTAAACAAGTGGGAGGGGTAATTTTGTAAAAAACATATGCACATGCAAGTCACATGTCATTTCCACCTTCATTTTTAAATGTCCGTAACTTTTTTATACGTCATTTTTTTTAAAAAAAAATATACCATAAAATTGAGCGTCTTTTTATGTTAAATATGAGTACCATATTGTTATACTTTTGAAAAAAAAAAATTGAAAACCCACTTGCGTAAGACACAATGGAGTGTAAAACACAATGAACACCAATTAAATATAGGGTATAAAACACAATCAAGAGTCTAGTAAAACACAATGGACGACATACTAAAGACACAATGAATAGAATACTAAAACACAATGAATACTTTTGAAAAAAAAAGTTAAAAACCTAGTTGCGTAAGACACAGTGGATGACATACTAAAGACACAATGAACAGAAGACTAAAACACAATGAATACTTTTGAAAAAAAAGTTAAAACCCCAATTGTGTAAAACACAATGGACGACATAATAAGGACACAGTGAACAGAAGATTAAAACACAATGAATACTTTTGGAAAAAAAGTTGAAAACCCAGTTGCGTAAGACACAATGGAGATAACGTAATGAGTACCAATTAAATATGCAATGAACAATATGGTATAAAACACAATGACCAGTCTAATAAAACACAATGGATGACATATAAAAGACACAATGAACAGAAGACTAAAACACAATGAATAATAGACTTAAACACAATGAACAACATAATAAAACACAATGTACACCTAAATACAAAACTCATTTACGTAAAACACAATGAAAAGCATACTAAAAACATAATGGACAAAGTTAAATCATGTGTAGACTAAAAAAACATAAATAACATATTTATAAAGCACACATGCATACTATAACACAATGAACGAGCAGAAGACACAACGGAGAACAAAACCCATATAGCATGAATTTTGTTTTTCAATTTTAATGTAGCAATGTGGTACTCATATTAAAGATAAAAAACGCTCGTTAATATGGTGAAATTTTTTTGAAAAAAAAAATGTCGTATGAAAAAGTTATAGACGTTTTAAAATGATGGGGGGGAATTGACATGTGCATTGCATGTGGAGAGAGAAAGTCAACAAATGTGGTTTTCCTTTTATGCTCTTCCTCTAATTTATTATTTATTTTTTTCAAACAAACTAATCTCAACCTTTCAAATATATGATCAATGGATCATAATCCTTCTCACCATTCCTAGAAAAAGTGTCTTGTGTATTTGATCCCAACCCTATATATTAATACCCCCCCCCCCCTTTCTCTCTCTTATTTATCAACACCTCCACCCCCACACCACCATCACCTCCCTCTCTTCCACCATCGTAACCTCACTTACACACCTCCATAAATGATGCAACTTCAGTTTTTTTGGTTACCAACTCTTCCAATTGCTAGTACAGATTAATAATTTGTATGACTTTGACCAACTGCTGGTATAGATGAATAAATACCACCACCACCTACCATTCAGTTGAAGGGACCTGTTATGAGTGTTGGCTTTTGAAGGAAAAGAGGGTTCAGACCTGATCAGAGGGAGTTAGGTGGGTGAGGTGTTGGTTGTCGGAGGTCCACCATTGATGGTCATTAGAGGAGACAAACTCTCCTCGGCTCTTTTATTTCAAAACACACCCAGTAACAGAAGAGGGTGCTAAGGTTTGATAGTAGCGGTTATGAACGGTAGGTGGTGGTGGCATGGTGTGGCGGCGACTGTAGTAGTTTTTTTAATGGAAGGGTAGGGGATGGTGGTGGACCGATGGTGGTCGGCGACTGTCATTTTTGGTCCGATTTGGGGATTTGGAGTTAGGGTTTTGACGGAAGGGAAGGTATGGTGGTGGTGGACAACAACAGTCAGTGGTGTTGTTGACTCTCCATCCTGCACTAGTTGTGTAGATGTGGGGGTAAGGTTTCGATGGAGGGGAGGGGGTGATGGTGGTAGTCAGTAACAGGTGGTTGTGGTCCCGATCTGTTTCGTATTGGGTTCAGGGTTTGGTTTGATGAAATGGAAGGGGTGGTGGTGGTGGTCGACAACAGGTGGTGGTGGTGGTGGTGGTAGCAACAGGTAGTGGTGATAGGTTATGGTGGTGGCAGGCATTAAGAGAGGAGTAGGGGGTTTATTTTAGTTTTAAATTTTACTTTTTGTCCAACACTTAAACATAATTACACAAATAGGCTTTAGAATAGTAAAAAGACGAATTTACCCTTGTATTACTCTTAAAATCTAATTGGGTTAGTGTCAAAGGACGTAATGCAAGATTTTAGAACATCAAGTACAAACTCGTCACTTTTAAATGTAAAGAACATCTTTTGAAAAATGGTATAAACGTAAAAGAAAAAACTTGTATTTCAGTCTTATATATGAGATGATTATTTTTATTTTGCAAGAATTGAAAATAAAAAATAGGTAATATTAAATATGAAATTTATACTAAATAGAACTTTATTAGATAGATGCATATATTTTATAACTTATGTTTAATTATGTACGTGTTAAAGAACTTTAGATGTAGAGTTATACACATTAGTGACATAAAAATTAAAATTTCAACTTTAATATTCAAATGCAACTAAATAAATAAAACACATGACATATTAAAGAACACATACTTTGCTGGTAACATGTCGAAATAAAAAAAAAAAGTGAATATCATAGGATTAATGATATTCTATAACCTCTGTATCATACAATATAATATGTCGATGCTTATCGTTGACATCATCATCATCATCATACTCAGTTAATCCCACCTATAGCAAAGCTAAGGTAGGGTCTGAGGGGGGTAAGATGTAGACAGCCTTACCTCTACCCCCTAAGAATAGAGAGGCTGCTTCCAGTGAGACCCCCAGCTCGATGTGGTTTGGTATCAAGCCTTGGACATGAGGCACAGAACACTTAGCAATCGGGACAAACCCGATCGGTGCATGTACCCCTTTGTCTTTTGGCTATCAACGCCACCACGTGATGCATGATTAACCGTCCGTCGTTTTTAACGTTATTTTCACGAAATTAGTAAAATAACGTTAAAACTAGTGCAACTTTACTTTTGCCCCCCGAGGGCCACACATATATACATTATATGTGCACACCGTAAGTGGGGCGTAGATGCTTATCGTTGACAGTTTTGATTAAATACAAAATGGTAGTCAACATTTAATATTCAACTTGTTAGTTAATTTATATTCAAGACAGTGTTGAAATCAAAATAAGAAAATTTATTAATTATGTAGTTAACGTTTGAAAAACATGGAAAAGTATTATAATTAATTTTAAATATGGTAAGTTTTTTGGCAAATTGATAATTATACAGTTAATGTTTTAAACACTGAAGTTATATCAATTTCTAAATAACTATAAATGCAAAAATCAATATATTAAATAAGGACGCTTTTGGTGTTTCTTTACCAAAAAAAAAAATTTAACTTGATATATATTAATGAGAGAGTGTCATGTGTTATAAATGATGAGAAAAAAATATCAATAACTTAATGAAAGAATGTCATGTGTCACAAATAAGTTTTATATATTAGTTGTTATAGGATTAATTAATATTCTATAACATCTTTATCGTACAATATAATATGTTGATACCTATCGTTGACATTATTGTTTAAATACATAATGCTAGTCAACATTTAATATTCAACTTGTTAGATAATTTATATTCAAGAAAGTGTCGAAATTCAAAATAAGAAAAAATATTAATTGTATAGTTAATGTTTAAAAAGCATGGAAAAATATTATAGTTAACTTTAAATATGGTAAGTTTTTTGTTGGATTGATAATTATACGGTCAATGTTTTAAAAATGGAAATTATCTCAATTTTTAAAAAACTATAAATACAAAAGTCGATATATTAAATAAGGACGTTTTTTTTTGTGTGTTTTTAACTCAAAAATTTTAATTGATATATTAATAAGAAAGCACCATGTGTCATAAATGACGAGGAAAAATATTAAAAACCTAATGAAGGAATGCCATGTGTCACAAATGAATTTTATATATTAGTTGTTATATGATTGATTAATATTCTATAACATCTTTATCGTACAATATAATATGTTGATACTTATCGTTGACACTATTGTTTAAATACACAATGCGAGTCAACATTTAATATTCAACTTGTTAGATAATTTATATTCAAGATAGTGTCGAAAGTCAAAACAAGAAAAAATATTGATTATATAGTAAATGTTTGAAAAACATAAAAAAAAATATTATAGTCAATTTTGAATATGGTAAGTTTTTTTTTGTTGGATTGATAATTATGTGGTTAGTGTTTTAAACATAGAAGTTATATCAATTCTTGAAGAACTAAAACTACAAAAGTTAATATATTAAATAAGGACACTTTTTGTGTTTTCAACTCAAAAAATTAAATTGATATATTAATAAGAGAGTGTCATGTGTCACAAATAAGGAGGAAAAATATTGAAAACTTGATAAGGGAATGCCATGTGCTAAGCAGTTAATGCGGTAAAATATCGGATATCGGTGAAGGACCGATATTTGAGATATAGGTTATCGCGGTGAGATATCGGTGGGATATCGGCAATTTTTATACCATGCAAAATCCATACATGTAAGACTTAAACAGTAATAAAAAAAGTAATAACAACTATAAAAGTAAGAAAAATGGAAGAACTAAGAAGAAAAACACCAATATCGGGAATATCGACGATATATCGGTCAAATATCAGCCAATATCGGAGATAATATCGGTACAAAATATCGGTACCAATATATCGGTTATATCGGCCTAGTTAACTACTTAGGTCATGTGTCACAAATGAGTTTTATATATTAGACTATGCGTTGTGGCTAGAGGTGAGCCGTGACTTTATCGAATAATATTGTGCCATGTAAGCGTCAATGTGGCACTGGCTCATTACCGCGGGTTGCTCGCTTGATCCATTTGTGGGTCAAGGTGAGCGGGTGTTTATTTTACTAAATATATTAAATATTTAACACGCATTTTTTTATAAACATTGAGATTAAATAAAAAAAAATACATTGCATTACTAAAAAAACTATCATAAATAATAAAAAAACATTACACTAAAAAAAAGATTACACTAAAATTTAAAAAAAAAAACATTACATTAAAAAAAACCTAACGTAAGGTAGAGGTTAAGCGTAACATTTGCCACACCAAAACGTGGTGAAAGTTGTGCCCAACCTCCGAGAGGTACTCCACGTGGGTAAAGGCGAGGAACACGTCTTCTTTTTTCCCGGGGAGATCTCTCTTCACCTTTCTGTAGGCGATTTCGAAGTTTCTAGACTTCGACTTCAAATCCGCGTACTTGTGAGAGATGGAGTCACAAGTACGATTGGTACCCCCGACAAGGGTACCAAACTCGGCTAGGACCTTGTGCACTGTGGTCCGCGGCTACGAGACCCCCGGCTTGTTGAAGCACCGTCACGATGCACTTGGTTGTACGCGATGATAATTGTTAGTTCTTCCTCATCGGTCCATTGCACCATGATTGAAGTTGGTTTTGAAGATTAAGAGTTTAGGGTTTGAGAATTGTGAAGAAGAAGAAGAAGAAGTTAATATAAATATAAAATAGGTAAAAAATATTGTTGGGTAATAAATGAAATTTAGGTGAATTTTTTTTTTTTTTAATTTTAAGCCTCTGAATGCCCACTAACGAACGCGAGCTGGCTCGCCTACAGTCACTCGCGGCAACTTTCACGTGGGGGTGTTGTCGTGGTCACTAGCCACGTGAATCAGGTTGTGACTCGCGGCAGCCGACTCGCGAGCCACACACAGTCTTAGTTGTTATAGATATGTTTAAAAAAATCAGTCTTAACTATAACCGAACTTGTCACCTTACCAACATTCAAGGTTCGGTTAAAGCCAAACATGTCGCCCTAATGTACTCCGTATGTCGTATTCATTATTTTCATCGTATACCTTATCATGGACCTCATAAATTAACCATCATATCTTCATCATTTTTTTTAGAGAGACATGGAGAGACCTTATTGTATCCAATTCTTCATCTTCATCGTCATCTCAATAGTAATTTTCATATATGCATATTCAAGAAACACAAATTTACGATCAGCCTCAATCATCGGTACTTCGGTCAACAATTCCGAACACTACTTATCAGACACCCCACTTCACCCACTCGACCCGTTGACCATACCCGAAATCAACAAGATCCGATCCATTCTCACAACATACGGACCCTTTAAATCGTCTTTCCCATCAATCAACACTCTCTCTTTAGATGAACCCGACAAAAGTCTAGTACTCGGTTGGAAACCGGGTGACCCACTTCCGGCCCGAAGAGCATCAGTCGTGTCGTTTTTAGATGGGCAAACTCACATTCTAACAGTTGATTTAGACCTCGCTGTTGTTACAAGCGATGTTGTTAGCGTCGGGTCAGGTTACCCGATGTTAACAAGTGAGGACCTGACAACGGCTTTGGAGGTTGTTTATTCAAACTTGGACTTTAATAAGTCCATATTGGCTAGAGGGGTGGACTTTAACGATCTGGTTTGTATCCCACCTTCATCAGGCTGGTTTGGCCCGGATGAGGAGGGCAAGAGGATCGCTAAAGTCCAATGCTTTTCTAGCCAAAACACTCCTAACTTTTACATGAGGCCCATAGAAGGGCTAGTAGTGACGGTGGACGTGGACAAACGAGAGGTCGTCAAAATAACTGACACTGGTCGAGACATTCCTATACCGAAAGAAACTAATACTGATTACCGATACACAACTCAAAGCCCGTTTCCTAGTACCAACATGGAACCTAACACTATGTCTATGGAACAACCTAAAGGGCCTAGTTTTACTGTAGAAAATGGGCATACAGTAAAATGGGCCAATTGGGTTTTTCACATAAAGCCTGACTTACGAGCTGGGATGATAATATCTCAGGCCATGGTTCGGGCTGAGAATGGGGATTATAGAAGTGTGATGTACAAAGGGTTCGCGTCAGAACTTTTTGTACCATATATGGACCCGGATCAATCTTGGTACTTCAAGTCCTATATGGATGCAGGCGAATTTGGGCTCGGTGCAACCGCTATGGCCCTTTTGGAACTGAATGATTGCCCAAGATACTCATATTACATGGACGGGGTGTTTGCGAGCGCGGATGGTAAACCAATCATTCAACCCAATATGATTTGCATATTCGAACGCTACGCAGGAGACATCGGTTGGAGGCATTCCGAAATTCCAACCATGGGTTTCAATGTAAGTAACAAAGATTTTTTATCTAATTTCCAATCAAACAATATTTTGTTGTTTCAGCATCTCTAACGGGACATCCGTGAAAAACCTGTTAGTTGAGTCGAAGAGAGAAGAACGCCTTCTCAAACGTGACGAGAATAGACAACTATCTGTTGGCGCCTCTAACGGATAGTCTTAACTATAAACAACTAACAATTTTGCAAACAACATAAACTTATAAATTATGTATAAATTTTTAAAAGTCTCCTGTTTGTTTTAAGTTTTTATTTTTATTTTATTAAAGTCACCGTGGCATTGAAACAAAATAAAGTTGTTTGTACACCATAAAACATGACCTTTACTTTTTGTGGTGTGTGATATAAATACGTGTCTCGTCAAAGCACAACTGCACAAAAATATTGACGAAAATGTCTCCAAGTTCTTAAATATTGACAAAAAAAGTAATGGCTCTTCTTTTTGTCATTTACAGTATTTTAGTATCTTGTAGCCTGATTTGAAATACGAAAACGAATAATTATTTTAATAAGATAATCATTATTGTTATTGTTTGTTTTTTTTTTTTTTTAATTAATGGTCTTATCAAATAAAAATATAGATAAGAGAATCAAGGCCAAAGGTAACACTAGTAGCTCGAATGGTATCATCAGTTGGAAACTATGATTACATTTTTGATTGGGAGTTTCAAACCGATGGTTTAATCCGAATTAAGGTATTTGTAATTTTATATTTCGTTTTATAATTAGTTAAAAATTTTAATCATCTTTATAGTTGACGGATTCTTGACTATAACGAAAGGTAGGACTGTCAGGAATGCTGATGGTGAAAGGGACTCCATACGAAAATGTATACAATGTGTCCAACATCGACGACATGACCGGTACACTAGTATCGGAAAATGTTATCGGTGTTGTTCATGACCACTACATTTCTTTTCACCTTGATATGGACATTGATGGACCGAACAATTCATTTGCCGAGGTCAATTTGGTCAAAGAAGAAACGTTACCGGGTCAATCTCCTAGGAAAAGTTACCTAAAGGCAAAAAGAAAAATAGCAAAGACCGAAGATGATGCAAAGATCAAGCTTAAATTATATGACCCGTCCGAGTTTCATGTTATTAACCCGACCCAGAGGTCAAGATTGGGTAATCCGACGGGGTACAAGATCGTGCCCGGTGGGACCGCGGCTAGCTTGCTTGATCTTGATGATCCACCACAAATTCGGGCCGCTTTTACGAACAATCAGGTATTAGATGATGGTTTATGAATGCAATTTGATTAAGATGGATTAAAATGGATATTGTTAATGTGATAGATTTGGGTGACTCCACATAATAAAAGTGAAGTATGGGCCGGTGGTCTTTTGGTATCTCAAAGCAAAGGAGAGGACACACTTGCTACATGGTCTTCTAGGTAAGTTGCTCTAGTCCGGTTGTATATCACATAAAAAATATGCATGTACGGCATTACCCTAACATATTATGTATTCCTTACACAAATTCGCCCATCCTCACGGGCGAAGGATATAAAGGGCCAGGGGTGTCCCCTGTTTTTTTTTTTTTTTTGCGCAGTAGTATAAGTCTATGTGTATTTCGTTCAAAAATTTTATACATATTTAATCCGGCGCCCTCTGAATTGGGTCTGTAACTTTTGGCCCCCTCTGTATTTTTGTTTACTTTCTCAATTTGTCATGTTAATGCACCTCTAGCATTCTTATGATGGTTTAGTAAACTCTATTTTTTATTTCTACATGACAGGAATCGTGAGATCGAGAACAAGGACATAGTTTTATGGTACACAATGGGTTTTCATCATATACCATGCCAAGAGGATTTCCCAATAATGCCAACGGTTTCATCAAGTTTCGAATTGAAACCCGTAAACTTCTTCGAAAGAAATCCCATTCTTAATGCAAAACCTACCTTTAAAAAGGATCTACCCATGTGTTTTGCTGTTGGCTCTTATTGATAAGTTCCATATGTACGTATTGGCGGTATTGCTAGGCTTGTAGTTATAATGAATCCGCATGATGTCAAGTGGGCTTAAGTTTGGCGTAAATGGATCTTGATCATTAGCAGGTCGATGTGTGTATTATTATTTTTTTAACTTAGACTTTCATTAAAAAAAAAAAAAAAACATAGACTTTCATTAAAAAAACACGCGCAACCTCAAGACGAGGAGCGGAAAAAACTGCATCATATACAAATGATACTCACACCAATCCTTCCAAAGAAGGGATTTTCTTAAAGACAAAGACTTCACATTCGCCACCACCTCTATGGCTTTAACCTTTTTCCTATTGAACCTCTTCTCGTTTCTCACATTCGATATAACCCAACATGTGACCATAATAATCCCGTGAATATAGGTCATACTGGTATAAATAATTGTATTAAACGCTTTAAAAAAAATTGTTTTAAACAGAACCAATTAATCAACACCATACAACACCAAAAGGAAACAAAAAAGAAACAACAATTGCCAACCAACACTAGACAAGCTATAATTTCGCCAAGCCAAACAATCGAGAGAAGGTTTCCTAGCCCTCGACTTCACCCAAAATAAACTTAAAGCTTTGAATTCACCCATTGCCTTTTGAAGAGAACATTGTTTATGATCGAATACAGCATCATTTCGACACTTCCATAAGCACCACATTGTCGTCAAACACACCGCATAGAATGCTTTTTTCTTCTCGGATGAGCCACCAATATATGAATGCAACTTGAGTAAATCTCTAAATTGGAAAGCATAAACCGGACCTACTTTGCACCATTGCAAAACCAAGCATCACATCGATTGAACGAAACCAGAAGACACAAAAAGATGATCAAGCGTTTCTGGAAAATATGATCAACCGTTAATCAAACTACATAATTTGATTTGTACATGTATAAATGTAACATATGTATTCCTCGCAGTCCTAAAACATTTAAGAAAAGGCTTTCTTTATCGGATTCTAAAACTCTAAATATTAATCTTCTAGGTATCGTCAAAGGTTCAATATTTACGAACCCAAAACCCAAGGAACCCGAATAAACAAACTGTTTAATACCCTTGATACCAAACAACTAATGGAGCAGAGCAATATATTCAACAGCCAGTAACTAAGTATTGACAAAAGCAGATTACAAACAACTAATGGAAGAGACTCAAAGAAGGTGGATAAGCACGCTAAATTTTGTGAGGATAATTAACATGCCATCGTTACCTTGGCTTTTGACACATTTGGCTGCACCGGAGGTGGTTAGGTTCTTGACAAGAGTACAACGGGTGGTCCACAACAACTTTTCGACCCCCAAGGACGAGGATTTGTTTTCAATATATTAGGGTACACGGGGTGGTCTGTGATGGCCACCCCGTGATGGCGTGATCACCCCGAAACACCCCCCCCCCTAAGAAAATCACGGTCATGTTCATTTTCTTCGTGATATACATCACGTTGGCTTTCAGCCAAATTGTGACCGTTGGCCAATGGTCGTTTGACCGTTTTGGGTTTAAAAAATTAATTTTCAACCAAAATCTCTCTCTCTCTCTCTCTCTCTCTCTATATATATATATATATATATATATATATATATATACTATATTATAATGTATGAGGGAGGGGTATTTTAAGATACCCAAAAGTTAAGAACTAATTTTTCATTAACAACCCTAAAATGAGGGTAAAATAGTAATTCATACATTATTTACACTTTAATACCTTATCTTATTTACACTTTAATTCCCTAATTTTTAGTTAGTAATTACATTTTCCTCCCCTCTCCTACAAACTTATAATTTCTTTTATTTAATTCTATCATAACTTTTAAAACTATTATATTTTAAAAACATTCGAATATACCATGATGACCGGCTCATTTTTGTCGACGTGTCGGTGTTTGTTGTAGTCAATATCGATGTGTGGATTGAAATGTATAAGAAAGAATGCCTTATGTACAAGTGATTGTTGCATTTTATGTTTTAAATACTAATAAGATGAAATATAATATGGATTTATTGTTAATATGGATGTTGAATCATAACACCATTTCATGATCAAGTAAAACTCAAAATTGTAAAATTGAATTTGGTGTTAAATAATGTTCCGCCCAATAATGAAAAATTCACATAAATCAAATGCAACGATTTAAAAAACCAAACAGGGCACTCGAAATCTACATATCGGCTTTAGTGATTCTTAAAATATGATAATGTTGTTAAACATTATGGTTCATCCTTGCTTTGACAGACAAATAATTTGTCACACGGTAACAAAACTGCAACACAAGACTGGGCTCTAAGAATGCTTTATCACGTTTGTTACTGATAGCTTCAATTGTAGTACCCTATTTAAATAATCAACATTAGCAATATGTGCATATATATATATGGGTATGCATGCATATATTAATAGGTATACACATAAATATAATTAACTAAAAGAAATCTCATTAAACTTTTAAATATACATAATTAGCTAAGTATATAAAACTTTAAAATAATTAAGTTTAGAAAAAAAATATAAAAATGTAGTGTAGATATTAATTGTAGGTAAATTTTCTTTTAAAAACCCCAGCTACATCAATTTGGTAGAAAACACATGATGCATATTATATATCCATGTGATATGAACATCTATGTTAATAACAACAAAACTCCCTAATTTAAAGGGTTCTTTTTAACAAAGTTTAAAAAAAAGATACATGCACTGAATTCGGTATTCACCTAAAACACAATAATTTTTAAAACTTTAGTCAAACATAAGCAAAATTTCCTAATTTAAAGGGGTGGGAAAATCATCAATTTCAAATTTTAAACCATGTGCTAACCTACTAAAGTTTAACAAAATTTCATAATTTAAAAGGGTGGGGAAAATCATGAATTTGAAAATTAAACCATGTGCTAACCTACTAAAGTTTATTCTATAAATACATATTAATGCACACCTATTTCACTTGCTAAAATACGTAGGCATGGATAATGAATTCAAAAGTTGAAGCTTCTAATGTTGGTTATTTGTTAGTTTATGGTTTTCATTCGTCTCATTTTACTAATTATACCTTTTTATACATATCTTAATCATTTAAGTGTTAATTTCTTGGTTTTGCAGATTAATTTAGATGAAAAACATACGGAGATGAACAAACCAATAGCCATACAAGTGTCTAAAGTAGTGTCTAAGGTTGTATTTATTAATGTTTAATTTTTTATTATTAACATGGCTGCTATTTTATGTGGTACATTGTATGTGTTTTATTGTAGGATAATGGTGATAATAGTGTTGAGATTATTTGCTATGGTGCAATGTTTAATCCCTACAAATCTGGTTTTCAACATGAATTTAGTGAATAGGTAATATCAACATTTATTTCATCTTCTATTAACTTGTGTATTAAATATTTTTAATTTATTTTAAGGATTAGATGCATGAAATTAATAGGAAGAGATCCAAGAGGCTCTCTTAATGGAAATGGAGTCAAGTTATTGATCTAGACAGTTCTGATGAAAATAACAAAGAAGACATATTTAATGACACTTTAGATAGAAGAAAATGAAGGAAACTCATCCTCACCAAAAGATGTAATAATCAAACATGGAGATATACAAGAAATTTCAGTGATCGTTCTTGATGACGAATGGTGAGCAGACAATATAGATGAAATCATGCAGACTTGGAACCTGTATGACTAAATTGATCTCATGATTCAAGTAGTTTACTAGCTTTTATTTTTCTCAACTTTTATGTTTATTAATACTTATTTTTCCTTTCGTATGTTACTTTATTTTATCAAATGTTTCTTAAAAGTACTTTACAATTTAAATGTTAAATCTTTTTAGCTACTAGACATGTGTAACGTTTATGACGTATATCCACCGCAATGATGCTACAACAAACACTATACGAATTTGAAATAAGTACAGAAATAAAAAGTGTCACTCCCGCCGCATTGCGCGGGTTTCCTACTAGTATATATATATATAGGAAAAAGATCATTTAGAAACCAAAGTACTAGTTAGGAACTTAGGAACCAATCTGAGCCATACATCTTTTAATCTTTATCTAAGGGTAGGATTGTAATTGAACAATTATGATTTATATTTTAATTAAAAAAAAGTTTTAAAAATGAAATGTTTATCACCATCGATGTCTTCCTAATATCACTCATAACTTCCTCCTAATATCACTCAATTGCCTTCCTCCAAAATATCAACATCACGTACGATTCATTAGACCCGGCTTCAATCGATTAAGATAAACAAGTGATGGATAATAATCATATACATGAAAACATTCAATCAGTTTCTCACGATATTGAGGATCATGATACACAATCACAACCTTTTTTGCAAAATAGTGTTGAGAATCAAGGTATTTGTGTAATGTTTTTTTAGTTTTTTAATTTCTTTTTGTTCGCAATTAGGGTTTCAGTTTTTGCGAAACAGCAGGTTTGTATTAGACAGAGCAGTTTTTTTTACGTACAAAAATTTTTCATACGTACAAAGTTTTGGAATTATACACCGATGTATAATTCAGATCATGTTGCGTTATAGCAGTTTTCATACGTACAAAGAGTTATACAATTATTCACTGTCGTATATTAGTTTAGTTTTTGGAATTATACACCGATGTATAATTCAGATCATGTTGCGATATAGCAGTTTTCATACGTAAAAAGAGTTATACAATTTTCATACGTACACCGATGTATAATTCAGATCATGTTGAAGCGTACAGATACACTAACATTCATCTATACACTGATGTATATTAGTTTAGTGTTTTATTATACACCAGTGTATATATGCTTAAGCGCAATGATATACTAAGATTTTTTTAAGCGTACATAAACAAATAACAGTAATATACACAGGCGTATATTAATTATTTAAAATGTAATGTCTGACGTTATTGTTTACTAAAGTTCGGTTAATTAAGTTCTAATGTGCATTTGTTTATTGTAGGTTCCTCGTCCAGCAAAGTATACGAGTCTCCTGGTGGGACGAGATATTGGACTCCTGTTGTAGGTTCCTCGTCCAGCAAATTTATTATTTCGTATTTTTTAGTTATTAATGTTTTACACATTATACACTGATGTATAATACACATGATGCACTGGTGTAAAGTTGGTTGAATTTTATGATGTCAAACGATTTTAAGCATGAGGATACGTAATATACTTTGATGTATATATGTTGAATTTCATATATTGTATACACTGTTAATATAATTAAATCTATAATGTACACTGATGTATACTGTTGAATTTGATGGTTCTATAGAATGTCTGTGTATAACTAGTAGGTCTATACACTGATGTATAATTGTGAAGTATAAATATACACCGACGTATATTTGTTGAATCTTATGGTATAGTACACTATTTTTATAGTACTAGTTGGACTATACACTGATGTATAATTGTAAAAGTATGAATATACATGCAATGTGTACAATCAAAATCACAAACGCACATTATGTATAGGTATACAATGGTGTACAATCAGAATCACAATCGCACATTATGTGCAACCAACATCGGCTAAATCGCACAAACCATAACAACACATTGCATGTACAATCACATTATTATAAAAGCCCTAAAACATACCTACAACCCATTAACAATGCACCAATGTATATCATGATAATATTCAACTTCAACATCATTGTGTATGCAAGAAGAAATATACGACAGTGAATAATAGCAGAAAACACATCAAGAAAAACAAACAGTACTTTTATTATTAGGTAAACAAATACATAATAAAAAAAAATTGAACATTGTTTCAATCAAATACTAAAACCAAATTTTTTTAAAGGGCAGTGTCGTGCGTCATGATATCCCAAACGACCACAGTTGGTACAATAACGTGGATTCCTATTAATGTACTCATAAACCACATTGTATGCTCCATTGCCAAAAATTACATATCCTTCTCCAAACTCAAAAGCTCCGTGTCCTAGCATTAGAGCACATTCATTATGTAATTTACTTGTTGTCAACTTCACCTTGTAACCAAAACCTAAATAAAATACACACAAAACATATAGTTCACAATAGTGTATACTGAATTTAAACATGCTTTTTAATCATATAGTCAATTATATACACCAATGAATACTTAATCCATACGGTACCAATGTGCATATTTTATATACACTTGTACATTCTATATACACCAGTGTATATAAAATGTACACTGATGTATATTCTATGTGTACAGTTGAATATACACTCATGTACAAAAGTTTGGTGTATTCATTAGTGTCAAGTATATACACTGATGTATATTCTATGTGTACAATTGAATACCTCAAAACCTACGTAAAAAAAGTTTGGTGTATTCATTTGGTGTACATTTTATATACACTGGTGTATATAGAATGTACAAGGAATTTTTACATTTTATACACACTGTTGTGCTCATAAAGTCTATGTTTGTATACATCAATGTATAGCTAATGCATATATTAGAAATTTTTACACTAAATATACGATGGTGTATATTAAAATTTGTACCACATTCGATGATCGTAAATTACAAACCTAGGTTGTTTTAATAGGGTTTCAGAAACCCTTTTATAAAGAAACAACAATTTTACAACCTTAATATATGGATTAAAACATAAACAATGCGATCGCCAAAACACTAAAACATAAACAATTAAACCCTTAAACGATTAATCAGATTTTTTCAAACCCAAAAAACATAAAAGTCGATTTATAAAGGAATAAAATTTTATACACAATAAGCGATCGATTAAAGGAAATAAAAAAAAATTGGATCTTGATACATACCTGTATAATTGTCGATCATCGTTATTATGTGCATTTCTTCCCCTTGTTTGATGTATAGAATAATCGCACAAATTATGTTAGTTGTGGTGTTTTGTCAGTTACAATGTATACTAAATAACCTATTAAAACTCAAATATAAAAAGACAACATTACCCCTTGCTTTAATTAAAAAGTTAATTAATGTTTATCATATTTACCATCATGCCATTGAATATGGATGAATGAGATTTGTTCCTAAAGTTCCTAACTAAGGGTTGGTTCTCAATTGAACCCTACCCTATATATATATATATATATATATATATACATAGAGAGAGAGAGAGAGAGAGGAAAGTTAATTTGAGAACACCTATATTTCGTGCGAACCGCGAGAACGGCATCTAAAACCATTCAAATTCAAAATTTCTTTTTGCATTTATCTTTATTACTAAAATACAATCTCAAAAAACACAATTTACGCGTAAAAATTCAAACGTATATGGAAATAAGTTGTTTTTACACATGTGTAAATTTACTATTTATACATGTGTAAACTGTTTCATTTACACATGTGTAAAAAGTTAATTTGAAAGTGTTTTTGCAAGAAAAGATGAATTATTTGGAAAGAAAATTCATTTATTAATGCTATATTTTGATTATAATGAGGTTTGTATTAAAAAATTTTGATTTTGATTGATTTTTTTATTTGTTCTCACGGTTCTCACAATATTTAGCGTTCTCAAGATAACCCTCCCCTATATATATATATATATATATATATATATATATATATATATATATATATATATATATATATATATATAGTGGAAGTATAGGGAGAAAACCTTCCCAAATGGAAAAACCCCAAGAAACTCATCCCTTGGCCCATATTGTGCCACATCACCCATTACATTATAATATTCTATAATATTCAAAGGGGCAATATATACAATTCAACTATCCCCCTTCTCTCTCTACCTATAAATATTGTTTTCCCTCTTCTCTCTCTTCATTTTTTCTTCAAATTCAAATCAGATCTACCCTCTCTCTCTCTCTCTAGAACCACCACACCACCACCACAACTACCACCACAGCCACCACCTCCAACCATCATCTCACCCTCTCTCTCATTCTATGATAAACCACAAATCAAATTTGCTCTGTTTTGTTGTTTTGATCACTTTCAGCTAACCAGAAAACAAAAATTTCAATCATCAAATCCAGATTATTTTGGACAAGATCTCGATTAGAAAACAAGGTTTTATTCTGCATATGATCCAATGGCTTCAAAATATACAAACAAAGGCATACACGAGAAAAAAAGATCTCGTTTGAGGCATATAAGGTATTATTATTATTATTATTATTATTATTATTATTAGTCTCGATTCATTTTCTAGGTTTGAGATTGATACTTTTTTTTGATGTTTGGTGAGATCTATTAGTAGATCTATTATTATTATTATTAACAGGGATGATGAAGGGCGATGCATCAAAAGACCAATATTAAAGTCTCAATCTCAAATCTAGAAAATGAGGCTTTTGAATGAAAAGTGGTATTAATTAGCCTAGGGATCCACGAGGCTTGAAAAAATGCATGTTTCCTTGTAATTAAAAAAAAAAATTTGCCATGGCTACTTTCGAAAGATCCAAAATTGTGCCATGGCTACTTTACAAATCCTAAAAAAACTAAGATATGTTTCGATGTGTTTTTTGACCAAAAAAAAAAATCATTTAACAAGATATAAAACTCAATTTGAAAGTCACTATTCTGTTCTTTTTTTTTTCGCTGTTATCATTGTTTTTTTAAGATATTATGTTTTGATTTTTTTTAGAATAATAATAATAACATTTTTGGTTAGAATAATAATAATAAGTTGTTACATTTTGATTTGTGAGTTTTGTGTTACGTTTTGATTTTGTTAGGTTTTGGGTTTTGTTAGAAAAATAATAATAACAGTTTTGGGGATAGTTTTTGGTCGCACACCAAGTGTTCGATCAAATGCTTGAATGAAAAAAAAACACTTATGTTAACCTTTTTTTATTTTTTTTATTATTATTATTTTGTTTATGTTTGATTTTTATTTGATTGTGGACATGAGGTTGATGGATCACATGTGATTGATGAATAAATTTGTAGTCTTTTTATGTTAGTATATGCTAACACATGTTAGTGATGCCCCATTATGTGTTTGAGGATCCCAAACTAACATGTGTATCTGTTTCAGTGATTGTTTACATGAGTAGGCTATTGGAAGAAGGCGGCGTTGATGATGTGGCTGTGGTAAGTGATGTTTTTTTATAAAGATTATAGATTTTTTAATCTTTTTGTGAATAGGGTGTTTAAATAATTTTTGTATTCTATTTAATAAATTTTTGGCAAGTGAAATTGTTATGAACTTGTATAGGGTATATGTCTATTTTTTTGCGGTCCGGGTCTTGTATACTCACACACGTTAGTGATGCTAACACATGCTATTATATGCCTAACTAACAGGTGTTAGGGTTCATATGATGTAAGACCCCGTACTACTAAGACGAGTCTAAATACGAATAACTATGTTTTTTTTTTTTTTTTTAAAAACAAGATTAGAACAATAGTTACATTACAACTTTACATTAAGCACATGTAATCCCCAATTGTTTTATAACATTGGTTTAAGTGTCAAGTTTGCACAAAAATAGCGTTGAATCATTTTAACTTCAACATAGAAGTCTAATTCGATTGGACACACAGGGAATACGTTTGATATTATCAAAAGAGTTTAGCGGAAGACTTCAACTTTTAAGCACATTCGGTTCTTGAATTGATCATGATCACCTCCCGTCAATCCGTTTGTATACCTAAGGTTTTGATACATCAAAACACCAAGAACATGGTTAGAATGATTCATTTATTAATTAGGAATCGAGTACGAAAGAAATCTATAAGCGAAACGGATCGAAACAACTTCGAAACTCGAACCCAAACACCTGCCCTTGCCAAGTGTTTCAGCCCTATTTTTAACAGCTTTTCGCTGCACATTTGTGCAGCATTTTAGACATGTTTTAAAGGCTTTTCGCTGCACATTTGTGCAGCGTTTCAGCCTTGTTTTGACAGCTTTTCGCTGCACGTCTGTGCAGCGTTTCAGCCTTGTTTTGACAGCTGTTCGCTGCACGTCTGTGCAGCGTTTTAGACAAATTTTGGCAGCTTTTCGCTGCACGTTTGTACAGCGTTTCAGCCTTGTTTTGACAGCTTTTCGCTGCATGTTTGTGCAGCGTTTTAGACATATTTTGGCAGCTTTTCGCTGCACATTTGTGTAGCGTTTCAGCCTTGTTTTGACAGCTTTTCGCTGCACGTCTGTGCAGCGTTTTAGACAAATTTTGGCAGCTTTTCGCTGCACGTTTGTACAGCGTTTCAGCCTTGTTTTGACAGCTTTTCGCTGCATGTTTGTGCAGCGTTTTAGACATATTTTGGCAGCTTTTCGCTGCACATTTGTGTCGCGTTTCAGTCTTGTTTTGACAGCTTTTCGCTGCATGTTTGTGCAGCGTTTTAGACATATTTTGGCAGCTTTTCGCTGCACATTTGTGTAGTGTTTCAGTCTTGTTTTGACAGCTTTTCGCTGCACATTTGTGCAGCGTTTTAGACACATTTTCAAGCCATAATTGCCCTGCATCAAGAAGATTTAAAAGTGCAGCCGCAAGCTCGATTATTAAGCTGCAAAAATGTTAGTTTTTGAAGCTTGATTCGCGGCGTAACAACGTGTGACTCCTAACCATTTACCAAGCCTAACAAGGTAAGCAATGTCCTCAAACGGGTCATCCTATCCATCCTTCACCAAGGCTTGACTAAGGCGATAACCTCTTTTCTTTACATAGGCGTAACACCTCTATTTTCAACGACCAAAACACCAAAGGTCTAACCCCATAAGACTTCCTTGGTAACGCCTAAGGCGCATCAATCCACACCTTTGGCGTCAACATCTAAGTTCGCTTTAGACTTATACTAAGCTCGCTTATGATTATCATGTATTCCATTCTTTGTACTATAGACAAAATATTAATGAGAAACTCATGTTTACACGGTTTTAATTTGGCTATTCAGTACTAGATTAATTATCATGAAGATTTAGAAGTCGTGGAGCGACTTACCTAGCATGCTTCCAACCTTCATCTAAGGTTGTTTCTATCAAGATGCATCATAATACAAGCTCCACATTGTGAAGCTCTCGTGACGATGTTCAAACCCATATATCTAAGAGCATAAGATTTATATTTAACAATATTTAAGTCATCGAGTGACTTACCTTATGCGCGCTTCCTCTTTACTTCAATTCAGGACCTCTTGACCTTCCGAAGCCTTTTATACTCGCACCTAGAGGTGTAAACCATATTGGTGATTAAATACATGCGCTTAGACATCGTTCATTTAACCACACAAGTTTTCATCAAGCTTATCAATGCTTATCTATGCCCGAATGAAATCGAGTTTCATTGAGGCTTTTTATCAAACACTTGGTAGGCGACATTTTAACAACCTTGATTATTGATCATTATACCATGAGGTTTCACCCCAATACAATTACAAGGTTCTTGACATACTCGTTTTACATTAAAATTATAAATTTTCATAGTTCAAGCTTTCAAGTGTAAGCATTTTCACTATGGTCTTAGGTTTTACATAACTTTACAAAATCCTTTATGTTTACATCAAAACCTCGTGGGTTTGATCGTCTGGGGCTGCATTAGCATGCTTGTTTACTGAAAATGATCACATCTCAAGGTTCCCTTATACTAGGAATCCTTTCTACATCAATGATTTCAACAAAACTCAAACCCTAGAATTTCGCCCATCATCACATAAGCTATAATACGCCAAATTAGATGAAATAGAAGGTACCCAGATGATTGTCTTACCTTGAGGATTCGTTTTTGAGTTAATGCACTTGAAAACCCTTTGATTTAGCTTGAGTTTAGGCTTGATTTGGTTATTATTGAGCTTGTGTGTGTAGAAGTGTGTGTTTGGTGTGTGTTGGGCGACATATCTACTGATATGTCGATCCTCACCCCAATTTTCATAATAACCCCCCTTAAAGACACTTAGGCCTAATGACACAAATGGTCCCTTAAGTGTTCATGGTTATGCCTTTGATTATATAACTTGTTGAACCTAGTATTCATTTGACTTTGATTTAAGCCCCATATTATTATTATAGTTAGCCGCGTTTAATAGAATTTTGGGGCGTTACATATGACATACGTTAGTATGTGCCCAACTAATTGCAGATTTTTGGTGTTGTTTATACACATGTTAGTGATGCTAACACATGCTAGTATATGCCTAACTAACAGGTGTTAGGGTTCATATGACATACGTTAGTATGTGCCCAACTAACATGTGTTAGCGTTCACATGACATACGTTAGTATGTGCCCAACTAATTGCAGATTTTTGGTGTTGTTTATACACATGTTAGTGATGCTAACACATGCTAGTATATGCCTAACTAACATGTGTTAGGGTTCATATGACATACGTTAGTATGTGCCCAACTAACATGTGTTAGCGTTCACATGACATACGTTATTTCAGTAAAACATATGTTTTTAGAATACACTACACGTGTCAGTGATGTCTCATTATGTGTTTTGGAGAAGCCAACTAACATGTGTTATCTTTTTTGTAGGTGAAGAGATGTTTTTGTGTTAAAGATGAAGATGGGTATCAAGAACGAAGCATAGCTAGATCTTTTTTATGTTGTTATGATAGTTTATTTGAAAATTCACAAATAATTATGTTTGTATGAACCATTTTTGGTATGTTTTAGTGTTGGTTGTAATGATTATTTTTATCAATTCTTAAATAAATACACATTTTATGTGTTATTTTATTATGTTCTTTTAGTATATGCCTGTTAACACATGTTAGCGCTGTCTCATACGAGGTCAGAATTTTGTATCACAACACTAACGTACGTTAATATTTGTGCTGGAAAAAGTGCCATAAAGTAGGAGAGAGGTGACTTGACAAGTGTCAAATCAACCTTTTTAAACCTAGGATTCAGAAAACACAAGATTACCTTAATGCCATTAATTCAATATTTTAATAAAGTGGCCCACTAGCTTTTCATTATTAAATACAAATTAATTAAGGACCATTGATCAAACTTGATCAATGGTCACCATAGGGTTTGCAAGGTTTTTCCAATAGATAGAGTTTCCATATTATCTACACCCTATATATATATATATATATATATATATATATATATATATATATATATATATATATATGGAGTGGATAATATGGAAACCCTATAAAATGAAAAAAAAAAAAACCTTACAAACCATATGGTGACCATTGATCAAGTTTGATCAATGGTCCATAATTAATTTCTATATAATATTCAAAAGTAAGTGGGCCACTCTAATATAAAATAGGATTAAGGGCAATATGGTAATCTTAAATAAGCAAGTGGGCCACTTTAATTTTCTGAATCCTAGGTTTGAAAAGGTTGATTTGACACTTGTGCAGTCACCTCTCTCCTACTTTATGACTGTAACACCCCAACCGATGGTGGAATCATCAAGGTGTCACGTAGTGACGATTGTTCAAAAGCACATGGTACTAAAATGTAAATATATTATTGAATAATTTAAATTGTCTTACATGGATGAAATGGGAAAAATACAAAAGTATGAACAAAACATGAAATTTGAAATAAATTATTAAAAGCAAGCACTAAAATCCAATGCTATGGAACTAAGATCAAACTGCACCTGAAACATGTACAAAATAAGTTTTGTCAACATATGAAATATTGGTGAGCATTCCTAGTTTTAATACATATAGTAAGTTGGAAAAATGTTATACAGTTCAAGTGCAAGCCACAGTGCATTTATGTAAAATATGTATCATACAAATGAGCGAAATCAATCCTGTGACTGTATAATATGCTAAAATGAACGGCGGTGTACTTATCCAATAAATGGATAATAACTTAACAATGACCATGGATTCTCCGATGAAAAAGGGGGAGAATCAACCTAGGCGGGTTGTCAATCCAATAGCGCTATCCAATGTTAAGGTCGGCTTGTACATGGCTAATGATTTCACTAAGTACAAATGTATTCTACGTGTAATGTCTAAGCATAAAGCACGTTTGTAAGCAAATGCACATAGTACTAGAATTGTATTGTAAAAATGTGAACTTGTATTTGTAATTTGTATAAGTGTACATGTAACACCCCAAAAATGAATAAAAGCAAAAAGGGGATAGGAAATACTCACATTCGCCAAATGACCAGATGACTAAGCGAGCGTGAAAATGCGAGCAATCCAAAGGTTCAACAACGAAACTAGTCCAATTTAGAAGAAAAGAAACCGAATAGAAAAAAAATATCAAGCTTCCAATTCGCCAATTACAAGAGCTTATAATCAAAGCTTCAAATGTAGAAATAATATACTATAGAAGAAAGGTATGAGGGAGAGTTTAATCGAATTGAAACAATCGATTTAGAGGTGCAAAGTGTAATGGGTCATAGGTGGGTTTTTATACTAGTTTTGGATTCAATTAGGTTTTAAAAGTGGTCAACACAATAAAGTAAGGTTTTAAGATAAATTGACTATTTGACTAGGACTTTGACTAGGATTTTGACTAAGACTTTGACTAGGACTTTGACTAGGATTTTGATTGAGATTTTGACTAGGACTTTGACTGTCTCCGCGGACCGCAAGAGCTAAAAAAATATTTTTTTTTTCTAATTTAATCAATTTTAAACTTGTTTCCTTCGGTTTCTAAGTTGTTTTAGGACCGAAAATTAAGGGCTTTGAGTATCAAAGTTTGAAACATACGTACTCGGGTGTAGATGTGAGTATAAAACGTGCATACTTTTACTTATAAAAATTATAAGTTTTATTAAATTGTGAATTTTGGTCCTATTAAAATACGAGGGTTAAAAATGAAAATTTTGAAATAGTTGAGGAACCAATTATGCATATTTATGAAAAGTGAAGGGTGTAGGTTGTCACAATGACACTTTTTCCAGCATGAATATTAACGTATGTTAGTATTGTGATACAAAATTCTGACCTTGTGTAAGACATTGCTAACATGTGTTAATAGGCATATACTCTTAACAAGCCATGGATCACACTTTTCTTATTATACACTTAAAACATATATTTATTTAAGAAATGATAAAAACGATCAATACAATCAACACTAAAAACGTATTAAAAAAACGTTTAATACAAACATAATTATTTGTGAATGACAAAAAAAAACTATCATGACAACATTCAAAAGATCTAGCTATGCTTCGTTCTTCATACCCATCTTCATCTTTAACACAAAACATCTCTTCACCTACAAAAAAGATAACACGTGTTAGTTAGGCTCTCCAGAACACATAATGAGACATCACTGACACGTGTAGTGTATTCTAAAACATATGTTTTACTAAAATAACGTATGTCATATGAACCTTAACACATGTTAGTTGGGCATATACTAACGTATGTCATATGAACCCTAACACCTATTAGTTAGACATATACTAACACAAAACATCTCTTCACCTCCAAAAAAGATAACACGTGTTAGTTGGGCTCTCCAAAACAGATAATGAGACATGTCATTGACATGTGTAGTGTATTCTAAAAACATATGTTTTACTGAAATAACGTAGGTCATATGAACCCTAACACGTGTTAGTTGGGCATATACTAACGTATGTCATATGAACCCTAACACATGTTAGTTAGGCATGTACTAGCATGTGTTAGCATCACTAACATGTGTATAAACAACACAAAAAATCTGCAGTGCCAAGTGTGTCATACTCAATTTTACAACTATGTTAATACATTTACTCAAATACGATTAATAGGGTTTGAAATCCAACAATAATAAATTTAAAAAAATCAAATCATAACCGATCCAAATCCATATACCAAAAAATTATCCTCATATTCATGAAATATATAATATAATAAAAGATATCAGTAGCATGTGTTAGCATATTCTAAAACATATGTTTTACTGAAAATAATGTATGTCATATGGACCCTAACAACTGTTAGTTGGGTATATACTAGCATGTGTTAGCATCACTAACGTGTGTGAGCATACAAGACTCGGACTGCAAAAAAATAGACATGTACCCTATACGAGTTCATAACAATTTCACTTGCCAAAAATTTATTAAATAGAATACAAGAATTATTTAAACACCCTATTCACCAAAAGATTAAAAATTTATAATTATTATAAAAAACAATAACTTACCACAACCACATCACCAACGCCGCCTTCTTCCAATAGCCTACTCATGTAAACCAACCCTGAAACAGATACACATGTTAGTTTGGGATCCTCAAATACATAATGGGGCATCATTAGCATGTGTTAGCATATACTAATATAAAAAGACTACAAATTTATTCATCAATCACATGTGATCTATCAACCGCATGTCCCCAATCCAATAAAAATCTAACATAAACAAAATAATAATAATAATAAAAAAAAGGTTAACATAAGTTTTTTTTTTTCACTCAAGCATTTGATCGGACACTTGGTATGCGAAAAAAAACTATCCCCAAAACTATTATTATTATTATTCTAACAAAACCCAAAACGTAACAAAATCAAAACGTAACACAAAACGCACAAATAGAGAGAGAGTAACAATAACTGTTGTTATCAAATCACCATAGTGTTGAAGAAGGTAGTAGTTTATGGTAATAATCCATTATAAACAATAAACAATAAGCAATAGCTAGATAAGATGACAAAAAGCAAAAACAAATCTGTAGAGATAACCAAAGGCATCAATGGTCTTGAGAAGGTCATACTCCGTGAAACTCACCGCAACAGTGCCGAGGTATAATCAGTAATATTATTCCTTAAACCTCTCTCATTTCATTGCTGATGATTCGATCTGTTGAAGCCTTTAAAAACCAATTGATTTGATATTATTATTATTACAATTGAAGCAACAGGGGGTGAGGCAAAAACATCGCCACAGATTGCTGCTGTGAGCTTCCCATCCCCAACAAATCCAGCATGAGCAAGCTCATGCCCACTGAGATCCCATATGTGCAGAAGTACATGATCGATCGGTTGTTTGAGATGAATCCCTCTTAGTTTAGGGACGAACCCTAAACATCTAATCGAACAAAAATAAGTGAAGATGAATCTGTAACTTAAATCGGAAAACATAGAGGAAAAGATTAATATTGGAGGCTGAACATGAGATGACCAGAACGAATCTGAACGAGACGATGCAGAACAATCTGAATCTGACCATGAGAAAGATGAATTTCTAGGTTATTCAGATGAACAGAACGAGGCGATGAAGAACAGAGGTGGCGATGGTGGGAGGCGATGCAGAACGAGGTTTAGTCGGAGGTGGCGATGGTGGTGGTAGCTGGTGGTTGTGGATGGTGGTGGTGGTTCTAGAGAGAGGGCAGAGAAAAACTTTTGTATTTGAAATAAAATGAAGAGAGAGAGAGAGAGAGAGAGAGAGAGAGAGAAGGGGGGAACAATATATATAGGGAGAGAGAGAAGGGGTAGTGGAAATGTCTATTGTGCCCCTTTTAATATTATAGAATATTATAATATAGTGGGTGATGTGGCACAACATGAACCAAAGGTTGGGTTTCTTGAGGTTTTTCCATTTTGAGAGGTTTTCTCTATATACTTACACTATACAATATATATATATATATATATATATATATATATAGGGGAAAGTTAATTTGAGAACACCTATATTTCGTGCGAACCGTGAGAACGGCATCTAAAACCATTCAAATTCAAAATTTCTTTTTACACTTGTCTTTATTACTAAAATACAATCTCAAAAACACAATTTACACGTAAAAATTCAAACGTATACGAAAATAATTTGTTTTTACACATGTGTAAATTTACTGTTTATACATGTGTAAACTGTTTCATTTACACATGTGTTAAAAGTTAATTTGAAAGTGTTTTTGCAAGAAAAGATGAATTATTTGGAAAGAAAATTCGTTTATTAATGTTGTATTTTGATTATAATGAGGTTTGTATTAAAAAATTTGATTTTGATTAATTTTTTTACTTGTTCTCACGGTTCTCACAATATTTAGCGTTCTCAAGATAACTCCCCCATATATATATATATATATATATATATATATATATATATATATATATATATAGAGAGAGAGAGAGAGGGGGGGGGGAGGTAGGGTTCATGTAGAAAGTGGTGTTTTCCTAAGAAGTCTAGGAAGTGTTTTAAGCCCTTGGATTAGATTTTTAATGGTTTAGATTAAATGAGTGGTATAATTGTAATTAGTGTTTTATAATTATTTTTTTATTATAACTTGTAGGGGTATAATAGTAATTACATTTATGTTAAAATAAAAAGAACATAAACTGTTCCAGATCAATTGGCACAACATCAAAGGTTTGTTTCTTTCTTTCTTCCTCCTCGCCACCACCAGCACCGATTTGTGGATGGTTAAAAATGACAACCAAGTGTTTTTTTTTTAACGATTGAAGATGTGTTTTTACTATTGTTGGGTCTTCTTAAAAATGATAATCGGATTGTTTTATTTTCGACTGTGTAAGGTTTTTGTATGAATCTATAATAGTCAAATAGTGTTTTATCATGTATTTTGTTTGTCAGGTGTACATACTAGTGTTTATTTCTTCATAAAGTGTTTTATCAGTGTTTGTTTCTTCACAGAGTGTTTTACAAGTGTTTATTTCTCCGTAGAGTGTTTTACTGGTGTTTATTCTTCGCATAGTGTTTATCACAACTGTTAGTGTCTTATCATTTTTAATGTTGTTAGTTGATTTGTTTCTTCGTATGGTGTTTTGTCGGTGATTATTTCTTTGCAAGGTGTTTTACCGGGGTTTATTTCTTCGCATCTTGTTTTATGTTCATAAGCTTTATGTTGGTGTGTTTTAATGTCTGAAAGTTGATGTTGTAGTGTATTAAAACACAATAAACGTATATGCAAACATCAACACAGGTTAAAACACTGTGATATACGTTGTTTTTGGCTAGAGATGAAGAAGATTGTTGGAATCGTGAGAAATTATGATGAAGATGGTGATGATATTTGTGAGATTGTATGATGAAGATGTTGATATTCAAAGGCATAAAAGTAGAAAATTTGAAACTGAGATCCTTTCCATAATTATCTAGTTATTATTATCATATTGTTTTAGTATTAGAAAAATCTAATCTAATTTGTTATTTTCCAAAATACCCTTTTTTATAGAAATTAGGAGTGCCACGTGTCATTAACTTGTGGCTTCCTACACTTCTTAGGAAAACACCACTTTTACACAATTCCTAACATATATATATATATATATATATATATATATATATATATATATATATATATATATATATATATATATATTTCATTTTCAACCAAAATCAATACCACCAACAATCAAAACATACATCCAACAATCAAATAAGCCAAAAAAAAAATATATCAAATGGAAGGCCCCTCGTGTTTGCAATGGTTTGTGAGGCGGCGCAACGTGAAAATACGGAACGCCCAAAGAAAAGAATGGTGCAGCATGATCGGTGGGAGGCAAATGACGTTTTGATGAACGATTGCTTTGTAGAAAACCCAAAGTACAACGACGAGGTGTTTAAAAATCGATTTCGTTTATCAAAGGAATTATTTTCAAAGATTGTCGTGGACATCGAAGATAAGTTCGAATGGTTTCAAGTAGGGTATGATGCTAGGGGGAAAATGAGTTTTACGACGATACAAAAATGCACATCCACGATTTGTCAACTTGCTACCGGTAACGTTCCTGACGAATATGATGAATATTTTAATATGTCTAGTAGAATTTCAAACGAGTCTCTTCACTATTTTTGCTATGCTATTATTGATTTATATGGTAAAAAGTATCCCCGAAGACCGACTAGACACGACATAACACGTTTGTTCACCGCACACGAAGCTAGATGGCATTTTCCCGATATGGTCGGTAGCGTCGACTGTACCTACATCGAATGGAGAAGAAGTTGCCCGACGGGTTTGCGAGGTCAGTTTATAAGAGGCGACCATAAAAAACCGGCGATAATGCTCGAAGCCGTTGCGTCGAACGATTTATGGATTTGGCATGCATACTTTGGTCCCCCCGGTTCAAACAACGACATTAATGTTCTATATCAATCACCGCATTTTCGATACAGAGATACAAGGAACACCCCGACGTGTCCGTTTATGGTGAACGGACGACAATATAGACGTGGCTTCTATCTTGTTGATGACATCTACCCCGCTTGGTCAGTTTTTGTGAAAGCTTACTCGTTTCCGACAATCGAAAAGAAATATTGTTTAAGAAGCTACATGAATCTGCGAGAAAAGACGATGAACGGGCGTTTGGTGTATTGAAAGGTAAATGGCACATAATAGATCGCCCGGTGCGTTTGGTTGATCAAGCGAAAATAAGGAGTGTTATGTACGCGTGTGTCATATTGCATAGATCCAAATCTCATTTTCCTCACATCTTCCTTTTGATCATCTGTGTACTCCTTGATGTTGTCAATAAGTTCAGCAGGAGAGCATCTTAGTCTTAACTTTTTATCTCTGTATTCCACAAATTCCCTTTCCTTTATCTTCTTCAACTTTTTAGGTTCATCCTTTTTTACTTTCTTGTTTGGCCTCTCGAAATCGTCATCTGATTCTGAACTTGGCTCAACATTTGGTTTTTGTTTCTTCAACTTATGCTTCATCTTTTCAACATCAACCTCAAACTTTTTAGCAGCATGTTTATTTACTTTTTTAATCCTTTTTTTTAATATTAATCAAATTTCTTACAGGTTCCTGAAAATCTTCTTCTTCTTCTGTCAAATTAGTTGTTCTTGGTTATGTTTAATAGAAAAAAATCAATTAACATACTGTTCTAAACATAGAACAACAAACACACTTTGTGTCTACTTTCATATTGCGACAGACGCACATTATAATTTATAAATATGATTTTAACATTCAGATGCACATGCACGTTACAATATATCATAATTAAATCCAGACGCACGTTATAAAATAACAACAGCAACAACAAACACACTTTATTTTTTAGCTACTCATAAACACACATATTATATGTTTCAAATAACCTAAAACACACCTTCAATAATTTATGAACAATACAAACGCACATTTATTTTCTGTTTTCTAAACAACATATTGACTCTAAACGGTTACTGCGCATCCTCTTTGAAGAATTCTGTTCCAGTCTTAGCATACGGTCACCTCCCGTTTCGACTGCGAGGTGTAATAGAATATTATAGAGTGAATATTATAATTATTGTGTATAATGTATTTCCATTTATATGAGATCCTAATTGATCTCTCATTGGTAATAATCTTCTCTAATACATTTTGATAATATATTATATCTAGGCAACTTGAACATAATATTGTACGTTATTTTATTTTATAATTATAATTGGAATAAGACGTGTCACACACCATTATATCTAGTTTACACATGCAGTTTTAACTATATACTTGGTAACAAAATAGGTGTCACCTCATTTGTTAGTATATGTCTTTGTAACTATCTATTATATGTCTTTTACACTGTTCATACACTCTCCAATATATGCAAGTGTTTGTATGCAACATCCAACTCATTCACTGAGTTGCAAAAATGGACTCAAAAACCTTAATAAGATTCATCTTCTTCACTTTCATCATAGCCCTTCTTCTCCTCCTCACTCTCACAAACATTCCCTACCCTCTTTCACTCTCCAACAGTGGCGCGTTACTCGAATGCGCCACCAACTCACGGCGGTGCACCATCAAGCAACCACCCAAACCCACCACCCGTAGGCACACTGCCGACGTACCCCACCACCCACTTGACCCCCTCACCCTAACCGAACTCAATAAAGTCCGGTCCATCCTACTCTCCCACGCGCTTTTTCAAAACTCCAACACCTACGCGCTCCACTCCATAGTGCTCGACGAGCCTGAAAAGGCTGTCGTCCAGGAGTGGAGCCAGGGCGATGCACTGCTGCCTCGTAAGGCGACAGTCATCGCTCGTGTCAACAGTGAGACTCATGTTCTCACCGTTGACATATCCACTGGAGTTGTCACTTCGGTAGAAGTTGGGAAACACTCTGGTTACCCAACCATGACCATTGAGGACATGACGTCCTCAACATGGGCCCCGCTTGGGAACGCGGAGTTCAACCGTACGATCATGGCACGTGGCATTGATCTAAAGGATCTAGCTTGTCTCCCTATTTCACTAGGGTGGTTTGGAAAGAAAGAAGAAAATCGACGGTTGATTAAGGTGCAATGTTATTCAATGGACGGTACAGCGAATTTCTATATGAGACCGATCGAAGGGCTGACAGTTGTTCTCGATATGGATACAAAACAAGTGGTCGAGATCACTGATAAGGGGAGTAACATACCGATACCAAAGGCTGACGGTACAGACTATCGCTTCTCCGCACAAAACACTAAAATTAATAATATGGTTAACCCGATATCCATCGAGCAGCCAAAAGGTCCAAGTTTTGTTATAGAAAATGGGCATATAGTGAAATGGGCAAATTGGGAATTTCACCTTAAACCGGACCCGAGGGCGGGGGTGGTGATATCTCGGGCCCGGGTTAAGGACCCGAATAGCGGGGAGATAAGGAATGTGATGTATAAGGGGTTTACTTCGGAGCTATTTGTTCCGTATATGGATCCGACCGACGCTTGGTATTTTAAGACTTATATGGATGCGGGTGAATACGGGTTTGGGCTTCAAGCGATGCCGCTTGACCCGCTTAATGATTGCCCGCGTAACGCGTATTATATGGATGGTGTGTTTGCTGCGGGTGATGGGACACCGTATGTCCGAGAGAATATGGTTTGTGTTTATGAGAGTTACGCGGGCGATATAGGGTGGCGACACTCGGAGAGTCCGATCACTGGATTGGAGGTAAGCTACTAAGTTTGAGCTTAGCTCATTTAACTTACAAGGGCGTGTTAATTTAGTTTTTAAAACTCGAGATGGGTTGCTGAGTAGTTTTTCAAGCTCGAGCTTGGTTTGCTCTCAGCTCATTCGTTAGATATACTTGTTTTTATAATTGACATAATATATATAATTTATTATTATTTTCATAATTTTATATATAACTATCATATAAATAAAACTTATATAAATAATATGCTCATTTAGGCTCACATGATTACTCGAGTTCTATATAAAAGTGTATATAAAAATAACATCCTCGTTTAATCTTAGATTTGGTTTTGTTTATTAAATGAACCTTTTTAAGGCTTAATCCCAGATGTTATTTATAGCTCAAGCTAGTTTGGCTTGATTCGAGCTTTTTCCGAATCTTAATCAGCTCATGAGTCATTTTTAAGTTCACACATGTAGGGACATATATCAATTTGTACGTAGGTGTATATATGATGATATGTTGAATTTTAGTGGAATCTTGGATTAATATTGTGGTGATGGTTATTGGAAATGTCGCTATCATGATTTTAGAGTGGTTGATTTCTGAATATTCTAAATTGTGACAAAAAATAATTGTGATGGAAATTTGCAGATACGAGAAGTGAGACCAAAGGTGACGCTAGTTGTAAGGATGGCTGCTTCCGTCGCTAATTATGATTATATAGTCGATTGGGAGTTTCAAATGGACGGATTAATCCGAGTGAAGGTTAGATTATGATTCTATTCGTTTCATTTAATACAGAATCAATTTTAAGTAAAATAATCACTAGATTATATAAGCTAATCGTATAAAGTTTGTTTAAAGTTTTTTTTTTAAAGGTAAATTTCATTAAAAATCATATAATGTTTACCAATAACAATTATATTAAGTAAAAATAAAATATAGGTACATATATTTCTAGTTTTAGTATTTCAGAACATTTTATTTTATGTATTATACGGGTTAAATAAAAAAATATAAAATAGTTAATAATTAAATATTTACAAATTATAAACAATATTTTGAGATAAGATATATAGTGGACTAGTTATTTTGTTATTTACTAGGAAAGAGATTTACTTAAAGTTTATACTTTATTCAACAACCGTCTAATATCATATTGATTACTAGCTGATTACCTCGGGAGGGTCCCGGGGTTGAAAAATCTAATTTTACGTGATAGCCTATTGCAAATGGCTCAAGTTAACTAACTACAAAATCTCTCAATCATAACATGTTCATAGTATTCTAATCAGTAATACCTCATATTCCCTAATCTAAAACCTAATCAGTAATCATCTAAAAAATCACTTATGTAAGCTGTAACTATTCAAAAACTTATCACATCTCTCTAATTTCTCACATTCTAATGGCTCTTATAATTCCTAACCTAATCAACTAAACAAACACTTAAGTTGAAAGTTATAACCATTGCATCTCATTATGCCACGTGACATAATCAAGAGATGGTTGAAGCCACCATTGAACGCCATGTCAACAACTATCAATTCTTCCCGGTAGCGCCCCGGGGTTGAAAAATATAACCATTCTAATAATACTAATACTAATAGTAATAATTATTACTCTTGTAATTAATAATTAAATAAATAAAAAATAACCTTGCTATAAGCTGACACCATGTGTTGCAGTGTTGCGCGATTCTTTGTTCTAGCTTCTCTTGATGAAGTATACCTAGTAAAATTCTAATGATAACATGGCGATTGGGCTGATTTTCAATATCGTAGATAAGAATCTGGTTTAAAAGAAAAAACATGATTAATGAATAACATGAACAGTTTGTGTTTTTTTTTTCCTGTATGAACGAAACCTCACAAAAAAATAGTCGATTTTTTCTCCGTTTTTTATATAGCACTATGGTACTCGTTGGAAAGATAATAAAACGCTCGTTAATTTGATGTGATTTTTTTCTTTAAAAAATCTCGTATATAAAAGATATAAACGTTTAAAAATTATAGGAGGAAATATGAGAGAGAAAATTTTAAATTTATTTTTAAATTATTTTTTCCTAAAATAACTCAATTTAATTAAAAAATGAAATAATTCAAAAACACTAAAGTGTTTCAATTATGATGCCACGTGACAGTTTCATGGAGAGGTTGAAAGCAACATTGCACGCCACGTCAGCAATGTTCAATTCTTTTATATATATTAATAGATAATAGATTAATAGATAGGTTATGGCAATAGCTTTTAACTTGATAGAAATAAAAGTATTATATTTTTGTCGTTTTTCCTTGTATTATTTTAAGAAGATCCATTATTTACGTTCGTGCAGTCGTGTACGAGTTAAATTCTTTATGTGTTTCTTTTTATCAATTTTAGGCCTTTTCTATTAAAACATAGTTTTCTCTGACTTGAAAGAATTTTGAAGTTTCACACGACTATATTTTAGATTTTATGATGACGTGATTTATGTTTTTATGTTAAATAATTTTTTTTTTTTTTTTTTTTGCATACGTTTTTTAAGTGGTCTAGTTTAATTTAGGGTGATAAAATAATTTGATCTACAGCAAATAAGAAAAAATCAACTTACAAAATTGAGAGGTTCTTATAGTTCCATTGTGAACCTTATCATAGTCTTATGCAATCTCTCCTTTGAGAGATGCCACATAGGATGTGATGTGGCAACTCTAGACCAATTAAAAAAAGAAATAAATATTGTTTAACCTAATCTATTAAATACTTAATTTACTAAATATAAATATTAAACCTTTATTATTTTCTCTCTCATGTTTCATCCCATAACTTTTAAACGTTAATATCTTTTATATACGAGATTTTTTAAAGAAAAAAATTACACCAAATTAACGAGCGTTTTATTATCATTCCAACGAGTACCATAGTGCTATATAAAAAACGGAGAAAAAAACGACTATTTTTTGTAACCCGACAGGTATTGTGTCAGGTTTGGGATTGGTTTAAAAAAATTGTGGGTTTGGGTCGGGCCTGGGATTAGGTGATACCCAACCCAATTACCCGAAACCACATACTCAAATACCCGAACTATATACCCGATCATATACCCATGAATTTTTTAACGCGTCACATGACCATTAGACTAATGCGTTCGATATTTCAATAAATAATTTTTTTTCCTTATTTCATGTTAGTTCTTTTTAGAATGATCGATTACAAACTTTCGAATTCATTTGACATTATATAATATTTTGTAATGGCACTATATTTATACCCCGGCACAGAGATTCATTTTTTTTATATTTGAATATGATAACTTATGGCAGAGCTTTGTTTAATAATAATAATAATAATATTTATTAATCATATATTGGCACGTCATTAATTATGTTGTCATATAATATGATAACATAATTAAATATGACTCATATTAGATATTTTATTATGTCATATTAGATATTTCAACCCGGGACGCTCCCGAGATAAAAACTAGTGTCAATACTATTACACTGCAGTGGTAGAAAAATTGATAGGTAATGATAAAAGACCTAGGGGATCTTGGGTTCGATTTTTAAACCAAACGGGTTTTACCGGTAATTTCATCGTCGTGTCTACGGACGGGTGGATTACCGAGTTTTCCCCGGAATTGGTGTTTGACAACTCGGGTACTCTCGGAGTACTTGAATTTGTCGAAATAGTGCCCCAAGAGTGCTTGTTTTGATGATTTGTTGGTTGTTAAAAAAATTATTGGATACCAAATTTGTCTTTTCTTAAAACATAATTAAGATATTTTTTATAGATAAAATTATATTTATGGTTGTCCTTTGTGGAATTATTTGCAAAAATAAAAGAACATCAAGTTGATTTTCTAGTGATCGGTCTATTCTGTCATTGTACCATCATAAAATATCTTTTATGGACGTAATCTTGATTTGAAGTTTCAAAATTGACATTTAAGGTTGGGCTTAGTGGAATCTTGATGGTGAAAGGAACTTCCTATAACAACATGAACCAAGTAAACCAACAGGAAAATCTTTACGGCACACTCTTATCGGAAAATGTTATTGGAGTCATCCACGACCACTTCATCACCTTCTACCTTGACATGGATGTAGACGGGCCGGACAACTCTTTTGTCAAAGTTAACCTCAAGCGTGAAACACCCTCGCCTGAGGAGTCTCCTAGGTTAAGTTACTTGAAAGCCGTTAGAAATGTTGCTAAGACGGAAAAAGATGCACAAGTAAAGTTGAAACTTTATGACCCGTCTGAGTACCATATTGTTAACCCATCTAAAAAAACACGTGTGGGTAACCCAGTAGGGTACAAGTTGGTCCCAGGTGGGACCGCTGCTAGTTTATTGGATCTTGATGATCCGCCTCAAAAACGTGGCGCCTTTACAAATAATCAAATTTGGGTCACTCCGTATAACAAAAGTGAGGAGTGGGCCGGGGGTTTATTTACTTACCAAAGTCATGGGGATGACACTCTTGCCGTTTGGTCCCAAAGGTAAGTTTTTCTCCTCTATTTTTGCATTTGTATTAAAGAGAAGTTATTTATGTTGTTTTTATAATCAGTTAATTCCACTAATAACAAGTCCTGTTGAGTCCATTTGAATCGGTTGGACCGTTGAATCAGAATATTTGATTAGACCATATTTCAAGAAAAACATCTTTCCAAAATCTCATTTACTAATTTATTTACTATTTCAACTCCATATTTTGCTAAACATTGTAAATTCATATCACAAAGTAAAATAGTTACATATGTTATTTTAAATGAGTTTAATTTATATATACTTCGTTAATTTTTTTTATGACGTAATCCAATGCTTAAAACCGCTCCAACCAGTGAACCAGTTCTTGACCTAAAACATTGGTTAATTCTATGCACCCTTATGGTCTCATGTATTTACATTATACACACCTCATTGCCAATTACACAAGTAATACCCTTGGAAACAAATATACATATTTTCTTTTCAGGGACCGAGCTATTGAAAACAAGGACATTGTAATGTGGTACACACTAGGATTTCATCACGTTCCATGCCAAGAGGACTACCCAATCATGCCGACGGTATCATCGAGTTTTGATTTGAAGCCCGTTAACTTTTACGAGAGCAATCCTATTCTCAACATCCCACCACATTTTGAGAAAGATTTGCCCGTTTGTAACGCAGCGGCTGCTGCTTAGTTTCCTAAACCTTAAGAAAGATATTTGGTCCAAATGTTTATGAATTTTAGGAAAGTAGAAAGTTGTAGAACCGATTTGTCTATATTTAATAACGGTTTGGGGCACTTTTGCTTCTTCGTTGATCTCTTGTCAATTTTCGCTAAGTTGGCTCCCTTGATCTGTTGCAATCTTATGCTTATATGTTGAAACTAGTTCATTAAGTGTGGTAATACCATGATTGGACTTTACATTGAATCAGCTGGTCCAAGGTACATGGTACAACATTCCAATCTCAACAACCTTCATGTTTTTTTTATAGTAATTTAATTTTTCATACATAAATCATACATAAATTAGACGTACACTTAATGAAAACATAGCAGCCTTGGCCTCATTCAAATAACTTTTGGGCTATAGCCTATAAGAAAGGAATATTATATAAATATTAATCAATAATTAATAATTAGTAAATTTACAACTCATATCATAATACAAGCCCAAATTTAGTGAGTTCCAGTTTCAACAAAAATTACCCCATCTAATCTCTAAATTAGAAATATTGATTAATAACATTTACATCAATAGATTATACTGGCGATAGATTAATGGAAGAATGAAGATGCAGCCACCGTACCCTCGTTTAATGTATTAGGTTGCATTTGCCTCCTGCACAGCCTTTGCGAATGTTGCCTCTTTATAGAGCTTTACATCAACAAATGCTTTGAATGGTAATGCTGACCCTCTTGAAGGAATTGATTGTCCGACATCCCAAATTATCTGTTGAAGGACTTGGATCGTCAAATTATCTAGTAAAAGACAAATATATGATTAATAATCAATATCGCATGGCGGATATAGAAAACATACCTAGAACATTTGCTTGTGTGAGCAATAGGCAGAAGGTACAAAATGTGCAAGAAATCCCTGATTAAATATGAGTTGGTACGCGCATATGTTTATCATATGCGAGTTTATGTCGTGTTTCACCTAAATATCAATAAGAGGACGAGATTCTAAACATATGTGATTGGAAGATTGCGACAAGAACTTTTGAAAAAGGCGTGTTTAAGAGGGGATATAAATGGGAGATACGTGTCTAAAATGTGATACATGAGTGAAAGGTGATACGTGACAAGAGGTTGTGTAGAAGATGTTATTAAGAGCCCACTAATCATACTAGCAGAAACCCGCGCGTTGCGGCGGGGCTGCACGATGTTTGGCTCTGGCATGTTTGGTTTTATCACAATGGTAGTGAAATTAGTTCATCATCATCATCATCATCATCACCATACTCAGTTAATCCCACCTATAGCAAGGCTAAGGTAGGGTCTGAGAAGGGTAAGACATAAAATGTATAAGTTTTATAAAAGCACATTATTTGTTAACGTAAGTAAGTTTTTTAAAAAATATGTAGAGTATAACATACTGTCGGGCAAACGAACAAACTTGGCACGAGATACATAAACAATAGATTTTTTTAACATTGCACGATAAGTTGCCACCATATTAATTCCTCTCGGGTCGTATAAAAATAATTGTATTTTATAACCGCTGCCACATATAAAATTCAAATTAGAAATGAAAAAGTTGTATATATAAGCATATTTAAAGAATTTTTATAATTTTTTGTAAGAATATGCTTTACCTGGGATCTTGAAGAGACATAAGAAAATGTCGATACAATCGTTTACCCTCTACAATCTTTCCAACGACATCTAAAACCAATAAAATGCTCATTATATTATTTAGTAAAAAAACGTAGCATATTATAAACGTTTGTATGTATCAAAACGAATTATACGTACCGATAATTATTATTTCATAGCTCTTTTCAATCATAAGACTTTTTATAGAAGGCACGAATGGATACATACGAAAACCTCGTGGAATATGACTTTCAAAGCGAATTAGTTTTGTGTGTTCAGTAAATACAGTCCTGAACTCACTCCAAACCAAGAGGCACATTTCATGTTTTGGCCATTCTTGGTAATCGAATTTATCTCTTTGGAAATGGTGTAGCACAAACATGTTGCCCACCAACATCTACAACATCTACAACATAACCGACATAATCAAACCGATTTTAACCGATAACCAACATAACCAATGGTTACGGTTATTAAATTTCTTTAACCGACTGATCGCTTATGGTTATGGTTATGAAGTTTTGGTTAACCAAATTCATATGTTTGAAAAATTTCATACAATGTGCGGGGATAAAACCGACCAACTTTTGTCTCTACAAAAATAATATACCGGGTTATTTAAATACAAATTACACTTTATTTAAAAAGTTGAAAAAAGAATCTTACGTGTTGGTCGAGGAAAACTACTAATAAGTTATTTTCACCTACAATAGGCAAAACAAAGTCGACCCAAACGAAACACATATAGTATACCAAACTCCATAGTGTGTGACTCAACAATAGTAGAATGCAAATCCATGAACAAGTATACCTTCAATTAAAAAGAAAAGGTTGAACTTTGATATTAAAATAATAGAAATGAAGTTGTTATTGGCTTCCAAGTTAGTGGTAAAAGGAAAATAATAATAACTATCGTTTTATAAAACAAAAAGATTGAATTTTTTACATCCGTTTTTTTTTTTAATTTAGTTTGAATGACATTTCCATGCTAGAAAGAATTTGAATTAAATAATCCTATCCAAACACCATCCGTACCCCGTCTATCATAGTGATTATTGTTAGGCATATAATCACTATAATAACACAATTTTGTACACATTTTAATTAAACTTATTCATGTTAGGAGGAAGATTTCATGTTAGTAGAAACTACGCAAAATGACGCAAAACATATATTTAACATAAAAGACTACATGAAGAACTTAACCACCGGAAAAAAGAAAGAAAAACTTACTTTCTTCCGTAAACTACTAACGGTGGTGGTGGCCGTTAGGTCGCTGCTGGTTTTGGTGGGTGTAGTTCGCCGACGTCGGTTTCGGGCTGTCGGAGAGTGGTCAGAATAGCAGAGAGAGAGAGGGAGAGACAGAGAGAGAGAGAGAGAGAGTCGAGATGGGCTTGTGTTCGGTAAGGTGGTGTCCTGTTTGGGTTTTAAACTCATCCAGAAGTTAAGGTCGATCGATTTCTTTTTCTTAATCAAACGTGTTTTAGGTTTGTTAATGTGAATTTAATGTGAATGATTGTGCTATTTAAGGTCTCGGTTATAAGTAAGTGGATCGGTTTCTTTTTGTTAATCAAATTTGTTTTAAGGTTTCTTCATGTGAATTTAATTGAAGGTGTCGGTTATAAGAAACCGAAAAAAAGAAACAGAGCCATATGCAGGTTTAATAGGTGACGAGTTCTGCTGAGGTGTCAAGTCTGTGACCACCTGGATTGCAAATGTAAATTAAAACAATAAGATTTCTATTTTTTACTAACCACATATTGGGAAATTAAAGACAACTCTTGCAAACGGAAAAAACATAATACCATCACTGTATATAAATATGATTTATTGAATCAAACTTTTACACGTAGAATTTCTTATGTGTAATTGTGTACTCATCGAATGAATGGTAACAACTAAATGAAAAGGATCTATGCTAAATACTTAAACGAAAACAAACCAACTAAAATAGAAGAATACAAGTCTAAAATTCAAAGCAAACAAATGGCTTATAGAAAATAGCAGGAAGATAGAATAGGGAGGTGGAAGGTACACTAAAGCAAGAAATAAATTTGGAGAGAGAGTCACATTTATTGCGCCATTGGGGTGGTGGCCCAATGGTAGAAGCAAAGCTTCTAGAAACACCTAAGGGGAGGTCATGGGTTCAAGTCCCACAAGGAGTGAAACTAAATGAAAAGGATCTATGCTAAATACTTAAACGAAAACAAACCAACTAAAATAGAAGAATACAAGTCTGAAATTCAAAGCAAACAAATGGCTTATAGAAAATAGCAGGAAAATAGAATAGGTAGGTGGAAGGTACACTAAAGCAAGAAATAAATTTGGAAAGAGAGTCACATTTATTGCGCCATTGGGGTGGTGGCCCAATGGTAGAAGCAAAGCTTCTAGGAACACCTAAGGGGAGGTCATGGGTTCAAGTCCCACAAGGAGTGAAATTTGCCGTTAAAAAAAAGTCACATTTATTGTAGTTGGTCAAAATTTTGTATTGATAAATATTTGTAGTTTTCATAAATGAGTCTTACCAATTTAATAAAAATCTATACTATATTATAAAGCATGAGGGAAGGATTCCAACAAAATTTAAGTAATTACAACATATCATGCATATGGTACAATACTCTAATGGAGTTAGTAAGAGGGCAAAATAGTATTTTTATATGAATATTAAATTATTCATGAAATAGATGTAAATGAATAATGCATGTATTAAATTAAAGGGGAGTCCATAAGTTTTCTACCAAATAATTTAATTGTTATAATATATATATATATATATATATAATTACCGATCTCTACCGATTGTGCTACTGTAGTATGACGCGAACCACAACGTAAAAACCAGATGATCTATAAACCTAACTGTTGCATACCAACAAAGTCGGTTAGGGTTAAGTGAGGTTTATAATGATAATAAACACTCAATAATAATGACGATAAACACTCAACAGTTTTTAAAGTGATATAACATTAATCTTGAAGTTCTTCACATAAATTTGTATGTATAAAATAAAATACAAGTTTTATACTTGCAGTAATATTATGTTACGAAATTATATATATAATTTTAATTGAAATCTATAAATGTAATCCTAAAGAATTTAAAAAGACTAGGAAGTAAATATCAAAATGAAATTAAATGTATATGAGTTATAGACTTAATAATTATATGGTTAAAACTTCTTGACTTCATAAAACCAAAAGCCCAAATAAATAAATATTACAACCTTTCATGTGCCGGTACATAATTAGTCTTAAGTAGTCAGTTTTTTTCGATCCTATAAATTGTGATGTCAAACAAGGAAGGAAAACCTAATTATAGATTGTTAATTATAGATTGTTGTTTGATTCCCTCTCAGTTTCATCATCTGTTGTCCCATGGTATCTCCACAACCACCTCACATGGATTATCAAATCTTGAAAACATTAGTAGCTACCTACGAAAAAACCAAAGTCGTACTAGACTTCCAAACCATCAAATCTCATTGTGTGCCACCTCAAAGACTCGTCGGCAGTCGCGATTGTTTTCTAGGTGCAAAAAAAAAATAGAGTTGCGTCTAATGTCATTTGAGACTAAAAGAAGTAATTTTGTTTGATGTTAAAGCGAGGTATAATTTCTAACTTTTGTCTTTACTTGTAAATGTCATGGTACAATGGAGTGTAGATAATTTTCAACTACTTGATTTGCTATGATCAAGCCTTAGGAGTTGGTTGTCTAATGTCTATTGTTGAGAGAAAATTCCAGTAGCAACTTTAACATGTTTATTAGCATGTGAATCTTAGTTCTTTTTATCATGTGAACATAACTTGTAGAAATCTTAGATATTTTGTAAAAATAAAGCTTTTAAAAAATTTAGAAATTTCAAGAATTTGAAGATATCTTTTATTTAGTTATGATAACATTATCCCCCATATTGGATATCCATATTAGATTTAAATAAATATTATCATGAAATTTGATTATGATAACAATATCCTAATACATCAATAATATCTTTGAATAAAAGCTATTTATGAGGTTGTGTGCATAAAATGACATGTAGGCTGTATAACGACCTCCCATGGCATCCTCACTTCATTGACCACTTGATTGTCTTAACCATTTTGTCTTTCATTTGCGTATTGCCATCCAGGATACACTATATAGTAGTATAGAAGTATAGATATAGATATAGATATAAACAATTGAGATGAGAGCAAAAGTGGATAGGCATGTTGCTTATGTTATTACTATGGTGATAATTTCTTTATGACATTGCTTTCTTGAAACATAGCCAAAGAAGGGGAAAAATCAGCCTAAAACATTACATAAAAGCTAGACAAAACAGACCCACGGCCCACCCCATGAAGCCCCTAAAATTAAAGTCCAAATCTAAAGCCCAATAAATAAAATCATAATAATTCTACACTTGATTTTTATGATGACAGCCCAAGTAAAGTATGAGCGCCCAACCCAAATGTTAATCTAGTTAAAAGTTCCAGTGCAGTGCTGTCTGCGTTAGCCAATGGGTTTTCCATGGAATGATGGGCGGGTCAGGTCATCAGCGTTGTCTGCGTTCGCAAGATATGGGTGGCTTTTCGCCAATAGGTTTACTCAGGTGGTCGAGCTTGTATAGCATTTGTTAGCAGTTAAAAAAAAGTTAGAAGTTCCATTACAACCTCCATCAAATTTTGATAAATTCAAATGACTTTTTAGATACGTTAAATATGGTTATATAAACATTATGACCTGGTTAGAGATGTTTTATGGGATATGTTACGAAGGGCAGGGATTTCAGCCAAAAAAGAGGCTCCCGTGAATTTCTTGACGGACCCACTTGACGGGCGGTCCACCTTGAGGCCAGCGGACGTTCTTGTGTTCCGATGGGCGCAAGGTAAGCATGCGTGCATTGACCTTACTGGGGTATCCCCATTGGTGGGACTCCCAGATTCGGGTTCTGTGTGTAACATTACGCATTTATTAATTATACGTTACGGATTAAAACGACAAGTGTATTATTTTTGGTGATATTTTGAACCCCTACACAACTATAATTATTCATACATATATCTATATATATATATATATATATATATATATAAAGTTATAATAATAATAATAATAATAATAATAATAATAATAATAATAATAATAATAATAATAATAATAATAATAATAATAATAATTATAACATATACTAGATAAATTGAGTTTGTGATTTACTTACCCAAACCTGTAGCCCATTACCCAAGTCATCCCAGCCCAAACCCCATACCAGAAGCCCACAACCAGGCCCAATCCCATCCTTCTCCTTTAAACTGTTAAACAAAAAAAAAATAAAACTGCTCCACCCGGGGTTCTAACCCGAGCCGAGTCAAACCACTCACACGCACCAAACCATTGAGCCACAGCTCACTTTCTGATTCAATTCAGAATCAGAATGCATTTAACACCGTTTTCACCTTGTCCCTTCTCCTTCTTTGTAAGCAAACGCGACAGACAGCAGGATCCAACTCGTGATTAGTCACTAATTTTGGCAAGAATCTTTGTAATTAAACCATGATTAATTACCTCTGACCTGCACGCGTTAACTCGACCACTAATTTCGCTTAAACGACCTTTAATTGAGTTTATTGCTCGGTTTGACCGAGCCTTGGTCAAACCTTCCATATTGTTGATTTAGCGATTACACTATAAATTGAGGGCTCCAAGAGCACCTATATGCGCCGATTAAGTGATCCCAACTACAAATTCTTCCTAACCAACCCTCTGTAACACGAAATCTAAGCTTTTAGGCTCGTTTTCTTATCCCGTTCGTTCCACCTCAATCATCAAGTAAGTTTTACAATTGAAAGTTGTTATAGGCCGGTTTTTAGCTTAGGAATAAAAGCCCTATCGTTTCTGATATTAACTGTGTCGATTACCTAGTTAATTGAACGATTGGGATGTTAGGGTTTATATGAGCTAATTTGGGGATTTTCAGGATAAACTATAAATCGATTTTGAAACTGAATCAGGTATCAAACACACACCCAGACCAGTTGGTCTGGGCGTGGGTTTTCACTCCACTGGTCGCTGGTTCGAGTCCAGCAAGGCCGAATTTTTTTGTCTTTTATTTTTGATTTCCTTTGTACATATAAATCTACAATTATTTTTAAAAATAGATATTAATTACTAAACATGGTCTATAAATCCTACAAAATTTATTTTAAGTCAGTAATGGGATAAAGTTTAATACCCAACTTTTAGTTTTTCAAAAATCTTTTATTTATTATATATAATAAATATTACGAGTTAAATCTATTATAATTATAAAATTCTATAAAAATATCAAAACGATTTTATTAAATTCCACAAAAATTATTCTAAACTTATAAAACAATAGACATCTCAGAAATGATTTTTATTTCTGAAAAATCATTTATTTTATATTTTTAATCAATTATTGTTAGTTTTAATCATAATTAAATCATAATAAATTCAATTTTTATTTTTAAATATATAGAACAGAAATATGATTTTTAAAATAATAATTCTTTAATTTTAGTATTTTTGAATATTAAAGTTAAATTTTGGCAATTTGTAATAAATAGATTTAAAAATCTATTTTAAAGGAAATAATTTTATAAAAATTATTTTTATACTTCAAACACATTATTGTGAGCATTCTAAATTCAAATTTCATAAAAAGACTTTCTTTTATTTAATTATCATATTTTCCTTTATTTAATTAACATTTTATTTTAAATTCAACAATTGGATATCCCCAAATCGAAACCCTAGGATATACTTATAAACTAGTTAGACTTAGACTTATTTGTTGCCTTATACATAGGGTAACACTTGGCAAACTATTGGGCTACACTTATACTATTCCTCAATACCTAATACTATACCAAGGTGAGTTTACGTAATCCTGTTTATGCGATTCTTTATACTTGCAACAATTTTAAGCAATTCAACATATATGTCTAGTAGTAAACTTTAATGCCTCATGTATTAGTCAACAGTTTCAACGAGTTTCAACGAGTTTCAACATTTACATAATCATTAGCTATGGCCAAGCCGGCGATACTCAATAATAGATCTATTGGATTGACAACCCCACCCGGATACGTGTACCTCCTACATAGGTCACGTGGGTGATTGTTATCGTTCAACATATTACTAAGGTGAACCGTAGATGACGGGATGGACCTAAACTAGTCGGAGGTTTGATTATGTCAACATATTATACTATTCATGTAGACTTAAACTTACGATAGACATACGAATTGCTAAACTTTTATACTTAAACTATTTGCTTGACATGGCTTATGTATTCTCACCAACTTCTAGTTGACCCCCCCATTTTTCCAAACTTAACAGGAAATACTGATGCTTGAAGTCTAGAGCTAGCATGAGGAGATAGTTGAAGCTTTGTTGATTACTTGATGTAGACTTTAATGTAATTCAATATTGTAATGTATTAAAGGATTATTTAAACTTGTGTACTACCATGAGCTACTGAACAATCATCAATACGTGACATCCCGATGTTTCCGCCATCGGTTGGGGTGTTACACTGTGGCTGGGCAGGCAGTTTTGAAAGCTGAGAGCAAAAAAGTGGATAAACATGAAGCGGCTTGTCTAGAGAACCAGCATGTGTTTGTGCCCTTCGCTTTTGATACTTTTGGAGCGCTGGCCCCACAAGCAATTAAGCTCCTCGATCGCGTGAAGAAAGTTGTGCAAAGTAATTCCCCAGCTGCTAAGGGTCAATGTTTTATTTTTAATAGGTTAGGTTTTGCAATACCAAAAAGGTAGCGGCGCAACTTGTGGCCCGTTTACCTGCGTATCACTTGTAATTGGCTTTCTTAGGTTTATTTAGTTAAGTGTAGTCCAATATGTTTAATGATTAAAAAAATGTATTATTTAGAAGTCTTAAAATAATTATTTTTATTATAAAAAAAACATCATAACATTATTGATGGATGAAGTAAGACAATAAAGATTAACTATAAACATCATAACATTATTGATGGATGAACATATGTAAGATGTTATTAGTGGCGTGAAATGACAAATATTTTTTTGCTACTAACACTAGTCCTAAACTTGATCCCAAATTAGGTTGTAAACGAAACAAACGTTTGCGAACAGTTCATGAACCGTTCAGCGAGAATGTTATTTGTGTTCGTTCGTTTAATAAATGAACTAAAACGAGCATGAAATTTCGTTCGTTTAGCTAAACAAACATGAACAGAGGCCGCATCCGTTCATTTATGTTTGTGAACATTCGATATGTGTTTGTTTATGTTTGTGAACGTTTAGTAATGTGTTCATTTATGTTCGATAGTTCATTAGGCTCTTTAACTTTTACTAGTGGGGAGCCCGCGCGATGCGGCGGGTGAACAAATTACAACTATAAGTTTAATTGTATAGTTGATAATCTGGTGGGATGCACGAATAATTAATTAATTTTAATCAACTATTTGGAAACACAATGCAATAGACCATTTACAAGTTAAACCGAGCATGTTTCCATAATGAAATAAAAGTAAACAAAGTGTGTATAGTAATAATATCTCGTACCTTTATTTAGAATGTAATGGGTTAAACAACAAAATGCATAAAAAAACATTACAATTGTCTCTCACAAACAGATCATCTAACACGTAACACGTCCAAATAGACAACATTTGAGCTATATACTCCATCTTGTTTGAAATGTTTGGTTGGACATACTTATACATCTGTATTTTCATGTGATATCTCTCTTGATAAAGCGGCATATAGTTGTATTGTTTAGGTTCAGAATTATTCAACTTAAACTACCGGCTTAATTATTACGAATTTATTTTCTTTCTATTTTTTACATTTTTTATTTTAACTCTCATGTTTATAAAACATAAACATATTTCATTTATTGTTTTACCTTACAAATATGTAGTAAGCTGTCATCATTCCATTCTATGTTTATTTCTCAATTTATTATAAAAAGACAAATGGCATTACCGGTTTAAATAATTAAAAATATATTTAGTTTATAATAGTAATAGTACATTGATTAATTGGTCCATATGTAAGTCGTCGTCCACAATACATAACATGGAACGAATATGTAATGGATGAGTGTTTTTTTTTGTCAACTAACAACCCAGTTGTGTATACCACTCTATCTATTCGTAAGATGTTTCCAAGTGTCACGATTTTCACGCTCTGAATTGCATAGAAAAGGATAACAATTGTCACAATATCGTTGCCTGAACCAAATAGTGACGATTCGGATCCTTGGTTGCTGCAAAGGTCGTGAATGTTGTCAGCAATATTTCTAAACAGAAGTAGTAAAGAACAATTTGAACTAATGAATCTAATAAATAACATCTACAGAGAAAGATCTACTTAAGATGGGGAGGCCACAAAATGAGACACAAATGATGGTTATATAGTTGAGGCAACAATCAATTATGATGGTGACTTAAAGACCCATAATGATCATAACTATTAGTGAAGTGAAATGGTCTTTGGTTTATGATAAATCTTTCCAGTCCCTCTATTGATGACGTAATTGAAATCCATATAATTAAAAGATCTGTTAAGGGTAACCAAAAGGTTTATGAAAAATGTAGTTACTTAAAAAATCAAAATTTAATGAACCTTAAAGAATAAACCATGTTAAAGATTTAGTAATATATATTCCTTTTGTTACTACTAGTGAGGTGCCCGCGCGTTGCGGCGGAGACCACAACACTCTAATTGGTGATTTTGAGTGTGTGTACAAGCTGTTATTCGGTTCACTTCGGTTTTGAGCCATAACCAAAACCAAAACTTTCGATTAAGATATTTCAAAAACCGATTGGTTTCAATTATTCATGTGTTCACATTTGGTTAATCGGTTATGAACATCGGTCCAACTGGTTTTCAATAAATAATCGAAAATTTTACTTAAGCTGGAAATGTGGATAGAAGAACCCTTATTAATTATTTTATTTTATTTTTTTGTTATTGTCTACTTCTATATATGAATATTTCTTAATATCTTTGTGGGAAATTCATTATAGACATAATCTTTCTTCTCCGATCATAGAATCCGGTGAGCGTATAATTTAGATCAGGTTAGCCATACGTAGTAATTTTATATTTCAAATCATTAAATCATGATTAAAAACACGGCTTTCGTTATTGATTTCTCGATTTCTATAGAGTATTATCAGGTTTATAAAAACTTTAACTTTTATAAATTACTTAATTGTATGTAAAAGATTATAACAAAACATTTAGTATTATGAATTATTTTTATGTGTTCTAGTTAATGTGTTTGAAACAATTGTAGAATTGAATGTCATGAGGTCTCATAAACATCTCATGACTCTTGATTACCTTTTGATTAAATATGGTGTATAAAAGACAATTTTACCCCCAAATGGTAGTTATTATATGCATTGTGTGTTGTAACATAAGGAATCAAATTTGTACCTCTTAAATTTTAAGAAGTCTTTGAGAAATGCTTTATAATATAGTATAGATATAGATATAGATATAGATATAGATATAGATATAGATATAGATCTGTGTAGTTACAAAACTTTGCAAAGGCTTAAATGAAACTTTTCATCATAACAACAATTTGTGAAATATCATCATTCTTATTATTACCATTTTTATAGTATAAAAATAAATATTAGATTAAATTCTTTTAAAAAATTTCGTAATAATTTAACAAAGGCTTAAATGAAACTTTTAATCGAAATACCAAAAGTTCACATAATAATTTGATATTTTTTTTCTAATTTTCATATATTACAATTTATTTAATTGTATTTATCAATTTAATTTTCATGTAGAAAGACAATTTTATCCACTTACTAACTTCATTAAGTTGTTGTACCATAAGCCTAAATTGTTGTAATTACTTAAAATTTTGGGGAATCATTCTCAAAAGCATTTAGTAGGGAGCCCGCACGATGCAGCGGGGTGAACAATTTCACTACAACACATTGTTATATATAAGTATAGTTTAAATGAAGATAAATAAAAAAACGTAGCTTTAAAAGAAAACACAAGCAATATGTGTTGTATACACATATTAAGATATAGCTATTTATACGAGTAATATATATAGTGAACAAGAGTCAACTACGTTTTGGTAAACCAAAATAACGACCAAATTTTGTCATATTCTTAGAACTTAATTGAAAGTAGAAAGACATTTGATCTTAATATTTATTAGTGTTTTTTCATATTCTTATAACTTGATGTTTTTTTTATAATAATTTCCATTTCTATGATCATACAAATCTTAGGCTTCGACCATTACAAAGAAAGGGAAACAACAACAATCGAACCCAGTAAATCACATCAACAACAACAAAGAAATGGGGAAAAAATTAAAACTATTCAATAGTCTAAATTTCAAGTAATACAAAATGAATGTGATCATGATGTATATAAAAAATTATTCATTATTCAATTTAATATTCATGTGGAAAGACAATGTTGCCTCCTTACTAACTTTATTAGTACCATAAGCTTAAATGTAGTATTTACTTAAATTTGGTTGGAATCCTTCTCAAATGCTTTATAATATAGTGTATAACTAATTTATATGAGTAATATATATATATATATATATATATATATATATATATATATATAAGAGATGAACATAATGGAAAGTAAGCGTGTTTAAAGTGATTATAGTAAGAATCATAATCAGATAGTTAAATTAATATTTTGTTATACAAATAGACAATCATTAGCATGTTACGTGATTATAATCCATTACGCGATTACAGGATTGTGTTTATGTTTAAACACTATCTCAACCTAGCAATTATTTAACAGGTGTCAAATTTCACATCCCTACCTGAGCCAGTCCTAACTCTAAAACCTATATTGTTGGATATGTCTTATATTGGTCTTAAACCATCCCACATTGTGACAAACTACATTAAGCATAAATATAACAGTTTAATGTGTTAAAAAAAGCCAATTAAAACCAAACAACAATGCTAAGGATATTAACCTGTTTTCGAGTGTGTGATACAATTTTTAATCATCTGTTTTTTGCTCCCCTTCAAAACTCCAATATCCATGAACGAAGTAAAGCAATAAAGCTTGATCAATGAAAACATATGTACCACTAAGTTATATCAGTGAAATTCAATTATGAATAAAAACAACAAACAACAACAACAATCTTACCCAGTAAATCCCATACTTAGCCAAGCTAAGAGTAGGGTCTGGGGAGGGTGAGATGTAGGCAAACCTTACCCTTATCCTTACGAATAAAGAGGCTGCTTCCAGAGAGACCCTCGGCTCGACAATACACAAACGACATGCCAAAAAAAATTACTGAATTTAAAGAAAACATGAAGGCGTGACGTAGTAAAACAAAGGTATATATACCATTTAAGTAATATAACCCGTAAAAATACAAATACAAGTCACCTATACAGACCTCCCCTAGTGAAAGACAAAGTATAAGCTCCTAGAACCACGCTACGATAGAACTAAACCCTCCCTACTAATCCTTAACCATAATCATAATCTTGTGCCTCCACGAAGCTCTATCCTCGACCATGTCCTTAGAGAGGGGAAACGGACCGCAGCGCAACGACTAGGACTCGTGTCGGAGGACTTTTGAGTGCATCTCTATTAAATCATGCCTAATCCACTCATCCCAAGTAAATTTGGGTCTTCCTCTACACCTCTTTCCCTCTACCGAGAGGGTTTCCACTACTCTAACTGGGGCCGTCGTTTGCCTCCTCTTCACATGCCCATACCATCTTAATCTACCCTTTCCCTAATAACTGCATTTCTTATTCGGTCTACCCTAGTGTGCCCGCACATCCATCTTAGCATCCTCATTTTTGCTACCTCCATCTTACGAGCTTGTGTCTTTTTGATGGCCCAACAATCAGTCACATATAACAAAGCAGGTCTTACCGCAACCCTATAGAATTTTCCCTTACATTTAGTTGGGAACCTTTTGTCACATAAAACCCCACTAGCGGCCCTCTACCTACACCAACCAGCTTGAATGCGATGGGTTACATCACTATCTAGCTCCCCATCCCTCTGAACAAATGATCCTAAGTACTTGAACTTAGTTACCTGCGGGACAAGTTGACCTTCAATCGTAACTTGAGTATTATCCTCTTGACTAGCACCCCTGAAACAACAATACATGTACTCAGTTTTAGAGTGACTTATCCTTAAGCCCTTGCCCTCTAAAGTTGCACGCCAACCCTCTAGCTTCTCATTCAGACTATGTTTGGACTCTGCGACTAACACAATATCATCTGCAAAAAGCATGCACCACGGCATTATCTCCTGGATCGACTTTGACAAATCATCCAAGACAACTGCAAAAAGAAATGGACTCAACGCAGATCCTTGGTGGAGTCCTACCCCCACAGGGAAGGAATCAGTATCTCCTACAGGCCCGCGAACACTAGTTTCAGACCTACCGTACATATCCTTAATTACGTCTATATACCTTTCAAGGACCCCTCTACTCTCCAGACTATCCCAAATCAGTTTACGTGGTACACTGTCATATGCCTTTTCAAGATCTATAAAGGCCATATGTAGATCCCGCTTTTTCTCCCTATACTTTTCCATCAACCTCCTTTGGATGTGTATTGCTTTCGTGGCTGACCGCCCTGGCATGAAACCAAATTGGTTTACAGTAACCCGAGTTTCTCTTCTAATTCTAGCCTCAATAATCTTTTCCCATAATTTCATAGTATGACTTAACAACTTAATACCTCTATAATTCCCACAACACTGGGCGTCGCCTTTGTTTTTATACAAAGGCACTATGACACTACTCCTCCATTGCTCTGGCATTTGCTTAGATTTGAAAATACAGTTGAACAAATGAGTTAACCATTGGACTCCTTCCTCTCCAAGACACTTCCACACCTCAATCGGTATGTTGTCTGGACCAACTGCCTTAGCCCTTCCCATCTTCCTGAGTGCAGACCTCACTTCTCCTAGAGTAATCTTTCGACAGTAGCACTTATTCGGTGTCAGCCTTTGGGGTGTGGGGTTGTCATGATCATGTTGGTAAGCTCTCTCGCCGTTGAAAAGATTGCAAAAATATGATTTCCATCTTAGCTTAATATCGCGTTGCTTTACTAGAATGCGTCCATCTTCTCCCTTTATAAACTTCACCATCCTAGATTTTGCCTCCTACGCTCCCTAGCTCTGGCAATCTTGAACATATCATGTTCCCCTTCCTTAGTTTCCAGTCGTTGATACATCTTCTTATAGGTCGTATTCTTTGCCTCTGTCACTGCCTTTTTTGCCTCCCTCTTGGCCTTTTTGTATCTTTTCTTAAGTGTGACACGCTCTCGATCATCCGCACACCTCAAAAGATCTCTAAAACTCTCATGCTTACCCCTAATTTTAATCTGCACCTCCTCAGTCCACCACCAAGACTCCTTATAACAACTCGATTTTCCTGTTGTGACCCCTAAAGTCTCAGTCGCCACCTGATTAAGGATAGCCGTCATATCCGCCCAAATCTTATCCGCGCCTCCACTCAGATCAGTCGTTGCGCTAGAGATGACCTTATCTTTGAACACTGCAATTTTTTCGCCCTTCAAGTTTCCCCATCGAATCCTAAGTTGGACAATCCTCTCCCCGACCACCAACTTCTCTCTTAGACCTATATCTGCCACCAACAAATGATGTTGAGTCACCGTAGTCTCCCCGGGTATAACCTTACAATCCTTCCACCAACGACGATCCTCGCGTCTCATCAGGAGATAGTCGATTTGCAAGCTCCGCCCTCCACTACTAAACGTAACCAAATGAGATTCCCTCTTCCTAAAGAATGAGTTTATAATACCCAACTCGTGAGCCACCACAAACTCTAGAAGATCCTTACCAGGTTCGTTCCTAACAAGTAAAAAAGTATATGAATTACAATAAATTAAAGATTAAGAAGAAAAAAAAACATACCTGATTGATTGATTACACTGTGTATAGAAGAACAAACTTTTATTAAAGAAAAAAGCAGAGAGTAACGATCAGTAGAGTACTAAATGTTATTGCTTTACTTGGTTTATATAATGTTATGTTCGCTTGAGTTAAAAGCAATAATGAGTGGTTTAATTGAAATAATTGAGAGTTAGAAGCAATTAAGGGTGGTGACTGTTTGCCTTTCATGTTTTATTTAACATTAAACTTCATTAACACATGACAGCTGAACGCAAACAGCGAACAGAAACCAAAAACTACAACATGTACATCAGATTCATATACCAATCATTCCACTGCAATGTATTACAACCAAACCTATTTTTATACCAGAAAAACGATCTCGACTGTATTTGATGAACGGTCTGGACTACCTTGATGTTCCTTTGATTGAAAATCTTCTCATTGCGGGCTAGCCATATACACCACACAGCCACAATAATAATTCCTTGAACCAATCGTTTGCCTCGCTTTCCTCCTGCAGCATCTTTATACAAGCATAATATATATCAGACATCAAATATACTAACTGGTGGTAAAATGACACCATATTCCGATCCTGTTCCACACTTCTATAGCAAATCTGCATTCTGTGAAAATATGCAGAGCTGAATCATGACTGTCTTCGCATAAAACGCACCACGGCTCCCCTAACACAATATTCCTCCTTTGCAATTCCATCATAGTAGGTACACGATGCATTTCCGCCCTACAAGCATGTATATTACATTTTAGTGGAACCCAATTTATCCACTTCATAGCGAACACATCCGTTCCTTGACTTCGTACAACCTCCTTCTTTATCGCCTTAACCAAAAAGTCGTTTTAATCCATACCTGTCCAGACCCATTTATCAGCTTCTGAACTCACTGCAGCGCCAAACAGTTCGTTACAACAACTGAACAGATCTTCAATTTCCTGTTGCGTTTCCGGATTTTTGTTCCAGCTCCACTGTATTCCTCGACCACGACTCATATCCTGCATCCTATCAGCCACAGTGCAGTCTTTCTGCTTCTCTATACTAAATAACGAAGGGCATCTTAACATGAAAGGTTTGTCTCCCATCCAAACATCATACCATAATCTAACTTTCAACCCGTTCCCAACAGTTAGGGGTGAGCAAAATTAACCGCCATAACCAATAACCGAACCATAACCAACATAACTGAACCGATTTTAACCAATAACCGACATAACCAATGGTTATGGTTATGAAATTTTTTAACGGACCGAGCGGTTATGGTCATGGTTTTGAAACTTTGGTTAACCAATATAACCATAACCGAACCGAAATTCTAGTTTTAAGACTATGTATTATGTTTTACACTAACCATGTAAATGTTTTCTACTAAAATAAAAGTATGCTAGTAAGAACACAATCTTGATGTAGATGACCTTTATTTTAATAAAGAATTAAAGTTAGATTTAAATAAGTTTTTTTATTATCCGAAAAATCTTATTAATAAAGATCATTCATTCGTAGTTTAACAAAAAAAAATGTAATCTTGTTAGTGTTATTAAAAAAACTTAAGTTAAGTTCACCATAGTAGGTTCCATTTTTTATTTTGTAGACCCATACGATTTTAATTTTTAAACTTTAGTCGAAAGTTAGTTTTAGTTGAAGTTTATGGTTAATAACCGAAATAACCATAACCAAACCATAACCGAATTCAAAACCAATTAACCATAACCGAAGTTTGGTTATGGTTATGGTTAATGGTAAAAACCGAACCAAACTGACCCATGCACACCCCTACCAACAGTACCTTTTATAAGAAAACTGAGATTTCGCCCATTCGACCTTAGCGAATCAACTTGTTTCACAATTGATTTCCAACATCCCGTCAAGTACCTGTTACAAGGCATGGATGACCAGCAAACCCTGCTCGTATGACACATATCTATGACCTTTCTCCATAAATTATGACTTTCTACTCGATAACGCCACGCCCATTTAAACAGAAGGGCATTATTTGTATCTTCCAACTTGTTTAGACCTAGTCCGCCTGCCTTCTTTGGTAATGTAACCCGATCCCATGACACCCAATGAACCTTATTAACCTCTTTAGACCCGAACCATAGAAATCTTTGCATAATTTTTTCGAGCTTCTCAATCACCACTTTGGGGGCTTTGTAGAGGGAGAAAAAGTAAACCGGTAAACTTTCCAACACCGATTTGATAAGTGTCACCCTACCCCCCATTGATAACAAGTTCGCCTTCCAACAAGTTTAACGACTTTCTACCACATTTATCACCCCTTACCAGTTCTTCTCTTTGTTCATACTCGCACCAACCGAATGCCCAGATAGTCAAAAAGAAACTCCCCTATTCTGCATCCCATGATGGTCTCCAAGCTGTCTACCTCAAAACTGCGTACACCAACTCCAAACAAATTCGATTTATGAATGTTTAACATAAGTCTAGAACACAAATAAAAACACCGTAACACTCGAGCAATGTTTTCCACATTATCCCTACTCCATTCCCCCAACATAAGTGCATCGTCAGCATAAAATAAATGAGACACAATCAAGTCCCCTGACCCGAGACCAATCCCCTTAATATCTTCCAATGCAACCGCCTTGTCCATAACTTTAGATAACGCCTCCATAACACACAAAACCATGATATTTCTTCTCATCAATGATGTCTTAGTAGGAAGGCGATCCAGAACTGCTCTCCACATAAAAATGTTACATTTATTCGATACCCATTTACTCGAAGTAAAACCAAAACTATCGCCACTTGTCCCTGACCCACGCATCCATTTCTTGACCACGACCACTATAAACCCATCCTCCCTACCATCGTACCAAGCCCAACCATCTTGCATATCCTGTAACCGTACCTCTTGTATTAAAGTCTCTAAAGCATGTTTGTTAGTCACCTCATCTATGCTAACCAGCGTTCGCCTCCACTCCCATAACAGAATCTGAGCCGAACCAACCATCTGAATCCAAGCGCAAACACAAACCCTTTTATCCTTCTACAGCGAAAATAAAGCGAGAAATTTGTCTTTCAATGGTTCGTCGCATAGCCACGTATCTAACCAAAACCGTATTTGTTCCCCGTTTAATATTTTTCCCTGAATCTTGCAATTAAAACCAACACCATCTACGTTATATTTATTCCAAAATGTAACCAAGTTTTTCCAAGCCCCCGTTATAGTTGAATTAACCAGCGCAACACCCCAACTTTGGCTTGTGTTAGCTTTCCATTTTGACAACCGACCACCAATCGACAATGTGTTAGCTTTCCATTTTGACAACATTCTCTTGAAAGTATGGACAACTGGCTCCCAATTCGAAATTCTATTCATGTTTTCCTCAAACTTGATTCCCAAATAAACAAACGGAATCTCTCTAGCTTTACATCCCAACGAGTCGGCTTCCACTTTTAACTCAACAATATCGACCCCGACTTCAAACAATGCTGATTTATGTATATTAATCTTCAAACCGGAACACAAAAAGAATATCCGAATAAGCCTTTTCATATTCATGAAATTGAAAGAAGACCATTCCCCATCAACATCGCATCATCCGCATACAACAAGTGCGATAACACCGGACCATCATTAGGAAGCCGTATACCATCAAAAGCTCCTATGTCGCATGCCTTATTCATCAAACCTGAAAACGCCTCCATCGAAATAATAAAAAGAAAAGCTGAAATAGGGTCACCTTGACGAATTCCTTTCTAACAACCAAACTCAAACGTGGGAGATCCGTTCACCAAAACCGAAGATCTAGCCGAAACCAACACACCACGAATCCAATCACACCAAACCGAAGGAAAATCCATCTGATCAAGAACCGACAATAAAAACACCCAATTGACGTTATCATATGCTTTGTCAAAGTAAATTTTAAATAAGAACATATTTTTTCCTCGCTTTTTTGCCTACGCAAGCACTTCATTCGCCATTAACGGCCCGTCAAGTATGTATCGACCTGTCAAAAATGTCGATTGGTTTTTCGAGACTACTTTACTCATAACCAACTTCAACCGATTCGCCAAGACTTTAGACACAACCTTACTTACACTCCCAATGAGGTGTATCGATCTAAAGTCTCCAAGTTAAACCGGGTCTCCCACCTTTGGAATAAGCATAATAAATGACGAACCAACCCCCAAACTTAACCGACCCACCCGATGATAATGATACATGATATCCACAAAATCTTTCTCAAACAAATCCCAAGTTGTCCTCATGAATCTAAAATTAAATCCATCCAATCCGGGTGCTTTATCCGCTCCACATTCAAAAACCACACGTTTATTCTCTTCAATTGAAAAACGACTGACTAGACCATCGGCGTCCTCCTGTTGCAACCTCTTCAAACCGTAAACATTTAGCTTCGGTCTCTGAACCATATTTTCTTTAAACTTAGCTCGGAAAAAGCCAAAACCTCCCTTTTAATAACATTCAGTTTAGTTTCCCAAACTCCATGTAAGTTCAAGGCCAAAAAGTGGTTCGCAATCTTTCGTTTATTTATACATCCATGGAAGTAACAAAAATTATCATCCCCCTGAGACACCCAGTTACTACATGATTTTTGTTTCAGATCACGTTGATAAAACTCATCTAATTCACGCAAACGACGTTTCGTCTCCTCCATGATCCATACCTCCTCTTCCGTAATATCCCTCAACTTCATAACCGCATCGAGATCCCGAAGCTCCTGTTCCAACGTTCTTTTTCCTCCAAGCTCCTTTTCCTTACATTGAACCACCCAATTCGTATTATCTTGTCGCAACCTCTTGAACTTCATCATCAAAACTGTATCCGGCTCTCCTAGAAAAGAACTAGAATCGATCGACTTTCGAACAATTTGACCAAAATCCTCCCTACTAAGCCAAGAGTTGTAGAATCTAAATGGTTTTGGTACAAAATTCCTGTACACCGTCTTCAAAACTAGATGACTGTGATCCGATTTATATCTATCAAGCGCTAAGTACTCAGAATTCGGCCATTCCATAAGAAAAATTCAGTTAACAAATATTCTATCTATACGGCTCAATTTATCTCCCGCCACAAATGTAAACCTCCTCCTTTTCAAAGAGAACTCATGCATATTCGAATTATCAATGAACTCATTAAACTCATAAGCCCCGGATGGATTAAAAATAGAATTACGCATTTCCGCTTCATGTGTAACCGAATTGAAATCCCCCGTGACAGTCCACAACCCCTTTCCATCACTTATAAGAACCCTAATCTCCACCCATAACGCCCGTTTAGCCACCAAGTTATGAGGCGTGTACACATTGAGCATATTACTTGTAACGCCACTACCTTTGATATTACCCGAAATAAGCAGACAATTGGAATGTTTAGAAACAGCCCCCATAACGAATACTTTTAGGTCCCATATCGATAATAATCCTCCCGATATCCCATTGGAAGGCACCCAATCAAAAACATAATCACCCCTCCCCCAAAAACGTCCTATATCCACCAAATCCAAATCAACATACTGTGTTTCTTGAATCATAATAACACTCACTTCGTGATGAGCCCGTAGCCTCTAACCCAATATGCTTTCCCGAAATTCCCTAACCCGTGTATGTTTAACGATAAAACGTTCATTGTCCAACCTCTTGAAAACCTTCATTTTGCAACACCTCTTGCACCTTTTGCATAAAATCATTCAAGTCATGCACTCCGGGTTTGGTACTACTATTTTATCCCGAGTTTTGGGATGTGTTGAATCGGGTTTTGCTAGTTTCACAACATTTGTCCTTGATGAACTAAACGACATACTATCACGAAAGTCCTTCACTTATACTGAATGAATTGCCGGGTTGTGGCAAGCGGGTTACTAGTTGATATTAGGTTTGACAAACCTCACACCATGCTGGCAGGAGTGAACTACGACCTTAGACTTGGAGGCAAAAACCATCTCACGGGGTGAGTGCACCGTTTAAATAGCAGTTCGGTACTTCATGTGTTTAGTTATCATGAATGGGATAGCTACCCTTGGTATACGCTGAACTAGTGGTTCTTGGTTTTTGGTTACTGGTTTTGGAAACTTAAACTCTAACTTACTTTATTTTATGAATTCACCAACTTTATGTTGACACATGCTAGCATGCTTTTTCAGGTCGGTAGGTACGGAACACGTTAGGGCATGCATCATGGGTGTCATTGGGTTATAAACACTATTAAACTTATTTTTGGATTTACATTACTTTACTTTACTTTGGTTTTGGGCGCGGTGTTTTGCGCAAGATGTTTTACTTTAATACTTTCTTTACGCTTCCGCACTAAACATATCATTAAAAGTAATTAATAACATGTTTAATTAATGTTTTTTTTTTTAAAAACTAAAAAGTATTTCAGTAAAGTAATTCGGTAAAATGATGTAACAGCGTAGAATCGGTAAAAAACCGAAATGAAAAGTTTATGCTATCAACATCCCTTTCCGAGCATAAATAAACAGTAGAGCTGATATGTGACTGTTTTAGTTGGTGTAAAATTTAGGCATGTGTTTCTATTCTTAATAAAAATATCCGTACGGACCATTTATCAAGTTTTTCTTGACAGATAATCTGTATCAACTAAAAATCTAAAATGTTTCCTCAAAACAAAAATAAAAACAACCCAATTTTGACTCACACTCTCACTTCCCTTCTCTCTCTCTCTCTCTAACACAAAGAACCTTCCTCCCAACAACCCTTTTCCACTTCACCGGAGCCACCATGGATCACCACCACTTCTTCCAACTCCGGCCACCTTCCCCACCATTCCACCACCACCTCTAAAACAATGTCCCAAATCTTTTTCCCTCATATAATATTATTACCAAACCCAATACCTCTAGAAAAAATGTCATCACCACCACCACCAGCACCACCACCACCACCGTCATCATCATCACCACCAGAGTCAACGGCGGCCAAAACAACCAAACGCTACGAAGGCCTTATGACAATCCGTACAAAGGCAATTAAAGGTAAAGGAGCATGGTACTGGACACACCTAGAACCAATCCTCGTCAACAACAACAACGACGACACCAACGCCGTTAAACTCCGATGTTGTCTCTGCGACGCCGTTTTCTCCGCCTCTAACCCTTCTAGAACCGCCTCCGAGCATCTTAAACGCGGCACGTGTCCCAACTTCAATAACGATTTGTTATCAATAAACCCACAGCCAATCTCTTCCATTTCACCTACCGGAATCATGACGTCATCTCACCGGAAACGCAACTCCGGCGGCCGGAATCGTACTGCACCTCCCCCGGTTACATCGCTTGACCCGGGAACATACCCGACCCGACCCGGATCCGAACACGACCTATACTCAACCCGACCTGAACCCGAACCAGATTACGGGTCATACCCGACCCGACCCGGATGGGTTGGGTCAGGGTCCGCGTCCGGATCCGGATCCGGGTCGGGTCAAGTACCCGCGTACGTGCAGTTATCAGGTGGGAAAGAGGATTTGAATGCTTTAGCTATGTTGGAAGATAGTGTGAAGAGACTAAAGTCACCGAAAACATTACCTGGTCAAACGTTGACCAAGGCACAAATAGATGCATCACTTGAGTTGTTAACGGATTGGTTATATGAAAACTGTGGGTCGGTTGGGTTTGGTGTTTCGTGTGTGACACATCCTAAGTTTAAGGTTTTCTTGAACCAGCTCGGGTTGCCGGCGATTTCTAGTAAAGAGATCGCCGGCAACCGTTTGGATTCGAAGTTTTTAAGTGTGAAGTCCGAGTCCGATGCTCGGATTCGTGACGCGTTGTTCTTTCAGCTCTCGTCCAACGGATGGAAATCGAGAGGTCAAGAGAGTCAAGAACCCGGATCATTTGGTTCGGATGGGTCGAATGGATCAAACGGGTTGAATTATCGATATCCGGATGAGAAGTTAGTGAATTTATCGGTTAATTTACCGAACGGGACGAGGGTGTTTCGGAGAGGTGTGTTTGCTAATGGTTATGTGTTTGCAAAGTATGCAGAGGATGTTTTGATGGAAACAATTGTGGAAATTTGTGGGAATAATTTGGAGAAATGTGTAGGGATTGTGTCTGATAAGTTTAAGTCAACGGCGTTGACCAGCATTGAGAGCCAGCATCAATGGATGATCAATCTGTGTTGTCAGTATCAAGGGGTTTGTAGTTTGGTTAAAGATTTTAGTAAGGAATTGCCATTGTTCAAGAATGTGGTTGATGGTTGTTACAAAGTTGCAAGCTTTGTGAACACTAGTTCTCATGTTAGGAATCTGTTTTTGAAATATCAGTTTCAAGAATCCGGTAGAGCGCGGTTGCTGCGAGTACCGTTCGGGTTTGTTGGCAACGGATTTGGATTCGAACCCGTGTTTGATATGGTGGAAGATGTGTTGACTTCGTCAAGGACGTTGCAATTGGTTTTGCATGATGAGGGGTACCAAAAGTTTTCGATGGAGGATCGATTGGCGAGGGAGGTTGAGGAAACGATGAGGAATCCGTTGTTTTGGAGGGAAATCGAAGCGGTTCATTCGTTGGTTACGTTAGTTAAGGATATGGCTCAGGAGATTGAGAAGGAAAGACCGCGAATCGGGCAATGTTTGCCGCTTTGGGAGGAGGTTAGAGTGAAAATTAGGGATTGGTGTGTGAAGTTTCAGATGAATGAGAGTGTTGTAGACAAGGTGTTTGATAAAAGGTTTAAGAGAAACTATCATCCTGCTTGGGCAGCTGCATTTATTCTTGATCCTTTTTATTTGATCAAGGATAGAAGTGGGAAGTATTTGCCCCCTTTTAAGTACTTGACTCCTGATCAAGAAAAGGATGTTGACAAGCTTATAACGCGCCTCGTGTCGCGAGAAGAAGCGCATATCGCGCTAATGGAGCTTATGAAATGGCGGACCGATGGGCTAGACCCGGTCTACGCTCAAGCAGTGCAGCTTAAACAGAGAGACCCCGTTACTGGTAAGATGAGAATCGCGAACCCACAGAGTAGTAGGTTGGTTTGGGAAACTTATTTAACCGAATTCACTTCTTTAAGGAAAGTTGCAGTGAGGTTAATCTTTCTCCATGCCACTTCATGCGGGTTCAAGTCGAATTCGTCGTTTTCGAAATGGGCTCGATCGAGGACCGGAGTCGAGAAGGCCCAAAAGTTGATGTTTATAGCTGCTAATTCAAGGATTGAGAGGAGGGATTTGTGTTATGATGATGAAAAGGATGCAGACTTTAATTTTGCAGTGACAAATGGTGCGGATGATAATAATATGATCAATGAGGTCTTGTTTGATGCATCATCTCCATAAAGATTCAATCTTTTTCATGTTTTTGATAATATTTATTCTTAGTTTGTGCAGGAATTTTGTTGGCTATTTGTTTTAATCAATCTTTTAGATGATTTCAGTACCATTTCTTGAGGTTGAAATGGTAATTTTGCAAGAATTGACTTTGTTTGACCAATTCAGTGATCTTGAATCTTGATAATTTAAGTACAGAATTTCCATATTTACACCTTTCTCAAATTTGGTAAGTTTTTTTTTAGGATTTGGATATTGGCTCACCACTCATGTAATTCCACACCGGGCAGAAACTTTCACGCAACCCCATGTACGCATAAGTAGTTGTACCTTATGCATAACACGTTCACGCCGCGTATAGACCTATACACCGCATATAGGTCTCTGACATGTCTCTGACTGATAGACATTAATAACACGTGAAAGTTTGTGCAACCCCAGTATATCAGTATATAAGACTCGCTCCTAGTCTCCTACATAGACTTGTACCTTATGCATAAGTAGTTGTGCACATGTACTTGACTTAGCATGTGGTACATTGATGATATTGGTTTGGAGTAAAGAAAGTGGTTTTTACATTTTTGAGGAAAAAGAATCCAAATATGGAAAAAGCAAGATTCTGGAATAGAGTTTTTCATCTGGTAGTGTTTGGAAATGGGTTTAGTCAAATAAACACAAACCTTGGAAGGACTAAAGTGCAATATTTTCTATTGATATGAAATTAATTTCTCATGTTTGTTTGTTTATTTATTGCCACCCAATGAAAAGAAAGTGCAAGTCTTTTTCCAAAATTTGGCCTTTTTTGTATACCAAGACAAAAGAGTAGGGCTTTCAATTCAGACACGAACACGATAACCTGATACGAATCTATACGATTTTAACACGTTTCATGTTTGGTCTGAACAGGTTTCGTGTCTATAACAGGTCGACACGTTAAGACCTGTTTATTTTCGTGTCGTGTTCATGTTTACATGTTTCGTGTTCATGTCTTATCGTGTACGTGTCTTAATAGGTCTTATCGTGTTTCTTATCATGTCTCTTGTCGTGTTTTATCGTGTCTTGTCGTGTTAACTTATTTTACTAGGTGCGTCTTATCGTGTTAACATGTTATACACAGGTTCGTGTTCGTGTTTGAAAAAAATGACACGATTAGATTTCGTGTCGTGTTCATGTTTATAGGTTTCATGTTCGTGTCTTAACAGGTTCGTGAAACCTGTTATGCCAGCCCTACAAAAGAGGGACTAGAAGTGTAAGATCATGAATCTTTAAGGGGATAAAACGGTTTGATATAAATCAGGAATATTATTTTAAATTTATTCAAAATTGGGAAGAAATGTAGTCGAAGAAACCGAAGCCTAGGAAGATTGTCGGGCCAAAACAAAGCATAAGGAATGCTTTGTTATAGTTTATTGTCGTAAAAGATTCTCGACTTTGTATTTGTTGAATTTATTCACAAGATGCTTACTTGATCTTTTGAAATGAGATTATGAAAACAGGACTTTAGGTTTGTACTTAGAAATGCGTATTATGAAGAATTTGTTTAGCAAGACAAGGTAAACCGGTAATTTACCATATATACGTGAGTTGTAAAGTTGTTTGCGATTGCGAGCGGGAGTGACTTTTTGCCTACAGGTATACCCAAACGAATGGGCTTCATTGGACGTCAAAAGAATTAAACTAAATAATATAATGTTTTTTGTTTAAGAATATATGTTATTATCCATATCTATACCTACTATATAAAGCATTTAGATAAGGAAACAATGTAATTTAACATAATTTTAAAGATATGTAAGAAAATTTTTCTTGTATTTGGTACACGTATTTTTGCTTATGGTGGTCATTTACCATTTTGTCCCTTTTATTTAATACATAACATATTTTATTTAATACATCAGATAATTAATATGTAAACTGTAATTAATAGTAATAATTAGTCTAATATAACAAAAATAATAAGTATAGTTAAAAAAACAGTATACAAATAAAAATTCTAATAATTCATCACTAAAAAAACATTAAAATAGTAAACAATAATGTAAAAAAAAAACTAAAAATAACAGTAACAAATATTAAGGATCATAACAATTGAAACTCAGGTATTGATGCAGTCGTTTCAATTGAAGCCTACTTTAATCTCTTGAGAATGAAACTCAGGTCCACAACTTATCGACCGCATCTTGGAACTACGAAGTTCCAAGTTTGTTCCCTTTTTTTGTCATGCATCTGTGTAAAAACTTTTTGTGTAATTTTGTTTTCAATATCCTGATTACATGCAGGAGCGAATCAGCTGGATTTCTGCTATATTAGGTGCACCTTATTGATTTTGCTTTTTTGTGCTTAATTAGAAGAACGTGCTATTATTGGTTTGAATGTCAGGCTAAATTTGCTAGTTTGATATCCATTCCATGGAATTCGAGTTTTAGATTATACCCTAATGGTATTTTGGTTAAAAAAAAAATTGTGTGTGTATTTAATAACCCATGGAATTGGAGTTTTAACAAGTTGATAACCCTTGACATGGTAATAAGTGAACGTAAGGATTGTCATTTTGAAATATCAATGCCTCTTTACTTCTTTAGTTTACTGCAACAAAAAAGCCTAAATCCGTATATTGCTAACATGCATATACATGTTATCTACAAACAAGGAAACATGAAACTAAGGAAAGCATGAAGAGAGTTGTAGTGACATCCTATTTTGTAACTAAATCATCGCTCTAAGAGGAATCAATGATCATCTTTTGCAAAGAAACTAAAAACTTAGCCAGTACTTTATCTTTTGTATAAAGTTAGTAAAAAAAAACAAATGTATGTACTAAAAACCTAGAAAGTGAGCAAGAAAGTAATTAACTTAGAAAGTGAGCAAAATAATTAGCACAAATATATACAAGTGTTAAAGTGAAATGCATTTTGCTCATTAATTATTTTATTTTAATTTCATTATATTGAGAACATATCTTATCAAATCTAATTATGTACACTAATATTAGCACAAACCACGTAGTTATTAAATATTTTAAGCCTATATATAATGATTTTATAAAAGTGAAAAAATGATTGCAAACCATGTACATGTAACTGTTCCAAAAGGCCAATTTGATAATCATAGCCAGTCATTGCCAAAGGATGGGTGTTATGTCACAAAACCACTTTATTATAAAGCAATACCTTTCAATAACATTTAAATACATAAAAAATTCTACATTATACTATGTGTACACCTTTTCAACATAAAACTAGTATTTTCCACAAAACTAGCTTGAGTCAAAGTTTTAACAAGTAAATCTTGATTAATTCACCAAGACACCAACGGTTCAGCTTGATTACAATAAATTTTAATATCAACATTTTTATACCCACATATATTGTCCTCTTTTACCAAAAGAAGCTCACATATTAACATTTGGTTGTGTGAGTAGAGACTTCTCAAGAAGCCATCGTCGTATCAAGAAGTCGTCTATATCAGGATTACTCATCCAAGTATGTTTAAGTATGTTTAACTGTAGAGTTACCCTCTCATCCAAAAACAATGTCCCAAAACGCGCTGGTTTTTAAGGCAACACAATCTATCCTAACTCAATACCTTTTTGTCCGTGATCGATGTAGATCTATCTAAGTTGTTACACAAATATTATCAAAAGAGTTGATCACGTGGCCCTCTTTCATCTCCAAATCAATGGATTGGTCAATAATATATTAGTTGCATAATATGAACTCCAAGTTATTTTAAATAAATTAGGTGAGTCGTTTGATAGTTTTTATTCTAGAAAAAGCTGAATAAAGAAATGAGATTAGATGTGTGACATAAAAATCACTTTTTGGGTGAGTGAAATGAGTGTAGAAGAAATAATGGAGGGTGTAAAAGGCAATAGTACAAAACAACTAGGTACCTTTTTATTTATATGGGGCCAGTTTAGTATTATTCACCTAATTAATTACCTATTTAGTGGACAAATTCAAATTATTGTCGGCAACACCATGTTTACAATAATTTTTCTGTGATTTTAATACCGACTTCTCAACTACTATTAAAAAGAAAACGTATAAGTTAGGCGAGATTGTACGAAAAAATTGTTTGTAGGTTCGTACTTGTACGATCTAAACCAAGCTCAAAGCTAAAAAAGAATAAGCGAACACACTCTTTGTGTGAAGACACAGAGTCAAGAAGTGTGGGCATAACATACAACCTCTATACATTTTATAATAATATAGGGGAAAAAATAAAAACAAAAGAAAAAGGAATGTGTAATCTTAGATTAAACCTGAGCGTTTTGAAAACATTAGTCATAAATAAGAGAAAACTTTATGGTTAAACATGTAAAATTGTATTCTCCTTGTGGGCTAAACGCCTAAACAAATAATAATGATCGGTAGAATGAATGGATATTACACTTTTGTTATATTATGTGTACTAGATTATACCCGGGAGCTTAGATTATACCCGGGAGCTGGGGTTGAAAAATCTAATGTGATATATCAATTTTGCATATGAAATAGACTGATGCGTTTTACAGTTATATGCAGGAAAGCTTCGGATAGCACCTAACCTAAAACAATTAACAATGTATCTCCAATGTTAACGACTAACCTTAAACAATATATAACTCTAATGTTAACATGAAACCTAAAACAATGTATAACTCTAATATTAATATATAACCTAAAACAATGTATAACTCCAATGCTAACACCTTTTGAAAATAGAAGGGGTATTGGATTTTAATAATCCAAACTTTCACCCATTGGCCGCCAATAATTTGTATTTCATAACAACGATCCCAGCTTTCACTCATTGGCCGACAATGAACCTTTGAGAATGAGTTGTAATTTTTTGATTGGCCTCTTTTTTTTAAATAAATTTAACACACAAACTAATAATATAATATTATTCCCTGCACCCCCTCTTTCCTCTCCTTTCACTCCTCACAATTTTCAGTCTTTCACCCTTCATATATGGACCCTACAAGTGTCATATGACGCTTCATGCCCCTCTTCCCCCCTTCCACTCCCTGTAGTCTTAGACCATATGTAGTGGTAAAAAAATTTGGAGCCCCTCACTTGGGTATTTTTTTGACATGTAACATGTGGATCCCACTAGGGGCTTGAAACGGGTTGAAATAAAAAATGAGTGTAATGGTTTCAAGCCCCGTTTAAACCCTTAGTGGGTCTCACATGATATTTATTATTTTTTTAAATTTAATAAACAATATAATATTTCATTTAAATATTTCTTTCAAACTAAACATAAAAAAATTTACATTAAGTCACGTAAATGCATTAAAAATTACGAAATATTCAAAAAAAAAAAAATAACGAGCATACTAAAAAAACGTACAATCTAAAGATTATATTTAGCGCAAATTTATTGCGTACGAAAGATAAATACTACTAGGGCATCTCCTGTGAGTCCCTCAGGCGACCTCAACAGAAACTGGATGTCCTCCATTTGACACGCCTCTTGGATCTCGACGAACTTCTTGTTTTCGGCGGCTCTCTGTTGCATTGTCTCCATCTGCTTAGCTCCAAGGTCTCGTATATCTTGAAGACGTCGATTCAAATCCTTCGTCTTTCAACTCGATAGCCATCGAAGACGACTCCGCACGTCCACCCTTTCGCACGCTTCTTCTACCTGGCGGTCGAGGCAACTATTCTTCTTCTGCTTCAACCTCTTTAGTTAAATCCATGGCCCAAGCATCCGAAGTGGACGTATCTGGATCAATCGAAGAAGAGGTTTTTGACCGTTTGGCTTTGTGCCTACCCGCCCACATGCCTGGTACGTTTGCCCAGTTGGGGCTTCCCTTTAGAAGCTCCCAACACCTCATGTACGGTAACATCCCATGTTCTGCGTTGTACTCCTCCAACGCTGTCTTCAAAATATCCCTGTCGCCACAACAGCTACCCTAGTTATCCTTGATACGTTGATAAATTCTTGAAACCCATGGCATTTTTAATTGATGTCAGTCCACTTTCCCAAAATCGAGTCAGGTTCCCGATATTCTCTTCTAGCCATCGTCTTGAAAAACGTCTCCCGAATCCTTGCCCAAAAAAGAGGTGAATTATGATAGTTCGCTACAAGAGTTATAAAACATATATTAGTTTACGTTTTTTTTTTTTTAAAAAAAAGTACATACTTCTAAAAAAACAAACGGTTTTTCTACAAGACATACGGTTTTTTTTTAAAAAAAACAATTTTTTTTAAAAGACTAATTTTTTTTAAAGTTTGAAAAAAAAAAACATACCAACTTCGGGATCCTCCGAAATATCTAGCCACACCCGTGCGAGCACGTACTCCTCGTCTTTAGTCCATGCTTGATATGGCTTTCATGTTTTGGGTTTGGCCGACTCTCCCTTTTTTTGCGACCGTTTTGGGGTTAAGAGAACTCGGGTGGTCGCTCGAGTTACGTCTCCGGCACTTTCTCGGGTTCTTCTTGAGACCCCGGCATACCCCCAACGCTAATATTCACATTAGCGTATCACATCGGACCCTGGAAAAATTGTTGGGGCATGTTTAGTAATTGTGAAAACCCCATGGTGTTGGTGTCGAAATCTTGAAAGTTAAACGTTGGTTGAGCTTGGTGGTATTTGGGTGATACGTGTTTGGGTTGCTCGAGCGAGATGAAACACTGAAAGGTGGGCGGAATGATTGCATGGTTTAAAGGTTTGCTTTAAAAAAAATGAGTAGAAGTGTATAAAAATGGGTTGAAAAATGAGGTTTATATAGGTAAAATGTTGGATTTATAATATAAATTGATTTTGTTTTTTAATTTTTGAACAGTAATATTTTGTCCTCCAACGTTCACTGTTTTGAGCGGTCAAATTCTTTTCCAACTGATAATACACGTGGCAAGACATGATTGGACAAAAGAAGGGATAGACGAGCGCTAAATATTTCGCGGATGGGACATTAACGCCCATTTAACGGGGGGGGGGGGGGGGGTGTTCAAGCGCCAATTGGGCGCAAAAAAGCCCCAAACTTAAACCACTACGGATGGTCTTAGTTTATTAAAAAACAAATTATAAATTACCAAAATAATTGTTCTCCTAACTCCAAGGAGAAAACTAATCTAAAACTATTATAGCGAGGAAGGGTGCCACCCGTAAACATCATGGATACCCCACTATTTTTACGGTAACCGTCTTTGATGGTAGGGATAGTGAATTCTGGGTATGCTTCACAGGTTCTAACACACGGTTGACGTATTTTTATGGATGGGGCTTGTATGCTCAATCACACCATAAAGCAAAACCACCAACACCACCTCCGTTATTCACTCCAAATCACATTAAGTTTTTGTTTTTTTATGGGTTTTTGAACGAAGAACATGGGAAGGAGATGTGTGTTGGGGGAGGAAGATGTGAAGGAGATTGGTGTTTGGGGGAAGAAGACGGAAGGGTTATTTTTTTAATTTAATTTGTTTTCTTATTAAAAAAAATTGTTTATTTATTTTAGTTGTGCTTTTTTATTTTTATATAATTAATTTTTGAAATTGGAGTAGTTTAGGGTAGTGTTGTCTTCAATTTGTGTTTTAGGGTGGTGAATAAGTGAAGTGATGTAATGTGACAGTGTAGTATTAATTAAAATTATGATAGTTTAGTGAAGTTTGGGGTAAACCAACCCCCCCACCCCACCCCCACACACATACACACACTATAACTAATGTCTGTTTCTTCGTTTGTTACATTTATAAATTTTTAGGACTTTGAATAAAGGTAAAGGCATGTATAATGATTATTGCAAGGATGACAATTTTCCCTTTTATTACAAGAATCTCTCTTTTTCTATGCTATACTTGGTCCCATTAATATTTGGTTCTCTATGGCTAAAAGAACTAACTAATTGTATTTATTAATGTTTTAAATTCATTGTAAATTATCTAATTTTTGTTGATAACTACTAATAGTTTTTTTCTTAAATTTTTATTTGTAAAACTCTAAGTTACATTTTTCTTATTGAAAATTATCAAAAGAGTAAATTATAAAAATAGTTCAAATTTACACTAACAGTCCCAGTTGTTGGTATTTACTTACACTCTTAGTCCACATTACTAATAAGGTAAAAAAATTTCTATAAAATATTTGTAAAATTACCATTTAACCCTTGTCTCTAAAAGATCAAACCAACCACATGAACCAACAATATGCTTTTACTTTATTATATTTATTATATAAAAAATTAATTATTTATTATTAATTCATACACACATATACTATATAATATTTTAACATATTTTAAATAACTATATCAAAATTTCACAAATTATTTAATAAATACACTAAACCAGTAATTTGTCCGCGAACCTATGGCATATCATCCACATATAAATATCAATATGATTGATTATCCATTAATGCTACGTATAGTTAATAATCGTTAGTTTTAACTAACATCATTGAAAAAACATTGAACCCAACACTCACGTTACGACGTGTTAACTCGCAGAATTTAGAATGAAAATTAAAACAAAAACAAAAAATTACAAAAGATGAAAAGTAGACCAAAGTTGAATGTAAAAAAGTGTTGTGGTTAGATTAAAAAAAGATAAAAAGCTTTAGGTTAAAAGTAAAAAAAAAAATCAAAGGGGTTAACTTGGAAATAGTGTAAACTTTTGAGTTAAAAATAAAATTCAAATTAAATGGGTTAAATTTACAAAACATGAAAATTTTTGAATAAGGAATGAAAAATCAATTTTTTTATAAACTCCCAAAACCAAATCTATACAACCAAAGCCATTTTAATGACATGGCATTCAAAGAGGGTATTCTTTTTATTGAGTGTGTCATGTGTCATCCCATGTGGCAAAAATTTTATTTTAGGAAAATAATAATTTAAAATTTAAAAACAAAATTAGATTTTTATCTCTAATGTTTCCTCCCATGACTTTTAAACGTTAATATCTTTTATACACGAGATTTTTTAAAGAAAAAAATTACACCAAATTAACGAGCGTTTTATTATCTTTCCAACGAGTACCATAGTGCTATATAAAAAACGGAGAAAAAAACCGACTATTTTTTGTAACCCGAAATAATAATAATAATAATAATAATAATAATAATAATATTCATTAATCATATATTGGCAAGTCATTAATTATGTTGTCATATTAGATATTTTATTATGTCATATTAGATATTTCAACCCGGGACGCTCTCCAATAGGTAATTGTTATGTTTTCTTTTTCTACCATACTCTGAAATAGCTCAAATCTTATTGTATGCAGTTAAAGACCTTTGACTGAATGTATTGGTGCTAAACAATCTATGTCCCCTTGAAGTGCCTGGGATCTTAATATTCTGTTTTTGGTGTTGATGTTGTAAGGTGAAATGGATCTTTTGGTATTTTTTTTAAAAGTATCTAATGTAAGTTGATACATAGATGCCATTTTTATAGTTTAGACACTTCTAATTTTATTCACTTTACTTAGATTTCTCAATCCGGAACGCTCCCGGGGTATAAGGTAGTAAACAATACTACAAAGCATAAAGAAAGTTCGTAAATATAGGATTGATTATTCTCATAAATCAAAACGTTAACATTATAAATATGCTCAAATTATTTCACATTTTTAAATTATAGGTGTAATTACTATCCAAAAAGATATATCTAATTATTCATAAATCTATTTTTACACACATATAGGCTAGGTATCATTAAAAAAACCCACGTTTTTTGAGTAAACCCTAGAGAACCCTACTTTCAGAGCTTTTTTTATTTGAAAATTTTAGGGCATGTAATATACATGTTTTTAAGAGTTTTGAGCCAAAAAAATCAAAACAATGTCGTTCCTTTTTTTTTTAAATAAATAAGTTTTGCATCGTAACATATGTTAGCATATGTTTACACGGGTAACATATATTATGATGCAAAACTTATTTATTTAAAAAAAACTATCGACGTTTTTTTAAATTTTTTTTGGCTCAAACGCTTAAAAACATGTATATTACATGTCTAAAAATTTTCAAACAAAAAAAGCTCAGGAAGTAGATATTTCTAGGGATTTTCTAAAGTTTCCTTAAATTTTTTAGGTTTTCTATTAATCCTTGCTACACACACACACACACACACATATATATATATATATATATATATAAGGATCATTTGAGAAATAATAACCTATTTGATAACTGAGAGAATCATTATGAACCACACATTTTTCTAAGATATTTTTTTGCTAAACCGCACATTTTTTTTGCAAGGATTTTTTTTTTTTTTTTGCATTTATGCATATATGTATATACGTGTGTAAAACTAAAAAAAAGTATTGTACATATATGTAAATACATGTTTTGAGAATATATATATATATGTGTGTGTATGTGTGTGTGCGAGCGCACACAAATGTGTAGAAATGATTGCACATGCATGCATGTAGACAAAGCTTTTATAAATGTGTGTTTAAGCTCAAATATTTTTTTAATAGCCATTTAACTAAAAAATAAACATTAATTAAAATTTTGTTCAAATAAAATAAACTTACATTTATTAAAACTAAAAAAATATAAAAATACGAACACACATAAATTAAAAAATAAACTAAAAAAAAAGATTTGGAAAAACTATTCTGAATCCGACTCCACCTCGAGGTGGGGTGATCTAGAGTTGTAAGATGTTTCACAAGATCATTTTAAAGTTGAAAATGTGTATATGGGTCTTTCAAGTCTGCAAGGGCATCAAGATCGAACACTGGGTCGACTAGGGGATCCCTTATGTGGACCGTGATATTGCGCGTCTCTTGTCCTTCAAGATCATGTTGTGCAATATCATACACGTATACACAATGGTCTTACACCTATCAATGGTCGTAGCCCTCTAGGGTCGCTTGACTATGCCTTATTTCCCCTTTAGTACACCGAACGATCACTCCGCATTTTTCCTTACCCACAACGAACTCCTTTTCTTTCGAATCGGTCGGATATTGAAACGTTTTCACAAATGTTGACCAAGTAGGGTACATCGGTGAGAAAGAATCCACTTATATAAGTGGCCATTTATAAAATGGACACTTAGGCATGGTTCCGTTTCATGAGGTGAGAAAATTTAGAGGCTATTAGAGAACATTGGTGTCGTTGAGTGAACCGAGTGGAACAAAAAAAACCTTGCCAAAACCACAAATCTTGTGACGCAACCACTTCTAGTATGATAATAGGGTATTGACGATCACCTCTCATGTATTGTCCACGTAATTCCCCAAGTTACGCTCGCTAAACTAAACGTGTACAGTAAATGCTACCAATCATACCGGTAAAATGATATCTTTTTTTGCGTGCTTCATACAAACATGCAATGTCTTGACTTGTCGGTCTTTGTAAAAACTCTTCCCCATATTACTTAATTATGACATTGCAAAAAAAAAAAAAATTGTAAACATTCACGTAAAGTCCTTTCAGGCATACATAAATACTTATAGTATTCATCAGGGGAATTACCGGTTGCAAGTTGCTTAACTGCAGATGTGACTTTTTGTATCAACGTAAAACACTTTTTCAACCTCCCGTCTACACTAGGGCTGGCAATTTAGACACGAACACGATAACCTGATACGAACCTACATGATTTTAACAGGTTTTGTGTTTGGCCTTAACAGGTTTCGTGTCTATAACAGGTCGACACGTTAAGACCTGTTTATTTTCGTGTCGTGTTCATATTTACCTGTTTCGTGTTCGTGTCTTATCGTGTACGTGCCTTAATAGGTCTTGTCGTGTCTTATCATGTTTCTTATCATGTCTTGTCGTGTCTTATCGTGTGTTATCGTGTGTTATCGTGTCTTGTCGTGTCTTATCGTGTCTCGTCGTGTTAACTTATTTTAGTAGGTGTTCCTTATCGTGTCTTATCGTGTTAACCTGTTATACACAGGTTTGTGTTCGTGTTTACAAGTTTCGTGTTCGTGTCTTAACAGGTTCGTGTCTTAACAGGTTCGTGTAACCTGTTATGTGTAACATCGCAAAATTTTCAGATTTTAAAACGTATATTATTTCCATAATATGCCTAAATCTTTATTTTCCTCATTCACAACTTATATATATATATATGTATATATATATATATATATATAATAATAATAATAATATTAAAAATAAATTGCAGATTTTATATGTTAAAAAAAAAAAACTGATTTTTATTAATTTAGAACTATTAAACCCAACCCAACCATACCTTTGTTTCCTGAAGCCCAGGCCCATCAGCCGGCCCACCCAGCCAAGCCCAACTCTCCTACCCCTTTACCTTTAATTAAAAAAAAAATAGATGGTTTGTGCCGGGTCTCGAACCCGAGTCACTACACACACACACACGCGCCTTAACCAGCTAGGCCACACCCTTCAGTTGGTTGTAATCCAACTTAAATTATATATAAGCTTATTTCTGTCCTTCTCTTCTTCTTTCCTGATTCATACGCGAGTCAGCAGCAGCAGATATGGTTAAATTTTTAACCATTGACCAATCTAATTAACGAGTTTAAACGCGTTTTAATCCAAATATGGTATGTGTTCGTGATTATCGGCCATCAATGGCTATAATGCATGATAAACAACTATCAATCATTACCCAATTTATAATTACACGCGTTTGACATTAAAACTCGGTCAATGATTACCATTTCGAACAACCGAATCATTCACTATAAATTGAGGGCTTCTGCACATTCTATCACCGCCGAACACTCACCCTCTACCTCCAATTTCCATTAATTAACCTCTGATCTTGAAGCTTTTGAACGTTGTTGACTTTTGTCATTGACCGGGCTTTCACCAACGATTCAACACTGTGAGTCTAATTGTTTTTGTGGGTTTTATTAGTCGGCAATCAAACAACAAAAGCCCTAACTTCAATCGGGTTTATATTGTCTGATTCGTTTGATTGTTAAATCTAGGGTTCATATTAATAATTTGGGGATAAACTAGTTTTGGCACAGAGTATTTATATAATTTTAATCAGGATTCATCACAACCACTGGCCTAGGCCAAGTGGTTGTGACCATGGTCTGCAACAGATAGGAACCGGGTTCGAGTCCCAGCAAGGGCACCCCTTTTTGCATTATTTTCAACAAGCCAATTATATATATAATTATTACATTTAAATCTTGTAAATTCATTTTTAAATAGTAAAACTATTTTATAAATCCCAAAAAAAATTATATTTGTTTAAGCTGAGATAAAAGTTGTATTTACAATTTTTATTTTTCAGAAATTCATTTATTTAATATTTATAATAATTAAATCATTTTTATGCTTTTATATTTATAAAAATCCATTTATATATCAAAACAATTTATTAAATTCTCCAAAATTTATCCTGACTTTTTATAAGGTTAAACTTTACTGAAATAATTTTTAATTCAGTAAAATCATTTATTTTATATTTTTAATCAATTTTTGTTAGATTTAATCATAATTAAATCATAATAAATCCAATTTTCATCATTTTTGCACCAAAATTTTATACAAATTATTTTTAATCATTTAGAACAGAAATATGATTTTTAAAATAGGAATTCTTTAATTTTAGTATTTTTGAATATTAAAGTTAAATATTGGCTATTTATAATAAATAGATTTAAAAATCTATTTTAAAGGAAATAATTTTATAAAAATTATTTTTACACTTTAAACACATTCTTGTAACCATCTTAAGTTTAAATTTCATAAAAAGATTTTTAGTTATTTATTTACTAAATTTCTCTCAATTGGCGAATATTTTTAATATTAATCAAACGAGCAATTATCCCCAATTTGAAGCCCTAAAACTTATACATTTGTAAATTTGATAGACTTAGACATATTTATTACTTTATTATAGGGTGATACTTGATATATTTGGGCAACACAATTATCCAAATTTCTCAACAGATATAACATTTTACCAAGGTGAGTTTTACATAGCCACTTTTCTATTTATCACCATTTTTGGGGTGAAACATGTTTATAACATCATCATTGCAATTCAATCATCAATGTGTCTATGTGTTTTCTATGTTGCATTATGTCTTGAGCATGATTAGAGTAAGCACCATTCTAGCATAATCATTAACATTGATCAGCCGGCGGTATACATTGATAGATCTATTGGACTGACAATCCCACCCGGATACGTGCCTCCTACAAAGGTAGCGTGGGTGTTTGTTATCGTATAACATATTGGACCATGAGCGTATGGTATGTATCATTTTATAACAGTCATCAGGGTTGATTATGCACTCGATTTATTTCTAGTATGTTCTCACATATGGACTAGATTGACATGACACATGAATTGCACAACATTTTTTACTCAATTATCAAAAACCTATGTAATTCTCACCAACTTTTGTTGACCCAAAACATTTTCAACTTAACATGTTTCAGGTTCTTTTTGCTTGAAGATTTGAATTGATGCTTGAAGATATGTGTATAGTTTTATTCAATTTGATGTACAAATTCTAGAACAATTGTATGTAATTCATTTAAATCATTTAATGAAATTTGTTATTCACCATGAGCTACTGAACAATCATCAATTATGTGACATCCCGATGTTTCCGCCATCGGTTGGGGTGTTACAGATTGGTATCAGAGCCATGGTTATAGGGAATTAGAAAAATAATCTAGTCTATAACCATAGGATTTAACTAGTACTTGCTTCTTTTACTTGCTACTCTCTATCTCCCTCTTAACCCTACTTTCATCCTCACAAGAAAGTTGCTCTCCATCACTGGATTCACTCTTAGACTAATAGGACAAATTCCTCAGGTTTAACCTGAACCCCCTTGAGATCTCGTCGAAGTTCTAGATTTTAATAACGAACACGTGCAATCTGGAAGGGTGAACGCCTGTATTCTGAGTCTTCTGTCTAGGCTGGCATTGCGCATATATCCCAATCAGACGAGGGACCCGGATGCCTACCTGGGAATTCTCGGGATGAGTGTTCACTTATAGGCTAAAGCATGTCTTCATATGTTATTAGAATCTGGAGTCTTTGATAAGTCAACGTTTTCGTTTATTCGTTTTAATTAATAAATAAATGATTACATTCCTTATATCACCTCATTCATTTCATGCCACATTGAACCTTCATTGTGTCCCTTACGGATCATGTCTCCACGTCGTAGCACTCGCAATAACAGAGGTGAAAACCAAGAGGAAAGTAATAACAACCACAGCACCAACCACAACAACAACAAAAACAACAAAGGTGTTGATGCCCGACTGGCTGCGATTATCCACAACCCTGCTCAGGATACTAATCCTAATCATCCTGGTGATTACAACTATGGTCAATGCTATGAATGTGGAAACCCAAATCACTTCCGTAACCGATGCTCTAAACTAAACCGAGATCAAGACCCTCCAGCTACTTAACAGCAAGTCCCACCATTTAAATGTTGTTTGCTGTCAATTCTATGTAATGGCGCCTTTGATTCAAGTAATAAATTCAGGTAATATCATAACATCTGTGTGCATGCTTGTTTGAAAGTGAACTAATTGCTATATTTATAATTATACTTGTTTACTTGTACAATAATTAGTTGACTACCAAACAATCTACTCAGCGATTGGTAGAGGTTATCATGTCTTCCAACAGTCGGGAGAGGCCCTACCACCTGCTCAACGACTGGTGGAGACTATCAGACCTGCTCAACAATCGATAGAGTCATAAAAGGACGCAAAACCATAATGTAAGGTAAATTGATAATTACGGTCCGGAACGTAATCACGAATTTACAGGTACGTTAAGGTAGTGTGGAATTTTATCAAGGTTTCCGGTGGTTGACCAATTGTAAACCTAATGTTTCTCTTAACTTCGGGACGAAGTTCCTAAAAGTAGGGGAGACTGTAACATCGCAAAATTTTCAGATTTTAAAACGTATATTATTTCCATAATATGCCTAAATCTTTATTTTCCTCATTCACAACTTATATATATATATATATGTATATATATATATATATATATAATAATAATAATAATAATAATAATATTAAAAATAAATTGCAGATTTTATATGTTAAAAAAAAAAAAACTGATTTTTATTAATTTAGAACTATTAAACCCAACCCAACCATACCTTTGTTTCCTGAAGCCCAGGCCCATCAGCCGGCCCACCCAGCCAAGCCCAACTCTCCTACCCCTTTACCTTTAATTAAAAAAAAAATAGATGGTTTGTGCCGGGTCTCGAACCCGAGTCACTACACACACACACACGCGCCTTAACCAGCTAGGCCACACCCTTCAGTTGGTTGTAATCCAACTTAAATTATATATAAGCTTATTTCTGTCCTTCTCTTCTTCTTTCCTGATTCATACGCGAGTCAGCAGCAGCAGATATGGTTAAATTTTTAACCATTGACCAATCTAATTAACGAGTTTAAACGCGTTTTAATCCAAATATGGTATGTGTTCGTGATTATCGGCCATCAATGGCTATAATGCATGATAAACAACTATCAATCATTACCCAATTTATAATTACACGCGTTTGACATTAAAACTCGGTCAATGATTACCATTTCGAACAACCGAATCATTCACTATAAATTGAGGGCTTCTGCACATTCTATCACCGCCGAACACTCACCCTCTACCTCCAATTTCCATTAATTAACCTCTGATCTTGAAGCTTTTGAACGTTGTTGACTTTTGTCATTGACCGGGCTTTCACCAACGATTCAACACTGTGAGTCTAATTGTTTTTGTGGGTTTTATTAGTCGGCAATCAAACAACAAAAGCCCTAACTTCAATCAGGTTTATATTGTCTGATTCGTTTGATTGTTAAATCTAGGGTTCATATTAATAATTTGGGGATAAACTAGTTTTGGCACAGAGTATTTATATAATTTTAATCAGGATTCATCACAACCACTGGCCTAGGCCAAGTGGTTGTGACCATGGTCTGCAACAGATAGGAACCGGGTTCGAGTCCCAGCAAGGGCACCCCTTTTTGCATTATTTTCAACAAGCCAATTATATATATAATTATTACATTTAAATCTTGTAAATTCATTTTTAAATAGTAAAACTATTTTATAAATCCCAAAAAAAATTATATTTGTTTAAGCTGAGATAAAAGTTGTATTTACAATTTTTATTTTTCAGAAATTCATTTATTTAATATTTATAATAATTAAATCATTTTTATGCTTTTATATTTATAAAAATCCATTTATATATCAAAACAATTTATTAAATTCTCCAAAATTTATCCTGACTTTTTATAAGGTTAAACTTTACTGAAATAATTTTTAATTCAGTAAAATCATTTATTTTATATTTTTAATCAATTTTTGTTAGATTTAATCATAATTAAATCATAATAAATCCAATTTTCATCATTTTTGCACCAAAATTTTATACAAATTATTTTTAATCATTTAGAACAGAAATATGATTTTTAAAATAGGAATTCTTTAATTTTAGTATTTTTGAATATTAAAGTTAAATATTGGCTATTTATAATAAATAGATTTAAAAATCTATTTTAAAGGAAATAATTTTATAAAAATTATTTTTACACTTTAAACACATTCTTGTAACCATCTTAAGTTTAAATTTCATAAAAAGATTTTTAGTTATTTATTTACTAAATTTCTCTCAATTGGCGAATATTTTTAATATTAATCAAACGAGCAATTATCCCCAATTTGAAGCCCTAAAACTTATACATTTGTAAATTTGATAGACTTAGACATATTTATTACTTTATTATAGGGTGATACTTGATATATTTGGGCAACACAATTATCCAAATTTCTCAACAGATATAACATTTTACCAAGGTGAGTTTTACATAGCCCCTTTTCTATTTATCACCATTTTTGGGGTGAAACATGTTTATAACATCATCATTGCAATTCAATCATCAATGTGTCTATGTGTTTTCTATGTTGCATTATGTCTTGAGCATGATTAGAGTAAGCACCATTCTAGCATAATCATTAACATTGATCAGCCGGCTGTATACATTGATAGATCTATTGGACTGACAATCCCACCCGGATACGTGCCTCCTACAAAGGTAGCGTGGGTGTTTGTTATCGTATAACATATTGGACCATGAGCGTATGGTATGTATCATTTTATAACAGTCATCAGGGTTGATTATGCACTCGATTTATTTCTAGTATGTTCTCACATATGGACTAGATTGACATGACACATGAATTGCACAACATTTTTTACTCAATTATCAAAAACCTATGTAATTCTCACCAACTTTTGTTGACCCAAAACATTTTCAACTTAACATGTTTCAGGTTCTTTTTGCTTGAAGATTTGAATTGATGCTTGAAGATATGTGTATAGTTTTATTCAATTTGATGTACAAATTCTAGAACAATTGTATGTAATTCATTTAAATCATTTAATGAAATTTGTTATTCACCATGAGCTACTGAACAATCATCAATTACGTGACATCCCGATGTTTCCGCCATCGGTTGGGGTGTTACATTATGCCAGCCCTAATCTACACCCTCTTTGAACCATTCAAAGTCTGCTTCAACATCGGTACAATTTGTTAAAATAGACGTTTTTCGACATACAATACCTTTGTTTAAAAGTATCTTCGTTGTATTTTGGATTGTTGACAAAATAATCTTCCATTAATACATTATTGTCTTCATTGCGATTACGTGGAACGTGTCTTTTTTTAAATGTTGATGTGTCTTCATGTTCGACTCGCCCGACGATATGCGCGAAAAATTCTAGGCTAATATTGGTTGATAGTAGTAATGGATTTACAAATCACAACGAGCGGTGGAATGTATATATCTTCATCTTAATTATCACTCATTTCGTAATAAAGTGTAGAGAAAAATTGAAGATTTTTGGATGAAAGTATTTGAAATAGGTAGTAGTTGTTCTGGTGAGAATTATGATGTGTTTATATATAGTGATTTTAGGGGAATTATTTTACATTTAAAGCCAAACAGCTTCTGTTGGCCCAACAACCAGACACAAATTCATTCCGTTGCTAATAACCCGTAAAAGGTGCACGAACTCACTACCTCTACCACCGACGACAGTGTTGTCATGAAAATAGTGGGGCCCGTGCCAAAATCGGGTGGCGCCCTAACCCTTTAGGGTATGTTTGGTATGGGATAATGGAATGGACGAGGGAATGGAATGGACAAGGGAATGAAATTGGTGATTACCATTCCATGGTCTTGTTTGGTTACCATGTAAGAATGGAATGAATCACTACTTTGTATTGTTTGGTAGGTAGGAAAAGACTTAGGAATAAAACCGCCGGTGGTGAGTGGCGGCGATGGCGGTTGATGGTGGGTGCCGGCGACGGTGGTTGGTGGTGGCAGAGGTGGTGGTGGTTGGTGGGTGGTGGCGATCGTGGTAGCGGAAACGGTAGTGGTTAGTGGCGACGGCAACAATGGGTGGTGGTGGTGATCGGTGGGTGCCGACGTTTGGTGGTTATAGTAGCGATAACAGTAGTGGTGGTCGGTGAGTGGCGACAGGGAGTGACGAGGACAGTGAGTAGTAACGGCGACTACGACGGTGGTGGTGGTTGGTGCGTGTCGGTGGTCAGTGGCGGAGAGTGTTGGTGGTGGCGGTTAGTGCTTGGTGATGGGTGGCGGTTGGTGGTGGAGGTGGCGGTTGGTGGTGGTGGCTGGTAACGGAAAGTGTCGGTGGTGGCAGTCGGTGCTTGGTAGTGGGTGGCGGTGGTCGGTGGTGGAGGTGGTGGGGGTGATGGTGGTGGTGGTAGTGGTCGGTGACGGAGAGTGTCGGTGATGGCAGTCAGTGCTTGGTGGTAGGTGGCGGTGGTCGGTGGTGGAGGTGGTCGGTGATGGCGGTAGTCGGTGGGTGGGGGTGGCAGTGGTCGGTGACGGAGAGTGGCGGTGGTTGATGATGGAGAGTGGTGGTGATGGTCAGTGGGTGGCGAGAGTTGGTGGTGGCGTCAAGTGGTGGTGGCGATGGGTGGTGGTGGTAGAGGTGGGTGGTGGTGGTCATTTGTGCTGATGAAGGGTGACAGAGTGAATGAAATGGAAAAAAAAACCATGGAGGATGGATGGAATGAATTTTGGGGTTTTTAGAGGGAATGGAATGGATGAGGTAATGGATGATTCCATTACCTTGACCGACCAAACATTTATTTTTTTCATTTCATCGTAATACTCAATTTCATTCCGACTTTCATTCCTGCATACCAAACTCTACCTTAGTATCTTTGGTTACAGGTTCCAAATCCTAAACGTTAAACCTATCTGAACCCTCTTTATTTTTACCTACGTATAGGACCCTTTGTATAGTTGTTTATGTTTTTGGAATGTTTCTATATTCTGATTTTTTATGGACATTTTTACGTTTGTATTTTATAAAAAGTAAATCTTTTCTACTTTTTTTTTTTTTATATAAAGTAACTAAGTAAGAAACTAAAATTGAAGCATTTGAATCTTCCCTTTTGACTTTCCATCAATGAGTAAAGAGAGAAAGTAGTTGGAAATAATAAGCATATGCTTTTGGGTGTCAGATTGGGCAATTGAACATTTATATATGTGTAAGACTAAGTTATTTCAAACAGATATCACATGACCGATCATGTTAAATTCTTCATAACGATTTTTCTATAATTTAAATTGTTATATGGTAATAGTAATGTAGGATTCAAAGAAGCCTAGCGAGGTTACATATCTAGAAGTTTATATTCAAATTGTAGTGAAAAATGTGATTTACATTAACTTTGAACGTAAATAGTTATAATTATGTATATGTTATATAAGTAATTGTTTATGAATTTATGTTGTCTATGTGAGAGCTTCGCACCGAATCAAACATTGTTCAAACCGGAGCTAAGATGAATAAGATATCAATACTCGAAGTTAAATGGTTATAACAACCAAATCTGAAAAATTTGAAGAAAATGGAGATAAGATTTCAACATGTGGGAGTGGGAGAACATTATGAAGAGGATCACTCGTATAATGTATATTGTTTTTTTGATCAGTTCTGATTCTAAGTAATGGAAAATATGATAAACGTGTACCTGATATATTGGTGAGACCAGCAACAGATGCAGAGAGAGTGTTGGTGGAAGGCGACATTCTTGTCAGTGTTGTTGGGTTCGCTTTAGGATGTATCTAAGTAATGGCTAAAGAGTTCTTGAAGAACTCACTGATAAGAGAGAAGGAGGAGATGAATTATAAGATTAATGGTGTTATGATTGCCAACCTCTGCAAACTCTAATAAGCTCTTTATTTATACACAAATGGGACACCCTAATAATGTTACTAAGAGTAATTTCATCCATCAAGGAATCTCCTATTATTAACTTAGGGATATAAAAGTAATTAATCAATGTGATATAAATAATAATGATGGCTACTAAATAAATATAAGAAACGTTATTTATATTTATTATAACAATTTTTCTTAGAATGAGACAAACTGGGAACCCATGGAGTGCAAAGCTCCTTGCACATGCGCGACATCGCAAATGGGTGCTTTGATAACACACTTTGCACTTCGCACGTTCGCATCACCGCTTAAAGGTTGCCTTTGTACTTTTTTATCTCATGCTCGGATTAGGAAGCACGTTGGGTGCAGTCATCTGGTCTGGTTATGGAAGTGCAGTCCTTGTGGCATGCATTCGGGCCATCCAACTAGAGTGTGGCGGCGCTGCGCATACATTGGGCCTTGGTTGTCCGGGTGACGTGGAGCATTATCTAAGCTAAAAATAATTTTCAGTCAAGCATCTTCAAACCGGGAAAGCATCTTCGTATAACCTTTCGCGACGCGCTTGCTATCTTAGCCTGAATACATTGTAGTTACGTGTAAAGCATTTCACACACTGCCCAATAGATGGCACAGCGAGTCTTGTGGCGACTTTGCGGCCTAACCTAAGAAGATGGAAGAAGGGGTGTAACTGGTCCGACTACGTAGGCATGTGCTGTTGCGGGGTGTACCACTGATCATACAGATCAGGGCATGCGATAGGTCTGAAACTACGATACAATAGTGTGGTGCACTTATGCGTTTGTTTTGCGCGCGACCACTGCAGACTGATGCACATGTTCTAGATTACGCTACTAGTGAGCCTAGTGCATCTAGCTCTCAGTGATGAGTTATTTCAGAGTAGTTACATGAGTTATTTCAGAGTAGTTACATACGTAGTCATGAATGTATATGAAGGTTTCTCTAACCACTTTAAAATTCTAATTTTATTGCAATTAAATTCTGTTTTATTACTAGGTTACAAAAAAATTCGACTCTAATAAGGACCACTATTATTAGATTCAAGTACTATCATTGCTCATGTACATTGTGTTGTCATTGGGGGTTTAGATTACTTGTGGATATTGTAGTTGATTAGACACAAGGCCTATTAAGAAAATACATCACAATGCAAAACGACAGGCACTACCAACCTATGACAAAGTTTTATAATTTGAGATATTATGAAAAAACCCTATTCTAACATACTTGATGCTTTTATCTTGTATACATTCATGGCCGAACTGAGCATCAAAACGACTTACAAAGTGTTTTTTTTTTCATGATATGAGAAAGAAGCTCCTATACGACCCGTTTCTCATTTAATTCAATCATCACACACATTACACTTAATATGCATGGCTAAATGGCACATATGTAGTTTAAAAAGAAAATTAGTCACGGCCTATTTTTCCGTCTTTTGTCAGGTATCATACTTCGTGATTTTATACTACCATACTACCATAACTATACTAGAAATCTCGATTGATAGGAAGAAGGGTGTCGCCACCCTCATTGCTCCCCAAAACATTACTCCAGAAGTATGATGTTTGTCTGTCAAAAATCAACTAAATCTAAAGAAGCCATATTAGTTAAATAATGCATGCACAGCACTTGTAACATGTGATGGCACATTTGTGTTTTTGAGAGGATATTTATTAGTTGTGTTTCAAGATTTGTCTATTTTAACGCAACTTAGCAAGTTTTAAGGAATGCAATTATTTATGGCAAAATAAATTATACATAATTATTAATGTTTTTGTAAAAAAAGTATAAATATCATAGTTTTAAGTTGCAATACAAATTCATCCCGAACCCAGATTATATAGTCCTAAGGCTATGGCGCCTATGGGGTGTGCAAACATGAGAATGTTCATGTCTCGATGCCACCTAGGATGCCACCTAGGATGGCTCTCATGTTTTCTTGGTTGAGACATGGCAAGGGTCAGGGCCGTCTCCGAAAATGTCAAAAAAAAATTGGGCCTTGGGCGAAAAAGAATTTGGGCCCAAAATTTTGTAAAGATGAATGAATTATAAAAAAAAAAATTGAGTATAGTGCTAGAGCCAAGGATTGAACTTGAGACATCTACATTAAATTAACATGGTTTTTCCAACTCAACTAACAAGACTTTAATGTATAAAACACAAATATATATCCTAAATATAGAATTTAATATATATACGCATATTTTAAAAAAACGTTCGGGCCCATTTAAGGGTCGGGCCCGGAGCCGGTGACCACCCGGCTCACCCTCATAGCCGGCTCTGGCAAGGGTGTGGAGACACCACAATGTTATGTCTCAAATTTATAAACCATCCAATAAAAACAAAAATACCTAGTGTTCAAATCAAAAAAAAAAAAAAAAAAAAGGAAAAAAGGGGATTGGATCGTCCTTTATGTCTCAAGCAAGACATGGGAGACAGGGGAAGAAGGGACGGGGGAGGACATGGAAGGGGGGCGGGGCAAAAATGGAGAGACGGGGGGTTGGGGCGTCTGTGTACCTTATAGCCTAACTCCTAAGCCATTATCCGGCCTTTAAGCCTATTGACTGGGAAAAGCCCATATGTAAATGGGCTGCTTATTTCAGCTGATCATTGATTTGTCTAGATAATTCAGTTTACTAGTATTGTTAATCAAACCCAAGCTTAGTCACTTTTGTCTTCTTGTCATAGCCACTGTTTTTTTTGTCATACCACATGAACCACCTGTTCAATCATGTTGTTCAACACATTTACACCCAATTAAACCGAGCCAAGCTTACATCTTTGGTTGTAAACCAAAAAACGAATTAGGTAATCGATTTTCAATTTAGATATAAAAACTTAATTCGAAATGTTGGAGCTTGAACAAATATATCGAGGGGGGTTGAAAGTTATGGGACCTGCCAGACTCAATACGTAAAACATTTTTGGACGAAATATGCTTAAATTTACACTACTGATCTAAAAAACAAGGGATTTGGGACACCCCGTGGCCCCAGCTTCGCCAATGTCGACTAGAACCGAGGAACCAAAAACTAAATGTAATGAGCTATGAATTTTTGTATTTGTAAAACCCATTATACGTTTAGCCCATTACAAAATGGCAGAAACCAAATTGAATAATAAAAACTTAGACAAATAAACACACATCCTGTTAAAATTCAGGCTTACTGACTTAAAACCAAACCAAATTAGAATTCAGTCTCCAATTCGATTTTACCAACTTCAAATTCGCCTCGCTTTCAACCCAAAAAAAAAAAAAATTCAAATCAAGAAAACCGAACCAATAAACATACTAAGAGGGTGTTTGGGATTGCGTTTTGAAACTGATTTTTAGATTATTGCGTTTTGAAAACGCAGATAATCAGTTTTTAGTGTTTGGATTGCGTTTTGAAAACGCAGATAATCAGTTTTTTAAGCTACCAAAACGCAATAATCTAAAAGCAGTTCCGCCCCTGCTTTTCCAAAACGCATAATCCGTTTGGAATAATCAATTCCTAACACCCCTAAGGGGGTGTTTGGGATTGATTATTTAAAACAGATTATGCGTTTTGGAAAAGCAGGGGTGGAGCTGCTTATAGATTATTGCGTTTTGGTAGCTTAAAAAACTGATTATCTGCGTTTTCAAAACGCAATCCAAACACTAAAAACTGATTATCTGCGTTTTCAAAATGCAATAATCTAAAAATCAGATTCAAAACGCAATCCCAAACACCCTCTAAATGTGATTTCATCTTCATAAAAAACTAGGTTTTTTTTAAAGCCGCGCTTTACGCGTTTTGTAATGTGTAGAAACATGAGATATCAAAGTCGGATTAGCTAGAAATGAACATTTGTGATCACAGGAAAAGGGTTTCATTGTCGCGCGTGACGTTTTTCTTACAATTATCAAATTAATGAATTTCCATGATATAGAGCCAACTCAAGAAACAGATACAGTAAAAAGTACTTGAAACTTGGGAACAATGGAATTGAGCAGAAGAGATGCAGCTTGCCAACCATAAAGCAGTCTATCATTTATCAATGCAAAACCCAAACACCTGGTGAACACAGTAAAAGGAAGAATGAAGCAACTAAACAAAATAAATAACACACTTGAAATATGAAAGACACAAATAAATAAAGATACCTGGTAAGGATGTGTAGAGGCTGCTCTAACGGCCAACTGCGAATGCAGGTATTTTCTGGCAACCCGGGTGAGAAAACAGTTCGGGTCAAGAACCAAAGTCTTGTAAACATGATAGAACTTCCGTATCAATCAAAGATCTAAAACATACATCATTTCATCACTACTAAATTTACAAATTCTAAATGACAATAACTAAATTATTAATATAGTAACACATGTATCAAATCATAAAAATCAACAGTATGGGGTATAAAGCCACATATCTAAACCTTCATAATTTGCTAATTACTAAAACATACAAGTAGAGGATTACTGAGGTACACTTTGGAGCGCAAGTTTGCACACCCGTTTATCCGACTGAAACACTCGATGACCTCGTTTATCAAGCGAGTCGGGACTTGCTCAATGTCAACCCATGCATCTCTTGCATGGCTGATAACTCCTGAATCATTACCACACAAATGAACCTGTTAAATCAAGTGAATAAACCCATAATATAAAGTAAGAAACATTACACACAAACCTCAGAAATGCAACCCGAGCAGAATTGACTCGCCAAATTACCATTTTTTAAACCAACCTATGTGTTAAGCCATGACCAACAGATCCTGTGTCTGCGTTTAGAAGAAATATGTTCATTAAAAATTCCAGTGTTCGAATAAAACCCTTATATTTTAGATATTCTAACCACATCAAAATTTACAATTTACATAGTCGAAAAGAAAGGGCACGTACAAATACATCATATGGAGCTTATTCTAAGGCTGAAGGATCCCTTAATTAGCACCATCAATAAAGCAATATGATGAATCTAGAAGCAAACAAAACGCCACCAAAGCCAATCAAACAAATTCACACGTGAATCATAGAGGCGCACAAGCTGGGTTGTTTTCCCAAACCAGTGCAGCTTGGAACCAGTTTCTTTGGGTCAAGCATGGAGAAAAACTGGTCCTCGTTGGAATCGGTTTTTGAGTAAAGAATAACAGACGTCATCGTCTCATGATCAGCCAAGTTGGCACCAACGTTCACAACAGGATATTCCAATTCAACCTCTTTGGATAAAAAAAATTAAATGCACCATATATTCAATCTTAGATTAGTTTACCTCATTAGCTGTGGCCACCATCATCGGCGATTTTCGGAGAACCATATTTGCTTTCAAATACCAAATTGCGACCTTTTGGACCAAGAGTAACTCCTACAAGGGCTGCAAGCTTGTTGACACCAACCTACACACAAGTGCACATGCGTATCAGCAGAAGGTACCATCATCAAACAATACCTTCAGTTTTTTGATAGCAAATCCATCCGTGTTGCAGTATAACCCAGATTTTTGCCATCATATTTGCCTTCCGACCCAGACCGCCTATGGAAAGACCAATTCTGCTGACTTTGTATACGCTTCAGAATTCAAATATACATTTAGTAAATTACCTTAACACCCTCAGTAATCAGCCATTGTGCTAGATACCCTTGAGAATCAATTTTTTGAGTGGGAAATGAACAAAACGGCTCCATCAGACTACCAAAGAAAACTAAATTTATGAGAACCAATGGTGTAAAATCCCTTTATGGGTGTTCATTTATCATGCCCTAAATACCAATCAATTAAGAGAACAAAATGCATTAACTTAAGTTATACCTCAACTATTTCTTCTCTCAAGATAAGATGCCATAGAATCAAGCATTATGGCTTCAAGAGTTAGTTCCACAGAGTTCTCCATCCAGTAACACTTCTGCTTGATTACACATTTACATAACATCTTATGCAGCAATGTCAAATATATATAAAAAAAAGTATTTCTAAACTACCTCAGACATAACAAAACCATTATCTTGTAAATAAATAAATATATTTTATTTTTGTTTTTTCAACATGGGATAGAAACTTACTGTGCACCGGGAAAAAGTGCTTAGTTTCTTTTGTAAATAAATAAATATATTGTATTTTTCTTGTATAACATGAAAGTTCCATTGAACTCGTATAGTCGGTACCTATTTTGACTCCAAGCCACAACGCCGTCACCGCTGTCGTTAAGATTCAAGGCGGAAGCCTAGACTCTTTGAAAACCAGCACTACCACCTCATAACCTTTAAATTAGGAATCTGTGATAAAGTTGTAGGGATCGAAGCGGACAGTTGATTATCTTACAAGATTCTGAGATACCAATAGAAACAGTGTCATCAAATGTGGTCAATGTTTAGTTAGCTAGTATTTATGAAGGTTATACTTACAAGAGCTCAAGCTGTTTTAAATTCTTTTTGTTAAACAAAAATTACTTTCTTTTTGTTAAACTAAAATTTTTGACATTCAGTTTCTACACTATAAGCCAAACTTACAATTCAAATTTCTGTTTGTTAAACAAAGATTTTCACATCACAGTCACCATGAAATCATGATGATCAAGCCCAAATAACACCAAATTATTCAACACTTCCTATTAACCATTATAATTTCATGTTTTCAACTACTTTTCTTAAAGTTATCCAACAATTTCATGTCAAAAAAAAGTCAACGAACTAAAACAAAAATAAGAAATAAATAACAATAATAATAATCTGACCCATTAGCTCCTTGAGATCCACATCATCAGCGTGAAAAAGCAAATGATTCTCGAACCTTAATCTGAAAATTATCAAACACAAACAATGAACCCTAAATTGAAGCAATTAGCTAATCTAAAACTTAACAAAACAAACAAATTACCCTAAACTGAAGCGTAATCTGGTCCGCTGACATTGCGTCGTTATGTGGCTCAGAGCTAAAAGAAATGAATTGGCTGCAAGGGAGGTCGCAGGTTCAAAACCTACCATCAACTGCCCTTGCCATGCCATCTTCAGCAATAATCTGACCACATTCGGAACTCATCATAGCCAACCAATGCGCGGACAGGTTTTAGCAACATTTGAACATGTTATTTAAAGTCCGTAGTAAATTAGCAACTTGACTGACCAAATGTAGGTCTTAGATTACATGGTGCAGTAAACACTATGAAGAGATGCAGATGCACAATGGTAAAGCAACCGGCTGCACAGTAGTAGCAACATCATAGTCGACATCTACGTCGCATAAGCTGACAACATAGCCAATAGACGCCACAGTTAACACATTCAGGTGGCTCAGGCGCACAACGGGGAGTCAATCGGTTGCGCTGCAGTAGCGCCATCACAACCGACAACCACATCGTATACGCGGACATCATAGCCAAGCAACCGGCTGCACAGTAGCAGCAGCATCATAGTCGACATCTACGTCGCATAAGCTGACAACATAGCCAATAGACGCCACAGTTAACACATTCAGGTGGCTCAGGCGCACAACGGGGAGTCAATCGGTTGCGCTGCAGTAGCGCCATCACAGCCGACAGCCACATCGTATACGCGGACATCATAGCCGCCTATCATTTCAAATGTTTAATACCCTACAAACACACAAAGTACCAATCACGGTTCAGAATCGTCTCGCAAGTATCTATAGCCGATATTAACAAAATGAAAATACAAAATAAATACCGGCAAATCTTTATCAAATACCCACTAACATAGATTAATATGATTTTGTGCTAGAACCCATAAAACACAATTACGGCTACCACCGTCCACAAATTGGTGTTCATCGCCGACATGCACAACCATATTTAAAATCAGCAGGTTGTCACAAAAGCAAGAAGGTCCAAAACAGAATACAACAGAGAACATGATTCAGATCTGTTCTCGTCGGCCACACTGAAATCCGGCGGCCAAAAAACCCCTAAAAAACAACCAAAGCCAGAAGAAATCACCATCACACTTTAATAACCACTTGGTACCAGACAGAGGGGCCGGACACCGCCATGACTACAACACCGGTTGCACGCTTGGAGAATAAACCTCCCGCATACCATCCGGCCTGCCATGCCAAGATACGGCCGGATCTAACCCTAAGTTGGATGAATGTAACCAAAAATATGGTGATCGCTGCCATGCATAACCTTTTAGGGTTTCGGAGGTAGCGGGTCACCACCATCCATCCTCGACACCGTAACCCAGTCATCATCACCATGAGATGACGACGTTCTCGTCATCGTCCACCACTTTGCAAGACCCATTATACATAGGAACAGAGGAATGGGTATGGCGGTGGATATGAACAGAGGAATGGGTATGGCGGTGGATATGGAAGCCAGAGAAAGAGAAAGGGAATTACAAATATACCATTAATATACTGTTCATTTTGAATCACTGTTCAATCAGTTTGAACATTAATAGTATATAATATGCTTTTTAAAACAAGATAAACTATTTGAAATTAGTATAACCACTCCACAAAATAAACCCTATACTTACTAAAATAAACCAAAACCACCCCCATAAAATACAAATATAATAAGTTAATAACTAATACTAATCCATGATCACTCTTTTTCATCTCCCATCCTTTGTTGTTGTTTGATCTCTTAAATCCTCGTGTATCCACCGGAAAATCTAGCCGGATAATATTCCGGCTTCCCGGCGATCCGATATCCGTCTATTCATACATTTTGTCTCATAATACATCGGATATAATAATATTGTATTAGATTGAGATGTGGGATACGCTTGCATGGCTACTATTCTTCTTCATCCTCATTGCTATCCTTGTTATTGTTGTTTTTCAGGTGAATTTACAGTATTTGAATTGATACTTGTTTATTTGGGTGAATCATGACATGACATGCTGATTAATTAATATTAGTATTAGGGATTTTTTAGAATTTTGTTGTTGAATTGATATATGTGATCATGGGTTATTTTCATTAACTCATATGTAATATTCTATTGATGACTTAGTGATTGGCTGGAGGACAAATATAGCCAAATGCTTTCTAGCAAACGTTTAGAAAGTTTATTATCGTTACATCAAAAGTTGTCATAAACGTTACAAAAGTGCTAATAAAGGTGATTATCGTAACTGAAAAGTAACCGACAGATTAACCATGACTGTAAGACTACCTCTAGCGCGTTTGTTGGAGGTGTGCCCTTCAAAATCCTTACCAGTCCTTTACGTTGTGAAAGTTTGTCCATAGAGGCCTGTAGCAACTAAGCCCTACTACAAGGGCGTACTAGGGTTTTCTTTGTTTTTGCACATAGGTGGGTCCACAGTAAAAATGAAAAAGGTTTTGTTTAAATATTGGGTGTAGTCGTTAGGTGATGATGTGAAAATTAAGGACAAAGATATTTATAGCGTTGGAGATAGTCTTAAGATAAAACAGAAACTGTAACTAAAATAATAAACTTTGTCTTAACTCTTAATAACAAATATTCTAGTCTTTGAGACTTGATTAAGATGGTGTTTGGGGTTGAGTTTTGAAATGAATTTTTAGATATCAGTTTTTATTGTTTGGAAAAGGTTTATAAAAATAAATTATTTGCGTTTAATAGGTTACAAAAACGTAATAATCTAAAAGCAGCTCCGTCCCTAGTGCAACAAAAGGCATAATTTGTTTTCAAAAAACAATCCCAAACACCCTCTAAAACAAAGAATAAAAAATAATACTCCTTTAGCATAGATAAGTTTAGAATCTTGCTTCCATTGGTTTCCTATCATGCAATCTTTATGGCCATTTGCCCAACATAAATTCATAAATTGTGACTTATTTGATCCTGTTGGTTACTAGAGGATTCGTGCGGCTCTCTCAGTTTTCTCGTAACAGGTTCTCATGGTTACCTAAAAAAGAAAATAAAAAAGACAGTCTAAAATAAAAAGGAACTTACTAAAGAGCTTTTGTAATGATTTTTCTACGAGTTATGAACCCGTTTCTTTACTCTTTATGCATATCACCCCTAATCTACAAACGAATCAATCGTTCGAATTATCAGTCTCTCATGTTTTGAGTTATAAAAGTATATTTCTTTATGATACATGGTGTCTTTCCTTTGCAGCTTATATGCCTTGCAGATTTAGAGTTTGACTACCTTAATCCTTATGACTCTTCATCGCGGATAAACAATGTGATTCTACCAGAATTTATCACACAAGGCGTATTATGCGTGTTGTATCTTGTGACCGGGCATTGGATGATGTTTATTCTGGCTGCCCCTTACCTCTACTATAATACGAGACTGTAAGTCTTTTTTATTACATTTTACATTTATGGATTAATTTCATTTTATGGCTGTGAAAGATACTGATTTAGGTTCACTTGATTCTTATTTCGTCGCGTTTCAAAGGATTATTTAGGCCCATAACAATTACTTTGTTGTTACTAGGTATACCCGGCGACAACACCTTGTTGACGTTACAGAAATATTTAACCAACTCGACGGGGCTAAAAAACAGCGGCTTTTTAAACTTGGTCATCTCATTTTCCTCCTATTCATCACTTTATTTTGGTAAGTAGAACATGTTACAAGCTATTGTTTTATAATTTGCACTTGTAGTTTACGATCTAGTGTTCTTGAGGATTAGCCGGCCGGGTGAGTAAGATCTTGGTTCAGCCCAAGAAGCCCAAGTAACCGACCTAGACCAACCCAAGATCGCCCCAAAAACCAGTAATCGACGCTCACCCCTAATTGGTTTAGTCGATTTCTTATCATTTTTAGAGTCCTATACTCCTATTTGTATTAGTGGAGACATAAGAAATGAACCATTGGCATCTTATTTTGGTAGTTTATTTCATTATCTTGTGTCTCATTACCTAAAAGAATGTAAAGCATAACAAATGGATCTTCACTCTTCCATGACATCTCACTTCCCTCCGATTCAGCAACTTACACCAAAGTTGGTTATTTTAATGCATTATGCCCTAAGAGCACTGCCATTTTGTCCTCTATAATTTTGTGAGAGAAAACCCTATAGTTTTTTTTATGGGATTGGAAGTGGTTATGAGTAAAAAAAATGGGGAATCTACTGTTTATCGGTATATTTGGGGTTATTTGGGAATCTTTAGCAGAAAACTGGAAATTGTATCTATTTTTAATATTTGTTGAAAGTGGTTGTGAGTAGAGGGGAGAGAAACTGTAATGATTTTTAATGTAATATGTGGTTATGATTGGTTGTGAGTGAATAAGAGATTGGATAAAAGGGTAGCGCGTCAAAAAGGGCTTGGGTCAAACCGGGCTTTTTTAAAAAGGTACCAATTTCAACTTGGATCAAAACAGGTTTTCACCAAATTGGGCCAGAGTTGAAATGGGTCGCTCTAGAAAGAAAAAAAAAAGTGTATCAAAATAGGTCCACCAGCAAACAAATTTAGTATTATTTAAGTAGGCTCAAATCAACCCATTCAGCAAACAAATTTACCCAATGTAATTCAAGAACTATGTGGGTCTTAGCAACAAGTAAAATGAATGGGCGGTCTCTAATGTTTTGGTGATCATGGTAGGATGATTTATAATGCATTGGAAGAAGATGAAATGTGACCACCAAGTATCCATAACTGAAGCCATATGCATCAGAGTTCAATCTAAGTTTTTTTGGGTGGCTCAGATGTTCATCACTTGTAATATTATTTTCTGGTTTGATTTATACTTTTGTGAGCTATGTGGGTTTATAAATTATCACTTTTTTATGTAGTTTTTGGATTTATTTTTATTTTTATTCTTAGAGGTGAGAAATGTTTCACTATTCTCTCTTTGTATGCATAACATTATATATTGCAAGAACATCTACAACAAGATTAATAATTCCTTTTTTAATTTTAAAAACTAGAATAACAGAAAATTATATAAGTGTACTGTTTATTGTTTCTCATCCTTTCGTTTAAAATTTAACTAGTTTTTTTTAAGTGCGCGCGCTGCGCGCTTGCAATCAATTTCCTAGTTAGCTTTAATAATCGCATTCGAACAAAAACGTGAAAAAGTTAAGAAGTCTTGCTTAGCCGTGTTTTTCTCTCGCGCTAAGACCATATGCACTCGAGCGCGAAAAGGAGCGTGAAACAAAAGATAGCGCCCCATAGCGCCCCCAACACCGTTCCAGTGGGGCACTATGGCACAAAAAGGGCCCACAACGTTTTCGTTATAGCGCCGGACATCACAAAAACCAACCAATCATCTTTCTACACCTGACTCTCTCTCTCTCTCTCTCCTACTTTCTCATATTCTTATTTTTTTATTTAAAAAATAGAAATAAATTCGCACCCCTCACTACCCCCATTTTAATTTAAAGCCCTACGCTAACTCAGCTGTCACGTGAATCAATCACCGAGGGAGGCTTTAAATTTTATCCACACCAGCACACATGCTGTAACAATAAACACCACATAGAGAAACCTAAAGAACTAAATAAAACACTAACCAAGAACCATATAACATTCATATCTCTGTTACATCTGCACATCTAGATTAAACCCCTACCAAACACAACCACCTCAAAGTTGACATCTCCACCTCGCCACCACCGCTGAAGCATCGTCACCCCCGCACCGCCACCACCTACTGCAACGCCGCCACCAAACTGAGACAAACAATGGTGTCTCTCTCTATACAAGTGTACAACCACCCTCTCTATAAAACCCAGCGATCAACGGCACCATAAACACAACAATCGTCACCTCTATGTTGTCTTTCTACATCATCAGTCATCACCTAGCGGCACCGTCGTCATTGCCAGATCTGTTAAGAATCGGGAACTTGCAACCGGAAATCACGTCTCTCTTATCTCTCGGCTAGTGGTCGTGTAGGATGGTGATTTTTCGGTGTTGGGTGGTGGTTGAGGCGGCCTTGCGGTGACCATCCGGTCACAACCCACCTCTCCCAAGCAGTGGAGGTGTCTTAAGGGGTGGTGGGGTGTTGAAAAATCAGATACGTGGAGAGTACCGGGACTCTTCCACAGTCCGCGGGAGATGATAGAGTTAAAGGTGGTCGGTGGCCGCTGCGCACCTTAGATACAACCGGCTGGTCAAGACAAATCAAAGGCGGTCAAATATGGTTGGCGGTTCATGTTAGCATAAAGAAGTGGCTCATGTTAGCATCAATTGGCTATTTCTTTCAAGATCGTTAAATATATAGATAATTAAAAAAACAAATGTACAACTTATTATTATTATTTTTTGGAAAAATGGAAATAAATAATCCCAACTATTCACTATTGGCCAATAATAGTCCCAACTACGAAAATCACCAATATTGGTCCCAACTTTTGACATATTGGAAACCAACGGACCCAAACTAACGGAGGCTAACTCCGTTAGTGTGATGCTGACGTGGCATGCCTAGGTGGCAAGATGATCCTACGTGGCATCCTATGTGGCATGCCACGTGGCAAAATAATCCTATGTGGCATCCTACGTGGCATGCCACGTGGCAAAATGATCCTACGTGGCATCCTACGTGTCATGCCACGTCAGCATCACACTAACGGAGTTAGCCTCCGTTAGTTTGGGTCCGTTGGTTTCCAATATGTCGAAAGTTGGGACCAATATTGGTGATTTTCGTAGTTGGAACTGTTATTGGCCAATAGTGAATAGTTGGGATTATTTATTTCCATTATTCCTTATTTTTTTTATTGTGCATTCATGTGTAGTTGTGTACCACCTAGGGGTGTTCATCGGTTCGGTTTACGGTTTACTTGGTTTATTCGGTTTTCAAAATTGTGTACCCCAAACCAAAAACCGAACCAAACCAAATTAGGAATATGTAAACCGAACCAAATTCAACCAAATTGAATTCGGTTTGGTTTCGGATTAAAACCAAACAAACCGATTTCAACCAAATTCAACTGAATTGAACCGAAGTTTTTTTTCCTTTAACTTATATACGTCTGTGTTCCGAAATCCGAATAGAAAGTTAACAATTAATATAAACCAAAAAATCAAACCTCGCAACATATTGTTAAAGAAGGTTTAAAAGCAAAATAAAACAAACAAATCCGGAAAATAGTCTTATACACAAACACAAACATCATAGAAATAATTGGGCTTTATTTTGGGTTTGACTTACATTTAATATTTGGGCTTATATATTATATATTGCTTATTAAATATTATTATTTTTATTTAATAATAAATTAGTTTACCGGTTTATTCGGTTATCCGAATAAACCAAATTAAAAAAAATGTAGAACCAAAAACCAAACCAAACACCGAATTAGCAATTCGGTTTCGGTTAAAATCAAACCAAGCACCAAATTCATTGTCCAGATCGGTTTTTTTGGTTACGGTTACGGTTTGATTTACGGTTTTTATTTGGTTTCCGGTTTTTCTGAACACCACTAGTACCACCTACACATGTGTAGGTTATATCACCTATACATGTGTCGGTGAACATTACAATATTAATAAAATATTTATAAAGAATTTAGTTTGATGGTTTTTTACCTACTTAGACTACACATGTATATGTAAAAAATATAAAAATTATACATATGACCCTTCAATTTAAAAATTAAATGGTTTCTAGATTTGTTCAATGTGATTGTGCAAAACTACAGTGTTTGAAATGATCATTTTATATATATATTTTTTAACGGTCGACGGTACACACCCATAACGAAGCTCCGCACCCTTCAGGTCCAGTCCCCGGGCCCCCTAAGGTCCAGCCCCTCATTTCAGAATAACTCTATTCTGAGTGGGATTCGAACATGTGACCTCCCAGGGCAGGAACCCCACAAAATGGGTAAACCTTCTCACCTTCATTGCAACCACTAGGCTACAATATCATTAGCGATGATTTTATATTTTATATACCATATATGGGTCTTGATAGGTTAGTGACTTGATCATTGGAGGTTGGCTCAGTCTCGGTTTACCTTCTAACGTGTTTATCTCTATATGTTGCACTCAAATTTGGATATGACTCGAGAATGTTGGATGTGTTCCAAAATCCAACCCGACTATACCCAATCTGAGTTTGAGTTGAAGTTAGTAGGAAAAAAAGTAATTTGAAATATATTATTCAAAATACAAAAGAATTAACAAGTACCTTAAGTAGGTATTATTTCATCTTATACAATGTAGAAAGCTATAAAGTAAAAAGTAAAAATCAACAAGATCAAATACTAATCTTTTTTTTACATCCTAAAAATGAAGAAACTGAGTAGTAAATTCAACATCTAATCTCACAACCAAAAACTAGGAGATTACATTTTACAATGCCAAATTTATAAAAGGAAAAATAATATTAAAACCTTGACTTCGTCTTTCTTCGAGCAAGCTACCATTTTGATTTTGAATAATCTTTTATTTACGAGTTGCAAAACGAATTACCTTAAATTCTTTAACAAAGGATTAACAAAGAGAATAGAGTTATTAGTTCATCGCATCTCGATCCCTCTCCTTCTCGACTCTCCACCTTTGTTTTCCCCTTTCGATAAATTCTTCGCTTCTTCTTTTGAGATCATCATTAACTCCTTGGGCCGAACCCTCATTTTCTTCAACACCATTTGGTGCACTCTTGTTTTCATCCTCATCATCATCATCATCATCATCATCATCATCGGGTGCACTCATGCACCCAGCATCATAATCATGATGATGATATTCTTCATTATCATGATTATCATCAACACTAATAATAAAACAACTATCTACATCTTTTTCAACTTCCTTGTCCTCGTTTGTAAAAGAGCTTATCAACATCTCAAATAAGTCATCATCATTGCCCGATCTTAAACTTTTGTTGATAACAACACTTAAAGCAGTGTTGAAGGTTAAGAAAACAAGAAACCGCCACCCAGGAGCACCAAAAATCAAGAAAAACGAAAGACAGGTAATAAAACACAAAACAAGTAGTGGGATTGTGTAAATCCATATGAGTTTCATCCCTTTCTATTTTTCATTCATTTCGATCATCACAATATAACAAGCATCCATAGATTGTGTGTTTATATAAGTTAGTTCACTTGCTTGGCCCACAAGGTTTTGAATTTTCATGGAAACTTATTGTACATGAGGATTATAATAATTAATTAGTTAATTAAACTACCTTGCAAGCTCTAAGAAGTTTCTTAACAAATAAATTAAATAAAAGATTGTAAACTTTAAGTCGTTTAACTACTTTTAAGATAAATTTCAAATTCTGTCTCATTTTGCTTGGTAAGCCCAAGTTTAGCCATCTAAACCGATTAAGCCAAATAATTGGTTTCAAACTGAGTAAATCAAAACTGAAACGAAACCAAACCGATTAGAACCAAACAGAATTACATATGTGGTTTTCAATTTGGTTTTAAATCGCAACCGAACCAAGTAATCAGTATTCAACTCTAGAAACTCGACTCGGTTAAGACCTAGGAACCCAAATTACATGTAATGGGTTATGAATTTTCCAATTTGTACAACTTATTAAGCATTTAGCCCATTACAAAACTGAGGATACCTAAATCAGAACCGATGAATACCTTAGGTTTTTTAATTAGAATTCGGTTTTCGGTTTGGGTTTACTAGCTTTGAAGTTGGTTTGATTCGGTTCGGTTCTGCTCGGCTTTGATCGAAAAATCATCAAAACTAAGACAGTCAAAACCTAAATAGTTTGCATTTAACTTATGCATTTTCTTAGAAAAAGGAGAAGAAAAAGAAGCTTGACTAATGGTATTGGGCCACGTAGTTAATATGGGCTGGTAAATGAACCCAAACAAATTCCTTCATGTGCTTCAAGTCTAACTTTTAAGGGGTTTTTTTTTTTTTTTTTTTTTTTTTTTTTTCAAACCGTTCAACATATAGTTTGTTTATGTAATAAACGAACTAACTAGAAAGAAAATATTTGTTTTTTTCACTAAAAGAACGAGAATGAACATATATTTTTATTTGCCAATGATGTCTTGATCCAGTGGTCTAAAATATAGTTGGGAAGATTTACCCATTTATGTGGGGTTTTTGTCTAAGGTCTTAGGTTCGAATCTCATGAACTCCACAAAAAAAATCTTCATGACAGTTTGAAAGGGAGACACCAATATGTGGGCACGGATTTGATCTTGGATTTGGTATGCCACGGGGCTTACCAGTTTAACTACGTCTAAACAAAACTTATTTATTTTTCTTCATAAATTTAATTACCTTTATATATTTGTTAACTTAATTATAATTGAAGTGGAACATAATTTTTTTTCAATTTGTATTTAGACTTTAATTTCTATATTATTTTACTAGCTTATTACCCCGGGAGCGTCCCGGGGTTGAAAAATCTAATATGACGTGATAAACCTATTGCAAATGGCTCAAGTTAACTAACCACAACATATCTCAATCAGCTAAACAATCAGTTAAGTAAGCTGCAACTATTCAAAAACTCATCACATCTCTCGTGGTTGAAAAATCTAATATGACATGATAAACCTATTGCAAATGGCTCAAGTTAACTAACCATATAATCTCTCAATCACTGCATGTCCATAGTATTCTAATCAGTAATAACTCATATTCTCTAACCTAATACCTAATCTGTAATCAGCTAAACAATCATTTAAGTAAGCTACAACTTTTCAAAAACTCATTACATCTCTCTCACATTCTAATGACTCCTATAATTCCTAACCTAATCAACTAAACAATCACCTGAAAAACAACTAATAGCTTATTAGCCTAACCCACTTCACATATGCCAAGAAAGAGACTAAAAGAGCAGAAAATGTTTCAAATTCATATGCAATAAACTCACTCTCAAACCTAAAACTAATTACCAACAAACAAACAGTTGATGACTAAATTATTTTATCGATCCTTACATATAATACAAAGTTCAAGTACAGTTCCTACATCAAAAAAAAGTCTACACGATAAAGCACTTCAACAACCTAGTGTCTTCAAAATGTACCAATAGTAATCCTTTTTAAATCAATAACACCACATCTCAACCATAATAATAATCAACCAGATATACACAAATACAAAGTATAATAATAAATAAATCAATCAGAACAATATCAAACCTTAGGAGTAGACGACTGCGATGACGATCTGAGTGGATTAGACTTATTAATAATAATAATAATAATAATAATAATAATAATAATAATAATAATAATAATAACCTATCTGTTTAAACAAATTATACTTTTTGCTTTAGAAAAATTATATCGTTTGCTTGTGATCAAGTGGTATCTTCATCTTAATATTATAAGAAATAAGATACCTCTTCATGTTTGAAGTCATATGCACCTCTCATCGATAGGATCCCGTAAATAATAATAATAATTTATTTCTAAACGCATATATGCATCACAGATACATATATTGGCAAATAATTATTATCCATAATTATGGTTAGATCTAGATGAGATGAGGGAGTACCTGAAGATGGAAGATGTGATAACCGAGAGACCAAAGGAAAGAAGTGACCAACTCTCACGTCTTGGTCTCTTCGGTGGCTGAAAATATTATTATTGTTATGTTATTTGAAATATTGATATTGATATAAGGGTTTGGAGGATGTGCGAGAGAAAGGGATAGGGTTTGTGAGAGAATTATGGAAGAGATAAAAGAATGGCAAAAGAATTAGGGTTTAAAAAAAATTCAAAAACATTAAAATTCTTCAATTATGATGCCACATGGCAGTTTTATGGAGAGGTTGAAGCCACCATTGCACGCCATATCAGCAACATTCAATTCTTTTATATATATTAATTAATAGATACTTTTACAATATTGGATTTTTTAATCATGCGATGATAATTGCATTAATTCAAATGTTGTTCATTACTTTTAATTGGTGTGTCTAATGGATATGAACACGTGAATCTTTTAACACAAGCAAATATTATGATCAAGGTTTTTCTTTTCTTTCTAATCCGGTGGATGACAAAAAATGAAATATGAAATTCGACTTTGTATTATAGATTTTTTTTAAATGCTTAGTTCAGTGGAAATCCTTGTACAACCCTAACCTAGCGGTCTCAAGTTCGAATCCCTATCCACACACCGGTGTCCTCCTTGCATAAGCTCAAACCGTCACGAGAAATTTTTTTATGGTGTGCATAGATTGAACCTGTGACCTACCCCCAGGATGGGAACCTTAAGGGAAAACTCACCCTACCTCAAACCAGCTGGGCTGAAGATAATTGGCTTTTTTTAAAGGGAAATTGGATTGTATCGCACTCAACTATTTGTTATTGGCCGATAACGCACTGAACTATAAAATTGATCACCAACACACTGAACTTTAAACCTCTTGGATTGTGTCACACTAAGGTTGTGTTTGATAAGGTCCAAATGGAAGAATCCATATGTGTTAATTGTATTAATTTGTCACTAAGTAATCGTTTTAAACCTCTTTATCACTAAGTAATCGTTTTAGTGGTTTTGGACCTGGTCAAACATAGCCATAGTGTGACACAATCCAAGAGGTTTAAAGTTCAGTGCGTTGGTGATCATTTTTATAGTTCAGTGCGTTATTGACCAATCCCAAATAGCTGAGTGCGATACAATCCATTTTCCCTTTTTTAAAAAAAGATGTTTGTTCATTTGAGACAGCGAGTAGATTATTATGGACCCATGGTTCAACTCACTACTTGGTAGAGGTGTACAAAAAAACCGGCCCGAAAAAAAATCTGGTAAACCGGTTTTGAAAAAACCGGTTTGGAGAGAAACTGGTTCGAACCCTACCCTATACATTGGTCCTATGAGTGGTTTGTGGTTTCGTGGATCGGTTTGGTTTGAAAACCGGTTTGAGAGAAGAACCGGTTTGGGGAAAAAACCGGTATAAGCAAGGTATTTTGGATATTGGAGGACCGGTTTGGCAAAAAAAAAAAAAAAAAAACGGTTTTAAACCCGGTCCTAATCGATTCCAATAGATGGTAGTTTTTGGTGCTAAAAACCGGTTCCAAAACCGGATCAGTTTGGATAAAAACCGGTTTTATCTTTATTAAAAAAACGATCCGGTTTGGCCAAAAAAAACCGGTTTGTACATGTCTGCTACTTGGCGCAGGCAAGCCAGTTTGTGCACCAAATACCAATGGAACCAATCTGGCTGGATTAAGTCACAGTCCAACAATCTTTAATACCCTCGCTTGAGTTATAGGCAAGCGCTACCAAGCCCAGTAATTATTAAAAATTGTTACTACTAATTTGGCCTGAAAAGCATCGAACCTAAATAACCAGCCAGGGAAAAAAAACAGAAGAAGCATCTTACTTCTTCATGCATGCGCCACTTGGCTCGGGGCATATAGCTCAATTGGTAGAGTTTCGCTCATGCAATTGGGTCGTTGTGATTACGGGTTGGTATCTAATTGTTCAGGCTGTAATGATAGTATCTTGTACCTGAACCGGTGGCCTAAGTAAAGGAGAAGATAATCGAAACATGCAACTGAAAGACTCTATTAAGATGAAAGACTCTATTAAGACGAAGGTGGGCACTCAAGAACATAGAGAGGTATGATGAACAGTTGGTCAAATCTAGTATGGATCATACATGGATAATAGTTGGAGTCGACGACTCTCCTAGGGTTCCCTAATTATCGGGGATCCCTCTTTCATTGATCGAGATTGAGTGATTGTCTCGAGCCAAAGATATCATACAAGCTTTTTTTATAGCAAGCTTGACGTGCTATGTTTGAATGTTCGTGAAACGTAAAATATGACATATATCCTTTTCGATTTACAATAAACAACTAAACCAATACATAATCTTATCAAAGATATTTTAACAATATATTTGACACAAAAGACGATAAGTAATGCATATCTATCAAATTATATCCCACCATTTGTTTATGTTTTCCCATTAACTCGGTAATCGTCACCATAACAAACAATCTAAAGATTAAAAAAAAAAAAAGAAAAAAACCAACCCCACCCCCAATACTAACATGAACTACCACCGGTCCCTTCCGGTTCAACCTCTTCAAATCCGGTCCACCTTATCCGCCCGAACAACCGGGTTCGCCTTCGCTATCAAATCCCTACCGGTTCTCTTAAAATCAAACACACAAGCATGCTTCTCAGGATACCTATGACTCCCACAAAACATGTCACCACACTTGCACTTAAATCCAACCACACCAACCTTCTTGTTGCACATTAAGCACCGGTTCAATACCTTCTTTACCCCAACCGGTTCAGACCCGGTCGAACCGGAACAAACCGGTTCAGACCCAGATGAAGAAATTTGAGAGTCAAAGCTCACAACCTTGTTTACAAGGTTGTAAACAGCGGCTTTAGCCGAAGCCGCATGCTCGTGGATACGAATGTCACGAAAACATTTGGAACAGAAGCCGTTGGTGGCGGCTGAGCCAAAAAAACCGCAACCGTTGGCGCACGGAGCCGGTTTGGAGGGCTGGAAGGTTGTAGCATCGGTTATGTTGTTGGAATTGGATCCCATGGTGTAGGGTTTGAAGGATTTGTATGTGAGTTGAAGAAAAAGGAGATTTTTTGAAGATGAAAAAAAGGTGACTAATGTGTCTATCTATAATATAGTGTGTGGTGACGGTGTTGGGTTTGATTTTATTTTACTTTAGGTACAAGTTACGCTAAATATTGAAACTACCTTTTTGTTTTAAACTTTTGTAAGTTTTAGGATTATTGTATTATATTTTAAAAATCGAGGAAAAAAAAAAAAAAAAAGCTAACCGATGCCTCAACCAGATAAGTGACATAACCTAATCGAAATAACTTTTGCTGGAATCCTTATTGCACCCGGTTTCGTTGGTTGGTAGAGAGAGTTTTTGGCAAAAGTGGTAGTTTTCTCAAGAATAATTGTGCAATTGGTGATTGTCAGAAACAAATTTTCAATAATAGTACCCCCGCAATCTCAGATTGCGGGTGTGTGCTGACTGTGTAAAATGGAGCTCATCAAATGGCAGACGTGGAAATCAAATGGCACAAGCTTGGTGACAAGGCAGACCCGCAATCTCAGATTGCGGGTGTCTGTCTTTGCTTTTCAGTGTGTTTTGGCTCCATCTTGCTGCATGTATTCATTAAATATTACTCTCGCAATTTAAGATTGCATGAGTGTAGGTTGAAATAGTGTTTTGCAGGCATGTGGATTGGATGCATGAGTCTTTATGGATTGGATGTATGAGTAGTGTTGCATGAGTGTAAGAGAATCAATTCTCTGATGGCAAATAGTGTCATGCTCTAACTTCAAGCAAACATCAAATCAAGAGTTAAAATCTGCTTGCAATTTATATATGACGATGATGTTTAGTGAAACCATAACTGAAACCATAACAATCTTCTACATACACAAAGAAAAAAAATTCACAAGCACAAACAAGTATCATCTTAAAAAAAACTCTTATCAATGGCACACTTACACCCGGGTCCAAGAAACAACGAGCTTCTATGGCTGCAGCCACAACATCGTTCGGCTTATCTGTTCGAAGATGATGCTGGCCATGCCACAGAGCTTGATATTAGGCGGGGCGACCAGGCATTATTTTCTGCCATTAAAAAAAATCCGTTAAACCCCAATGTCGAAGAGCTGGTTAGAATTGCAGGCTTTGGTGGGGTTCTTGATGTTGGATACGTGCTTTTTGACCGTGGTTTGATAACCGCGTTGGTTGAAAGATGGCGTCCAGAAACTCACACGTTTCACCTATCGTTTGGTGAAACGACGGTGACTTTAGAGGACGTGAACGTGCTCTTGGGATTGCGAGTCAACGGTCCCCCATTGGGAGGACCAGAGGAAAAATGGTCATCCCAAGATAGAATACAGCTAGTTGGGGGTTTGTTGGGCATAGATGAGGATGCGGGAATGTTTAGTGGAAATAATATTAAAACAAAATACCTTATAAACAAAATAAAAGAAGTTCTGCCTGAAGGGGCAGATATGAATCAGATTACACAAAAAGCACGTTGTGTTGTCTTGGTTATTGTGGGTAACACATTGTTTGCTGACTCTTCTAACGGTTTCACCTCATTGTCATTTTTAAGGCACCTTCAATCGTTAGAAAGATGTGCCCAATATAGTTGGGGGAGTGCTGCGTTGGCTTGTTTGTACCGAAATATGTGTAAAGCCGTAGTCTCCACTGAGAAAACAATTGGAGGACCTATGATTATACTCCAGTTGTGGGCCTGGACACGAATCAGTGTACTATCCCCCAAGTGTTCAACCCGGTTGATGCCTGGAAAACCTTATGGTGCTATGTATGTATTTATCCATTACCTTTATATTATATAAAATAATTATTTGTTAAAAAAACTAAGTCGTTTGTTTTATTATTTTTTACAGCTGGAAAGGTAAGCACGAATTAAAGGAGGTTGCCTCGCGATCGTTAAGACAGATACGATCGCAATTACAAAATTTACATGCTGAACAGTTTATTTGGAGACCCTATGCACAATACATAGGGACATTGCCCCAAAGTTGCACAGAGGGGAGTGATTGTTGGCGCTCGGATTGCTTTCTTGTGTGGTTTCAGGTGGTCGAATACCACCAAGCTAGTAGGGTCATGAGACAATTTGGGTTACGTCAATGGATTCCTGATGGCATGCCCTGTACCCCCCAAGTCCACACTGAACTGCACAAAAAAACCCGTTCTGGCAGACCATACGAATCTTGGTTTGCGAACTTTCATAGCGAGTATGTTCAGTCGTGGAATGACCGAAAAAATAGAATAGTGGTCGGGGAAGAAACGCCATTTCCTTCCGTGTATGCCGGTTATATGGAATGGTACTTGGAAAGAACCGTGGCATACATGACGAATCCAATGTCTATCCCGGTATCGCAATCGGGTTTCAGAGATGACGGTGGGATTGCCCAAGTGATGGTATATATATGAATTTTTTTTCCAATATATATAAGTGTATATTTTTAATGATAACTTTTTTAATACATAACTATTTGAACTTTATAGATGGAAGGATACAAGCAGATCCACCGGGAAGTGTCCCAAATCATGGCGTCTGTCCCTGCCGACTTAAGCTCCAATCTTGGGGTTATTCAAAGCACTGCGGAAACAGTGATGTCACAGTTTGGTGTCGATGATCGTTTGAACTACCCTTCACGGCTTCACGGTACACCTGCCGCCTCGGTTGCAGACAGGAGCCGTCCTCAACGAGCGCCTAGGCGTAGGCGGAATCAAAGAAATGTGGAGGTTCAAGCAGAAGAAGTGGGAATGGATAGTCAGAATACACCAATTAACGAATTCTTTGATGACGAAATGGGAATTGATGTTCACTCCTTTATGGCTCAGTTCAGTATCGCCCCAGATACATCACATCTCCAACCGGGGGCTTCCTTTTCTGGTCAGTTCGGTACCCCCCAAGGTACATCACACTTCCAACCGGGGCCTTCCCAGATGAACACTCAGCAACAAAACATCATGGAATCCCTGTTAAACAGTCCATTCAACCCATTTGATGATTCAAGTTTCGTGACACCGAGTAACTTCCCAATGAACCCACCCATCAACACTGGGCAATCATCAGTTAACTATTGGGCCCCAAATCAAGGTGACGAAGGAAGATCGTCATCACCAAGCTACACACCAGTACCTCTTGATTTCCCCAATGAGCCGCGTCGGAATCCAGACCGCACTCGATGTCCTCCTCCATGTGGTACAGGAGGACGAAGATGTAACCATCCTAGATAGTTTAGCTATTAGAAAAATCAAATGTAATAAATGTAAAAAACAACAAAAATAATTATGTATATTAATTATGTGGCCCGTTTCTACACTTCGAATATTTATATTTTCATCCTTAATTTTTTTTAACATTTAATTGGCAACAAAGGTATAAACACAAAATGAGGTCCGGGGCTTTTTGTGGGGCCCGGGATCGTGCCACGGATAGTCTCGTAACGCCCGAACCAGCGACGGTGACGTTATGTCTCGTAAGGACGTCACGTTCGGCGGTCCGGTGCCGGTAAAGTTCGGCCCGGGAGACAGATACGTGGGCCCCAAAAGGGCCCCCTGGGCCTGTTTCTACACTTCGAATATTTATATTTTCATCCTTAATTTTTTTCTACTTCCGCAATCTCAGATTGCATGGATTTGTCTACTTCCGCAACCTCAGATTGCATGGATTTGTCTACTTCCGCAACCTCAGATTGCATGGATTTGTCTACTTCCGCAACCTCAGATTGCTGATTCTCTAGTCCACGAACTCTACAAATATCGTTAACGGCTCTCAATAATAACCATTCAACAGTCAAAACTCACTCTACTATTCCTTCGTAATGGACACCTTTACCCCTTTCATTGTTAAACTTTATTGGGGTGGTGACATTACGTACAAAAACCAGACCGACATTACACTTCACTACAATACACAGTCAACTACGTTTATTATGACCCATAGAATGTCATACACGGAATTTCTCGATCACGTTTGTCTCGTTACTCAAATAGACAAGTGTTCATACAATGTTAGATTAACATTGTATTACACTTTCGAGGGGTTTTCTGAGGCTACATACATCACAGGAAATGAGGGTATGGAAATGATGTTCTATCTAGCATTAAACGTAAACCGCTATGCAGCAGTGATCCACGTTCACTACACACCATTAGTTCCATTAGAAGAAAGTAGTGCTATGGATCTCTTAAGGCGGTTCACGGTGTCGTACGGTGAAGAAACATTTCGTACTCCAACACAGAAGCAGATGGAGTCTATCAACTTGGAACTCGGTTCTTCAATGTACAGTAGCCACACCGCAAGCTCAAGTAGACAACTTGTTCCAGAATACCACTATACTGATTATCACTTTAATGAACAGTATGTTGCTAATTTAGATGCCAATGATAACGATGAGGATAATGCTGATGAAGGTAAAAAAACTGGTCCCAACTGTGGATCTTAATTTTTCAATACAAATATTTGAGCTTATCTAATAAATCTGTCGGTTTTTGATGTACCTTCAGATGACATCCAGCAAGGGCAACATGAACCAGTTGCCAATGACGAAAGCGGTGATGACGAGAACGAGAACTATGTACCTTCGGATGACTCTCAAGGTTTTATGTCGGATACAAGTAGAGAGAGTGAGGTTCAACCAAATGATGATGTTGATTCAGAAGCAAGCGCCGAAGAAGAAGAAGAAGGTTGGGCAGTACAAGCCCCAACAGGTGCTGAATTCCATGAAGGGATCAATCGTTCTTTCCCCATAAACAACCCTGTCGACGAGCAAGACGAAGGCTTGGAAGCATATCGCCTACCCGATTTCGACGATGAAGATACGATGGAGATGTGGAACGGAAACGTAAACAGTATCCGTGTCGGTATCTACTTTGAAAGTAAAGACAAAGTAGTAAAAGCCATTCGGTATTGGAACGTAGAACGTAACAGGGAGTTACGTGTGGTAGAAAGCAGACCGGGTACATTTAGAGTCAAATGCAAGAACGAAAACTCTTCATGCATGTGGGCTGCCGCTGCATCACGTCCACATAAAGGAGCCTTCTGGCGTCTGCACAAATGGAGTCCAACACACACATGCTACTCAACGGTAGAAAGAAATAACAACAGGGCATTACGGTCCAGAGATATTGCATCACATATCCATGCACAGGTCAAGGCTGATTTAACTTTCCCGGTTAAACAGGTTATCACCCACGTAAAGGAGGCGTTGAAGGTCGATGTCACCTACTCTAAGGCATGGAGGGCACGTAGAAAAGCAATTGAGAATGTCTACGGTACTTGGGAGAGCAACTTCAAGGAGTTGCCTACCTACATTGACAGGTTACTGGCAACAAATCCGGGTACCGTTGTGAAGTGGCGTCATCACGAGAGGAGCACTTCCGAATGCATGGTCTTCAAATATGTTTTCTGGGCATTCGGGCCTCTAATTGAGGCCTTTAGACATTCAGTGCCTGTCATATCAATTGACGGCACTCATCTGAAGGGGACGTATAAGGGTAAGATGTTGATTGCGGTGACGAAAAACGCAAATAACTACGTTCTTCCGGTGGCGTATGCAATTGTGGATGAAGAGACAATTGAGAGCTGGTCTTGGTTCTTGGAGCAGTTTAGGGAGCATGTATCACATCACAATGCCAGCCGTCCCCTTTGTGTTATTTCAGACCGACATGTGGGAATCATACGGGCAATTGAGGTATTGGAAGGATGGAGGGAGCCACATGCTTACCATCGTTATTGTCTTCGTCACATAAGAAGCAATCTCGGCTCAAAGTTCAAAAGCAACACGTTGAAGAAGCTTTGCTGGACAATCGGAAGCACATCCCAGCGTGCTAAGTATCGTTATGCCATCAGACAGATGAAGTACATTAAGATGGAGGCGTGGATATACCTGAGAGATATTGGCCTCCATAAGTGGACGCTGGTGCGAGACCACGAAAATCGCCGCTGGGGTAACCTAACAACAAACATGTCTGAGTGTTTTAACCATGTGTTGTCGAAAGCAAGGATGATGCCTATAAAGTCAGCCATACACTATACATTTATAAGGGATGTTGATCAATTCAACATCCATTATCGAATTGCCAAACGTTGCGAAACAATGTTGCCCCCCCGGATATGGACGGTCATTTCCGAACGTGATGCTAAGTCCCGAGAACACTATGTACGTGTGTATGATGCTTCCCAGAAGCGGTACCACGTGGAGTCTCGTTTGCAACCCAATGATGACGGAGGAAACGATTATACGGTTGAGTACGGTAACAGGACTTGCTCGTGTGCAAAGTGGCAAATAGAACGTAAGCCATGTTCACATGCTATAGCGGTTTGCCACTTACGCCGTAAGAATATTCATGACCTTGTAGATCCTCGATACCACACATCTATGTATCGGTTGCAGTACAGCGGGCATTTTTACCCCCTCGGTCATAAAAGAGATTGGGAGCAGGCAACATGGAGAATTCGTGGTAACCCGTCACAAGTTACCGTCAAACGTGGGAGGTTGAAGCAAAGGAGGATACATAACGAGATGGATGTTACGCATGAAGACCAACCAAGAGCACGCCCTAAATGTAGCATTTGTAAGGTGACCGGCCACAACAAAAAGAGCTGCCAATTCCGTCAACAGTGATTTCTTATGATATGTTTTATCTATGCTAGTTTGTAGTACTAGTAGTAGTAGTATTATTTTGTGTTGCTTTGGTATTGTATGTTATCGGTTAACCTAAGTACTTGTTTGTTACATACATACCTTTGTTCCATTTCATAAGTTTGCAATTCAACATAATACAATTTCATGCAGAATTAATACAAATACCAGGACGACCACAACTAGGTAGATTACAATATCTACCACCGGCACCACATAGGGGTCGACCCACATCCCAATGTGGTTGTTCACTTTGAACAACTCGAGTGGACGAAGGGGGTGGGGGGGGGTACACGTAATAGACTCAATTCTCGGAGTAGGTATGACCCCCCCAGAGTGTTGTGTAATGACACCCCCTAACAGGTCACTGCGAGGTATGACCCCCTCAGAGTGTTGTGGAATGACACCCCCTAACAAGTCACTGCGAGGTATGACCCCCTCAGAGTGTTGTGGAATGACACCCCCTAACAGGTTACGAGTAGGAATGACCCCACCTAACAGGTCAGTGAATGAAATAACCCCTGTAAAACTAACACTCTCATCACCATCATCATCATAAAGCAGCCTTGATAACTCAGCAAAGTCCACATCATCATTCAAGGGAGTTTCTGGAAGTGTTGACGGCCCTGCTTGGTCTCGATCATCACGTGTTGACGGCCCTGGTTCGTTAAGATCAACACGTCTCCGCTTCGCGAATTGAATACATGAAGGATAATTCACGCGGTCTCCTTCGCGAATTGAAGACAACACTACGCTGGCAGTGTTTTGAATGTCTTTGAGTTCTTCAGGAGCTTTTTCCATATACCGAGCCGCTAGACGATGTATCTCGGCATACCCTTCCAGCTGCAATAATATTAAAAAACCAAATATTAAAATATTTTTTTGCATTATAAGGTAATTCATACATATTAAACTGATATACAAACCAATAGTGTGGTAATCGACCCATGATCTCGGGATCCGGTTTGTGGTACCGGATTATTCATCGGGTTGGTGACGTATCCAATCGTGTTTTCCAAATACCAAGACATGTAATCTGGAGACACGGAAGGAACTATCGTCCGTTCCCCGTCCACCCTATTGGCTCTGCGATTATCCCAGGAAGAGATATACTCAGCATGTTCATGTGTCCAGTTTGTGGTGCTTTTCCCGGTACGATTCATTTCATGCAATTTTTGGTGGACTTCAGGGGTAAGGGGAGGATCCTGAGGTCTCAGTTGACAGAACCCGAACTGTCTAAGGACCCTCGAGGGTGAGTGGTATTCAACTACATGCATCCACACAATGTATGACTCACAGCACCATGAATCCTCCCCGTCTTTGCAGTAATCCGGCAAAGACGCAAACGCTTCCTCATATGGTCGCCAAATAAACTTGTTCACAAAAAAAATATTATTATTAACACATGGTACCAATTTAACCAGTAACACAATGTAGATTAACTCTTACCGACTCCTCATGAAGATTTTGTAACTCCGAACGAATTTGGCGTAAGGAGTGTGACGCGGTCTCCCTAAAGTCATGTTTGACACGCCAACTATAAATATAATTATAAAAACAATAATTAGTTAAATTAACAAGTTTTACTAAATATGCATCCACACAGACTACTTACAGGGCACCAAATGGAACTCCAGCTGGGAACTGGGGTTTAATTCTGGGGGATAACACCCGAATTCTGGTCCAGGCCCACAATTGTAACAAAAACATAGGACCTCCCAGCGTGGTTGAGGTCCTTACTGCTGCTTTGCATAAGTTGCGATACAACCATGCTAAGCAAGCACTCCCCCAACTCAACCTGCCACATTCATGAAGATTCAACAAATGTGGTAAAAATGACAACGACACAAAACTTTGGGTTGTGTCGGGAAACAGACAAAATGACAATATAATTAAGATCACACATCGTGCGCGTCGTGTGATCTCGCCCTCATCGGCGTCATCGGGTAACGGAGCCTTTATTTTTTCTACAAGTATGCTGGATTGCAAAGTGTTTCCGTGGAAATTGCGGGGCTCACTATCTACACCCAACATTTCTTCAACATACTCAACCCGTTCATACGCATTTCTCATGCTGAATTGAGGTCCTGAAACCGCTGGCCCATTAACCCGCAGACCCATTAGGACGTTAACGTCTTGTAACGTCACCGTGGCCTCACCAATTCTTAGGTGAAACGTGTGCGTCTCAGGACGCCATCTTTCAACAAGGGCAGATATTAGCCCCCGGTCAACTTTACGGTATCCGCACTCAAGAACTCCACTAAAACCAGCGATCCGCACCAATTCTTGAATTCGTGGATCTAACGGATGCTCGCTAATGGCATGCCAAAATGGTTGGTCACCCCGTCTGAAATCCAATAAACCATCTTTGTCATTTCCTTCAAACAGCTTCGCGGAACAATGTTGTGGTTGAGCCCAAAGAAATGGATTATTAGAAGGACCGGGGTTTAGAGATGACATATCTTAGATTGCGTAACGAGACAAACGTGAGGCACAAACAATTTTTAAAAACTCTATCTTTAATTGTGATGGCGTAATTTCACTATAACTGCTTGAAGTAAATGTATAAGTGAACTAACAAGATCATGCTATTATATACTAACATGTGTTCAATTAGACCCGCAATCTAAGATTGAAGTAAATGTATAAAGTGAACTCTATCTTGGTTTGAAGTAAAAAAAAAAACAAAGGCAAAGACAGACACCCGCAATCTGAGATTGCGGGTCTGCCTTGTCACCAAGCTCGTGCCATTTGATTTCCACGTCTGCCATTTGATGAGCTCCATTGTACACGTCTGCCATTTGATGAGCTCCATTTTACACAGTCAGCACACACCCGCAATCTGAGATTGCGGGGGTACTATTATTGCAAATTTGTTTCTGACAATCACCAATTGCACAATTATTCTTGAGAAAACTACCACTTTTGCCAAAAACTCTGGTAGAGAAGACACTTGGTCTTGGTCTCATGGGGCTAATAGCGGTTTTGAGGTTGCTGAAGTCAAAAGGTGGTTATATGGTTCGCGGGTTACTGATCCTACTTTCGAGTTTAGGTGGAGCTCTTGGGTGCCGAATAAATGTAATATTTTTATGTGGCGCGCGTTCTTGGACCGTCTTCCAACTAAATTGGCTTTAGCTCGAAGGAGTATTGTGTTGGATAACCTCTCCTGCGTTTGGTGTGAAACATACGAAGAGTCTATTGAGCATCTCCTCACGGGTTGCGCATTGGCGTATGGGATTTGGGATAAGATTGCTATGTGGTGTAGGATTCCGAGGCCGTTCGTGTTTCACGTTAAGGATGTGGTGCTTCTTCATGAGCATAGTGGCCTTACGGGTGTCAAGAAGGAGGTATTGCACGGTATCATTATCATCACACGTTGGAGAATTTGGAGAGCTAGGAATGAGAAGATTTTTAATGGTATTGATATGAATGTGGTGAAAATGGTGGCGGATATCAAGTCTTGGGGGTATCTTTGGTATAAACACAGGTTTAAGGGTGGGGTAGTGGATTGGAATCGTTGCTGCTCTTTTGATGTAACGTAATGTGTTTGTTTTGTTTGGATTTCTTTGGTTTTCGGCTTCTTTCTCTGTCTTAGAGATAGTTGTCGGGTTTGGTTGTTTATAATGAAGTGCATTTTTCAAAAAAAAAAAAAAAATTCAAGTATCAACTCATTCTTAATGGATGTTTCTTCTTAGAGTAAATTCCTTTTTGAGTCCATGTGTTATGATGATTTTAACTAGTTGAGTCCAACATTTTAATTTTTACCCATCTGAGTGCCTAGTTGATAATTCTGTAACAATCTGAGTCCAATTTTCTGACGCCATCCATAAAATCTGTTTGTTTTGTATGAAATGACAAAGATATCCTTATCATTTAAAAACAAAATAAAAAACAATAAATAATATAAATAACACCCATTACCCCTCTCTATACTTCACCTCTTCTTCATCTTCATCCCCCCCCCCCCCTCTCTCTAAAACTTGCAGACAACAACCACCACTAACACCACCATAATAGACCATCATAACTACCACCCCACCGCCTGACCAGAACACAACCAACCAACCGTCCGACCATACCATAACCACTGTCGGATCAAACCACCAACCATTGGACCAGACCACCATCACCGAGCCTTACACCACCGTCATCTTTGCTACTACTAGGGCTTCGATCACCACCCAAAGCCCTGCAACAGAAACCGCAACAGAAACCCACCAAAAGACATGTTGAAATCACCACTACAATCATTGATTTATTGGGTGTTCGACCGACAATGATGGGGGTTAAGGAAGACGGTGATGGGGGAAGACGATGACGAGCGTCAGATCTGCAATCAATTTAGGGGTTACGGTGTGTGAGGTTGCGTGGGGGGAGAGATTGTGTTTGAGGTTTGCAGTGGTGGTGGTGCGGTAGTAAAGGTGCGGTAGGGTTGGTGCAGTGGGGTTGGTGCGGTGGTGGTGATGTGGTGCGTGGATGGTGGTGGTGAGGCGGGATGGGGATGGCGGGTTGGGAAAGATAAAGTGTGTGCAGTTGTGTGTGTGTGTGTGTATGTATGTGTGTGTGTGAGAGAAGGGGTGGTGCGGTGGTGGTGGTGGGGTGGTGCAGCACAGCAGCAGTTTATGGTGGTGGTGGGGTGGAGTGGGGTGGGGAAGACAAAGTCTTCAGGTATATATATATATATATATATATATATATATATATATATATATATATATATATATATATATATAATATTTTTTTTATATATTATTAAAACTTTTGTGCATTAAAGACTTGTTCATTATAACTTGTGCAATAAAGAGTTGTACCTACATATAAAAAGACTAAAATACCCTTATACTTAACTGACTTGGTTAACGCCGTTAACAAATTGGACTCAAATAGTTATAGAATTATCAACTAGGCACTCAGATGGTTAAAAATGAAAATGTTGGACTCAACTAGTTAAAATCACCATAACACAGGGACTCAAAAAGGAATTTACTCTTCTTTTTATAACGCCGTTACATGTTTCTCATGAATGTTTAGTAAACACTGTTAATTAATATGATCATATATTTTAGTCAGTTTTTTTCCTTGGCCCAGATCTTCACTAGAGAAAAGCCCATTAATGACATGATTATGACCTGCATAAATATGACAGTTAGCCCATTTGACTAAAATAGTCAAAATTGTCTTGACTACAAGAAAATGCATAAAAGTCAACTTACTGATATTGCTGGAGGGATGCTCACTAGCGGATCTTTGAAGAAATTATTCGCTAATGCAAGTGCCAACAAGCTGCTCTGCATACCTGCATTAAAACGGGTGGGTAAGCGTGTTAGTAATGGGTCATATGAGTTTGGGTCAAGACCAGTCAAATGAGTTCAGGTTAAAATGGGTCATTTTTCAGATGTCGGAAGGGGTAGGGACTAGCGTTAGGTCATGGTGACCAAAAGCACTTTGTCCAAATTTTAAATACAATTAAAAAGTACATATTATTTTTGCAATACTATTTTTTTTGTTTGGTTTTATTGCGCTGGTCAGATGGCATTCGAAGAATTAAAGGTAGAAAACCAGTAGAAGCTCAAGATGAATTTGAAATTGAAGCCATTTTTTACTTGATTTTTATGACCTGTTAGAGATAAAACATAAACATGGATTGATCTAACTGTAGATAAATGGGTAGAAATTGCTACCTGTTTCGTAAGATAAGGTTCTTTGAAGCGGTTCGACATCAGGTTCGTTGCGGAACACCATGCCCGTAAATGAGTGTCCTAGGATGAATCCCAACAAATGAAACGCAAACATAAGCAATGCAATGGTTATCCCAAAAGGGGATACAATTGACTTCATGTTTATTGCTAATGGAGCTCCAATGCAGAAAAAGTTCACCACAAGTGCTATTGGAGGCAGAAACGGGCGAATCGCCCTTGAAACTTGAGGAAAGAGCCTGTTAAATATGAATGCAATAGCACACTAGTTAAGAAGTTTGCTCTCAAAGAAGTCTGTTCATAAGTTACACTTTGACTTTTGAGGTCAAACAATACTACATTCAAATAGAAAAATGATACAAATTACAACATAGATTTAAAAATTAGTGTTTTAAACTAGTAATTGGTTATAAATGTTTGGATAAATCTTATAAAAAAGGTTTCAAATTCAAATCATTTTCTAATTTGTAGGTTTATGTCATTGACCAGAAAAGTCAACATTTTCTTACCGATTAAGAAGCAAGCTAGCAACAACAGGCGAAACTACAATCTGGAGGATATTGGAAACCATGCCGTGTACATCAATCGGCAGCCTCCTTCCAAGAAGCAAAAGTGTCAACAATGGCGTGACAAAAACCGCAGAAGCAGTAGACAGTGATGTCATAACAATGCTTAGAGGTGCCATTTCCGGGTCAGTTAGAAAAGTCGCATAGTTTGATAGAGTTGCTCCGCTAACGCAAGAAGTTAGCATGATCCCATGGCCTGTATCAGATTTTCTTGAAATTAAACTTCCATTCTTTTTTTAAAACAAAAAGAAAGAAAGAAAAGTTTTGAGAGAAAGATCGGTACTTAAAGCAGCCGGAAGGCCGAGTAGTGTCATGGAGAGTGTTCCAAAAAGATAACCAAGAAAAGGTTTTAGAACATATTGACCAACATAACCAGCAAAGATAGGTGCTGGTCTTCTAAATGCTTCCACAAAATCTTTTTCCTTCAAGTTAAGTCCAACTGCAAACATCAAGAAACCTATAGCTGGTGCATAGTACCTGCATTATAGTTATGGTTCGTATTAGATCATCCTTAAAACACAAACATATTCAAACAAATGTCTTTTCTATAAACATTATTAAAACCTCATGTTTCCTTAAGTCAGGTTTCCTTATATAAGCATGGACGAAGGATATAAAGGGTCAAGGATCACCCCCCCCCCCCCCCCCCCTTTGCGCAATAGTGTAAATTTATGTGTATTCCTTCAGAAAATTTTATACGTATTTAGTACGGCCCACTTTGAATTGGGTCCTTTGACTTTCGGCCCCCTCTGTATTTTTGTTCAAGTTTCGCCACATATATGTCCACTAATTAGCTCATACATTATAGTTCATCTAAGAGTTAACAGATTCATATATGGAACAATTACATAAAAGAAACTAACCCGACTTAAAATAGATGTAACGTTTTACATATCTAGAACTAGAGGGGGCCATAAATTATACGCGAAAATGACACAAAGGACAAGATGTTGTGACACTAGCTTTAGATCTAAACTTAAATTGGGTTTAAACGAGCAGATCAGTGAAGCCAAAGTTTAGCTCGAGCTTGGATCATTTATTATTTATGATTATAATATTATTACATGATAAATATATATATGATCCAACTAATATCATGCTTTTATATATAATAATATTTATAACGTAATTATATGTTTATTACATAATTTTTTTTAACAAACAAACTACTGTTTTATTAACATATAATCGCAAAAAATTACATTAAGATAGCGGGCAGACGGACAATAATATTTATAACGTAATTATATGTTTATTACATAAAATAAAATAAAATATATTATATCTATACAAACAATATGCTTGTTTATATTCCTAAGCCTATTATGTGAAGTTTTGTCACGAACACATTTATTGATTGAGCTAATCGTACTACCTGCTTGTAAACCATGTGAACGAAGACGGATGTATGAACGCCAAAATCGTACTAATAAGGACTACTTGAGGCAATATCGTATTTGCATTCTGTAAAACCTCAAGAATAGAGGCAGTCTTTGTCGTCCTAACAGGTTTCTGCAAAAATATAAACAAATATCATGACCATTTTCTTATAATTACCGTATGCAACAAGCTATTTCGTATCCAGTGGCGAAGCTTGACCCGAAGGTTCTGGGGGTCGGAAGTCACCGGGGGGTCGGAAGTCACTAGTTTCGGGGGGTTGAAAACCAGTTTCGGGGGGTCGAAACCCTATATTTCCAAAATTTTCTATACGAATACTATATAATCGGCACTTCTACACGAAAATTCGGGGGGGTCGGCCGCCCCCGCCGGCCCCAACTAAGCTTCGCCAGTGTTCGTATCAGAAGTCCACATAATGTAACCATAGGCAGTGGCGGACCCAATAATTTTTTCCTGTGGTGTCATTGTTTTTTTATGCGTGGATTTATAATAATTTAGAGTCAAAATTTTTGGATTGGGTCAGGTCGAGTCGGTTCAAATTAACTAATTGGATATGTTTACTGTTTAAAAGTTTGGAAAAAACATGGGCATTTTAATGATCTAAAGCTTACTATTTAAAAATTAACTAATTAAGCTTAATTTTTAACCATAAATTGGTTTGTTTCTTTTTTATTTTTGGTAAAACGTTTAGAAAAAAACAATGGTATATTGGTATCGCTCATAAAAAACAATGGTGTAGCTCGTATTTTTTCTATTACGCGATACATATAATACGAAAATTTGAATGGTGTCAGACTGTCAGGTGACATTGTTACCGGGTATGTAGCTCTGCCACTGGCCATAAGTTATGTTAATGTTACCTGAGTAAACTTTGGCGCGTATTCCGGAACCTCATCTGAATCAAACGGATTCGCAGTTCTACTTGAAACACATCTTAATATTAACGATCGCGAACTCAAGTCTGACATTAAACAAATCGCGAACCAAATATTCAGTTTGAATTTTATAAAAATCAAATCCATATTGTACTTTTCAAAAGACTCAGTTTTGCTATTAAAAAAGGTTAGCGACGCAGCTTTTTGCATATTCGCCATCTGGCTTGATGTATTACATTACAATTACAAACAATATTATAAAGTTTGGTTAATGTAAAAGTTGATAAAAATTAAAAATTACATGCAGAAATTGACATACCGGATTGAGAGATCGATCGGAGACGAACCGGAAAGGCTAAGCAACCGTTTACTACAAAATGAAGCAACATTTAATATTTAGTAGATCATGTAAACAAATCTATACGCAATCAAACATAAAGGGTAATAATAATGAATATGTTGTGTGTACCTGTGGAGATATGTGAGGTTTTTGGCTGTAAAGATGGATAAAGATGGTTATGGTGATGGAGGTTTAGAAGATTATTGTTGACACTCATCTTTGCAACGGCGTTTAGTTCGGTCACTAAAGTTGACGGATAAATGAATGAATAAATAGAGAATGTAAGCATCCATATTTGACATGCAGTTGATAGTCAAACCTTTGATTGCTTTCAAAGCTTTTTTTGTTTGAATAAATTCATGGAGCCATGCCGCCAACGTGAATAATATTTGGTGAGTATCAGTATATCATACAAAAATTAAAATCTTATTTTGTACTCTTAAAATGTTATTCTATAAATGAGTTTTAACCGATAAATGGGTTTTAATGTAAGAAATGAGAGAAAAAGTTAATCTTTTCCATTAAGTATGGTTTTTTCATCCTAAATCTAAATTAAAAAAAAAAAGTGTATAATGAATTTACTAGAGTAATTATGAAGAAAAAAAATACATATTGTTTTTTCATCTAAAATACATGTTTAAACAAATAAAAAAATAAAATGAAAAAGCAATTCCTCTTCGCTTCTTATGTATTTAGCTAGTATGTTAATACTCATTTGTATTTAATCTTTACCTTATATAAATGATCTAAGTTTTATCTGAGTTTTAGAGCTTATATGAATTTATGTGAAAGTTGCTTATACATTGAGGCTTTGCTTAACCGATTTTAGAGCATTCGTCGTAAAATCTCCATCACCATTTATAAAGTTTAACTTAGTATTATTTTCTCGGATTTATCTCTAAATTTTGTTTAGCCTGCGTACCACACCTTATTCTGCATCTCTATCCCTATCTCACTTAAAAAAAAAAAAAAAAAAAAACTTCTTTTATTAATTTAGCTTTTCCTAAGATACTTAACAATTTTCATGGAGATGAAGAATAGTGGATCTCTGTATTTAAAGAATCAAATGAAACTAGTATGAATTTGATAGTATTATATAATATAATACCTTGTTGTTCAATAACATACTAATATAATCAATACAACAAATCTAGTCTGATACGTCGACTTTTTCCGGCGACATGTAGCCGGGAATGCCTTTTCCGGCGACATCTCGCCACAACAGGCGTCGTCGGCGTAACCTCGACGCCAAAGGTCCATTATGTCGTCGGAATAGAACATGATCTCGTATAAAATAATATAATACCTACTGCTTTTTGAAAACTAACTATGCGTTTTGCTGCAGTAGAAGTAGAGCTGCTTTTAGATTATTGCGTTTTGGTAGCCTAAAAATCCATTTTAAAACTCAACCCCAAACACTAAAAATTAATTATTTGCGTTTTCATAACGCAATAATCTAAAAATCCATTTCAAAACTCAACCCCAAGCACCCTTTTATGGTCGAACTCAACTTTATAGACCAACTTGTGTGCACCAAAGGAATGATTATGTACTCATATGATCCCTTATGATCCATTCGTCCATAAAAGAAAAGCATATACTATAGAAAAAATTAATCGTCAATTACTATATTTATATGTAACTTCTTTTTTACTTTTTTTTATTACTATTTCAAATATTGAGTGATTATTTTGTAAATTCTTGCCAATGACCTTCAGCCCAGCTGGGGAGAGGTGGGAGGGTTTACCTCTTCGTAGGGTTTCCGCCCGGGCTTTGTCTTGAGTTCGAATCCTGCACACCACGAAAAAATTCCCTGTAACGGTTTGAGATAACTTCAAAGTGGACACCGGTGCGTGGGTAGTGATTCGAACTCGGGTTGAGAAGTTGTCTGTCGATTGATTTCACCGCTGAAGTACACCTTCAAAAAAAAATTGTAAATTCTTATTGCTTTTGTCCTTATTTAGAAACGAAAATCAATTTGGAAACAAGTATTTTATTGTTTTATACATTTTTTCTTTCTTTTCATTTAATTTTGTGTTCTATGCTTTTAATAATTGTTCAACATTTGTATGCCTGGTAATAATAAGAATCTAAATCAAATTCATAGGGGACCATATAATTGAGATGGTAGTGTATTGGGTGGTTAGAGATACGATGACAGTTGAAATTGTAGTTTTTCTTTGCAGCTGTATTTGGTTGAGTTTTTCTTGGGCAAATCATATATTGAATATTTTACCATTTCATATTAGATTTTTCAACTTCGGGACGCTCCCAAGGTATAAACTAGTGGTTAAAATATAATTCTCGCCGTTAAAAAAAATAAAAAAAAAACTTACATAATTAATAAGCCAATAGGACAACACATTCAACCCGATTAAATGTAGCATGTTCAATAACATAAATGACATGACAGGTTTTGACATTTTTAAATGTAATCACTTCAATATCAACTTTCAATTCCCTTGAAAAGGCCAATCTTAGGCTATGGGGTGTGAAGACATGAAAAAAGTCATGTCTCTATGTCATATTATCATATAGGATGCCACATCATCAAAGTGGTGTTTCAACATTCTTGAGACATGGGTGTAGTGTGGAGACATGAAAAACCCATGTCTCAAACATTTATTACTTTTAGCCCATTACCCAACGGTTTAAAAAAACCAAGAAATTATGCCATTGGTCCATCCTTTATGTCTGGCCGAGAACGGGGGGACGGGGCTGGGTTGGGACGGGGCTTAGGGGTGGTGTAGAGGTGTGGGACGGGGCAAATATTGGAGGACGGGGGTGTGAGGACGGGACCATACCGGTTAGTCCTAGTCTAACCAAAAAAAAACTAACTTTTTCTACCCTAGTGAAGTAGTGACTGAATTTTTATTCCAATCATAACCTGGGAATTTTTTATTTTTTATTTTTGAAATGACATAAATGAAAGTTAGTGACAAATAAATTTAGTTTTCTGTTAAATTGGAACTGCCTTTAAAACGAAAGCAAAGTTAGAAGTGTCATTAATCACATTATTAAACTACTTGATGTAGTGCTGAAATGATTTCCACGATGGTCCATGGGCGCGGAACATTATCTTTATGGTTTCTTATCATGGTTTTTTTGTGCGTCGTGATATTGGAAAATCGCCAATCCTTTTTTTGACACCTCTAGTATGCTTCATATTGACTAATATAAAGTATATTGAGAGCGCTAAAAGACAAATAAAGATGCTCTATATTGCTCTAAAAGACAAACCGATATGCTCCATATTGATCAATACGAAGCATATCAGGGGCATTAAAAGACAAAAACTGCAGGTTGAGTTGATTTGCAGGGACCACCAATATGCTTCATATATATATATATATATATATATATATATATATATAATAAATGAAAACACTAGGGTTGAATCCTAACTTTTTAGAGGGTCTTGAAGGATCCAACTTCTAAATGGAGCTCCAAGACTAAGACTTATATAAACCTCTTTTTATTTACTTTTGTCAACATCCATTTCTCATTCCTCATTCCTCTCCTACTAATTCCTTTCTCCTTCCTATCTCATTGTCAGTTTTGCAAGGTATGTTCTTCATCATAATGTTTGCAATCATCTAACATAAAAGATAAAAACAATAAGATTGTATCCTTATTTTTTTACAAAGACAAATGTCAATCCTATATCTAAATGGCGTGCTACAAAACATCCAAGATTGTCGGTTGCCTTTTCTGATTCAGTTGAAATCCGTAAAGCAAATGTTTGAAACCATTTTACATAAATAATAAATACAATCGTGTTCTTATTAAAACAACTTTCAAATCCTATTGTTTGTCGATTATGTTTATGACAATTTTTGCAATCCATCCACATCATTTTAGTAACATATTAAACCAAACAGAATCGTTTTTTTTTATTAAAACCATTTGATAATCTTTTTACAATCAACTCTATGCTTTGGATGTAATCGATACGCGAGTAATTCTGCTCAGCTTTAATCATTGAATATATGATTGTGTTTTTTAATAAACAGATTGCAATTGAAATCGGTTTTGAGTATGGGTGAATATAAAAAACAAGTATATAAAAAAAAACAAAATACCGGATTTCATAAAAGAAGATAATTAAAATCAGTTTTTAGTATGAGTGACTTTATGTATATTCTAACAAAAGTTTGTTTTTTGCATACGAAGAACAGGATTTCAGTAGGACAAATAACTTCAATATGGCTTATCACAAGGGTGACAAATTCTTCAAGGTTATTCATGACCCTTCCGCACGAGTTTTGGTATGACGTTCTAATATTTTTTAAGTAAAAAAACCTTATTTGTTATTATAATGTTGGTTTTTACATGTTTGTGCAGACATTGCCTAAATCCATGAACAGGTTTTTTTTATCTAAAAACTTACGAAACAACAACATTAAAGTTTCAACATACCATGGTCAATCTTGGTTTGTTTTGTTAGAATTTATAGATGATGAATTCTGCTTAACAAATGGATGGTCAAAAGTTGTACATGATTTATGCTTCTCTATGTTTTACGTGATATTTGACTTTATTGCTCCGAATGCTTTCATGATGGAGCATTACAATCATTCTCCTTCCATGCAATTGGATGTGTCATTCTGCAAAATGATTGAACATGAGTTGACGACACCTATGGTAAGTGCCATTAAGTTCGATACTTTCTATAACATGTTTTTAATATGTTAATTTGTCCATATTATTTGATAACAAATTTTGCTTTCAGGTTATACCTTACTCCTTTATTAATAAGCATTATCCCGATGGTGTCCCTAATGTTCCAATCACTATGTATGTAGATGATTTACATCAATGGAACGTTACAATAGAAAGGATTGGTCCTGATTATTGTTTTTCTAATGGTTGGTTGAATTTCATAAGTGATCTTCGTCTCCAGGTTGGTGAACTACTTTGTTTAGAAAAAAAAGAAATTGGGGTGTTTAATGTTACAACTTTCAACAAGAATGGTCGCACAAACGTAGGCTTTTTGTTACCAAGATTGACACACAAGAAGTTATTGATTTCTCACAAATCAATTAATCCCTGTTAAATGTATTTTGTCGTTCATTCCATTAAACACATATTTCCATACACTCGTCTGTTTAATGTTAGTTTTTTATGTATTGTTATATTTCCTTTTTTAACTTATTTTAAATAAATTTTACTGATTATTAAAATGTGTTTTGACCTTTGATTATGCTATAATACGTAAAATTCGCCATTAATGATTTCAATGCTTGACATTGACTAAATGTAATCAATACATTAATTTATGATTCGACTTTAAATTCGGCTTTAATGGTTTAAATTCTTGACTTTGACTAAATTTATTCAATACATTAATTAATTTATAACAATAATATATAAGAGCTAATTCGGATGCTAATTACCCTCCACTCTTTCATCCATTCCTTATTATTGAATTGATTGCATACCTATATTATGCTTTACATAACATGTAAATAACATTTAGTTTAGTAACATCCAATAGATAAAAAAAATAACATCACAAATATGTATAATCATATAAATTCGGCTTTAATGGTTTAAATTCTTGACTTTGACTAAATTTAATCAATACATTAATTTATAACAATAATATATAAGAGGTAATTCGAATGCTAATTACCCTCCACTCTTTCATCCATTTCTTATTATTGAATTAATTGAATACATATATAATGCTTTACATAACATGTAAAGAACATTTAGTTTAATAACATTGGATAAAATAAAAAAAAAATCACAACTAGGTATAATACTTAAAATTCGCCATTAATGATTTCAATGTTGACTTTGACTAAATGTAATCAATACATTAATTTATGACAATAATAACAATGCTAATTCGGCACTTGCTAATTACGTTCTACTCTTTCATCCATTTCTTATTATTGAATTAATTGAATACCTATATAATGCTTTACATAACATGTAAAGAACATTTAGTTTAATAACATTGAATAAATAAAAAAAAATCACAAGTAGGTATAATCAATAAATGATTGACCTTGACTAAAGTGAATCAATACATAATGTTATAACCTTTAAATATATGCTAATTCAAATGCTAATTAACCGCCCACCATTACATCCATTTCCTATTATTCGCTAAATTCATTTAGTTTAATAACATTGATTCAATAAAAAAAACAATTCACAACTAGGTATAATACTTAAAATTCGCCATTAATTATTTCAATGCTTGACTTTGATTAAATTCAATCAATACATAAAGTTATAACAATAATAACAATTCTAAGTCGAATCCTAATTACCCTCCACTCTTTCATCCGATTTTTATTATTCAATTGATTGAATTCCTATATAATGCTTGACATAACATATAAAGAACATTAGTTAAATAACATTGAATAGATCAAAACAACTTACAACTAACTATAATGCTTAACATACGGCTGTGTTGCTTTGAATACTTTACTTTGACTAAATTCAATCAATACATGAACTTATAACAATAATGTATTCAATCGTAATTCGGTTCCTAATTACCCTCCACTCTTTAATCTATTTGTTATTATTGAATTGATTTAATTCCTACATCAATACCTATATAATGCTTGATAACCCGATTTAATCAATAAATGATTGACCTTGACTTAAGTGAATCAATACATAATGTTATAATCTTTAAATATATGCTAATTCAAATCCTAATTAACCGCCCACCATTACATCCATTTCCTATTATTCGCTATATTCAATAACTATATAAAGAAGTCAAACCAATTCACATACGATTGTAATAAGACACGTTGGAGCCACTTTAAGTAATCGCAAAGATATATTATTAGGTTACTATCTGTTTCTCATATTTAATTACATAATGTCGAAGTTATTTTGATTTGATTTTTATTTGTTGTGTTATTGAAGTCATCTTTTGTTATTTACATCATTTTTTTCCAGTTAACAAGATCAATGGCTGCTGTAGATGCAAATGAGTTTACAATGGTTAACCAAATTCATGTAAACCGAAACAGTGTGGCGTTAAAGCTAAAGATTATTCGGGTTTGGCGTCTACCCGATCGTCGCAATCCTAATGATGTGTACTCAATTGAAATGATCCTATGTGATGAAAATGTAAAACTTAACCACACGTTTTTTTTTTTTACATCCTATTATTTTTAAATTTCATTAATTTTTTTTATATTGTGATGCTTTTAATTTTAATGTATATCAATTATCTTCTTTTTTTTATAATCAACAGGGTGACAGGATTCAAGCCAATGTATTTAAGCGGTTGTTTTTTAAATTCGAGAGGTTTCTGATTGAAAATTCTTCTCTTATTATAAGAAACCCAGGAGTTGGGGTCAATTCCTCTAAATACAAGTATGCTCCAAACCCAAACAAACTCTGCTTCAATATGAATACTCAAGTTTCCGAATATCATGGTTTCCAAGGTCCAGATTTTGGTTTCTCTTTTGTGCCCTTTCAAAGAATTCTGGAAAAGGGATGTTGATGAATATGTTACAATAGGTATATTTTCGTTTTAATGTTTTTTTTTTAATCACAACCAAACAATCGCAGTAATTTTATAACTTATCTTTAATTAATGTTTATTTTATAATTGATCTTAGATGTTATTGGACATGTTAACAAGTTCTTTAGCAATGATGATAAAGAAAAAAAGGTTGTCGCTGATAAAAAGAGGTTAACAATGGAAGTTCAAGATATCGAGTATGTATTATTATTTTTTTGTTTTTTTGCATTTTATATATAAAAAAATTACGTACCTTTATAAATTGTTTATTTATTTTTTACTAAAATAATTTGTACTTTTGTGAAGGGGCTTGCGCATCTATTTAACGTTGTGGGATAGTTATGCCATGGAGATGTCTAAATATGTTGCAACTCATCAAACAGAGAAAGAATTTATAATAATAATGCAGTTTGGCCGTTTGAAGTTTTATAATGGTTGTATAATGTTAATCTATCTATATATTGTTATATTTATATTTATACATTCATTATATTTTGCATTATAAATTAAGTTCTAACTTCTATTTTTTCTTTTTATTAAATAAAAAAATATTTTTTCCTAATTTTTTTTATATAGGAAAACCGTATGTTTCTAACTCTTTTGGAGATCGTGTTAGTTGACTTTTCATAAATGGAGATATTGAAGATATAAAGCTGTACAAAAAAGGGTATGTACTATTACGTTTTTCAATACGAATTACACAACCTTTATAAACAGTCTCAATAAATATGTAATGTGTATGTATGTAATTATTTTTCTCAGGTTGGGTAAGAAAATCGCTGATAATCCTTCCTCTTCTCTTCAACCATATGGAACTTCTATGTTTTGCTCTGATGAAGATGAATTTGTCCATAACACTCCTTTTAGTAACATTGGCGACATTTGTGAGATTCAAGATGTAAGTATAATGTTCATACTTAAATACGATATTTATAATTAAATATAAAAAATTGTAATGAGGTTAAAACTATAATTTTAATTTAATATTAATTTCCATTGTATACCATATACTATCTTATTTTGGTAACAAACTATAATATTCATACAGGCGCAGCCTTTGGTATTATTGGGTACTATTAAAGACCTGTTTACTGAAATTGGCTGGTACTACATGGGATGCCCCAAATGCACAAAAAAATGTAGTATTGATTATATAATCAAGCAGGTTGGTGAAGGAAGTTCAGATTTTCAGGAAGAAAAGGTTTACGAGTGTTTGAATGATAGTTGTAGTGCCAAAAAAGTTGAGCCTACACCAAGGTCGGATATATTTTTAACATCTATTATAATTTTCACAAATCTACTTTCATTTCAACCCAACTTAGTTATAAATTTTTTTTGTTTTTTGTTTTTTTTCAAATTTTTTTTCTAGGTTTAAAATTCAGGTTCGTGTGCAAGACGTTAATGGTGCTGTATCGCTTACGTTGTTTCATCGTGACGTTGCACAACTTATTAGTAAAAGTGCTTCTGAATTGCTTGATTTGAATATGGTATTCCTTATTTTTAACTACATTTTAAGTATACAATTATTTTTAATAATTCCTTAATTATGGTTTTGTAATAATTATGTATTTGGTTATTCCTTATATATATATATAGGTTGGTGATACAGTTGAATATCCTGAAGAGATTAAGACTTTGTTAGACAGAGAGTTTGCTTTTAAAATCTTTGTCTCTGGGTTCAATTTAAACAACAAATATGATGTTTATGGTGTAACTAAGATAACTGATGATCCAACAATTATCTCGCATCTTAAGAAAAAGTTGTATGTAGGACAGGTACATATTCGAATTCCATTTCACATAACTTTGCAAATTTTATTTACGTAAGACTTTGTTACATTTCTAAGTTTTTGCATTTTTTTTAACAGCCTGCTGAATCAGAATCACTTCACACGTCTCTCATAGCAATGCCGTCTAATGTTATTTCTGCTTCCAAGGTACCATTTTCACAAACACTTATTTTCATAGTAATACATTTTACTCATTTTTTCTTTCATACACAATCACTGATGATCCTGATATATATGTTTGTAACTATATTTTGTTTAGGAATCTGACACAGGCGATAATGATACGCCAATTTCCATTGTTGATAAGAAAGTTTATGCTGAAGGAGAACAATGTTCTATCAGTTCCAAGTATCAAATGGTTAAGCGTAAACTGATTGACGCGATCTCTGATGATGAAAGCACACCAACTCCTTCGACTAAGATTGGAAGTGGTGGTAGTATGGAGTAACTTAAAATTACGTTGAGCCTCTCGTCTTCCTAAACCCAAAATGAAGAGGATTTGTTTGCTATGCTTATGGTCAACCAGTTTCATTGCTTTATGTTTTGTTTTTTTAATAATTTTGAACAATTTCTACTTTGTATTGTTCAAGTTTACTTTGTCATTTACAAAAACACAATGTATTCATACCTTTGTTATTTTTTTCAAAACATTATACTTTTGTTGAGTACTGATCATAATAGGTAATCGGTTTTCATTACTAACGTTACTGAGGGCTTATAAAAAATATCCACTTTGACGTTTTTATAAGAAAAAAAATTTCAGGCTAACCGTTATTTTTAACACTTTACGTTTGTAGCCAGTAAACTTGAACAATACAACTCTTAGTTTCATATAATTTTTTTATTATTTACTATGGTTTGCACCGTGGGTCCCCACGGGTCTCAAACCTAGTATATATATATATATATATATATATATATATATATAGGGGAAGGATATTTTGGAAACCCTCCCCAGTTAAGAAAACCCATGAAACCCTTCATCTGACCATCCATTTTAGTGATTAAGGGTGGTGGTTGTTTCTGCTTTTTCATCAAAACTAAATATTGTCTTTTAGTCACCAGGGGGTAATTTGGTCCATACAAAATTTAGTGTTCTCTTCTCTCTCCTCTCTCCTCTCTCCTCTCTCCTCTCTCCTCTCTCTTATTTTATTAATAGATTCATGTGTTTTTCTAAAAAAAAATTCATTCCTGCTTTGTTTTACCCAGTTTCAGTCTCATATACATATGTTTTTTGTAAACATGTTCAAAGAAACACATGTTCGTGTATTAAATAACAGATGAACATATGATAAATTATATCCAGCCAACAAAAACATATGATAAATTATAACCAAACAATAAAAAACATATGATAAATATACAACAAACACAAAAAACATATGTTTTTAATGGAAAAACAATTGTTCTAATACAAAATCAAATGAAAGTGAAAGGATCTAGACAATTTTGCTCATAACCAGCAAAAACACAAACAAGACATTTGTTGAAGCGATGTTTCAAGAAAATCATCACAATAACATGAACCATAACATTTGTTAAAGATCTAACTGAACCAACAATTACTTTACTTCATCTTCAAGCTCGAATCACTTTTATCTTGACGGGGTTATAGATTCGACACCGAGAAACATAAAAACATAAAAAAAAGTATAAAATAATAAACAAGGAAACTTCGAAATTCATCAACGGATCAAACATGTCCAAATCGAAGCAAAATCCACTAAAAATAAAATACATAAAAAAAAGAAGAACAGTCTTGATTTCTAAAAAAAATTGTAACAGCCCAATATCAAAATATATTCGGCCTAAACTCCTTGTAATATGGTTGTTGGAGCCCACCATCATAATAAAACTAGCTGACCTTTGAATTAAACATCTCGGCTCCATTACGTTGACTTCTATAAAAAATAATAAAACTATCACCAACCTTTAAATAAACCAATACCACCATCGTTCACCTCCTAAACAACCACCAACCTCCTAAAATCACCATCGGTGTGACGAAGTTACTGATCCAACGGGTGAAGGATTCTTGTAGTTGCTGCGTTACAGATCTAGAAGTACAGATCTGGATTCGTATCGTTCCAACGATGTATAAATTTACAGATCCGAAAGGGCGATGCCGGTAGGGTACAACCGTCTTTGGCGTAGTTGCCGAGGTGATGGTGGATCTGTATGTGTTTGTAGAGAAGAGGATAGTGGGTTAAAGAAGGAGGAAGGTGGAGATCTGTGTAATTAGAGAGAGATAAGTGAAAGAAAGATGGAGAGATAGATTATTGTGTTTGGAGAGAGACAGGGAGTGAAAGAAAAAGTTGGACTTTGGAGGGATAAAAATATTGAAAAAGAAAGAGTGTCAGGTTGAGTAGAAGAGAGATGCTTGGATTTAAATTTAATACCCAAAATGCCCTTATGGGTTGATGAAAAATGTAAGATGTGGACAAATGAGAACCACTAATATGGGTTTATTGGGTTTCATCAACTCAAAAGGGTTTTCTAAATATAATTGCCCTATATATATATATATATATATATATATATATATATATATAGGGGGATCAAATGAGAAGAAAGTTAATGTGAGAACAAAAAGAAGAAATGATATTATGGTAAAACATTAAATACTATAACTCCTTTTACATTAGTTATTCACTTTGTCCTACACATATATCAAAATTCATCCAAGATAGCTATAGTCTACACATATCGATATGTATCCTACACATATCGATATTCATCATACACATTAAAATTCGCCCTACATTTATCATACACGTCTCGAAATTAATCCTACACATATTAGAGTTCATCCTAAATGAATCCTACATTTGTTTTGTAATGATATATTTTGAAAAGGAGTTATGACTTTCATTTATAAAGCTAGTTTATGGGAGGTTAGAAACATTTAATACCAATATCAAATGAAGCATTTTTATTGGTTCAAACTTCTTCTTTTTCTTCTTAGAAAACAAGTTCTTCTTATTTGAACTCTTCACTATATATATAGGGGAAAGTTAATTTGAGAACACCTATATTTCGTGCGAACCGTGAAAACGGCATCTAAAACCATTCAAATTCAAATTTTCTTTTTACACTTGTCTTTATTATTAAAATACAATCTCAAAAACACAATTTACGCGTAAAAAAAATCAAACGTATACGAAAATAGTTTGTTTTTACACATGTGTAAAAAGTTAATTTGAAAGTGTTTTTTGCAAGAAAAGATGAATTATTTGGAAAGAAAATTCATTTATTAATGTTGTATTTTGATTATAATGAGGTTTGTATTAAAAAAATTTGATTTTGATTGATTTTTTACTTGTTCTCACAGTTCTCACAATATTTAGCGTTCTCAAGATAACCCTCCCCTATATATATATATATATATATATATATATATATATATATATATAGGGTTTGGCTAAAATAAAAACCCTCTTGAGTTGTGCAAACCCTGAAATCCCTATGTAAAAACTTATTTTTTTTCCTGATTTTTTCAGAATAACTTTTATATTCAATTTTATTAGTTTTGGCAAAAAAATCAAAAAAGCGCCGAGTAGATTATTTTGTTACACCGTGTTACACAAAACTCGGTTTTATCATACGTCAGCATTGTTACATATGTAACATCTGTGTTACGTAATTTTTAAAAAAAAATCTATTCGGCGCTTTTTTGATATTTTTGGGCCGAAAGTCATAAAAATAAGTATACAAGATATTCTAAAAAAAATTAGAAAAAAACAATGTTGTTACATAGGGTTTTCATGGGTTTGCACAACTCAAGAGGGTTTTCACAGGATACTTAGCCTATATATATATATATATGAACATTGAACTTCATAAACAATAGCCGACTTCAAAACGACATGTACAAAGGATTTTTACACCAATCAACCCAAACCACATTTTTACACCCAAACCTATGTTTGAACCAAAAGAAAGAACTCTGTTTGATGTTATACACCACTTCCACAGCCGAAATCCTCTTCTGGTTGAAAACTTTACCATTTCAGGCCAACCAAATAAACCATAAAGTTACCATAACGATCCCTTGTACAGTCTTCTTTCCTTTGTCCCTCCAACAGGGGTTTTGTATATGGATAGCAGGTCGCGGACATCAAACGCAAAGATCGGAGGCAAGTTACACCAACTTCCAATTCGTCACCACACTTCTAGAGCAAAAGCGCAGGCGGTAAAAATGTGCAAAGTCAAGTCCATACCTTCGGAACATAACACACACTCCATATTGATGTTTCTTTTCTCTAACTCGATCCGCGTGGGAAGTCTATGCATTTCCGCTCGCTACGCATGAATGTTACACTTCAACGAAACCCAATGAATCCATTTCAACTTAAACTCCTCATTTCCACGACCCTCAACAATTCCTTTTTTAAGCGCTTTAACTGAAAACTTGTTTTTAACCAGCCCGTCCCGTATGCTTTATATTGACGAGTATGAAATAATGTAGATTTTGAGGGTGTTTCAATAAAGCGAACCTTATTTATTGTTATTTTCTGTTTGTTGGAGGGGCTTTTTAGACTTTTGTTGGAGTTCTAAAAAATTTATTTTTAGGTTGTCAAACATGGTAGCTGGCTCATAAATCATAATCATAATCATAAGTCTAAGTAACAACATTTTTTTCACCTTTCACTTGTCCATAACATAGTCTTACTATCGACCAATAAACCATAGTCTAGATTATTAAAATAAATCCAATTTACCTTATATGCATGTCATAAACATGTTGTATCTACCTATTAACATGTTTAACACTTTAAGTTATATGTGTTATGGGTGTCATAAATTGGTTCAGCGAGTTGAACCTTTTACACACGTCTTAATCGTGTTGACCCCTTTATAATTAGGCGAAACACTAACTGTGACATCCGTCACCCTCGTCTTTCACCGGATTGTCATTTACGGTCCTTACACTTTCTACAGTTTTTTTTTTCAAATTTAATAAAGGTGTGAGTTTAGGTGGATCATTTCATTTTTATTTGGATGTACCTATGTCTTTAACCGAATTCATATACCGGAACGTTAGTTAAAAAAATATATTATAGTTTGAGTTTTATCAAGTTTAAACATATTTTGGTTAACATAAACTAAATTGGTTAAAATTGATAAAGGAAAAGAACTAACCATAATATCAAATCTAACATACTAACTATAGGGGGTGATTTTGTCAATAGCTGAAAGATGTTTTGATTCAGATCCAAGTCCCGTTTTTAATTTTTTTCTTCTGTTTCTTTTCCGGTGATTCTCGCCGGCCGGGGTTAAGTCCGGCGACTATGTCCGGCCAACCCAACAAGCGATTCAGACCACTTTAAATGGGTTTAATGCATTCGTTGATCTTTCTCCATCAATATCGAGCGGTTTCAGGTTTTAATTGGGCGATTTAAACCGTTTTAACTCCACAACATAATTGCTTGCACGTAACCGTCGTCCATTAGTCTTAAACGAACGAAACAGTTTCCAATTCGGGTTATAATCTAAAACGTCCTCACAAGTCGGGTATTTGAAGCTCCATGTTCGATCCTAAAACGACTTTGTAAGTTCTATATTATTGTGCCGTTTTTATGTTTAAACATCACTTAACGAAAGCCCTTTATCACAGATTGTAAATCATGCCTTAATCGGGTTATTGAAAATCTTAGGGTTAGGGTCAGGGTTCTAGGGAATTTGGGGAAGAAGATGGAGTTTAATACAAGGTTAAATATATTTTAATCTGAAATTATTCAACAAAAGTGACACATGGTGTAGTGGTTAAAGTGCTTATGTTGCAGCATGGGGACTCGGGTTCGCTAACACATGTTAGTATATACTCAACTAACATGTGTTACGGTTTGTATAACATACGTTATTTCAGTAAAACATATATTTTAGAATACACTAACACATGTCATTGATGTCCCATTATGTGTTTTATAGAGCCCAGCTAACACGTGTTTACTTTTTTTGTAGGTGAAAAGATGTTTTTGAGTTAAAGATGATGATGAGGATCAAGAACGAAGAATAGCTAGATTTTTTCTATGTTGTTATGATAGTTTTTTTTTTTTTTGAAAATTCACAAATAATTATGTTTGTATTAAACGGTTTTTGATATGTTTTAGTGTTTATTGTTATGATCGTTTATATCATTTCTTAAATAAATACACATTTTATGTGTTCTTTTAATATGTTCTTTTAGTATATGCCTGGTAACACATGTTAGCGATGTCTCACACGAGGTCAGAATTTTGTATCACAACACTAACGTATGTTAATATTGGTGCTGGAAAACGTGTCATAAAGTAGGAGAGAGGTGACTTGACAAGTGTCAAATCAACCTTTTAAAACCTAGGATTCAGAAGTGTCAAATCTCATGTTTAAAATTACCTTAGTGCCCTTAATTATATTTTTTATTAGATTGGCCCACATGCTTTATGATTATTATATTCAAATAATCATGGACCATTGATCAAGCTTGATCAATGGTCATAAGAGAGTTTGCAAGGTTTTTCCAAAAGATAGGGTTTTCATATTATCCACACCCTATATATATATATATATATGGTTAAGAGTTATGTAGAAAGTAGTGTTTTGTTAAGAAGTGTAGGAAGCCACACATTAATGAAATGTGACATTCTTAATATTAATAGAAAAGGGTATCTTGATAATTAACAAATTGGATTAGGTCTTTTTAATAATAAATCAATTTGAAACTATTAACTAGATAATTAGGAAATATATATCACTTATCAATTTTCCTTTTTTATAGCAACTGAATATTAAATTACATATCATCATCTTCATCATAATTCTCACGATTTCATCATATCATCATCTTCATTTCTATTCACATTCAGATCCATCATCCATATCCAGATTATCATCGAAAGAGAACATGATGTCTAATTCCATATATAGTTTATCATCCAGTTTATTATGGATCTAATTTCATTTGCAATTTATAAGTAGGCGATTATCATGGGAACAACTATGATGAATATAATACACAATTTATAAATATAAAACACTACAACATCAACTGATAGATATTAAAACACACTAACATATAACTTATTAACATAAAACACAACATCTTGCGAAGAAATAAACACCGGTAAAACACTATACAAAGAAATAAACATCGATAAAACGCTATACGAAGAAATAAACCCCACTGGTTTTCGATTATATAATTACAATCATGCCACTCATTTAATCTAGACCATTAATAATCTAATCCAAGGGCCTAAAACACTTCTTATGAAAACACCACTTTCTACACAAACCCCACCCATATATATATATATATATATATATTAGACTGTATTGGGCTATTCTCTTCGTACGTACTTGAAAGTTGTATAGGGCTGCTTCAACTCACACAAGGGCCTATATTTTATAAAAAAACCCATTCAAAAAACTTAGGTCAGAATTGTTTAGTTGGTTCAAGTCTCACTTGGTGTAACTTATTTCAGGTGAGGTGGGCCAGGGGTTTTACCATCTTTGAAATGTGGGTTTTTTCTGGAATGGAATGGTGTGTGGGCCCTAAACAGTGAGGGAGTTATTTTTTTCTATATTTTACATTTCCGTCTAATTTCTACAAATTAACATGCCACAACTTCAGTGTTAGTGATCGCTTGCGGTGGTGTTGCATTGGTGCTATTTAACGTGATTTTACACCCCCGCCGCAATGCGAGGGGCTTAATACTAGTTCTTATTTAATTTATATATATTAATTTATAAAGTAAGATTTTATAAAAGTTAAAACGGATACCCTTGATTACCAACAACACCCTCAAAGCGAACTCATGTTGTTTCGCTCTTGTATGGGGGTTGCTAAGCTGTTGTTCGGCTTACGAACCTTCCAACCGATGTTTGTTGAGGAGGTCGTGTTTGTATTTGTCAAAGGTCTTCAGTATGATCGAAGACATTATGGTGTGTGGGGGTCTATATTTTGGAGATTGTCAATGCATGTTAGCATCCATTGCGATCCATTTTGGGGTTTAGGCCTATAATCGGCTGGAGATGTATCAGTATATGATTTTGTGGCTTAGAGGATACATTCATGGAAATTACAGGACCATGTCCCACGAGACAATGGTGTTGTCGGGTTAGACTCAAATTATAAGAGTGCACTGCGTAGCGATTTTGATCTTAGCAGTTTCACAAAGGACACCCCTTCCCCCAAAGGCCCAAAATACTTTAGCAGATACCTTTTACAGTAAACAAGTATAGAGTTTGGGAGAGACGTTTGACCTATCCTCTTGCTTGGAAATGGTGTTAGAATGTTTACGAGGTCCTCATGTCAAGATTTCCCGACTTTTGTCCCCATTGACGGGCTATAGGCCAACACATGTCAGCAGTGGAATATTTTATGGGTGTGCTAAAGCGGGCAAGGTTCTAAGCCAAAAAAGAGCCCATGTGAATTTCTTGACATAACCGCTTGAAGGAAGATCCACTCCCTGACCAATTCGGTTGGGCAGTTGTGAAGCACACTTCTGTGGACCTTAATGGAGCCCCCCCCCCCCCCCCCCCCCCCCAACGTTCAGCTCATGGCTGGACATGCGGCGTTCCAGCCAACCCGTGGATGAAACACCGTCACAACAAAAAAAAAAAAAACGTTTCCAATCCATAACACGTCACAAGCATGGTAGCATCAATCAGGACGCCATAACCAAATCCGTCACTAATAATATCTCTTTCAATCCACCTTTCCTTCCTTCTTATTCTCTTCCAATCGACACATTATAATTATAAAACCCCCAAATTCTAGGGCTCCGTCAAATCCAATCTCATCACCAACCAACCATCATGACAATCGAAACCAATGCAGGAACTTCACAACTAAAACTCCAAGTTACAGACCACACCCCTCATTACGTCATCATTACGTCACCTCAAGGTGGTGCTCCCACGACGTCGTTTTCGTCATCTGCTGACTGTACTAGTATCTGGTGGTCGTTTTGGTGGTGGGGGAAGCTTGTGTTTCTTGTTCTGTTTTTGGTGGTTTTAGGGTTTTGTTTCTTTGTTTGGATTGGACCTTATTTAATGGAAAAGGTATTATTCGTTGCAATTGCATTGTTAATCATATATAATATTATGAATTGTTAGTTTATATGTGTAATGTAGGGAGGATGGGATAACAATTTGAGATATTTATAGATAAAGATGAGCTAGGTATGCAAGTAAGGGTGTTCATTATTCGGTTAGGAACGAATAAACTGAAAACTGAATTGCGATTGAACGGAAATAGTACCTAAGCGGATTTGCTTCGGTTATCGGTTTATCATAGCTTGGTTTTAAAAAGTGAGAAGCGCGACAAGGCGCCAAACGCTTGCCAAGGTGCAAATAGTTATATAATTGTATATTTTCTATAGGTTTCTAGCATCATTTACCCAATATTTAGAGATAGGTAAGCTTTATTTATGTTTTAGTATGGAAATTACATACATGTACAACAACCTGTTGAACAAAAATGTGGGAAATTCATGAGGTGCAATGGCGGCTTGTGCTACCAAAAGCGCAATGGCGCCTAGACACTCCTAAGGCCATGGGGTATAGGGCTCGTGAGGAGGTTCGTGAGCTCCATGATGGTGCATTAGGCCATGGAAACGCCGCCCCCACACCCTCACGGCGTGGTGACCCTGAGGGTTGTCACGCTTACCACGGTCCAAATGTGTGGAGGCTCGTTTGAGGGTGACTGGGTGAGGACCATCACCACACCACTAGGTTGGTTATGGAGGATGGAGTGATGTAGCGGTGACGTGGAGGGTGGGGGTGGTGGAGTGAGGTGTGACCACACCGTGTGGCCTAAGGATGGCTTTTTTAAACCAAGATCTATAGACAAAGATGAACTAGCTTCAAGTAGGGGTGTTCATTATTTGGTTAGATTCGAATGAACCAAAATCCGAACCGGATCGAAACTAAAATACCGAACTGAATTATAATTCGGTTATTTGGGTTGTAGCAGTAACCGCCTTGGTTGCTCAGTTATCAGTTATTTATAGACACAGATGACCTAGCTAAGATTCAGGTTATGACAACGATTACTCGATCTGATTTAATTTATGTGCATATATTTCAGGAGGTTATACCGATTTTAAACTGGGAAACCGAGACATTCAGCAAGTCCGTGTTAGCAGTGATAATATTTTCTTCAGTGGCAATATTCCCGAGCTTGTTTATACCATCTACACCCTCTATGTGGGTTGCAGGGATGAGTTTCGGTTACGGGTTGGGATTTTTACTGATAATTTGTGGTGTTAGTATCGGCGCATCACTTCCTTATTTCATTGGTTACCTGTTTTACCACAAGATTCAAGTGAGTAACCTCCTATCGTTACAATAATCTTGATTCTCCATCGATGATAGCTTAAGGTGTTATTTTTGTATGCTATGCAGGCTTGGTTAGAAAGATATCCAAATAAAGCTTCAATTATACGGTTAGCAGGTGAAGGAGACTCGTATGATCAGTTTAGAGCTGTGACTTTGTTAAGGATATCCCCGTTTCCATACGCTATTTTCAACTACTGCGCTGTTGCTACTGGTGTTAAGTATGTTCCTTACTTGATTGGGACACTTGTCGGGATGGTGCCAGAGATTTTTGTAGCAATTTACACGTAAGATTTAAATGCCTTTTTACCTTGGTTAAAAAAAGCGAGGTGCTCTGAGGCAATTAGGTCAAAAGCCGAGGATTGCACGTTGAGGCGCACGCATTACGCAAGCAAGGCGTTGCGCTATGTACAACCAAAAGCTAACTCTCAATCTGTTATTACATATAAACTTCTCTTTTATCAAGTAAACCTTTCAGTTTTCACTATTGTTTTGTCCTTTGGTTGTTTTTACGTATGCGCCTCTGGTCCTAGACCCATGTTTGACCGAGAAGTACATGAAGCGTCACCTCAAGCCCCTGAAGCGTTTTCCAGCTCACCTTGCGCCTTTTAAAACCTAGCCTTATTCAATGGTTCTCGGATCTAAAAAATCTTATTATTTGCTCATTTTTGCAGGGGTATAATGATACGTACCTTGGCAGATGCCTCGAAAGAAAAAAGATCACTTGCACCCCTTCAGATTGTGTTCACAGTTTGTGGGTTTGTTATAACGATTGTTAGTACAATCATAGTCACCATTTATGCAAAGAAACGGCTGAGCGAGTTGCAGGCAGATGATGAACAGCTGCTGTTGTTACAGTAACATTTCGGGTCAGTCATCATTTAATTTGATTCCCATGACACTTTCGAGATAGAAAAGACAAGTTCAAGCAGTAACTAACCGAAACGAAGTATATGCTAATGAAATTAGCCATGCCTTTATTGCTTTACTCTGCTTCTAATTGTTCTTTCTCCCCTGTATATAATTTGATTTTTGCATACTTTAATTACTTTAGTGGCTTTCACACCTTTTTGCATACCATTTACCGTGAGATCACGGGACACCACCAATGCGCAGCTAACCAATGAGATCAGTTAAAAAGCAGCTTCCGCTTCCATTTGACATGTGGTCTTCAAGGAGGTTTACTTTTTTTTTTTTTTTTCCAAGGAGGTTTACTAACAGAAAAATGAGACCTTTGCCAAGGGACTTAAGCGTTTACCATTGCGCCACCCCTTGAAGGTTCTATATGTTCACTTTTCATGAAATGTATGATTAGAAATTTGGATTAAGGCTAAAGTATCGGTTGAGAAAATGTTGGTTGCGAATTATAGACGGTAGGGGCAGTAACATGGTTGAGCTCAGTCCCGAGTGAGCAGATTCGCGTTAAAATTGGTTGGCTTGACCTGTCCTGAGTGTCCTTACTTTTCAACTATTTGTAAACCCATATAACATTTAGATAAAAACACTTCACAAAAAAATTAAATAACAAATAATTGAAAGTTTTAAAACTAAGACATTTTAAACTAGGAGCGACACAAGACCGCCGAACAATGCAACTACAAGCCCATGAGATGTTGATGCTGCCAATGCGGACGATGCATATTGGCTTAGAGCAGGAGCTGGAGCCGGAGCCATTGTTTGTGGTAGAACTGTGATGGCAAGCTTCATGTTTCTCAACTCACAGTGCTTAGCGACACCACAAATGTACCATTTCCTTCCTGGAGTTTGAAGGCTGATGACATCTCGTCCACTTGTCAACGTTCCATTAGCAAATGAAGCCGAACATTGTTGGAAACCAGTGCCGTTGACTTTGATCACATTGTGAGTGCCTGGGGCGTAATTGAATACTACATAGAGGATGACAAAAAAGATCAGTTTATAAGCATGGCGCAAGAAGCAGGAATCGAATACAGAAAAACAAATATAAAACGAACTATATGTGTTTATAACATACCAAGTTTATCTCCTACGATGAAAACTTTATCCTTGGCCCATGTTTGATAATCAAAGTCGAGAGTCCAACCACTTTGATCCCCGACGATGTATTCTGTTGCTGAAACTAAAGCGGAAAGAACCCCGAGTGTTACAAGAATGAAGGCGATCGTAGAATGAGATGATGCCATTTTTAAGGTTTCTAATAAGTTATATCTTTTTAGAACTATAAAGAGTGGCTTCTAAATCTTCTTTGCTTGTTAAGAATATGATATAAAAGCTATATGATTGTTGCCTATTTATATATCTTTTAGAGTGAATATGGAAACAGAAGGTAGCTAGGGAACCGGCTGTGGACGGCAATTGCATTGTGATTTGGTCCTCCGAAGTGTTTTTCCACAAGTGAAATATATGTATTTATTTTTAAACTATTCGTAACTCAGTCTTCAAAGATCGTGTTTTTTTATTACAACGGTCTAATTTACTCATAATTCTACATCATCGTCCATCGTGGGGCTTGAATGAGGCCTCTTAGTGAGCGGCACCATTTTACACATTAGGATCAGTGACAGACCCAATAATTATTTTCTTAGGGGGCGATCGGGGGGTTTAATCAAACTTTTAAAGGTGCTGTCAAGATTTTTACCTACAAAATACAATAAAAATTTTATTTTAAGACGGGTGTCCGCCCCCTTGGGATGTATGTAGGTCCGCCACTAGCTAGGATATCAGTTGACCACACCATAGACCCTTTGTTGAAGATCTTATGCGGTTGATTTTCTCGGCCGTAGAAACTTTCCATAATGTATCTTACATTTTTTTAACCACTATTTTGTCAGTCACGATTTCTAGTCATTAATACTCATTTTTGTATAAGTATTTTTATAACTAGAGGTTAGTTATGTAGTTGGGGACTTTAGGTTCGAAAATCGGCTAAAGATTCTATTTGAAGACAAAGATTTCTTCTTGTGATCGGTTTTGTTTGTTTATAAAAAAGAAGGCCTCCACACATTTAAACATGTCACAATGGTGTTCAATGCACATTTTGTGGCTCTTAATTTCATTGCAACCATCGAAACATTCACCAGACCTGTTGTTGTTAACTATTTTGCAACAATGTTTGAAAACAAAGAAAAATATTTAGACTGAAAATTTAAACTATTTAGAAAATATTGGGAATTTTGTGAGAGCCAAACTTGCACTATAATTATATGTGCAAAAAAAAAACTAGTTCAAGAACCAGAACTAGTTTGTAACCGGTTTTGCAAGAACAAGTTAGTAACCGAACTGCTGGTTTGATATCGGGTTGACCCATTAATGAGAGAATACCTCATATTCGTGGTCTAGTGTTGTATGTATTTTATATTGACTTCCTTTTCCAATATTCATTTCATTTACGTCTATAAAAAGTGAAACTAGTGAAGAAATTTCGTAGGGTGTTCTTGATGACTTGAATCGTGTACAAAAATACTTATTTATAATCTCATCTATTACTTGCGTTGTGGTCTTCCCTTTCCTTATTATCACATATGACGAATACTACTTTACACAACCACGCTTCGACAACCAAATTTCGGTTAACAGTTAAGGTTTACTTACCCCTACAACATATTATGTATCATCGGTCTCTCTTTCTAATATAGCACAACTATAATCTGACAACCAAATCAAAACACTTGTAACTTAGCTAACCTCACTATAACGCGTACGCCTGCTAGTAGTTTGTAATTAGTATATGTTTTTTCTATTTTCATGCAAAACATGTCACTTTTAAGAATATATCAACCGACACCACCAATTTATCAAACCATGTTTGCAAGTTTAATTATAATATGCGATTAGCCCAAACTCATTTAGTCTAAACTTGAACCCACAAAGGCACGTCCCACTATAAATATATTAAATTTACTTATTTTTTTTTAATCTTTCTAATAATCAAATTACATATTTGTAAAATTACAAAGAGGAAAGAACAGGAAAATACCATCAACATCATCATACTCAATTAATCCCAACAATAGCAAAATTTAAGCTAGGGTCTTAAGAGAGCAAGCTATAGACAGCCTTACCTCTACCTCGTGAGAATAGAGAAGCTGCTTCCAGTGAAACCCCCGGCTCAATAGTGATTTTGTATCAAGCCTTAGACAATAAGGTACATAACACTTAGCAATCGGGAAAAACCCGATTGGTGCATGTACCCCCATGTCATTTGGCTATCAACGTCACCACCTGATACATGATTAACCGTCCGTCATTTTTAACGTTATTTTCACGAAATTAGTAAGATAACGTTAAAATTAGTGAAACTTTACTTTTGCCTCCGAGGGCCACACATATATACATTATATGCGCACGAAAAATATGATGTTAGTTAAAGGGAAGGACAACACAAGTTCTTCTTAAATGTGATGTTTCATTAAGTAACATTAATATCAGTTATATGCGTACTTCGGTTTCTACACAATTAAAGTCTATATCATATTTTAACCATGCCTGCCGTCCTTAGCCGCTTCAAAAGTTTGTCAAGATCAAAGTGTTGTGTTTTATGTGAAACAAGATACTATAAATAGAGAATTAAGACCTACTTCATTTGCAAGAACAAAATTAACAATACCTTTAAACCATCTACAATGGTGACTAACATGGTTATATTCATAGGTCTGCTAGCAACTCTTGCTACATCTGTTTCAGCAACCGAGTTCATTGTTGGAGACGAGTATGGATGGACTCTGAACTTCGATTACCAAGCATGGGCCAATGGGAAGGAGTTTGTTGTCGGAGACAAACTTGGTATGTAAAGCATTTATCTCGAAATAGTAATTATGGTGATGTATTAACAACTTATGTCAAACATGATCATCATATATACGTTCTATCAAATGGTTAGATAAAAATACGTTTTAGTAGAAAATATGATATGTTTTGAACAACAGTTCGCTTGTTCGAATCATAGTTGTCCATCGTTATAAGAACTAATGATATTTATATATGTGTAGTATTCAAATACCCAGTCGGAAAACACAATGTGTTCAAAGTTGATGGGAATGGTTTTAAAGAATGTGTCGTGCCAGCTTCCAACGAGTCTTTGGCAACTGGATATGATGTGGTAACACTTAGCACACCTGGAAAGAAATGGTACATTTGTGGTGTTGGGAAACATTGCGAGACAGGTGGAATGAAGTTGGTCATTGATGTTTTGCCTTGGTTACCAATACCACCTATGCCCGCACCTGCACCTGCACCAGCATTTGCGCCCGGCCTTTTACCGTCTGGAAAGGTGTTCATTGTTGGAGATGACTATGGTTGGACTCTCAACTTCGATTACCAAGCTTGGGCCAAAGGGAAGGAGTTCTTTGTCGGAGACAAACTTGGTATGTAAATCATTTATGTAGAAATGATAATTATGGTGATGTATGAACTTATGTCAAACATGATCATCGTAGATAATTCTCTCAATCGATACAAATATGTTTTAGGATAAAATATGGTATGTTTTGAACAATGGTTCGCTTGTTCACATCATACTTATCCTTCATTAATAAGAACTAATGATATTTCTCTGTGTAGTATTCAAGTACCCAGTCGGAAAACACAATGTGTTCAAAGTCGATGGGAACGGTTTCAAAGAATGTGTCATCCCAGCTTCCAACGAGTCTTTGGCAACTGGATATGATGTGGTAACACTTACTACACCCGGAAAGAAATGGTACATTTGTGGTGTTGGAAAACATTGTGAGACAGGTGGAATGAAGTTGGTTATTAATGTTTTGTCTTGGTTACCGATACCACCTATGCCAGCACCTATATCAGCACCAGCACCAGCACTCGGCCCTATACCGTCTGGAAAGGTGTTCATCGTCGGTGATGACTATGGCTGGACTCTCAACTTCGATTACCAATCTTGGGCCAAAGGGAAGGAGTTCTTCGTCGGAGACAAACTTGGTATATAAATCATCTATCTCTAAATAGTAATTGTGATCTATAAACAAGATCATTGTAGATACTTTATGCCTAACGATTAGATACAAAATTGTTTGTGGAGAAAATATGATGTGATTTAAATAATGGTTACTTGTTTGAATCATGCATGTCCCCCATTAATAAGAATTTTTTGTTTGCAGTATTCAAGTACCCAGTCGGAAAACACAATGTGTTCAAAGTCGATGGAAATGGTTTTAAGGAATGTGTCGTGCCAACTGCCAACGAGTCTTTGGCAACTGGATATGATGTGGTAACACTTACTACACCCGGAAAGAAATGGTACATTTGTGGTGTTGGAAAACATTGCGAGACAGGTGGAATGAAGTTGGTTATTAATGTTTTGTCTTGGTTACCGATACCCCCTATGCCGGCACCTATATCAGCACCAGCACCAGCACTCGGCCCTATACCGTCTGGAAAGGTTTTCATCGTCGGTGATGACTATGGTTGGACTCTCAACTTCGATTACCAAGCTTGGGCCAAAGGGAAGGAGTTCTTCGTCGGAGACAAACTTGGTATGTAAATCATCTATCTCTAAATAGTAATTGTGATCTATAAACAAGATCATAGTAGATACTTTATGCCTAACGATTAGATACAAAATTGTTTGTGGAGAAAATATGACGTGTTTTAAATAATGGTTACTTGTTTGAATCATGCGTGTCCCCCATTAATAAGAATTTTTTGTTTGCAGTATTCAAGTACCCAGTCGGAAAACACAATGTGTTCAAAGTCGATGGAAATGGTTTTAAGGAATGTGTCGTGCCAACTGCCAATGAGTCTTTGGCAAGTGGATATGATGTGGTAACACTTACTACACCCGGAAAAAAATGGTACATTTGTGGTGTTGGAAAACACTGCGAAACAGGGGGAATGAAGTTGGTTATTAATGTTTTGGCCAGCTGGTTACCGATACCACCTATGCCTGCACCTGTATCAGCACCTGCACTTGAGCCTGTACCGATTGGAAAGGTGTTCATCGTCGGAGATGATTATGGTTGGACTTTGAATTTTGATTACCAAGCTTGGGCCAAAGGAAAGGAGTTTGTTGTCGGAGACCAACTTGGTATACTAAACCATCACTAATCTTGATTTTTGTTTTTTATTTTTTAAAGGAAAAGAAAAAAAATACTTATATTGTCATATGAGAACCTCTGACCTAGGGGTGTAAATGATGCGTAGTGGCTCGAGAGCTACTCGAGATCGGATCAGTAAAAAGCTTGAACGAGCCGAACCTGAGCCCGAGCTTGAGCCCAGTCAGGCTTGGGTCCTGCTCGACTCGTTTACACCCCTACTCTGACCCGTAAGGTTCACAACAATATGAAAAGTCAAATTCACATTTTTCTTAAGAAAGAAACTTAGTTTTTATATAACAAACAACGAATTTCAATGTAGTTCACAAAACTTGGTTTGAAAATTTAACCATCAATTCATAGTTCTTTTTTTTCTTGGCTACTTTGTTTCTAACTAACTAATCTTGATGTAGTTTTTAAATACCCGACGGGGACTCATAACGTATACAAAGTTAACGGAACAGACTTCCAACAATGTACTATTCCGGTTTCTAGTGTACCTCTATCTAGTGGTTATGATGTGGTGACATTAGCTACCCCGGGAAGAAAATGGTACATTTGTGGTGTTGGAAAGCATTGTAAAACCGGAGGTATGAAGCTAGTAATCGACGTGCTTCCTCAATCAACATATCCGCCTTCCCCGAGTCCATGGGGCAACAAAGCTAGACGTTTGGGAAACAATCGAGTTCGTGGACTTGTGGCTTGAAAGCCTTTTGGGACTGTTTGTTTCTTGGTTATATTTCCATATTTATGTTGTGTTGGACACATTTGATGTCTTCTTTAGCTTATCATTTATAAACATTCATGTATTGCTTATGTTTCTAATTGTATTACACAATGAAGAAACGCAAATTTCATAGATGAAAAATAATATATAATTTTTTTTTTAAATATTTGGAAGTGCTGTTATTTTTGGCATGTTGATAAAAATATTAAATATACTGAAATAATTCATCTAAATTGATTAAATGTTAAGAAAATAAATAAAATGAAAAATGTCTTAAAATTAAATTAGGAGAGGTTGAAATCAGAGTAAAAAATGAATCAGTCCTTATTCAAATATTTAGTTTGACCTAACTACCACCACTAGCTGCCTCACCCTTGTGGTGTGATTAGGGGTGAGCATTTCGTGGTTCGGACCCACAAGAACCTTGGACCCGACCCACGAGAACCTTGGACCCGAACCTTTTTAAATAAATGGGTCGGTTTCCGGTTCCAGATTTATATGAATTATCGGTTCCGGGTCGGGTCGGTTCCAAACCCACGGTTCTAATATAAGAACCACAAGAACCGTTTGTATTTTAATTAAAAAATAAAAAAATAATCTTTTTTAGTCTTTTCACTATTCGTTTTTACGTTTTATTGTAATCGATTTCATGTAATGTCAATACAATATTAAAAATATTATTTATAATAATAACAATGTATTTTTCTTGAAATATTTTTCGGCTTAATGGATATGCATAGATGTGATATATTATATAATATATATTATATCCAAATTTGAAGTAAATATTTATATATATCGCTCTGATGTGTGCATGTATTTATTATGTATACATAACAGATTCACATAATGTTTCTATTGATGAGAATGACAAAATTGTTACGAAAACATAAGTCGAGAAAAGAAAAATGACTTTAAAAAAAAAAACTCATGGGCTATTGTTAGATTGTCCGTTGTGGAAGCGCGAATAGCACGACGCGAACGAGGTTTCGGCGCCCGTGCTCACCCCAGCCACAACAGCCCCACGCGAACAGTTCCGGCGCGAGCACAAGCGATGGTGGTCGCGTGGGTTAACAGGAAAAAAATGACCTTTGGTCGCGCTGTTGCTCACCTCCGGCCACAACGAGGTCAAGTGGCTGGATTAGTTGATAGTCACGTCGGTGGCTTGTGCACGTTCGCTCGCGCGTCCACAACGGACGACCTTAGAACCATATGGAGGAATTCTTTTACGAGCATGGTAAAAGAATAGGAACACGTAAATCCTCTAAAAGTGGCTATTGCATTAAAGGGTTCTAGAGGGTCAGACCCTTTGACCCGACCCATCAGAACCTTTAGGACCCGGAACCACATAGCCTTTTAAGGTTCGGTTCGTGGTTCCTAATTTCTACAATAAAAGGGTATACGGTTCTGGTGGGTCCGGGTCGGGTCGGGTCGGTTCCGGACCCTTTGCACAGCCCTAGGTGTGATGGTAATGTCTTGAGGTTTTAAAGAGGGTTTGAAAGTTTAAGCGTAGGAAAAAAAAAAGTGGCTGTATTTAAATGGGATAAAATAAGGGGTATAAAAAATAAGGAAAGAAATTAGCCGTTCCCAAAAAAAAAAAACCCATCACCACTAGCTTTGTCTAACTCGATAGTCAATACCCGACTATCAACCACTATTACACCGTAGCTTTATACTTGTAATTTTGTTTTTCCCTCGTGTTCCTAAGGTCATATTTATGGGGCACCATTGGTGCCACACCACCACCGATTAGATAGCGAACACTGATCCAGGTGGGGTGGAGGCTTTGGGAAATGTGTGTTATCAAGTAGAAAAAGAAACGTTGCATTGCATAGGAAAACGTGAGGGGCGCGGGACATGGGACCACAATAGAAGGGCGTCATTAGAAGAAAGTAAATAAGTGCTTACATAGTGTTTATGTGGCTCCATCTTTTTTCCCCAATGGGCCTTCAATATATAGTCTACATACCACATATCCTAAATATAAATTTATGAAGTTAAATAAATAAAACATATTCAAGCACTTCACAACATGGAAGAATGAAGAATTCTTATGTATGCATTATATGGGAACAGAAAAACTGTAAAGGTTACTAATCTTATAAACCACCCACCAGAGATATGTTTTTTACACTATATGGTAATGAATCTACTTCTATGGCAACCGTTGTTTCATTATAGTATGGTAAATGTCTTTTTCAATCTACCATAGACATAAACCACTTGTAATTAATTTTTAATTTAAATGTCATTTTCAATCCTTTTAAATGTCATATGAGAAATAAATATCCTTATCAATCATTTTTAATTATTGTACCACAATGACATAAAATACAAGACAAGTCAAAATCATCTTTTGTAATTGTGAACCCTCACTTCCTTTAGCCACCTAATTCCCCAAACTCTCTAAAATCAATGACCAAATCAAAACAAACAATAGTTGTAATCGTAAATCACATATGTAAATAAACCCAAAATATTTCATGTACGAAACCTAAAGTTTTATAACTGGCTAAAATAAATGTGAAAGAAAAAAAAAAGATACATGTTTATAAATAAAAGGATAAATTGTAAAATATAAAAGTTTTGTTACGAGTGATGAAAAGTAAAAAAGTTTTATGTAGCTAAAAAGTAAACAGTAAAACATGTTTTATTCTTATAATTTATTTTAAATTAATAGTTTAACAAATGGTTTAGCGAATTCAAAGAACCGCACTCTGTTTATAGGAGTCCACGGAAGACGGGGGAAGGGGCACAAGCCCCGTGTAGTCTAAACACCGGAAACGCCAAGCCCAAAGTAGCCTTAAACCAAGAACCTCACTATTTTACCATACCCACCAATCACACACAACCCATGAGATTGTTCCCCCAAAAAAAAAAAAAAAAAAAAAAAAAAAAAAAAAAAAAAACAACAACCCAGCTTTTCTTCTTTTTCTTCACCATTTTACCATACCCACTAAACCGATTTTTCAAGCCTATTGCAAGCCCCATGGCCTTAACCGAAGGTGCCCTGTGCCCCCTAAGGGCAGGGATACTGTGCTTAATGAGGAACACACCTCAAGCAGTTGCCACGTTGACTACCCGTTGAACTTGAAAACCAGTTGGAGCCAATGGTGGAACCGTTCGGGTACCAGCCTCCCACCACTCACAGACCCCCTCCCCTCTCCTCTGCAACAAACACACAATCCCACATGCCTCACCTCATGCCAGACGAGACCACCACCCAAACACCCCTATCCGATGGAGCAGTGGTGTTGTGGCACGAGTAGGGGGTAACCAACCCGACTATGTACCCGCTCCGCTGCCCTAAAGAACAAACTAAGGTGTACATGATTGAATGTTGGTTAAGGCAAAGAGAGTTTAAAGATGGTTTCCCTCTCCCTAAAAAGATGATATCACCCCACTTACCAATCGAGTTGTGCTCACACCAATTATATTTAGCGAGTCATGTTCGTGTTAACCCAATTAAAAAATCGAGTTACATTATTAACGTCTCTCAACCCAAAACTAGATTATTTTCATTTCTTGCAACGACTTTTGCTCCAATAACTTTATGCAATCTCCCTACAAATAAAAGAACCAAACATACCAAAAAACAGTCACATAAAACCCTTCTTAACAACCTTTGTTCCCTTTTCATTATATTTCTCATACATCAACTTTTTTACCACGGGTAAAAAAACCCTAGTAGGAAGAAGTAACTATAAAAAAAAGTAAAAATAAAAAAATATGAAAAAAAATACCGGTTCTTTCTAAGAACCATCCATATACAGACATAGTTCTGTAATAATAAGTGGACAAAATTTCCTTTTTTACCCCTTGATTTAGGATGAAATTACTTTATTAACCCTTAAGCAGCAGCAACTGCATCAGAATGGAAAGAGTATTTTTTAGAGGTGGTTTTGTTTGGTGAAGTTTCAGTCTGTTCTTTCTTCCTTAAAGCTCTCATTGAAGAAGAAAGATGTTTGGTTTTCTCTTTGGCTTCGTCAATGTCTATCTGCTCTGCTCTACACTCTTCACTACAGAATGGTGTGTCCCCTCTGCATAATTATCAAGAATACAGATCAGAAATGGAAATGCAAAATCTAGGAATATTTCGATAAATATATTCTGATTAAATCTCACTGATCGATGAGAAAATTGTTAAAAATCTTTAAGATTTTATTTATAGTAAACGAGTTGAGCTCGACTTATACGGTATAAGTCGAGGTCAGCTCGTTTATTTTTTATCTAAACATGCTTAAACAAAAGAAATTAAAAAAAAAGTTACTCCTTCACATCTAATGTCTAATATTATACTTATATATAAAATACATACACTATTTAAATAATCATGATCTTTTATATTATTACAAAAAAAAAAAAAACCTATATTGTATAAAATTAATTAAGTGAATCTAGATGTGAATAAAAAGCCCTGCAATTTTCCCTTTTCAGTGATAATATCTTAAATCAGTCAGATCATCTATAACTAGTAACAAATTAATATAAAAAAAATAATAATAACTAATAAAAACCCCAAAATTCGCATCAAATAGATCTTCAATTGACACACAAAAATAAACAAAAAAACAAACATAAAAATTAAAACAATATTGCATCAATCAACATACCTGTACATGAAGATATCTCTGTTATGACCCAACGGTTTCTTACAAAGAAAACAAGCATCCAAAAAATAAGGCTGTTCATCAAATCTCCCAACAACATTAACCCTTCCAGTCACAGATCTAGGAGAACAAGCATACGACAGGTTTCCAATACTCGCTTTTCTCGGTGAGTACAACGGTCTGGATATCAGGTGCTTATCCTCCGACGAAGACGACGGAGATGACAATAACCCACTTTCAAAATCCGATATTGATGCTAACCCATTATTTACTTCAACGAAATAAGGCCTTCTGGTGGTTAAAGACTCCATTTTTGTTGATTTTAAGGTTTTGTTTGGGTGTACGGACGGCGGAGATACGGTTGTGGTACGGTGGTGGAAGGTGGGTGGAGAGATTGTGGAGGGAGGAGGTGGGGTTTATAAAGAGGTGAGGTATAGGTTGGGGTGGGGTGGGGTGGGGTAGGGTGGGGTAGGGTAGGGGTGGGATGGTGCAGTATAAACCATGGGAAGAAGAATCTATTGGCTGATGGAAGACCGCCTTGTATTGGAATTATTATTATTATTTATTTATTTATTTATTATTATTAATATTATTTTATTATTATTTTAACACGTGTCATTGCTAGTATCTTTTGTGATCTTTATGTAATCTCATAAAATATTTTTGGTTACAATAGTTTACGGTGTTGTATTAATTAACTAATGGCACGCAACAATGATTAAGGCTGAGAGGGAGTATTTTACCAGGGAGGTATATTAACGGTTGATTTGCAAGCAATATTCTGAATTATTTTAGTTTTTTTATTTGTATTTTTTAATGGTAGATCGTGTATAGTACATAAATTATTGTATATAAATTGTGAAACAATTTGAAAAAAAGGTATTTAGGAATCATATACCTCCTAATTAGTATTCATATACCCTGATTCACATTACACATCAATAGAATACTGTCACATACTCCAAAATGTGATGTCACACCCCTAAAATGTGATGTCACGTAGTGTATAAAACCCGTAACCCTTTAAAAAATGTAGAATGGTATTAGGGGGGAGGGGCACTACCCGTAAGGTTTTTTATTTTACTGATTTTTTCAATCCTACACTGCAACATTACTTCACTGAAACATTATTTTGGAACCAGCACTTCACTAATTCGTTTATTTACTTATCATTTAAGCTAGTATGTGAGCCCGCGCTTTGCGGCAGTGTCATAGGAGAATGGTGGTGTGGATGTATTTGTAATCCCGTATGTTGATGAATTAATATTATACCATTTAGGCTTTATTTTAAATGACGATATAAATTAGCAAGCAACACAATCAAGTAAACATGTTTAGAGTTAAAAGTTAGCTTTAAATATAATATGTTGAATATAAAGAGAATTAAATTTGTTACATGGTGTACTGAAGAGTTAACATAGACCATGCATACTTTAATCTAAATGGCATTGCGGCGGTGATGTGGTGAGAGTTCAATCGACATCGCACACTATGACAAAATATAAACAAAACAAAAAAAAGTAGTTACATTAACCAAAATAATATTTACATACGTTTAGTTCATTGTAGTTGTGGCCCGGCTCTAAACATCAAAACGTAACTACGAAAAAAATACGCTATAATTTGAATAAATCATGATTATACATTGATATACCGTGCCAAAAAATCAACATCAAAATTCCAATAAAAATAACCATATTATTAATTGCATGTGATAATACAGGATTTTAACACTAATAAAACAATAATAAAATCTTAATATTATAAAAAGAATATATCAAACCACAAAGGCACAGATCCGAATAAGAACTGTATTATGAATTTTGGAATCGTTTAGTGAATTCAAAATAAAGGTTAGACTTTCACTAATTAAGAAGCATAAGTTTATGGTTTGATTTAATGGCGGTTAACACGATTTATAAGTTTATGGTTTGATTTAATGGTCGTTAACATGATTTAATATTCCTTTCAAAAAAAAAGAACATGATTTAATTTAAGTTTTCAAAAAGTCTCTTATGATATGTAAAATTTGATAGTCATTCATCATCTAATTAATTTTGATTAGAGTGAATAATTATTTGCGTTCCTGTGTTATAGTGGTTTTAACTACCTGAATCTAAACTTCAAAACTTTAACTACTTGAGTCCCTAGCTAAAAATTAACTAACCATTTGAGCCCAAATTGCTAACTCCATCCATAAAGTCTGTTAGTTTTTTTGTGAAAAGACAAAAATGCCCTTGTATACATATCTTTTATTTTTTTAAATAAGTAGGAGTATTTTTGTCATTTCATACAGATTTAACAAACTTAGTTAACGGAGTTAGCAATTTGGACTCAATAGGTAGGTTAATATCCAGATTGGGACTCAAGTAGTTAAAGTTTTGGACTTTGGATTCAAGTAGTTAAAACCACTATTAGACAGGGACTCAAATAATAATTCACTCTTTTGATTAAATTTCACTTAATTAATTTTTTAATATTCATATATATGGAAAAGATCAATTTGCCCTCTTACTAACTTCATTAAGTTATTGTACCATATGAAAAAAGTGTTATAATTACTTAAATTTTGTTGGTATCCTTCTATAGTGCTTTATAATATAGCATAAATATTTTGTACATGTAAAATATGTTAACTAAACTATGTTAACATTATATTTATTTTTTCAGTTTTATTATATGCAAATTGTTTAGTTAAATTTTAATTATTAGTTTTTTCTAACATATCTGTATCATGTGACAAAGTAGTTATCTCTTTTAATCTTTATTTTAACATCGTAACTCTTAAATAATTTAATCCAACCATTATACTTTGAAAAAACTACTTAATACAAATTGTAGGCAACCTTTAGATAAGTATTTAACCTTATTAATAATTTCTTTAACATAGAATAATGATTTACATAAATAGCAAGGTGTAGGCAACCTTTAGAGCTTTTACGTTCATACTTTATAGTAATGTGCATTTAACCATTTCATTCAATATTATAAAAAATGTACAAGATGCTTTTGCAAATAGGGGTAGTATTATAAGAATTTTCATAACATCTTGGGTGTGAGGCAAGAAACTCTTCATATGTCATCTTAAAAATCATTTAAAATTACTATTGTAGCCACTTTTGGCTATTTATAATTATAATGTAGTATAGATATAGATAAATAATATATATTTAAAGTTTTCTTTTTTATATAAATAAATGTATGAAAAAATTACGCCGTTAGTCCCTGTGGTTTCCCTCCAGTTGCAATGTCAGGTATTAAGGTTTTATTGTTTCACATTGGGGTATTAAAGTTCTAATTTGTTACAATGTAGGGGATTAGGCACTAACCCCGTTTATAATTAACAGAGTTGACCCTCACGTGATCTGCACGTGAGGGTATTTTCGTCTTTTTATCTCCTAAACCTTATACCCATAATATTAATAAAAAATACATAACAATTCAAACACATTATACCTGGAGAACGAGTAAACCTTTCATCTCCCACGATTTACGATCATCAGTTAGGTCAAAATGTTAACTGAGTGGATTATCAGAAAGCCTGGAGACGAGTATCATAAAGACGTTTATGGTAATATGTTGTTTTAGTAATATTCCTTTGATTGTAAGCTATGAAAAAAATACGATTTTTATTAAAAATCTTAACTTTGCAGGTCTTTATGAAGAATTGTTTTGCTTGAAGATTTATTATGGTGGAGTGTTTACTGCATTTCCTGATACTGATTATCTGAATGGTAAGTGTGATTATGTTGATTTGCTAAACAGGGAGCATTTTAATATAACTCAGATGAATGAAATTGCACAAGCACTTGGGTTTAAAGATGTGGGTCTTCTACACTATCATTATGTAGTTCCTTATCATGATTTAGATTTTGGTTTAAGAACAATACGTACCTATAGTGATGTACAAGGTTTGTTGAGGCATGTGGTCAGTCATAGGGAAATAACTGTTTACATTGAAGAAGGGGCAAGCATGGTAGGGATAAAGCCTAGAACACCAGTAAAAAAACCTACTGATAACATAGATGTAGGGGAATCACAAGTTATAGATGTTGTGTTTGAAAGCCTTTTTAGTGAAGTTATGAATCCTGAACCCAAGTTGATAACTAATGGAGAAAATGAAGTTCATGTGCATGAAAATGAAATAGTAGATGAAGTTGATGTGCATGTAGTAGTTGATGAAGTGGATAGGAAAGGAAAAACAAAAGTTGATGAAACAGTAGTACCTAAGTTCTTAGGTCCTCAAGTTGAAATTGATGTGAATGAAATAGTTGATGTTGATAATCAGATGTTTGAGGTTGAGGTTGATATGTCAAACTTTGATGGTAAGAACATACTTGGTGACACAGAAGCAAATGAAATTCCTGCACATCATAATGATGATGAATATGAGTGTTTAAGTAATGATTCTTTTGGGACCTCTGACTCAGAAGATGGTGGTGGGTTAAGGAATAAGGCAATAAGAAGGTTAAGGAAAAATGCAGAAAAAGGGAGTCAAAAGTGTTTGTTCCATGTTGGGCAGAAGTTTGGGGATAATAGTATAGTGAAGAGGTTAATAAGGAAGCATGCAATAGAAACTAGGAGGGAAATTTGGTTTCAAAGGAATGATCAAGTTAGGGTCAGGGCAAGTTGTAAAGGGCTAGTTCCATATTTTGATGACACTGCTGGGTCAAGTAATCAGATTGTAAAAGCAGAGTGTGTAAAACAGGTTAAAGAGCAAAAGAGCCAAAAAGATGGTGGTAGGAAGACCAAAGAAGACCCTACTAAATGTCCATGGTGTGTGTATGTTGCAAAAGTAGGGGATCAACCAACTTGGCAGGTTATCACATATAACCCACAACACAGGTGCCTTCAAAGCAGGTCTGTGAAGCCTTTTACTGCTAACTGGCTTTCTAAGGAGGTTATCCAACAACTGGAAGCAAATCCTAACATACCTGTCAAGGCTATACAAGACCAAATGCAGAAGAAGTATCAGATGGGAGTATATAAAATGAAGGCTTTCAGGGCTAAAGCAGAAGCTGTAAAACAGGTTATGGGTGATTACAGTCTACAATACAGGGTGTTAAGGGATTATGCACTAGAGTTGATGAGAACAAATCCTAACACAACAGTGAAAATTGATGTTGAGCCTGAGGTTAATCCATCTTCTGATACTAGAGTATTTAGGAGAATTTATATATGTTTAGGACCATTGAAGGAGGGTTTCAAAGCTTGTAAAAGGGAGATAATAGGATTGGATGGAACTTTCATGAAGGGTCCATTTCCAGGACAGTTGTTGACAGCTGTAGCTATGGATGGGAACAATGGCTTGTATCCTATTGCTTATGCAATTGTGGAAGCAGAGACAAAAGCATCATGGACTTGGTTTTTGGATATCCTTAAAGATGATTTGGATGACATAGTAAAAACCAATTTAACATTCATATCAGACAGACAAAAAGGCCTAATCCCAGCCATAGAGGACCTATTCCCTAGAGCTGAACATAGGTATTGTTTGAGACATATCAATCAGAATATGCAACTTCAGTTTAGGGGTCAGGCTTTCAAGGAACAATTGTGGGCTATAGCATCTGCAACTACAGTTCAAGAGTTTGAAGATAAGATGGTGGAACTACAATTAATGAATCCTGAATGTCATCAATGGTTAAGGCAGATTCCACCTAAGCATTGGGCAAGAAGTCACTTTACTGGTAATGTGTCATTAGTTTCTTGTTTAATTTATTTCCAAAAAATGACATATATTTGGTTTTATGCAGGTAGAGCAAAGACAGATGTCCTTTTAAACAATTTATGTGAATGTTTGAATGGGAAGTTGATTGATGGTAGGGACAAGCCTATCATAACAGCTCTAGAGTTTGTTAGGGAATACTTGATGAAAAGGATAGTTAATGTCTGCAAAGTAATTGAGAGGACTGATGGTGTGCTAACTCCCAAAGTCAGTGAAAAGTTTGAAGAAATTAAGCAACATGCTTCAAAGTTGATTGTAAAATGGCATGGTGGTTCAAAATTTCAGGTTTCAAACTCTGGATATAATGAAGAACAATGTGTTGTAGATGTGGTGGACAAGACCTGTTCTTGTAGGAGATGGGAACTCACAGGCATCCCTTGTAAACATGCTGTGGCAACTAATTGGGATATGGCACTACATGGTACAAAGGTTGACATACCAGAGAAATGGGTGGACCCATGTTATTGGCTAAGTACTTGGAAAGAGGTTTACTCACATAAGATAGGGCCCATCAATGGAAGAAGAATGTGGCCTAGATCTCAGTGCCCATCTAAACTACTTCAGCCAATATATCACAAACCAATTGGCAGGCCCAAAAAAAAGAGAAGGAAGGATGCTTTGGAGAAGGAAGATGCTATGGTGAAGGGTAACAATCTGAGCAGAAAGGGAAAGACAACAACTTGTGGAATATGTGGGAACAAAGGACACAACAGAAGGGCATGTAGAGGGCAAGGTGGTGCAACAACAGCTGCAAAGAAGAACACAACTAGGAAGCCTGCTGTTAAGAAGACAAGTGCTCCAAAGGCTGCTGTTAACAAGGCAAGTGCTCCAAAGGCTGCTGTTAAGAAGACCACTAAGAAGCCTGCTGCTGCACATGGTGAACCTTCAAGACCAGGAAACAAGAAAAGAAAGGCTGCTAATTGAAGATGTTTTGGTTTAATGTTTTGGAAACCTTTGTTTTAGTTTGTGTCTGTTGACTTTAAGTTTGACTTGTTTTTTTTAATGTTTTGGAAACCTTTGTTCAGATACAAGGTTGAAACATGTTGGTTTAATGTCATTTGAACCTGTTTTGGTTAATATCTTATATATCTACTTTTGTTTTGAGAAAGAGTTGTCAAATGGGTCAAATATGGCTGATTCTTTAATGGGTCAAATGTACTTACAATATGGCTGCTAGTGTAACAGTTTACATTCCTTCTTTAATGGGTCAAATATAACACTACAATACACACAATATACTTGTTTCCATAATATTTTCATTATCATAACAAGTTCACAAACATTACAATACCAAAACTAACTCTCAATACATCATTACAGTTACCAAAATATGAGAGTTGTTTACATTATAACCTACCACAAAAGACTAGCAAAAGATTAGACTACCTAAGTTAACTGTTGATCAACCACCACAAAAGACTACCAGATCAACCACCACAAAAGACTACCAACCCAAACCTTCTACATATACAGACATGCAAACACCACCACAAAGAACATCCAACTGAGAATCAACCACACATCCCTCTTCTTAACATCCCTGGCATGACTTTTTTTGAGATCCTTAACTGTTTCATTCATTTCTTTCAGAGACTGTTCATACACTGCCACATCCTCTCTCATAACCTTCACTTTCATCTCAAGAACATTCTTTGAGTTCAGTAGCCCTTTAATGATGTTGGTGGTCCGATTGCACAATGGAGGCTCAACCCATGAAAAAAAAGAACATCTTGAACGCTGAAACATATAATGTACTACCATTAATACTCATCCGATCATCAAATAGACAAAATGTGTTATTAAAATCGCCTAATTTTTAGGGTTTAAAAAAAATACCTCAGCAGAGCATGTGTAGAACTGACGACCTGGATTCTGTTCAGTCCACGACGTTTTGATTGCAGCTTGCCTTCCACATCTGCAAAACACCATTTTTTTTGGATGATCGTCGTTGATGATCGTGATTGTGATGATTGTGTTTGTGGTTTTGAAACAGGGGACTGATCAGCATTAATAAGGAGAGGTGATAGGATGGTGTATGAACGTTGGAGATAAAAGGACGAAAATACCCTCACGTGCAGGTCACTTGAGGGTCAACTCTGTTAATTATAAACGGGGTTAGTGCCTAATCCCCTACATTGTAACAAATTAATACTTTAATACCCCAATGTGAAACAATAAAACCTTAATACCTGACATTGCAACTGGAGGGAAACCACAGGGACTAACGGCGTAATTTTTTCTAAATGTATAAACAAACATGTTCACCACCACCATCTCAACTATCATCACCTGCATGTTTCCCCTCCACGCCACCACCTCAACTATCATCATCACCACCATCTGTTATTATCACCACCACCCCTAAAACTCCAACCAAGAAAGTTGGGAAGCGTCACCGAACAAGAAAGTTATTCATGAGATCATTAATGTTTACGAAGATGGGTTGGTTATTGAGAACAAGAAGAACGGTGGCTGTGGTGGCATGGTGGTGATGGTTACAGATGGTGGTGGTGATGGTTATAGATGGTGGTGATGATGATAGTTGGGGAAACGGTGGTATAGAAAGAAATAATATTTTATTCTAATTCACGGGTTCACATTCGTTAGTTATAACTAGTGATGTACAAATCGGTTTTTTTAGTCAAACCGAACCGGTTTTAAAACCGGTTTCGGTTTTTTTCTTAGTTCAAAAACCGGTTTTTCCTCAAACCGGTCCGGTTTCCAAACCGGTTTTTAGCACCGAAGACCACCATTGATTGGAACCGATTTGGGTCGGTTTTAAAACCGGTTTTTTTTGCCAAACCGGTCATCCAAGAATCCAAATACACTGTCAAAATCGGTTTTTCCTCAAAAACCGGTTTTTTTTTCCAAACCGGTTTTCCTCTTAAACCGGTTTTCAACCCTAACCGGTCCACAAATTGCCCAATTGAACCTAAACCGGTGAATCGGGTCGGTTTCCCATCGGTTTGAAAAAAAAAACCGGTTTTTGCAGAACCGGTTTTCCGGTTTTTGGATCGGGCCGGTTTGACAAACCGGTTTTTTTGTACACCTCTAGTTATAACCAACAAAAGGTCTATTGGACCCATACCAACACTACTGGTAGCGGTGTTACCGTGCTGGTAGTGGGGTACCCATGACCAAATCTAGTGGTGCCCCATCCCCCCTAAGTTTGTTATGGTACATATACGATGCCGGTACTTGGTTTAGGAAACGGAAAAGATATATCAAAAAGGATATTGACATGTGTTTAACATTAATTGGAAAGAGTATACACAAATCCCAGATGTTATTTAGTCGATCGGTTTGGTTCGCATGCTAAACAAATACCAGATGTAAAAAATTGATTAACATGTTTAAAGTTTTATTACACTGATTTGGGACAGTTTAGAGAGTAGAGGGGTTTCTGGAAAGTACATAGACCTAATTAAAGATATGTATGTTAGGACTGAGACTAGCGTTCGATCGCCTGTAGGAGATACTGAATCTTTCCCTGTAGAAGTAGGACTCCATCAAGGGTCTGCCTTGAGCCCTTTCCTGTTTGCGGTTGTTCTAGACGAGTTATCAAAGTCGATCCAGGAGACGGTCCCATGGTGCTTGCTTTTTGCAGATGATATTGTGTTAGTCTCTAAGAGTAAACAAGGTTTGAATGCGAGGCTATAGGAGTGGCGTTTAGCGCTAGAAAGTAAAGGTTTAAGGATTAGTCGATCTAAGACGGAGTACTTGTACTGTGACTTCAATGGCATGGGCAATGACGGGGACACTCAGATTACCATTGAGGGACAGGTGGTGCCACATGTAACTAAGTTTAAGTATTTAGGATCATTTGTACAAAAAGGATTGAGGGATAGATAGTGACGTAGCCCACCGCATCCAGGTTGGATGGTGTAAGTAGAGAGCAGCTACTGGGGTTTTGTGCGACAGAAGGTTTCCAACTAACTTAAAGGGGAAGTTTTATAGGGTAGCTATTAGACCGGCTATGTTATATGGCTCTGACTGTTGGGCAATCAAAAAAATGCAAGCACAGAAGATTGAGGCAGCTGAGATGAGGATGTTGAGGTGGATGTGCGGACACACACGGTTAGACAAGATAAGAAATGAGGTTTTAAGGGATAGATTGGGGGTAGCTAGTATCTCGGATAAAATAAAAGAGGGGAGATTGAGATGATTTGGGCATGTGAAGAGGAGACAGCCGACTGAGTCAGTTAGAGTGGTAGAAGATCTCACTGTGGAAGGGAATAGGAGTAGAGGCGGACCAAAATTGACGTGGGATGAGCGGGTTAGACAAGATTTACCGGGATTGCATCTCTCTGAAGACATGGTCTATGATAGGGGTTTATGGAGGCAAAGGATAAAGGCTAAGAACTATTAGGATATGGGAAAAAGACATTTTAGGCGTTTTGTAAGGGCTTACTTTTGTTTTCACGTTATGTGGATTTTACATGTTTGTCTTCCTGTATGTTTGTGTACAGGTTGTTTATGGTGGTATAGTGTGTATTCTTTCGATGTATTGCTTTCAATGTCTATGATGTTATCAGTAGTTGTGTGCGTATATATCTTCCTTGGGTGTGTGTGTATGTTTTTCGTTGTGTGTTTGAGCAGAGGGTCTCCTTGAAAGCGGTCTCTCTATCCTTAGGGGTAGAGGTAAGACTTGCCTACATTACACCCTTCCTATACCCTACTAATAACTTTGCTATTTGTGGAATTTTAGTGGGCTTGGTTGTTGTTGTTTAAAGTTTTATTACATCAAATTCAATTTTACAAAAGAAAAAACGTGATAACATTCAACACTTTATTTTGTCATCTTATGTGTATTACTGGTCCTTAGAATATGGTAGAATGATGCCAGAAAAGTTAACCACTCTTGTATTCTTCGTCGTGATATTGATTCATTTTTAATACCATTCGCATCCTTTTGTTACCATGATACCTAACATTTTTGTTTAAGTATTTTATGTGGTTATTGTAAACATCTACGGTAGGTGTCGATTTTGGTTGGTAGGTTCAAGATTAAAGTTTTATTTGGACCAGTTCTGACATAATAGTTAAGTGTTTTCTGAAATTTCAATTTGGGGTTGGTCATCTGAATAAAAATTGGAATAGTAATTATTTGGTGATCTTGTGCGGGCGTAAAACAACATATCTAACAACATTTTGGCATCAATTGGCAACCTTAAATTAACTCGAACAATAAGGCTATATGGTGAGGGAACAACCTCTCCTAAATGCCACATCGCTATCTCATTTTTCTCATTTTCTCGCCCAAAGTTTGGAAATGGTTTCCCTCATTCCCCCTTTATTTTTTTATTATTTTATTTAATCTATTTAATATTTTATATTATTAAAAAATACATTAAAATTATATATATATATATATATATATATATATATATATATATATAAGGTTTATGTAGGAAAATTATTTTTTATAAGAAGGGTAGGAAGTGTTTTGATCCGTTGGATGTTGAGATTGATGGTTGAAATTAAAAACCTATATGTGTTTAATTTTTGATTAATTGTTTATAGTAGTTGATGGCAAAATAATACAATCAGTGTTTTATTTAAGGGTACTATGATAATTGTGTGTGCTTTATTTAGAGAAAACCAATTTCTCTCTCCTATTAGTTTTGAAATCATTCTCATAATTCCTTAATTAATGCACACTAGTTTCTCTCTCGTATCAGTTTTAAAACACTTCTACTGTGTTTAGTTTCAATATAAAACATTCTTGATGTTATTATAAAACACTCCCGATGATATTATAAAACACTCCTTATTAATGTATACTAGGGGTGTAAACGAGCCAAGCCGGGCCCGAGCCTAACTGGGCTCGAGGTCGGCTCGTTATGGTTTTATGAAGCTTGAGCTCGAGCTCGGCTCGGTTCGAGCCTACAATCTTGAGCTCGAGCTCGAGCTCGAGCTCGGCTCGTTAGCAAAATCAAAAGCTTGAGCTCGGCTCGGCTCGGCTCGAGATCGCAAAAGCTCGGCTCGCGAGTGTTATTAAATGGGCCTATGAAATAAGGACTTGGCTTTGGAGATGTGGGCTATAAATTATAAGAGATATATAAATAACTTATAATTATGTTTGGGATCGTTTAGGCTCGTGAGCCCAATCGAGCTTTGTATCTAGGGCTCGAACTCGGGCTCGATAACTAAACGAGCCATATTTTAGGCTCGGGCTCGGGCTCGTTAAGGCTCAGCTCGTTCGAGCTTTTTACCTCGCCGATCCCGGGTAGCTCTCGAGCCGCTACGTGTCATTTACACCTCTAATGCATACTAGTTTCTCTTTCATTATAAAACACTCCTGACGTTATTATAAAACACTCATGATGTTAACCTTCTGCCATGACTTGAATAATCGAAAAAGTGATAGAGATGGGTTATATGTTTGGAGAATCGAACAAGTTTTTGGGCATTGATCAACTTATTTGATATGAATATCTTATAATTCTTATGAAAAATAATGAATAATTAGTTAATTTAGGATGATTAATCTTCATAAATATCTAGATGTTAGTTGCTAATTTAGTGGGTTTGTAATAAATAAAAAAAAAATGGACAAAGAGTCTACAATGCTCTTCATCTAAAGATTTAATCAAATTTGATTTAATGGTTGAAAATACGTCCTACACAAAACAATTTCCTACCAGATCCTATATATATATATATATATATATATATATATATATATATATATATATATATAGGGTAGGGATCATACGAGAACCAACTTTAGGGAGAGAACCAGAGAACCATTGTCAACACAAACAAAAAAAACCTAAAAACCCCACCTTCACCCCCTAAAAACCTAAACCCACCCACCTCACTCCCTAAAAACCTAAAGCCCCCATCCCCCACACCGCCCCAACCCCCCCCCCCCCCCCCCCAATTGTGAAATGCACATGTGCAGCTAACCCCACACCCCCTAAAAACCAAAACGCTCCATCCCATCCCCCCAAAAAGATACCCCCTCTTCCACCATACCAAAAAACTAAACCCTAAAGCTAAACTCATTAAAAAACTTAACTATAATAGTGAAATGCACATGTGCATGTAGTACAATTATCTTATTTTATAGTTTTATATAGGGTTTTTTTAAGTTTATTCACTAACAACCCCAAAAAACCTAACCTCATTCCCATCATACCTAAAAACTAAACCCTAAAGCTAAACCCATGAAAAAAAACCTAACTATAATAGTGAAATGCACTTCGCGTTTATTTAAAGATCATTGAATAAATTTTTTTCTACCTTATATATCATATCACGTCCATTTAAATGATCATTTCATTATGGCAATTGATAATTTATTCAAAAGTGTGCTCTAATAGTGAAATGCACATGTGCATACGGTATATGACGTAATTATGACGTAAAAAGGCCATTTTTTTGTTTTTTTTTATTTTTTTTGTATTTTTTTATTTTTTTTTCAGAAAGATTAACACTAAAAAACATTTTGGTGTTTTTACTTTTTTTTATTTTTTTAGGTTATATAATTTTTTTATTATTTTTTTTTATTTTTTGGTGGAGGGGTTTTTGTGTTCACACTTGGTTCTTTGGTTCTCTCCCTAAATAGTGGTTCTCAAATGATCCAAATCCTATATATATATAAGACACCCAACCACACATTCATCTTCATCACCTAGCCATCCATCACCTCCACCTTCGCCTCCACCATCCACAGCCACCTCCACCTCGGCCTCCATATTCATCTTCGTCAACAGCCACCATCACAGCCACAACCCTCGTCGTTCATCTCCATCATCCACAGCCACATCCACCGTCAACAGCCACCGTCCCCGCCACAATCTTCTCCTTCATCGTCATCACTGCTGCAACAATTTGATATATATATATATATATATATATATATATATATATATATATATATATAAAGTTTTAATTAAAAAAAAAGCCTCGAACGTTCCCTCCACGTGGGCCAATCATAACCTTCGGTGAAGACGGGGAAAATTGCCGAGGTCACCGAGATTTTTTTGGGAGGGCCGGTGTTCCCGATCGGTGGCCTTGCCACCATACTGTTTGGTCTAACAACAACAACATGCACATATATATTATATATAACACATCTAGGATATAATTGTATGTAAAAAGAAATTTGGAGTGAACTTAAAAACCTCTATTTGCTTCAACGTATATATTCTATGATCACATAACGTGTTCAAAACTTGCAGACCAAAACAATATTTTTTTTAATGACCAATCAAATATTATTCAATAACCTAGCAAGTTGTTGGCCAAAATTTGTACAAGACAAAATAACACAACCACAATATCACCACCAAGAAACAAGTAGCACAACATTACCATCACCCTGCATCAAAAACATTAAAAGATCTCCACCGATTCCAGGTTACCGACTGATCTTTGGATCTTTTTTTTCACCCTCAAGAAGCCCAAGACTTTAACCACGTCGACTACTGATGACGTAGGTAGCCCAAGGCAAAAAGTCTGATAACCATCACAAATATATGCTTGAAGCGTTGAAACCTTCAAAGGTTTAAACGACGAATAACCACAGACCAAAAGATGACCTGTCTTGTCACCTTTTCCTCGGCCAGCTCAAAGCAACTACCGTGTAAGCATTGCACAGCTCGGACCGCAGGTCCAAAGCCATTACCAACCTAAAGTGGCCTGTCCTCTTGTTGCAACATGGTCCAAGATAATATCCCTTCCTGAATTAGAAGACAACTCCTCTATATAATCAAGACCAGATCCACACATCTGATCCATCCCTGATTATTCCTCTTACACTCAATCTTCTATTCCTTTAGTCAACACACACGTGAGGAGTCTATCTCCATCACATACACACGACTCTCAAGTCTTGACAATTCTGGTATTGAGTAACACTCAGACCAGAATTCCAGCACTAACAAAAAACATATTATCTTGAACCTCCTTCTACGTTTTGCAACGTAGGAGGACACCATGACCTGTGTTTGGTAGATCGGAACCCTTGAACCCCTGAACCCCCTTTTGTGACTCAGAACTAATGTTAGGCTATTATTTGTTGTAGCAACAAGTTGGCGCCCACCATGGGGCTGCGCCATTGTTTCCTTAAAATTTATCAGTTGTGTAGCTCCGACTTCCTAACATGTCTGATCCCGAGTCTCAAGAAGAGGTGAACCAGATCTCACCGAGCACAGATCAAGCTTCTCCCAACAGATCTGTGTCGTTTTCCACTCCTGGAAGTACCCCTGCTAGTACCCCCAGCTCCACCGACTCACCCTGAGTTCACTATCTTCCAAACTCCACCCCCTACACGTTCAGGGGTGATGTCTCCTCTCCCTAATGACATGCAAGGTCCTCAACGTGCAGATCTGACCCCAGAAGGAGTTGCTAGTAACTTCCTACAGCTCAGATCTCTCTTAAACCAGCATGTCATGAGGGAAAGAGAAAAAGGAGTCCGCATCCGGCTAGACTACAACAAGGAGGAAGTATCACTTTTTCCTGGACCACCCCTTCCACTCACTAGCCGACCTAGTCAGCGAACTGCCTTCCGAAGCTATGAAGCAGGACCAAGCAACAGGTTGCCTGTCCATCAGACAACCATGCCTAGTCCTACTGCTTTTCCTCTGTTCACTACCCAATCCACCACCGCTGGTGCACCCATCGGGCATGAACTCACCCTGGATCAACTCTTACAATCACCCATTGCCAGTGTCCCACCACCGGATGCCACCTCATGGGCTCAGGCCATGGCTACCCTACCTATGGCCCGAAATGCCTCCTTGAGTGCACCCATGGTAGCAAGCAATGTAGCGGCAAATGATAGCCTTCAAGGCTTCAACCTCATGCCCTACATGATATCTCAAACGATGGCCCACTTCCCCTGGCAACAGCTCATCAGTCAAGTTATTGCTGCTCAACAAGGGAACACTAACAGAAGTAGTGATAGGGTGGGACACACTACCCACCAACCATACAGACCTAATAGCCTATCCTGTTTCTCTCGGGAAATAGCAGATTATGAATTCCCAAACAAGTTGAAGATGCATGCTCACATCAGAACCTATGATGGCACCGATGACCCCGAAGACCATCTACAGATCTTCTCTGGAGCTGCTTGCATCGAAAAATGGGGTGACCCCGAATGTTACCTCATGTTCATGCAGACTCTAGTTGGATCTGCCTGGATATGGTTCAATGACTTACCTGCCGAAAGCATCAAAACCTTCAATGATCTAGGAAAAGGATTCCTAGCTAACTTCTCATAGCAGAGACGTTGTGTCAAGGATGCAACGGTAATCTTTCAGATCAAGCAAAAGGATGATGAAAGCCTGTGACATCCGTCACTTTTTCATTATACATATATATATATATATATATATATATATATATTTATATATAATAATAATAATAATAATAATAATAATAATAATAAAAATAATGATAATAAAAATAGAAATAAAAAAAAATCAGATTTTATATACATTTTTTTTAAACCAAACCCATTATCAACCATAACCAAACCCAAGCCCACCTCCCTTTTTCCTTTACACTTACTGAAGCCCAACAATGCCCGGCCCAATAGCTCTGCAGCCCATCAACAAACCAGCCCAAACCCCCTCCCTCTCCTTTAACCTATTAAAAACAAAAATAAAACAAAACTGCCTTACCCGGGTCTCGAACCCGAGTCACCACACACACGAGCACACGCACGAACCAGCTGGGCCACAACCCTTTAGTTGGTTTAATCCCAACCTAAATTATATTTAACCCCTTTTAATCTGGCCTCTTCTTCCTTTCCCTTTGTCGCGAAACAGCAGCAGCAGAGAAAGAATTTTTTTTCTTTCTTTTCTTTTTTTTTTGACCATTCATTTGATTCCATAACCAAGGTTTGACCAAGGCAACGTGATTTCCGGCCTTTATTAACTGGGATTCACGCGTATTGATTAGCAATTGATACATAATTATACAAATTCGCGAATGAACTTTAATGTATAGTCAACCCTACCATTTCTTTGATTCTGTAACCCACACTATAAATTGATCGTCCACAAGCCTTCACAACTCGCTCATACATCTTCCTTAACCTCCAATTTCTCTGAATCATCATCTAAACTTGTCAATCGTTCGTGGTTTGACTTCAAGTTTTGACCAAACAATCGTGCACGAAACAGACTTGTAAGTATAAATTTTTTAGTGGGTTTTGATCTTCGGCATCCACACATCAATAACCCTAAGGTTAATTGGGTTATTGATGTGTGAATCGAACAATTGCAAAATCTAGGGTTTGTTCTTATTAAATTGGGGAAGAACACGATTTTTAACATGATATATATATATTAAACGGGCTGGAACAAAACACAACCATGGTCTGGACCAAGTGGTTGTGACTGGAGCCTTGTGAACTGGACCACAGGGGTTCGAATCCCACCCCATACATTCTTTTTTTTTGGGCTTTTCAAGTATAAGTTTAAATTATATATTTATTCATTTTAATTATTTAAAATACTTATAAGCCTTCAAAAATTCCCAAAATTTTACATAATGATGTTCATGTCCTGAATATTATTATTCAGATTTTTATATCCAGAAATTTATTTATTTAATATATATAATAAATAAATCAAGTTTATTCCATTTTATTTATAAAAATCCATAAAAATATCAAAACGATCTTATTAATTTCCACAAAAATTATCCTAAGTTTTTATAACTTTAAACTTTTCAGAAATGATTTTTATTACTGAAAAATCATTTATTTAGTATTTTTAATCAATTTTTGTTAATTTTAATCATAATTAAATCATAATAAATTCAATTTTTATTATTTTTGCACCAAAATTTTATACAATTTATTTTTAAATATTTAGAACAGAAAAATGATTTTTAAAACTATATTTCTTTAATTTTAGTATTTTTGAATATTAAAGTTAAAATTTTGACAATTTGTGATAAATAGATTTAAAAATCTATTTTAAAGGAAATAATTTTATAAAAATTATTTTTTTACACTTTAAACACATTCTTGTAACCGTCTTAAGTTTAAATTTCATAAAAAGATTTTTAGTTATTTATTTACTAAATTTCTCTCAATTTGCATATTTTTAATATTAATCAAATAAACGTTTATCCCCAAATTCGAAACCCTAGAATTCCATGTATCCTAGAGTTATTCCTTACACATTATTAAATTCTTTAGGTTGATTCTTTGGAATATTTCCAACGCATATTTTGTTGTCCAGTTCCATTACAAGCTATTACGTAAACAGTGAGTACTTCCTATTCCCTTTTTGCTTTTATTCATTTTTGGGGTGTTACATGTACACTATTACAAATTACAAATACAAGTTTACATTTTCAAAATACAATTCTAGTACTATGTGCATTTGCTTACAACGTGCTTTATGCTTAGACAATACATGTAGAATACATTTGTACTTAGTGAAATCATTAACATGGTACAAGCCGACCTTAACATTGGATAGCGCTATTTGGATTGACAACCCGCCTAGGTTGATTCTCCCCCTTTTTCATCGGAGAATCCGTGGCCATTGTTAAGTTATCATCCATTTATTGGTTGAGTACACTACAGTTCATACAGTACATTATACAGTCACAGGGTTGATTTCGCTCATTTGTATGATACATGGTTTACATATTTGCACTGTAGCTTGCACTTGAATTGTATAACTTTTTAACCTACTATATATATCAAATCTAGGAATGCTCACCAACATTTCATATGTTGACCAAACCTATTTTTGTACATGTTTCAGGTGCAGTTTGATCTAGTGCTTTAGCAAGAGACATCTAGTGTTTTATTTAAATTCAGTTATTTCAATATTTACATTTCATTTAGACAATGTAATTTCCTTTTCCCTGTAAGACAATCTTGATTATTCAATAATATTTACATTTTAGTACCATGAGCTTTTGAACAATCGTCACTACGTGGCACCTCGATGATTCCGCCATCGGTTGGGGTGTTACAAAGCCTGAGAAACTTCATTGAAAGATATAGGAAGGAAGGCCTCACCTATGTTAGTGCAGATGAAAAAATGAAGGTTGCAGGGTTCATGAACGCCATCAACTCGAAATACCTCATAAGAGACTTTAACAAAAGTCTCCCACGAACTCTTGAAGAAGCCCTAGAAAGGGCTGAAGCCCACATCCGAGGAGAAGAGGCTATAGACATCAAGGAGCAAAGAAAGAGAAACTCCACCTGGAGAAGCAACAGCCCCAGCAGAAAGAGGGGAAACTATGGAACTCACGATAGAAGACCCAGAGGGTCTGAGTCTCGAAGGCCGGAAAGCAGGAACCCTTCAAGCAGAGACAGAAATCTCAACTTCACAGTCCTCACTAAAACTCCTCAAGAGATCTTAGCAACAGAAGAAGTCAAACACACCTTTCGGCCTCCTCGTCCCTTGCCAAAAAGCAAAAGAAACGAAAACTCCAACCAATATTGTGAGTTCCACGAAGAAAATGGACATCACACCAACGACTGTTTCCAACTTAAGAAAAGAATTGAAGAAGCCGTTAAGTTCGGGGAACTTGCCCACTTGGTAAAAGGTGTAAAAGAATTCAGGTTTGACAACAAGAAAAAAGAAGTTGCTATGGTCACGTTTGAACAAGGAACGCCAAGTAAGCGTCAGAGGTTGGAAGCTTGGGAGCATCAAAGCATCTACTTTCCTCACACAAAAGAAGACAAACATTGTGATCCCGTTCTCCTTGAAGCATCCATTGGTTCAATGAAAACACAAAAGGCCTACATAGACATGGGAGCGGCTACAGAAATCATGTTTGAAAAATACTTCAAACTCCTGAGCCCTGAGGAACGCTCCAAGCTCCAACCCACAGAGGCCTCTATAAAAGGTATTGCAGACATACCCATCAAGCCCCTGGGAGAAATAACGCTTGATGTTAATTTCTCCGATGGGAAAACCCAAAGAACAGAACCTTTAAGCTTTATCGTCCTTAACCTACCATCCAATTATGATGTCATCATTGGCAGACCTGGAGTAGTGGTTTTTGACATGACCATCTCCATCAGTCGAAGGAATGCCAAAATCCCCACCAAAGATGGGATTGCAACCCTTCAAGCACCAACCACAGTGCTGGTAGTCAGCGAAGATAACAATGACCGAAACAAACTCGGCCTCAGTATCAACCCAGAGTATCCAGAACAAAGAATACGGGTTAACACAGACCTCCCAACCGAAACACTTTCGAAACTTGAAAGGCTATTGCGGAGCAATGTTGACATTTTCGCCCGGTGTCCTAGTGACATGACTGGCATCCCTCGAAGCATTGCTGAACATGAGCTTAGAATTCCCCCACATGTCAAACCAGTTGTACAAAAGAAAAGTAGTCTTGCCCCTAAACGAAGCAAGGCTGCATGCCAAGAGGTTGACAAACTGGTCGAAGCAGGAATCCTCCGAGAAGTCAAATACCAGTCCTGGTTTGCAAACCCAGTGATGGTCAAGAAGTCCGATGATTCATGGAGAATGTGCATAGACTTCAAAGACCTTAACAAGGCTTGCCCAAAGGATTGTTATTCTTTACCCGAGGTGGACTTAAAAATTGACTCATTAACAGGTTCCCCATATACCTAAAGATAACTTTTAAGCTAGTTCAATACCTCCAAAATTGTTATCCTTCACGTAAAGCATGCTTAAAAGTTAACTCTTTAACAGGTTTCCCCTTCAAGTGTTTCCTGAATGCCTATAAAGGTTATCACCAGTTACAGATGAAGGTGGAAGATGAAGAGAAAACAGCCTTTCATACTGACAAGGGCATCTTTTATTACCAAAAGATACCTTTTGGCTTAAAGAACGCAGGAGCCACGTACCAAAGGTTAGTTGATAAAGCGTTCGCTGAATAAATTGGCAGGAATATGGAAGCTTACGTGGATGATCTAGTCATTAAAAGCAAAATGGAGGAACAAATGCTTCAAGACATACAAGAAACGTTCAGCAACCTGAGAAAGATCAACATAAAGCTCAACCCTGTAAAGTGTTCTTTTGGGTTCGAAGAAGGAAAATTCCTGGTACATATCGTGGGAAAACAGAGCATAAAAGCCAATCCCAGCATGGTTCGAGCCGTCCTAAACATGAAGTCTCCACAAACCAAGAAAGAAGTAGAAAGCTTGAACGGCAAACTCGCTGCCCTAAAACGCTTCATGTCAAAACTGGCTGAAAGATCCTTACCATTCTTCAAAACTCTCAAGGGGTGCACAGAAAAGAAAAATTTTAGATGGTCAGAAGAAGCAGAGGAAGCCTTTAACCAAATGAAACAATATTTGGCTTCCCTCCCAACCATTGCAGCCCCCGAGGCAGGAGAAACCATCTCTGTCTACCTTTGTGTTACTGAAGAAGCCCTCAGTGCTATCCTCACCATTGAAAGAGACAAGGCCCATGTACCTGTTTACTTCTTTAGTAAAACTTTAAAGTTAGCAGAGGTTAAATACCCTCCTCTTGAAAAACTAGCATTTGCCCTAGTGCAAACAACCAGAAGACTCAGAAGGTACTTTCAAGCACACCCCATACAAGTGGTCACCGACCAACCCATTAAGAGTGTGCTTGAAAAACCTGAAACTTCGGGACGCTTGGCCAAGTGGGCCGTCGAACTAGGTGAACACAAAATCACCTATGTCCCAAGAAAGTCAATAAAAGCACAAATATTAGCTGACTTTATAGCTGAGATCCCAAAGGTGGAAATGTAACACCCCAACCGATGGCGGAAACATCGAGGTGTCACGTAGTGACGATTGTTCAATAGTTCATGGACTATAAATGTAAATTTTGATACATTGAATTGAATAATTTATTACATTAAAAGAAATTACAAGATACAAAATTCTAAAGTGGCAACTAAAACCGAAATACAATAAATCTCAAATCTAAGTCTAATTTCCAAAAGCTTAGAAATGATCTCATAAGAACCTGAAACATGTACGAAAATAATTTGGTCAATACAAAAATGCATTGGTGAGCATACCCTGTTTGAATACATATAGTAGAAAAAGAGTTTCGCAATTCACGTGTTATACTGTCTACAATTTAGTGTTCAAGCTATGTACAAATGCTACCCAAAATCAAACCTTTGTTTAATGAATCAAGAGTCACATATATATATATATATAGTATTCGCTCATAGTAGGCGATGAATAATCATTCACACATAACAATAATCAAGTACTATTTATTGCTATGCTAGGCCGCCCAGCGGTTAATGATTAAGGTCATAAGTACACACTATCAGCGAATCAACAAGTAAAACACATACAAGAATTGTGATTGTGAATATAGAATAAACCATGATTAAGTGAATGAAGTAATAAGCGTACACGAGTCACCCCAAAAGTGTAAAACAGGAAAAAGGGGAAAGATATACTCACTGTTTGCGAAAGCGATCCAACTTAAGCGGTCGTGAGCTAAGTAATGAGAATTCCGAGGAATTCAACCTATAACGTAATAGAATACTAATAAGGAAATGTCTAAAGTCTAAAGTATCTAGGGTCTAAGGCATTAGGGTTTGCTAAGTCGATTTGGGGAAGTAGAGTTTTTATGATAAGTCGAATTAATATAAAGTTGTATAAAATAATAATATACCAAAGTTTGTAAATATGGTTTAGGTAATATAATTATTACCAATTTAATATTTAGATAAAAATATTTTTTGAATAATTAAGACAAAGTAATTTAATTAATTACTTTAACTAAATTAAATAAATATATAGTAATCATAAATGTATAAATAAATAATTATGAGTTACACCATGATCCAACAAATAATAACTAAGACCTTCAACATAGAACTATCTCTATTTTATAAGAAAAGTATTTTATAAAATAGTTTCTAAATAATATAAATAAATAAATGATTAATTATGTCTAATTACACATAAATAAGATTAAAAATACAAGACATGAACCAAAAATATTATTTTTATAGAAATTAAATACCTTCTGATGTAAACAAGTTAAAATAAATTTCCCATAATTTATATAAACTTATTTATATTTAAAACCGGTTTAACGAGATTAAATCATGTTTAAATGATTAAAAATAGGAAAATTAATAAAAATAAGTGTTTTCTGGACCAATAATTTTTATTTCAGTTCATAATGATTAGAAATAATTATCCTAAAATTTTGAGATCAAAATCATTAAAAACGATTTTTTAACCAATTAATTATGATTAAAAAAATTTAAATTAATAAAATAACGAAAATTAAATAATTTTCAGAAAGTAAAAGTGTGATAACTTTCTTTATGGTGTCAGGAATCTACTCCTAAATTTTCATAATTTTTGGAGCAAAAATGAATTTATTATGAATATTTAAGTTTACGGCATATATATATATATATATATATATATATGTAAATATATGCATAAAACAAAAGGAGAAAAATACCCAAAAAAAAATAGTAATAGCTCGCTGACAATAGGGTTCGAACTCTGGCCCTTTGTTTGCCAACAACATACACTACCACTAGACCACATTATCACATGTTGTTTTAAATCTGAAATTAATTTTATTTAAATATTATCTCCATGTTCATCATCTTCCCCAATTCACCTAGCCAAGAACCCTAACCCTAGCCAAATCAATAAACCCCAATACGGCTATATGAGCAATCTGTAGTAGAGGGGTTTCGATCCTAAAATACGACTAAACAAAATGGCAAAACAAATTGAACTTACAATGATTAAGGGACTCGCAAATGAGGCTACAAGTTTTGAACTACAACCGAACAATTAAGAGCTTCTTGGACGTGTTTTGAGATGGTTAGAAGTGGGTTTTGAATGTGTATTAGTGTAGGATCAGAATGGAGATAACAATTTATAGTGTTGCATAAAAAAAACTGATGCTTGATCATACTTCATCATATGCGACGGTTACTAAAACAATCCGGTTTAAAACCATGACTAACTCGCATTTATTTCACCAATTATGATCCGAAACGGATGGAAACACATGAAGAAACGTTATGGAATACTTAAAAACGATCGAAACGCATCAGATTGAGTGTTTTATGGTCGCCGGAAAGAGCTCGCCGGCCGGAAAAATAGGTGCCGGAAAAAACGACGGGAGTCCAAGGAGGGCTGGTCTTTTTTGTTTTAAACTTATAAGTATTGTCACTTTTGGTCCTTCAACTATAACTACGTTAGTTTATTTTGTTTTAAGGTTAGGTTTTTCCTTTATAACAACTTAACCAAGTTAACTAGATCAACCCAAAATGCTTTTAAAGCTTTAATAACTTGATTTTTTTTTTCATAAAATCTATTCCAGAAAACGTTTCAACACGTGCATTTGATTAAAACGAAGTTACGATCTAGAATAAATACAAATGATAATTTTTTTTTAGTTTGCTCTAAAATAAATTTTGAAAACGACGAAACTTATAGGGATTTTAATGGAAATATTTGAAGGACTATTATTGTCAATCATATGAAAGACGAGGGTGACGGATGTCACAGGAAACCACTGAAGTTAACATAGCAATAGACGAACCTTCCGATCCCGAATCCTGGAAGCTTTATACAGACGGAGCTTCCAGCGTTGAAGGATTCGGAGCAGGTCTCGTCTTAATCAATCCTGAGGGATTAGAATTCACATATGCTCTTCGCTTGGAATTTCAGGCCACCAACAATGAAGCAGAATATGAGGCCCTGATCGCAGGATTAAGGCTTGCAAAAAAGATGGTCGTCCATAAGCTTCAAGTATTCACTGACTCACTCCTGGTTTCTAACCAAGTAAATGATAGCTACATAGCAAAGGAACCAAACATGAAAAAATATAGAGAAAAGGCAAAAGAAATCATGAACACCTTCCAGTCTTGCAAGATCAAACAAGTTCCAAGATCACACAACAAAAAAGCTGACGCTCTCAGCAAGCTCGCCTCGTTAAACTTTGCCCATCTTACCAAGAAAGTGCTCGAGGTATAAGATGTAATCACTGAAAGTGAACCAAATTGGATGACTCCATACATAGCATTCCTGAAGAAAGGTGAACTTCCTCAAGATAATGTTGAAGCCGAAAAGATCCGGATCAAGTCAAGGCAATACACCATCCAAGAAGACATACTCTACAAGAAAGGATATTTGGCTCCACTGCTTCGATGTGTTGGCCCGGAACAAAGCAGATACTTAATCAAGGCAGTTCATGAAGGTATATGTGGAGCTCATTGTGGTCCACGAACAGTGGTAGCAAAGCTCATGAATCTCGGCTACTTCTGGCCCTCTATGCACAAAGATGCATCGGAACAACTGAAAAATGTGAAGCCTGTCAAATACACGCCCCAGTCCCAAAGAGACCCAAGCATGACCTAATCCCGGTCAATTTAGCTTGGCCGTTTTATAAATGGAGGATGGATATCGTTGGACCCTTCCCACCTGCAAAGGGAGGAGTCAAGTTTTTGTTGGTTGCTGTTGATTACTTCACAAAGTGGCCAGAAGTGAGGCCCTTAGGAAAAATATCCGGAAAAAAGATTATCGACTTCGTTTGGGAAAGCATCATCTGCCGGTATGTCCTACCCGGAGTACTAGTCACGGATAATGGGAAGCAATTTGCAGAAAAACCTTTCAGCACTTGGTGCAAGGAATATCGAATAACTCAGGTATTCAGTTCTGTAGCATACCCACAATCATATGGCCAGGTTGAACGAATGAACCGCAGTGTGGTTGAAGGGATCAAGGCAAGACTCGACAAAAAAGGAGGAAAATGGTTGGATGAGCTTCCAAGCGTCTTATGGGCCATCCGAACCACGGAGAAAACAAGCAACAAGAAAACGCCATACAGTCTTACCTTCGGATCTGAAGCAGTTATCCCGGCCGAGATTGGGGTTACCACACCTCGAACGCTCCACGTCAACATTAAGACCAATGAAGAGGAAGCTCTGCTGAACCTAGATCTCTTAGAAGAAGCAAGGGACTCAACAGCAATTCAAGAAGCTCAATACAAGCAAAAGATGGAGTCCTACTACAACACCAAGGTAAGGCATGAACGCTTCAAGCCAGGAGTTTGGGTCTTAAGGAACAACGAAGCAAGCAAGAAAGAAAATCAAGGAAAATTAGGACCGAGATGGGAAGGTCCCTACACCATCTTGGAATCCCACAAAGGAGGATCCTATAAACTTGCCAACATGGAAGGCAAAAAGCTACCACGCCACTGGAACGGCAAAAACCTTAAAAAGTTCTTTGTCTAGGGCTCCAAGAAGTGTAATTTCCTACTAGTTGAATGATGTAATATTGGCTTGTTAAATCAATGAAAGGATCAGTAGATCCCCTTTAGAAAATTTGTCTTTCTATCCTATTTCCAGGTTAAGAACCTTGCAAAAAACTCCATGGCAAGGGCCATGTAAGGGGATGAGCTCCCAGGCCATATCGCTCAATAGGTTCAAGGGTTGAATGAACCTATATAAGGGGTGAGTTCCTAGATCAATCCAAATCCATGAGACCCACAAAGCTTTTTCTTTACATGTCTCATAGACGGGTTTGAGCAGCCTACACCAATTGTTCCTTAAGTTTTTGAACAAACATACAAAAAAAAAAAAAAAAAAAAAAAAAAAACACTAAGTCGTGTACAGGATAGATGGCGACTTACCTTTAGGATGAATGACTGCAGCATTCAACTATCTAAGGTGCTACCGGTCAAACATTCCCAAACATAACAAAGACAAATACCATAGAACAAACACAGTAAAAAAAAAAAAAGCCAACAAAGAAAGTAAACATGAAATAGCCTTAAGGGCTCAAGACATTAAAAGCCTTAACAGGCCAAGTACTACAAACTGACAAGGCTATCAAAGCCTACTACCATAAAGGAGTCCACTAGGCTCCAACAAAAGTCAAATTGTTTAAACACCAGGTTAATTGTTCACAGACATACTGCTAAGAAAGCTACGAATAAAGGATAAGAAAACTAATCAACACCACCAGACCCTGAAGGCTTCGAGGCTTCATCATCCCTAACCACTTTCACCACCTTTGTTTTCTTAGCTTTCTTTCCCTTTTTCAAAGGCTTATCCCCAACAACCCCAGCCTCAGAAGCTTCAACACTTGCATCCTTGGACGGTAAGTCTTCAGCATCCAAAGTTTCCTCACTGTCACTAGAGCGAGCCCGTTTTTTGGAAACCGACTCAAGTATTTGAGCACACACAGCTTCATTCAAACCAGGGGGCTTCATCTGCTTTAACACCTGCAGAGGTTTTCCATAGCAAGAGGACACCTGGGAAACATACTGATAGGATCTCTGCTCCATCTTCAACACCGTCTCTTTAAAGACATCCAAGGACTTGGGCTGAAACAAAGAAGACTCCTCCATAACCTCACCTGCTTCATGAGCTTTAAACCTGCAACAAAACCTGTATGCTTGCTATGAATAAGGAGTTTCGTATAAACCTCACCAAGAGCAGAATTAAACTCCGCAGAATGAAGCAAGTAGGTGACAATTTGCTGGAAACCCTCCTCAATCAACCATTGATTGTCATCTAAGGCACCAACAAGGGAAGCCTCTAACCCAACCTTCTCTTGCTCAAACACCTTCCTCTCTGCTTCAAGGCCCAACCTGTCAACCTCAAGTTTCACACGAGCAGCCTCATGTTTAGCAACCTCAGCTTCATGACCTTTCTTCAACTCATCTATCAGCCCAACAAAGGTCTTCTCTTTCTCAGCCCATTCCAAAGCATCATTTTTCAAAGAAGCTAAAGCTTGCTTCATCTCTCTCATTTTCCTGGCAAATTCACTATACTCCCCCATCATCTTCCTGAACCTGCTAATACCCTCAGGAAGCATAGCAGCCAGATTACAAGTTCCAACCATCATTTTGGTTAACAGAGCATCATCATCCAACCCCTCCAAACAAGCCTTGGCACCAGGGGTAGCAAAATGTGCAAGAACATCCTCACAAACAGCGGATGATTTAAAAGTATCAGAAGGTTTCACATTCCAACCAGGGGTGTACACCCCTTCACCTTCCACACTTGTGGAACCCTCACCATGCTTCATCACCACAACTTTTGCAGCCACCTTCTTACCCTTACTCTTCTTGCCAACAACTTCTGCAATAACACCTTCAACCTCCTGATCTTTCTCCCCTTCAGAATCCTCTATATCATCACTAACATCAACCGCTTCAGAAGCATCCACAGACTTCGCAGCCTTCAACAAACGACAACTAGACCTCCTAGTCAAAACAGGCTTAGAAAACTCTTCACATTAGGAACAGCAACATAGTTACCACCGTCATACCTTCCCTTTTCATATTTAGTCAAAGCATCCTCACCATCGGCGACTTCAGCATCCTTGAAGACAACATCCGAAGCATCATCGCCCTTAATAAAGTCCAAAGCCGACATAACTACAAGACAAACAGAAAACATAAATAATTTGAAAGAAGAACCAAATAAAAACGGTGATAAAAACAAGCATACCCCGATCACCCTTCATCAACACAGGGTCTCTACCCTGTTTCTCCCAACGAGTGCTAATACCGGATAAACGAGAAAAGGTTCGCCAAAGGGACGAAGCCTGGAAGGGCATGCCCGAATAGCCTTAAGAAAAATCCCATCTAAGGCAGACTCCAACGGCTCTGCTTCGTTAAGAACAGCCTCGGGGTGCCTCCACACAGGCTTGAAGGGAAAAATAGACTCAGAAACCCAGAAGAATCTAGTCTTCCACTGACCAACGGTTGTTACATGTGAAGAAATCAAGTTTGTTTCAACTGAGGATCCTTCAAAGGTAAACCAATCACCATTCTTGGCAAGGCGAAAGAAACGCCTAAACATAAGAAGGGTTGGGTCATAACCAAGAGCCCTACAAAGGATCTCAAAATGCAAAACACGGCCAACCCCATGAGGATGGATTTGACCCAAAGAAACCCTATAATACTCAAGAACATTGAGCAAGAAAATAGAAAAGGGATGACGAACATTGGAAAACTCAAAATGACGACAATACAGTGCGATAAAACCATTAGGACAACTGGAAACAGGATCTGTCAAACCAGGAGTAGTAGGCTTGAAGGACAGATCAATGTCCCACTCCAAGCAGAACGCTTCAACTTCCTCTTGGGTCAGGGAAGAGAAGGTGATAGACATATCCTTCTTAGCACCCATAACGCCGTGAAAGATGATCAAAAACAAATAAAAGTAAAAGAGGAAAGACTGACCTGATGAATGCAAGCGAAACCTTAAGGAAAATGAAGAGGAATCGTTGAAGAAGAAGGTAAAATAAAAAGTGAAATTATTTTGTGGTAATAATATAATGGCAGTTATTATAGATAATGATGAAAAATAATTAATACAAAGACTGAGCGGCTGACATCTGTCACATCAGTTAGTCAAATCAAAGTTTTAAATCGAGAAAAAGTAACCGCCCAAAAACCTACCTTTCAACGATAAACAAAGATAGCAAACAGTCAGAAGCTTTCTACCTACGCCACAAAGACTCCTGACTTGGGGGGCTGATGACGTAGGTAGCCCAAGGCAAAAAGTCTGATAACCATCACAAATATATGCTTGAAGCGTTGAAACCTTCAAAGGTTTAAACGACGAATAACCACAGACCAAAAGATGACCTGTCTTCTCACCTTTTCCTCGGCCAGCTCAAAGCAACCGCCGTGTAAGCATTGCACAGCTCGGACCGCAGGTCCAAAGCCATTACCAACCTAAAGTGGCCTGTCCTCATGTTGCAACATGGTCCAAGATAATATCCCTTCCTGAATTAGAAGACAACTCCTCTATATAAATAAGATCAGATCCACACATCTGATCCATCCCTGATTATTCCTCTTACACTCAATCTTCTATTCCTTTAGTCAACACACACGTGAGGAGTCTATCTCCATCACATACACACGACTCTCAAGTCTTGACAATTCTGGTATTGAGTAACACTCAGACCAGAATTCCAGCACTAACAAAAAACATATTATCTTGAACCTCCTTCTACGTTTTGCAACGTAGGAGGATACCACGACCTGCGTTTGGCAGATCGAAACCCTTAAACCCCTGAACCCCTTTTTGTGACTCAGAACTAACGTTAGGCTATTATTTGTTGTAACAACAACTACCTTTATAATAGAAGCCGGAATATGGTTGAACAATATGTTGATTCTCATCTGCCAAAGGCACCATATCATCATGTCAAATTACGAGTCACGAATTTCAATCATTGTAAAGCATTTCAACTCTTAATAATTCAATTCGTTTTACAATTAATTTTCCTATAAAAAATTTGGAGTTTATCCAATAATTTTTTACTTTAATTTTTTAAAGAAAAAAAAATATATGAACCAAAAGCTCGTTCGTATGTTGTCATGTGAACCATGTACAAACGAAATTAACAAGATAAATTCTTGGGTTAAATATGACAAATTATTCTAGTATATATGTATTGATAATTTGAGATGTATACATAAAAGTTGTATGTAATGTTAGTCAACATAGTGTAAGTTTATCAAGTAGGTGTCATAAGCTTATGACTAATGATAAGCTATGAAGGTACATCAGCAAGTCAATTACTATAGTGTCCTTAATGAAAAAATCTTGCTAGGGCCACTCAACATATGTTACGTCTCTTTTTGACAGAATCGCCTTCTAAAATGGTCATGGTATTTTTTATTTTCTTTTTTGGTGTATTTGTTGAGTTTGTTTATATTCTACACTTTCAACCGTCACTCTCCAACATTTTTTTTTGATCGGCGAACAACTGTGTGGCAACCACCATTGCGGGGAGCCGTGTCCAAGAATCGACTACTCGACCTCCAGCAGCCCCCGCCTTCTCCCGATGCGCGGAAACCCGAGCCCCACCCGCCCGAAGACACGACAGTGTTATAGAACTCGGTAAAACCTCGCCGCCCGTCAGATTCGAACCGGCGACCCGTATTCGATCTTCACCCGGATACCAAACCATAATGTTGGAAGTGGGAATTGAACCCATGATCACCTAAGTGAACATAAGGCCTCTCCACCACTCCACTCCAACATAACTTAAAGTAAATACAATTATACAAATGATGGTTTGCAAATCTGTTTTCCATTTGAATTTAATATAAAGGAAATATGTACATATTTGGTTCACTTAGGCTGTGGGGCTCGTCTCTGGCTGTTTTGGCTTGCCCCGGATGGCCTACATGCCTTCTTGGGGTGTCCTCTGTCTCCAACGGTTCAAATGGAACATGGAGTACGGGCCAAATTAATCCATTTTTTTTAATATAGGACTAATGGGGAGGCTAGTTTTGGGTTGTCTTGGACGGAGCACAACGTCCCCTTGGGTAATCTTCCTTCTTAATATTTGGTCCTCACTGACATGATTTTCTATGTGGAGAGTAATCCCTCCGTCTCCATACCCGATAGCCTTAAAAAAAGTGATTTTCATACACAATTTTTATATGTTTTAAGTCATAAAAGATGTTATATTAAAGTTTTTAAAATCGGTGGAGGCCGAACTCAACCTGGACTCAATTTACCTACGAAACCGTACAATTACACCACTGCACTAAAAAACGTTAGGGGTCGAGGGCCCATTGGGCCCTCAAGAAACTTCGCCTATATTTATGCGTACAAAGTACTTCTATATAAAAAATAATAATTCCAGTATTAAAAATGAACGTTACATTTGTAACAAGTGTGATCAGTTCTTCAAGCGATTGCCAATGACCTCCAGCCCAGCTGGGGAGAGGTGGGAGGGTTTACCTCTTTGGAGGGTTCCCGCCCGGGCTTGGTCTTGAGTTCGAATCCTGCACATCACGAAAAAAATTCCCTGTAACGGTTTGAGATAACTTCAAAGTGGACACCGGTGCGTGGGTAGTGATTCGAACTCGGGTTGAGGAGTTGTCTGTCGATTGGTTTCACCGCTGAAGTACACCTTCAAAAAAAAAAGTTCTTCAAGCGATTGACTGCTATGGCTTATAACAGCAAAACGAAGTCGGAACAAGCTAGAAACTGCAAATTATAGTTGCTTTCTCAAGTTAAGGAATGATTGTTGTAGTACACAAAGGTTTTGCAAAAGGGGGGGGGGGGGGGGGGGGCAAGTATTAACGGTTACGAGTAAGGAAACACATCTTGTTAGGAAAAAAAAGGAAATATAGAAGCCAGGTCGAGCACTTTTTTTTTTTTTTTTTTTTTTTGAGTGGTGTTTCAGCGGTAAATCCTTTGTTACAAAATGACCACTAACGCGTTTAAGATCATCTTGTTTGCTCTTATTATAAGATCCATCAATATCAGATCATGATATTTAATAGTCATATTCAATATTAGCTTGGAGCATTAAAGCAATTTAAATTACTAATGAGTGTCATCAGAGATATGCCTGGAAGTTATGGAACAATTTCATACACAAAGACGACGAAAAGGATTTCTGTAGGGAGGCTATTGTGTTGTTTTCTTTGCCTTGTGAACGATAAAGGGAGGTGAAAGGTCTCAACGGGTTTAGAGGGAAGCGATTTGTACGTCAATGTATTAGGTAAACAATTAGCGGTGGCGCAGCTATGAAGGGGCGACCGACCCCCCTGAATTTTCGCTCAGAAGTTACGTTTATATATCATCCATATATAATTTTGTCGGATTTGTAATGTTTTGTCGGATTTGTAATGTTCACGAATCACCGACCCGGTCATTTAACCGAAACATAGTTATAGAAAAATTTTTTTTTAAGTCCCGTCCCGTGATTAATTGGTGATTTCCGACCCCTCAAACCAAAATCTCAAGCTTCGCCACTGACAATTAGTATAAAGTATAATGTAGATAAATATCGGCGGTCTTGGTATGGTCTGGCGTATCGCTAGTAATGGGTGTATAGGTTAATGCATTCATGAACATTACAAATCCGACAAAAAGTACGACTAAAAAACAAATTTTTTTTTTGAAAGGTAAATTTCTTGCTCCTTGTGAGACTTGAACTCAAGATCTTCAAGATCTCACACTCTTGGTGTATTAAAAGGCTTTGCCTTGCCATTGGACCACCAACCCCAATGGTGACTAAAAAACAAATGATATTATTAAACACAAAATAATTATTACTTCAAAACAATGGATGTTAATTTATAATATTTTTTTTAACTTTTTCCTTTTCTTTCCAGCATTACGGTGGAGTAGCTCACACTGGAACAGACCCCCCTTCTGCTTGCATCATCAATACACACTTTTATGCCAGATTCTCTTGTCGTTTTCGTAAACGCCACCACATCACACTTCACGCATTGTGGGTCCCATAGTCTCTGATAAAATCAAACAGGTTATGTCATGTGGGTCCTACCAAGTTGATGCTTTCACCTCTCTTTCATCAAACATGATTTTGTACGCCCTTCATCTTTCTTAGAGTATTCAATTTCTACCCTAAAGTTTAATAAACACTTATTTTGGTAATTTTATAATATGAGTGTTGAAATTTTATAAAACACTAGTATTAAATTTTCAAAGAGTGTGATATTTACCTATTATTGGGTTATATATGACCTTCCACATCATGGGAAACGGGTGTCTCCACGTCGCTACTAATTGTTTTACAGCCTAGCTTCTTCAACGAGGGTTACCCTCTCACAAACCTCCTTTTGTAAGAACGATTGTTTACTTTCTCTCTCTCCTCTCTACGTCTACAGCGACCCTCTGCACTCTTCAACGTCCATTCAAGAGATATGTGGTTCATATGGTAAGGGATATGACTTGTACATCATCATTTTTGGTGTTGTGGAAGAAAAATTGATAGTGTAAAAATACATTTCTTTATTTGTAAGGATTGTCTTGTACACCAAATGTTGCTTCAAAGATCAACGTTGTACATGTTATCAACTTTGCCAACCAGGCCAATCATTATTAAAAACTATTTGTAATTTTCGTTATCATGATTTGTTTACGTTGTATTATATATATAAAAAAAAACTATAAAACTTCAAGTGAGTAAACCATCAAAATGTTAATTTTATTATCTAAGGAACGGCATAATGCCTTTGATTTGAAGCCAATGAGATTAACTAAATACTCTCAAACAATTATTAACATTTCACCTTATAACCATATGTATGCTTTCCATCCATTATATTTAATAATTAAGATAGCTTTCAAAAAGTAATGGGACGTACTTGAGTGATCTTAGTAATCCCACTTGTGGCACATTATTAATGTGATGACATTCAAAGTAAACGAATAAATTGGAAGAAAAAGAAAAGATATTTGTAATAATGAATAAAAAATAAGCCATTAGAAAACATCATTATAGTACGGAATCATGAAAAGTAACAAAGTAAACATATGGGTGGCAAGTGGCAAAGAGCAAAATTTTTAAAGTTAGAGGTTTACTTTATGCCAAAGTCATGACAAAACTACGAGTGATGGTGGATATTTATTTTTACTTTTAAGGGTTTACTATGATTGAGAATTGTTCCCCAAATGTGAGAATGTGACCGTTGCCCGAGGGCAGTTTCTTTTGTAAAACTATTATACTCTACGTTGTGGTGCGTGACCTGTAACATTTCACATTTATTCTTGTACGTTACGCGAGCATCATTAATAAAACGTCAAGTTTCGTTTATCTCGTGTGCAATAATTATTTTTGTCGCGTTTGTGGAACCCTAATACTATATATATATATATATATATATTATAATATGTTATAACCTTGGAATTATATAAAAAAATTAAATGTCTTGGCCGGGAATCGAACCCGCGCCAAGACCGGGTCACACAATACAACCATCTAAACCAACTGGGCTGGGCTTCACTTTTGATTTTTATCCATCGCGTTTTAATTATAAGGGGACTTCAAATCTTCACAGTTGACTCGCAAAGTCAACTGTGATGAATGGCTTGCCTAATTCATCAACACTAACGCGTAATTGATCTAAATTTGGCAAGCTTAGTTGATTACCGGCCCTGTATGACTCGATTACACGTCAATTAACAGCTAATCATTGACCAATTTCAAAACCCTACGCGCTTGACATTTAATCCAGGTCAACTTACCAATTAACCTAACCCATTGATCCCCACTATAAATTGATGTTCTACGAACCTCTGTAACTCGCTCACATCTCTCTCTCAACCTCCAATTGCTTCTGAAACACAGATAATTAGCTTCTTTTGATCGCTGTTTGACTTCTGGTTTGACCGGGCAAACGAGCACGATTCCATCACTGTGAGTTCTATTTCTTTTGTGGGTTTTGCTAGTCGGCGACCATACAACATAAGCCCTAACATTAATCGGGTCCAAATTGTGTGGTTTGTCTAATTGTAGAATCTAGGGTTCGTAATAACAATTTGGGGATAAACTGATGATTGCCTCTGTGTATTTATTTATTTATTAACGGGTTTCATCACAACCACTGGCCTAGGCCAAGTGGTTGTGACCAAGGCTTGCAACATCAGTCACCCGGGTTCGAGTCCCGGCTCTGACTCACTTTTTCTTTTCTTTTTCTGTTTTGAAAACAACAAGGCATTTTATATATTTATTCCATTTAAAACTTATAAATTCATTTATAAATATTAAAACTATTTTATAAATTCTAAAAAAATTATATTTATTTAATCTGAGATAAAAGTTTTATTTACAATTTTTATTTTTCTGAAATTCATTTATTTAATATTTATAATAATTAATTCAATTTTATATTATTATATTTATAAAAATCCATTAAATTATCAAAACAACTTTATTAAATTCTACAAAAATTATCCCATGTTTATACAATGTTAAACCTTACTGAAATAATTTTTAATTCAGTAAAATCATTTATTTTATATTTTTAATCAATTTTTGTTAGATTTAATCATAATTAAATCATAATAAATTCAATTTTCATTATTTTTGCACCAAAATTTTACACAATTTATTTTTATATATTTAGAACAGAAATATGATTTTTAAAAATAGAAATTCTTTAATTTTAGTATTTTTGAATATTAATGTTAATTGTTGGCAATTTGTAATAAATAGATTTAAAAATCTATTTTAAATAAAATAATTTTATAAAAATTATTTTTATACTCCAAACACTTTAATGTGTACATTCAAAATTCAAATTTTATAAAAAGACTTTCTTTTATTAATTATCAAATTTTCCCTTTATTTAATTAACATTTTATTTTAAATTCAACAATTGGTTATCCCCAAATCGAAACCCTAGGATATACTTATAAACTAGTTAGACTTAGACTTATTTGTTGCCTTATACATAGGGTAACACTTGGCAAACTATTGGGCTACTCATATACTATATCCCAATACCAAAAACTATACCAAGGTGAGTTTACGTAATCCTGTTTATGCGATTCTTTATACTTGCAACAATTTTAAGCAATTCAACATATATGTCTAGTAGTAAACTTTATTGCCTCATGTATTAGTCAACAGTTTCAACGAGTTTCAACGAGTTTCAACATTTACATAATCATTAGCTATGGCCAAGCCGGCGATACTCAATAATAGATCTATTGGATTGACAACCCCACCCGGATACGTGTACCTCCTACATAGGTCACGTGGGTGATTGTTATCGTTCAACATATTACTAAGGTGAACCGTAGATGACGGGATGGACCTAAACTAGTCGGAGGTTTGATTATGTCAACATATTATACTATGCATGTAGACTTAAATTTACGATAGACGTACGAATTGCTAGACTTTTATACTTAAACTATATGCTTAACATGGATTATGTATTCTCACCAACTTCTAGTTGACCCCCCCCCCCCATTTTTACAACTCAACAGGTGATAATGATGCTTGAAGATTAGAGTACTTATGAAGAAAATAAGGAGTCTATGCATGCTTGATTCTTGTGTGATGTATTAGATTTCCACATTCAAACTCTTATGTATTTCAATTTATGGATATTTACAATTTAATATTTATTTCAATTAAAATTTGGTTTACCATGTGCTACTGTATACTCATCAATACGTGACACCTCGATGTTTCCGCCATCGGTTGGGGTGTTACAGATTGGTATCAGAGCCTTGGTTATAGGGAATTAGGTTATTAGAAATAATCTAGACTATAACCTTAGGGACTTAAACAGTACTTGCTTCTCCTACTTGTAACCCTAATTGCTTCCCTAATCCTATCCTTATCCTGTGCCTTATATAACCCTAAACCTACATGTGACTACTACTATTCGTCTGCTGCAATCCTGATCCACCACTAGATTAATAGGACAAAATCCTCAGGTTTAACCTGAACCCCCTTGAGATCTCGTCGAAGTTCTAGATTTTAATAACGAACACGTGCAATCTGGAAGGGTGAACGCCTGTATTCTGAGTCTTCTGTCTAGGCTGGCATTGCGCATATATCCCAATCAGACGAGGGACCCGGATGCCTACCTGGGAATTCTCGGGATGAGTGTTCACTTATAGGCTAAAGCATGTCTTCATATGTTATTAGAATTTAGAATCTTTGATAAGTCAACGTTTTCGTTTATTCGTTTTAATTAATGAATAAATGATTACATTCCTTATATAAACTCTCATTCATTTCATTGTGTCTATTACAGATCATGCCTCCTCGTCGCAGCACTCGCAACAGCAACGGTGAGAACCACGAAGAAGGTGGTGACAACCACAACCATGACCAAGTTCCTAACCACAACAACAATGGGATCGATGCTCAACTGGCTGCGATCATTTCTCAACAAATGGCGCAGCAAATCGCAACTCTGGTTCCCAATTTACTCGCTCAGGTCATCCAATTGAACGGCAACGGGAATGGTCACAACAACGGGAACGGGAACGGCAATGGCAATGGCAATGGAAATGGACCCCAAGCCTGCACCCTTAAGCATTTCAACTCTTGTAACCCTCCAAAGTTCAGTGGTGAAGAAGGAGCTACTGGACTCCTCCAATGGTTTGAGGGTGTTGAGAATACTTTCATCAACAGTGAGTGCCCCGACAACTTCAAGGTTCGTTACGCCATGAGTGTTCTCCATAAACGAGCACTCACTTGGTGGAATGAAGAAAAGCGTACTCGTGGGGCCGAAGTTGCTCTTGCTATGACATGGGACCAGGTCAAGGAGGTCATGAAGGAAGAGTTTTGTCCTCGCAATGAAGTTAAGAAACTTGAGGATGAGTTCCACACCTTAGCTCAAGATAGTGGGGAAAACCTTGCCTACAACACCCGCTTTCATGAGCTTAGCTTATTGTTGCCTCACAAAGTAACTCCTCTGCCGGTAGCCATCGAGAAGTACATCGGTGGTCTGCCCATGCAAATCCAGGACACCGTTTGGGGTAGAAATCCTGCAACTTTGGAAGAGGCCAAACGTCTAGCAGCCACTCTTACTGATAATCACGTGAAGAACGGTACTCTCTTCCGCAAAGGCACTAAGAAGACGGTTGCTAAAGACACTCCACAGCCTGCAATTGAAGTCAAGCCTGAGACTCAAGCAACAAAAAGCGCAAGGCTAGAAACTATATGGTTGCTGCTACTCCACCTGCTACCCAAAACCCAGCCAAGAAACCCTATGGTGGAACACACCCTCTTTGCAACACCTGCCAGTTCCATCATCTTCCTGGTAGACCATGCCGCCAGTGTAATAACTGTAAACGGTATGGACACTACACCAATGCCTGTCAAGCCCCTGCTGCCCAAAACAACCAAAACAACCAAAACAACCAAAACAACCCTGCCAGAAACAACCCTGCTCCCAACCAACAAAACAACAGGCCTACTCGTGGTCAATGCTACGAGTGTGGCAGCCCTGATCACTACATCAACAACTGCCCTAATCGTAACCAGAACCAAAACCGAAACCAAAACCAAAACCAGAACCGCAACCAGAACCAAGGTGCTCGAGGTCGCGCCTACAATCTCAACGCTAATCAAGCTCGTGACAACAACGAAGTGGTGAATGGTACGTTCCTCATTAATAACCACTATGCATCCATATTATTTGATTCGGGAGCTGATAAGTCATTTGTGTCACTGAAGTTTGAACCTTTACTTAACTTACCCCACACTAATCTAGAGGAACCTTTAGTGGTAGAGGTAGCTAACGGGAAGTCTATTTCGATCGACTCTATTATTCGTAACTGCTTGTTGAACCTCGACGATCATACCTTCTCTATCGATCTCATCCCCATGCATCTTGGTAGTTTTGATGTTATAGTAGGCATGGATTGGTTGTCAACTCATCGTGCCGAAATTCTGTGCTTCGAGAAAGTCATACGCATTCCTCTCGAATCTGGTGAGATTTTGAAGATCTATGGTGAGAAACCCTGTGGTGAGCTTAAGCTTATGTCTTGTACTACTGCCCAAAAGTACTTACGAAAGGGGTATACAGCCTTCTTAGCTAACGTGATAGAGAAGAAGGACAAAGGCAAAAGTATCCAAGACATTCCTATTATTCGAGACTATCCTGAAGTTTTCCCAGAGGATTTACATGGTTTGCCTCCTGCTCGACAAGTGGAGTTTCGTATTGATCTTGTTCCTGGTGCTAATCCTGTCGCTAAAGCTCCTTATCGTCTTGCACCCTCTGAGATGCAAGAACTTGCTAGTCAATTACAAGAACTTTCTGATAAAGGGTTCATTCGCCCTAGTTCTTCTCCATGGGGAGCCCCTGTCTTATTCGTTAAAAAGAAGGATGGTTCTCTTAGGATGTGTATTGACTACCATGAACTCAACAAACTCACCATCAAGAATCGTTATCCACTTCCTAGGATTGACGATCTCTTCGATCAACTTCAAGGAGCAACCCACTTCTCAAAGATTGATCTCCGTTCTGGTTATCATCAGCTTAGAGTCCACGATGAAGATATTCCCAAGACAGCTTTTCGCACACGCTATGGTCACTATGAATTCATGGTTATGCCTTTTGGATTGACCAATGCTCCCGCAGTGTTTATGGATTTGATGAATCGGGTTTGTAGACCCTATCTCGACAAATTCGTGATCGTCTTCATCGATGATATTTTGATTTACTCTAAATCAAAATCCGATCACGAGCAACATCTTCACTCCATCTTGGGTCTCCTAAAGAAAGAGCAACTGTACGCCAAGTTCTCGAAATGTGAATTTTGGCTTAAGGAAGTTCAATTTTTGGGACACGTCATTGATATGAACGGAATTCATGTTGATCCCGCAAAGATCGAAGCTGTGAAAAATTGGAGTGTTCCTAAAACTCCAACCGAAGTCCGTTCTTTCCTTGGTTTGGCTGGTTATTATCGTCGATTCATCGCCAATTTCTCCAAGATCGCTGTTCCTCTCACTACCCTAACTCACAAGGGTAAACCCTATGAGTGGGGACCTAAGCAAGAGGAAGCATTCGAAACTCTTAAGCTGAAACTCTGTGAAGCTCCTATCTTGTCTCTACCTGATGGTAATGATGATTTCGTGGTCTACTGTGATGCATCGAACCAGGGTCTTGGTTGTGTTCTCATGCAACGAGGAAAGGTTATTGCTTATGCGTCTCGACAACTCAAGACTCACGAAAAGAATTATACCACCCATGATCTTGAATTGGGCGCTGTTGTCTTTGCACTCAAGATTTGGAGACATTATCTTTATGGGACAAAATGTGTGGTGTTCACAGACCACAAAAGTCTCCAACATGTATTCGATCAAAAGAATCTTAATATGAGGCAACGACGTTGGGTTGAGTTACTTAACGACTATGATTGCGAAATTCGCTACCATCCTGGCAAGGCGAATGTTGTGGCTGACGCACTTAGTCGTAAAGAGCGTGTCAAACTACAATGTGCGAGAGTTCGTACTGATCTTCAAGATCGCATTCTCCAGGCTCAACACACATCAGTCACCCAAGGTAACATGTACGATGAAATGTCTTGTGGTGCTGAAACTCAACTTGAAACCAAACCTGATGGTCTTCTTTATTTCCTTAATCGACTGTGGATTCCCGACCGTGATGATCTTCGTACTTTTCTCATGAACGAGGCTCATAAGTCTCGTTATTCTATTCATCCTGGAGCTGACAAGATGTACCAAGATCTTCGTTATTCTTATTGGTGGCCTGGTATGAAGAAAGATATTGCTCTTTTCGTTGCCAAATGCCTCACTTGTTCCAAGGTCAAGGCTGAACATCAACGACCATCTGGTATGCTTGAACAACCAGAGATTCCTGTCTGGAAATGGGAGAGCATAGCTATGGATTTCATTACCAAACTCCCTCGTACACCCAAAGGTTTCGACAGTATTTGGGTAATCATCGATCGTTTGACCAAGTCAGCTCACTTCTTACCTATTCGTGAGAAGTATTCTGTGGAAAAGTTGGCAAAGATGTACGTAAGTGAAATCGTATGTCGTCACGGTATACCTTTGGACATTATTTCTGATCGCGATGGTCGTTTCACCTCTCATTTTTGGGAATCTCTACAAGATGCTTTGGGTACCAAGTTGAACCTGAGCACTGCTTATCACCCTCAAACAGATGGTCAGACTGAACGGACCATCCAAACACTTGAGGATATGCTCAGGGCATGTATCATCGATTTTGGTGGCGCATGGGATTCTCATCTTCCTTTGGTCGAGTTTTCATACAACAACAGTTATCACGCCAGCATTAACATGGCTCCTTTCGAAGCACTCTATGGTCGGAAATGTCGTTCACCTGTCTGTTGGACTGAGGTTGGTGAAGCTCGTATTACTGGGCCCGAACTAATCCAGGAAACCACAGACAAGATTCAGCTTATTCAGGATAATCTTCTCAAGGCTAGAAGTCGCCAGAAGAGTTATGCTGATAGACGTCGTAAACCCTTGGAATTTCAAGTTGGGGACCTTGTACTACTTAAGGTATCCCCTTGGAAAGGAGTAATTCGTTTCGGTAGAAAGGGAAAACTAGCTCCTCGATACGTAGGCCCCTTCAAAATTCTTGACAGAGTTGGAAAAGTGGCTTACAAACTTGAACTCCCACCTGAGCTAAGCAATGTTCATCCGACCTTCCATGTTTCGAATCTCAAGAAATGCTTAGCGGATGAGAACCTTCATGTTCCTCTTGAGGATGTGCAAATTGATGAAAGCATGCACATTATCGAGAAACCCGTCGAGATTGTTGATACTGGAGTCAAGAAACTCAAGCGCAGTCGCATTCCGATCGTTAAGGTTCGATGGGAATCTAAACGAGGCCCAGAGTTCACTTGGGAACGTAAAGACCAGATGAAGTCGAAGTATCCACATCTTTTTCCACCAGACTCTCCAACTCCAACTTCGGGACGAAGTTCCTAAAAGTAGGGGAGACTGTAACATTTCACATTTATTCTTGTACGTTACGCGAGCATCATTAATAAAACGTCAAGTTTCGTTTATCTCGTGTGCAATAATTATTTTTGTCGCGTTTGTGGAACCCTAATACTATATATATATATATTATAATATGTTATAACCTTGGAATTATATAAAAAAATTAAATGTCTTGGCCGGGAATCGAACCCGCGCCAAGACCGGGTCACACAATACAACCATCTAAACCAACTGGGCTGGGCTTCACTTTTGATTTTTATCCATCGCGTTTTAATTATAAGGGGACTTCAAATCTTCACAGTTGACTCGCAAAGTCAACTGTGATGAATGGCTTGCCTAATTCATCAACACTAACGCGTAATTGATCTAAATTTGGCAAACTTAGTTGATTACCGGCCCTGTATGACTCGATTACACGTCAATTAACAGCTAATCATTGACCAATTTCAAAACCCTACGCGCTTGACATTTAATCCAGGTCAACTTACCAATTAACCTAACCCATTGATCCCCACTATAAATTGATGTTCTACGAACCTCTGTAACTCGCTCACATCTCTCTCTCAACCTCCAATTGCTTCTGAAACACAGATAATTAGCTTCTTTTGATCGCTGTTTGACTTCTGGTTTGACCGGGCAAACGAGCACGATTCCATCACTGTGAGTTCTATTTCTTTTGTGGGTTTTGCTAGTCGGCGACCATACAACATAAGCCCTAACATTAATCGGGTCCAAATTGTGTGGTTTGTCTAATTGTAGAATCTAGGGTTCGTAATAACAATTTGGGGATAAACTGATGATTGCCTCTGTGTATTTATTTATTTATTAACGGGTTTCATCACAACCACTGGCCTAGGCCAAGTGGTTGTGACCAAGGCTTGCAACATCAGTCACCCGGGTTCGAGTCCCGGCTCTGACTCTCTTTTTCTTTTCTTTTTCTGTTTTGAAAACAACAAGGCATTTTATATATTTATTCCATTTAAAACTTATAAATTCATTTATAAATATTAAAACTATTTTATAAATTCTAAAAAAATTATATTTATTTAATCTGAGATAAAAGTTTTATTTACAATTTTTATTTTTCTGAAATTCATTTATTTAATATTTATAATAATTAATTCAATTTTATATTATTATATTTATAAAAATCCATTAAATTATCAAAACAACTTTATTAAATTCTACAAAAATTATCCCATGTTTATACAATGTTAAACCTTACTGAAATAATTTTTAATTCAGTAAAATCATTTATTTTATATTTTTAATCAATTTTGTTAGATTTAATCATAATTAAATCATAATAAATTCAATTTTCATTATTTTTGCACCAAAATTTTACACAATTTATTTTTATATATTTAGAACAGAAATATGATTTTTAAAAATAGAAATTATTTAATTTTAGTATTTTTGAATATTAATGTTAATTGTTGGCAATTTGTAATAAATAGATTTAAAAATCTATTTTAAATAAAATAATTTTATAAAAATTATTTTTATACTCCAAACACTTTAATGTGTACATTCAAAATTCAAATTTTATAAAAAGACTTTCTTTTATTAATTATCAAATTTTCCCTTTATTTAATTAACATTTTATTTTAAATTCAACAATTGGTTATCCCCAAATCGAAACCCTAGGATATACTTATAAACTAGTTAGACTTAGACTTATTTGTTGCCTTATACATAGGGTAACACTTGGCAAACTATTGGGCTACTCTTATACTATATCTCAATACCAAAAACTATACCAAGGTGAGTTTACGTAATCCTGTTTATGCGATTCTTTATACTTGCAACAATTTTAAGCAATTCAACATATATGTCTAGTAGTAAACTTTATTGCCTCATGTATTAGTCAACAGTTTCAACGAGTTTCAACGAGTTTCAACATTTACATAATCATTAGCTATGGCCAAGCCGGCGATACTCAATAATAGATCTATTGGATTGACAACCCCACCCGGATACGTGTACCTCCTACATAGGTCACGTGGGTGATTGTTATCGTTCAACATATTACTAAGGTGAACCGTAGATGACGGGATGGACCTAAACTAGTCGGAGGTTTGATTATGTCAACATATTATACTATGCATGTAGACTTAAATTTACGATAGACGTACGAATTGCTAGACTTTTATACTTAAACTATATGCTTAACATGGATTATGTATTCTCACAAACTTCTAGTTGACCCCCCCCCCCCCCATTTTTACAACTCAACAGGTGATAATGATGCTTGAAGATTAGAGTACTTATGAAGAAAATAAGGAGTCTATGCATGCTTGATTCTTGTGTGATGTATTAGATTTCCACATTCAAACTCTTATGTATTTCAATTTATGGATATTTACAATTTAATATTTATTTCAATTAAAATTTGGTTTACCATGTGCTACTGTATACTCATCAATACGTGACACCTCGATGTTTCCGCCATCGGTTGGGGTGTTACATGACCGGACCTGTGTGAATGAGCTTGTCAGCCACGTGGATCACCGGAATCACAACACCTACATTGTGTGAACGAGCAACATCTAGGTTCCCATATTCCTGAAACTATTGGTGGGACTCGATGCCAACACCAAAAACTAACCGTGATAAACAAAATTGAAACGAGGAGACATTGGTGCGTTGTAAAACACATATATTTATCCTATGTATTTGGTGTAGTTTTTGTATAGTTTTAAGTTGTTTTTATTAGTTTTTAGCTTTTATCTATTTATCTTTGTGTTTTATAGGCATTGGTGAGCTAAAGGCATGGAAATGAGCTAAAATCAAGTAGAAACGAGCACACAAGGAGAACCGGAGAAGAAAATAAAGAAGAATAAGTTAAAATATTGGTTTTATAGTTATTCCCGCCACAGGAAGAACCGAGTTAGAGATTTCGCGACGCACGAGGGGGTTTGAAATCCCACACAACTATTTTGTCCCTCGGGCCACGCGAGGGACCTTTCTTAATTCTTCGCGAACCATGAACAGTGGTGTGCCAAAGGCGTGGAAACGAGCTAAAATCAAGTAGAAATGAGCACACAACGAGAACCGGAGAAGAAAATAAAGAAAAATAATTAAAAATATTGGTTTTATTGTTATATCCGCCACGCAAATAACTGAGTAATAGATTTCGCGACGCACGAATGGGTTTGAAACCCCACGCGACTATTTTGTTCCTCGGGCCATGCGAGCGACCTCTCTTAATTCTTCGCGAACCGCGAACAAGCAATAAGTCGGAAAAAAAATTAGGGTTTCACAATATGTATAAAATGAACCACCCCATATGTGTAGGGTAAAATTCAAATGAGAACTCGTATAGTATGTGAAAACTGGTAGATTTGGTCAAAGACTGTTAAATTAAAAAATTACACTTATCATTATTATTAGAGTACATCATCAGAAAAGATTACGGTGCTATTTGTTTTTTCTGTAGGAAAAGGTCTGCAGTCTGCGGACCACATCTGCAAACATCTGCAGGAGAAGAGATGGACCAAAGGTCTGCAATATGCAAGAAGAAGGCTGTTTGTTTGTTAACGTCTGCAGGCTGCTGAAATAAACTGAAATTTAAATAAACTGATTTTTTACAGCAGTCTGGTGGTGGTGGTGGATGGTGGAGGTGGACGATGGTGGTGGTGGACGACGGTGGTGGTAGGTGGTGGTGGTGATGGTGGGTGGTGGTGGTTGGTGGTGGTGGACCGTGGTGGTGGACCGTGGTAGTGGTGGTTGACTGTGGTAGTGGTGGACGGTGGTGGTGGGTGAGGAGAAGAAAAAAGGAGAAGACCTTAGAAGACCTTGGAACAAGTCTGCACTAAGAAGAAGTCAGGAAGATCTTTTTGAGTGAAAGGTCTTCCAAAAAACAAACAATCTGCAGACCTCAAACGTCTGCGCACGTCTTAGCGACACAAACAAAAGAGGTTACTAGTGCTTCTGAGCAAAAAAACAAACAACCCCTGCGTGTTTAAACTTAGGTGTATTAAAAATAAAAAGAATTTATACATATGTAAGTTTTTAGCATTTAACTTATGTAAAACATTGTTAAAAGTAAGTTAGAGAAGGAAAATGAATTATTTGAAAAGAAAATTATTTCTTTAACCATCACATTATATATATATATATATTACTCTATTAAGGAAACTCAATGTCCTTAATAGTAATTTTAGCATCTTTTTAAGATGGCAGGTAAAAGGTCACAAGCATACGCCCCTCTTTTTTACCCTTATCCTTCCATTTATGCCCTTGTTCTACGTAACGATCAATACTACCACTGTAAAGATTGTAACCCTTCCATTCAATCAACTAGGTTACTAATTTGGCTTTTAATGCAATCAGTGTTAAAGCAGCTCTAATACACCAGATTGAATGTGGACATCGGTTACGGATAATTACAAACTGGTGAATTCAGTTATAATACATCATCAATTGAAATGGCCTTATGCATGGTCGTCACATTGAAGGTTCATTATGCTTTTATTGAATGTCAATCACAACCAAACTGATGAATTTGTCTTTTAATTCATCAAGAGAAACAGTCTCATCACTTCAATTACGGAGTGTATCATCCGTTTCAATTACCCCTTTATATACTTCGCAATTGACAGTCAGGAGACCACGTTTTGAAGTGCACTCTAGTTGGTTCTCTTTTTTTACAACAATTTTTTTCTAACCAACCATTGATTGTAGATTATTTATGCCTATTGTAACACCCCGAAAACCCGTTTCATTTAATTACGCTAATAGGTGGGATCAATATATATATACAATATTGAGCCCATTATCAAAAAGGAATATTTTGCGGATAATAAAACGAGACATTGACAAGTCCCGTAAATTGCAAACACAAGTGGGAACATTATGAGAACTAACTTAATTAGTAAAGATCATATACTTGTACTAAACCGGAGGGGCTAAACTTGACAACTAGGCAAAGTTGGAATAAAATGGGGGTTAAGAGTGAAAATGTGTGATAACACACACTAAAATTGTTCTTCACACCATCAAAAACACACACACACACAAGAACCTCCACCAATTCAGCCCCAAATCATGCCAAAATCGATGGCTTTTCTAAATGCATGATGGAATTCATGATCATCTAGTGTTCTAAACGTCATAAGGTAACTCTAGATCCTTTTAAATCATCCAGATACATGGTATATTGAAGATGATGGTTCTAGGGTTTTATAAAAATGTGGAATTGATGGTTAATATAGGTTGCCCTAGCCTTGGGGAGCCTTAAACATGTATAATTTGGTTACAAATCACATTTATATGTGTGTTTGATTATGTTCATATGAATATGTTAACTTATGAAATTGGGGTTTTAACCTCTAGGTTGAAACCACACATGGTTAGTAGTTTTGGTGACGCTTAGGAGTTGTTATAATGATCAACTTTAGTTAAAATGCCTAAATATCTTGTTATGATAATAATTAGATACATGGCTATATTTTGGATAAACTTAAACTCATAAAAATCAAGTGAATTTGGTGGGTGCACACCAAGTGTTTGATGAAATGCCTCAATAGTCTTGTTTGCAAATTGAGGTGATAACTTGATTTGGGTAATCATGGAATTAACCGCATATAAAACGCGAAACACATGTTAAAAGATGAATCACACCATACATGAAAAGTTTAGCCAAATGATAATTGGGAAAACAAAATAATGGTGTGAATAAACTCATGAGATGTGTTAGTTATTGGATATGATGACTAACTTAACTAATCTTATGAGTATAGTGAAGGTTGATCTTGTCAAGCTAGGTGCAAGATTGGATGGAATGGATCAACGAACTAAACGGGTCAAGCGGATATGAGCCTAAAGTGCAAGTAAATGGGAATGAATACAAGTAAGTTCTACTTACACTACTAGACTATGACATGGATTAAGTGTTATATATATTGGTATTGAGTGTGTACTAAAGACAAACCCCAAGGGGTGAAATTCATTAAGTGGGTCAATTTATGTGGATTCACAATAAATCAAGGTTTATGAGATTAATTGAAACCATGAGTGGTGACCGAATGGTGAAATTCATCAAACGGGTCAATTAATAATGATATGTAAGAAATGATGTTTTAACCCAAGATGGGTCACTTAAATCATTTGAATGAAGTTGTTAAGCATGTTGTTAAATGGGTCAAGTTTGTGACACTTGAACCATATATAAAAACTTGGATAACTTAGTATTATGAACTACGAGTCTAAACGGGTCAAATGGTGATATCCTCACCATGTGAGTCCAATACTTGATGCTTGTATATCAAGCATTAAGATTCATGAGGTTAAGTGGATCAAATGGCAAGGTACTACCATTTGAGTTCCGAGGAATTAATGTGTATATTTAGAAAGCACGCAGGTAAATGCACTTGCGCATGCACGCTTGATGCTAAGAATCATGGAGGATACGCACAAGGTATGAGAATGGGTCAACCCCACCCGGTAAGTCCGTAGCTAATTAAACACCTTCGGGCGAAGCAACATGGGTACTAAAACTACCCACATGAAGTGTGGGTGCAAATCAAGTAAGTTATTTCCATAACTATGTTTAATGCGCGCTAATGCGCTTAGAATCTACTAAACAAGTGAAAACCTGAGAAAGGATGAAAATCTAAGTCCGGAAGGACTTAGAGGCTTTTAAACAAGTCAATGAGTCAAAAACATTGGAATTGGAAGAAGAGGTATCGCCACGAATGGCTAAATTGAAATATTTGACCATGAAGAGCATTTTGGGAATTTAAAAGATTTCTAAAGGTTGAATCTAAGAAACTAAATCATAATGAAACAAATTGGATAAACGCTTTTGTTGATCAAGTGTCTAATGACTTGACAACTTAATCGGTAGGCATTTTGTGTGGTCAAAAAGTGCCTTGTTTGATTCAAGGCCTTAACGGGTAAATATGGGTAAAAATCAACATAAACACTTAAAATTTTGAACCGGGTCATAGCATTATGAACCGGACTATAATTTCAGTCAAACAAAGGTTTATTTAGTCGGCAAGTCAATACTTAGGCTTCGGGAATCATCAAATGCGGTTGCGACATGATTCCCACTCTTAAAAACCACCGAAATTACATCAGAAGCTGTGCGCGGCCACTCACAGAGACCGCGCGGCCGCGCACAGAGAACAACATGACGACACGATCTTTAAAATTGCATATAAAATCGTAGAAAAATCGTTAGGAGGCGTTCTTTATATGCCTGGAAAGCTCTCGGAGCGTAGATCAATTCTTCTTTGAAAGTCAAAGTCGGATTTTGGGTTTTAGAAGGGGTAAAAGCGATCCGAACAGCTGCTGCGCAAAAGTTGCAGCAGTTTGTTCTCCTGATAAAGGGCCGTTTGGCCTGGTTCGTTCCGTTTCGACGTGTAACGACTATTGTACTAGTTTAAATGTATCATTGACAACCCACTAACCATTCCTTGTGTAATGGTGCTAGGTAAACATGTGATGGAAGTCCCGGAGCAAGGATCAAGCCGCGATAAGAGCCGAACACACCCGATCACTCATCAAGCTTCCGCACTAGAATTCAAGGAACTCTCGTTAAACGCTAAATCTTAGAGTATACTTTAACTACTAAAATGTAAAAAAAATTGTGGGAATCAAATATGTATCTGATCTTAATGGTTTGAGTTTATAATAAATATCAAAGTTTTAATCGGGAGTGGTTTAAGTAAGGTCAAAACCCGTAAGATTAGACGTTAATCACGTGATTACGGGTTAGGGTCTTACACCTGTCAATGATATCTTTCTATTGTGATATAGGGAATTGATTATGGAATTCATGAACAAACCAGGTATATAGTTTCTTGAATAACAACAAATTTCATGAGCATCTCTGTCTCACAGCTTAGCATCATGTGATTTTTCTAATTTGCGTTTCAAACTTTCTGTTTGACCATCAATTTTTGAATTTGCAAAGTTTCTTGTTTGAAGTTGTGTCTCCTAGCTCAATTAAATAAAACTGGAACAAAATAAGTTGTTTTGTAAGTATGTATAACACCTGATTGATAAAATGTCAGTGTGAGAATTGCATAATATAATGATGCTGATATGAACTTGTGGCTAGGGGTATTAGGGCTGACTAATAGCTATTATAATGGGTTTATCTATAACTGAAAATTGGTAAACCAGTATCAGCTAAGGTAGTAAATTCGTTGTTCCAACGGATAAAAGCTGTTCTTGATCAAGCTGTGCAAATAGTCATTTTAAGGTATCCCTATTCCCTTTCAATTGATGCTAATCACCACTTCTTGTAATCAATTTTCTTAGTGGCAATGGTTCACTTCTTATCTTTATCTCCAAGCAAAGTTCCTTAAATTTCTAATTATAATTGTATACTTAAGTGTCAATAAAATGATTTATCTTCCCTTTTGAAGGCTGGATTAGGTGGTGCTCGTGATGCAACAAATATAATCTCCAGTTCAGAATTTGCAGCTTACATTATAACAACTATTAGTGGAGAGCATTTAGCTGCACTAAGGGGGCCCTTGGAAAGTATCGCAGTTGCAAAGTCAGGCATCATTAAACATGGCTGCCCAGTTATGTGGTTCTCCCCGATTCCCATACATTGATTATATTAATATGTATCCATTTAGGCATAATTCACTTAACTTTATGGTCAATTATGGGGATGGATAAGCCCGACCTTTGAAAATATCAGGTGGTTCTAGGGGGCCTATCTTCCACACATTGAGCTCATTCTTCGCAATAAAGCATCTTTAATGTGTTTTCAACTAAACAATACGGAGACTGTTGCCTGCATCTTTCACTTAACTTTATGGTCAATTATGGGGATGGATAAGCCTGACCTTTGAAAATATCAGGTGGTTCTAGGGGGCCTATCTTCCACACATTGAGCTCCTTCGCAATAAAGCATCTTTAATGTGTTTTCAACTGACCTTTGTAAATATGTAATGCCCCAAAATCACTCGTTTCACCTAACTACGCCATTAGTCGTGATTAGCAGAATAATAAAACGAGACTCGAACATTAAGAACTTGGGTTATGTTATAATATGGAAATAACCTAGTTAATGTTATCAATCTTATAATGAGCAAATAATACAAGAAAACTAGCTTGATTAGCTAGTTTTACTAGAAAATGACATTCGGGATTATTGGAGGGGCTATAGTTGCCAATATGGTAAAACTAGTTTTTATTAATAAAATTTAATAAAAAAAACAAAACACACACTTATGTGTGTTGATCGACTTCAACATCAGGAGAATGATCTCCTTCACCAACCAAACCCTAAACTCGATAGTATGCTTGATTCCAAGCCAAATCAAGGGGTTTTTCAGTACACTAGCAAGAAACGGGTCATCAAAGGCTTAATGAACATCAAGGTACCTTTTATTTGGTAGAAATTGATGTTATATTCGTTTTTTTTATCATGGTGAAAATCTAGGGTTTTGGCAAAAACGTGAGATTCTAAGTTGTTTGAGGTTCTCTAGCTTTAGGGAGCCTCAATCATACCTAATTTGGTTACGAATCACATTTTACATGTGTGTTTGATTCTAGTCATATGATTATGTTAATGTGTAAAAATTGGGGTATAACCTCTAAGTTGAACCCCTCTATGTTAATGATTTAGTTGACTCTAAGGAGTTGTTATAATGAGGAATTTAGGCTAAAGAGCCTAAACAACATGATATGATGATGATTAGATAAATAGGCATGTTTTGACTAAACTTAAACTCATGAAAATCAATTGAATTGGTGGGTGCGCACCAAGTGTTTGATGAAACGCCTTAATAGCCTTGTTTGCAAATTGAGGTGACAACTTGATTTGGGTAATCATGGAATTACCCGCATATAAACGTGAAACACATGTTTAAAATATGGATCACACCATACATGAAAAATATAGCCCAATGATGATTGGGAAAGTGATATAATGGTGTGATTAAACTCATGAGATGTGTTAGTTATTGAACATGATGACTAATTTAATTAATCTTATGAGTATAGTGAAGGTTGATCTTGTAAAGCTAGGTGCAAGCTTCGAAGGAATGGATCAACGAGCAAAACGGGTCAAGCGGATACAAGCCTAAAGTGCAAGGAAATGAGAATGAATACAATTTAAGTTTTACTTGCACCATTAGACTATAACATGGCTTAATTGGTGTATACATTAGTCTTAAATCTTGGGTATGTGATAAAGATAAACTCCGAGGGGTAAAATCTATTAAGTGGGTCGCCTTATGTGCACGCATAACAGGAAATTCATCAAACGGGTAAATTAATAATGATATGTGAGAAATGATGTTTTAAACAAAGTGAAATTATTTGAATGAAGTCGTTAAGTATGTTGTTAAATGGGTCAGGCTGTGTCACTTGAACCATAGATAAAAGCTTGGATAATATATTATCATGAACTATGGGTCTAAACGAGTCAAATGGTGAAGTTCTCATCATTTGAGTCCAACACTTGATGCTTGTATTCCAAGCATTAAGATTCATGAGGTTAAATGGATCAAATGGTAAAGTATTACCATTTGAGTTTCGAGAAATTAATGTTTATCAATCTAGAAAGCATACAGGTAAATGCGTGTGAGAATGGGCACTTGGTGCGTGTGAGAATGAGCACAGGGTATGGATATGGGTCAAAGTCACCCGGTAAGTCCATCGCAAAATAAACGCCTTCAGGCGAAGCAACATGGGTACTAAAACTACTCACATGAAGTGTGGGTGCCAATCAAGTAAGTTATTTCCATAACTATTTCTAATGCGTGCTAATGCACTTAGAATTGACTAAATAAGAGAAATTTTGAGAAATGGTGAAAATCTAAGTCTGTAAGGACTTAGAGGTTTTAAAAAAAGTCAATGAGTCGAAAATAATGAAATCAAATTAAGTAGTGTCGCCACTGATGGCTAATTTGAAGTAAATGCCTACGAGGGCATTTTGGAAAATTTTAAACTTTCATTGAAGGTCAAATCTAGTAATCGGGTCTTAATGACACAAACCGGTCGATATTTTTAGTTAGACAAGTAACCAATGGGTTGATGATGTGTGACTAGGCCTATAAATGAACCGAACGAACACAAACACAGGCGTGTTCGTGTTCGTTCATTTAACTTTAACCGAACACGAACACGTAATTGAACACATTTTTGTGTTCATGTTCGTTCATTAAGAAATTTAGCGTGTTCGTGTTCGTTTATGTTCATTCATTTAAAACCTAAACGAACAGTTCATGAACATAAATGAACACCAACGAACAATATAAACGAACACATGAACATAAACGAACATTAAACGAACACAAACGAACAAAGCTATATAGAAAAAAACCCAAAAAGCTATAGAGAAAAAACCGATAAGAGAAGGTGGGTCATACTTGTGGCGCTGTGGAGGCTGGAGAGCGGAGACGGGGCTGTTGTAACATCCGGCCCCCTCTCACCACCAATATTGTCCGCTTTGCCCACCCAGAGCTCACGGATTTGTTTTTGGGTGCCCCGGTGGAGACTTCCCAGGAGGTCACCCATCCTGGAATTTCTCCCACCTGAGCACGCTTAACTGTGGAGTTCTCCTCTCATCCACTAACATTAAGCCCCAAAACGCGTTGGTGATTTAAGAGGCAAGACATTACTTATGAACCAATGATCTCTTCTGGCCACGGCCGATGTGGTATTTTCCTAGGGTGTCACATTCACCCCCTGTTAAAGTCTCATCGTCCCTGATGAGGTATGCACCCACCATCCCGAACGGCACAGGAGTGGCTCTGATACCAATTTGTAACACCCCAACCGATGGCGGAAACATCGGGATGTCACGTATTGATGATTGTTTCAGTAGCACATGGTATATATTGAAATTTTAAATACTTTATTGATAACATAAATATCCAAATAAAAAAATGTCTAAAAATCCCAAAATACATAACATCAAATAAAACAATTAACTTCAAATAACTTCATAGAATCCATCACGCATACTCTAAGCCTCAGCTTCATTGTTACCTGAAACATGTTAATTTTGAAAATATTTTTGGGTCAACAAAAGTTGGTGAGAATTACAAAGGTTTTGATAATTGAATAAAACTTGTACAATTCAAGTGTCATGGCAAGTCTAGTCCATATGTGAAAACATACTGTCAGGTAAATCGAGTGCATAGTCAAACCTTGTGACTAGAATATTGTGGTCCATCCCATACGCTCATGGTTCACTCGATTATGTTATGAATTCAATATCAATCACCCACGCTACCTATGTAGGAGGTATACGTATCCGGGTGGGATTGTCAGTCCAATAGATCTATCATTGTATACTGTCGGCTGATCAATGTTAATGATTATGCTAGAATATTGTGCTTACCCTAGTCATGTTTAAGACATAATGCAACATAGAATAACACATAGACACTTTATGATTGAATTGTAGATAGAATGTTGTAACATGTTTCACCCCAAAATAGTGAAATAGAAAAGGGGCTATGTAAAACTCACCTTAGTGTTAGAATGATGACCCTTGTTATATAAGTAAATGTGGCTCGTGTGTATCCAAATATCACCCTATTTCAAGGTAATAAATAAGTGTTGGGGAAAACTTAATAAGTCTAAGTTTTTTAGTCTAAAATGTGCTAGGGTTCCTAATTGGGGATTAATAATTGATTATTTGAATAATTTAAATAAATAAAGAAATAATAAATGAAAATGTTTTCTGACCAATATTATTTAAAAGTAGTTGAATTAAAATGTAATAAATGTGAAAATAATTTTTATAAAATTATTTTCTTAATTAATGAATATTTATGTATTAATAATTATTTGACAAAATATAGACTTAATAATTAAAAATATTAAAATTATAAATTTCGAATCAAAAATTTATATTTCTGATCTAAATGGTTAATAATAATTTATGTGAAATTTTGATGAAAAAATAATGAAAAATGAATTTATTATGATTTATTTATGATTAAAATGGCAAAAATTGATTAAAAATATTAAATAAATGATTTTTCAGCAATAAAAACCATTTCTGGAATGTTTATTGTTTTATAAGTTTAGGATAATTTTTGTGGAATTTTATAAAATCGTTTTGATATTTTTATAGAATTTTATAATTATAATAGAATAAACTTGTAATATTTATTATATATAATAAATAAAAGATTTTTGAAAAAATAAAAATTGTATGATAAACTTTTCTATTAGAACATCATAAAATAATTTTTGTAGAATTTATAAAGCAATTTTAGTATTTTAAAACCATTTTTAAAAATAATAGTGAATATATATAAGTATAAAGGGTAAAAAAAAATGTTTGCATATGCTAGGGATCGAACCCGGGCCACTGGCCGGTTCGATGTTTTATATCACAAGCCTAGACCATCTGGTCTAGACCCTGAGAACGATTAAATCTTGTTTTGAATCAAATATATAGCCTATATGTTTCGGTTACATAATTATTTTAAAAAAAAGAAAAGAATGCGTGTGAGGGGACTCGAACCCTGGTCGTAGGCCGGTTCGTGTCTTAGTGAAAAGAAGCCATACCAACTGATCTACTGATCAGTTGGTGATGAATGTTGTTTTGTATTAAATAAATAATGACGTTTGCAGCTCATTTATCCCCAATTTCGATCGCAAGAACCCTAGGTTTTTAATAACCAAAATTAACGAGCAATAACCCGATTATTCATGGGGTTATTGCTGTTGTATGGCCGATAAACAAAACCAAACAAAAAAATTGAACTTACAAACTGATTTTTGATGTTGATTTTGCCCGGTCAACCGTATAGTCAAACGCAAAAAATTGGAGCTTAAAATGGGATTTTTAGAAGAAATTGATAGTGGGGTAGAGTATTCGGCGATTAGAGACTAAGGATGAATGCTCAATTTATACAAAAACATTCGGGTACATAGATTTGGAAGGTTTGACCGAAGTTTAAATGATAAACGCGTAATTGTATGATTTTGGTATGTTTTGACGATAATTAGGCGTGTATATTACGCGTATTAGTCTTATCAATTAGTAATCATGCCATAATGGGATTAAAAACGCGGATTGGATGGTTAATTTTGGATGATTGTCATTGCAGTTGACTTTCCAAGTCAACTGTTATGACTCAATTAATCCATATAATTAAAACGCGTGGGAAAAGAATCAGATAAGAGGTGTAGCCCAGTTGGTTGGGCCGTGTGTGCGTGTGAACCGGTTTGGGACGCGGCTTCGAACCCCGGCCCAAACAATTATTTTTTTACAATAATTTTCACCACTGTATTAATAATATATATTTATAGTATGGTTCTAGGAGTCCAAACGTATCCGATGTTTTATTAATAAATGTCATAACGTACATAGAAAAAAATGCGAAATGTTACAGCTGTGGAGGTGGTTGGCCGGAAGTGAAAGAAAGTAGGGCTGTGGAGTGTGAAGAATAAGGGAGGTGAGGCTGTCAAGTGTGGAGAGCGGCTGATATGTTTAGAATGTTAAGGTTAAGTTTTTAGAACATATAAAACATATTGTATATAATACAACATGAATTAAGGTTACTTAACAAAAGGAAAATAAATAATAAAAATAACGTAAAGTTTAATTAAACGAACATAAATGAACAAAAATAAACGAACAAACATAAATGAACGAACATAAATAAACGAACATAAACGAAGTTCCCACGGAACAGTTCACGAACAATTCATGAACGTTCGGTTCGTTTACAGGCCTAGACGTGTCACAAAATTAACATAAAAACGTGCATAATTAGTCTTATAATAGGGGAGAATTGACCTTAAATTATTGATTTTAGCCACTAAATCGTTCCTATTTGTATATCTCAGGAAATTGGAGCTCCAAACCGAAAACAAGTGATTTTCGGGCAAAAACAGATGAAAACCGGAGATTCCTGATGATACGAGACTTGCAGCATGTTTCCCGTACGTGTGAAGACCTTTCCGGGACTTAAACGATGATAAAATCAGTCCAGGACTGACCCAATATGCCCATGCACACTTGCACGGAGGCCCTACACACTAGAAGACAATGCAGCCAACTTGGGGGATAAGAAATCCAGCTGTGTCCACCTGCACGCCCGTGAAAGTCCTTTGACACGGCCGTGCCAAACACAAAGTACAGACAGAGCAGACCTGCAGCAATAGAAACATACGTGGGGCAGTGCACGACCGTGCACCACCCTATGGCACGCCCGTGCACCCCCTGGTAGCTCTATAAATAGCAAGCTTTACTCAATCATTTGGAATCCCATCTCATTCAGTCTTGTGCCTTCTTGAATCAACTTCCAAGTTTCTTCTAGAATTCTTGGGGTCTTGTGGGAGGCCTTAGGGCCATCCTAACAACCCACCAAGGTTAGGCCTCGTCCTACCTTGATCAAATTGGCCAAGCATGGGATCGTAGAGTAGTTCATGCAATAAAACATCTAGGGTCGTGAGGACTAGATTAGATGCATAGCAGCAAGGAGATGGAAGGCTTGTATATGAGCAGCCATGATTCTTGTGTTGATCATTCATTATGGTTGTATCTTTTTATTATCTCCGAACCCACTTCGATTTGTAGACTTTTATTATTAGTGGTAGTTTATTTTTATTTGGTGTGTTATCTTCTTAACTAATTCTTGTTTGTTTATCTTGTGACAGGTTCAAATAGTGATTAACTTGATAAACCTTTAAAATCAACCTTAACCTAATTAATAAACTGTCATGAGGCTTAATCAACTTCTGGTAGTCCCGAGCTAAATCCAAGGCAAGGAAACCGGTAGTGAGATAGATCCTTCGGGCTTCTGATATCCATACCGGGTTCTAAGCAATGGCTTCTGAAGTGGACCAGATCTGAGTGGCACATTTCTGGTCCTTACCAGATGAATGAGTGACTTTCTTGGCAAAGGGCGAATTCCCTACGTGTGCACTAGTGATCTTCGGATTACACACCTTTAGGATTATGTTCCACATTTGTTAAGGGTTTCATTCATCTCGGGAGGTTATGGGTTGGGTTTGTTAAGTCATAAATCACTAAACCAACTTTGTATTTACCTGATCAATAAATATTTAAAGTGTCACTTTTTAAGATAAATAAAACAAGAATATATTATCTAGTTCTTGTCAATAGAAAACCGTTAAGCAATGGAGGATACATGCTGCCTAGGCTGACTTTAAGAGAGATCCTTAGGTGTTCGTAGACGTTAACTTACTTAGGGGATACGTTGTTGCCAGGACTGACTCTAAGAAGAGATCATTCGGTACGGAACACGAGGGCTAAGGGAGGTGTACGGTGTTCCTGATCGGAATTCAAGCCTCCATAGTAAATTAAGAAGACAAGTTAGAGGACGAGTGGCTTGACCGCGGTTTGGGAAGTACCTGATAGTGTAGGGCTTAACCGGTGAACCTTCACAGTTTTGCGGTAATGCACATCTGGAGGTTATACCGCTCACTAGTGGCACCGCTTCTCTGATCTTAGAGCCAAACACTTCAAGTTTACTCCTGTCTTCCTCACCGATAATTAAACCTAATATTGTTTCTAATAATAAAATTCACTACTTATACGAAGGGTCCCGAGATGTGCATGTTTACTATCTCTACTATTTTATCTTTTTACTTTAAAACCAAACCCTTTTTCAAAACCTATTTTTCTTAGAATCCCTCCGTTTTATTTTTTCTTTTAAAACCTGATTAGTTATTTGATGAAAAGTTGAGTTGGGGAAAGTGTGTTCTCGAGGAATACGATACTCAGTATTTACCCTAGAACATACACTATACACGTCAGGTTCTCTGCCTATGTGTTGGTTTTAGTTTCTAAGTAGTTATCGTTTACTTATAAATTTAAAACTTGTTTAAAAAAGTTTAGTAAAATCAGTCTTATTCCCAAAACCAATGTTTTGAAATTGACGCATTAAGTTTTTGGCACCGGGGAAAATGACATCTTTATAATTACTAAAACCAGGCACATCAATTTTGGGCGCCGTTTCCGGAGAACACAATAAATTTCCAAAGAAAAACCCAAGTCACTTAACTGATCGGTTTATTTTTATTTTTCATTTTCTTTTCACTTCATTTTTCTTTTTGTTTTTCGTCTTCTTTATTTTTCCTTTTTTTCATTTTTATTTCTCCTTTATTTTCAATGATTGCGTTGTTTTAGTTTTTCTTTGTAGGTTTACTTCCGGATTGGCCACCTTGGAGATTTCCCGTGAAGAAAGCCGAAACCACCAATTTCATCAACTTTCTTTTTGGAGGGTTTTTGTTTCTTCTTTATTTTTGTTGGAGAAAGGGTTGTCATGCCGTGAGGATCGCCAAGTAAGTGAAGAAAAAGTGAAAAATGAGCCGGGAAAAAGGTGTAAGATTTTAAACTTAAACTGTTTTCGAGCTTAAAACGAGGTTTTAAAAATTATTTTGGAGAAATCCATTTAAAAAATTTAAAATCATATCTTTAAAAACAGTTTTAAAAAAATTGAAAAAACGCGAAAAACCTGGCTTACTGGGCTGCACGCCCGTGCAGGTCATGCAAAAGAAAAGGGGGTATTTAAAGGGTCTTGACCAGTCAACCCTTCATTCCCTTCATCCCCAACTCGAAAACCCGTCGCATACCCCCCTAAAACCTCCATTTTCCACCATTTTTCTTCGTTTCAGGCTCTAATCTTCATCCTAAGGTATGCATAATCACTCTTTAACAACTTTTAAGTATTTTTATGTCCAGATCTGATCAGATTCTTGAGTTTTTGTGTAGCACTATTTCTTGAGAAAAACCTTAGGTTTCTAGCCTTTCTAGCACGAATCTTTGCATGAAACTTTAGGAAAATTATTAGGGTAGTGCTAGGAACGTAATGTGGTAAAAACTTTTGAGAAATTTTGCGAAGAATTTCGCAGGAATTCTGACAGGTTTGAAAACTGTCACTTCAGTCAGGTGCATGACCGTGCTCAGTTTTGGGGCATGGACGTGCCCATCTAGAAGACACTGTTTGAATTTCCCTCGTGATCAGTCAGACCATCAGGCCTGCACGGCCATGCACCTCAGTGTGCACGGGCGTGTACTTCCTGGAAACCAACCAGAACTTTTTAAGTTTCAAATTTAACCTACTTTTGCAGTTTAAAATCAGTTTTAGACAAAAACCAGTTTAAACAATTGAACCAGTAGAATACCAGACTGCAGACTGAGCCACACGGTTGTGCACGCCCCTGTGCACGGGTGTGCAACCAATGGACACTAAATAATAAGTAGGGCTAATCAAAGTTGGAAGTGCTTAGAGCATTCACAACCCATCACTCATTTCAACCCCCATTCTTAAAATTTAAGAAAATCATATAAAAACCTCACTCCATCCGATCCCCCATCCTCATACCCCATTTTTAAGTTTTAGAAAAATCTTTTGAGAACCCCCATATTTAGGAGCTTCTATACCTCCTCCATTTTCTTGATATAAAAGAAAGTTATAATAAAACAAAATAGTTATAGGTAAATTATTTTTAGAAGAAAAGAAAAAAAAAATAAAAAAAGCTTATAAGGTATATGAATAGGAAATGAGATGTGGAGTGTTTTTAGAATCTAAGAAATAAATTTAAAAAATAGTGATTTTTTAGTAAATTATAGAAATGGGGATTGAGGGTGGGATGTGAATTCTCTTATGGTAACGAACTTCCCCAAATGCTATATCAGCACCACATCATCTTCCTTCTTCCCTCCCCCAAACTAAGGAAATGGTTTCCTCCAATTCCTCAATTCCTCCAACGTTCAAAAAACCCCAGTCTTCTCCCTGAGACCACACCCAATGGTCTTATGTATTAGTGTCACCTCGGTAATATATGTCCATTGTTCTACACTTAAGTGATACCAATTCATTCAACGTTTTAGTAAAATGGCATAAGTTATGGGGATTAACCGTAACAAACGAACAAAACCGGATAACAGAAATTTCTGAAGGCACGTGATCGCTTTCAGATTGAATCAATTCGACGGTTCTATCGAATATTCAACCGGATACAATCAGAGATTGAGAATTTTCTATATGTTTTGTTTGAGATTATGAGAACCAGAGAGATTGACCAAGAAGGAGAAGAATTCGTAATGAAATTTTGGGGCCAGAAACTGCCTTTTAGGCAGTTTTCCAATGGTTTCGACTTTGCCAAAATTAGTCCCTCTATTTCCGAAAATTAAATTTCTGAGACATTTTTACCATAGCAATTTTAATGGAAATAAAAATTTTCCAATGGTTTCGACCCCAGCCAGGGGCTCTGCTCCCGGGGGCACTTCCCCCGGACCCCCGTTCCTTAGGGGCTTCGCCCCTAAGTTCATAATAAATTCAAATAGGCGTGCACTCCGCACCATCATACCTATATGATGTATTATTATGAACATATTGGTCAAATAGTCAATCCAATTACAATAAAATATCCAACAATCCTCCCCTATTTTAGTGTAATCCTTGATTAACTAAACAAGTAATCTCAAACATTCAAACTTTTGCTTAAATGAAATGTCGTGACGATTGAATTTCACATTAGTTCATTACACATTCTGAATATTCGAATACCAGGGTGTCGCTTAGGATTGAACCCTGGGAACTCATCTTGAATACACAAAGATAATGTACACAAAAGTTTACATACATAGTAGTTCTATCTTGACATAATGTTTTACTAGCCTATGTCCTTATCCTTCATAAGCATGTCAAAGCCAAGTCCCAGCTTCTTGAAGCGGCTAAACTTCATACTTACATAGGTAGCTCTTTTAGTCTTGCACCTGCAATGCAATTTGTCAAAAAAGCTATTAAGAATATATACATTCAACCTCCTTAACTTGCAGGTCTGAACACATACCTTGGGATGAATCTTCTAATGTGTTCCAATCTCTACATATTAAGCTTTCCGCATTGAATTCTGCATCTAGCGTTGTACTAGATGGGAATTGGGTATCTTAACATCAGAGATTTATAGTGGACCTTAATCCCATCCCTATAGCCGACCTTTTCACGAGATCTCTACTTAACCCTTTGGTTAAATGATCGGCTAAATTGTTTTGGGTTCTCAAAAACACCACAGATATCACACCATTCGTGATAAGATCACGTATCATGCTGTGTCTAACACCTAAGTGTCTAGACTTTCCATTATACACTTGACTATATGCCTTAGACAAGGTAGATTCACTATCACATCTGATAGATAATGGTGATATCGGTTTCGGCCACAATGGAATTTCATAAATCAAATTTCTTAGCCATTCAGCTTCTTTACTAGCTGCTGCTAATGCCACAAACTCAGCTTCCATTGTTGAATTAGTGATGCAAGTTTGTTTCTTTGATGCCCAGCATATAGCACCACCTCCAAGAAGGAACACCCAACCACTTGTGGAAGAATGATCTTCCAAATTAGTAATCCAACTTGCATCTGAATAGCCTTCAAGAACAGACGGAATCCAGTATAAGTCAAACCAAAATCTATGGTTCCTTTCAAGTACCTAAATACTCGATTTATTGCTGGCCAATGAATCAAACTTGGATTGTGAGTATATCTACTCAGTTTTCCAACAGCAAAAGCTATATCAGGTCTAGTACTAATCATGGCATACATGAGAGATCCAATAGCCTTTGAATATTCAAGTTGATTCACAGCAACTCCTTTATTAGGTACGAGTTTTATTGAAGGATCCATAGGAGTACCCATTGGAGAACTATCTTTGTGATTAAACTTTTCCAACATCTTCTCAATATAATGTGATTGAGAGATAGTAATACCATGTTCTCCACGTATGATCTTAATACCAAGAATCACGTCTGCCTCCCCCATGTCTTTCATATTAAACTTAGATGACAGAAATTTCTTAGTTTTATCAACTTCATTTTGGTCAGTACCAAAAATCAACATGTCATCAACATATAAGCAAATAATTACTCCTTTTTCAGAAGTATCAAATTTGCTATAAACACACTTGTCCGCTTGGTTTAATGCAAAACCATTAGACAACACCACATCATCAAACTTTTGATGCCATTGCTTAGGGGCTTGTTTCAGGCCATAAAGAGATTTTACCAATTTACAAACCTTATGTTCGTTTCCAGGCATGACAAAACCTTCAGGTTGTTTCATGTAAATCTCTTCATCCAATTCACCATTCAAAAAGGCAGTTTTAACATCCATTTGGTGAATTACAAGATTATGTATAGCTGCAAGTGCCAACAATAATCTTATGGTGGTTATCCTAGCAACAGGAGCATAGGTATCAAAGTAGTCAATGCCTTCCTTTTGCCTAAAGCCTTGGATGACCAATCTGGCTTTATATTTGTCTATGCTACCATCCATCTTCATCTTCCTTTTGAAGATCCATTTACTACCCAAAGGTTTACACCCAGGTGGTAAATCAGCCAATTTCCAAGTATTATTGTGCATTATAGAGTCAATCTCATCTTGGATTGCTTCTTTCCAAAATGCAGCATCCCTAGAAGACATGGCATTATGTCTTTGGATCCTCATCAATATTAAACAATATTGATACTGATGTTCAACACCATTTCTAGTTCCTTGTACTAAATGAAGATGAAAGTCAGCACCAAATGACTTGGGTTTTCTGACTCTAGTACTTTTTCTGGGCTCAGTACTAGTAGAAGGTACATCATCACAATTACCAGAATTGTCACCACAAGAAATTGTCTGTTCATAATTTTTAAGACACTGAGTGTAACATTTCGCGTTAAACAAATGTACGTTACGAGACGTCAAATTACTCGTCGTTATAGTCCTTTAAAAATTATTATTGTGGCATTTTTGGAACCCTAATATTATATTATTGATATGTATAATATACATGTATATAAAACAATTATCAAAAAATATATGCTGAGGCCGGGGTTCGAACCCGAGTCCTCAGCCGGTTCACTAAACACACATCAACAAGCCAACTGATCTAGCCATGAATCTTGTTTTAATCTGGACGCGTTATTATTATATCACAATTTTGAATCGTCTCAGTTGACTTGGAAAGTCAACTGAGATCAATAACTTACCATAATCACCACCATTTGACTCGTAAATTGATTGGGAATTGATTAGAAACATGATTACCGGCCTGTTTTGACTCAGACACACGCCAATTATCGATTAATTTTTACCATTTTGATCAAAACGACGCGTCAACATTTATAGCAAAGTCAACTATACCAATTCAAGGATTCGAACGATACCACTATAAATTGAACACCCTCAAACCTGCTACACTCGCCAATCATCTCATCTCAACCTCCAATTTCTCTTAAAAACTCTCTGTTCGTGGGTGTCTGTTCGAATTTTTGACTTCGGGGTTTGACCATTCGTTAGTGTCCGATTAAGCATTGTAAGTCCGATTTTGATTATGGGTTTTATTGATCGGCACCCACACAACATAAACCCTAAGGTTAATCGGGTTAATGTTGTGTGGATTGCCCGATTGCAGAATCTAGGGCTCGTATTGGATTTTGGGGAAGAACACGAATTTCTGACGTTATTTATTTTAAATAAACAGAAACCAAACACAACCACTGGTCTGGACCAGGTGGTTGTGTCTGGTGCCACCTACCTGAGCCACGCGGGTTCGAGTCCCGGCTGTGGCAAAGCTTTTTCTTTATTTTGTTTTTACAATCAAAATTAATTATATATTACTTATAATTTTATAAATTCGTTTTAAAATATTAAAACTCTTTTAATAATTCTACAAAAATTATTTTAAGTTAATCTAATGACAAATTTTAACTTACAATTTTTAGTTTTCAAAAATTTATTTATTTAATATATTTAATAAATAAATTAAGTTTATTCTATTATATTTATAAAATTCTATTAAAATATCAAAACAATTTTATAAATTTCCACAAAAATTATTCTGAGTTTATATAACAATAAACTTTTCTGAAATGATTTTTAATTCTGAAAAATCATTTATTTAATATTTTTAATCAATTTTTGTTAGTTTTAATCATAATTAAATCATAATAAATCCAATTTTTAATATTTTTGCACCAAAATTTTATACAAATTATTTCTGATTATTTAGAACAGAAATATAAATTTTAAACTAATAATTCTTTAATTTTAGTATTTTTTTAATATTAAAGTTAAATTTTGATTATTTGTTATAAATAGAATTAATATTCTATTTTAAAGAAAATAATTTTATAAAAATTATTTTTATACTTTAAACACATTATTGGGACCATTTTAAATTTAAATTTCATAAAAAGATTTTTGTTTATTTATTTACTAAAAATTCTCTCAATTATCAATCATTTTTAATAATAATCAAATAAGCATTTATCCCCAATTCGAAGCCCTAGAACTTATACATTTGTAGACTAGATAGACTTAGACATATTTATTACCTTATTATAGGGTGATACTTGACACATTTGGACAACACCACTATTCAATTTTTCAACAGATATAACATTTTGCTAAGGTGAGTTTTACATAGCCCCTTTTCTATTTATCACCATTTTTGGGGTGAAACATGTTACAACATCATTTATGCAATTCAATCATCAATGTGTCTATGTGTTTTTCTATGTTGCATTATGTCTTGAACATGACTAGGGTAAGCACAATTCTAGCATAAACATTGATCAACCGACGGTATACATTGATATATCTATTGGACTGACAATCCCACCCGGATACGTGCTTCCTACAAAGGTAGCGTGGGTGTTTGTTACTGCAATATAAACGAGTGAACCATGAGCGTATCGGATGTACCATAATATAACAGTCACAAGGGTTGATTATGCACTCGATTTACTTCTAGTATGTTTTCGCATATGGACTAGATTGGCCATGACACATGAATTGCACAACAATTTTATTCGATTATCAAAACCTATGTAATTCTCACCAACTTTTGTTGACCCAAAATATTTTCAACTTAACATGTTTCAGGTTCTACTTGCTTGAAGATTGAATTAATGCTTGAAGATGTGTGCATAGTTTTATTCAATTTGATGTACGAATTCTTGTAGAACAATTGTATGTAATTTATTTAAATCATATAATGAAATTTATTATTTACCATGAGCTACTGAACAATCATCAATACGTGACATCCCGATGTTTCCGCCATTGGTTGGGGTGTTACACTGAGGCGTATCCTTCAATCGAGGAACAGAAGAAAATCTATCCTCATTCCCAAAATTAGCATCTCTTGACTCAATGACAGAGTGAACAGATACATAATCATTTGGTTCTACGACATAGAACCTATAAATAGGGGAGATCAGCATATCCAATAAATATGCAATCTATGCCTCTTTCACAAATGGTACTCATTTTGGGCACAGTAAGCCTCACAACAGCTCTACATCCCCAGACTTTGAGAAAACTCAAATCTGGTACCTTTTTGTACCAAAGTTCATATGGGGTTACCTTAGACCGTTTAATAGGTGCTCGGTTCAATAAGTAACAGGCTGTCAACATAGCCTCACCCCAAAATCCATCACTTAAACCAGAATAGGACAACATGGAATTCACTGTTTCTTTCAATGACCTATTCTTCCTTTCAGCCACACCATTTTGTTGTGGTGTATAAGGAGCAGTTGTTTGATGTATTATACCAGTAGATTGGAAATACACTGGATCATAATACTCTCCACCTCTATCTGTACGAAGGTTTTTAATCAAACCATTTCTATGAAGCTCAACCTCTTGTTTATAAACTTTAAATTTATCAAGAGCTTCATCCTTTGAATGCAATAGATATACGTAACAAAATCTAGTTGCATCATCAATAAAGGTTACAACATACTTCTTATTTCCTAGAGAAGGAGTACTATGAATGTCACATAAATCAGAATGAATCAATTCTAACACATTAGAATTCCTTTTGACATCTTTAAATGGTTTTCTTGTAATTTTTGTCAATTTGCAAGTATGACAATCATTACATTTTTGTATGTCAAAAGCAGGTATAAGACTCATTTTAGACATATCTTTCATTCTGCGATAATTAACGTGACCTAATCTAGCATGCCATAATTCTGATTTACTAAAATCATTGCTAGAACTAGTAGAAGCCATACAAACAGAATTATTAACAAAAGGGACATCTAAATTCAACTTAAACATGCCATTCAAATAACCAAATCCAATAAAGGTTCCAAGACCTGCTTATAACCACAATTATTCAATACAATACAAGATACTAAGTTCTTACGAATCCCAGGTACATATAGAACATTATTTAATAGTTAAGAGTTTCCAGAAGTAAAGACTAAAAGAACAGATCCTATTCCTTTAATTGGTTCAGTAGCAACATTGCCCATCTTCAGTAAAGATCCATCTTCAATTGGCTTAAAATCCTTGAACCATTGAAGATTTTTGCAAACATGACATGTTGCTCCCGAATCCATCCACCATGAAATATCATCATCCTGCACATAAAATGCTTCAGAGATTATTGATACATAATAATTCTCAATATAATGATCACATGGTACCAAAAACGAACCTGATTGCTTTTCGGGGTCCTTGGATCCACTTGTACCAGCCACGTTTTTGCCTTTTCCTCCACTCTTACCAGACCTGCAGTCTTTCTTGAAGTGTCCGGGTTTATTACACTTCCAACAAACCTTTTTAGGCTTCTTATCAGAACCCTTATTGTTGTTCCCTTCAAACTTTCGTTTCCTTTTCCATGCCTTGGAGGATTTACCCTCCTCCACCATGTTCACAGAAGAACAACCAGCCATGGTTTTAGTACCAACACCAGAACCCTTTTCCATATCACGTATGTTTTGTTCAATTTGGAAACTACTTCCCAATTCAACCAGATTCATTTCCTCTTTCTTATGTTTCAGATTATTCTTAAAATCTTTCCAAGAGGGTGGCAGTTTATCAATAATACTAGAGACAGAAATCGCTTCATCCATCTTCATTCCATATTGATGAAACTGCCCTAGTATTCGTTGCAATTCATGATACTGTTCCATAACAGGCCTAGTGTCTACCATTTTATAGTTAATAAAATTACCAACCAGAAATTTCTTACTATACGCATCTTCTGCCATGTATTTGGCTTCAAGGGCATCCCATAATTCTTTTGCAGACTCTACGTTTTGATACACATCAAATAAAGAATCAGACATACCGTTAAGAATATGACCACGACAGATGTAGTCTGCGTTTTCCCACTTTGAACGAGTTTGGTTTGTTCCAGAGTTTCATTCTCAACAATCTCGGGACAAGGAGTGCTCAGAACATACACCACTTTCAGACTCGTGAGATAGAAGTGCATCTTCTTTTTCCAGCGTCTGAAATCTTGTCCAGAAAACTTGTCCAATTTCGTGAAGTTCTTCGTCATATCTTTCACAGATTCATTGTTCGTCATCTTCAGGAATTGATTCAATCTTTGTTGGGGATTAACCGTAACAAACGAACAAAACCGGATAACAGAAATCTCTGAAGGCACGTGATCGCTTTCAGATTGAATCAATTCGACGGTTCTATCGAATATTCAACCGGATACAATCAGAGATTGAGAATTTTCTGTATGTTTTGTTTGAGATTATGAGAACCAGAGAGATTGACCAAGAAGGAGAAGAATTCGTAATGAAATTTTGGGGCCAGAAACTGCCTTTTAGGCAGTTTTCCAATGGTTTCGACTTTTCCAAAATTAGTCCCTCTATTTCCGAAAATTAAATTTCTGAGACATTTTTACCATAGCAATTTTAATGGAAATAAAATTTTTCCAATGGTTTCGACCCCAGCCAGGGGCTGCCGCCCCTTGGACCCTGCTCCCGGGGGCACTGCCCCCGGACCCCTGTTCCTTAGGGGCTTCGCCCCTAAGTTCATAATAAATTCAAATAGGCGTGCACTTCGCACCACCATACCTATATGATGTATTATTATGAACATATTGGTCAAATAGTCAATCCAATTACACTAAAATATCCAACAAAAAGGATTAAGGGACCGCTGCTAATTGAAGTGCAATATTCGTACTTAAGTTATCTAAATGTTAAAATTGGATTTTAAAGCCTCTCTACAAACCTACTTCTTGTGTCTCATTTGTGCATTGTTTTCCCTTTGGGTAGAAAACTTATCATGTAATAGTTACACTCATGATTTATGATATAAAGGAGTGTTTTTTCTTATTAAAATCTTTTTGAACTATTAGAGGTTAGCCCGGATTTTATAAATTATTTATATGGTTAAAAGTGGACCTAGACCATAGGGTTCTTCAATTTTTTTATCCGAAACCCGACCCGAAATGGAAGCCACCCGAATCCAAATTAGACAATACCCGAAAACCCCAAACCCGAATAACTCAAATCCGATCAACCCGAACCTTAAATGGATCGGTTATCGGGTCACTTTTTCCCAATAAAAAACTCAAACAACCCGACTCGAAAAACCCGAAATGCAAAACCCAAATATAAACCTGAACATATAATGTCTTTTTTATATAGATGTGTTTAACTTTAAATTATTTGGCATCTTAAACATCAAGTTTTAGGAATTTTAAACACTGTTATATCATGTTGTCAAATAATGTTTGGATTTTGATAATATTTTTCTTAGTATCACGATAAATTTTGATGATTTTTCCTAGAAAAAAAAAACATTTTTCATATTACACATAAACTCAAAAACCGAACAACTTGACTCCAACTAACCCGTACGCGAATAACCTTAACCCGACCAACCAGTCAAATTTTCTCAACAAAAAACCCAAACAATCTGACCCAAAAAACCCAAAACCCGAAAAAAATAACCCAAAAAACACCCCTACTAGACCATCACTACCGTATTCTATATTTTTTTTATTTTTATTGTGAATAAAAGTTTAGAAATATTCTTATTCTTACTGTTCAACACCAACATTCAAAAAGTTTCAAACTCTAAACTTAATTTTATAATTGAAGAAACAATAAGTATCTCGAGGATTATCACTAATCTCCGAGGGGTTGTACTTATGTTACTATATGTACGTTCCTTTACCCAAACCTTTTGGATTAACCCGAGTGTATAGATAAGTGAGTGTGTGGTGAATAAGTGAATTGAAGACACAAGGATGTAAGTGGTTCGGTCGAGTATGACCTACGTCCACTGTAAGGAGCCAAGAATATTATTGCTTTAGAGAATACAAAGCATATGAGTAATTCTAGCCCTAGATTACAAGTGATTAATTATCGATCCCTTTGAAGGGAGTTGATGTCTTATATTTATAATGGAGGTCGTGGGCCTGGTAAGAGGCCCACGACGAGTCTTGTGATCTTTGGGCTTTGGCTTGGCCCAACTCTGCTCAGCTTCTGAGAAAGGCGGAAAAATGACATCTAATGTAGATGACGTCAGCAGCGAGGTTACCGGTGGACACGTGGCGACATGCGACTGGTCCTTGGCGGTATGTTGTTCTGCAGCAGCATGGTTGACCTGTCTACCGGCGTCTGATGTGGCCTCTGGTAAAAGGTAAGCATGCCTGGTCAGAACAGTGATGGCAGCATGGTGAAAGCATGGAACCAGTCACGTCACCGTTGAACCATAGTGGTTGTTGGGCAACTACAGGCACGTGTCCTTATCCACTTGATGGTGTCAGTGATCCTTGCAGGTAGATCACTGACTCTTGATCTTCCGTACGTTGTACTTGGGAATGTCTGTGATGTGAGGCAGCGCGCGCGTCGGTAGATGCGCGTACTTGACAGATCTGTAGTGTCGTAACCCCAAGTCTCCTCCGCCGAAGCGTTGGTAGACGGATGCTTCCGCGGGTGTTACATTAAGCGGGGATAGGGAGGCCGCGTCCGTCTGGATTAGGCTCCCTATCCCTTCAAGTCCCCCTGGTCTAGGGCTTATCCTGTTCTCGATTTAAGAAGAGGTGGAGCGCTACACTGAATTAAAAGTGAGTCGCGGATGATGGCTCTTCCGCTCGTGTTTGCTTCCCCTTTATTAGGCGGAAAGCGTTTCTCTTTGTTCCGTCAAAAGTTCGCGGATTCTGACGTTCCGCGTGTTCTCTTGAGGAAGGCAGGCGGGGAACGTCTTTGTCCGTGTTTACGTCACGAATCCGCGGATTTTGACGTTCTACGCGTTGTCTAAAGAGGCCAGGCGGGGAACGTCTTTGTCCGCGTTTACGTCGAGGCTCCGCGCCATGACGTGTAACGCCTATGTTTTGTTTTAATGCGGTTGTATGCTTGGAGTAAATGCTGAGTGATACATTTACTTTGTCAATCATTTGAATTTAATCCGCCTGGAATTCGAATGTGGATAGCTTTGTGGGGAAGTTTAGCAGACGTGTCAGACAGTTGTCTGACAACTGTCTGACACGTTGTCTGCTTTATGTCCTCTGGCCTTTCTGCAGGAGGCTTTTCGTCTGGTGTCAGGCGCGTGGTGGCTACACGCATCTGTTTATTGAATGAGTGATCAGGATGATGCCACGTGTCTTGTCCCACGTGGGTTATGTCAGACGCGTGGGAAGGCACGCGTTTGTAGTTGTGAGATGGTGAGGTTTGCTGACACGTGTCCAGCAATTGAACGGTTGCCAGCTGTGGCCATTGCCCACGCGCTATTGTGAGCCGTCCGATTGTTCTTGTGCCACGTGTCATCATCTCCTCTTTCCAGACGAAAAGGCACGACAGTTTGCTTTTTCATGGTGGGCCCCTTTGCCATAAATGCAATGGGTATATATATGTTGGAGGGCTTTGTGAGACGGTTACACTTTCAAATTTCTCTCCAAACCTCTCTAACTTTCCGATCAGTCTTCATCATCTCCTTCCCTTTTCTTGGAGTTTCCGAGCAATCTTCAAGTTTCCCGGCGACAATTTCGGTGACGACTGAAGATTTCCTTGAAACTTCACCCGGTTATCTTCTTTTCCCTCCTTGCTGTTAAATCTTGTTGCAATGTCTGATCATTCTACCAACGTTTCTCCTACTGGTGAGGCTCGCCGGGATGAGTCTGAGGCTAGTAGTCAGGAGATAGAACCTGACGTTCCGGAGATCAAGGTGAAAGAGAGGAAGTTGGCAACCAACACTCCTTGCAAATGGACGGCGGCCGCTTTCACCGTCTTATGTGCCGATCATGGCATCCTTCCGGAGTGGGAGCCGGAGTTGCCTGGTCCGGGGAAGACTATCCTGACCGCCCCGGAGGGCAAGCTAGCCTTTTATGAGGCCCACTTTTCTAAGTGTGGGTTTCGCTTGCCTTGCACCCGCTTCCAGCTGGATACCCTGATAGAGTATGGGGTGGCGGTGTCCTAGGTTAGCGGGTTTGGGATGCCCCGGTTGGGGCACATTGAAAACCAGTGCCGGGCCTTGGATATTGAACCGACCATTGATCGGTTTAATGTGTTTTACTTTTTGGCCCGGGACGAGTCGTGGTTTACGTTCAAGCCGCGGCCCAAGGTGCCAACTATAGTTAGTGAACTTCCGAAGTCGCTTCATGGATGGAAGGACAAGTTCTTCTATCTGAAGAAGGGTGTTATTCCAGTGGCCATGCCCTGGAAAGTGGTGACTTCCAGGGAGTGGGTGCCTAACCGCGAGGTGATGCGGGGCTATAAGGATGAAGCCTGGTTCATCGCCCTTACAACTCATAAAACCAAGCTGGAGTTGAAGGGTTTGTTTGAAGGCACTTACAACCTGTTGGGGACCAGCCGCACCGGCATCCGCGAGGGGAAAGAGCCTTACATCCCCCAAGAAGGTATGATCTAGCGCTTTGGTTTCTGATAATCTGCTTCTTGCTAACTTTTTTGTTGAATGCGCAGGCGTGTCGAAGTTCGATATCTTTGAGTCCCGCGGGGCTCTTAAACTGAAGTGGAGGCGCATCCCTGAGGGACAAGTCTCCTTTTTAGAAGACTTTGTTGGCCGGTTCCACTATCCGAACTTGGATAATCCGCCCACCCAACATTTCGTCACGCGTAAGTCTTCTGACCCATGTTCTGCATTTGTAAGTGAGGTGTCGCCTTTGGTGCGGCATTCTCAGGGACGCATGAAGTATGCCCCGCATAGGCACTGCTCTGCTGTTGAGCCAGTGACCTCTGTTTCTGACACAGGGTCATCGGATACAGGCGGGGAATACGTCAAGAATCGGCACAAGCGGAAGGATGGGCCTGCTTCCGATGATGACGACGATGCCGACGAGTTCAAGTTGAAGATGCAGAAGAGGGGTCGGCGTAGGCGGGTGTCGGCGGAGACGGCAGGACAAGCATGGCTGCTGGAGCCTCTAAGGGAGTTGGAGGTGTGGGGGATAAGGGCAAGTCCCCCGCTAAAGCCACACAACCACAGGGGCCTGATGCCCCTATGTTCTCTTTTGATATAGGCGCTCCGCCTGCGCGCCAGCCTCTTCTTCAAAAGATGGTGAAGAAGATTCCCTGTAAGTGCGTCTTGTCTTTAGTTTATTATTATCTGTTGTTTTTGCTTATCTGTTTTTTACCTTGCAGGCGCGGCACCCAAAGTGACAACCAGTCCTTCCCCTCCACCTATCCCAACTGCTGAGGAGATAGCGGAGGCGAAGAAGAAGAGGGAGGAGGAGCGACTCCACAAGGAGTCGAAGGTTGCCTTGAAGACTAGGGTCGATGAAGCCGCTAAGGCTGAGGCCCTTTTGAAAGCAAAGGCCGCTGAGGCTGCGAAAGCTGAGGCGGCGAAGATAGCGGCTGCTGAGGAAGCCGCCAAGAAAGCCGAGGCGGCGAGGGAAGCGGCCGCCGAAGATGCCGCCCGGAAGGCTGAGGCTGAGCGGCGCCGCTTGGAGGAGTAGAGGATCCTCTTGGAAAAAGAAACTGAGGCCAAGCAAAAGGCCGATTACGTTTTAAGTTCTGGTGTGACGCCTCCGGCGGGAGGCGCTGGGGGTAGTTCGGTTGATCGCCGGGCGGGTAGTGCGCCGCCTGGCGCGGGGGGTCGGGAGCCCGCTGGGGAGTATGATGGCTCCATCTGGGCTGGGGGTGACACTATTTGGCACCCCCGCTGGGCGGTCAGCGAGAATACTTTATTCTCTAACTCCCTGGCTGCAGAGGAGTTTGTTAGCGGGGCGGTGCCCCCTTATGAGCAGGCTTATCAGGACAGCCTGAGCCGTCCTGACTTGATCACAAATATGTTCATCAGTCAGGCTAGTCAGCTGGCTATGATGGACTCCCTCCGGCGTCGGGATGCGGCCATGCAGCGGGACCTTGCCCGCTTGAAGACTGAGAAGGCCGCCCTTGCTGAAAAATGAGGCGACCATGAAGTCTCGTCTCGAACGGTACCGCTACCGAGCTCATCGTGCTGAAGATGATGCAAAAAAGGTTTTGTCCGAGTTGGCGGCGGACAAGAAGCAATGGACCGAGGCCTGCAACCGCAACAACGAAGAGAAGCGGTTGCTGAAAGAGCGGATCCAGCAGCTGAAGGAGGAGAACAAAGCGGATGTTGCTGAGCTTGAGAAGAAGTGCAAGGCCCTCACCGAGCGCACTGTCAAGTTCACTGACATGCGCAAGCAGCTGGAATCCGCGACCGCGGATCTAGATAAGGCCAACTCTCGCCTTACCGCTCTTGAAGAAGAGCGGTTTACGATGCTGGAGGCGAAGGAGACTCTCCAGCTGGAGAGGGATGCGGCTTTAAAGGATCGTGAAGCTGCTGTCCTAGAGGCTGATGCGGACAAGTCTCTACTAGATGCTTTGGTAGTGGAGCAGGAGAAGATGCGCGAATCCCTCCGCTGGTTGATCACCAGCGGCATTGACGGGGTGAGTTGTTTTATCCGCTGCTTTAACCCTTATTTTGATTTTGTATTTGTTACTTATTGTGTTTGTTGTTGCAGATCTTCAAGCGCTTCTGGCAAGAGCCAAAACTTGGTGATCAAGTTGCCAGCATAGACGCCTCCGCCCATGCTTATGGGTACAGCGAGGGGTTCGAGGATGGCTTCCTTCATGCACATAACAACGGACACATTATTGATGCGGAGCACTACGGGAAGCCCTTAAAGGACGAGTATTTGGCGGAAATCGCCAAGTTTGACAAACTCGAGTTCCCCGTTCTTCAGGTTGTGGCGGACTGTAACCACCATATCGACCCTGCTGCTGCCTTCCGGTACTTCATCGAGAAATCTGATGAGTTGGGCAAGAAGGCCAAGGAGCAGGCTGCGGAGGCCGAGCGGTTGCGGCTGGAAGAAGAGAGGCGGAAGGCCGCTGGTGAAGGGTTCTCTGGGGCGCGGGCGGATGATGTGGAAGCGCCGTAGACCGACGAGCAGCTAGTAGATTTTAGCGGCTCTGAATAGTTAGGATGTTTTTTTCTTTCCCTGTAAATGTTTGTTGGGTTTTTAATCCCCAAAGTTAGTGAAATATTTTGGTTTGTAATGCCTTGCGTTGTCTCGCGTTAACTCCTGTTGTACTTATTTAACCAAGTCGTCACCTAGTGTGTATGTAAGAGTTAGCGCGTGCGTTTAGTAAGTGGTCCGGCATTTAAGTACATACTTTTGCCTTGAAGACCAATACTCAACGCAACTTGTGCCTTTAGTCCGACGAGCTTACCAAATAGGCCTTGTCTTGAAGACGCATATTCGCGCCGCAAGGCGCCATGCTACTCGTAAAGTCTGACCTGCGCTAAGAGCGGGCTTAGGAAACTGAGTTTTAGCACGGTCCTTTGGCGCGAATGTTACCGTTCGATAAGTGGGCTATGCCTTGAAGACTGCAGCGTAGGTTAGGTGTTTATACATCCTAGCCGTAGCACGAAGCTGCGTTAGTCCGGCATAGCCTGTAGCGTTGCCTTGAAGACCTAGGCGCGGAGAAAACAAGTAGAGCAACAAGTAATAGGAGACAAACATTCTTTTATTAATGATTGTCACGGCGTGTGTAGCAGGGCGTAATAACAGGGTTACAAATAACATAAGCGCAACTGTGCCGCATTCCAAGATCGGGGGACGGGCGTACCGTCTAGTCTTTCTAGCGCGTAGGCCCTTTTGCCTCAAATTTCTTGGATTTTATATGGGCCTTCCCATTTTGTTGCCAGTTTCCCTAGTTTTTCCGCATTTGACGCTTCGTTGTTGCGGAAAACGTAGTCCCCAATCTTGAAGGCGCATCTTTTGACATGCTTGTTGTAATACCACTCTAGTTGAGTTTTGTACTTGGCCTCTTTGATGGCAGCTAGGTCCCGCCATTCCTCAAGCAAGTCTAAGTTGATGCGGAGTTCTTCATCGTTGTTATATCGATCAGCCAGTAGGACCCTTGCGGAAGGGCAACCAATTTCGGCTGGGATCACTGCTTCGGACCCATAGGTTAGGCTGAACGGAGTTTCTCCGTTGCTTGTTTTTGTGAGGGTGCGGTAGGCCCATAGGACGTGTAGCAGTTCATCCACCCATCCTGTGCGCTTGGTGCCTAGCCGCGCCTTGATTCCTTCTACAATGCTTCTGTTGGCTCTTTCTACTTGGCCATTTCCTTGTGGGTGCGCAATGGATGTGAATATTTGTTGGATGCCCTTTTGCGCCAACCAAGATTGTAGCATGTTGTCCGCAAACTGCGTGCCATTGTCGCTGACTAGTTGCATTGGTAGGCCAAATCTGCAGATTATGAACTCCCAGATGAATTTCTTTAAGTGGGATCCATCAATTTTGGCCCAGGGCTTCGCCTCGACCCATTTAGTGAAGTAATCGATGGCCACGATGAGGAATTTGACGTTTCCCAGAGCCGCGGGGAATGGACCCACGAGATCAATCGCCCATTTTTGGAAGGGCCATGCCGCTGTGACTGGTACTAAATCGTTCTTTGGTCGCAGGGTATTTGGCGCATGGCGTCAGCAAGTGTCGCACTTGCGTAGTTCTCTGACTGCGTCAGTGTGCATGCCAGGCCAATAGTTCCCTGCATTCATGATCTTTGCGACCACCATCCTTGGTCCTGCATATAGTCCGCATGTGCCTTCGTGAATATCTTTTAGGAGGAACAATGCATCTGCGGAGTCTACGCAGCGGAGTAATGGTCCCTGGTAGGATCGGCGGTATAGGACGCCGTCCGTTAGCTGGTAATGTAAAGTTTTGTGCTGTAGCTTCCAGGCCTCTGACTTATCATCAGGCAGGGTTCTGGAGGAGAGGTAAGCATGAATTGGGGTCATCCAGGACGCGTTGCCTGTTTGGATGACGTTAACCTGTCTCAGCGGGACGGACAGGGTACTGAGTACTTCGACGCGGACTTCTTTAGCCATGTGTTCGAAAACTGTGGAGGCCATTTTGCTCAATCCATCTGCGGGTTTGTTCTCGCTGCGCCTGATGTGTTCGATGGTGCAGGAATCAAATTTATGCAAGAGTTGTTTGGCCTGTTCTAAGTATAGCGCCATGGTTTCGTCCTTTGTGTCGTAGACCCCGTTGATCTGTCGAGCGACAAGTAATGAGTCCATGTGTGCCTCCACGTGCCTAGCCCCCATTTTTTCCGCAATGCGGAGGCCTGCCAGCAACGCTTCGTACTCCGCCTCGTTGTTCGTGCTTTTGAAGTCGAGGCGGATGGCGTATGTGAACTCATGCTTATCCGGGCTGATAAGGCGTAATCCTGCGCCTGAACCATCATCGTTGGAGGCCCCATCTGTAAAGAGGGACCAGATCTGCGATGGGTTTTGGGTTGGCGCGAGAGATTGCTCTGCCTTGCATTCTTCAACTTTGTCAGCTGGTATTTCGGTGGCGAAGTCAGCTAGGACTTGTCCTTTGACTGCGGCCCGGGGCTTGTAGTATATGGTGTGCTCGCCAAGCTCAATGGCCTATTTTGCCAGTTGACCCGAGAGCTCCGGCTTGCGCAAGACGTCGCTGTTCTTGTAGTTTGTGAGGACGTTGATTGGGTGCCCTTGGAGATATCGTCGTAGTCTTCGGGACGCGTGTACCAGGGCTAAGACCAATTTTTCCATGATGGTGTATCTTGTTTCCGCAATAAGCAAGGTGCGGCTGTGTGACATTCGTCACTTTTTATTTTTATATAATAATAATAATAATAATATTAATAATAATAAAAAAAAATTCAGATTATGTATAGATAAATACTTATAAACACTTGAAACCCATTATCAACCATAACCCAACCACAACCAAACCCAAGCCCAAACCCCTTTTCTTTAATTACCATCTGAGCCCACTACAACCAGCCCATCAACGAGCCCATAGATCTGGCCCATCTCCACCTTTCCCATTCTGTAAAAAAAAATAACTCTGCTCCTGCCGAGACTCGAACCCGGGCAGGAAGCCGAGTCAGACACAACATCACACACGCCGAACCATCTGAGCTACAAGCTCAATCTTGCTTCAAACCCAACCCATTAAGTACATAAACCCTTTTCGCGTCTGTCTTCTTCTCCTTCCCTGCTGAACATCGAACGCTGCAACCAAAGAACACACCAAGGTCCACATGTCTGATCTAATACACACGCTAATCAGTCAACCAATCCCGAGTATTACGCCCATGATCATCGTTTCCTTCTAAAAACAACAAACACGCGTGGTTAACGCGTTTACTTTGACCGAATTGTGATTAATAGCCATTAATAAACCTTCCAAAATAACACGATTGAATCTGTATAAATACTCGCTTCTAAATCAATTAGACTCGCTCATGAACTCTGAAATGAACGATTAACAAACCCCCACCACCACAGACCTTAGCCGTTTCTGAAATCTTGAACTTGAATCGTGTTTTGACCTTTTCGTTGACTTGCGAGTTCGTCATCTTACAAACTGGTATGTTTCAATTCTTCATTCTATCATTATAATCGGCCCATTCCTGATAAAAACCCCATGTTTAATCGGGTTTTGATTTTGTGTGTAATTGGATTGATTAAGCTAGGGTTCGTCTTCTTTTAATTGGGGAAGATGACCAAACCACATATCCAATAAATATTTTAAAAACTGAAACACATACAGATCTCACGTACAGCTCAGTTGGTTGGAGCGTTGGGCTAAAACCAGTGAACCGGCCTTGAGGCCAGGTTCGAGTCCCATAAACAGCACATTTTTCTTTTCTTTTTTTAAAAATCCCTTTATCTATACATTTAACCTTCTAATCTTTTAAAATAGATTTAAAATACCAAATATGATTTATAAATTCTATAAAATTTATTTTATGTCATTCAAATGGTAATGTTTATTATCCAATTTTTAGATTTTCAAAAATCATTTATTTAATACAAATAATAAATATTTCAAGTTTATTCTATTTTAATTATAAAATTCAATAAAAATATCTAAACGATTTTATAAAATTCCACAAAAATTATTCTAAACTTGTATAACAATACACATTTCAGAAATAATTTTTAATTCTGTAAAACCGCTCATTTTATATTTTAAATTAATTTTTGTTAGTTTTAATCATAAATAAATCATAATAAATTCATTTTACAATATTTTTGTACCAAAATTTTACATAAATTATTTTTATTCATTTGGAACAGAAATACAATTTTTAATTTGAAATTCTTTAATTTTAATATTTTTAGATATTAAAGTCATATTTTGACAATTTGAAATAATCAGATTAAATATTCTATTTTCAAGAAAATAATTTTATAAAAATTATTCTCATACTCAAAACCTTATGTTGTGACTATATTCAACTACAAATTTTACAAAGAGACTTTTATTTATTTATTTATTAAATTTCTTATATTTAATAAACAATTTGTTTATTAATCAAATAAACGTTTATCCCCAATTCGAAGCCCTAGAAATACATGTATCCTAGAGTTATTTCCCTTACACATTATCAAATACTTTAGGTTGATCATTTGGGAGTAATCTCAATTCATATCTCGTTGTCCAGTTAAATCTCAAACTACTACGTGAACTGTGAGTACTTCCTATCCTCTTTTTACTTTTATACATTTTTGGGGTGTTACATGTACACTATTACAAATTTCAAATACAAGTTTACATTTTCACAATACAATTCTAGTACTATGTGCATTGCTTACAACGTGCTTTATGCTTAGACAATACATGTGGAATACATTTGTACTTAGTGAAATCATTAACATGGTACAAGCCGACCTTAACATTGGATAGCGCTATTTGGATTGACAACCCGCCTAGATTGATTCTCCCCCTTTTTCATCGGAGAATCCGTGGCCATTGTTAAGTTATCACCCATTTATTGGATGAGTACACTACCGTTCATACAGTACATTATACAGTCACAGGGTTGATTTCGCTCATTTGTATGATACATAGTTTACATATTTGCACTATAGCTTGCACTTGAATTGTATATCTTTTAACCTACTATATATATATATCAAAACTAGGAATGCTCACCAACATTTCTTATGTTGACCAAACTTATTTTGTACATGTTTCAGGTGCAGTTTGATATAGTGCTTTAGCAAGGGATACTTAGTGCATTATTATAATCAGTTATTTCATTATTTACATTTCATTTAAGACTTTGTATTTCCATTTTAATGTAAGACAGTTTTTTGGTTTATTCAATAATATTTACATTTTAGTACCATGTGCTTTTGAACAATCGTCACTACGTGGCACCTCGATGATTCCGCCATCGGTTGGGGTGTTACAGATTGGTATCAGAGCCATGGTAATAGGGAACTAGGTTACTAGATGAAATAGACCTAGACTATAACCGAACTTCAATTTTCATGCATAATATTTCCCAAATTATCTTTGTGACACCCGGCAAATTCCGATTAACAACGTTGTCTAGATTAAAGTCTACCTTAGCGAGTCATGCGTATGTTATACTTAACTGGGTTAGTTGAGTCGAGTTACGGTTCGGGAACTGTTAGTTTGGTATAGAGGATCATTAGATGTTAGTCTAAAGGCTCATTAGATGTCAGTCCTTAACCAAGTGTACAAAGGGTGACGATTCGTAGAATCGTCAGAGCACAGGGAATATACAAGTCTCGAGTCCCGGGAATTGGTGAACGAGTGTGAATGTGTTTGTTTGCAAGTATTATGTGTTTACAATCATTATGTGACTTGTCGGTATGTGAAAATGTGTTAACATATGTTAAAACGGAGTTTAACGCACCAAATATGCTGAACCAGACCCTAGAGGCGAATAGGAGTTGTATTCGCCTATAGGGAGGGGCGAATAGGGTTTCTATAGGGGCGAATAGGCCTAATCGCCTATACTAGGGGCGATTAGGAGCCCTATTCGCCTGATGCTGCTGCGTAATCGCCTATAACGTGCTGGACGACTAAAAACGCCTATAAATACAATACTTGACCTCCTAAACTTCATTATAACAACCCTAGTCGTCCCACAACTCGTCCCAACACACACACAACCTCTGGAACACGATTTTGGATCAAAACACAAGATTTCAAGCCTATTACATCAATCTATCATAAATCTAAGGTGTGGTTTTCATTCATGCAATCTTTAATAACGTTTTTATTAAATCCCTAATGGTCCAGACCTGTTTATAATCAAATGTGTCTTCTGAAATTCGTTAATAATCGTTGTTAATTGGATTCTAACTATTATGCTTGTTGTATGTGTGTTTATGATTAAAAGATAGGGTTTTTATGATTCAAGAAGGATTGGTAACATGATATTAAGGTAGTTACAGATTAATAATGATAGCATGTTGATGAAATCTGAGTAATTGTTCATTAGGGTTAGAGTTATGCATGTTAATGTGATGTTTCATGCTATGTGTATTGTTTTTGGGATACATGGTTGCATGCAGGGCTGATAGAACGAGGTTAAACAAAGGATTTTGATTGAAATATGTTTGATATAGTTGTTTGATTGATAATTGATGTTTACACACGTTCTGGATTTGATTTGGAGTGTTAAACGCGCGAAAAACCGGAACAGCTGTGCTATAGGCGAATAGGAACCCTAATCCCCTATACTATAGGCGATTAGGAGGCTATTCGCCTGATGAGGAGCCCTAATCGCCTATAGTATAGGCGAATAGGAGCCTATTTGCCTTTACTTCATGCATTTACGATCCTAAATGCTAGTTAAGCCCTGAATTGCATGCTTTACGACGTAATCGCCTATAAACTCCTAATTTGTATACCAAATAACCCTAATCGCCTATAGTATAGGCGATTAGCATTCCTAAATGCCTGTTGACCCACGTAATCACTAGTTGACTTTTCCTGATCGCCTGTACTGCTGCTGTAAGTGTAATTTAGCATTTCGGGACCCAATTTGACACCTAGAAACATGCTAGGAACCCCGTAACATACCTAGTAACTTGGTAATATGTGTTCGGACTTGTTTATGTGATACTTGAACTACGTGCTACAACTTGTTGGACTTTAACGTATGTTAAGTGTGATTGCATGATTGTATGTTTGTGAGTGCAAGTATAACACGGGGAGTCTCGGGTCACCAATGGGATGTCGAGTCTTGTACATTGGGTTAATTTAACAGTCACGGTGTTTTCAAACGAACTTGGTTATGGTCTGGACATCTAGGGACTAACTAACCTACGGGTTATTAGTCTAAGTACTTGTAACTGTCATATGTTAGGTCGCCGCTTTACGGGGCTAGCATAGCTTGCTGATATTATTCGTATTTCGAAGTAACGCAACCTAAGGTGAGTTTACGGCCCCTCTTTTAACTGGTTTCACTTTTCGGGGGAGAAAACATGTGTTAAACTGATGTTTTGGTAACAACTGTCATACTATGGGTTTCTATGGTTTACTATACGATCTTTGGAAGTCCTGGGGGAAACCATGAATGTGCGGGTTAGCACAACGGGGAAATGTGGATAGATCTATTGGGAGTGACCAACCCCGCTCGTCGGCTTGGAGGGCCGGGCGAGTGCATATTGTCTCAAACAGGAACAGGTTTATTATTCGGGCACCACATCTGGTTTACGAGTTAGTAATGGTTTTCCAATCGTAGTAGTAATAAAACATACGCCTAGCTAGCGTACTTTGGTTTGCAAATTGATATAGTATGGACAGGTTGAACTTGATACTTTGATTACAAAACCTGTAAACTAACCAGCATTTTTGTGCTGACGTAAACTCTTACATGTTTTCTCAGGTCGCTAAGGTAGCACTATGGAACTAGGGCGCACGCGTCTGCACGGCGTCTAGTTAGGGTTGCATGGTTTTCAAACACTGAATAATTTGGTTTACTTTTGGATTATGTTTTGAGAATAAGCTTCCGCTGTATTTGGAGATTTTAAACTATGTTTTTGAAATTGCATATGTTCATTTAGACTTGTTTATTGTGATCGTTGACTTGGATCCTGGTTTGTCATGCGCCTCGCGGTAAAACTCCGCAAGTGGATTTTGAGGGTGTGACAGATTGGTATCAGAGCCACTCCTGTGTCGTTCGGGATGGTGGGTGCATACCTCATCAGGTACGATGAGACTCTAGCCTCATCAGGGATGATGAGACTCTAACAGGGGGTGAATGTGACACCCCAGGAAAATCCCACATCGGCCGTGGCCAGGAGAGATCCTTGGTTGATAAGTAATGTCTTGCCTCTTAAATCACCAACGCGTTTTGGGGCTTAATGTTAGTGGATGAGAGGAGAACTCCACAGTTAAGCGTGCTCAGGTGGGAGCAGTTTCAAGATGGGTGACCTCCTGGGAAGTTTCCACTAGGGCACCCAAAAACAAATCCGTGAGCTCTGGGTGGGCAAAGCGGACAATATTGGTGGTGAGAGGGGTCGGGTGTTACAGATGGTTGATCGGTTGACGAAATCAGCCCATTTTCTCGCTATTAAGGAGACCGACACCATGGATCGTTTGGCTCGTCTTTATCTGAAGGAAGTTGTTTCTAAGCACGGGGTGCCGGTTTCTATCATTTCGGATCGTGACTCCCATTTTACTTCTCACTTCTGGAAGTCTTTGCACAAGGCTTTGGGTACTCAGCTGGACATGAGTACAGCTTACCACCCACAGACTGACAGTCAGAGTGAACACACGATTCAAACCTTAGAAGACATGCTGCGAGCATGTGTGATCGATTTTGGTAAAGGTTGGGAAGCTCACCTACCGTTAGTAAAATTCTCTTACAACAACAGTTACCACACGAGCATCAAGGCAGCTCCGTTCGAGGCACTGTACGGGCGGAAATGCCGGTCTCCTCTCTATTGGGCTGAGGTGGGTGAGAGTCAACTCACTGGGCCTGAGCTAGTGTACGAGACTTCGGAAAAGATCGTACAGATTCGTAACCGGTTGGCAGCGGCACGGGATCGGCAAAAGAGTTATGCTGATCAGCGTCGCAAGCCATTGGAATTCCAAGTTGATGACAAAGTGCTTCTGAAAGTTTCATCGTGGAAGGGCGTCATACGCTTTGGGAAGCGTGGCAAACTCAACCCTCGGTATGTCGGCCCATTTACAATCCTGGAACGAATTGGACCGGTGGCATATCGTCTTGATTTACCGACGGAACTCGGCAACGTACATAACGTCTTCCATGTGTCCAACCTAAAGAAGTGTCTGGCTGACGAGTCTCTTATTGTTCCACTGGAGGAGATCAAGGTGGATGATCGTGTTCGGATTGTGGAGGAACCTGTTGAGATTCTTGATTACATGATTCGTAGCCTACGTCATAGCAAGATTCGCATTGTTAAGGTTCGCTGGAACTCGAACCGGGGACCAGAGTACACTTGGGAACGGGAGGATCAGATGAAGTCTAAGTATCCTCATCTCTTTCCTAAGGAAGCGTTCGAATCGAGATATGTTACCTCTGCAGCTGAATGAATCTCGGGGCGAGATTCCTTTTAACGTGGGGATGATGTGACAACTCGGGTAAATCTCTCTCTTGGTTTCTATCTTTTGTCTGCTTCTTTTGTTATTCCTTTTGGTACTTGTGCAATTTTCGGGACGAAAATTCTTTTAACGTGGGGATGATGTGACACCCGGCAAATTCCGATTAACAACGTTGTCTAGATTAAAGTCTACCTTAGCGAGTCACGCGTATGTTATACTTAACTGGGTTAATTGAGTCGTGTTACGGTTCGGGAACTGTTAGTTTGGTATAGAGGATCATTAGATGTTAGTCTAAAGGCTCATTAGATGTCAGTCCTTAACCAAGTGTACAAAGGGTGACGATTCGTAGAATCGTCAGAGCACAGGGAATATACAAGTCTCGAGTCCCGGGAATTGGTGAACGAGTGTGAATGTGTTTGTTTTCATGTATTATGTGTTTACAATCATTATGTGACTTGTCGGTATGTGAAAATGTGTTAACATATGTTAAAACGGAGTTTAACGCACCAAACATGCTGAACCAGACCCTATAGGCGAATAGGAGTTGTATTCGCCTATAGGGAGGGGCGAATAGGGTTTCTATAGGGGCGAATAGGCCTAATCGCCTATACTAGGGGCGATTAGGAGCCCTATTCGCCTGATGCTGCTGCGTAATCGCCTATAACGTGCTGGACGACTAAAAACGCCTATAAATACAATACTTGACCTCTTAAACTTCATTATAACAACCCTAGTCGTCCCACAACTCGTCCCAACACACACACAACCTCTGGAACACGATTTTGGATCAAAACACAAGATTTCAAGCCTATTACATCAATCTATCATAAATCTAAGGTGTGGTTTTCATTCATGCAATCTTTAATAACGTTTTTATTAAATCCCTAATGGTCCAGACCTGTTTATAATCGAATGTGTCTTCTGAAATTCGTTAATAATCGTTGTTAATTGGATTCTAACTATTATGCTTGTTGTATGTGTGTTTATGATTAAAAGATAGGGTTTTTATGATTCAAGAAGGATTGGTAACATGATATTAAGGTAGTTACAGATTAATAATGATAGCATGTTGATGAAATCTGAGTAATTGTTCATTAGGGTTAGAGTTATGCATGTTAATGTGATGTTTCATGCTATGTGTATTGTTTTTGGGATACATGGTTGCATGCAGGGCTGATAGAACGAGGTTAAACGAAGGATTTTGATTGAAATATGTTTGATATAGTTGTTTGATTGATAATTGATGTTTACACACGTTCTGGATTTGATTTGGAGTGTTAAACGCGCGAAAAACCGGAACAGCTGTGCTATAGGCGAATAGGAACCCTAATCCCCTATACTATAGGCGATTAGGAGGCTATTCGCCTGATGAGGAGCCCTAATCGCCTATAGTATAGGCGAATAGGAGCCTATTTGCCTTTACTTCATGCATTTACGATCCTAAATGCTAGTTAAGCCCTGAATTGCATGCTTTACGACGTAATCGCCTATAAACTCCTAATTTGTGTACCAAATAACCCTAATCGCCTATAGTATAGGCGATTAGCATTCCTAAATGCCTGTTGACCCACGTAATCTCTAGTTGACTTTTCCTAATCGCCTGTACTGCTGCTGTAAGTGTAATTTAGCATTTCGGGACCTGATTTGACACCTAGAAACATGCTAGGAACCCCGTAACATACCTAGTAACTTGGTAATATGTGTTCGGACTTGTTTATGTGATACTTGAACTACGTGCTACAACTTGTTGGACTTTAACGTATGTTAAGTGTGATTGCATGATTGTATGTTTGTGAGTGCAAGTATAACACGAGGAGTCTCGGGTCACCAATGGGATGTCGAGTCTTGTACATTGGGTTAATTTAACAGTCACGGTGTTTTCAAACGAACTTGGTTATGGTCTGGACATCTAGGGACTAACTAACCTACGGGTTATTAGTCTAAGTACTTGTAACTGTCATATGTTAGGTCGCCGCTTTACGGGGCTAGCATAGCTTGCTGATATTATTCGTATTTCGAAGTAACGCAACCTAAGGTGAGTTTACGGCCCCTCTTTTAACTGGTTTCACTTTTCGGGGGAGAAAACATGTGTTAAACTGATGTTTTGGTAACAACTGTCATACTTTGGGTTTCTATGGTTTACTATACGATCTTTGGAAGTCCCGGGGGAAACCATGAATGTGCGGGTTAGCACAACGGGGAAATGTGGATAGATCTATTGGGAGTGACCAACCCCGCTCGTCGGCTTGGAGGGCCGGGCGAGTGCATATTGTCTCAAACAGGAACAGGTTTACTATTCGGGCACCACATCTGGTTTACGAGTTAGTAATGGTTTTCCAATCGTAGTAGTAATAAAACATACGCCTAGCTAGCGTACTTTGGTTTGCAAATTGATATAGTATGGACAGGTTGAACTTGATACTTTGATTACAAAACCTGTAAACTCACCAGCATTTTTGTGCTGACGTAAACTCTTACATGTTTTCTCAGGTCGCTAAGGTAGCAATATGGAACTAGGGCGCGCGCGTCTGCACGGCGTCTAGTTAGGGTTGCATGGTTTTCAAACACTGAATAATTTGGTTTACTTTTGGATTATGTTTTGAGAATAAGCTTCCGCTGTATTTGGAGATTTTAAACTATGTTTTTGAAATTGCATATGTTCATTTAGACTTGTTTATTGTGATCGTTGACTTGGATCCTGGTTTGTCATGCGCCTCGCGGTAAAACTCCGCAAGTGGATTTTGAGGGTGTGACAATCTTACCCTCATTTCCCTCTACTTTCCTTCCTCTATCTTTCTCTTCTTCTCCATTTCTCCTCATCTTTCATCCTGGTGCATAGAGATGGTGTCCTACAAGGAGTGGAAAGTCGACATCATCATGGAACGAAAGCAGTACCTTCCATGAAGACACTCTTAGGCATAATGCCTACTCTTATTTTGCTCCTTCAAAGGTTGTTGAGCTTTAATGAGTGTGATAGAACACGTGCAATCTGGAAGGGTGGATGCCTGTACACTGGGTTTTCTGGTATAGGCAAGCATAGCGCATAAATCCAATAACGGACCTGATATGCTTACCTGGGGATTCCTGGAGTGAGTGTCCACTTATAGGCTAAAGCATGTCTTCTTTGATCACCATTGGGTTCAATCCCTTTGAAAAGTCAACGTTCTTGTTGGGCTATACAGCTAGACAAGGGCACTCCAAGCATCTTGTACAAGTTTTTCAATAATACTCTCTCGTTTCATATACAATACTTTGCATATCATGATTGCTTACAAGATCATATCTTCATAATCATCTGTACGATTATACACTTACATTTTTTAATCTCATGATTAATCATTGACTACCTCATAGATGTCTGCTCGCCGCATGCTCCGTGATGCCAGCCAACGTCCTGTTCGTGCTTCTGGATAACGTTCTGACCGTCGCCTTGCATCCTTAGTCGCTGAACAGATTGCTGCAGTGATCCCAAACCTTGTCAGTGAGATAACCCAGAATAGTAACAGTGCCAACACAGGAAGTACGACTCAATTTCGGTGCACTTTCAAACACTTTAACTCCTGCAACCCCACAAAATTCACTGGTGAGGAGGATGCTACTGGCCTCCTCCAATGGTTTGAAAGCATGGAGAGCACCTTTGTGAATAGTGAATGTCTTGATGAACTCCGCGTTCGCTATGCTACTAGTGTCCTTCAAAAGGGGGGCTAACCTGGTGGAATGGCGAAAAACGCAATCGAGGAGCTGATGTTGCTTTATCTTTATCTTGGACTAATGTTAAGGAACTCATGATCGCCAAATTCTGCCCTAGGAACGAAATCAGGAAACTAGAGGAAGAGTTCCATGGACTGAAACAAGACAGTGGTGAGAATCTGGCGTATAATACTCGATATCACGAACTTAGCATACTGGTTCCACACATGGTCACCCCGGTCTCTCGAGCAATCGAAAAATATATCGAGGGATTACCTGACCTGATACAAGACGTAATCACTGGGAGTAAATCTACTACGGTGGAGGAAGCCATCCAGCTTGCAGCCACTTTGACGGACAAACACGTAAGGAAAGGAAACTTGGTTAGGAAGGGCACCAAGACGTCTGCTGAGGGAGCCACCCATGCTGTTGAATCATCTAAGACTGTTTTAGCAAAGGCCGCCACTACTGCTTCGAACTCTAAAAAACGAATGGGTGATAATCAGAACTAGGCTGATGTGGATCCTGTGACTCAGCCTCCTAACAAGAAAGCTTACATGGGAATCCATCCTCAATGCAACACTTGCAAGTATCATCACCCTGCAAATTTTCCATGTCGTCAATGCACTAGGTGTGGAAGGTTTGGACACTTTGTCACTACTTGTCGTGTAACAGATTGGACGCAAGATAATCATCAAACAGCTGCCCAGGAACCACTACAGATTACTAACGGTCGGGCATGTTATCATTGTAGACACCCTAACCACATGCTAACTCAATGTCCCAAATTGAATAATGTGAACCTGGTGGCACATGGACGAGCTTTCGATATCAATATCAACGAAGCAGACGATTAGGATGACATTGATCCCACTGGCTAAGCCATGAATGGGATCTTCCTAAGACTCGAGAATCCAATACTTGTGTTTTCATTTTCATAATTCTATTTTCATTTTGTACCCAATTTTGTCGCACTCATTAGCATACAACATCTAGAAATTTTCTTGCATACTATTGTGTACGAACATAGATTGGAAATTTATCAAATTCGGTTACGTTTATTTTATATCGTATAAGTTTCAGACTCTACCTTACATTTTATTGAAACATTTGGTCTTGACTTCCATGGAAATCAAAATACTTATTTAATCCTACAAAGGTTTTCTAAAAAACATCATTGTTTGTCATATGAAACCTGATTTTTCCCTTAATTTGACTATTCATTGAACATCGAATTATTCATGATACTCGTAAACATTTAATTATTCATGATAACACTTACACTTAATGGCCTTAGTACTTACAAAGTTGCTTGCTTGTGTGTACTATCCACGCAACTCAGATAAACATTTCATTTAAAGGGCTCCTCGGACGAGTGGTAGCCCATACTTAAAAACTGTTATGCTTACAAGTCATTGCAATCCAATGCAATTGACCTCATTATTACATGGCCTCATTTCATTGATAACATCTCATTGTAACTCAACGTGTTTGTTGTGACATCTTCTTGTGAAACTTATTTGCTTTAATGTGTTGTTAGAATAGGATCATAGAAGGACATAAAATCCTAATGTAAGGTAAATTGATGATTCCGGTCCGGAACGTAATCATGAATTTACAGGTACGTTAGGGTAGTGTGAAATTCTATTAGAGTTTTTGGTAGGCATCCAGTACGTTTTCAAGGTATCAAAGGTGTGGTGGGTTAGCTGCGGTACACCCTGTATACAAACACTAATGATGCATTGAAAGTGAGACTGGAGGTCAGACCAGGAACAAACTCTAGTTACTTGGTAGTTCATTTGGTCTTTCTATAATCAATCAACTTGTACATTCATTTTAGGATTCCTAAAACTTGAAGTTTAGTGTTACTAGATTCTTATTCTCCTTATTATTCAAGACGAACCTAATCCCAATCCTTAACTCACACCTATCAAACCTCTTACCCAGATCAATCGAATTTTCCAAACCACAGTTATCTTAATTTTTACCCAAGCATCCATAACCCTATGTTTCTAATAACTTCGGGACGAAGTTTCTAAAAGTAGGGGATGCTGTGACATTCGTCACTTTTTATTTTTATATAATAATAATAATAATAATAATAATAATAATAATAATAATATTAATAATAATAAAAAAAAATCAGATTATGTATAGATAAATACTTATAAACACTTGAAACCCATTATCAACCATAACCCAACCACAACCAAACCCAAGCCCAAACCCCTTTTCTTTATCGTTGTTATATCGATCAGCCAGTAGGACCCTTGCGGAAGGGCAACCAATTTCGGCTGGGATCACCGCTTCGGACCCATAGGTTAGGCTGAACGGAGTTTCTCCGTTGCTTGTTTTTGTGAGGGTGCGGTAGGCCCATAGGACGTGTAGCAGTTCATCCACCCATCCTGTGCGCTTGGTGCCCAGCCGCGCCTTGATTCCTTCTACAATGCTTCTGTTGGCTCTTTCTACTTGGCCATTTCCTTGTGGGTGCGCAACGGATGTGAATATTTGTTGGATGCCCTTTTGCGCCAACCAAGATTGTAGCATGTTGTCCACAAACTGCGTGCCATTGTCGCTGACTAGTTGCATTGGTAGGCCAAATCTGCAGATTATGAACTCCCAGATGAATTTCTTTAAGTGGGATCCATCAATTTTGGCCCAGGGCTTCGCCTCGACCCATTTAGTGAAGTAATCGATGGCCACGATGAGGAATTTGACGTTTCCCAGAGCCGCGGGGAATGGACCCACGAGATCAATCGCCCATTTTTGGAAGGGCCATGCTGTTGTGACTGGTACTAAATCGTTCTTTGGTCGCAGGGTATTTGGCGCATGGCGTCAGCAACTGTCGCACTTGCGTAGTTATCTGACGGCGTCAGTGTGCATGCCAGGCCAATAGTTCCCTGCATTCATGATCTTTGCGACCACCATCCTTGGTCCTGCATATAGTCCGCATGTGCCTTCGTGAATATCTTTTAGGAGGAACAATGCATCTGCGGAGTCTACGCGGCGGAGTAATGGTCCCAGGTAGGATCGGCGGTATAGGACTCCGTCCGTTAGCTGGTAATGTAAAGTTTTGTGCTGTAGCTTCCAGGCCTCTGACTTATCATCAGGCAGGGTTCTGGAGGAGAGGTAAGCATGAATTGGGGTCATCCAGGACGCGTTGCCTGTTTGGATGACGTTAACCTGTCTCAGCGGGACGGACAGGGTACTGAGTACTTCGACGCGGACTTCTTTAGCCATGTGTTCGAAAACTGTGGAGGCCATTTTGCTCAATCCATCTGCGGGTTTGTTCTCGCTGCGCCTGATGTGTTCGATGGTGCAGGAATCAAATTTATGCAAGAGTTGTTTGGCCTGTTCTAAGTATAGCGCCATGGTTTCGTCCTTTGTGTCGTAGACCCCGTTGATCTGTCGAGCGACAAGTAATGAGTCCATGTGTGCCTCCACGTGCATAGCCCCCATTTTTTCCGCAATGCGGAGGCCTGCCAGCAACGCTTCGTACTCCGCCTCGTTGTTCGTGCTTTTGAAGTCGAGGCGGATGGCGTATGTGAACTCATGCTTATCCGGGCTGATAAGGCGTAATCCTGCGCCTGAACCATCATCGTTGGAGGCCCCATCTGTAAAGAGGGACCAGATCTGCGATGGGTTTTGGGTTGGCGCGAGAGATTGCTCTGCCTTGCATTCTTCAACTTTGTCAGCTGGTATTTCGGTGGCGAAGTCAGCTAGGACTTGTCCTTTGCTGCGGGCCGGGCGGCTTGCGCAAGACGTCGCTGTTCTTGTAGTCTGTGAGGACGTTGATTGGGTGCCCTTGGAGATATCGTCGTAGTCTTCGGGACGCGTGTACCAGGGCTAAGACCAATTTTTCCATGATGGTGTATCTTGTTTCCGCAATAAGCAAGGTGCGGCTGTGTGACATTCGTCACTTTTTATTTTTATATAATAATAATAATAATAATATTAATAATAATAATAAAAAAATTCAGATTATGTATAGATAAATACTTATAAACACTTGAAACCCATTATCAACCATAACCCAACCACAACCAAACCCAAGCCCAAACCCCTTTTCTTTAATTACCATCTGAGCCCACTACAACCAGCCCATCAACGAGCCCATAGATCTGGCCCATCTCCACCTTTCCCATTCTGTAAAAAAAAATAACTCTGCTCCTGCCGGGACTCGAACCCGGGCAGGAAGCCGAGTCAGACACAACATCACACACGCCGAACCATCTGAGCTACAAGCTCAATCTTGCTTCAAACCCAACCCATTAAGTACATAAACCCTTTTCGCGTCTGTCTTCTTCTCCTTCCCTGCTGAACATCGAACGCTGCAACCAAAGAACACACCAAGGTCCACATGTCTGATCCAATACACACGCTAATCAGTCAACCAATCCCGAGTATTACTCCCATGATCATCGTTTCCTTCTAAAAACAACAAACACGCGTGGTTAACGCGTTTACTTTGACCGAATTGTGATTAATAGCCATTAATAAACCTTCCAAAATAACACGATTGAATCTGTATAAATACTCGCTTCTAAATCAATTAGACTCGCTCATGAACTCTGAAATGAACGATTAACAAACCCCCACCACCACAGACCTTAGCCGTTTCTGAAATCTTGAACTTGAATCGTGTTTTGACCTTTTCGTTGACTTGCGAGTTCGTCATCTTACAAACTGGTATGTTTCAATTCTTCATTCTATCATTATAATCGGCCCATTCCTGATAAAAACCCCATGTTTAATCGGGTTTTGATTTTGTGTGTAATTGGATTGATTAAGCTAGGGTTCGTCTTCTTTTAATTGGGGAAGATGACCAAACCACATATCCAATAAATATTTTAAAAACTGAAACACATACAGATCTCACGTACAGCTCAGTTGGTTGGAGCGTTGGGCTAAAACCAGTGAACCGGCCTTGAGGCCAGGTTCGAGTCCCATAAACAGCACATTTTTCTTTTCTTTTTATAAAAATCCCTTTATCTATACATTTAACCTTCTAATCTTTTAAAATAGATTTAAAATACCAAATATGATTTATAAATTCTATAAAATTTATTTTATGTCATTCAAATGGTAATGTTTATTATCCAATTTCTAGATTTTCAAAAATCATTTATTTAATACAAATAATAAATATTTCAAGTTTATTCTATTTTAATTATAAAATTCAATAAAAATATCTAAACGATTTTATAAAATTCCACAAAAATTATTCTAAACTTGTATAACAATACACATTTCAGAAATAATTTTTAATTCTGTAAAACCGCTCATTTTATAATTTAAATTAATTTTTGTTAGTTTTAATCATAAATAAATCATAATAAATTCATTTTACAATATTTTTGTACCAAAATTTTACATAAATTATTTTTATTCATTTGGAACAGAAATACAATTTTTAATTTAGCAATTCTTTAATTTTAATATTTTTAGATATTAAAGTCATATTTTGACAATTTGAAATAATCAGATTAAATATTCTATTTTCAAGAAAATAATTTTATAAAAATTATTCTCATACTCAAAACCTTATGTTGTGACTATATTCAACTACAAATTTTACAAAGAGACTTTTATTTATTTATTTATTAAATTTCTTATATTTAATAAACAATTTGTTTATTAATCAAATAAACGTTTATCCCCAATTCGAAGCCCTAGAAATACATGTATCCTAGAGTTATTTCCCTTACACATTATCAAATACTTTAGGTTGATCATTTGGGAGTAATCTCAATTCATATCTCGTTGTCCAGTTAAATCTCAAACTACTACGTGAACTGTGAGTACTTCCTATCCCCTTTTTACTTTTATACATTTTTGGGGTGTTACATGTACACTATTACAAATTTCAAATACATGTTTACATTTTCACAATACAATTCTAGTACTATGTGCATTGCTTACAACGTGCTTTATGCTTAGACAATACATGTGGAATACATTTGTACTTAGTGAAATCATTAACATGGTACAAGCCGACCTTAACATTGGATAGCGCTATTTGGATTGACAACCCGCCTAGATTGATTCTCCCCCTTTTTCGTCGGAGAATCCGTGGCCATTGTTAAGTTATCACCCATTTATTGGATGAGTACACTACCGTTCATACAGTACATCATACAGTCACAGGGTTGATTTCGCTCATTTGTATGATACATAGTTTACATATTTGCACTGTAGCTTGCACTTGAATTGTATATCTTTTAACCTACTATATATACATATCAAAACTAGGAATGCTCACCAACATTTCTTATGTTGACCAAACTTATTTTGTACATGTTTCAGGTGCAGTTTGATATAGTGCTTTAGCAAGGGATACTTAGTGCATTATTATAATCAGTTATTTCATTATTTACATTTCATTTAAGACTTTGTATTTCCATTTTAATGTAAGACAGTTTTTTGGTTTATTCAATAATATTTACATTTTAGTACCATGTGCTTTTGAACAATCGTCACTACGTGGCACCTCGATGATTCCGCCATCGGTTGGGGTGTTACAGGCTGATGTAGTAGATAGGCGTTTGTACCCCCTTGCGATCTACCAGAAGTACTGTGCCTACCGCCCGCTCAGTTACAGAGAGGTAAAGTGTGAGCGGTTCTTTTGGTGTTGGTGCCGTGAGGGTTGGTAGGTTCATGAGGCATTGCTTCATTGCTTGGAACGCGGCTTTCGCGTCTGCTGTCCAACGAAAGTTGCTCTTTTTTAAGTAGTTTTTCAGGGTGTCCACGAACGGGAACGATTTTGAAGCGTAATTGGACAAGAACTTGTTGAGCGCTACCAGGCGACCCATCAGCGTTTGGACTTCTTTGATTGAGGCGGGGGAGGGCATGCGCTCTATTGCTTGTACCTTTTCCGGGTTGGCGCGGAACCCGTCCCGAGTGACGATGACGCCCAAGAACCTGCCCTCCTCCATTCCAAAAGAACACATGCTTGGATTTAGCTTCATGCACACTTTGCGCAGTTGGTTGAAGGTCTGTTGAATATCCCGCAACATGTCGTTTTCTTCTTTACTCTTGATGACTAGGTCATCCACATATACTTCTAAGCGTACACCTATTTCGGCAACGAATGCTGTATCCATGAGGCGTTGGTATGTCGCGCCTGCGTTCTTTAAACCGAATGGCATTTTGGTGTAGCAGAACGTGCCCATGTCAATGCGAAAGGCGGTTTTGTCTTCGTCTTCCTTTGCCATCTGTATTTGGTGATACCCCTTGTACGCGTCAAGGAAACATTTGAAACGATAAGAGGCCAAAGAGTCTACTTTCAGATCTATTTCCGGCAGGGGATAGCAATCCTTGGGGCACGCCTTGTTGAGGTCTTTGTAATCGACGCACATGCGCCAGCTGCCATTAGATTTCGCGATCATGACCGGGTTCGCGAGCCACGATTGGTATCAGATAGGCCTTAGTATGCCCGCGTTGAGCAGCTCGGTGACTTGTTCGTTCATGGCCTTTGTTTTCTTCGGCCCCATGCTTCTCTTCTTTTGAACTACTGGTTCCACTGATCGGTATACGTTGAGCCTGTGTTCCGCGATTTCTCGCGGAACGCCGACCATGTCTGCTGGTTGCCAGGCGAACACGTCCATGTTGTGGATCAGCAGTTGCTTCAAGTGATTGCGGATGGAGTCGGAGATTGCATGGCCTATGACCACCGTTTGCTCCGGAAATTTAGGATTGAGGATCCATTTTTCCGGCTTTGTGCGGGCATCTGTTTTGACCATCTTCGGCGGTTTTGCGGCTTCGGCCGAATGGCAGTCCTTGTTGCCTCGAATGATTGCCACGCCTGTTCTGGTTGGGTATCCTACCATTGCGTGGACCGTAGAGGCGTTGGCTTTGAAGCACGCGATGCCCTCGCGACCCAGTAAGATGTCATGGTTGGAGTTTGCTGCCAGAACCATAAAGTCGCAAATTTCCGTGCGCTCATGTGTGCCATCCGATATTGTTACTGGCATAGAGATCATGTCGCGCGGCATAATTGTTTCATGAATGAATCCCGATATTGTCTCATTTACGGGGACAAGCTTGGCGTTGTCCTGCTCATCTAGCTGCTGGAAACATTGGTCATACATGATATCTGTGCTGCTTCCGCCATCCATGAACATATACCTTGTTCGATAGTGGCCGAAAACGGCGGTGATAACTAAAGGAGCGGTGCAGGATGCCTCACCGCGCACTTTTGGTAGGATGACCTCCGCTTCCTTCCATGAGTCATTGTTTGTCGGCACTCGGGCTCTCTTCCCTTGCTGGTGCTGTTTTCCCGGCCTTGTCATATTGCATTGATGGCGCGGGACGATGGTGGCTGCGTGCGTGTTCAGGTCACGGATCTTTTTCCGTGATCCTTCTACTTGCGTATCATCGCCAGCTTGGCCCTTAGCCGCGCGGTGGACATTTTTAACCAGGTGACCCAGTTGTCCAGACTTCAGGGCCATTTCAATTTCCAACTTCAGGCTGTAGCAATTGTCTGTGAGATGGCCGAAGTCGTTGTGGTACTCGCAGAATTTGGACGTGTCTACGTTGCGTCTTCTCCCGAGGGGTTTGGGCTCCTTGAGGGTGACTTGTTCCGTCTTTAAGACTTGAGACGGAGTCTTGATCAATGGGGTCCAGTCTTGGTTTTTCTTGGAATGACCCCGCTGTTCCCTTGATTGTTTGCCGCTGATGATGTTGCGAGCATCATTCGTGGGAGAGTACTTCCCCTCGTCTGTTGAGCCCGAAATGCGGTTCCAAACGGACTTCCCCTTGCCTTTATTATTATTATTATGGTGGTGTTGTTGGAAGCCATGCATTTGGTTAAATGACTTCTCTGATGAGGCGTATATCTTGGCGGAGTGGATGACTTCATCCCAGGACTCTGGGATGCCGTCTTTGCCTGTAAGGCACTTCAGGAGTTCCGGGCTACGCACGTTGTGGATGTACGCAGTGCGGGTGAGTTCCTCACTGCAGCCTATCTGTAGGGCCTCCTTGTTGAAGCGAACAATGAAGTCCTCGATGGACTCATGGTCATATCGGTGACACAAAAGAATGTGTGCCTTTTCTTTCTTGTGCTTTCGAAGGTGTGAGAAATGATTATCGAACTTCTCGGTGAGATCATCAAAGTCAGCGATGCTTCCTGCGGGGAGGTTATCAAACCAGACTCTAGATGCGCCGGTCAGTGTATGGGCAAAGAGGTGGCAGCAAACCTGGACCGGCCAGTTGACCGAACTTCTGGCACATTCGAAGTTGTGGATGTGGTCGTCAAGGTCACGCAGGCCGTTGTACATGCCGACGCTGCTTGGAAGTTTGGCTGTTCTCAGAATTGCCGCCGTTGCTATGCGGGCAACGAACTTTGACTTTTCCGCAAATGATTTTGGGCAGAAGGGTTTGACCAGGTCGTCGTCCACATCTTTGCGATGTGAGCGGCGGGTGCGGTCCCACCCTCTGCAGTCAGAGTCAGTGCTTGACGACTCGTATCCGTCCGACTCGTCACGCGTGCTGGCGCGGCCCCGAGCTCCGGCGTTTCCGCCGAGCTCCCCGCCGCGACGACCGGAGGTCTCTTTGTTTCTGTGGGTCTTTTTTGGTGAAGAACCATAGGCGAGGGTTTTACCCTTCTACTTCGCCTGTCGCATGAGCATCCGCTGGTAAATAGCGGCGCTTTTGGTGCTCTGGCGCAGAAGCCACTGGTCTGGGTCTTCGTCTGAGTCGTTGCCATTGCTCTCGTCTGTTACGTCGTCATGCACCTCGTGAGCAGATTTCTGGATGCGCGAGGTTGACTGTTTTATTACCGTGGCTGGGGTACCGTCGTTTTCGGTGAGCTGGACGTCGACGTCCTCAGCCTGATTGATGACAGTTGTGTTAGGGTTGTACCCATGGGTGGGTTAAAAGAAGGAAATGTTGTAACCGAACGGATGGCGCCAATGAAGAAACAATAAGTATCTCGAGGATTATCACTAATCTCCGAGAGGTTGTACTTATGTTACTATACGTACGTTCCTTTACCCAAACCTTTTGGATTAACCCGAGTGTATAGATTAGTGAGTGTGTGGTGAATAAGTGAATTGAAGATACAAGGATGTAAGTGGTTCGGTCGAGTATGACCTACGTCCACTGTAAGGAGTCGAGAATATTATTGCTTTAGAGAATACAAAGCATATGAGTAATTCTAGCCCTAGATTACAAGTGATTAATTATCGATCCCTTTGAAGGGAGTTGATGTCTTCTATTTATAATGGAGGTCGTGGGCCTGGTAAGAGGCCCACGACGAGTCTTGTGATCTTTGGGCTTTGGCTCGGCCCAACTCTGCTCAGCTTCTGAGAAAGGCGGGAAACGGACATCTACTGTAGATGACGTCAGCAGCGAGGTTACCGGTGGACACGTGGCGACATGCGACTGGTCCTTGGCGGTATGTTGTTCTGCAGCAGCATGGTTGACCTGTCTACCGGCGTCTGATGTGGCCTGTAACATCGCGCGTTTTTCCCCAAATGTTAAGTTAATCAAATCACCATTTCACCCACTATATACTTGTATTATGATATATACATATATATATATTTATTATTTATTTATTTATTTAAAACCTGTCTCTGATACCAATCTGTAACACCCCAACCGATGGCGGAAACATCGGGATGTCACGTATTGATGATTGTTCAGTAGCTCATGGTGAATAACAAATTTCATTAATTGATTTAAATAAATTACATACAATTGTTCTACAAAAATTCGTACATCAAAATGAATAATACTATGTACACATCTTCAAGTAATAACTCAATTCTTCAAGCAAGTAGAACCTGAAACATGTTAAGTTAAAAATATTTTTGGGTCAACAAAAGTTAGTGAGAATACATAGGTTTTTTAATATAATTGTTAACAATAGTTTGTACAACAATCACAGTTGTATGATGATAGAGTATGAGACCGACATGTAACAATGCGTCTTTGTACAATCAAACCTTGTGTCGACTGATGACTAACTCGCAAGTTAGTTAAATGTTGTTACTGTTATCGATCATCCCTGAATTTATGCGGGGGATGGGTTTGTCAAACCTATAGCGCTATAATCTAAACAGGCGGCTTGATCATTGTTAATGATTGTATTGTGTCTTTTTGTTACAGTCAAATGATAGAATGATAGTGTAATTGAATCACAAGTAAGTATGAGTAAATGCTAGTATAAAATGTTTAAACATGTTTCACCCCAAAAATGTAAAAGAGAAAAGGGGCTATGTAAACTCACCTTAGCAAAATGTTAAGTCTTGTGAAATAGAATATGTGTTGCCAAACGATGCCAAGTATTACCCTATAATTAAGGTAATAAATATGTCTAAGTCTTTCTAGTCTACAAATATATTCTAGGGTTTCAAATTGGGGATAAGTGTTCGTTTGATTAATAAATAAAATGTTTATAAAATTCTCTTATTTATTAAACATTTTATTTATTAATCAAACGAACACTTATCCCCAATTCGAAACCCTAGAATATATTTGTAGACTAGAAAGACTTAGACATATTTATTACCTTAATTATAGGGTAATACTTGGCATCGTTGGGCAACACATATTCTATTTCACAAGACTTAACATTTTGCTAAGGTGAGTTTACATAGCCCCTTTTCGCTTTTACATTTTTGGGGTGAAACATGTTTAAACATTTTATACTATCATTTACTCATACTTACTTGTGATTCAATTACACTATCATTCTATCATTTGACTGTAACAAAAAGACATAGTACAATCATTAACAATGATCAAGCCGCCTGTTTAGATTATAGCGCTATAGGTCTGACAAACCCATCCCCCGCATAAATTCAGGGATGATCGATAACAGTAACAACATTTAACTAACTTGCGAGTTAGTCATCAGTCGACACAAGGTTTGATTGTACAAAGACGCATTGTTACATGTCGGTCTCATACTCTATCATCATACAACTGTGATTGTTGTACAAACTATTGTTAACAATTATATTAAAAAACCTATGTATTCTCACCAACTTTTGTTGACCCAAAAATATTTTCAACTTAACATGTTTCAGGTTCTACTTGCTTGAAGAATTGAGTTATTACTTGAAGATGTGTACATAGTATTATTCATTTTGATGTACGAATTTTTGTAGAACAATTGTATGTAATTTATTTAAATCAATTAATGAAATTTGTTATTCACCATGAGCTACTGAACAATCATCAATACGTGACATCCCGATATTTCCACCATCGGTTGGGGTGTTACATGGCCTCTGGTAAAAGGTGAGCATGCCTGGTCAGAACAGTGATGGCAGCATGGTGGAAGCATAGAACCAGTCACGTCACTGTTGAACCATAGTGGTTGTTGGGCAATTACAGGCACGTGTCCTTATCCACTTGATGGTGTCAGTGATCCTTGCAGGTAGATCACTGACTCTTGATCTTCCGTACGTTGTACTTGGGAATGTCTGTGATGTGAGGCAGTGCGCGCGTCGGTAGATGCGCGTACTTGACAGATCTGTAGTGTCGTAACCCCAAGTCTCCTCCGCCGAAGCGTTGGTAGACGGATGCTTCCGCGGGTGTTACGTTAAGCGGGGATAGGGAGGCCGCGTCCGTCTGGATTATGCTCCCTATCCCTTCAATAATCTAAGAAAAAAAAAAGCTTTACTTTTTATTTTATTTTTTTATTTTAATAGTAAAGCTTAAACTTCTACTTTACATTGAGACTTATTAGTGTGAGATCGGAAGAGCTCGGTGGGGTGAGGTGGCACCTCCCTTGATCGGTAACATAGCCCCCCCCCTCCTGAAATTTCGGTGAGATCGGTGCCCCTGGTCTCGAAGAAGAAACATGGATGATAATGGTGGAGATGATTGTGCTGTTGGAGTGGAAAATAATCCTCACTCCGTCCCAATTTAGATGTCTATCTTTCTATTTTTAGTTGTCCCAAATTAAATGTTCATTTTCAAAAATTAAAATGCAATTTTCAGTTTTTCCCATAAAAGACAAAACAAAATCAAAGATTTGAGTATATTATTGTCATTTTACAATATATAAACAAAAGATTTCTTAATATGTGTGTTTATGGGCCCATGACATCTAAATTGGGACGAAGGGAGTACAAAAAATGCAACGGGAAAAGGGGAAGAAAGGAAACCAGTTTCTGAGTTTGGGTAGCGGAATGAGGAAATAACATGACGCTGATGTAAAGTTGGGAGAGCGTGTCACCGCATTCCATAGCCTAATATGCTAAATTACCATCCTTAGCCTAGAATTGAACCTATGATTTACCAAGTGAGCTAGCCTCAAATTAAAAAAAAAAAAAAAAGCTTTACTTAACAATATATATGGTAAATTATTAGCATATAACGTAAAACCATAACAATAAACAACATTGAGTGATAATTAAAAGTTAATTTTTAAGTCAAATCACATAAAACAATTGTAGTTGTTGCTTTGATTGTAAACCCAACCCGTAACCGTTTGTTTAATTATCTATATCTATACTACTTTATAAGGAGGAGTGATGTACCATTTAGTAATTTGTATTTCCATACAATTTAAGATGCACAGTATATTAAAGCATGAAATTCAAGGGTATTATGAGGATAGTTGTGACAATTAAGACACTTAAAGGGGCAATGTAGACATTTTTACCTACCTCATGCTTTACAATATCAAAACACCTTTACAATACTATCCTCCTTCTTCCATCCCTACCCTCACAAACATCCTTTGCCTTATGGTTTTCCTTCTTCATCATCAATGTTACCAATGAATGCTTCATTCAAGAAGATGTTGGAAATTACAAAAATTTAATAATATGATTAATGGAATTTAATTGAGTTTAGTGAAATTATTAAGGAGACTCTTGAGTAGAGTTCTTTATTTCACTTTATTAGAGTTTATGGCTCTAATTAACCTAGTCTCTTCACTCATCCTTAGGTCTTGTATACATAGAAGACTTTGTGCCTCATTTGAAAGACTAGAAAAAAATACAAGAAAAATAAAGAAGAGGATTCATAAAAGAATTTTTGAAGAAGAAGAAGAAGCAAAACTTGACCCATATGATAGGAACTTATAGAGATAAGTTTTTCTATACTTGATGCCACCACATTTCCATTATTATTTGTTCCAAAAGTTTTAACACCACGATTAAAAAGAATTTATGTGCTTCTCGTAGTTTCTCTACTTAATGTTGTTTATGTTTCAACAAACCTCTATATTTATGTGTGTATGTGTATGTTTATACATATAAACCAAAAGTAGCTGCCCTTTAGGAAGTTAAGCTAGAATTTGCATGTAGTGGTTAATTTAATCTTTACTCATGTCTTATGTAGCTAATTTGATTCTTCATATCAACTTTAGTTGATGATCAGATTTACTTATGCCATTTTTTAATGTCGCAGGTAATATAGTCCAAACAGTGCTTCAAGTTTTCCGGTATGCTTTTTTAGTTTGATTTTTTTCATGGGCCTTTATGAATGCCTTGAGTCCATAATCAGGCTTATTATCCAATCTGAGAATTAGCTTTAGTAGTTGACAGTTTGACCGTATTTTGTCTGTGATACACTCATTGCAACAAAAAGTTAATGTGTGTGCTTTGCAGGTTGTTTGGCAGGATGAGATCGATCCAGACAATATGACATACGAGGTTTGCTATTTAATGTTCATTGGTTAATGCTAATGTTAAGGTTTTCTTAATAAATTACAGCAAGAACGGATTTAAAATACCCTTGTTTAATTCGTGCATGAATTACTTGATTTAAGCTAGGCTATTGGGACTGAGAGTCGGGGTCTTTCTGAAGATCTTATTAATTCACTTCCAACTACAAGATACAAGTCGGGCGGCTTCTTTTTGAGGAAAAAATCTGGAGAGAGGTAAGTTTGGGTTAAAAAAAAATTATTTATATTTCTCTTTGTTCTTTCTCAATTATGTTTATGAATCATTATAGTTTGATTATTAAAATGAATGAATGTGTGACAAAGGTGGATGCTGATACACTAAACTTACCAAATTTATTGACTACATATAGGGAAAAGATCAAGACACCAACAGTCAACATGTGTCTTTGTGAAAAAGAATTTTTAAAATGATGTTAGGCAAGTTATTAAGATGTGTTAATATTACTATGTACAAGATTCTTTTCATTTGAAGCATTCGACTCCATATGTTGTGCTTCTAATCAGCTATTACTCTTGCAATAATGACATATTAGTGATGTTTATTTCTTACCAGCATATTCGGGCGAACCTTGGAGCAATGTCCATGACAGATTTAGAAGTTTTTTTGTCAGTGGGTGCCTAAATGGACCACGTTAGAAAGAACTGAGTAATGCTAAAACGGGTCTTTTAAAAGCTAAATTCACAATTAAAATATATAAGTTAAATGGTTCCTTGATCATCATAAGGTTGTCTTCCTCTATTTGTTAGTCTTTTTTTTCCTAATTAAAAATTAAAATTCAAATTAGTTCTTGTTAATAATATTAGTAAGAAACATACAGCCAACAAATGGATTGGATGCATAAGTATAGTAAATGAAAAATAGTGTACCTTGATATTGTGTTGCATTATCACCAACCGCTGATAGCATTGAGAAACTAAAACCAATGGTTAAATTGTTGGAAGTTAATCTAAAATTTTAATATACACATGTCATGCCTATATTGGAACGACAACCAAAGACCATGCTTGCTCAGCTTAGGCACCGGCTTTGCCTTTTTTTTTTTTTTGGTTAAAACTCCTATATAGTAAAAAATATGTTTGTATGCATTTCTTTTTTAAAAATAAAGATGAAAAATTAGAACAAGTCTATACGACATGGCAATGTATGTGATCCCCATCATTGAAATTTTTGGTAGGTAAGAAGTTGCTTGATTGAGAATATAAATCAAAATTTTTAATATTTATAAATCAAATCTCCTTGTGTCCTATGGACAACATCCATAAGCTGTAACACCCGTTGTAGTGGATTAAAGGAGAAATCCTAAAATGTTCATCTTCTCCAAATTTTGACTTTATGTGTAATGTTATGCAACACCCGTTGTAATGGATTGAAGTTCATACTTGTTAATTTGTATTGATTAACAATGCACTTGTATCAAGTGTTTAAAACGATATATTTATACTATACCCAGAATGTAACACACATTGATTAGGTATGACATATTTTCTCCGTGTTACATTGTAACCATCTACACAGAATGTCTAATGGGTAAAAAAGAGGCCGACCCAATCCAACTGCCTCACTTACACTATAAAATAAATGTAACAAGTGATACTATGCTTCAACCAAAGCTGCAAGCACCAGCCAAAATTCGAGTGATACCACTCAATGGTAGTACATCGACAATCCCCCTTCCCTTGGAACTTTAAGAAGACATGGCCTCACCTGAAATTGACAAAATCATGCCCATTATTTCCTACAGTTACGATTTGCATAAGAACCATTCCTTTACGAAACGTTAATTCTTTTCATTCCTTACTCACGGGAATTCATTATGTAGGTATTCCACACAAGGCACATAACCAAACATAAAACGAAACGTTGAAAAACAAACAAAGTGCTGCAAAACGTGAAACCAGTCGCGCAACGTGTGGGAAAAAAAGCATAAATACCCGCCGCAACGCGCGGGCCTTTCCACTAGTATTTTAAAAAAAAAAATTCATGATTATCTACTTCAAATTTGGTTGTATGTTTTTAAAATACCAGAATCAATTTAAACACATAACTAGTATAACTACAACATTCACATAAACACATATGCATACTAGTCAGGTGCCTACGCGTTGTGGCGGGAAACAACATTTAGTTAACGTGTACATTGTGTGTTGTATTTTAAGCAATTATACTGTAAAACCTAAAAGTTCAATAAGAAATGTATTATAATATAGTATAGATGATTTCGGTTTATTTTCGTTTGTTTTCATTTCGGTTATTAGCTAACCATAACATATCATTTTTAAATTAAAAAAACTATAGCAGTACTATACTCAAATTAAAGAGAAAAAGAGGTTCGTTTATACGGTGTAATAATATTAGGAAAATATTAACGTATAAAAAAATTATGACGTTTAAAAATCGTTGAGATAGTTGGTTAAATTAAGGATGAAAAGTGTAATTGTTATTTAAATAAAAAAATTGAGTAAAGTAGAGGGGAAAAATGTGTAAGTATTGTATAAAAGACATATTTACCCTAAAAAAGTAGTTAATATATGCATTGTGTGTTGTACTCGAAAGAATTATGCTTGTAAAACTTAAATTTTAAGAGGTCCTTGTAAAATGTATTATAAGATAGTATAGATCATTTTAACCGTGATACATTCTAAAGACAGTTATCTAATCACATAATCACGTATATTTCATTCTCCCTATTTTTGAAGGACTACGTATAAATGTTTATGTAGTTCTCACCATTATCTATTAGTCCATACGTAGTGGAAAAGGAAGTTAGCGCCCCTCACCTTCAAAGTGATTGGCTGCAAGATTAAAACACCTTCCAAGAAAAAATGGTGTTAAAAATTTAACGCTTGAGAGATGTTTTGGGATTTAAAGGCCCTTTTGTTAGGACAAAGAGGATTGGTGAAACCACTTTTGGAAACCTTAGTCTAATTCACTTCTGTCATTTTGGCTAAGTATAGAAGTACTGAAAAGAAAACAAAGAACTGCTGAAGAGAAGATAAGAGAAGTGCTGAAGAAGAAACTTCATCAGAAGTTCTGAAGTCCAAACCAGACAAGTTCACTTCAGAAGTACTGAAGACAAACTACTCATCAGTAGTTTGTCATTCATCAGCACTTAGCATCAGATATTTTCCACCGCCTTTTGCATCAGTAGTTTATTGTTTATTATTACTTTTAGCTATATTTGTTAGTTTCAATGTTGCAACTTGTTTCTGTTGTTTCTGTACTTGCTTTTTGGGCAAGATACATGTATGTAAACGTCTATAAATAGGAGGCTTCAACCTTCTATTTTAGACATTGATTTTAATAGAAAAATCCTTCAAACACTCTCACTGTTCTATTCCATTTCAGTATTTATTGTGAATCTGTCTAAGTATCTAATTCTCATTTACTACTTGGATTCATAATAAATACTTGTCATTTATTAGTTTCAATCATCAAGGGGGAGTAATAACTCTTCCTTAGTATAAAAAGTGTTGCTTTAACTTATACATTCCGCTGTGCTTATAATCTGATTTACAAGGGCTTGCTAAACACTTAAGTGTCAAGATAGCAAGTTCTTACTTAGTAAAAGAGCAAACTGATCCAACAATTGGTATCAGAGCATTGGTTTATCTGATCACATATCAATCTAACAAATTGAGAATCAGACACAAAGCTCTTATTGATACTCAATAAAAAGATCAAAAGTTCACTTTTTATCAACATCCATCACTTAAAAGAGTCATCTGACAAATCTATACTCTTTAAAATGGATCCACATAATACTGGTTCTGCCACTAAACCTGCCATGCTTGTAAGAAATGAATACAACATATGGCAAAAGAGAATGGCACATACCTTGTCACAAACCAACACAGGTTGTTGGAGATCTGTGATATATGGTCCTCACAAACCAGTAAATGTCAATCTTGAAACTAATGTTAAGGTCCCTAAGGACCCTAAAGAATATACAGATGATGATTTCCTAAAACTTGAGCTAGATGCAAAAGCATTCTCTATGTTGGCAATGGCTCTCCCAAATGAGATATACTCTGGCCTTTTACATTGTGAAAGTGCCAAAGAACTCTGGGATTGTCTTAAAGAACAGTTTGGAGGAACTGAAGAGGTGATTGCCAACACCAGAGAGATTTTAGCTCAACAATATGAGACATTTGCTCATATTAATGGGGAAACTTTAACTCAACAATTTGAAAGATTCTCCTCATTAATATCTGAGCTAAAGTTAAATGGTCAGACCTATACAACAGTGTCTATGCTACATAGATTTTTAAGGTCTTTACCAGACAAATGGGAAACATACTCCATTGTTTTAAGATCCTCACCCGATTTTAGCTCCCTCACTCTTACAAAACTCCATGGGAGATTACTTACTTTTGAGAGAGAAATTGATCAAAAGAAGAAATTACAATCATTTGGTAAAACTGCTGATGACTACCTACCAGGTAGTACAACACTTTTGGGACAAGATTCACCAACTTGTTCCTATGGATCTTATGACAATATTGACATAACAACTGGGATCTCATCAGAAAGATCTTTCCCAGGTTATGACAATAATGACCAAAGTCAAACTGCTGATAATCTATGTTTTATCATGGATGATTTGAAAAACTTTAGCAGTGATGACTTAGAAGAAATGGACATTTTACACCAACTGGCCATGCTAAGCATTAAAACTAACAAGTTTTATAAAAGGTCAGGAAGGAAATTTCCAGGATTGACCAGTAATACAAAAATTGGTTTTGACAAATCTAAATTAAGATGTCACAAGTGTCAGAAGTTGGGACACTTTGCTAGAGAGTGTAGAAGCTCTAGCTTTAACCAATCACAATCTGGAAATAACTATAACCCCAATTATAATAGGAATAATGGAACTCAAGGGAGTGCTCATTTTGTACAGGCACAAGCTCCTCAACAGCAATACATGCCACAAGTACAATATGTTCAAGTGCCTGCTCAACAGATGCAGAGCCAACAATCAATCCCTCCCTTTCCAGCTGCTCAACATCCTCCACAGCCTCAACAACCCTCTCAACAAAGTCTTTTCACCTCAGGGTATGTTGACTGGAGCAGTCTTCCTTTAGACACCACAGAGTGCAATCCTGATGCAGACAACAAAGTGTTTGACATCAACTAGGGAGAACCAGACAATGGCAGAAAGAACTTTGCCTTAATGGCATTTGAAGGCTGTACTTCAAAATCTGCATTGTCACAGGTATCAAAAGAATCTTTGACAAAACTTTGCTCAAATTCTTGCAAAGAAACTTTTGCTCTCATAAGAGAGACAAATGTGCACTTACAAGGTAAAGCCAATGATTTAGAAAGAAAATACACACAGATAAAATGTGATTTAGAAAGAAAACTGTGTGCTAAAACAAAAGAAGTTTCTAAATTAACTGACTCAGCTATTGAAACCCAAGCACAAATTAAAATCATGCTAAATGACCTGGGAGATGTCAGACAAGAGCTTGCTGACACCAGGATCACATGTGAAAAATGGGTGGAATCTTGTAAGGGGTATCAATTATTGCTAAACAAACAAAGTGCTTCAAATGTTAAGTTTGGCATAGGATACCATCACGTTGAAACACCAACAGATTTTTCTCCCAAAACTACTGAAGATGGGAGAAGAATTGTTTCAAATGAAACTTCTGAAGGGAAAGACTGCACATCTTTCCATGAAAACTTTCTAAATAGAAATCCTGGTATTTTCAAAGAAAGTACTTCAGAAGTATTAACACAATCTGACAATGAGCCATCAGTAGTTTCATCTACATCAGGAGTTGAGATCCTGAAAACTACTGATGAGCAAAATCTTTACACTAATGTCAGAAATTTGCCTTTAGATCAATAACAAAAGGCAAAAGAGTGTGAAATTTGTGGTCTGTTCAACCACAAAACTGAATTTTGTAGATACAGAAAAGGAATTCAGTTCAATCAAAAAATTAAACAACAGGTTGTGGGAAATCAAATCAGAAATGATTATGAAAGAATCTTTAAACCCAAGAAACAACAACCTGAAAACACCTTTTCTCAGAAAAAGATAAGATCTCAACCAAAATCTTTTTCTCAAAATTCTTTGTCAGTAGTTAGACCTGAATCATCAGCAGTTTCACAAACTGCTGAGATACAAAATCTAATGAACATGGTACAACTACTGATGACCAAGGTTGATGGTGGTCCTGAAAAGGATAGCACCATGGTTCTTAATGAAAAATCCATTGCCAAAAAGACATGGATTTCTCAACCTGGTCAAGAACAAACTGTAACTGTTCTCAAGAGCAAACCCAAAGCCAAACAGGCTTGGGTTCCTAGATCTAACTAATTTGCTTTTATGTGCAGAGAGTTTCCAGGGGCTTAAACAGCATATGGTATGTTGATAGTGGAGGCTCTATGCACATGACTGGATGCAGATACCTGATAAACAACTTTATCAGCCAAAGAGAAGGATCTGTATCCTTTGGGAACAATGCTAAGGGATATGTGCTAGGACATGGCAATGTCTCCTCTGGCAAAATACAGTTTGACAAGGTCAATCTGGTGGAAAACCTTGAATACAACTTGCTGAGTGTGTCACAAATGTGTGATAAAGGATATTCTTCCTTTTTCACAAAGACAGCATGCAAGATCATCTCACCAGAAGGCCAGAAGTTGATAGAGAAGATCATTGAAGATCATACTTTGCTGATTGCCAAAAGATGTGGCAATGTCTATGCAGTGTACATTGAGATTGAGAAAGACAAAGTATTGAACAACACTGCCTGTTTCTTCTCAAGGGCATCAACTTCAGAAACAGATCTCTGGCACAGGAGACTTGGCCATGTGAACTTTAAAACCATAAATAAAGTCACAAAAATGGGCTTGGTCAGAGGTCTACCTTTGAAAGTATACCAGTGTCAAGAACAATGTGTATCCTGTTTAAAGGGAAAACAGCATAAGTCCTCCTATAAGTCTATTGAAGAATCAAAAACAACTGCATGTCTTCAACTACTCCATATGGACTTATTTGGACCTGTCAAGATTATGAGCCTTGGTATGAAGAAGTACTGCTTAGTCATCATTGATGACTACTCAAGATTCACATGGGTATTCTTCTTATTTTCAAAGGATGAGGCTGCTGAAATCATCAAGTTCTTCATTCTACAAGTGGAGAAACAATATTCTCTACCTGTCAAAACCATTAGAAGTGATAATGGGACAGAGTTCAGGAACAAAACTCTGGATGAATTCTGTTTGTCTAAAGGGATTATTAGACAATACAGTGTTCCCAGAACTCCTGAACAAAATGGTGTAGTAGAAAGGAAGAACAGAACATTAATAGAAGGAGCAAGAACAATGTTAGCTGATTCTGGACTGCCCTTGTACTTTTGGGCAGAAGCAGTTAACACATCATGTTATGTTCAGAATAGAGTTCTTGTGGTCAAGAGACATTCCAAGACTGCCTATGAAGTTCTTCATGGCATGAAGCCCCTTATCTCCTTTTTCAGGGCTTTTGGGTGTCAATGTTTCATCTTGAACATCAAGGAATCTATTTCAAAGTTTGCTGCCAAAGTTGACTCAGGTTACTTTCTTGGTTACTCTTCAACTAGAAAAGCCTACAAGGTTTTTAACTCTCACACCAGGATAGTAGAAGAAACTTTGAATGTCAAGTTCAATGAGTCAAAACACACTCTTATTCCAGCACATCCTGCTGAACTCTTTGACCTTGACAACTTCCACTTTGGACCTGAAAAGACTGTTACTCCTTCCAAACCTACTTATTATGGTGATCAAAGGTTTGAAGATGAGGATCCTACACCATGGACTCCTCAAACAGTCATTAAGTCAACTTCAACACCATCAGAAGTTTCACAAACTTCTGATCCAACAAATACTGAAAGGCCAAACTCAAACATCTGCTTCAGCACCTGCAACTACTGAAGAAACTAAAACTGCTGAACCAGATATTATAGACCTCAGTAGTTTGTTTGAAGAACAAGAGCCACCTACACCTGTCAGTGGTTTACAACAACTGATTGAACACAGAGATCATCCACTTGATCAAGTCATGGGTGATATAGCTTCAGGTGTTCTTACCAGAAACCAGCTCTCCAACTTTTGCCTATTTTCAGCCTTTATTTCACAGTTGGAACCAAAGAAGTACCAGGAAGCCCTCAAAGACAATAATTGGGTGCAAGCTATGCAAGATGAACTGCTTCAGTTCAACAAGCAACAGGTCTGGGAAATCTGTCCCTTACCTCCAAACAAGCAACCAATTGGCACAAGATGGGTTTTTAGGAACAAACAAGATGAAGCTGGTATGATAATCAAGAACAAGGCAAGACTGGTAGTTCAAGGGTACTCTCAAGAAGAGGGAATTGACTATGATGAAACCTTTGCTCCAGTTGCAAGGCTTGAGGCCATCAGGTTATTTCTGGCCTATGCCATTTCCAACAAAATTAAAGTTTATCAAATGGATGTGAAAAGTGCATTTTTGTATGGAAAAATAAAAGAGGAGGTGTATGTTTGTCAGCCACCTGGGTTTGAGGATCCTTCTCATCCTGAGTGGGTGTACAGACTGGACAAAGCTCTTTATGGGCTCAAACAGGCTCCAAGAGCCTGGTATGATACACTCTCCACCTTTTTACTCAAAAATAACTTTACAAGAGGTGCCATTGATAAAACTCTTTTCATTAAACATGTTGGAAATCATGTCTTACTTGTTCAAATTTATGTTGATGATATCATTTTTGGTTCAACAAACACAAAATTGTGTGATGATTTTAAGAAACTCATGCAATCAAAATTTGAGATGAGTACCATGGGAGAACTGCAGTACTTTCTAGGACTGCAGATCAAGCAACAAACAAATGGAACTTTTATACATCAATTAAAATATGTTAAAGAATTATTGAACAAATTTTCTTTAAATGACTGTAAATCATGTTCCACTCCCATGACACCAATCACACAAGTTGAACCTGATGATCAAGGAAAACAGGTTGATCAAACCATGTACAGATGCATGATAGGTTCCCTTTTATACTTAACTGCTTCTAGACCAGATATTATGTTTTCAACATGTGTCTGTGCTAGATATCAATCAGCACCAAGGGAATCACACCTTATAGCAGTCAAAAGAATTTTCAGATATCTGAAAGGAACTCCAACACTTGGAATTTGGTATCCTGCTTCAAGCAATACCAAGTTATCAGCTTTTTCAGATAGTGACTATGCAGGGTGTAAGATGACAAGAAAGTCAACATCTGGTGGTTGTCAATTCCTGGGTAACTGTCTAGTGTCATGGCAATCAAAGAAACAAATATCTGTTGCAATTTCAACTGTTGAAGCTGAATACATTGCAGCTGCAAGTTGTACATCACAGATACAATGGCTCCACTATCAACTTCTTGATTATGGAATCAAAGAGACCAAGACACCTTTGTTTGTAGACAGCAAATCTGCCATTAGCATCATTCAAAATCCGGTACAATTCTCAAAAACCAAACACATTGAGATCAGGTACCATTTCATAAGAGATTGCTATGAAAAAGGCAAGATTGAAGTGAAGCATGTAGCAACAGCTAATCAAATAGCTGACATCTTCACAAAACCCCTTGACACATCAACCATTTCAGAAGTTAGTATCCATGCTTGGGATGCTAAATTTGTAAGTGTTTATTTTCTTATTTTACAATTTTTCATTTTTCACTTACAAAACAGACAAAAGTCTGAAACAAAACTTTTGAAAAGAGAGAAACTACTGATGAACAAAACATCAGTATGGGGTTAATTTCTGAAAAGTGTGTAACTTCTGATATAATAACCTTCAGAAGTTATGAATAAAGTATTTATAAAAACATTTCTCATCAGCTGTTAAAACTACTGAAGAGGAAATGGGAACTACTGATGAAGTAATCCTTCATCAGCAGTTTAGTCAAAAGGGCAAATCTGACTTTTCCCATCATCAGAGGTTTGACCTAATCAGTTTAAAACCTCTGATAAAAAGATTTTTAACCAAAGGCGGTTTAAAAACTTCTAATAAAGAAGATTCAAGCGGTTAAAACTTCTGATAAATACCTTTTCTCAACACTTATCCTTTCAAACTCAAAAAATCCCTCCTTCCCTCTCAAAAACTCTCTCAATAACCTAAAACCTGCAAATCAACTGTTCCATCAAAACCCAAACCACATGGCTCTCGTTCTAAAGCAGGGACACAATCAAAGGGCCTTTCTTGAAAAACAAGAAGGCTGGTCCGAATACGATGAGATCATTGATCTTGTCGTAAAATCCCAATATTTTACTGCTCTCACAATAAACCCACCAATTCACACTGAAACTCTGAATGAGTTCTGGGCAAATGCTGAGACGGTGATGGCGGATGATGAAGTCATTTCCCTCAACTCAAGAATAAAAGGGAAACCACTGACCATCACACCAGCCACACTAGCAACAAGACTGGGTCTGGATGATGTAACTGCCCTTGACCATGTTGCTAATTCTGATATTCACCTAACCATAACAGAGTGTGGTTATCAAGGTACTCTCTCCCATGCTACTATCTTCAAAAAATATTTTGAACCAAAACACAAGCTTTTGTTTCATTATATTATTATGTGTTTGAGTCCTAAAACAGGGTCTTATGACCAGATGCCCTCCACTTTTCAACCAATATTTCATTCCATTGTGAATGAAACTAAATTCAGGGCATCAAAACTATTTTTCAATGAGTTGGTGTTACATCACAATAATACCAAGAAAAAGTTTTTGTTGTACCCAAGGTTCATTATGCAATGCATAATAGGGGAACTGGGTAATGAGATGCTTGTGGGAAAAATTACAACTTTAAATCCTTTAACATCACAAGCATACTCAAGGCATAACAAACCGGCTGCCTGGCCAGAAGATGATCAGGGAGAACAACAACAAGTCCCCCTGAAGCCCACATCTTCCAAACTCACACCACCAAAAGCCAAAAAGCCCAAGCCAACAAAGACAAAAACCCACCAACCCAAAAGAAAAGCTGTTCAGGAGGTTGAGATGCCTGAACATGCTCATGAGCAGTCTGCTCTTCAAATAGGTGAGACTGAAACACCCTCTCAGTCTCATCCATCTCAAACCCCACCAAGAGCACCCATAACCATTTTATTCAAAAGAAAAAGACTTAGAAAAACTATTGAAACACACTCTTCTTTTGAAACTGCTGAACAACAAATTTCACCTATTGCCCAAACTACTGAACCAACCCCACAAATTTCTGAACAAGAGGCAATAGAAATTGCCAAACTTCTCTCTGGGCTAAAAGAGAAGGTCCCATCTGATTATGTCAGTCCCCTACAACCACAACAAACAGGGGACATAACCACAACATCAGACATGGATGTGGACATCTCTAGCCCTATCCCAAGAGATGAGTGTGGACCAGAGTCTTTAAGCCCAATTTTAGAGACTCTTGGGCCATCTGAGGCTGCTACTACTCAGTTACCACCCAGTGGTGGATCTGAGGATAGAAGTAACATAGCTAAGACCTCAGATGTGGCAACTACTGATGAAGGCTTAATGCCTGAAGTAGGAAATCCTCAGAACCAAGAACAAGAGGTTCATGAGAGAATTGAGTTGGGCTCAGCTCATGATTTAACTGAGACAGTCCTCATTGAGGGCAACATCAGGGATTCAGATGATTCCATTAATTTGGATGATGTTTCACAAACACAAACTACTGAATTGACGACACATTATGAAGGTCCTGTTTCAGGGGTATCCAGGCTCAAGAAGCCAGTCACCCCTGCACAGGTTAAAGCCCACTCAATCCCTAAAACCCCAGGAGTGGCATCCTCTGTACAACATGAGGATCTCCCAAAAACACCCCCTTCACAAAAAATGCCTACCCAATTCCCTGGGCATACAAGCATAGACCTGAACCAGCTATGCAGCCCAGAGGGTCCCCTGTACCACATGATGAACACTCTCATCAGAAATCACTTCCAAACATACACAGCTAACTTGGAGCTGTTTATCAAGAATCAATTTGGAGTGATCAAGACCAAGATGAATGATCTGTCCAACAAGATAGACTTTAACAGCAAACAGATTGCTCATCTTCAAGGACAATTCTCCCAACCCTCAACTTCAAAAGTTAAACTTGATGAATCCAAAAAGGGGGAGAAGATCAGGGAACCTAAGGAGTCATTCCAAGCCAGGATAAGGGCAAGAATGGCCATCCTTGAAAGAGATCAAAAAGATCAGGCCAGGAAAGAAAAACTGGCCAAACAGTTTGGTGTCTCAGTGGAAGAGATTGAAGCCACAGAAAAAGAAGATGAGACCCAAACATCTGAAGAATCCCTAAGGCACAATGAAGAAACTTCTGATGGCAAAAGTTCTGATGAAGAATCAGAAAGTACTGAAGACAATCCTTCAGTAGTTGACAAACCATCAGCAGTTGTCAACCCATCAGAGGTTAACACTTCCAAACCTCAAACTGCTGACCCTTCCAGAACCACTGCTCCCATACAACCAACATCTGATCCCATCAGGCCTACAACTGTTACAACAATGACTGTACTAAACCCTTCTCCTATCTCTCAATCAGCTGAATTATTAGAGAAGAGCTTAGTTGCAGCCAACAAGAAGGCCAGAGAAGATCTGATTTGGAAAACTCTGGAAGAAAGGGATGATCTAGATTTAAGCCATGAAGAAAAGCTTCAGGCTTATGAAGCTGAACTACAAAGGCAGGCTAGCCTTGATGAGATTGCTGAACAAGATAAAAGACAACAACTGGTGTCTTACATTACCAAGAACAGCAAGACTAAAGCCTATACACTCAAAGGACTCTCTATGCAAGAGCTGACAAGAAGAGCACAACTGCTTGCAGACAAACTGGCCACTAGCAAAGAAGGAAAGGCCAAGAGAGCCCAGATAATAGAAGAGTTAGTAGCAGAGGGCTATGGTTCAAAAGCCTCAGTATCCAGATGGAAAGAAGAAAGACTAATGGATACTTACAGAAAATACTTGGCTGCCAAGGCTGCAAATCCAGAGAAGTTTCAAACTGCTGATCCTTCAAGATCAGTAGTTAGAACTTCTGGTGTATCAACAAGAAGACCTGCTACTCAGAGAAAGAAAGCAGAGGACAATGTCAAAACTGACTTCAAAATGGTACTACTTGAAGGAAGTTCAATAGTCCATTCAGATTTTGACATTGAAGAGAAACCTCTGTTAACACAATTCAGGGATCCTTCCACTTTTGCCTACCAAATACAAAAGACCATCAAAGAAAAGATGCATACCAGGGTAGTGACTGAACACCATCTCCCAACTGTTTAGATGCCTGATATGCAACAACAACAAGGAAGAGACTCCCACCTGAGGTTAACTGAAACTGAAAGCATCCAACACTCAGGACCATCAACCCAAGGGACAAGTCTGGTTCCCTATTCTTCTGACTTTAACAAGTCAAAGATACCTATCATCAGATGGTCACTTACTGATAACAACTCAGTATTGTTGATAAGAAGAGACCTCTCAAGCAGGGCTTACAAGAAGATAAGTGATCTGAAGAAACTGTCAACACAAGACCTGCTCACAATTCAACATCTGGAACCACAGAGAGGATCTCTATCTGATGGTCAGTTAAACCAGCTCAAGAACACCATGTACAAAGAGATATGGAAGATTGTTCAAGACAGAAGAAAAACATAAGGAATTAGTAAGGTTTTGGCTTCATCAATCCAGGGGGAGATTGTTAGGACAAAGAGGATTGGTGAAACCACTTTTGGAAACCTTAGTCTAATTCACTTCTGTCATTTTGGCTAAGTATAGAAGTACTGAAAAGAAAACAAAGAACTGCTGAAGAGAAGATAAGAGAAGTGCTGAAGAAGAAACTTCATCAGAAGTTCTGAAGTCCAAACCAGACAAGTTCACTTCAGAAATACTGAAGACAAACTACTCATCAGTAGTTTGTCATTCATCAGCACTTAGCATCAGATATTTTCCACCGCCTTTTGCATCAGTAGTTTATTGTTTATTATTACTTTTAGCTGTATTTGTTAGTTTCAATGTTGCAACTTGTGCAACTTGTTTCTGTTGTTTCTGTACTTGCTTTTTGGGCAAGATACATGTATGTAAACGTCTATAAATAGGAGGCTTCAACCTTCTATTTTAGACATTGATTTTAATAGAAAAATCCTTCAAACACTCTCACTGTTCTATTCCATTTCAGTACTTATTGTGAATCTGTCTAAGTATCTAATTCTCATTTACTGCTTGGATTCATAATAAATACTTGTCATTTATTAGTTTCAATCATCAAGGGGGAGTAATAACTCTTCCTTAGTATAAAAAGTGTTGCTTTAACTTATACATTCCGCTGTGCTTATAATCTGATTTACAAGGGCTTGCTAAACACTTAAGTGTCAAGATAGCAAGTTCTTACTTAGTAAAAGAGCAAACTGATCCAACACCTTTTAAGCAGTGGCGAAGCTTGACCCGAAGGTTCGGGGGGTCGGAAGTCGCCGGAGGGTCGAAAGTCACTAGTTTCGGGGGGTCGTAAACCAGTTTCGGGGGGTCGAAACTCTATATTTCCAAAATTTTCTATACGAATACTATATAGTCGGAACTTCTGCACGAAAATTCGGGGGGGTCAGCCGCCCCCGCCCGCCCCTATAAAGCTTCGCCAGTGCTTTTAAGACCCCTATGTAGTGGTGTGGACTCCACACTGTGGAGGGCCTTAAGAAACGCTAATTTTGTTTTAAGGCCTCTTTAGCGCTTGAGTACACATGGTCTTACAATTGATTATGTATGACCCAATATATACTATGTATGACCCAAAATCAAGTTTTGATAAATGTTGTGTTCTGCAACTATTGAAAAAACACTAAGACCAAAATGAATAAACAAATAATATTACTTCAATTATATGATTCTGATTGAAAAAAACTGATGACAAAATTATGAATAATATTGTCCATATTCTAGGACCACTTTTGTTTTATTTTTATTCTTTTAAAAAGATGCCCATTTCACTTATTGAGATATTGACTTTGGCATGGGTTGGTCATTGTGCTATGGGTTTCTATCGCTGTCATGTTTGAAAATTGAATGTTGCCTCTAGTGCCCGACCCGTTCAGGTGATTGAAAATGTACATGTTTTTGAAAATTTAATGTTTCAAGTGATGGAGTACACATGAGGTTAATGATGATTGATTAAGACTTGTAGAATTGAAAGTTTTGGAACATTGGTTGAGGAACTTCCTAAGTTATGGGTTGCATTTAAATTTGATTGATTTGTGACCTTTTTTTTTTTACGTTAGTTTGTAGTGGTTGGTTGAATGGTTCACATGTTAATATGGTTAATGGTATGTAAGTTATGTAGTAGTTAGGAATGTGAATCATATGACTACTCACATAGTATTTACCTGTTCTTTCACGATCTTAATAAGATAATTCGATGTTTCATAAATGAGTATGTCAGTTGACAATTAAAATGGTTGGCGATATATTAATTCTGGTGACTAGTTACTATCAGTGATAAATCGATTACTGTTAATAGATGCACATGTTAGCAATAACTTAAAACTATCGATGGCTGGTTCTCAATAATTGTTAATCATGTCGTTACCGTTCATCACTTAGTCCCCAATCCCCACTAATGGATCGGTTTCTAAGGACGACAATATTCTGTTGATATTTCTACATATTGGAATATCCAAAGCAACTTCAAGAGGCTTTCAACTACTATGATCGTGTTTTAGCTTGCCAAAGGCAACACTCAATCCCTTGAACCCTACAGAGGGTACTAACCCAATACCTTTAGGTTTAACCGGTATCAAGAATGACGATATCATCAAACAAGTGTGCACTTCACACCTCATATCTTATAATCATGTTTATTTATAAATCTCTTTGCTCTTAAACAAATCTCAGTTGACTGAAATGATTTGATGACAACAAAATCACCAACATGCTATAACATGGGTGGGCCAAGTAAGAACACTGAAAGAAAGGAGTTTTATTGTGTTTTAATTACAGTTTATTATATATTTTATCTGGTATGTTCTTAATTAACACTTATGGAAGAAGCATATTCATGGATAGCTAATTACACTTATGTGACTCAAGTACAAACTTAACATTTATACGGTTCAAGTACTAGAGCAACGAAACGAAGTGTGAATAAGAGGTAACAACACAACAAACACTCGCACACAAAACATAATTGATGTGGATTAGTTGATTAGTGTGAAACACAAGCACGTATATTTCTTCTTATTCTATTTGAGATCATGACATATATAATAAAACACAAAACGCTACATGCTATAACAAAGTGTCAATTTTATGAAATCAAAAAACACAAATCAACAAAAAAAACCTCAAAGAAACTTCTATTAACGACTTACTCTTCAAGAAATCAACAAACAACACTACGAATCTAAACAACGACTCAAACCCAAACACAACCAGATCAACACAGATGATCACGTGTACAAGACCTCATACTCTAACAGGAATCACTACGATTACTGAACAAGAATCAATGAAGCCCTAGAATGTCAAAGAAGCCCTAAACCGGTCTTGAGTGAATGAAAGTAAAGAATCCTGAAGTGTTGATCTTGAACATATTAACCAACTGATGTCTTTGTACCACTATGTTGAAATGTGATCAATAATAATAATAACAATCCATAGAAAAAACTCTAAGGTGTTCTTGAATAAATGTTGTAGGTGAAAGAAGGAGAATAGGATTAATAAATATGAACTGTGGAAGCAAGAATACGAATGATCTCCAACCCTAAAACACAGATATTATGCCTTTTTATAACCCCTGTAAGTCGGTGCACGAATGGGGTTATAGTTTGAGATGGGCCTAAGACTTTGGACTTTTCTATCTGGGCTCCTATGACTTGAACGAATAGACAATATTATAACTTGGCTTCTCTCCTTATTATGTCCAACTATATCCCACACCAGCACAGCTACATGCTAGCTCAGCAACAATCGAACAATACTATCTACTCGGCATCACTCAAACTCATGAACCTGGAACCAGCAACTCAATCAACAACTCGAACCACCTACAACCCCCCCCCCCCCCCCTAATTTTATTACTTGAACAAGTTTAATATCTTAATCAGTCCACACATTCTGATGTGTCAACAACCCCTTTTATGAAGTTAACTGGTATATAGCCAATCCAGACTTATAAACTCTCAATATGATAACTTTATTCAAAAAATCTTTCAAAAAAAAAAAAAAAAAAACAATAGACAAAAAGATCAAGTCAATACAGACATACTTTCAAACTCGGCACATCAACCAGAAGTGATTCTAAATCAGATAAAACAATCTTAAACCACCATTAAAAACTAAAATGACAATCTTAATGAACACGACTAGAACTCAAAAGATAATGTGCACAAAATCATCAACTAGTGCAGTTAAAAATAAGATGTCATGATAAACCTAGCAAAAAAAAAAAAAATTGAAATACTCCTTTGCATATTTAATATTCAGTTGGTCATGGTGTCAAAAAAAAATCTACATATAGCAGCACATATGGTACTCCATTCAGTATTCAGTCTATTTAAATGTCGTAAAATTATGTACTGCTTTTATTATTTTTCCAAGTTTCAAGAGATATAAAACACTTTCCCGATCATGACTATGCATATACAAAAAACTTAAATACAAAGACCAAACAAAACGAAATCAAGTCTAAATCAACAATAACTTTCAATAACCGCAAACCACCAACTAGATTATCTACTTATAATCTCTTAAATGCTTACAGAAGATACATTATCTATGTAAGACTAAACAAACAAGAGACATACAATATAATCAACCAAAAACAACAAGTGATTCTGGAAACCTTGAGAGAGAACATTGACTTTTAAAAAAACGTGAATTTAAAATTGTTTAAGACAATGTTTAAGAAGTTCTAGATCCCAAAAAAGAAACTTGGTTTAAAGAAAGATTTCACTTTGAAAATTCATTTTTACTATTATACATAACCAACTTAATATTTGTATAAACAACAGTATAACAATTAAAGAAACATTATCTTTATGACAACTAAATAATCATAAAGAAACAGCAATCAATTGATTTGAACTTCCTAACAATTCTCAATAACATGACTAGATCTACGAACTAACATCAACAGTGATAATCAACTAGAAGATCAAACATATTAGAACAAACCTAGCCATGAACGTGTCTAACAAAAAAAAAAAAAAATTAAAAAGACATATTTGAGAATGAACATGATTAGAAAATATTTTGTTTAAAGAAACTGAACCACACAACTCAGTTATAAACTGTCAACAAGGCATACAATAGACTATAAAACAATCACACATGTTTCAATTTACACACAATCACACGATCATCAATAAAAAACATGCAAGACGAACTAGATTCATGTTGATAAAACTTTGTAAAGAATGTAAATACTCATTTGATTTAACCAAAACCATTTTTAACTTTTGCTAACATATAAAAGAAAACACTTTGATTTAAGTCAAACATTTACAACTTCACAAAACAACAAGAACCATACAAAACTGAATCACATGATTCATAAACATGTAAGCACCGTTACAGCCTAAACAATATCTGATAACACTCAAAATCACAAGATTTTAATACCAAAATAAAATCTTTCACACAAAGAACACACATAAGGATGCAACACCTACAATATGTAAAACACAAAGAGAAACCAACCGGAATCCCTTACAATCTCTTCTCTTACCTCTACGGTTCAAATCATCAACAAGACGAAAAGACAAAAAACACTAACATGATCTAACGGACTTCCTAAATTTACAACTAGTAGATTTTACTCAAGAATCCTAGATCTACCGCCAATACTAGAGATTACAAGAGAAGAGATACATCAATTAAAACACACATGTTGCTAAATCAAAACAACATGTTTCAATACCAGAATTATCAGCCAAAAACATCTAATTTAATCAGAAAAAACACATGATTTTTAATTAGAAAGACATCTCACAAAGGAGTAAACAAGGCTGACAATAACAATTCAAGAATAACTGTCACACCCTCCAATTTCCACTGCGGGGTTTTACCGCGAGGCGCATGACACACCAGGATCTCATAGCCATAAGTTATACGAACGACTCTAAATGCCCAACCATTTAGTTCGTTATTGTAAAATCAAGTTTAAACTTTTTAACCAAACCAAATTAAGTATAGCGGAAGCGAATTTGCAAAACAATTAAATAAACGTCTGCGCAAAACACCGCGCCCAAAAACCAAAAGTAACTGGTTAAATGATAAGAAAGTTTAAATGTATTTAAACCCATGATATGATATGATGCATGTACTAGACGTGCTCCATACCTAGTTACCTGCAAAAGCATGCTAGCATGTGTCAACATAAAGCTGGTGAGTTCACATAGTAAAGTAAATGAGTATGTAAAAGTACTGGTTTCCAAAACCACGTAAACAAGTAATTGAGTTGGCTCCAAGAACCATGTAAACACTAGTTCATCGTATGTCAAGGGTAGCTAACCCATTCATTATAACTAACACCGATATACCGAATTGATAAAGAACGTGTAGTCACAAATGTGAGCTGCATGCCTTACATCATTGCCTATCAACAATGATAAAATCTGTTAAGTTATAGTTCACTCCCGCGCTCCCCGAGCCGGTGTGAGGTTTGTCAGACCTAATAGCGCTATCAACTAATAACCCGCTTGCCATAACCCGGCAATTCGTTCGGTATGTGAAGGACTTACAGAGATAGTGTTGGTTTAGTTCATCAAGGACAAAGTTTGTAAACTAGTAAAACCCGACCCACACGAGGAGTCATAGCATCCCAACCCGGGATGTGAAAGTAGTCCCAACCGGACTAGGAAAAGTTTAGTAAGTTGTCTCAAACCCGAGACGCATGCTTTTGAGAAAAAGTAGTGAAACTCACCTTAGGTTGCGTGCTAAGAATAAACTGCAAAGATAGTAAACGTGGAAGACTACCCGCCTACCAATAACCTATCAAATACAAGGTTGCAAATGTTTGAGTGTGCTTGACACCAAGACTTAAGTGATCTCTCAAATAATTGTACTTGACACAAATAGATCATGTAAAACCCGTCAATCGTTGGTGACTAGTAAATGATGCAACATGTTAAGACTTTTAACATAGCTAGTTCCCATCACACATTGCATACCATCAACCTATCATGGCATCTACACCACATAAATAACATATACGCATGTCTTCATATAGAATTTCATAACTTACAACTCATTAACATACTCAAATCGTCACATAATCAATTTCTCGCAAATCTGTGTTTTCTGGGCAGATTTTTACGTTATGGAAACCAATTTTTATAAAATATCAAATCAACTCTTCAAGTGCCCAAACTTTTACAAAAGCTTCTCAAAAGTTTTTACGTGACTCCACTATTTTTATTTCCCGTCAAAAACACATCAAGATTTTATGAAAATTAATTTAGTCCAGACACCTCAGAAAAAGAGTGCTGTTGACAGCAGCTTACATAAAAATTCATTAAAAATCGTAGACTCATCCAAACGAGATGAATCCAATTGGAAAAGCTTTTATACTCAGAGTCTCAATTTCTGTCCAAATTTCATGATCAACGGACTCGTAAAACTCATGTTATAACCCTTTAAAGTTGGTCCATTTTTCATATCCGAAAATCTGATTATACCTTTAAAATTATAAAATCATGAATATATGTCAAAACAAGTCCAAAACGCATGATTTTGGACTTTTTGAAAAGCTAACACCATAAGTTATGTTTTAGCATTAGAAAACAATCAGATTACACCTTTTAATCACTCTATAACAGCCCTACAATTCGTCACAATGAATCTGTCAGAAAATTAGAATTTTATCAACATGACTCTTATGAACCCTAATCTTTCTCAATACCCTATAATCATGCAATAATCTCATATTAACACAATAACATTCATATTATCATGTTTAATCTCAGGTTTTTACGTACCATATACTCTAGATATGATTTCTATCAACAATATTCATCAACAATTTCAACAAAGATCATAAACATTCAACATACATTGATTTGCGATTCTAGCATGCATATTTCCTAAAGTTTTTACAATTTTTTCAGCCTAAAATCACATCATACAACATGTAAAACACATACCTTGAATTGCTAGAGTCCCTAGAATCACAAGATAGCACCCGAAATTGCTTGAACTAGTGGAAAATTGATGAAGATTGGGATAGAAAGGTGTTGTGGGGGGTGCTCTAATCCACGGCGCAAAGGGGTAGGATTAGGGTTTGTTTTATTTATTTTTTTTATAAACAATACACTAAGGTTAGGATTATGGGCCAAGGTTTCGGGCTCTAGTGATTTTTATCTGATAAGCGAGCCCAATAGCCCTATCTAACTCTCGAGATTAATCCGGACAATAATAGTCCTACCAACTCATATAAAACTACTGTTTTATCAATTCATATTATATTTACCCTGAGTGCACATATCTCATAACGTTTACGTACAAGTTAACTAACACGCAGTAGTTCGCATAAGCATGCAATTCACGAACACGTGTTATTCCACATTCATCAACACTCAATCATTCATATAATCATGCATGCCTAACAAATCACCAACGTTCGGGATACAGGATTCGTGTGTGCGTCAAGACAATTATTTTTCCTAATTATAACGTACGTTAATATCACCTAACATGTGTTATTGTTACATAACATTCTGAAAGACCTGTTCAACTAACCCTAGCTAAGTGTTTAACCACATATGATCAAGGACAATTAACTAGAGTTCAGTAAAAGAGTTAACCTGAAAATGCGGGGTGTCACAATAACCTTGACAACAAGTATTCAAAACAAGCCTAATAATAGACTACAGAACACAGCCAAACAGGATATGATTGAACACAAAATCACACGACTTTTTCAATCTGAAAATATTCTTACACAAGAAAATATACAAGGCTGTCACATTCAAAATATATTCTTGACAAATACTGTTGGATAAGCACCTGAACCACACAGTTTAACTAACCAGACAATAAGCATATACAAACAATGAATACAAGCCACACAAAACCATCATGATACGAGTTTACCTATAATTCATCAAGATATGGTTAAAGCCGATATTATAAACAAGAATCACATGATTCAAAACTTGTAAACAAAGTTACATAGTTAAAACAAAGATTTGAGAAAAATACCTTGATATTACTATTACTAGTAACATATAACAAACAAGTCCTCAACATATACAGATCAACATAGAACAATATTCTGAACACATAGTCACATGATTTAAAACAATAAAAGTCACACAACTTTTAATTCAGAACCACATCAAATAATTTGGATTCATGTCAAAGAAAACATTTTTCAGTGTTTAAACACAGAAAACAACCCAACAACATAACAAAGCCAAGTTAGATCAATGATTTAAACATCTTCTGATCACTATAATGTAACAAGTTGTAAACTCAATGTATTTAAAAAACACAGATGAATCACATAGTTTCAGATTTCACACAAGTTCTATTAATAGAACTCAACTTGTTTTTACTTTTTATTTCATTGATATTAAAATAAGGTTACTAGAATTAGAAGCATGTAAATACAGTAGATTACTAATGTCAAGTTTTACTAATCAAAGTTCTATTAACAACCTCTATTAATAATCAGAGTACAAGAAGTAACCAGCAACCACAAACAGTAAGGAATCGGAATAGCAACGAACACATAGGAACCCAAATATCAATAAACATCAAAGCACATACCAAAACAACTTCAGCAGAGACAAGACAGAACCTTCATAAAAAAAAAACAACTGACACAACTGGCGAAACCAAGCCAGGGACCAGATTAGTGGTTATTCACTCAAGGTGCCACCGCATGTCTTAACTTGGGAGCCCCTAGACCTAAAAAACAACCCCTAATACTAAAGACTAGATCAATTGCTGGTTCTTCTAACCCGTACCAGACACCTAGACCAACAGACTTTAATGAAAAATAGATAAAATATGGAAAGATCTCATCGGGGGGGGGGGGGGTGCCAACGTTAGGGATTGCCTTAACAAGACTCACAATCGTAACCTTCACTTAGGGTTACAACCGTGAGGCAAAGAATAGTAGCCAGATCCACTAACTCCACAATAAGCTGAGACCAAATAATATCAAACTTTCCATGTAGCACCAGATCTATACCAGAGCTAAACAACCAGGAATCTTGAACGACAGTATCAGAAAAAAAATTCAACCATCCGAGAACAAGATCTTTATACCAACAGCGGAAACGGAAAAACAACTTTAACCGACCAGAATTAGAAGCAGCAACAAAAGCCGATTTTTTTTCTTGTGTTCACTTTCAGGCGACTCTCGAATCAATACCAGGCACCAAGAATTCCTTTACTAATTATAGACAACAAACAAAAATAACTCTATACTGGTTAATCAAAAACTTGAACTCTTACACATGATAAATAACAACCAAAAATCATTAGCAACGAAATAAGGAAACCATCGGCTTAATAGAATCAAAACAAGACCCAATCGAAACCCTAAATCGTCGTCCGCGAATTGTTCCCCATCTTGCCTCAATGAATCTTCAGCCAAATTAAACACCAGTGTAGGCCTTTGTTCCACCACGACACCGTGTCAGTAACCCAATTCCCCACCGCCACTAGAAACCATGATACGGAAACATAGTGTGGCGGCGACAATAGTAAAGATGGTGCTGAATATAGAGCAATCATATCAAACATTAAAACAAACCCTATAATTGTTGTATTGAGTCAACTCAGATCTGATGATGATTCTTTTTCATTTATACAATAACCATCTAATCATATAAAATCTTGAAAAACCCACATACTAGGGTAAGCCTAGAACAACAAGCTAATTCAAAAAACACTGATTTTAGATGTAAGTGACTTATCAACCTCGACAAGAACAAGAGAAACTGAGCCACGATGTTAACGACTGAGGGGCAAGAAACACTTGATTACAGCACCGGAAAGAGAAACCAATGGAAGGATTTTTGTTTTAAACCTAATCAATCCTCAACCGAACAGAAAAGAAGGAATCAAAGAACGACTCAAGAATTAGAGCCTAGGGCTCTGATACGATGTCAATTTAATGAAATAAAAAAACACAAATCAACAAAAAAACTTCAAAGAAACTTCTATTAACGACTGACTCTTCAAGAAATCAACAAACAACACTACGAATCTAAACAAAGACTCAAACCCAAACACAATCAGATCAACAACACATGATCACGTGTACAAGACCTCATACTCTAATAGGAATCACTACAATTACTGAACATGAATCAATGAAGCCCTAGAATATCAAAGAAGCCCTAAACCGATCTAGAGTGAATGAAAGAAAAGAATCCTGAAGTGTTGATCTTGAACAGATTAACCAACTGATGTCTCTGTGCCATTATGTTGAAATGTGATCAATAATAATAATAATAATAATAATAATAATAATAATAATAATAATAATAATAATCCCTAGAACAAACTCTGAGATGTTCTTGAATAAATGTTGTAGGTGAGAGAAGGAGAATAGGGTTAATAGATATGAACTGTGGAAACGAGAATACGAATAATCACCAACCCTAACACACTGATATTATGCCTTTTTATAACCCTGTAAGTCGGTGCACGAATGGGATAATTATAGTTTGAGATGGGCCTAAGACTTTGGACTCTTCTATCTCGGCTCCTATGACTTGAACGAATAGACAATATTATAACTTGGCTTCTCTCCTTATTATGTCCAACTATATCCCACATCAGCACAACTACATGCTAGCTCAGCAACAATCGAACAATATTATCTACTCGGCATCACTCGAACTCATGAACCTAGAACCAGCAACTCAATCAACAACTCAAACCACCTGCAAACAACCTTATGCAAAATATAAAAGGCTTTGTATAAGAAATAAAATTGGACACTTAAGATGTTATTATTTCAACACAAAGCATTCTAGAAAGTTTTAACTAGTAGGGTAAAGACAATAGTGAGGTTAGCTAGTGGTTTGACATAAAGCCTTATGAGTGTTCATTTTTTTCAATTTTTATTAAAAATAAGTAACATCAAAACTTATTACTTAAATCATGATATCAACCCTTCATTATTTTAACAATGATATAAGGAAATTTCTTTTCAAGTTTATTTAGTCTTGAAAATGAAAGTTGCATACTTTCATAGAATCAAAAAGTGACGAATCCATGAATGATTTCTAGGGGGTTCTTTCGTAGATTTTCACTAATTTTTTAATCTTTTTCCACTAAAATTTTTATTTTTTTTTCCAAATCGAGGGGGTTCCTGAGAACCCCTGAAATCCTCTCTGGATCTACCGCTGGAATCAAAGTTATAAACACTATATGGATACTAGTGGGAATGTCGCACATTGCCGCGGGTACTTATGTTTTTTTCCCTCATGTTGCATGACGGGTTTCACAAAATTTATTTTTGAAATCAATTTGTTAAAAAGGTAATTTAATAATCAATGAAGAGCATTTGAGTATAAACAAAAGAACTAACACATAAGCAACAATATATGATATGATAGACAACATTGTGTATACATAAATCATTACAAAACTGCACATCACACTTTTGCATATGTACTTATTAATTTGGAAAAAAATTATGCCAAGGTAAATTTGGCAAGTTCAACGTTTTTATGCTTATTTTCTTGTAAAAACGCAAAGAACATGTTATATCGCTCATTCGTTTCAGGCGTAACATTATAAGGCAAAGTTCTTCTATACGCATAATTTGGTTTCGAGTGAAACAACATAACGACTCATGGTGCGGTGGTTGGACAGCCATATTGATAAGAAAAGGGGAAGGGTTGTCTCCGCACCCTTGGGTTGTCTAAAAAAGGAGGACAACCTCCTAAGTTATGTGGCAGGTGACGTGAAGGGTTGTTCTCTTTCTTTGGGTTGTCTCCACACCCACTAACCTAATAACGAGCTATCAACCTTTCCATCCTCAAAACACTTATTGTCACTGCTCCTTACATATCGAAACAATTTACTTGGATCATAAGACGTGTACGTATCACAACGATTTTTGTTAATTTGGGTGCCTAACTTAAGCGTTGCTATGTTGACTTCTTAACTAGGTATACTGTGTTTTGTAATTAAAGCTCTTCTTTTTTCGCCGGTAAGCTAAATAAGAAAAAAAAAAAAAAAGATGAACAATTATTTATTAATTTACTTATTTTCTAAATAAAACTATATTGGTTACAAATTAATCCCTTCTCAAAGGTTATACTAGGTAACCTGCTTGTAGTTTGGGACAGTGATATCAGATATATGTTTACCGTTATAGTTTAAGGGACAGTGGTATCAGATATATGTTTACTGCTATAGTTTAAGGGATAGTGGTATCGGATATATGTTTACCGTTATAGTTTAAGTATGTTGACAACACACTTGAAAATATTTACAATATTACTGCCCAAAAAGCACACCTTAATATGCTTTCATAGCATGTATGTGTTTACCCACGTACAACATAAAGAAGAAAGCCTCATACAAGTTTGTTTCTTTTGTTAATTGTTATACGTGTGTGATGTGTTTATATAGATCTAGGGGGATCTAGGTAGAATTCTCTCTCTCTCTCTCTCTCTCTCTCTATATATATATATATATATATATATATATATATATATATTCTGACTCACAAATGATCAATAAGAACTTGAACTACCGAATCCATCGCAGGCCTTTTATTTCTGTCTTCTTCCACACAACTAAGACCAATCTCAACAAGTTTTGCAGCCTGCTTCCTACTAAACAACTCCCCTAACCTTGGATCGATGATCTCTTCAATCCATGACTCGTCTTCTTTTTTAATGATTTTCTTTGCTACCTTCACAAACCTCATAAACTGTGATTCTTCCTCTTCTGCTTCTTGAGTACTTGCATTAGAAAGACGAACTCCCTTTACTATTTCTAAAACCACAACCCCATAGCTGTAGACGTCAACTTTGGCTGTGATGGGCAGGTTGTGAGCCCATTCGGGAGCCATGTAACCTCTAGTCCCCCTCATCCTAGTAAACTTGGAGTTTTGTCCACTTAACTTTGCCAGGCCAAAATCTGCAATCTTTGGTTCGAGTGCACCATCTAAGAGAATGTTTTCCGGTTTTACGTCACAGTGGATCACCCATTCAAGGCACTCATGGTGTAGATAAGCCAAACCTTTTGCTATGCCGATCGCCACTTGGAACCTTTCTTTCCACTGAAGAAAGTTTGAGGAGAACAATCTCTTGTCAAGAGACAAATTTTCTACAAACTCATAAACTACAAGTTTGTGTTGTTTCTGTGAGCAAAATCCCCACATTCTCACCACATGCATGTGATTGATGTTACCAATTGTGCTCACCTCAGACCAAAACTGTCCTCCTTCGCTCACATCTCCCAGTCTTTTCACCGCCACCACCCTTTCGTCTTCCAGTACCCCTCTATAAACAACTCCTGACCCTCCTCTTCCTATCTCTACTTTAAAGTTGTGTGTTGCCTTCACCAGTTCTTGATAACTAAAGCCTCTAAACTGACCATACATCATACGGTACCCATCTTCTAAGTTGGCTAGCAACTGGTTCTTTCCATTGAATAGCCAGCACCCTAATAAGATAACTAGAGCTTCAACTACACCAATAGCTAATGCAAATGAGTAAGCATAGACCCAATGCAACTTTGTGCCAGTTGATTCATACATAGAGAGAGAACCCACCATTGATGTGACATTTGTACATGTGGCATTAGAACCACTAAGGATTCTAAGTGATTCTGATGTTTTAATGCCTACTGGTACTTTAAAGTAGATGGTCCCAAGGATATAAGGATAGTGGTAGCCATTGAAAAGGGCACTCTTTGCAAAGCAAACACCTTCACCTGTTAGCCTGTAACTAAACGCCTGACAGCGACAGTCTGCCAAGCAAATGTCTCTACATGACTCAAACGAAATGGGGGACGAGAAGTTCACATCAAAGCCATAGTAATCGGTATATGGCAATGGAAAGAATTCAAAGCTTGTTGATGTTCCACATGATATGTTAAAAGTAGGCTTACAACCCTGGCTTAAGTCAGCAGGGTCACTCAAGTCATAACCAGGGGGGCATGAGCACTTAGGTTTGTCTGCATGAATACAAATTCCGTTTCTCCCACAGATTCCATGAATATTACATGCTTGTGAAATAGCTTGCCATGATATTGACCACAATCCGCTTGACTCGTTCAAGCTATACAATCTGAGATTACCATCAGAGTCAATGGTTAGCCTCCTTCTGATCCCCAAACCCATATCTGTAGCAGTAAAACTCAATTGATCGCTGGAATTAAAGACACCCAGATCGTTGAAGGTGGCAATTCTGCTACTGTTGTAAGAGGTTCTTCCAAAATCGAAAACATTAAAACTGGGATTAGGACTAGGCCAGTATACACTTGAGATTTCTGGCCCGTCGTAAATAAGTGTTAAAACGTTAATACTGTTAAAGATTAAACCAAAATACCCAGATTCAAGACTTCCTTTTTTGGAAGCAGATATCAAGCTTTTGGTCTTTGTTAGTGTTTGAGAAGGCAAAAGAGTATCAGTAGGATAATCAAAGCTCTGCCAAATAATCTGACCCTTTGGGTTCTTCAATACCAGATTACCTGTATTAAGGAGCACTGCTCTATTTGCATCCGTTGGCGTTGTGTTGGTCTGCCACACAATCGTGCCATCCACGTCGGTCAACACCATGGCTCCTTTTCTTGAAAACGATAACTTTGAGCCACGACCGTTGACGGGTTTGTTGCGGTTAGCAGCCCAGACAACGGTGCGATCTTTAGAGTTTGTGAACCAGATTGCAAACCAGTACGCATTGGTTTGGAAGCTATAGAAGCCACATGTGAAAGAGTTGTCAGCAGACATTATGACGTGTGAATCGTGGGATAGAGAGGAGCCTCTTTGAATATGATCTCGGGTTGCGTTGTTTGGAGTTGAAGATCTTGTCAAGGAACACAAGAGGATGAGGAGAAGGAATGTTTTCATCATACTAGGTTGGGTTGTGTTGGGTTGGGTTGTATTCATAATTCTTAAGAGCTTCCTTATAAGTGCGAGTGTTTGTAAAAGAATATTGATGTTAAAAGAAAATATATTATAATTCAATTATATTGCATTTCAAAGTTGTTAACAAGTATAACATCATTATGTCAACGCTTACTTTTTCATTTATATGTTGTAACCAACAGAATATCAAAGTCAAACAGAATATCAAACGTTGTTACCAAGATTTAAGATGTGGAGTTGTTTGGTTTCTCTCTACCTTTATTAATTGTCTAGTGGTGGTGTTCTTTTATTTTGATTTGAGGCTGCTTATTCATGCTACGACACTTGTATTTTTAACCGGAACCCTGACTATGAGACTTACTTTGTCATTCAGTTCACGAAACGTTTCTTCAAATTTTTTTTGTTTTCTAAACCTTGTTTATTAAACAACTTGAATATTTGTAAGTTTATATATACTAAGAAACAAAACAATTATATCTTTGAAAAACCCATGTATGAAATATGTTCTTACATATACATATATATATATAAGCTAAAACAACCCAAAACATATACAAGTCTATTTAAGCTAAAACAACTCAAAACATAATGCCTACATGTTAGTTCTTAATTCTTCTTACACTTCTTATGAAATATGTTCTTTGTACACGAACCTAAACATATACATATATATACATATACATAATCTGTGTATGGGTGTTTTACTTTGCTTATCATTATTTAAGTTCTGTATCCGTTTCTTCATATCCACATTTTGTACCCACTTCAATCTTTGGGATTTTTTCTCTACTCTTAAAATTTGAAAAGTTCACATAATAAGAAAATTGAATCTAGAGAACGTGAAATAGTCCTTGTTAGTGAATTGTGACATGATTTCGTTTTGAGCATATGTTCTTTTAATCTTATAGATGTTTTATACTTTTGCTTTTGACTACAAACTTTTTTAAGCTTTTGAATCCTTCCACTCGACAGTGGAAGCGAATCGAACCAGAGACCCAACCTGAAAAGAAACCCAATTAAATAGTAAACACCCGTCTCAAATCAGTTGAGTGGGTTGAAGATCATCGTCAATATAAAACATATCTAGCCTAACAAAAAAGATAACACGAATTTATTAAAAAAAAATGCTAATGCTACACGTATACCCCATCACGTGAAGCCACGTATGTCTTGTCACCCTCGAAGATGTCCTGCTTTTCGAAACCTCTTTTGGTGACATGTAAAATATCTTTGCTTCTTATTCTTCTTTTCGCCTTTCTTACTCTTCTATTTGAATTTGATTTACTTTCTATACTTTCCACAAGTTTGAACGCAAGATCCTTTTATGTATTCTGTATTATTAACAAACATGATGTTTTGTAATATATAAATTTATAAAACTAATTTTTACCAGAAAAAAAACAAATTTAAACCATTTAATTTTCGTTATCATTGATTAATTTTACTTTTTTTTTGGAAGGTGTGTTTCAGCAGAGAATCCAAACGACGCACAACCCCTCAACCCCAGTTTGAATCCAGGCCAAACGCGAGTGTTGAATTTCTCACCCCTTAGTGCGAGTGGGGGGACTCGAACCTGAGACCAAGCCCGGAAGGGAACCTCCCTAAGGAGTAAACCCTCCCTAAGCATTGGGATTTTGTACCTCTTATTAGTAGCGAAGTTTGAGCGAAAATTTCGAGGAGAGGGGCCCTATGAAGCTGTGCCAATGCTTCTTACATAACATATGCTGTGTACATGTTATGCAAATAAAAACGATCAAAATAATATATATATCTATTTTAATTTTGTAGTGTTTACCTAAATGTGCAGATATTATAACTTATACATGAATAAGTTATATATAAACAAACAATCAACCTAATTTGTTCCTTTTTTTTTTTTTTTTTTTTTAATTTAGGAGTGATGAATGGGAAATAATAAACATTACATTTATACAATCTTCTTTTACTTTTATATTTTGAATATTACAAAAATTAATATTTCATTTTGTTATGCTTATTCTCACAATATGCTATATAATGTTCAATTCTCTTTAAAAATCTCCAAGGGCTTGTATAGTTACATTTATTAATTTGTAATTTAATAATTAACAACAAATTATCTAACTTATATGTTATTGTTTTTTAAATGTTAATATAAAGACCTCTAAAAATATACGTACTATAAAAAATAATACATAAAAAATATGTTACACAAGTAACAAGAAGTAAAACACAAGAACAAATATATTCCCTCGACCATTACACGTGTGGATCAGAACGACGTAGGGTTTACGTGGTTGGTTGATAGTTTCAACGTATTGTGGTGAAATATAGGACATGTATAAATAATATTTTTTTAAATTATTCATAATAACAAATATTAACATTGATATGTCTATCGAGAACGCATGTGAAAAGATTCGAAAAGGTGTCGATGAGGTGTGTTTGTATACTTTTTAACCATTTCTTGTAATAACTCGATAAATAAATTAAAAGTGGAAATGTGTTTTTCACGTTTTATTTCCATTAATGTACATTAAAAATATTTTAGGTATAAGTCATGTGCAAGATGATCTGTTATTTATGACTTTCCAAATTAATTTATTCAAAATGTACTAGTGTTAATATTGTAAAAATAACATTTAATATGTTTTGTATTAAACAACTACTATAAATATGAGTTAACTACACGTCCGGTTTTTAGGGGTGAGCATTTCATGGTTCGGACCCACAGGAACCTTAGACCCGACCCATGAGAACCTTGGACCCGAACCTTTTTAAATATATGGGTCGGTTTCCGATTCTAGATTTATATGAATTATCGGTTCCGGGTCGGGTCGGTTCCAAACCCACGGTTCTAATATAAGAACCACAAGAACCGTTTGTATTTTAATTAAAAAATAAAAAAATAATCTTTTTTAGGCTTTTCACTGTTCGTTTTTACGTTTTATTGTAATCGATTTCATGTAATGTTAAAAATATTATTTATAATAATAACAATGTATTTTTCTTGAAATATTTTTTGGCTTAATGGATATGTATAGATGTGATATATTATATAATATATGTTATATCCAAATTTGAAGTAAATATTTATATATATCGCTCCGATGTTTGTGTGTGTGTGTATATATTTATTATGTATACATAACAGATTCACATAATGTTTCTATTGATGAGAATGACAAAATTGTTACGAAAATATAAGTCGAGAAACGAAAAATGACTTTAAAAAACTCATGGGCTATTGTTAGACTGTCCGTTGTGGAAGCGCGAGTAGCACGACGCGAACGAGGTTTCAGCGCCCGTGCTCACCCAAGCCACAACTGCCCCACGCGAACAGTCCCGGCGCGAGCACAAGCGATAGTAGTCGTGTGGGTTAACGGGAAAAAATGACCTTTGGTCGCGCCGTTGCTCACCTCCAGCCACAACGTGGTTAAGTGACCGGATTACTTGATAGTCACGCCGGTGGCTTGCGCACGTTCGCTCGCGCGTCCACAACGGACGACCTTAGAACCATATGGAGGAATTCTTTTACGAGCATGGTAAAAGAATAGGAATATGTAAATCCTCTAAAAGTGGCAATTGTATTAAAGGGTTCTAGAGGGTCAGACCCTTTTACCCGACCCATTAGAACCTTTAGGACCCGGAACCACATAGCCTTTTAAGGTTCGGTTCATGGTTCCTAATTTCAACAATAAAAGGGTATACGGTTCTGGTGGGTCCGGGTCGGGTCGGGTCGGTTCCGGACCCTTTGCACAGCCCTACCGGTTTTTATGTATGTTTATATTACGACTTTTACACGTATGTTTTTGGAATTTACATTACTAATCTCAAGTTATGCATAAATGTAGCAGGGCCGGCTATAGAGGGGTGCGGGGAGGACTTTCGGCCCGGGCCCAATATTCTAGGGGGCACATCCATTGACAAGTGAGTTTTTCGGTTTACAAGTTGATGAGCTCCGGCCTGCAAAACTGTCTGTTAATCGTAATGCTCAACCGAGAAGCTTTATTCTACATTGACCCCCTAGATATATCTCCTTAAGCATTATTTGAAAGAAAAGAATGAAATGCAAATTTTGTGTTTTTTCGTCATCCATTTTTTTCTGGCGAGGTTGTATGTAGGTACCTGTGAGAGTGAAGAAGTCAAGCAGGAAGATGATGAATGTATTTTATAATTAAAAGCCTATTAAATTTTATTTTATAACGTTTTCTTCGATTAACATGATTGTTTCCTGGCCACTAGTACGTAAGTTTATTAACTATATGATAGTTTTAAAGATTTTGCTTTTTACTCTCCTCACTTAAGTAAAAAAAAAGTGAGAATTGACGATGAGAGTTATAAAAAATGAAATGTTAGATAATATACGTGAAGGGTTAATTTATCAATTTGATATTACTTTAATCGTCGTGTAAAAAATGATTTAAGTTGTTTACTTCGTTAAGGCCTAAGACTACGGGGCACATTTTTCGCGTCTCGTCCCGGGTACAGGAATTCTCGGTGACGGCCCTGAAATGTAGCATGGTTTATAGAGAGGTTACCCGTCATATATAGCTAAAAACAAACCATGTTATATTTATGAATCACTTTGGATTAGCGGTGTTAGTTTAAATAAATTCGTATCAAAGTTGTAATATGAGTGTGTCATACGAACTAATCTTGTAATTATACATACATACAAAAAGTAACTTAACGGAAGTTACTATTTCCGTTATGAAAAAAAAAATAAGTTAACGGCAGTTTCCAATTCGTCTTCACACGATTTCTCAAAGTCACGGGTTTCCATTTCCTTAACAGATTTATCACTTTCCATCTTCAACCATTTCCTCTTTAACACAAACAACTTCAACCATTTCCTCTTCAACTATTTCCTTTGCGAATTCTTCAATCGATCTCGGCGAAGGACTGTCCAAAACTCCAAATCGAAGTGGAATTCCCAAAATCACAAGCATAAAGAATTCATTAAAAATTATTCCCGAAGTACCATGGAACTATTGTTGCAAAACTCGAAACATCAAATTTCGGAAAACATATACGGCGAAGGACTGTTGAAATCATCTTGAAAATAAACTTCGAATCGTAAATCGATTAAGCGAAGAACTGCCGAGTGCCGATGATTATAAAGCGAAACAGAGACAACGAACGAAAGAAATAGATTGACGCAATTATGATTTTTAAAGACGATAACCGGATCTAACGATGAACGGAATTTCTGTGCAATAAAGAAGATCTAATCGACATACTTTCAATTTGAACGATCACAATTATGTGACTTAATAGAACTTCAATACATCTAATGAATTTGAAAACATCAAATACGCATTCAATTGATTTGGAAACTCATATTAGTTGGTCAGATTTCTTGGGTTTAAACAGAGTGATGGAAAGAAAAGAGAAACCAAAATAATTTCTTGAACAATTTACATAAAAGCCCCTTAAGTTTCATTGTTTTAATAAAATAAACTACAAAGTTACAAATTAAACTTATATTGAATCCAATTGTAAACGTGAAAATTAAATTTGGCAATATTGTACTAATTATAATTATACGACATTTATAATTCTTAAGATACCTATTATCATTAGTTTAAATAGTATTTTACTTAATAATAAGTTTAAGGTGAATAACCCACCACAAAGCACAGACTTATAAAAACTTTCTAATTCTCTTTATGTGTATGTATGCGAATTGGATATTGCAGTAAGTTTGAGTCATTGTTATTATTATACCAATTAACTTTACCTTGCTTTATAAAAGGAAATAATTTACACTTAAGTTATGTTATGCCATGCAAATAACAAAAGCCAAGGCTACCGTCGCAACGCGAGGGTTAGAGCCTACTTGTTAATATATAAAATATTATTGGATTATTTAAACATAACCCAAAGATCGTCCCATTTTGGCATATGTGGATTGTACATGGGATATATATGGATGAGTAGGGCTGCAAACGAACCGAACGAATATGAACAAAACATTGTTTGTGTTCGTTTGCAAGGAAATTATGTGTTCACGAACAGTTCATGAACACTTACCAAACGAGTTTTTTTTGTTCGTATTTGTTTGTTAAGAAAACACGCGTGTACGTGGTCGTTGGTTAATTATGTTCATGAACGCACACGAACATAAACGAACGTTAATGAACACAATCAAGTGTTCATAAACACAAATAATTGTTCATGAACGAAAACAAACACAAACAGACATATATTAATTTTCGAATAAGATCGAATTCACATATATGAAGAAACTAAGTAGGACACCCAACATATAACCTAACTATACAAACATAATTAGTACATAACATAATATCGGTAAAACATAATAAAGTAGTGTATTAAAAAACTAAGCTCTTATCTTAAATTTGAAGTCTTTATTTATTTAAACTTGAAGTCTTATATACTTACATCACATAAATTATTTATTTATTTTAGTAAAATAATTAAAAATTAAAGAATATAAAATAAATTATAAAAATTAAAAGCGTCATTAAACTATTTAACACAAACGAACACGTTAACGAACGTTCACGAACATAAACGAACAAACGCGGGCTCTGTAATGTTCGTTCGTTTAACTAAACGAACACAATTTTTTGTTTGTGTTCGTTCATTTATTAAACGAATGAACACGAACGAACTTCCCGCCGAACGGTTCATGAACTGTTCTTACGGCCCAATGTATTGCCGCCAATGGGTCATAATGTATTCTTACGGCCCAACTAAATGTTCCAAACCGGTTGGGTTTTGGACCGGTTTTGTCGATTCGTAAGACCGGTTTCGGAGACCGGTTTTGGTTTTTTGTCGGTTTCGGTTCTTAATCGGTTTTTTCGCGTACTTTTTTAAAAAAGGCCAACACAAAATATTATTTTTTTACATAAAATTCACCTTTTATTGATTTTTATAATTTTTTAAGGTGTATGGGTATAAATTTGTATGTGTGGAAACATTTTTGTATAATTTTATTATATATATATATTTTTAAAATATAAAATTCAGATTTTTTTAATAAAATACCGGTTTTTCATACCAGTTTCAAACCGGTTCCCAAACCGGTTTGGTTTAAAACCGGTTCGGTTTGGTTTTTCTCGTGTAGAAGGGGAACCGGTCGGGGAACCTACGGTTTTTCGGTCCTAGCACTGGTTTGGATAAAAACCAGTTCCTGTAGGAACCGGTTCGGTTTGGTTCCACCGGTTTCGGTCATCAAACCAGTTTTTTTTTATCACCTCTATATAGGGCTAGTAATCAAAATAATCTCCTATCAATATGGATTAGCGTGATTCGGTGAATGTTTACGATGGCAAAAAAATCCGAACCAAACGGGTATATCCGAAACCTGAAATATTTCAGACGGGTATACCCAAAACCCGACGAGTAGGAGCCGGGTTTGGGTATAACTTTATGTTTTTCTTGATTTGGGTACAAGTTTGGTATACAGCGATACCCGACCCAATTACCCGATATATGTATACCTGATCACGCGCTAAAATACCCGATATGTATAACACATTTTCGTACTTATTTTACGCGTGCTTCCAATTGGTCCACACTTTGACGTAGATTTTGTTCTGAACCAAGTTAAAAGCATTGTGTTTTACAAATTGTGTATAGCGTATGGTTTCTTATGCATTGTGTTTTACACTACGTGTGTCAATATGTCATTGCACGGTTCGATCTGTCGCGCGCCGCCGCAACGCACGGCGGGCAATATACTAGTTAAATAATTATTAAAATCAAGTTTGACCTTTCAGAGTCTCTTTTGACCCAAAATAAGCCTGACCAGCCCGCCCTCCTGACCCGACCCGAATTAATTAACTTGAGGGTTACTTCTAGCCGACTCTATTGGAGAAACTCTGATCGTTCTCTCTAAGGCCGTCCGTTGTGGTGCGCGACCGGATCTGCGCGAACGAGCTCGCCAGCCACATGGATCGCCGGTACCACAACACCCCACTCGAAAGGTCCCGCGAGCCAGCCCAAGCTACCACACTCGCGTGTGGTAGCAGGGAATTATTTGTGTGTTTCTAATTTTTCTATTATTTCCAAAATATTATAATACCAAGATGATGAAGTAAGTTGCAGGTCAATGAAGATGATGAAGTAGGTTGCAGGTAGAAATGAAGATGATGAAGTTGTTTGTTTTTGTTTTTTTTTTCTTAAAATACTAAAATATTGCTACCGAATACCGATGAAAGTTACACTTTTGTCCTTTGTCTGAAATTACAAAATAGCCCTTTGTTACAGTTTTTTTTTCATGTACGTTTTCAAACCACAAACGTAAAACAAAGTATTATAAAGTAAAACAAAGAAAGAATTTGTTTATGTTTTACCATAATATTATAAAAAGTAATATTTATATTTATTAATTTGGTTAAAAAAAAATACTCGCTCACCTCTAGTCACAACGAGATTAAGCTATCAGCCCACGATTGCGAGCCAGTGTCACATCGACGCCTACATGGCAAAATATTATTCGATAAATCCTTCACTCACCTCTACCCACAACGGATAGTCTAAGGTAAGCAGCTTGTTCAATAGCATGGTGTAATTTTTATTGCTCTTATGTTTTTAATTCCTGTGTTTTGATAGAAACTAAGTATATAGATGAATTATACAGTGTGTTTTGATAAAAAAAAATATATCTGTAATATATACGTGTCATTTTTCTTCTAGTGTATCGTTAAATAGTGCCCGCTATTTCATTGCTATCACTACATAGCTATCACTACATAGCATAGCGTATATATTGGTAGCTTGTCGTTATCGTATGCTATTTACCTTTGAAAACTATGGGTGAACCTAGGGGTGTAAACGAGCCGAGCCGAGGTCGAGCTCCTCATGCTTTTATGAGGCTCGGGTTTCGGCTCGGTTCGACCCTACTATTTTGAGCTCGAGCTTGGCTCTGCTTGAGATAATTTGAGAACAATTTAAAACGAGCTAAAGGTCGGCTTGAGCTCGCTTCGATAATTTAAATGAGTCAAAGCTCGGCTCACTATTGTAATTAGTTAAAATTAAATCAGTTCAAATGGACAAAATTGCATACGTAGAAAAAAATAATAGGAAGTTTGTTTGGGCTCGTTTAGACTCGCGCACCTATAAGAGCTTTGTATGTAAAGATCGAGCTCGATGACTAAACGTGTCATATTTCAAGCTCGAGCTCAGGCTCGTTAAGGGTCGGCTTGTTTGAGCTTTTTACCAATCTGATCTCTAGTAGCTCTCGAGCCGCTGTGCATCGTTTACACCCCTCGGTCAACCCGATACATCTGGACTCATAGGCCCGACCCAGCATGCCGGGAGTGGTATCATATCTCTTCAAATATTAATAGCACTTTCTGAGTAATAGCCGTTTGATCTAGGAATAATGATGAGTTGAAATCTTAAGAAGAAATCTGATTGATACTAGGGCTGCAAACGAACCGAACGAACACGAACAAGGCCTTGTTCGTGTTCGTTTGTTAAGGAAATCATGTGTTCACGACAGTTCATGAACACTTGCCGAACGAGATTTTTTTTTCGTGTTCGTTTGTTAAGAAAACACTTGTGTTCGTGTTCGTTTGTGTTCGTTCATGAATGCACACGAACATAAACGAACATTAATGAACACAAACGAACATATATTAACTTTTGAATAAAATATAATTCTTAAGATATCAGCTAGATCCACCCAAAATATAACTAAAGTATCCAAACCTATTTACCTCACATATATTATTTATTTGGGTAAATAAAAGCAAATAAAAAATTATAAAAATTATAAACCCTATTAAACAATCGAACATAAACGAACACGTTACCGAACGTTCACGAACATAAACGAACAAACGCGGCCTCTGTTCATGTTCGTTCGTTTAACTAAACGAACAAAATTTTTTGTTCGTGTTCATTCATTTATTAAACGAACGAACACAAACGAACTTCCCGCCGAACGGTTCATGAACTGTTTGCTGAAAGTTCAGTTTGTTTGCAGCCCTAATTGATACACATGACATGCTGATATGTTCTTTAAGTATTAATATTGTATCAATCTAGCCGAGTTTGAGTAGGATCAAGAAGCCGCGTATCTGCAGCATTTCTAGTGAGGGTACTAGTTTGTAAACAGATATATCCTTGGATTTTTCTTGACATGTGGTATTTATACGAATCAGTCGATATCTAGTACTACCTCTGAACCACGAATCATTACTACCTAAATGTCGTAACAGGAAGATTAATGTTCTTTTAGTGAAGTATTTATCTGTATGACTGTATCATTGTTTAAGTTGCATCGTAATATACCACTGAGCCTTTTCCTGACTACCACTTAACAAAAAAAGAACAATTTTAATGAAGCTCAATTCTTAAGATGAACCCGTAGTAGCTGCACAGTTGATCTTTTGTGTGGATGATTCTGTAATTTGTCGAATCTTCTAGTTATCATGATCCGATGATACATCTTCATGATTCCGAATACAGCTCATTGTTGGATTTCATTGCATCTTACAAAGAAATACAGATAAATACTTCATTTTCAAGAACATTAGCTTCCTATTATGGACATTTAGGTAGTTATTACACTAGTACAGAAGTCTTTAAATGGTGCTGTGTAATTGTTTAAGTGGTGCGGTACATGAACAGCATCAAATCATAGAGCATCAACAAAAGTGTTCTTAAATGATGCGGCTGAACTATAACACCCTCTTTAAATTCACAACAGCACCAACAAATACAAATCCAACAACATGTTCTCAACAGCACCAACTTGTTCTCAACAACACCAACAAATACATATCCAACAGCAAGTTGCATGATGACACCTGGAACAACTAAACCGCATCACCAAATAACTCTTTAAAAACCTGCTGGAACTATTTTTCTTTCCAGATTACAGCCAATACACCTATTTATATACATTTCCAGCAACACAATTATTCATATATATGGCACAAGTTAGAAATAACATACCAAAAAGGCCAACTAATATTAATTAACGTATCCAAAAACATACGCATTTTCTGAATGAAACACAAACGTATACATTACATTTTTTCCTAATGAAACACAAAAAAGTTTGCAGCCCAAAAATTGTTGACCCGTCCACTTCATACACTTAATAGCCACCGAAATCTTCAAACCTTGTAACCCGATCCGTAGAAACCGCCTAACAAAAAAATAATGTCACATTAACAAAGCTAAGAATCGAAGATTGATCAACTGAAACAACGAAGCATTGAAGCAGCGTCTGACCCAAACGACCCGTTCTCAGGAAACCTAAATGACCCGCTTGACCCGTTTTTTTCAGATTATCAACCCAAGTTGACCTGTTCGTATATATTCTATACTAGGTTAGAGCCCCGCGTGTACACGCGGTACATGTCCATGTTAAATGAAAAAAATTCTATAAAGATTGTAGTATGCAATTTTATTTATTGAAAGTTACGTAATACAAGTCGTATGAATTTTGGTTGATTGTAAATTATCATAAAAAAGTTTAATGTTACCCAATAACAAATATATGAATCAACAAATGTTTGATTTGACGTGATTTAAAAACAAATAATGAAATGAATAAGCATATATTTATTGTAACTGCATGCAAATGAAGATTAAATTCAAAGTAAATAAATGTAGTTTAACAAATCATACAACGAAACAATTATAAAAAAAAAATAAACGATTTATGCAAAATATGATCGCATACTTATTAACAAACTTCAAAATATTATTTTAGAGACAACATTTGCTATTTGTTATTAAAGTTGTCATCTTTATCCAATATTAGTATCTTCAGGCCATCTCTACTCTTGTCACTTGGCAGCGACATACAACTGCCCATGTGTAAAAATAAGATCTTTCAAATACAGACCTACCCTAAATAGGGTTTGTCCTTGACTCTTATTTATTGTCATTGCGAAACATAAAGTAAGAGGGAATTGTCTTCTGTTAAATCTGAAAGGAATATTCTTATCAGATGGGTACAGCCTAATTCTTTGGATAAAAGTTCGCATTCCAATGTTACTCCCTGAAATTATTTTAGCTTCTATAACACGGTTTGATATGGCAAGACGATTTGGAACATGTGGCTTTGAAAAGAATTTACGTCCACTTATAGGATCTCTGAACCATTAGAATAACAAAACAGTAAAATTTGTCAAAAAAAAAAAATTTCTGGTGAGGAAAAGAAAGGCATTTGCCATTGTAACTGTATTATCATCAGGAATTTAACGCAAATATATCCAGAAGACCCTAAACTGTTTTGACGGTTTGACTCATAACCAATGAACTAAAAATCAAGCTAAAACCATAGTGAAAAATCAATACTAAACCCACATGAGAAACTCGTTAGGAGTAAAGATAGCAACGTGGATGGGTTGAATAATATGTCAAAGTAGAAGGTTTTTCATAGGGCAACCTTTTATCCATTTGACCTGTTTCAATGCTTCCACAATCAGAATATTGTGTCTTGAATAATTCTAATCGAATAAGTTGGACCTATTTATATAATTGAATTATAAAAATGGAAGGATTGGTAATTTACGTGAGTTGGTCAACGACGCTTAAAATTAGCACAATTATTACAATCATGATGATGGTTAGCGTTTCATGACAATTTATTAAAGGACAATTCTTTGTAAACATAATATGATAACGTTAATCTGTCAAAGATATTTAAATTAAAGGCGTAATATTCTTATTCTTAGTATCACTGAAACGATATTTAGTTAATGTAGTCAATGATGGAGGATTTCATGACAAATGAGGTTTTTTTAATGTTATGAATCGCCTTTAGTTAATGTTGTTACTGATAACGTAAAATGATATTTCATTACTAATTTCATTACTAATTACTAATAAAAGTATTGTAAGACATGAAAAATAAATAAAGTCAAAGAATTGACCTCCATCAAAATAACAAAAACGTAAAAAGTTTTTACGTTTATTGGTCAACAATATTAAAATGAAAGTCATTATAATAGTAATATCATTGAAAATTATTTGGAATAAATTATTAATTTTAGGAAATTGTTAAATAGATCTAAATTATTATTATTAAAAGAATAAATTTAAATTATATTTATTAGATACATTTTGTTTACCAAAATTATTACATGAATCTTTCTGTTATCATTAATTGAGTTTTTTTAATAATTGTTGAAATAATTTGAATGTTATTAATGATCAAGGGTTCAATGACAAATGATGATTTTTTATATTGATATTACGTTTATTCTTTATGTTAATAATTGTAATAATTATTACTATTAATAATAATAAATGGATGACAAAAGTTAACTTAACAATTTAAATTATTTACTAATTTATTAAGTTAATTAAAAATTATTTTGAGTATACTATATATTTTAGTAAACTGTTAATTAGGGAAAAAAATTATTTTATTAATATACAATTGAATGATTGATTTATTTTATTAATAGTAATAAAAACGTAATTTAAATCTAATTAACAGTAATAAAAGCGTAATTTATTACTATTAATAAAGACGTAATATTATTAATATGGTTAAAAAAATTTATTAATATACAATTGAATGATTGATTTATTTTATTAATAGTAATAAAGACGTTATTTAAATCTATTTACAGTAAAAAAGACATAATTTAAATCTAATTAATAGTAATAAAGACGTAATATTATTAATATGATTGAAATTTATTTTATTAATATACGAATCAATGATTGATTTATTTTATTAATAGTAATAAAAACGTAATTTAAATATAATTAACAATAATAAAGACGCAATTTATTTTTTTCGTTAGTGACAAAATTTATTTTATTAATATACAATTGAATGGTTGATTGAATTTATTAATAGTAGTAAAGACGTATTCTAAATCTATTTAACAGTAATAGTGACATATATTAATAATAGTAATAAAGACGTAATATTATTAATATGATTGAAAATTATTTTGAACATAGTATATATTTTAGGAAACTGTTAATTACTGACCAAATTTATTTTATTAATATACAGTTGAATGATTGAGAAATTTATCATTTATTTACAAATGAATTTCAAGTAAATGCTAATTAATAAATTATAATTTTCGTAATAATTATATGATATATATTCATCTCTGCCAATAAAGTCCAATCAGAATTTAAAATTTTTTATTAACGTCAATAAATAACACTAAAACTCTTAATAAATAACTTTAAAACTGCTACAATCTCAATAAAACTTATTAATTGCAATAAAGTCCAATCATAATTTAAAAATTCTTATTAATGTCAACAAATAACATTAAAACTCTTAATAAATAATATTAAAACTGCTACAATCTCAATAATGAATCATTCAAATCAACATCTTTAGTAATCATTATTAATTGTGATTGAAGTAATATAATTCTTTAACAAAAAGTAATATTTTTAAAATTTATATAATCATCTAATTTCGTTGTTAAAATAGGTTCAAAATTGTCGTTTCATTAAGTATCAATTGTCGTTTCATGACAATTGATTAAAGGAAAGTCGTAATATGAAAATTAAAGTCGGTCAACAATATTAAAACTAAATTCGTAATATTAGTAATATCAATAAATAAGATTAAAAGTCTTAATAAATAACATCAAAATCATAATCAATCATTAAAATTAATGACATTAAAATAATCTGCCTCTCAAACTGCCTTAACCATTATCTACAAATTATTATTGTCATATTAAAATTAGGAAACTAAAATTAGCATACGAATTTGAGACCATGATGACTTGAATAGTGTAATTGACAATTGATTAAATAAAATTCGTTATACCAAAATGAAAGTCGTTCAACAACATTAAAAGTAAATTCGTAATATAAGTATTAGTAATATCGATAAATAAGATTAAAAATATTAATAAATACCAACAAAATCATAACTAATCATTTAAATCAATGACATTAAAAACATCCGCGTTTCAAATTGCCTTACCAATTATCTACAAATTATTATTGACATTCTAAAATTATCACACTTATTGAAATGATTTTGATGATTAACGTTTAATGACATTTGATTAAAGGAAACTCATAGTATAAAAATTAAATTCGGTCAACAATATTAAACCAAAATTCGTAATTAGTAGTATCAATAAATAACATTAAAAATCCTTAATAAATAATATCAAAATCATAATCAATTATTCAAATCAATGACATTAAAATCATCCGACTCTCAAATTGACTTAACCATTATCTACAAGTTATTGTTGTTATTTTAAAATTATTACATGAAAGAACCTTTTAATATATTGAATAAGGAAATCATACATTAGTTATGATTTTGTTTTTTTTAAAATGAGTATGTTAAATATATGTATTATTACTCAAGGGTGATTTATATAAATTAACATACGTGTATGTAACATCTATGAAATTTCACTACACTGATAATATAAAGCGGATGGCTTTTTTTTTATATATAGGAATATTGATGTCGTATACTTAATGATATATGAGTATCTAAAATATATTTGCATATGGGATATAGTTTAATATTTGAAATTTGAATTCTTAGAAATTGAGTCGGTGACTTTTCTAACTCAGCATAAATTATGGTAAGCTTAAATTTCGGGTTAAATTGATTCATAATCAATCATTCATACAAAAAAATAAATGAGAGCTATTATGGTAAACCGAATTTCGTATTAATTGTAATATAAATTATTAAAAAATCATAATAAATAACATTAAATTCGGTCAATTATTATTAAAGTAAATAAATAACAATCATTCAGATTGAATGACATTAAATTTGGTCAATTATTATTAATGACAATAAATAATATTAGTTATGATTTATTGTAAATCATAAAAAATCACATATATATTAGATGTTAATATACAGAGGTTTTTAGTTTAAATTAAAAAAATCAACCAATACATTAGTTATGATTTTGTTTTTTTAAATGTGAGTATGTTAAATATATATGTATTATTACTCAAGGGTGATTTATATAAATTAACATACGTGTATGTAACATCTATGAAATTTAAATCCACTGATAATATGAAGCGGATGGCTTTGTGTATAGATATGAATATTGATGTCGTATACTTAATGACATATGAGTATTTAAAATATATTTGCATATGGGATATAGTTTAATATTTGAAATTTGAATTCCTAGAAGTTGAGTCGGTGACTTTTCTAACTTAGCATAAATTATGGTAAGCCTAAATTTTGGGTTAAATTGATTCATAATCAATCACTCATACAGAAAATATAAATGAGAGCTATTATAGGAAACTGAATTTCGTATTAAGAGTAATATAAATTAATGAGATTAAAAAATCGTATTAAATAACATTAAATTCGGTCAAGTATTATTAAAGTAAATAAATAACAATCATTCAGATTGATTGACATTAAATTGGGTCAATTATTATTAATGACAATAAATAATATTAATTATAATTTATTGTAAATTATAAAAAATCAACCTATACATTAGTTATGATTTATTGTAAATTATAAAAATTATAAGTCTTTTATGCACATTATAAATGTGTAGTAAATCGAAATTTTTTAATTAAGTTTTTTGAATGCTTTAAAAATATGGTCTCAGAGTAAAAGGTGCAAACGAAAATGATTCAATAATTTAGAAAAAGAATGAGGAATGTGTGGAACGATTTTTATAATGATTGAATGCTTTAAAAATATGGTCTCAGATTTGTTTATGAATTTTGCATATTTATGGCATGATTGGTAATCCATTTTAGTAATGATTGATTGATAATTTAATGTCTGAAATGGTTAATTCAAATTTGTTTCCTAAGTTAAGTGTAGGCTAGAAAAACTTTTCTAATTTATTAGTTGATGAGCATTTGTTCGGTACGTTTGTGTATGGCATGTTTGGTGAATCCGGGTAAAAGAGTGACGTTGGGCATAATTGGGCCAGTTTAATTGGAATCGGTTTTGCATTTTTTAGGTTCAAAGGATCCGTTAAATTTTATTAGTGGTTTTAATTTGTTATTTTTTTTGTATTTGTGTTTAAGGTTATTAAATATATTTAATTGAAATTAATAATGTTGACTAAACTTAAATTTAATTTACTATTAATTTACATATGGTGTGTATATTAGGTAATTGTCAACTTTATTTCAATCAAATTTAAATACATAGGTCATTGTCGCTAGGTTTGTCAACTTTATGCTTACATTTATCCTAAAATATATATTTGTAAATAAGTTTAAATGATTACCGAAAATATTCATTTTTTTATACAAACTTTACAAAAATAATATAACTAACCTCTATATAATAAATAAGGCTTATTATGGTAAACTTAAATTTGTATTACTGTTAATATAAATTCGGTCAATTATTAAAACATAGTAATAAATAAGATTAAATTGGGTCAAAATATTATTAATGTAAATTGATAACAATAATTAAGATTCAAATTTCAGATTAAATGACATTAAATTCGGTCAACTTTATTAATGTAAATAAATAACAATAATTCAAAATTAATGAAATTAAAATTGTTCTAATATTATTAGCTGAATATGAAATGTAGGATTGAATAATCAAAATTAACATAAGAAAATTGTTGATAGTTTAATGTTTAAAAAATATTGTTGACCGATTGTTGAATGTTAAACATCTTCAAAAAAATTAAGAGTCGGTTTCTTGTGTCATATACAGAATCCGAAGATTCAAACAAATACAATAAATAAAGAGAATCGATAGACTCTTGAAAAGGATTTAGACAATAAATAAACAAAACGGTTTTATACATACAAAGTTGGAGCTCCATATACCTAATTGGATTCTAGAATTTGTGTCTTCGGATCAAATCCTTTTGTTCAAATGTTAAAACATAGCATTAGTAAAACCGATTGAATAGTAATAAAATTAACAAAAATCCGAATGAATACATGGGTATATTACAAATCGGTTTATCACAATCTGATTGAATATGTGTTTAGCACAAATCTGGTTATCACAAATCTAAATGAAAATATGCTTTTAAAAAAATATGGTTTCAAATGAATCAAAATACCCTTCAAACGATTTCAAATGAATGAAAATATGCTTTTTAAAAAAATCCGATTGAATATTTCTATATTACAAATTTGTTTATCACAATCCTATTGAATATGTGTGGATAATCAACATTAGAAGAGTAGCATGGATGTTTACCTTTAATCGGTTGTGGATAATCAAAAAATGATGCAAGATGAAAAAGAAAGCCTCTAATATTTGTTAGGAATTTGATTCGGAGCTTTGATATGGAGTAGTATCAATAGGAATTAGAAGAGTATTATGAGAGTTTTGATATGGAGAATGAAAAAAAAAAATGAAAGAAAGAGGTTTTTATACTAATAAATTCGGAGCTCCATATTTGTTGTTGGATCCTAGAGGCCATCTCTAAAGCCTTGATTCAACCCAAGTGACCTCAATTATTATATAGATAGATTTCTAAATTGACCCCTTTCGACCCATCCGATTCACTTATTCATGATGTATAGCAGAAAATGAAAATCATATCCAACTCTTAATGTTTGGCTAGCTCACCAACTTTTGTACCCCATTCTGTTTATTCCAAGCTTTCTTTTTGCTTGAAAGATGCAATTTAAAGCTAGTATGTAGGGATGAATGTCATCTTATGTTTAGTCAGAATCGTTTGCCAAATTTATTCATTTATTAATTAGTGTCATTTCTTTTTTGCAATCTACTTCATTCTAGCTACAAAAATATCTCAGTTACATAGTAGTCCACATGAAATTTATCTAATAAACAAACCAAGATCTTTGTTTATTTCTCATCTATTTACTTGTAGCGGAAATTTAGCATAATAAAAAAAAACAGCCTTTATGTAAAACCATTCTTACGTCATCACTATTAGAAAATTGGGCTTTTGTCACCATATTTTCGGTCACATAATGGTAGCAATTGCTCTGTAGCCACCATTTTACAACCGAAAATGCAATAGCAAATACCTCCGTGCCCTAATGCCACCAAATAGCTACCACTTTTGTATTTTGCTACCATATTTTTGTCACCAAAAAAATGGTTAAAATTATTGCTACCGCTCCTACATTGTTGTATGATTGTCTTTTGCTACCATTTTGGTACCATTTAGCCACCGATATTGCCACCATTTAGACACCATTTTTATTGAAAATTTACACCTATTTTGTAACCGTTTTGATACCATTTAATCTGCAACCATTTAGTCACCGCTTTCATTGCAAATTTATTACCATCTAGCCACCACTTTCATTAAAAATTTGCTACCATTTAACCATCACTTTTATTGAAAATTTGCTACCATTTAGCCATCACTTGCATTGAAAATTTGCAACTATTTAGCCACCACTCTCATTAAAAATTTGCTACTATTTAGCCACCACTTCCTTTGAAAATTTGCTACCATTTAGCTTTGCTACAGGTTTTTTTTCCTGCTTTATTAATTCAATTACATTTCAAGAAAATATATTATATAAAACAGTCAAATAATACAAAATATCAAATTATATAAAACAAATTTTTTAACAATTTTTCCAATTTTAAAATCATATAAAATACTCTAATAGAAACACCAACTAGTACATCAGATAACCGAAATTATCCATGAAAAACATCAAAAAAAATCATGTCTAATTGTTTATTGCCTATTTTTGACCCGTAGCTGTAAACATAGCTTCAATTTGTGCCATTCTATTGAGCATAACCTCTTTATCCGTATTATCTTTTTCTTTTTCAGCCATCAACCCCACAATAATTACTTCAAACCTTTCTTTATCTTCATCTTTTCCCTTAATAAGCTCTTTGATAATCAAGTCAAACTTTTAAATCTACAAAACAAGTAATGAATAGAATCAAGAAGTCGGAATTAACAAAAACTAATAACAGGTCAAGTGAGTTGCACAATAACATAATCCAATTGTGAGTTACAATTATAGTGCTAGAAGCCAAATAACATGTTTTGATATATCCACTATTTCTAATGCACTTAAGGCGCCAAGGCCTACCCGGGCCTTAGGCGCAAGGCGCAAAAAAAGGGCTAGCCTAATAAAAAAAGGCACACATTGAGAAAAAAAAACCAAAATGGTTAATCTTATGCATTCAAAACCAAAAATTGCTTGCGACACATTTGACCAATTCATAAGCTACTTAGAACCGTTAATTGCATGCTGCAGTTGGATAAAACACTTGAATAATAGTCAAGTGAATCTGCAGGTTGCGCTTTCTATTAAACTTTCAGCTGTTGCATTTTCTTTAAAAAAAAACTACAGAGAACCCAATGCCCCCTTCCCTACCATCATATCACTGCTTATTGGGAACATTATTTTAGTTTATCATTACAAATAAGTACTATATATTTTACAACCATCCAAATATTCCTATTAGTCAAGTGTTTTCAAAGAGAAAAAATAATCAAAAAGCTAACCTTGATCTCGCAATTGGTTGATTATGGTGGTATCAATTAAGCTCTGTAACTCCAAATTGTTATATAGACTCCTCTAGAGATAGTGACTGCTAATTATTTTTAGGGTAAATCAATATGAATCGAGATAAGATCAAAGAAAAGGCTAAAATTAAATCCTCTAATTTTTATAGACATCTTACAAAAAAAAAAAAACATTGCCTACAAGAATTTCCGCCTGGAGGAGAGCCATCGCTTGGTAAGGATTTTGCACATTCAACCATTTCCATTGCCTTGACAAAAACCAAGAGTTTTTTTATGGGATTTTACACAACATATTATACACTTTAACAAGTAGTCACGTAGAAAAGCATAAACAAGTAACCAGTCAATGTTATGCTATATTTGCTTATATCACTAATAATAATAAGAAAAAAAAATATCACCAGAAAGGGTTTATAGGAAGCCATAATAATGAAAACAATGGTGAAAAAAAACATTGTACCTTTTTGCACTCTAGGCGGTTTTTGCCTGGCCTCGCCTTGCTTAGGCATGCGTCCGGGTTGCCTTTGACTACATAGGGTTAATTGCATCCCTCTAGCTATATAGTTAACTAAAATGAATAGAAATGGGTCAAACGTTGCCTTACTAGGATTCAATTGAAAGTAAGTTTACCAATCTTTCCATCGCCTTATTCAGGGGTTTCAAGATCAATACAACAGCTAAAAAAAAGATCGCAAAACAATCACATGAACGGAAAGAAAAGACGAATCAAACAGATGGAAATTTGGCAATCAATAATTATGCAAAAAGACGAGGGAAACGACATCAATTAAGCGGATACAATCACACATGTGGTTCAATCGTACCTGTTCGACAATCTGAAACAAACCTAATCGAGATATTGAACAAGGAACTTGATCGGACTTTAGTTCTCCACAAGCCCTACATGCGAATGAATCAGAAAAAAATAAAAGTTAAAATTGTTTGAAATAAAAGGGCACACAAGTATTAGGGAAATGAATTCTAATTTGGGAGGGATTTCAAAAAATTACAAATTTAGTTTGGCGGTGAACTAAATAAATTGTGGGAATGAATTCTAAACTAATTTTAATAACTAAAAATAAAACTTACATAAAATGTAACAAATAGATTTTTTATATAGTTTTTTAAAAATAAAACTCATATAAATTATAGTGATAAGTATATAACTCATATTTTTTTAGGAACAAATTTTATTCCAAGACTAAGAAAATTACATCAAGATAGGGGGCAGACGGGTAACAAGCTGTGCCGCCACCCCAATCTGAATAGCAAATTCTAATCTACTAAAAACGTAACCCTGCCTATGCGGAGCCGAGACACTACTATGAATAACCCGCTGGACCCTGGTCAGGAAACGGGTAGCCTTCGGTGCCAATGAGCCAAAGGTACCAAAGGCCAAGGGTACAAAAACTTGTTGATTCTCCTCACAGGCTTTAGCATGTGTATCTACCTTCTTTGTCTCTGCTTTTCGCATCGTTTGCCCTGCTACAAATCCACTATCCCTCAACCCAACTAGAGGAGATACACATGTCAAGTCAACATAAGCATGCTTCAACTCATATAGGTTTTTTGTATAGTTTTTTTTTTTTTTTTAAATATTTAGTCATAATGACTTCTAATGGATCGTACATGTTGTAACGGGGCATAGTGTTGGTTAAAGCATGATGAACCTTGAATATGTAGTTCGATTGATCGATGATGATCCTATTTAATCATCATCAACTCTAAATGACCAATAATGACCTTATTTGATAAAATTTTTTTTAGTGAATTCACCATAAGTATCAATATTTAGCTATAACTTGTCATCATTGGCTCTAATTGATCAAAACTCGAAATAGCTTATGACTATTGACCTTAATTGATCATCACGGCTCTAGTTGGCCATTATGTGTTGGTAAACACACCATATTCTTGTAGTGACCATCATTGAATCTAATTGACCATCATTGATTCTAATTGATGATCATTGGACCTAATTGACCATTATCGGGTCTAAATGATCATCATTGGGTCTAAGTGACAATGATTGGATCAACCTGATCATCATTGGGCCTAATCGACCATTATTGGATCTAATTAGTCATCATTGGGTGTAACTGAGCATCATTGGATCTAATTGACGATCATTGGGCCTAATTGGCCGTCACTGATACAACTGACCATCAGTGGTGTAATTAACCATTATTGGATCTAATTGACCATCAATGGATCTAAATAACGATCATTGGTTCTAATTAACAATCATTGGATCTAACTGGCCATCATTGGGCCTAGCTAACCATCATTGGATATAACTGACCATCATTGGTGTAATTAACCATCATTTGATCTAATTTACCATCATGGGATCTAATTGACGATCATTGGTTCTAATTAACCATCAACGGGCCTAGTTGACCATCATCGGGTCTAATTGACCATCATTGGGTCTAAATGACCTTCATTGGGTCTAAGTGACAATGATTGAATCTAACTAACCGTCTTTGGGCCTAACTGACCATCATTGGATCTAACTGATGATAAAATATTTATTGTTACTAGTTTTGTTTCTTTCATTTAGTGTGGCTACTAAATGACACATTTTTTTTTTTTTTTGTAAAGTGTGGCTAAAAGTTTCAAAAAAATGTGTTTTTTGTCACATGAATAAAAAATCCAAAAGATGTGTTTTTGTTTCTTTCCTTTGTTGGTTTTTTTTTTATAAATTATTATTTTTTTAATTATTTCTTATTACTTTTTTCACAAATTTAACACAAAAAATAAACGGTGTCAAAATTTGCAACCGATTATTTACCTTATCTTTCAATACATATTTTTGTGTAAAGTTGGTTGCTAAATTTGCTACCATTTTTCTAGGTAGCAACTTTTGGTGACAATAGCCCAGTTTTATCGTGGTTGATATGGTAGCAATTTAGTTTCAAAATTTACCAGAAATAGGTCCCCAAATTTGTTACCGCTAAGGTGGTCACAATTCAATAGGTTTGTTATTTTTTTATAAATTATTATTTTTTAATTATTTCTTATTATTTTTCTTACGAATTTACCACAAAAAATAAACGGTGTCAAAATTTGCAACCATTTAGTTACGTTATCTTACAATACATATTTTGGTGTAAAATTGGTTGCTAAATTTGCTACCATTTTTTTAGGTAGCAACTTTTGGTGACAATAGCCCAGTTTTCTAGTAGTGCATGCAATGGTAATCATCCATTTCATTCCTTTGTCCATTCCATTACTTTGTCCATTCCATTCCCTCGCCCATTTCATTACCCCATACCAAGCAGACCCTAAATGTTGTGTACAAAAATATTTAGAGGTTTGTGAATAACCTTATGACATGTTAAATTACCTCTTTTGTTATTTAAGGTTTATCATCGTTCCTTCAAACGTCTTAACAATTAATTTTGTTTTTGTTATTATTTTTTGTGTTCTGGTAAACTATATTAATCCTTTTGAATGTTCATGTTCATTTAACTTCCATTAGAATACTATCTTATTATTCGTTTGATTTCAATATTTGTTTATAAATTTTGTTAAATCAAACTTTAGTTGGTCGATATATTCATCATTATTGTGTTGCATAAAAAGCCGTATATTGGAATGACATGCAACCTAAATCCATATCAATTTGATCTCCTAACATTCGATACATAAAACAATTTGCATGCTACAATATTGATAAAAAAATTTATTTTACATATAGATCAACCGTGTAATAAACAAGTATCTAACCCAGTATAGTGTATGTATGTATATATATATATATATATATATATATAAATTTAGTTGTTTGACTTTGAATTTTAAATATGTTATAAATAGGCATGACTTTTGGAATTTTAAATTATTATTTTTAAAAGTTACCCGCATTATCAAAATGTTATATATGGAATCATTAAATGGTATGTATAATTACTAAACTTGTGGCATCAACTTTTTTTTTTGAAAGGCAACTTGTGGCATCAACTAATAAAAACAAAAGCAATCATTAAATCACCATGGAATAAAAAGGTGTGGTAGAATGTATGACCACACCAAAAAAAACTAATATGTAGCACCAACAAATTACTTTTGTAGTAGTGTTATTAGATAGTATTATCAGGTTAGGGTTTATTAGTGTCAACCCACGGGCTTACTAGGTAAGTTAAGGTTTTGTTATGATGTCTGTTATTAGATACTAGGTTTGAGACCCGTGGGGACCCACGGTGCAAACCATAGTAAATAAAAAAAGTATATTAAACTAAGAGTTGTATTATTCAAGTTTAGTGGATACAAACGTAAAGTTTTAAGAATAACGGTTAGCCTGATATATTTTTTCTTATATAAACGTCATGTTTCAATGTTGCGTTGATATGAAATGGGTATTAAAATTAAAACTAATATATAACTATGGTTATCATGTAAAAGTGGATAATTTTTGTAAGTTATAAGTAACGTTAATAATGAAAACCGATTACCTATTATGATCAGTACTCAACCAAAGTATAAACTTTAACAAAAAATAACAAAAGGTATGAATACATTGTGTTTTTGTAAATGACTTTTTATCATATTTTTATTTTTAATGTAATTGTAATTAGAACATAAGTTGTTTTATTGACCAATGGCAACGCACTGTTCAAAAGCACAAAAAAAGAAAGTTTATAATAATACTTTATTATTGAAGTTGTATATACATAACGTCAATAAAGATAAGTAAAAAATTGCATCAAAATTACTCACATTATTCATAAATCCTGAAAGACTTCTTTGTACACAACGTTTGATGTTTTGTTCGTCAATTCACCATTTTCATCTACTATAACTATCTTCAGTCCATCTCGACTTCTGACTCTTGATAGCGCAACATACAACTGCCCGTGTGAAAAAACTGGATCCTTCAAATACAACCCAACTCTGGATAAGGATTGTCCTTGACTTTTGTTTATTGTCATTGCGAAAGAAACAGCAAGTGGAAATTGCCTTCTGTTAAATTTAAAAGGAATTTTCTTATCCGAGGGGGATAAAGTAATTATTGGAATAAAAGTTCGCATTCCAATGTTACTTCCTGATATGATTTTCGCTTCAATGACACGTTTTCTCATTTTAACAACTTGTAACCTTGTCCCATTGCACAAACCGCTTTTCTGATCAATGTTTCTAAGTAACATTACGGGAACGCCAACTTTCAAAACCAAACGATGGTTTGGTATTCCAGAAAACTTAAGACCATTCAGGACATCAGGAGAAACTAATCTTTCATCAACCTGTTTGTTAACATCTTCGGGCCGGCAAACACTATCCGAACTTAGATACTCAACTTCGTCACCGGGAAACATTGAAAGTAATATATCATTAATTTCATGAACAACTTCATTCTTCGGTGCCAATATAGCCCGATCTTGAAAATAAGTCAGAATGTGGATGTTATCCAAAAGTGACGGATAAACAAAGGCTATCAAATCAGAAACAGGATCCGAAGATTGAGAAATAAGTAAGTCATCAGGTATCAAAATAACATCCTGATCATCGCTTATTGTATCAACCTTTCCTTCTCCTATATCCAGAAGCCAAGATGCAAACTTTTTAGTTTCCTCAATATCAGAACTGCAGCTTCCTGAAAGCAACCTCATATTTTTTGTTAATTCTAAAACAGTGCATTTGTGCCAAATGTATGATGAACTTAAAGAGGCATTAACAATGTCATGCCTAGTTCCATTTGGTACAACTGGTAGAATTTGCCTAAAGTCACCCCCAAACACAACAACCTTTCCACCAAATAACAAATCAGATAACTCATCAGCATGTACACCAAATAGATCTTTTAAACTTCGATCTAGTGCTTCAAAAGCATGTTTATGACTCATGGGTGCTCCATCCTATATAATCAAGTCAGTTTATTTAACCAGTTGTGCAACATCACTATTAGGTGGTATGTAGCACATAGAATCTTCAGTTAGGTTTATAGGAATACGAAACCTGGAATGTGCTGTCCTACCACCGGCCAATAGCAAAGATGCGATACCACTCGAAGCAACATTCAAAACAATCTTTCTTTTACATCTTATGGATGAAGATAGAGTCTTCCATAGGAACGTTTTACCCGTACCACCGTAACCATAAACAAAAAAAAACCCTCCTTTCTTCTCTTCAACAGATTTAATTACACAGTTATAAATATTTTTTTGTTCATCTGTTAAAGAAGAGAACTGAGAATCAAATTCTTCAACCAAACTGTTTGAGTCATAGCCCAACTCCTCACAAATAAGACGATTGTCTAATAATGATAGAAACTCATTCTCAGGATATGGCATACCTACGAAATGTCGTAGACTGCAACTATTACGCAATAAGAACTTCTCAATATCAAGCAAAGCTAAATTCTTAAGTTCGTCGTCTGAAAGTATCAAATCTGGGAAAAAAAAGTGTTAGAATGGAATATATATAGAATAAAATTAACATATAAAATGAATAATTGAATATGTGGAACCATTAAAAATAGTATAATTTACATTCCTAATAATTATGAATCATTACAATTTAGTATATGTCCAAAAAATTCTAGAAAATCTATTTTAAAGTACTAATATATTAAAAAAAGTTAAAAACCTGGACAGTTTGAATCTATTCTTCTCTTGCGTAAAATGTAATCAGACAAATATTTCCATGTTTCCTCCCACACAATGTCAGGTCTTGACAAACTGTTGGACGCTAAAAGAGTTGCAAATAAGTTCCTTAGATAAGGGCCAGAACATGCAAAAGCTGCTTCCTTTATTGCTTCAACATATTCTGTATCATCATCCAGGAGTCCCATTGCGTAGCATGCATCCCTAAAAGATGATTGTACTTTCCCATCAACTTTAAGAATATCTTGAAATGATGTTGGTCCTTTAACCTTATTCAAAAGCATTCTAAAAAAATAAGCTTTGCCAACAGAAGCAGGAACTGAATGAATTCGACCAATTGACTTTATTCTTTGCCTAACCTCCCATTTTCGTTCTTGTGCTTTCCAAACATATTGTGCAGGGAATTGGATGTAAGTTAGTTGCCTTGCATTGGCATCAATTTTGTTGCATTCCATCCAACCCAAAAACATAGAGGAAGCACAAGAGGGTTTATTGAGAACGTCGTCAATGTCCTACGTAGGATCGAAAACAATTCTTTGTTCACCGGGTAGATGAAAAGGTAGTCTTATTACAGGAGGTGACCTGTAATGAATATCATATGAGAATATTCTCCATGAAGCCTCACACGCAGAAATATAACGACAATCATAAAATCCTTTTACTTCATCAACAACTTTGTCTTCACCGGGTACTTTCTTGCTTTCCACAAAATTAAGAGTAACTCTATTTGGACCCTTGTTAATGTATTTAAATAAATACTTAATGGATCCGGCTTGGTTACACCATTCAACGTTGATATGAGCCTGGTATCTTTTAAGAAGTGTCTTGTTATATGGAACAACATATCTGTTATCTAATTGCTCACCAGACTTTTCTACAAACGAACCATTATCTCTGCGTCTATACACTGCATAACCTTCAGTATCAATAGAAGTCTCATTCTGGAAATTTTTGGGAAGTTTTTTGAACATTTGTTATTGACCATACACGGACAACTCATGTTCAAAGGACCACAAGGACCGTGAATCATAAATTCACGTACAAGTTCATACAATTCTGGCTCTTCATCTTTATTCGGTATCTCTGCTGAAATGAACTTGTCAATATGGTCAACTGTAGGAAGCTTATAACCAGCAGCCATAAACAAACAAATGTGTACGTGTGGTAATCCACGTTTTTGAAACTCAACCGTGTATACAGCTGCAAAGTATTGAGACCAAACAAAAGAAAATAAGTTAGAAAGGTTATAAAAAAAATAAATATTGTTGTAATAAAAATTAACTTCATGTGTTCGCACCAGCTTCAACAGTCCCAAATAAGTGTTTATCTTTCAGGTCTTTAATGATGGAATCAAGTTTAATCTTAAACAACCTGCATAAAATGTCTGGCCTATCTTCGGGTCTAAGAGTGGTATCTTGAAGATATCTTCTCATCTCTGGCCATTTAGGATTACAAGTGATTGTAATAAAATAGTCAGGGTATCCGTACCACTTACATATTGCCATTGCGTCTAGATAATTTTGCATCATATATCTAGCGCCACCTGTGAAGGAAGATGGAATAATAACTCGTTGACCCATGGTTGATGTTTCTGTTTGTCCTTCTTCCCTTTGTTTGCTTAGGACATTATGCTTCTCACTCCTAAGAACGGTTTGCTTACCCCTAATGTAATTTAGTCTTTCCATCTCAATCATTGTATACGAATCAACTATAAATTGCTGAAAATTTATCTTAAATTCATATACATTATGTATTCACCGTCAACTTTAGATAATCAAGGAGTATAACTATTTATCTTAATGTATATTTATTGACAGTAAATTCGTATTCAAAGTGAAGGTCAATAAACATATTGGCTTTCCTAATACATTATGTGTTTACATATTTATAAGATAAATGTTATATAAGAAAGTTAAAGTCAATAAACATAATGGTTTTTCTAATACATTATGCATTTTGAGTCAATACATAATTAATGGTCTAATTACATTTGCTGCATATAAATGTGTTTACATTTTTATAACGAAGAATAAACATATATAAAGAAGTCAAAGTCTATACACATATTTAACATTATATAATTTTAGTCAAATTATATAATTACATGTTTTCAAAATTTCCGAATAACAAATGTTTATATTAGGAAGTCAATTTCAATTCTTAAGTTAATATCAAATGGCGAAATTTCAATTCCTAAATAATCACGTCTTGCCACCACTGATTAACGTATACACATTCTAACAATTACAACATACCAAATATTCTGTAAAAATCTAAATGTTATTGTATATAATAATGGAATATAGAAATCAATTTTAATGATTATTGACTCATAGTCAATTCGTATTTATTTGATCATATTGACCATAATTAAATTTTAGTCAACCCCATAATTACACGTTTAAATTCCAATTAATACCAAGTTCGAAATTTTATATCACATTCAAAGGCCATCTTGTACTTTTTCATGGAGCTCCATTTAGAATGAGACCACAAATTTCGCCTTACCATGCTTGAAAATTGGATTAAAATAAATTCGTATTCAAAGTCCATATATTTTTTTAGAAGGAGACCATAAATTTGGCCTAACATGTATCAATTCCTTATGAATAATGTTAGTAAATTCATATACATTATGTATTCACCGTCGACTTTAGATAATCAAGGAGTATAACTATTTATCTTAATGTATATTTATTGACAGTAAATTCGTATTCAAAGTCAAGGTCAATAAACATATTGACTTTCCTTATACATTATGTGTTTACATATTTATAAGATAAATGTTATATAAGAAAGTCAAAGTCAATAAACATAATGGTTTTCTAATACATTATGCATTTTGAGTCAATACATAATTAATGGTCTAATAACATTTGCTGCAAATAAATTTGTTTACATTTTTATAACGAAGAATAAACATATATAAGGAAGTCAAAGTCTATACACATATTTAACATTATATAATTTTAGTCAAATTATATAATTACATGTTTTCAAAATTTCCGAATAACAAATGTTTATATTAGGAATTCAATTTCAATTCTTAAGTTAATATCAAATGGCGAAATTTCAATTCCTAAATAATCACGTATTGCCACCACTGATTAACGTATACGCATTCTAACAATTACAACATACCAAATATTCTGTAAAAATCTAAATGTTATTGTATATAATAATGGAATATAGCAATCGATTTTAATGATTATTGACTCACAGTCAATTCGTATTTATTTGATCATATTGACCATAATTAAATTTTAGTCAACCCCATAATTACACGTTTAAATTCCAATTAATACCAAGTTCGAAATTTTATATCACATTCAAAGGTTATCTTGTATTTTTTTCATGGAGCTCCATTTAGAATGAGACCATAAATTTCGCCTTACCATGCTTGAAAATTGGATTAAAATAAATTCGTATTCAAAGTCCATACGTTTTTGTAGAAGGAGACCATAAATTTGGCCTTAACATGTATCAATTCCTCATGAATAATGTGAGTAAATTCATATACATTATGTATTCACCGTCAACTTTAGATAATTAAGGAGTATAACTATTTATCTTAATGTATATTTATTGACAATAAATTCGTATTCAAAGTCAAGGTCAATAAACATATTGACTTTCTTTATACATTATGTGTTTACATATTTATAAGATAAATGTTATATAAGAAAGTCAAAGTCAATAAACATAATGGTTTTTCTAATACATTATGCATTTTGAGTCAATACATAATTAATGGTCTAATTATATTTGCTGCATATAAATGTGTTTACATTTTTATAACGAAGAATAAACATATATAAGGAAGTCAAAGTCTATTCACATATTTAACATTATATAATTTTAGTCAAATTATATAATTACATGTTTTCAAATTTCCGAATAACAAATATTTATATTAGGAAGTCAATTTCAATTCTTAAGTTAATATCAAATGGCGAAATTTCAATTCCTAAATAATCACGTCTTGCCACCACTGATTAACGTATACACATTCTACCAATTACAACATACCAAATATTCTTTAAAAATCTAAATGTTATTGTATATAATAATGGAATATAGCAATCGATTTTAAAGATTATTGACTCACAGTCAATTCGTATTTATTTGATCATATTGACCACAATTAAATTTTAGTCAACCCCATAATTACACGTTTAAATTCCAATTAATACCAAGTTCGAAAATTTATATCACATTCAAAGGTCATATTGTACTTTTTCATGGAACTCCATTTAGAATGAGACCATAAATTTCGCCTTACCATGATTAAAAATTGGATTAAAATAAATTCGTATTCAAAGTCCATATGTTTTTGTAGAAGGAGACCATAAATTTGGCCTTAACATGTATCAATTCCTTATGAATAATGTGAGTAAATTCATATACATTATGTATTCATCGTCGACTTTAGATAATCAAGGAGTATGACTATTTATCTTAATGTATATTTATTGACAGTAAATTCGTATTCAAAGTCAAGGTCAATAAACATATTGACTTTCCTTATACATTATGTGTTTACATATTTATAAGATAAATGTTATATAAGAAAGTCAAAGTCAATAAACATAATGGTTTTTCTAATACATTATGCATTTCAAGTCAATACATAATTAATGGTCTAATTACATTTGCTGCATATAAATGTGTTTACATTTTTATAACGAAGAATAAACATATATAAGGAAGTCAAAGTCTATACACATATTTAACATTATATAATTTTAGTCAAATTATATAATTACATGTTTTCAAAATTTCCGAATAACAAATATTTATATTAGGAAGTCAATTTCAATTCTTAAGTTAATATCAAATGGCGAAATTTCAATTCCTAAATAATCACGTCTTGCCACCACTGATTAACGTATACACATTCTACCAATTACAACATACCAAATATTCTTTAAAAATCTAAATGTTATTGTATATAATAATGGAATATAGCAATCGATTTTAATGATTATTGACTCACAGTCAATTCGTATTTATTTGATCATATTGACCACAATTAAATTTTAGTCAACCCCATAATTACACGTTTAAATTCCAATTAATACCAAGTTCAAAAATTTATATCACATTCAAAGGTCATATTGTACTTTTTCATGGAACTCCATTTAGAATGAGACCATAAATTTCGCCTTACCATGCTTAAAAATTGGATTAAAATAAATTCGTATTCAAAGTCCATATGTTTTTGTAGAAGGAGACCATAAATTTGGCCTTAACATGTATCAATTCCTTATGAATAATGTGAGTAAATTCATATACATTATGTATTCATCGTCGACTTTAGATAATCAAGGAGTATGACTATTTATCTTAATGTATATTTATTGACAGTAAATTCGTTTTCAAAGTCAAGGTCAATAAACATATTGACTTTCCTTATACATTATGTGTTTACATATTTATAAGATAAATGGTATATAAGAAAGTCAAAGTCAATAAACATAATGGTTTTTCTAATACATTATGCATTTTAAGTCAATACATAATTAATGGTCTAACTACATTTGCTGCATATAAATGTGTTTACATTTTTATAACGAAGAATAAACATATATAAGGAAGTCAAAGTCTATACACATGTTTAACATTATATAATTTTAGTGAAATTATATAATTACATGTTTTCAAAATTTCCAAATAACAAATGTTTATATTAGGAAGTGAATTTCAATTCTTAAGTTAATATCAAATGGCGAAATTTCAATCCCTAAATAATCACGTCTTGCCACCACTGATTAACGTATACACATTCTAACAATTACAACATACCAAATATTCTGTAAAAATCTTAATGTTATTGTATATAATAATGGAATATAGCAATCGATTTTAATGATTATTGAATCACAGTCAATTCGTATTTATTTGATCATATTGACCATAATTAAATTTTAGTCAACCCCATAATTACACGTTTAAATTCCAATTAATACCATGTTCGAAATTTTATATCACATTCAAAGGTTATCTTGTACTTTGTCATGGAGCTCCATTTAGAATGAGACCATAAATTTCGCCTTACCATGCTTGAAAATTGGACTAAAATAAATTCGTATTCAAAGTCAATATGTTTTTGTAGAATGAGACCATAAATTGGGCCTTAACATGTATCAATTCCTTATGAATAATGTAAGTAAATTCATATACATTATGTATTCACCGTCAACTTTAGATAATCAAGGAGTATAACTATTTATCTTAATGTATATTTATTGAAAGTAAAATCGTATTCAAAGTCAAGGTCAATAAACATATTGACTTTCCTTATACATTATGTGTTTACATATTTATAAGATAAATGTTATATAAGAAAGTCAAAGTTAATAAACATAATGGTTTTTCTAATACATTATGCATTTTGAGTCAATACATAATTAATGGTCTAATTACATTTTTCTGCATGTAAATGTGTTTACATTTTTATAACAAAGAATAAACATATATAAGGAAGTCAAAGTCTATACACATATTTAACATTATATAATTTTAGTCAAATTATATAATTACATGTTTTCAAAATTACCGAATAACAAATGTTTATATTAGGAAGTCAATTTCAATTCTTAAGTTAATATCAAATGACGAAATTTCAATTCCTAAATAATCACGTCTTGCCACCACTGATTAACGTATACACATTCTAACAATTACAACATACCAAATATTCTGTAAAAATCTAAATGTTATTGTACATAATAATGGAATATAGCATTCGATTTTAATGATTATTGACTCACAGTCAATTCGTATTTATTTGATCATATTGACCATAATTAAATTTTAGTCAACCCCATAATTACACGTTTAAATTCCAATTAATACCAAGTTTGAAATTTTATATCACATTCAAAGGTCATCTTGTACTTTTTCATGGAGCTCCATTTAGATTGAGACCATAAATTTCGCCTTACCATGCTTGAAAATTGGACTAAAATAAATTCGTATTCAAAGTCAATATGTTTTTGTAGAAGTAGGCCATAAATTTGGCCTTAACATGTATCAATTCCTTATGAATAATGTGAGTAAATTCATATACATTATGTATTCACCATCAACTTTTGATAATCAAGGAGTATAACTATTTATCTTAATGTATATTTATTGACAGTAAAATCGTATTCAAAGTCAAGGTCAATAAACATATTGACTTTCCTTATACATTATGTGTTTACATATTTATAAGATAAATGTTATATAAGAAAGTCAAAGTCAATAAACATAATGGTTTTTCTAATACATTATGCATTTTGAGTCAATTCATAATTAATGGTCTAATTACATTTGCTGCATGTAAATGTGTTTACATTTTTATAACGAAGAATAAGCATATATAAGGAAGTCAAAGTCTATACACATATTTAACATTATATAATTTTAGTCAAATTATATAATTACATGTTTTCAAAATTTCCGTATAACAAATGTTTATATTAGGAAGTCAATTTCAATTCTTAAGTTAATATCAAATGGCGAAATTTCAATTCCTAAATAATCACGTCTTGCCACCACTAATTAACGTATACACATTCTAACAATTACAACATACCAAATATTCTGTAAAAATCTAAATGTTATTGTATATAATAATGGAATATAGCAATCGATTTTAATGATTATTGACTCCAGTCAATTCGTATTTATTTGATCATATTGACCATAATTAAATTTTAGTCAACCCTATAATTACACGTTTAAATTCCAATTAATACCAAGTTCGAAATTTTATATCACATTCAAAGGTCATCTTGTATTTAATAATCAGTAAAATTGATTTAAAATAAGTATAAAAGGAAATCACAATAAATAAGGAAGTCAAATTAAACTGTTCATCGATTTCGGCAATGTCTGGACAAACACATAAAAAACAACATTATAATAAGGAATAACTTGTTTTATTTAAATAAAATTAGAAACGCTCATACCAAAACTCGTGCGGAAGGGTCATGAATAATCTTGAAGAATTTGTCACCCTTGTGATAAGCCATAATGAAGTTATTTGTCCTAATGAAATCCTGTTCTTCGTCTGCAAAACAAACTTTTTTCACTAAAACTCAAAACTGATTTCAATTGCATGCTGTTATTAAAACCACAATCATATCATCAATGATTAAACCTGATCAGAATTACTTGTGTATCGATTTCATCCAAAGCAGAGACTTGATCCTAAACAGGTTATATAATTATGTTAATAAAAAAACAGTCTGATCAATACAAAAAAAGCCGATATAAACGATTGTATTTCTATTTGATGTAATATAATAGTAAACAGCTATGTATGCATTTCATACAAATCAGAAACATAATCGAAAACAGATTAGATAGTTATGTTAATAAGAAAACGTTTTGATCATTACAACAAAAACGATCGTAGTTTGTAGAAGATTGATAGCTATACGATTGTGATTTATCTGTGTAGAAAGATAATGATAGAAACCGATTGTATTTCTCTTTGATGTAAGATGATTGCAAGAAGTTATGTATCAATCTCATCAAAATCAGAAAACTGATCATAAACATTTCGAGATTTATGTTAATCCTAAAACGTTTTCTTCAATACCAAAAAACCGATTGTATTTCATAGAATATTGATGTAAGATTGATGAACAACATACCTTGCAAAAAGAACAATGAGAGAGGAATGAGGAATGAGAAATGAATTATTAGGCTAGGAAGGAGAAAGAATGTTGTAAGATACAAATGGATGTTGACAAAAAAAAAAAAAGAGGTTTATATAATACTTTTTCATGGAGCTCCATTTAGAAGTTGGATCCTTGAAGACCCTCTAAAAAGCTAGGATTCAACCCTAGTGTTTTCATTTATTATATAGATAGATTGGTTGATTAGACGATTACAAAAATATAGGTTTCCACTCAGGTTTTTTTTTTTTTTTTTCTGAATTAATTTGGGTAGCTTAAGTCTCAAGTCTTTTAAAAACATAAACTTTGTTCTTGTCATAAACAGGATTCAAGAAAGGAACTTTTGTGTCTGCAATCAAGATACTTTGAATGGCATTGGTTGTCATTTGTGGTCTACCATGTAGTGGGAAGTCAACGACTGCTCTTTGCCTATCCGAAGCTCTAAAGGACCTAGAATCTAAACCCAACGTCCGAATCATCGATGAAACTTCCTTTCATCTTGACCGTAATCAAACCTATGCAGATACGCCGTCAGAAAAAAACTTAAGTGGAGTGCTTAGATCAGAAGTGGACCGATCATTATCAAAAGACAACATAATAATAGTCGATTCCCTAAATAGCATATAGTGTTACAGATACGAGTTATGGTGTCTTGCACGCGCTGCAGGAATTAGGCATTGTGTTCTTTTCTGTGACTATGAAGATTCCCATTGTAGGAAATGGAATGCAGAACATAGGGAGAACGATGGAAATGCATATAATGATGGTATTTTTGAAGATTTGGTACGAAGATTCGAGAGACCCGACAGAAGTATGGCCATCTAAAGACGGAATAGAGAAATCTTCTCTAGCTATCGCTGACCTTGTATCTTACGTAACCAAAAAAGTAGACCCAAAGACCCGAGATGTTAAAATCCTGCAGCCAACAATAGCAACACAGACTGCTCGGTTTTCAGAGGCGAATTTACTTTACGAAATGGACCGAGCCATGCAGGAGGTGACCAGTGCGATTGTTGAGGCTCAGTCTTTAGCCATGGGTGGACTTGTGACCGGACTCTCCATTAGCCATGACTTGCCATATATCAACATTTCAAGGTCCGTTGGCTTACCCGAGCTTTGGAGGCTAAGAAAGACTTTCATAAAGTTGACGGGTTAATCGAGCTTAAGTGGGCCGCAACCGCCTTCGGATGCTGATAGTGCAAAGAGAATGTTTATTGACTATTTGAACAGAGAATTTGGAAGTGAATGAAGAATGAATTTGTCTATCAAAAATGATTTTTAAGGTAATTTCTTAAGCTTTTATGGTTATATTTAGCCAAAAGTTTTGCCCCTTGTTATGAATTGTTGCATATCATACCTTATCCATTGAATCACAGACTGAAATTTTTATATATTTATCAGATTAAATTAACAACAATGTATGATTACCATAAGGCAAATGAGAACTGTTTGACAAAAGTAATTTTGAGAGGTATTTATGAGTTTTATTGTTGATTTGCCTATTTTCATGATTTGTGCATCTTTGCATATAATTTTATTTTTGTGTATTATCTTTTACATGGACTAGATGTTAGTAGGGTCGGTTCAACCTATGTAGAGGCATACAACAAATACTAAAATGGGGGTCTTTTTCTAAACTAAAGAAGAAGCATAAGATGTAAAAGATGATAGTAATTACAAGATTAGAACTATTTGCACGATAAATACAATAATAAAAATCTTATAGACTATGTATCTATTAAGCTAAGAGTTTGTAATCTAGTTTAAAAACATATACCATACATACTAAAAAAATTCTTTTAAATTTAGTGGCCTTATTGGATTGGGGGCTAAAGTATTTAAAATTATTTTAAATAATTCCACTTGAGCCGGCCATGGATGTTAGTCATTAATTTCTTTTTGTATTTTGTTTAAAGAATATCGGATTTAAATAATCCCAACTATCAACTATTAGCCGTCACCAGTTCTAACTTCAAAAATCACTGTTGACGGTCTCACTTTTTAACTTATTTTTCCTCAGCGGTCCCATACTAATTAAAAGTTTTGCATCTTTTTTTCCTACCTTTAAAAATAAAAGTGCATGTAAATATATATTAACTAGGGATATTGATGGGCGCGCGATGCGCGCCTTGTAATTTTGTTACTACCGAAATGCAAACCCGATTCCTTCCATTAAACATACAACTCTTTTAAAACAAACCCACCAAAAAACATTTAGAGTTAGTTACATCGTTGTGCAAGTGTGACATTTAAAACAACTATTAATATGTTAACCGAATACTAAGTCAAGTATCTGAACACACAAAACAAATGTTCATTAAGTTGTGCAATCCATAGATTCATCAGGAGGCAGAGCCAAACTTTTTTTAGGTGAATCGCCTCCAACTTGAATATTTCAGTACTTTAAAACTCACTAATCCGTGAGTATTAAAGTCCTGAATAGGCTGAATTACTTCCAAAGCCAGCAGACTAAATCTCCACCGTCTCATTTTTCAATAACTCACTCGTGCTCTCTTTATTTCCTTCAGAATACTGAATTTGCCGATCTTAGACTTTCAACACTCTCTCCCTTTTCCCTTGAGTCGATTCAATGTTTAAGACTTGCAATGACCTACAACTGCGTAAACAAAAACTGTTTATATATGATGGCGAAGGCACGGTGATGGAGATGGTGATGGTGATGATAGACAATCAACGATTGTGGAAATATCATAGAAAAGGCAACCATGTTTGTGTAGTTTCGCTCCTCCGATATTATCATAGCCTTCTCTAGCCTAATCATTTATTGGTCACCCTTGTTGGTAACTCCTGCACAACTAAATTTTAGATAAAATTATAAAACATCAGTGTAACAACGGGTTACCGCATTGGTTCCATTAAGTGTTAACGCGACACATTTCACTGCCTGCGTTAAAAACACATATACACAATTTAAAAGAGGAAAAAAGTATCACTTCCCATTGAATAGTTTAATTTGTACCTTCGTAATCTTTGACCTACGGCAACCTCTTCAGCTTATCGGATTTTTCGTTTCCAAAATTTTATATGGCCCATAAAGGCAAACATATTTGATTTACCATTCACATAATCGGTCTTCTTATTTTTATTGTTTTCCTGCAGTTGTTATAGCGTATATATCTACATGATCAATAAGGCACCTTCAAATTCATTTATAAAATGACATGATGAATGCACCAGGGGAGTCATGATGCAATGAACAAAAATAGATTCAAGAATCCCTTTGTAGTGCCTTTACGCATTCTTTCTCATTTAAAAAAAATATATATACCTCAAGTATACACTTTTGTTGATACTTGATACTGTAAAAAGAGTTGTTAAAATAGGTTTAACCAACACAACCAACAAACCACCATTAAACATCTGGCCTGCAAGCAAAACAAAATCCTATTAACATGAAGTATAATGAGAATATTAATAAAAAAAGGGACCGCCGAACAGCATCAAGACAAGTGTCTCGATACTATTCAAATCACATTGTCTATTTATAGACTATGAAACTTTTATATAGGACACCGGTTTCCCACAACTAACACACTCTTAAATCCGGTAGTAGCTCATATTTGCATAATGTTAAAAAAACGATACAAACGTTTTTGTAATACTAAACGAATATGTATATGGACAAACTATTACCCATTGGAGGACTGTTAGACCTACCATTAAAGTAGCAAAAAAGACATTATTAAACCAAAAGTGATGAACAATACCTAACGTTTTGCAGAGCTGGTCAACTATATGCCGCCTCCATCGTCATCAAGGTCAGTGACGACATTAACATCAAGTATTAACGGATCAATCCGTAGCAACAAACAATTGGTATACATAGGACTCTTTAGCGTTTGATTGCAAAACCATCAGTTGCCGGCACTTTCCGATTGATCATATGAGTATTAGTGGGACCACACTTACATTAAGTCCCAAGATATCGATGGATGTCTAACTCTTCCTGGAATGAAAAGGGAATTAAATCACAAAAATAATGAAATTATATAAAGGTGAAGATGTTAGATATGTATATAGCTCATAATCATCTTTCAAAATTACCAGACGTCTAAAACAAATCAATTACACTTATGTCTATGAATTTGCAAACAATATTAGTTCAGCTTTATGAATTTCTATAATCATGAAATATTTGTTAATAAAATTCATGCCAATGATGCATATCACTGTCATACGGAATAAATAAATATTAGGGGAAAATCACCATAAATATACCTTTTCTTCTTTTCCTTCTTAAAAAATAGATGATAAAATATATGAGATTATGCAAATGGTGTTATATAAGTAGAGTGGACATAAAATAGTAATAGTGAGTGGATTTGATACGAATGCACGTCAACTTAAAAATCAGTTCCATTGCTACCTGGAATCCTATATACCTTACGCTAAGAAAAGCCAACAAAAGACAAAGTGAGGAAAAGCAAACCAAGCCAAAAGTTCTCTCGGGTAACAGCTAAATTCTCATCCACATTTGCATTAGTTTCCTACAAATGTTAAATCAGTATGATAATATTGCACCTCCATCACATAAATATGTTTCTAATCTAATCATATCCATTGATACCCAACAATCCAAGGCAACAAAAGAGAGGTCTGTATGGAATTTCAATTTCTTTCTTTCCTTAACTACACATATCCATGAAAATGCAACTGTAACATGACAACAGGGTTGAAAAATGAATGAATATTAATAAATAAAATAGCTTTAAATCCCTCAAACGACACCTGTTCTTAAAGCATATAAGATCGGATAAATAACAAATAATATAAAAGAAAATGATGAAGAAATACCATAATATACGTCATCTTACGTTGGGTCAGCTCTTCCACAGCGCTGTTGTCATCGTTGGCATCACCATTGTAGCTGTCATTGGTATGACCTTTACCATCATAGTCCCAAAACTATCCTGCAAATCATCCAAATCAAAAACCCCCAAATATTTCAATTTTAAATTCAATCAAACTTCAAAACCTTACTCAACCCATTTACAGCCTCAATCAGTTTAACCAAAAACTGCAAAACCCCATTGAAACAATTCAACATGAGAGTAAGCATATTGTTTTCCGTTACCATAATGTGTGTCGAGTGCTGCCCCCGTTGAATCACATGGTTCTAATCACTTTAATCCCAATTTAAAACTTACAAAAATATAAACAAACACAAATTCTACTTCCTGCTTAAACAATCTTATTCAAGATTTGTCCCTGTAACCTATTTTGATTTACCACAATCATTTAATCACGTAAAATTGAATGAGAATTCAATATTACCTTGATAAAATGGTTCGTTTATCACATGTTTTGTTCCTGTATAGAAACTGAAACAACACACCACAAATGATATTAAGTGAAAACAGAGGAAAGGAAGAGTGATTGTAAAAGATAATGTATACTTACTAATTACCTATTTCATCGAAAGTGGGTGTTGCCTTGAAATCAACAATGGAATATTACGAATGAAACTTGGGAAATTAAACCCAATTGGAAACCCTAACAAATTAGAAATGTAAACCCTAACAACCATATAAATTCGTGACAGCAGTAGCTCGATTTACCAATATTACGCACATGCAAACAGATCGGGCCGATGGTCATGGTGTGACGGTGGTGATCTGATGGTGTCTGTGGTATATCTGCAGCTCTTTCTTCTCTATTTGTCTTCTCCTTTCCCAATCTCCCAGGCTGACGGTGGTGATTTTGTTAGCGTACTATAGCGGTGATGTTATCGTGTGTCTGTGTAGATGGTGTAGCAGTGGTGATGTCAAGGTGTTGATGGTGTGATATTAGCGGTGGTCAAACGTGGTTACTGCTCTTTCTCTCTCTGGTTGCCTATATTTGAGTGTTTGGGTGATTGGGGTAGGGTTTGGAGCTTCGAAAGTGGGTGTTGATGGTCGGAGGTGATGAATGGTTGATAAAAGGATGTTGGTTCCGGTGGGGATCTATGATCTTCGAGCGGTGTTGGGAGAGAAGGGGATGAGGAGATGAAGTATATGTTTGAGGAAAAGCATCACAAAAAACAGATGCTTTCTGCGGCAGCTTTAAGACAGCTGTCCAAGAAGAAACACGTGTAAGGAACACCAATACGTGGAAACCACTAAGAAAATCACCATAAAGAAAAAAAAGGGGGGAAATCGGCTCAGCAGGACTCGAACCCAGCACAACTAAACTGAAAACACGTGCACATACCACTGAGCTACCTAACAACATTGAGTTAAGAATAGAATTATACATATATAACATAATAAAAAGGCAGTAGGCTAAAAGTCACTGTTCAAATCACAAGGTATATTAATATAGTATAATGTTTGATGCATATATGTATATCAATGTATTTTGGTTCTATGCATACTATTAGGCATCCCAAGACATATGCCTCCAATACCTCATTCTAGTCAACACATTCAAGGCATCCCAAGACATATGCCTCCAAGCTCTCATTGTAGTCAACACATTCAATGACCTTTATGTATAAAATTTTCATTTATGTCATAGGAGGATTTCTCTCCTAATTACTTGTAACATTTCTTGTATATAAACCTTGTAATATCTCAATAGAAATCATCAAAAGTTGTTACACTTTCATGGTATCAGAGCTTTGATCCATTGAATCCTAAAGTTCCCTTGCACTTCTTGCTTCTTTTTTCTTCTTCAATTCTGCCCACCCGCCCACTTTACTGTTCTCGTAACACCTCTCCATGTTTTCCCCAACCGAATTATCCAAACAAAATCGGCCCTCTTCGTCTTCCCGTGGACGAGGTCGTTCGAACTCCTCAAGGGGTCATGGTAATTCCTACAACAAACGTCCTCCCACTTGTCAACTTTGTCGCAAAGAAGGCCACTATGCTAGTACTTGTCCCACTCTAGCCTCTTATGCACAAAAAGCACCCACTCTAGATACAAATCTAGCTCAAGCTTTTAATGCGCAATGCAATCATGATTATGAAAATCCGAATTGGACGGCCGATTCAGGTGCAGCAACACATATGCTAAATAATATCCTTGACCTAAAGGTTTCTAAACCTCACAAGGGTAACATGCGTGTTACTTTTGGTAATGGGCAATCATTACCCGTCACTCACATTGGGAACACGTCTTTAAATAATTCTATACCTTTACAAAATGTTCTTGTTGTTCCTAACCTTACAAAAAATCTTCTATCCATTAGTAGACTCACAAATGATTCTCCCATTGATGTTTTATTTTCTAAGAATTTTTTTCATATTCAAGACCGAAAAACGGGAGAAGTTCTTGCTAGAGGCATTTGCGAAAATGGCTTCTATGTCCTCACCCAAAGTCACAAGTCTCTTGTTGCCGCACTTTCCAGTTCTCAACTTCGTGCTTCGTTCAATAAATGGCATAGTCGCTTAGGACATGTTTCCTTTGAAACTATATCTAATTTGAATAAACTTGGTCAAGTTTTTGTTACCTCTTTATTACCCAAACCAGGTTTATGCAATTCTTGTGAGTTATCTAAAGCAAAACATCTACCATTTATTGAAAACAACAAACGTGCTCAACAAGTTTTAGACTTAATTCATTGTGACCTTTGGGGACCCGCTCCAATTGCCTCAACGGATGGATATTTATATTATGTGATATTTGTAGATGACTATTCTCGATTCACATGGTTTTATCCTCTAAAGGCAAAATCCGATTTCTACAATGTTCTCACCATTTTTCTAAACTTTGTACAAAATCAATTTTCAACAAGTGTCAAAGTTTTTCAAAGTAATGGTGGAACCGAGTTTACAAATAATAGAGTTCAAACTTGTTTTCAAAAACATGGCATACATCATCGCTTATCTTGTCCTTATACACCGGAACAAAATGGTCGGGCCGAGCGTAAACATCGCCACATCACAGAAACCGGTTTAGCAATGATGTTTAATGCACATGCACCACCAAAATTATGGCTTGATGCTTTCACTTCCGCGACTTACATCATAAATCGCCTTCCAACAAAGCTTCTTGAAAACAAGACACCATTTGAACTTATTTTTAAACAACCTCCATCATACTCCAACCTTCGCATTTTTGGGTGTCTCGTATATCCATATCTTCGTGACTATACCAAAAACAAATTATTACCATGAAGTGCTCCTTGTATTTTTATTGGTTATAGTCCAAAATATAAAGGTTTTAGATGTCTTGATCCTTCAACGGGTCGAATCTATAGGAGCCGACATGCCATATTTGACGAAGATGTGTTTCCATTTCTCACCTCCTCCACAAAATCCGACACCACATATCTTCCTTTCACAAATTTTGAAGATTTTTTACCTACCCCAACATCCCATAACCATCCAAACCCTACTACATCTCCCACCGAACCACCACCAACACCCACATGCTCTCAATGTCCTTTTACCCAACCCCATCACACTGACTCCTCACCTCACAGTCCCTCACCCGAACCCTCATCCCCAACCTCACCAAACACATCAACCGACCACTCACCTCCAAGCCCATCATCGGCCCAATCCTCTACAAATGAAACACCTTCACTCCATACTGACCAAATACCCCCTTCGGCCCAACAGTCCACCTCGGACCCAACCTCAATCTCGAACCACTCCACAGACTCGACCCAACCTTCCAGTCCAGCCCAATCCTCTTCTTCAACTCAAACTCAAAGCCCTCCAAACTCACCGATTCCAAATACCAACAATCATCCCATGACCACTCGCTCCAAAATGGTATTTTCAAACCAAAACACTTTGCTAACTTATCTCAATTTTCCACTCACCCTTTTCATCATTCCCTTTTATCATCCCACGTACCCAAAGGCATAAAAACTGCTTTGAAAGATGCTAAATTGATTCGTGCAATGAATAAGGAACTCCAAGCCTTACATTCCAACAACACATGGAACCTTGTTCCTCGTCCCGCTTCCACTAATATCATCGGCTCTAAATGGATATATCGGATAAAATACAAGTCAGATGGTTCTATTGATCGCTACAAAGCTCGACTTGTGGCGCAAGGTTTCAATCAAATTCCGGGTCTAGATTGTTCTCATACTTTTAGCCCCGTTGTCAAGTTTTCCACAATTCGAGTTGTTCTAAGTCTTGCCACCATTCATCATTGGAACTTACGACAACTCGACGTCAACAATGCTTTTCTAAATGGCAAACTTATAGAAACGGTGTTCATGGAACAACCACCAGGCTTTCAAGATCAAAACCATCCGACTCATGTTTATAAACTAATGTAACCTCACGAATTTTCCCATTTATTTTGCATTAAAGTATTTCCCGATCCATGATATAAAGTCTAATTTATTTCTAAGTATTCTTATCTTTATCCGTGCACTCTATTTTTCTAAGTTCCTTTTATCATTGTACTTGAAAAAAAAAATCTTTAATCATGACATATGTCCTATCCTAATTCTATTTATAAAATCGTCATTTTATAAGACGGTGTTTTTTTTTATTTTCTAATTCAAACTAATGATTTTTTTTTATTTTTTTTCTTAAATAAAGCCTTGAGTCAAATAGTCAAAGTCCTGGTCAAAGTCCTAGTCAAAGTCTTAGTCAAACAGTCAAAGTCCTAGTCAAATAGTCAATTCATCATAAAACCTTACTTTATGGTGTTGACCAAGTTTAATGGCTAATTGAATCCAAAACTAGTATAAAAAACCCACCTATGAACCATTACACTTGCCACCTCTAAATCGATTGTTTCAATCCAATTAAACTTTCCCTCATACTTTTATTCTATAGTCTATTACTTCTACAATTGAAGCTTTGATTATAAGCTCTTGTAATTGGCAACTTTGGGGCTACACATATTTTTTTCTCGAGACTTAATACTTTGCTAAGGTGAGTTTACGTAACCATGTTTATGCAATTCTTCATACTTGCAACATTATACTTCAGCAATTCTACATGCATGTCTAGTTGTAAACTTTAATGCCTCATGATTTAGACAACAACAACAGTTTCAACGAGTTTCAACATTACATAATCATTAGCTATGGCCAAGCCGGCGATACTCGATTTCTGTGCATCCTCCAGGATGCACAGAAATCTGCCACGTGGAAAAAAAAAGTTAAAAGATAATGCCACGTAGATAATTACTTTTAGCGGCACCACCTCTAGCGGCAACAGGAGCAATAGCGACAGACTAAAGCTGGCAGGACTTTTAGCGGCAGCCGTCGCCGCTAAAGGTCTTGCTGCCGCTAAAGGTATACCTTTAGCGGCAGCAGGCGTGGCCGCTAAAGGTGGACTTCCTTGTAGTGGCATACGTGCTCGTTATGGGTCCGTCGACAACGTGAACAACAGCCAGTGGTTGCTGTGATGATGACACGCGCTAGCACAAGAGCCATGGTCGCTGCTATGGCTAGACCCCTGGTTGGGCTACTCGATCGGGTAGTCACAAAAAGGTCTGAGACCATAGTTTATGTGCATTTGAAGTTGATACGTCTGCCATGCATATGTAACAACATGCATGTTCATCAGTAATTGTAAAAACTAATTATACACTACAATCATTACTTTGCATTAGTGATTGAAACTGTCACTAATTAGTGGCGAATTTCATCTAGTCAAAATCTTTGCAAAAACAGCAACCGCATACAAATTAATTGCTAAACCAGTTGCAAAACCGTCGCTAAACGTCGCAAAACTATCACAAAAATATTTAATCGCAAATCAGTCACAAAACATGATAGCAGAATATTGGTCTTTAGAAGCACTTGAAAATATTCACACAATAGTATGGCTTATATGACCGTAATTATCGGGCACAAAGCAGTCGCAATGACTTATTGCGACTGAATTACGACTAAAATGGAGTAGTGAACAAATTGTGGTTTTCATGATATGATAATAATGATGTGCTCATATACTAGCTATACGGTTTACCTTAACTCTCTTGGCTTCAGCCGCGAAACCTGCAACGGCCACTGCTATCCCAAGTGTCGCTAGGAGAACGCAAACCGAAATCGTTTTGCCCTCCATTTCTTACTTCCTTAAAGCGGCGGTGTTATTGTTAAATTAAAATGGCAATCTGGTTTTATAGTTTGGGAACACCATCAGCCTTGGCGATCACGATCACCTAATCGAATCAACCTTGGGGATGTACAACTAGCTGTAAATAAAAGCTATATATTAGTCATTCAAGTTTTGTGGATTTAACAAGCCACTCGTATGTTTTTACTAGATTGTCAACAAACAAATTGAAGTGCAATCATGTTGTCATATATGTATGTTTATATGTATGTTTGAGAGTGGTAGAGGAAAATAAGTTGCAACTTGCAAGTTGGGAGTGTTGCCAGCCAAGTGGTTAACTAGAAGTGGCAGCAGCCACGTGATAGTTGAGGTTATTAAAATCCAATAATCCTATAAAAATGATTTTTAAGGTAATTTCTTAAGCTATTATTGTTATATTTAGCCAAAAGTTTTGCCCCTTGTTATGAATTGTTGCATATCATACTTTATCCATAGAAGTATAGACTGAAATTTTTATATATTTATCAGATTAAATTATATATAATACAAAATGCAACTTAAACGGACACTGTTAACGCCGTTATCTTTCTTTTTCCATCTAAGTTCCAACCACCATTTTCCTTTACATCAACCGCCTCAATCGGAGTTTCCGTTTCCGCGATCCGTCACATATAACAATTTCACCAACCGTTATGTTTTAATAATTGGATGCAATATCGTTCACTCCGTCAACACCATTACCGCTTCACTGTCCTTCAACCGCCTACCACCAACCACCTACCATACAACCATATTCTCCCTACACCACGCTTTCTTCCATCAACAACCATTACCATCAACTATAAAACCATCGCAACGATTCTTATACACCCACTATATCGTCGCCTCCACCACAACCATTCTTTAATAACCGTTATGATTAGCATAATAACTATCAACCGTCCCAATACCATACCTATAAGTAGATCTGTCGCCAGAAATTGAACGAGCGTCGCTGGAAGAACGGTTACTAAATTGAACATCATTTTGCCGCCATCAAAAGAAGACGTGTTACAAATTAAAATCCCAAAAGCCCCATCTTTGTTGTCGTAAAATATCATAGAGGCAGAACCAAATTGAGGCCGAAATAACCCAAAATTGGAACGACGTATGGCATTATTCTACTGTGTTGATTATAGCTTCGATTTACTGAGTTCATTTTGGATGCATATGGGATTTTTGTATGTGCAATTTGAGGTTGAAGATGAATTTACATCATAAATAAGAACGGAGAGAGAGAGAGAGAGAGAGAGGAGAGAGAGAGAGAGAGAGAGAGAGAGAGAGAGAGAGAGAGGAGAGAGAGAGAGAGAGGAGAGAGAGAGAGAGAGAGAGAGAGAGAGAGAGAGAGAGAGAGAGAGAGAGAGAGAGAGAGTACAAGTCAAGCAAATGATCTTAAAATATTGGGTTGGTTAGTAGTGGTGTTAGTTTAGAGGTTATAGCTCAAATACTACGTTAACCAATAATTTAGTGGAATAATTCTTAAAAAAATTCATTAGTTTTCTTTTCTCTCTCTCTCAAGATAATTGGCTTTTGCATGTGAAAGATTTAAGTGTTGATGTTAGTAGATTTGGTGTTAGCATATTTATTTAAGAACACTATTTACTAGATTTTATAATGGTGATATCATAATCATCTTTATTTTTCCTGTTCAATGATCAAAACACCATCAGCAACAATCTTTTATCTATTATTAAAGTATGTGTAATTGTGTATTAGATGAGACGGTCGCCCAAGTTTATTTGTTAATTTTTATTGTGTCTTCTAAATTGAATTGGGTATTCAAATTGACATTAGTAAATTAAATTCATTTCCGGCTTTCGTTTAAATTTGAGGCAATAGTTTCAAGTTAGCAAATGATAAACTAAATCGACTTTTCGCTGCCGTTAATAACAATTATGATTACGACAAGGCAAATGAGAATTGTTTAACAAAAGTTATTTTGGAAGGTATTTATGAGTTTTAATGTTTTTTTTTAACGGCAAATTTTGTAACACCTTAATTTCACTTCACTTTACATTTGCAACGATTTGAACTTACAACTTCACATTTGTATGGGAGAACACAATACCACTAGACCAAGAGTTCATCAGTTATTAGTTTTATTGTTGATTTGCCTATTTTCATGATTTGTGCATTAATTTTATGCATTTAATTTTATTTTTGTGCATCATCTTTGTCATGGAGTAGATGTTATTCGTCATTTTCTTTTTATTTTGTTTAAGGGAGATTGGATTGAAACAATTCCAACTATCAGCTATTGACCGTCACTATTTCTAACTTCAAAAATCACACGCTACATACTGATGGTCTCACCTTTTTTATTTATTTTTCCTCAGCGGTCCCATACTAACTAAAAGTTAACCAAATTAGTTTTTGCTGACTAATTGAGTTAACTTTTAGTAGTATGGGATCACCGAAGAAAAATAGGTTAAAAGTTGAAACTGTTTGCAGTGATTTTGAAGTTGTGACTGGTGGCGGCTAATAACTGATAGTTAGATTATTTAAATGCAATATTCCTAAATGCATGTAAATATATTAATGTTGATGCATATATGTATATCAATGCACTTTTTTTGCTACTTATTTGAGCTATAACCTCTAAACTAACACCACTACTAACCAATCCAATATTTTAAGACCCGAACTACCTTGTCGGTTCGTCAGGTGTCGGTTACGGGTTCAGTAACGCGTTTCGCTTAAATACACATAATAACATATAAATTCACCAATAAATTCACATAAGCACATAATTGAAAATAATATAAAACGAACTATTCCACAATTATTTGTTTTGTTATTTCACCAACGTTCGGGGTCATTTACTCGTATGTATGCCTCGATATTTTACCAGATTACCTGTTCATGTCGTTTCGTATATATTTAACCAAGTTAATTCGTCTGAATTAATTTATATATATATATACATATATATATATATATATATATATATATATATATATATATATATATATATATATATATATATATATATATATATATAGGGGAAGTATATGCAATAAACCCACTTTAGATGAAAAACCCAAATAAACCCATTACTTGGCCCATGTTGTGCCACATCACCCATGATATTATGATATTATATAATATTCAAAAGGGTACAATAGACATTTTCATTATCCCCCCTCTCTCCATATATATATATTGTTTCCTCATCTCTCTCCATTTATTTTTCAAATTCAAAATCAGATTTTTGATCCTCTCTCTACCCTCTCTATGTCTCTTTCTAGAACCACCACCACCACAACAACAACCACCACCATGACCCGTCTCCTCCACTGAACCACCACCACACCCCATCTCCTCCTCTACTGAAACCACCACCACCACCATGACCCATCAGAAGTTAAAGGGGTTTTTAAAGGCTTCAAGCTCTTCTCCCAGATCTGCAAGTAATCTCAAATTTTAGGTATGTGTTTTATTTCTTAAAGCTCCTTATTTTGATTTTATAGCATTTGCACTATTATTTTGGATCTGGATCTGGGTTGAAGTGGCATTTTGGATCTAGATCTGGGTGAAAGTAGGTTTTGTTTACTATTTTTTGGTTTACTTTGGTTTGATAAATGTTGGGGATCTAGTGTTTACTTTGGTTTAGACTTTATTTTATTAGGTTTTGGGTTTTGTTAGAACAATAATAATAGTAGTTTTGGAGATAGTTTTTGTTCGCATACCAAGTGTTCGATCAAATGCTTGAATGAAAAAAAAAACTTATGTTAACCTTTTTTTATTTTTTTATTATTATTTTGTTTATGTTAGATTTTTATTAGATTGAGGACATGAGGTTAATAGATCACATGTGATTGATGAATAAATTTGTAGTCTTTTTTATGTTAGTATATGCTAACACAGGTTAGTGATGCCTCATTATGTGTTTGAGGATCCCAAACTAACATGTGTATGTGTTCCAGTATTGGTTTTCACGAGTAGGCTATTGGAACAAGGCGGCGTTGGTGATGTGGCTGTGGTAAGTGATGTTTTTTATAAAGATTATAAATTTTTAATCTTTTGGTGAATAGGGTGTTTAAATAATTTTTGTATTCTGTTTAATAAATTTTTGGCAAGTGAAATTGTTATGAACTCGTATAGGGTACATGTCTATTTTTTTTTGTGGTCCGAGTCTTGTATGCTCACACACGTTAGTGATGCTAACACATGCTAGTATATACCCAACTAACAGTTGTTAGGGTCCATATGACATATGGTATTGTTTATACACATGTTAGTGATGCTAACACATGCTAGTATATACCTAACTAACAGGTGTTAGAGTTCATATGACATACGTAGTATATGCCCAACTAACGTGTGTTAGGGTTCATATGACATTCGTTATTTTCAGTAAAACATATGTTTTTAGAATACACTTCACATGTTAGTGATGTCTCATTATATGTTTCGGAGAGCCCAACTAACACGTGTTATCTTTTTTTGTAGGTGAAGAGATGTTTTGTGTTAAAGATGAAGATGGGTATCAAGAACGAAGCATAGCTAGATCTTTTTTATGTTGTTATGATAGTTTTTTATCATTCGCAAATAATTATGTATGTATGAAAAATTTTTTGATACATTTTTAGTATTGATTGTAATGATCGTTTTTATCATTTATTAAATAAATACACATTTTATGTGATCTTTTATTATGTTCTTTTAGTATATACCTGGTAACACATGTTAGCGATGTCTCACACGAGGTCAGAATTTTGTATCACAACACTAACGTATGTTAATTTTTCGTGCTGGAGAAAGTGCCATAAACTAGGAGAGAGATGACTTGACAAGTGTCAAATCAACCTTTTTAAACCTAGGATTCAGAAAATTAAAGTGGCCCACTTGCTTTAGTAAGATTACCATATTGCCCTTTATCCAATTTTATATTATAGTGGCCCACTTGCTTTTAGAAATTAATCATGGACCATTGATCAAACTTGATCAATGGTCACCATAGAGTTTACAAGGTTTTTCATGAAGATGAGGTTTCCTTTATATCCATCCCCTATATATATATATATATATATATATAGGGGATGGATCCACAGAAAACCCTAAATAATGAGAAAACTCTAGAAAACCCTCAAAAAAACCTACTTCCAGAGCTTTTTTTTTTAAAAAAAATTAGGGCATGTAATATACATGTTTTTAAGTGTTTTGAGCCAAAAAAATTAAAAAAGCGCCGAAGGGTTTTTTTTTTTAAAAAAAAAATAAGTTTTGCATCATAACACATGTTAGCTTATTTTTGCACCGGTAACATATGTTATGATGCAAAACTTATTTTTTTTAAAAAAAAAAACCCTTCGGCGCTTTTTTGATTTTTTTGGCTCAAAACACTCAAAAACATGTATATTACATGCCCTAATTTTTTTTAAAAAAAAAGCTCGGGAAGTAGGTTTTTTTGAGGGTTTTCTAGAGTTTTTTCATTTTGGAGGGTTTTCTCCCTATCCTTCCACTATATATATATATATATATATATATATATATATATAAGTTAGGAAAAATTACAGAGATCGACCTTTAAGTTTACATCGTTTTCAGTGGATGTCCTTTAACTTCAAAATTGATGAAAATCGTCCTATATGTTCTAAAATCTTTCAGCTTTTGTCCTTTGGGCCTAACGTGGTTAGATTTTCTGGTTAAGTTATGTTATGTGATGGACATGTTAGGGCATAATTGACATTTTACCAGCTTTATCATTTCACCCTTATTAAAACCCTTATAATACTGATATCCCAACCATAACCCCAATCAAATTCCCTCCAAACACTTCTAACACTAAAGTTCATCGTTCAATTCCCCCTTGAAACACTGCTACAATATGTCGATTGAAGAAGGATCAGAAGGATGGGTTATTCGTGATGCAAAGGAAGATGATTTTGAATCTTTTTGTACGTCTCTGATTACCCCATTGTTATGGTTTTTTTTGTTAGCTGAAAAAGATCAAATTTTTTAAAAAATTTGAACTTTTTTTATCTTTGCAGATGTATTGCCTAATCTTTTCACCATGTGACTTCATCATGGTGGAATGTTAACCAAGAGTCCAGGTCGTACTTATGAAAGGAGTATGATCGATTTTATGGACTACATTAACAGTGATCTTTTATCAATACACAGAATTTCAGCCATTGTAAATTTGTTAAGTCATTCGACCGTTGATGCTATATACTACTATTTCCAACATCCTGAGAAGAATTTAGATGATGGATTAGAGGATTTAAGTTATGATCAAGATGTTCTGAACTTAGCCAAACATGTGGAAATGCATAAGATAATCAATGTTTATAGTATACATGGTTTAGAAAACATTGAGGAGTTTTTGTTGTCACCTAGTAAACCTAGGAGTGTTACCATTGAAGAAATTGACGAACCTGGACCTTATGCAGTAGTCCCTGCAAAGTTAAATGTGGTAAGAAAACTAATGTAGGCCAATCTACTAGTGATAGTGGGCAGTTTAGTGGTGTTGCTTAAAAAGTTGATGGTGGAGAATCTGCTAAGGTTGGTAGGTGTAGTGTAACTCCATTGGAGGTTAATGAAGATATGTTTTTGTATGATAATGGGCCTTTAGTTGATGAAGAAGATAAAGTAGTTGATGGGAGTAATTCTAATGAAGAACATGTTAGCATTGATAAGGAAGACAGTGACAGTGACTATATAGTTGATGAAAACAATTTGATGCCTGATCATGAAGTAGATATGAGTGATTACTGGATGCGTGCTGACATTGATGTGGTAGACAATATAGGTAATAAACATGATGATTGGGATATTAATGATGAAGGGTTACAAAATGATGCCTTCCCAAGTGGGTCAGAATCTGATGAAAATGAAACAAGTGTTAGGAGAAAACAATTAAACAGACTAAGAAAGGCAAAAGCAAGTGAGAATATAGTTGTTTTTTACTTGTCACAAGTGTTTGGCACTAAAGAAGAAGTTAAAAAATTGATAAAAAAGCTATTCATTTGAGAGTAGAAGGCAAATTGTGATTGTCAAAAATGATAAAGAAAGGCTTAGGGCAGAGTGTCATGGATGTTTACCAGAATTTGAGGTTGATGACTTTGGAGTTCATGTTGCTAGTCAAGGCAGATTCATGAGAATATGAAGGCTACATTCAGAGGCAAGGTTTATAAAGATATACTGTGGAAATGTGCTAGTGCAACAACAATACCAGAATTTACTACCGCAATGAATGATTTGAAAGCTGTGAACAAGGCAGCACATCTGTGGTTGTCAAAAATCCCACCTTTGCACTGGACTAGGTCTCACTTTACTGGTATGAACTTTACATTCTATAGTGGTTGTAAAAAATTCCACCTCTGCACCGGATTAGGTCTCACTTTACTGGTATGAACTTTACATTCTATATTAGGTATGTGTTTTGACCCATTTTACAATATCAAAACAAATCTGCATATTAATACCAAAATGTGCATTCTATGCACTTTCATTACCATAAAAGATTCTGACAAAACAGGTCTGCTGGTACATTATCATGGCTGCCATATCCAACTACTTCCAAAACATTTTTACATATACTGCTACATACACTACTAATACATTATCATGCCTAATGATACATTAACACATACACCAGAAATCCTATCCAACTAATAATCAACAGTCTTATCAGTTTGATAGCATCATCCACACTAGCTTTGACCTTCTTTTGAAGCTGGTTGTTTGCAACTATCAGATTGTTGTTACTCACTTCCAAGTTGTTTTTGGATCGTAACAAACCAGGTATGATGTCCACACATCTTTGGCAATTGTCTTCATACCACCCAATAAATCTACATCTCGAACCTTAATTTAAACATACAACATTGAATCAGTATTCGATTTATGTAAATATAAGAATTGGAGTCGTCAATTACCTGATTAGGACATGCATAGAACCGATGACCTGGGTTCCTATTAGTCCAGGATGTGAGAATGATTCCTTGTTTACCACATTCACAGAAGACAGGACTGCCCACCATTGCTCGATCCACAAGGTGAAATATCAATTATGCCCTCACGTGGCATAACTTAGAGCATTCACATCCCCTCCATCAAATCCATCCATCAAATTACACTAAAAATCACTACTTCACCCCTAAATCTTCTCTCTCCTAATTAAAATAATTATACTTTTTCATACTTTTATCATTACATTTTATCTCTTCTCACTCACAACTACTTACAAAAATATTAAAATATATATAGGGGTGAACAGTAGCTTTTCATATTTAGGGTGGAACAGTGCTTTCACCAAATATTTTCTCTCTCCTCCACTCACAACCACTTACACTCACCCATATAATTTGATGGACACACTCACATACATTTGGTGGATGGGATGTGAGTGCTCTTAACTAGAAAATCTAATCACGTTAGGCCCAAAGAACAAAAGCTGAAAGATTTTAGAACATATAGGACGATTTTTTATCGGTTTCGAAGTTAAAGGACTCCACTGAAAAAAGAGTTAAACATAAAGAACAATTTCTATAATTTTTCCTAAAAATTAACCAAGGTAAATAGTAAATGTTTATAGAAAGTTAACCCGAATTTGCCAGGTGTCACATCTACCCATCATTTCTCATGCCACTCCACCACAAGGGTGGGGGCTTGGTCAGAAAATACTAGAAAAAGAGTGGCGAGGGGAGAGAAAATCAAAGAAATAAGAAAAAAGAAAGTCGATATTGGGTTTGACTGTAAACATTTCATAACTTGAGATTAATCCTAACCAATAGATTAAAGTTGTGATTATTAAAATCCAAGGTAACACAGATATATTAAACAATGTTACATTTTACACAACTGCATTTATACCATACATTTAATACATCATTAAAGAATTCAATCTTCGTTTTGAAAAACAGATAATCAAAAGATAGAAGATATAGAAGCAACGACGATGAATCCAAGACACAGTCACTATTGATTACTCAATGTTTTTGCAACGACACCTATAAGTTCAAGACATCACTGATTGTTGGTTTCTTGACATCGGTGACCGGTGGTTTCTCGAGTTCTAGATCTACCCCTGATTTCTCGGCTGCACGACGTCGAGCCAATATATATAGAAAGTAATAGATGAGACCAAGAAGCACGCTCACGAGACCCACGATACTGGCTGCAGAGAAGACCCCAGGACTTAAAATGCAACAATAATACCCATTAAAGCTGTCTCCCTCCGCAGTTTTTTGAGTGCTTAACTTTACACCCGTGAAAAATAGAAAAACAGCTATAAAAAATGCCATCCTATATAAAAACATATTATGTTAGTTAAGTTTATCATCTATGGTTATTGTTATTTAATTATGTATATATCGGTAAGTTTGTTTATTTGTCGTAATACCATTTTTAGTTTGAATACAACGATAGTTATTGTCTTATTGATGGATTTTTTTGCCAAAATTGAGCTGTAGTAAAAATAAAAATTGTACATTTGGGGTCTGTCAGAAATGTGTTTGTGCTTTTGGAGTAACCGCAACTCCAACTTGCGGTTTATGATTATGTGGATGTTGAGTAGGAGAGATGGAACAACGATGGCTTATGTGGCTGTACAATAGGAGAGATGCAAGAGATGCTCGATGACATGGAAAGGAAACCGTAACTTGAAGTTGCGGTTTCATTCTCTTTAAATAGAAAATATTTTCCACGTTTGTTTGCGTCTCTGATTCATTAGACAAATATTTCTAAATCGTCTCCGATTTTAATTGCTCTGATCATGACAATGTTATAGTTTCTACTGTAAGTGCAGTTTCTACTCAACATTCTAATTATCATTATTATATACTATTAATGTATAAACTAATTGAACAGTAACCATAAGTGAACAGTCATTTTATTATTATAATATACCTCATCTCAGCTTCTAATTGGACCCCTTTTGCCACCCACCTAACTCTTCTTGTCTGCATTCTTTATCTGTCTCTCTCCTTAACCTCTTCATTCATTCTCTACACACTCTCTCTCTAGAAATCACTATCTCTTCATCTCTTTCTCTCAAAAATCACACTCTCCCTCAAAAATCATACCAAGATCTTCATCTAAGTCGTCTTCCCGCAGCCATCACAACCCCACTCATTCTTGGCCTTCGGGTTCCTATCGCTAACCTTCACCGGAAAGCCAATCGTCGCCGCCTCCGACCATGGTGGCCGTCGTATAGACCTCAACCAGATAGCCACCCCCTCCATCTCTCCACTACCACCTAACCCAACCGAGTCCCCACCGCTCCCCTCCTGCTCCCCATCCCCCATTTGTGATGGACAATTTATTTGGTGGTTATGGCTATAAACCCTAACATTTTTGGGTTGGGTATGAAATTAGTCGATGATGACGAGCAAGGCTTATCTAGGGGGTTCTTGGATTTGTTTCTCTATGCAGGATGGTTTATTCGTTTAGGATGGCTGTAAACCAATTGATTATCAGGTTGTGTAATTTTTTTTAATGATAATCGATGATATAAGCAAGTACGAAATTGCCCGGAGCGGTCGTTTCGTTGGTGGTGGCTGTGGATGGTGGGTTTTCGTGGCGGCGGAGGACAGATCAGGTATGTTATAATTATAATAATAATAATAATAATAATAATTATTATTATTATTATTATTATTATTATTATTATTAGTATGAAAGCAATGAAGCTGTTGCTGTGTGTTATTATTTGCTTTAGTGTGGTATCTAAAACAGTGGTAAGTAGTTTTATGTGTTGTTAATTGATTGGTTTGTATGATTTAGTGTTTTAAAGAGTAAAAGTAATAATCTTGATGATTTTTTTTAAAGATTTGTGAACCTCCACATACTTGTCCTGCTAATCTTGATGACGGTTGCGGTTCGGATGAATCGGGTGAATGGAAAGGGGAGTTTTTCCCTGGCATTCCCAAAATTAAGTATGAGGTGAGAATGTTGGTATTGTTTAGTTGTTGTTGTTATCGCGTTTTTGATTGTTATGTTTGGGATTTTTGATGAGTTGCATGTGTTATTGATGTGATTGGTTTGTGTTAGGGGCCGACTAGCAAGAATCCGCTTGCGTATAAATGGTACAATGCCAATGAGGAGATTCTTGGGAAGACTATGAAGGTTGGTTTTTGAAAAAGTGCGCCTTTTTGTTTAGGGAATTTAAAGAGATTATTATGCATTTGTATGATGTTGTTGGTTGGTCGCCGTAGGATTGGATGCGGTTTAGTGTTGCGTTTTGGCATATGTTTCGGGGAACTGGGGGTGACCCGTTTGGTGCGGCCACTAAGATGTGGCCGTGGGAAGATGGTACTAATTCTTTAGACATGGCTAAACGAAGAAGTAAGATTGATTGTTTTTGAATTTTTGAACACTGCTTTATTTGTTTAGCGGAATTTTCTTTGCTTACGGAATTTTGTTTTTGTTGCAGTGAGGGCTAACTTTGAATTCCTTGAAAAGCTTGGAGTGGACAGGTGGTGCTTTCATGATAGAGATATCGCTACTGATGCCGAAACATTGGAGGTAACTTGACTATAATTGTTATCTTTGTCATAGATAATAAACATATTTATGTGATGGAGGTGCAATATATTAATATGATCATACTGATTGATCATTTTATTATCTTTGTAGGAAACTAATGCAAATCTGGATGAAGTTGTAGCTCTTGCGAAAGAACTTCAGGTAATTTCTCATGGTTTAATTAAATAATTACGGTCCGGATGTTACTCCATTATGGTTTAAATCGAATGCTTATTATTATTATTATTATTAATCAAAACGTAATCATTCAATCTTTTTATGAATTAACTCATATTCTCTCAGGGGACCAAGATCCGTCCTTTATGGGGAACGGCTCAGTTGTTTATGCATCCCCGCTATATGCATGGTGGTGCCACTAGGTAATATAACCATTTTCAAGATTTATTTATTTTTTTAAATATTATTAGTTAATTAATTATAGCTTCATACAAATCTATCTTCACTTGGTATGTCGTTACAGCCCTGAACTTGGAGTCTATGTATATGCTGCAGCTCAAGTTAAGAAAGCAATAGAGGTTGGTACTTGGTAAATAGACTTTTTCTGATGTTGACATGATTTTCCCATGCTGATTATTTAATAAAACACAGGTTACACATTACCTCGGGTGTGAGAATTATGTCTTTTGGGGCGGTCGTGAGGGTTATCAGACTCTACTCAACACTGATATGGAGAGAGAGCTTGATCATATGGTAAGATTATGGCAAAAAAAAAAAAAAAAAAAATTAAGCAATTTGTTTTAGTAATGTCCACAAACAACTTAGATATGAACATATGCATGATACACTGATTTAGTGATGTTCGTAACTTACGTACGTTATCTGATCTATCTGTTGCTCATTTGCAGGCACGGTTTTTTGAAGCTACTGTAGCTTATAAAAAGAAGATTGGATTCAAAGGTATTTATGCTTTCCGTTTTTGTGATATCGTATGCCGAACATTATAATACTAAATATGACTTTGTTAGTTACAACTTTGACTATGAAAGTCAAAACAATAATACATATCAATGTAAGTAGATTGTTAATTATATGTAATATTAATTGTACTTTTTCCAGGAACGCTTCTTATTGAGCCTAAGCCTCAAGAACCAACAAAGCACCAGTAAGATCTTATCTATTTCGTTAGCAAAGTAATCGACCCATTATATTTCTTTCTCATGAGTTTGCATAATTATGTTGTCAGATATGATTGGGATGCTGCCACAGCAGCTAATTTCTTACGAAAGTATGGACTTACAGGTAAAAAAAATTATGTTTTAATTCCAAAAGCATACTAGATAAAATGAATTATTGAAATTGTAAAATATATTAAACGAATTGCGAAAGTTATAAAGATTGATTAGATGCAGAATTGTTGGGTAATATGATGATTTCTGTTTATCTTCATTTACAAGAGGTGTGATATTATGATGTATGCTAAATTTCTAATATTCATCCATGTACAAGTATGGCGAGGTGAGTTGGCATCGTTCTCCGAGACGTAAGCGAATCACATTAGTATGCACCTAAATATATAAACTGTGTTTTCACTTTAAATCATATAATGTTTTATTGGCATATGTAGAATCAAAGACATGTACTTTCACGTCTGCGAGATATCCGGGCAGAAGGCTTCCCTGATTGCAGATGATGTTTATGGAATCATCATGAAGGTAGTACATAAGTTGATAGTTTATTATGTTGCTTTATGCTTTGAATCTTGATATCTTTTGTAGCTTATTAATTTTTATGTAACTTTGTTGATCAGCATGCGGCTAACTTTGATTATGATTATTTTGGCTTTAAAACGCTTGAGAAATCGTATCTGCTGAAGATTGAAGGGAAGGTTGTTGAAAGGCCTCAAAAATTACGAAATGAAGCCTAAGGTTCAGCTTTTTGGATGCTGATGTACCAGGCACATGTTCAGAGAAGCATCAAATGGGTCACCAAAGTTGTGTGATTACTTTAGTTTGGAATGATAACATCAAATGGGTTTTGGATTGAAAGGCGAACATGATGGATGATAAAGCAGGCTTAGCTGATACACCTTCATCTGTAGTTGTTGAACGTCCATTTAATACAAGTTATGAAAATAAAAATTAAATAAAGAAACATATTCGAACATTTTAGTCAACTAGATTTTCCGTGTGACAACTCAACATTCCATCAAAAAACATCATAATACACTGACGACAAAACAAACTTTTTACAACCAAAATGGAATCTCGATTGTATAATTCATTGATTGATTAACACCTCATCTAAATTTCGATTGTAAAACGCGCAAAGCGCGTGATTTTATTCAACTAGTTATGTTAATATTAATCTGTTTGTATTATGGGTTACTAGATTTGATTGATTCTTTTAAGTTTCAATAATTTTTGTTTTGATCATATTTGTTTTTAGTCTTTAGGTTCTTTTTTTTTTTGTTAACGTCATTTGCTAAATATTTTGAAGGGAATATTAATAATTGTTTAGTGTAATTTTAATAGAAATTTGAAAAAGATTGGAAATTTAGATTTAGGGGCCTGTTTTGCAGAGTGGAAGTTGATTATTATTATTATTATTATTATTATTATTATTTTTTTTTTTATTTATTTTTTTTTTTATTTTCTTTTTTTATTATTATTATTTTTTTTATAAATCTTGTTTAACTTCATCTTTTATATTGATTTACAGTTGGATTTATGTGTTAAGATTGAGCAAGATGTTCAAATTTGGATTCAAGTCCCAATTTAGGAGGTAACTTATTAAAGACACGTGCATTCAGCTACACACTGTCGACTTCATTGATGGAATTGAGATTAATGGATGCAACTGAGATTCCCGTCAGAAGCTTTCAATTTCTTTGCAGGTATAACCGCAACTTTAAGTTGCAGTTTCCACCCCTCTCTCCTACTTATCAACACCCTCCCTCCTAATCACCAAAAGTACATGGTTCTCCCTCCTAGTCACCACAACATAATCATAAACCGCAAGTTGGTGTTGCGGTTACTGCAAAAGTACAAACAAATTTCAGACAGGCCCCAAATGTACAAATTTTTTTTTTACTATAGCTCCATTTTGACAAAAAAAAATCCTTATTGATGTTTATCATTATGTCATTATCTTGTGATTCGGTTCCACAAGATAATTATTAGTTATATCATCTATAGTTACTATTATTTTGATATGTACCCACTACCCATGTTTTATGGAATCCCACGATTTATTTTGTAGTAGTTTTTTTTGTTTATTTCTTTCTTGGGGAATTAGATTTTAATAACCTAAACTATTTGAAATTGGTCGTTGGCATCCCAAACTAAAAAATTGGCCATATATAACATGTACTATTAACGTATTGGATTATGGCACCCAATTTGGGTTAAGTCACTAATCCAGTTAGTGTTCTGACTGACAGGGCACCCCTAATCTGACGTGGCATACCGATGTGGCACCCACAATTTGACGTGGCATGCTGATGTGGCACCCCCAAACTAACTAGGTTAGTGACTTAACCCAAATTAGGTGACAGAATCCAATAGGTTAATAGTACATGTTATTTATGGCCAATTTTTTAGTTTGGGGTGCCAACGACCAATTTCAAATAGTTTAGGTTATTAAAATCCAATTTCCCTTATTTCTTTGCAAGTGTCTTATTTTAAGTAATAGAGTTAGTGGGGTTTAACCCATTAAGTCCATGCATGGGTTGGCAATCATGTTTATTGTTTTGGATATGAATGAAATATATGAAAAGTTTGTCTTAAGTTCTCTCTATTTTCTAATCTGGTTTCTATCTATTTTTTTTTGGCCAACAATTAATTTGTTGAAACCACATCATATTTAATCAGTTATATATCGCTAAGTTTGTTTATCATTATACAATTTTTAGTTTGAATATAACGATGGTTCATTATGTCTTTATCTTGTGATTCAGTTCCACCATTAATTTAAAAACCCTTTATCATACTGTAACAAAGAAAAGATTTAACATTTTATAAAATAATTTCATACCATGATGTAATATTGCATAACTGGGCGCATACGTGCTCCTTAGGGGTCCGTCGGCAATGGTAACAACAACCGCCAGTGGTTGTTGTGATGATGATACGCGCTAGCACAAGAGCCATGGTCGCTACTATGGCTAGACCCGTAGCTGGGCTACTCGGGTAGTCACAAAAAGGGTTGAGATCAATGTTATTGTTCGGTTGAAGTTGATATGTCTGCCATGCATATGTAGCAACATGCATGTTTATCAGTAATTGTAAAAACTAATTATACATTACAATCAATACTTTGCATTAGTGACTAAAACTGTCACTAGTGGCGAATTTCGTCTAGTCAAAATCTTTGCAAAAACAGCAACAGCATACAAATTAATTGCTAAACCAGTTGCAAAACCGTCGAAAAACTATCACAAAAATATTTAATCGCAAATCAGTCGCAAAACATGATACCGGAACATTGGTCTTTATAAGCACTTGCAAAAATTCACACTATAGTATGGTTTTTATGACCGTAATAATTATCGGTCACAAAGCAGTCGCAATGACTTATTGCGACTGATTTACGACCAAAATGGCAGGAGTAGTGAACAAATTGTGTTTTTTCATATGATGTTGATAATGATGTACTCATATGCTAGCTATACGGTTTACCTTAACTCTCTTGGATTCAGCGGCGAAACCTGCAACGGCCACCGCTATCCCAAGTGTCACTAGGAGAACGCAAACCGAAATCGTTTTGCCCTCCATTTCTTCCTTCCTTAAAGCGACGGTGTTATTGTTAAATTAAAATGGTAATCTGGTTTTATAGTTTGGGAACACCATCAGCCTTGGGGATCACGATCACCTAATGGAATCAACCTTGGGAGTGTACAACTAGGTAAACTGAAGCTATATATTAGTCATTCAAGTTTTGTGGATTTAGCAAACGACTTGTATGTTTTTACTAGATTGTTATATGTTATTGTCAAGAAATTACTTTCAAAAATCACTTTGTTGTTGTAATAAAAAAATTACATATCATTTTCGAAAATCACTTTAATAATAATGTGCTCTTTAATTTTCAAAAGTTTACTAGATCTGTATTGGTCAACTTGGTTTAATTGGAATCATTTACATAAATGGGGGTTTATTATTTTACAAATTACATTTGGGGGGTATTGGGGGAAAAAACCAATATTGGTGATGTAGAGAAACCAATTGGCGGCATCTAATTAACAATACCTTGATGCCGCCAAATGGGTTGGCGGTATCACTTAAGCTTTTGTCAGTGGGTTAGATGCCGCCAATTGAAGTAGAGGGATCAAAAAAAAAAAGCTAGATGCCGCCAAATGAAATTGAGGGGTCACCTCTTGATGCCGCCAATCGGGTTAGAGGTGTCATTGATGCCGCCAATTGATTTGGTGTGTTCTTCAATATTGCCGTCATGATCCCGCCAATCCATTTTCATGCATTAAAACCAGCAAATGAAAATCAGTCTTCACCTGCAAACCATGCAGCCTATAAGACACACTCACAAGGTCTCTAGCATTGCATGCAATGGTCTTGTAAGTTGCAGATGATTTGATAGGCAAATAGTGTTCTTGGGAGTGTAAGAATTCAGGCTTTGAAGGTTATAAAATGGAGGTTGAGGTGAAGAAGGAGCACCACCCACATCCAAGAACACACCATCAACACTACAATCTCCATCTGAAACCTTTGAAATTTATAAAAAATCATACCAACCAAATTCCTCCCACCATGAATCAAAACATGAACTTACACCCTGGTCCCCTAAACGACGATGTGTTGTATCTGCATGATCGACATCGTGCCTTTCACGTTTTCACAGACGAGGAAAACTTCAATAGAGTTATGATGGTAAAGCGTAGCGATAGAGCCATATGGAGGTTACTTCGTGACCACCCTGTTGTAGGACGGGTTCGTCACCTTATCGATGCTGCAGGGTTTGGTGGCCTCATAGATTGTGGTTATCGATACGTTGACCACTCCTTGAAAACAGCTTTGGTGGAACGATGGAGGCCCGAAACTCACACGTTCCACCTTCCATTTGGTGAAGCTACTGTCACCTTACAAGATGTTAACGTCTTGTGGGGGTTACCTATTGAGGGAGCTGTTGTGTCTGGGGTAGATGATAATTTGTCTACTGCCGACGCAATAGCGTTGTGCCGACGATTCTTAGGTGTTACGCCTACAGAGGCCCAAATGTCCGGCAAGTCCGTTTTGGGTACTGTTATTATTGATAAACTAAAGCAAGACTTTGTTGAAGCAGAGGCTACGGATGAAGAGTGCATTTTTCGTGCTCGTTTAATCCTTTTCTTTTTGATCGGTTCCACCTTACTCCCTGATAATAATAATAATAGAATAAATGTTTTTTACTTAAGATTTTTACGAGACCTGAACCGTACAGCATCTTATAGCTGGGGCAGTGCGGTTCTGGCTTGTTTATACAGGCGGCTTTGTGATGCCACCCAGCCGGATAGGAAAGCCGTGACCGGACCCATGATGCTCCTTCAAGTATGGGCATGGGAGAGGATTCGGTGTCTTGCGCCACGACCACCCTCAAACCGGTTTGATTATACTTGCCCGATAGCGGCTCGGTATATATTGCAAATCCCAGTTTGATTATACATGCCTGCATGGCATCCCTTTGTATTTTTTTTCTGAACACGTTTTTTAACATGTTAATTTTGTAGGTGGCGAGACCGGCGGTTAAACTTCGCGGAGATGGCCACACACTGCCTCAAGGCATACCGTTCGCAGCTACAATCGTTGGACGAGGAGATGGTATGTTAGTAATTATTTTTAGTTTTTTGTATGTATTAATCATGCATTTATTGTGTTTTGTTACTGACTTAGGTGTTTGTTTTTAGTTCAACTGGACCCCCTACAACTCGGTTTTGGACCGACTACCGGCAATGTGCTCAAACGGGATGGAAAGCTGGAGGAGTTGCTGTCCGCTTATATGCTTCGAGATCGTTGAGCATCATTACCCTCAAGGGGTTTTGAGGCAATTCGGCATGGTCCAGTACATACCTCCCCAGATAACCTTAGCCGTACCCACGGCTCGGCTTGAAAAACTGCATGCTTTGGGGCGGCAAGGACTCAACGGGGCGGACTGGATGAGTAGGCATGAAGCCTATGTCAATGCATGGAATAACCGTCGTAACACGGTTATCCGCTCTGAACTCATAAGGACAGCTTCAACCGAGCCCGGTTATATGCAATGGTATATGGGGCGTACCGTTGCATTTATTGGAAATCCGGGTGTAGCACCGGCCCCAGCTGGCGGTTTCCAAGACGACGGTGCTAGAATCCAGTTGATGGTAAAGCATTTTTACGTGCCTAATTCATACATTAATTATTTTCACAATTTGGTGTTTCTAACTAAAAATTTTGTTTGCAGAGGGATGCCATGGGTGATATTTACCGGTCATCTCAGGAGGCATTTAATAATCCTCAGGCATTCGCCACGCAGCTTGAGCGCATACAAAACACGGCGTTTCACAGTATGATGATGTCACACAATGCCGGACACTTACAAAATCCGACGCATCTTACCATGGACGCCGTTGACTTGTCGGCACCTGCACGGCCTCAAAGGGTGCGCCGGCGATGCGCTCCCCGTCAGGTGCCGGAAAACGTGCCGGAAAATGAAGACCAAGCTGCTGGAAGTCACTATGACAATGACGCTGGGTTTCGTGCATCTGTTGCGGCCAGCAACAATCAGAACCAGACCGGGGGATATGTCCTGCAATTCATGGACAGTGGATTGGACCAGATGGGAACTCCATTTGGATTGGGTGGATCATTCGTACAGGGAACTGGTCATGTTGGTGGGTCCGGTGGCAGTCAACCGGGGGAGATGGGTCCGCTAGCTAACTTTCGTGCAGGCGGAATTGGCATCGGAGATAGTTGGGCGTTTCCTTCATCACCGGGTTACGTGACGCCTGTTGGACAGGGGTTGGCATGGTTTGATCATGACCTTTTTAGTGATTTTCATTACCATGCCCCGCATAATTCGTGTGATGAAGGACCTTCAAGCCGGCCAGGACCATCGACCACGCTGAATTTAAACCTCTTTCCTGATGATGAGTACGGTAATGAAGGAGCACCACCCACCAACCAACCACCCAGGAGGCAATCTGAACGTCTTCAGAATCAGGGACCCTCGAACAATCTGGACTGGTTTAACTAGTAACATTGTCGAATTCAAGTGTGTTTATAATTACTTGTTGTAACATTTTGATTTGCTTTTATAACATTAATTATTGATTTGCTTTATAAATATATGAATATATGAATCGTTTAGCCACCTGTGATTCGAACATTGATTTGCTTTATAAAATTAAAATCCAAATAAAAGCGTTAAACACTAAAACAAGATTACGTAATCATTTATCGGTGGCCCGAAAACGGCTCGGAGGTGTTTTTCTCAAAACCCACACTATGTTGAAAACGGGCCAGGCTGCCCTCTTTGGGCCTCTGTGCAGCCTGGCTGGGCCTGCCGAACAGGTAACCTGACTGACGGACGCGTTGCCCTTGGGTAACACACGGGTGTCACACGAAGTCCGGGCGGTTTTCGGGTCTCCGGGGCCTGATCCCGGTGGCCCGAAAACGGCTCGGAGGGATAGATTTATTTAAATCAAATAATAACACACAGACTTTCCATTTTTGGAATGTCTCAAACAAATAATACAAATATGATAGATTTATTTAACAAATATTACAAATTTATTTAACAACTGTTTTTCAAAACTAGTCACTCAAACTATACAATCTACGGATTTACAAGACAATATATTTTCCGAGATCACCTATTCCAATATTCTACCATCGTTTCTTGTTGCATAGTTCATTAAGTTTCTGTTTCGCATTCAGATTCAAACCCATCTGAATTTGATCCAGGAGAACATGGTTCTACCTGTTGAATATGTGTACCAAATCTACAGGTACCCAATGTTCAAACCAGCCTGCCATACGAAAGTAGTACGGTGAAGAATCGCATCATCCGTTGCCGGACAGGTCGCTAATGACGTGATGTGATTCATCAACACCGGATGGCGTGGGTTTTCCTGGAAAGTAGACCCGCCTAAAGAGCTCGTTGGAATGTCCAGCGTTGGTAGACTAGAGGCCCAATACCCCCCAACGATCCATAACTCTCTAATATTTTAAACTAAACCCTCAATGTTGCATTCTACACGTGTTATACCACGTGTAGATGTATTGAAAGGTGTAGTTTAATGTGGATGTAACACCGATCCAAAAACACCGCTTTTTTGGACCCCAGAAAAGCGATGCCAAGCGGGGGATGAAACGGCAGACGATGCTGTTAAGCATGCCTCATCCCCGCCGAAAACAGTTAAAACTTCATGTGAATGTAACATCGACCCAATATCAATAAAAAACCGTACCATCCAGAACAATTGCAGGAAAAGTATTATATCTTATATTGGGGGGGGGGGGGGGTTTATTGTGGTTATAATGTATTTGTATAGGTGTGGAATGGGATGGAGAGAATGGGCAGAGGCCTCGACTTATATAAGAAATGAAGCATAGAACACAATTGGCGGCATCAATACCATAGAATTGTTTGGCGGCTTCATATAAACTCTCATTTGGCGGCATCAAGGTATTGTTAATTAGATGCCGCCAATTGGTTTATATACATCACCAATATTGGTTTTTTCCCCCAATACCCCCCAAATGTAATTTGTAAAATAATAAACCCCCCATTTATGTAAATGATTCGGTTTAATTGGTAGTAATTTATTGGCGAATGGTGGAAACATAATGTGATAAGCCTTAGTAGATTCCTAAGATGCTTGAACCTGGTGATTGGATTGAAAGCCGGCGAATCTTCAAAAATGCAATCTTTTAGAATTGGAGTTGAGACACAGGAAGTGCGGCGTGTGTATCCAAGAAAAGCTCAAGGTGACGGTTGGGGATGGAGATTTTTTTTTCATTAATAGTACCATCTCTTCAAACAATTTCACCTCTACTACTCTCACTCTTTTTCTAATTTTAAAAGGGATAACTTTGCTAAATAGTAACCTAGTTTTAAAAGTGTTTCAATCAAATCACTCATAAAAAAAATTGTTCCAATTAGGTAACTAATGTTATTTTAATGTTCTAATTATAGATATTTTACCCATTTAGAAGGTCATCAATTTTTATTAAACATTTTTTTTTTCATAATTTCTATAATTAAAAAAATTAAAAATATAAACACTTATAAAAATTTTGCATTTTTTTCAAATATTCACAATTTTTACAAAACATTTTTTTTTCCAATTAGATAAGTCAACTTTACTTTGATGTTCTAATCTGGACACTAAAGTTTACTTTAATGGTTCAATTATAGATATTATACCTGCTATTCAGGTAAACTATATAGGATTAGAACATAAAATAAACTTTAATGACTTAATTAGCACAAATATTTTTATGAGTAATCTAATTAGAACACCAGTAAAAATTGATTACTTTTTTTTTGAAAGACGAATTTCTTGCTTCTTGTGAGACTTGAACTCAAGACCTCACGTTTTTTAGTGTATTAAAAGGCTTTGCCTTACCACTGGACCACCAACCCCAATGGCAAAAAAAAAAAAAATTGATTACTATTTTATAAAATATTCCCATTTTAAAACTAATGTCATCGCCATTATCAATGGCCTCCACTTTCATTACCGCATATGTTTATAATATTACAACGTGTATATGTCATAAAGGATAACAGCATAAGCAAATCATGTCCATGATTTGTGCAATCAAGTCCGCAAATCATGTGTAATTATTGTATTTACTATGTATTAATTACTTTCCATATAGTCGTCACCATCTAGGTATATTGTAAATTACTTGTGAATAATAGACACGCGATTGAGTTCTCACATGGTATCAGCCTAAACAGGCATCCCTCCTCCTTCGTTTCTTCTCTATTCCTCTCCGCCTTAACCCTACAGCGCCGCTATGGCTGCTTCTGCTTCTTCTTCTTCTTCCAACCCTTCTGCCGCCACCACTTCCTTTCACTCCCTTATTCACTTCATTCCCCTTAAACTTAATTCTTCTAACTACCTACCCTGGAGTCAACAAGTATCTCTTATGCTCACCCTACAAAACCTTATCGGACATGCAGATGGAACCGCCTCTGTCCTACCAGAAACACTCACCACTGCCGAAAAAAAAAACAGCCCCAAACCCTGATCATGCTATGTGGAAAACCAATGATCAGTCTGTTCGGCTTCTTTTGCAGTCGTCTCTTTCCGAAGAGGCCATGTCCGAAATCATTGGGCTGACCAGCGCTCGTCAGATCTGGCTTGTGTTGGAAAACGCCTATAGTAATGTCTCTCTTGATCGGATGCATGTTCTTCGTGACAGCCTGCGTGCCTTGCAAAAGGGTTCCTCCGTAGTTGCCGAGTTTGGTCGTAAATTCAAAACTATATGCGACCAGCTTGCGGCCATTGGCTCTCCCGTTGATGAACAAGACAAGTGTCATTGGTTTTTATGTGGACTCGGTGTCACTTTTGAGCACTTGTCGACTACCCACCGAGCCCTCGGCACTTCTTCCTTCCGGGAACTTCTCAGCAAAGCCGAGAATGAAGAAACCTTTGTTTCTTCTCTTCACAGTTCCAATCCTCATATTGCTGCCTTTGTCGCCTAAACCTCTTGCACCGGTAACTCTACTCGTCCCTCTTCTGGTTCATCTTAATCTAATCGAGGACGTGGTCGTGGCCGCAATACAGGCCGTGGCCGCCCCAAACGTCCTCCTCACTGTCAACTCTGCAGGAAAGAAGGGCACTATGCAAACACCTGCCCCAACCTTGCATCTTTTGCTCAACAGGCTCCACCTCTTGATGCAAACCTCGCTCAGGCATTTCATGCACAATGTCATGTGACTGAGGAATACCCAGATTGGACCGGTGACACAGGTGCGTCAGCTCATTTGAATCTCTCTGTCCATGACCTTACCCATGCTCATTCTGCCAAAACAAATGAATTTTTTCGGTTCAGGAATGGGCAAACACTACCCGCAACTGATATTGGCACCTCCCCTCTTACCAAAAATATTTCTCTAAAAATGTTCTTGTTGTCCCTCATCTTACAAAATGTCTCCTTTCCATTAGTCGCTTAACCAATGACTCTCCTGTTGATGTTCTATTTTCTAACAACTTTTTTCACATTCAGGACCGAAAGACCAAGGAAATCCTTGCAAAAGGGACGTGTGAGAATGGACTATACATTCTTCGTGAAGGAAATCATGCATTTGTCGCATCCTATTCCAACCATCATCTAAAAGCATCTTTTGAACGTTGGCATAGACATTTAGGACATGTTTCTTTTGACATTATTTCTAGATTACATAAACATGGTTTATTATTTGTTACATCTTTATTGCCAAAACCGAACATTTGTTCTCCTTGTCAATTGTCTAAATCCAAACGTTTGCCTTTTGATTTAAATATTAAACGTTTTGAGCATGCTCTAGATTTAATACATTGTGATTTATGGGGACCTTCTCCTGTTATTTCTTCGTGTGGTTATCGTTATTATGCTATATTTATTGATAATTTTTCCCACTTTACCTGGTTCTATCCACTAAAGCAAAAAATCGGACTTTTATGATGCATTATTAATTTTTGCCCCTTTTGTCCAAAATCAATTGTCACGAACCATCAAAGTTTTCTAAAGCGATGGTGGAACTGAATTCACAAATCACAGAGTTCATAAATTCTTTCATGACCATGACATCCATCATCGCCTCTCTTGTCCTTACACACTTGAGCAAAATGGACTGATGCATTTGCATCAGCTACCTTCATCATAAATCGTCTCCCTACCGCCTTATTGGATTTTAAATCACCCTTTGAACTTTTATTTGGTCATACCCCAACCTACTCAAACTTTCGTGTCTTCGGGTGTCGTGTCTTTCCATACCTACGGGACTATACCAAACATAAGTTATCACATAGAAGTGCCGAATGTATCTTTGTTGGGTATGATGCCAAATATAAAGGTTATCGCTGTCTTGATCCTCGGTCCAATAAGGTCTACATCACAAGGCATGCTCAATTTGACGAAGACCACTATCCCTTTAGTGGCTCCGTTAAACCAGTTTACGACGCCACCCTTGTCTTCTCAAACTTTGACGAGACGTTACCCTCTACTCCTTTGCCAAACCAACCCCCCTATCATCCACTCGACTCCTGTCCAGCTCACTCCTATCATTCACTCGGCCCCTACCTCAGATCCATGTCATCGGTGCTCCACCCAACATACTTCCTCCGGCCCATCTACCTCAAACCTGCCAAATACCACTCCTACCCCACCTACCTCAGCCCACACATGCCCTACCACCCATTCATCATCTTCGGCCCACACCCAAACTATACCCGAAAACCACACCCAAAGTCCAAACTCCCAACCGTTGCCTTCTGAAAATCATACCGAATCTGAACCATCTCACCCTTCTCCCTTGGGACCTCCTGCGCAGCCGATGCCATCGCATTCCATGAGAACTCGATCCAAAAACGGCATCTACAAACGAAAACATTTTGCTAACGTGTCTTTGTTTTCAGGTTCCTTACATCATGCTCTTTTTGCAGCTCGTGATCCACATGGATATAAATCTGCAGCAAAACATGCCAAATGGGTCACTGCTATGGAGGATGAGCTCGCAGCTTTACAATTAGGTTAAAATTACATTACTTGCTCATCAATCAATATCATTTCCATCTTAAAGCTTTCTTTCCACTTTCGTATGATACGAACCTTGAGAAACCATATATCTTTGGATGGGTTCAGATCACAAACAAAGCTATAAATTTTGTTATCAAGGTCCATTGAGATAATTTAAACAAAGAATTTGAAAGGTGAATTTATGAATTAATTTCTGAAAGAAAATGGTTATGTACAAGGAAAGCATCTGGGATAATGATTATATACCTGCAAAATCACACTTCCCTGTGTTAATTCAAAATTTCCCTCTTAAAACTTCAAAGTTAAGGGCTAAATAACTACTAAACAGATGTTCATAACAACTGCTTATAGCAAACAGTGGAATAACAGGAGTCAATTATTGGTCTCAACGGCTGTTCGTGAACCGAGACTACGAAACAGATGCTTCTAACTCAACATTGGTAAATTGAAGTGGCCCACATATTTTGTTGAATATTTTAAGATGAAGAATGACATCACTTTTATAATCAGCAAGGCATTGTTGGCCTATCTCTACGGCTGCCACGTCAGCTTTTTTTAAGCATTTCTTATGTTACTCACAACTCTCCTATTATAGAAAGTATAGATGTATTGGATGGCCAGGTAAGTGCTACTGAAGTAAAGAAAAGAAAAAAAACAAGATAAAAGGATGGAGACATAGTTTGCTCGTGGATTGCAAGTATGCGATAAAATAATGTGAGCCTCATCAATGGCAATGGACTTAATACATTGTGCGTATAGTTGCGGCCCAAGTGGAAAAAGAAACGAGAGATTTAGAAAATAATAAAGGAGGCAATTATTTTGAGAGTATTTGGACGGCAGATCTCGACTATCAGCAACAGATGAAGGCAGCAGCCTTTTGGCTATTTGGTGTCGCACGATTGTTAATCAAGAACAACTATAGACATGAGCGGCTAAATGTAACACCCCAACCGATGGCGGAAACATCGAGGTGTCACGTAGTGACGATTGTTCAATAGCTCATGGACTAAAAGTGTAAATTTTGATACATTGATCAAATAGTTTATTACACTGAAATGAAATACAACGATTCTAAATGCCAACTAATCTGAATTACAATGAATTAAAATCTAAATATAAATCCGAAAGCTTAAAGGATGCATCTCAAAATAACCTGAAACATATACAAAATAATTTGGTCAATACAAAAATTGTATTGGTGAGCATACCCTGTTTAAATAAATATAGTAGAAAAGTGTTTAGCAATTCATGTGTCGTATACTGTTTGCAATTATGTAATAAGTGGTATCCGGGTCAAATCAACCCTAAGAGAAGAAAGCAGATATATATAGTATGCGCTAGTAGTAATGTAATACATAGCAATGGCGAGGACTCTCCACAGAGTCACAAGGGTATAAACCATAGTACTATTCATTGAAATGCCAGGCCGCAACGGTTAATGATTTGACAGGTCATAGATACAAGAAATGACATAAGCAAGCACACATGAGAATTGCATTTAGTAAAAGAAATAGAAACTTGATTGTAAGTACATGAGTCACCCCAAAATAGTAAGACAGTAAAAAGGGGAAAAGTATACTCACAGTTTGCGAAAGCGATCAAAATCCACTTAAGCGGTCGTGAGCTAAGTTATGAGAATTCCGAGGAATTCAACCTATAATGTGTAAGAATACTAATAAGGAAATGTCTAAGAGTCTAAAGTAACTAGAGTCTAAGGCATTAAGGTTTGCTAAGTCGATTTGGGGAATTAGAGTTTTTATGATTAGTCGAATTAATGTAAAAGTTGTATATTAAAAATAATATACCAAAGTTTGTAAATATGATTTAGGTAATATAATTATTACCAATTAAATATTTAGATCAAAATATATTGGCATAATTATGACAAAATAATTTAGTTAATTACTTTAACTAATTATTATTAATAATTGCAATAATTATAAATAAATAATTATGTGTTTCACAAAGATCAAATGGTAAATAAGATTTTCAAACATAAAACATTTCTATTTTATAAGAAAAGTATTCATAAAATAGATATTTAATAGTACAAATAAATAAATTATTAATTATGTCTAATTAATCATAAATAAGACTAATAATTCAAGACATGATCCAAAAATGCTATTTTTATAGAAAATAAATAATTCCTGACGTAAATACATGAACATAATTTTCCCATAATTTTTGTAAACTTATTTATATTTAAAACTGATTTAATGAGATTAAATCATGTTTAAATGATTAAAAATAGGAAAATTAATAAAAATAAATGTTTTCTAAACCAATAGTTTTTATTTCAGTTCATGATGATTAGAAATGATTTCACAAAAAGTTTGAGATTAAAATCATTAAAAATGAATTTTTAATTAATTAATTATGATTAAAACAATTTAAATCAATAAATATGAAAATAATTTATTTTCCAGAAAATAAAAATATCATAATTTTCTATGAGGTGTCAAAAAGCTACTCCTAAGTTTTTATATTTTTTGAAGCAAAAATGAATTTATTATGAATATTTAAAGGTTTAAACATATTATATGACTTTTATTATAAATAAAACGAAATAAAAAAAATAATCAAAAAGACAGCGTCCAGTGGGGATCGAACCTGTACCCTGTCCTTCATAATCACACACAATAACCACTACACCATTATGTGTTACATTGTTTTTATGTGAAAGTTAAAATATATATATATATATATATATATATATTTATAGCCAACTTCATCTTCTTCCCCAATCAACTACTCTAAAACCCTAACCCTATCCCACAATTCAATAACTCGATCTAGGCCATATAAGCGTCCCATATTAGAGGGCTTTTGATCGGAATTAGACGAGGAACAAAACGGCAAAATAAAAACACACTTACAATATCGATTCCGGCTCGAAAAGAAGAACAAAACAGGCCGATCGTTTTTTGTCGATAAGGGAGCTTCCAGGTCGTGTTTTGGTGATTTTTTTTGTGGGTTTGAGAAGTATATATGTGCAGCAACAGTTTGGCATAAACAATTTATACTAATGCTCGCTAAAAACGACTTAACTGAGGCATAAATATTTCCGGCCGTTACATGATATAATCGATCTTAAAACTTCATCAAACCGAGCAGTTACGAGCACTAGTATGAGGGAAAACGATTAATTAACATGGAGAAACTTTACCCAATCATTTAATTGAGACAAAACGCGTTAAAACCCCATACTTAATCTCGCCGGAAAACAACTCCGGCAGCCGGAATAGTGGCCGGAAACGCGTGGAAGGAGAAAAAAAAATCAGATTTAAGCTTTTCATAATTGGCAGAAAGGGTCCCTAAAGTTTAACCTTGTTAATTTATTGTATAACTAAGTTAGTTTTCTTCTTTTATAAACTTAACCAAGTTAACTAGACTAACCTAGAATGGAAAAAAAAAAATTTAAACCTTTATCGAATACGTTTCAAGATACACATTTGTTTAAAACTTATACCTGATCCGTATTAAATATAAATGATAAATTTTTAGTTCGCTCAAAAAAATTAAAATTTGAAAATGACGAAACTTACCGGGACTATAATAGAAATATATGAAGGCTAATTTTGTCAATTAGATGAAAGTCGAGGGTGACGGATGTCACAGTCTCCCCTACTTTAGATAATTTCGTCTCGAAATTTCTTTAAATTGGAGGTTATTATGATACAAAAGGCGTGGTAAAAGTCAACTAGGTTTTTAAAGAAAATTTTTATCATTTATGATTCGACAAAATTTAAATTAGTTGTCTAATATCCAAAGTAAAAGCGTCAAAATATTTGACAGTTAACTCAAAGTTAGAAAGTTGAGAGTTTAAATGAGATAAGTTTTGGGAATGTGTAACGGGTGAAGGGCAGAGGTACTCAAGAAGCAGTCTCCCCTACTTTGTTTCTGACTAAATGTGGTTAGAGTATGCAGCAAGTACCCAAATAATCAAGTGTATAAGAGTATACAAGGTTTGTGTTTTCGAGTGGTCAAGAGAAAGACTCTAGGAAGTCGAATTAAAGCTCGTGTAAGAACGCTCTTATAGAAAATGCTATCTACAGTCAACGATCTAATGAAAAGGTAGTAATGGGTAGATTCTTAGTCAGACTCCTAGTCCGCTCCCGCAGTATCGTTTATGCTTATATATAGGGTGTACCGCAGCTAACCCACCACACTCCCGATACTTTGGACTCGTACTGATTGCCTATCAATAGCCTAAATAGAATTACACACCACCCTCATGTACCTGTAAACCCATGATTGCGTTCCGGACCGTAATCACCGATTTACCTTACACTAAGGTGTTATGCTTTTCAATAACCTTAACAAGAAATAAATGCGTGCAAATATGTAATAGCCACTGTAATGAAATAATGTTCAATCATGATATGGTTAGAGGTCTTTCCCTTCCGGGTTTTCCCTTTAACCGTAATGTGAATAACATGTAAGTATAAGACAGGGTTAGAGATTCTTCCCTTTCGGGTTCACCCTTAACCGGTAACTTTGTTCACACCGTTGGCTTTAAACACTCATATTGATAGACCCCGAGGTTTTCACCGTTCCCCTCGGATTGAAGAAATACTCTAATCCGAGTCGTACGTGGGCACTGGCTTAGATCTCATACGAGTTATCAACTAGTATGTTCGTTGGCCATGATGATGTACAAAATAATGTAAAGTATAACAGGGTTTTGCTCAAAACAGGAAAGAAAATATGCATACCAAATATGTGTTCAAGTAAGTATATAGGTATAAAATTTCCGACTGAAAGAATAGTATAGCATATATCGAGTAAATCGCACAATTGCACAAAATGAAAGTAAACGAGTTGAATTAATGCAAATAGGCAATGTGAAAATAATCACAAATAACGTGTCAGAAATAAAAAATGGTGCAAGGTTAAAATAATGAAATTTACGGCAAATGAATGTGCACGGAACGGGTGTATAGCCTACTGGCATGTGAGTTTAAAATCTAATAATTTTACATATATGCGTTATTCTATAAAAGACATTTAGCAACATTAGGATAAAAAGATATGTCCATTCTTTTGCTAAACCAAAAGTTTTGCAACTGAAAAAGTATAAGTGTAAAAGGTAAATTTTTTTTTTTTTTTTTTTTGCAGTTTACTCGACTTTGTGATATTGTTGAAAGAATAGTTAGTGATGCATGAGAATAAATTTTTAGAAATCGAAGTGTTTTAGATTCAAAACAGGTTCATTTGAAAAATCTTCGTATTTTCATGTGTTTACGAGAAGTCGAGTTCGAAAAGTGTTATAAGGCCTGTTATTAGTTGCAAATTTCTCCTGAAAGTATATATTGTATACGTCATATGAAAACAAAAGGTTTACATTTGATTTGTAAAATATACACTACAAGTTTATAAAATGCAAAATGAAACCATTTTATGAAGTATGTGTAAATCTAATGTGTATTGAAAGACCAAGATTTAAAATGACGTGAATGATAATATTAACGTATGTAATGGATTACCAATGTTTAAGAAAATTCATAATCAACGAGATATAGAAATAGATCCTTGAGATGTGGATTTCACTCCTAACTCAAAGATGTGTTTTGAAATCGAAAACGATTGTGGAATGAAACCAATCACTAAGTTAAGGATATCACTCCCAGCTTAGTGGTTAAGTTTCTTTTTGAAGGAAATACTCTTTGAGGTGTGGATGTCACTCCTATCTCAAAGGCATATTCCTAAGATAAATAACATATAGAGGAGTAAAACTAATCACCAAGGTATGGATACCACTCCTAACTTGATGATATCGTTTCGTTTATGAAATACGAGTGTCTTCTTTTCCAAGCAAAATCGAAGGAAATCGGGGAATAATCATAACGAAAATATCTTGTAAGAAAATATAAGAAATAAGAGAAATATAAACGAGAGGACTCGTGAAAGTAAGCTTAGTTATAGACTAGGCTAAAAGGCATTCTAATAACCTAATTCCCTATAACCATGGCTCTGATACCAATCTGTAACACCCCAACCGATGGCGGAAACATCGAGGTGTCACGTAGTGACGATTGTTCAATAGCTCATGGACTAAAAGTGTAAATTTTGATACATTGATCAAATAGTTTATTACACTGAAATGAAATACAACGATTCTAAATGCCAACTAATCTGAATTACAATGAATTAAAATCTAAATATAAATCCGAAAGCTTAAAGGATGCATCTCAAAATAACCTGAAACATGTACAAAATAATTTGGTCAATACAAAAATTGTATTGGTGAGCATACCCTGTTTAAATAAATAGAGTAGAAAAGTGTTTAGCAATTCATGTGTCGTATACTGTTTGTAATTATGTAATAAGTGGTATCCGGGTCAAATCAACCCTAAGAGAAGAAAGCAGATATATATAGTATGCGCTAGTAGTAATGTAATACATAGCAATGGCGAGGACTCTCAACAGAGTCACAAGGGTATAAACCATAGTACTATTCATTGAAATGCCAGGCCGCAACGGTTAATGATTTGACAGGTCATAGATACAAGAAATGACATAAGCAAACACACATGAGAATTGCATTTAGTAAAAGAAATAGAAACTTGATTGTAAGTACATGAGTCACCCCAAAATAGTAAGACAGTAAAAAGGGGAAAAGTATACTCACAGTTTGCGAAAGCGATCAAAATCCACTTAAGCGGTCGTGAGCTAAGTAATGAGAATTCCGAGGAATTCAACCTATAATGTGTAAGAATACTAATAAGGAAATGTCTAAGAGTCTAAAGGAACTAGAGTCTAAGGCATTAGGGTTTGCTAAGTCGATTTGGGGAATTAGAGTTTTTATGATTAGTCGAATTAATGTAAAAGTTGTATATTAAAAATAATATACCAAAGTTTGTAAATATGATTTAGGTAATATAATTATTACCAATTAAATATTTAGATCAAAATATATTGGCATAATTATGACAAAATAATTTAGTTAATTACTTTAACTAATTATTATTAATAATTGCAATAATTATAAATAAATAATTATGTGTTTCACAAAGATCAAATGGTAAATAAGATTTTCAAACATAAAACATTTCTATTTTATAAGAAAAGTATTCATAAAATAGATATTTAATAGTACAAATAAATAAATTATTAATTATGTCTAATTAATCATAAATAAGACTAATAATTCAAGACATGATCCAAAAATGCTATTTTTATAGAAAATAAATAATTCCTGACGTAAATACATGAACATAATTTTCCCATAATTTTTGTAAACTTATTTATATTTAAAACTGATTTAATGAGATTAAATCATGTTTAAATGATTAAAAATAGGAAAATTAATAAAAATAAATGTTTTCTAAACCAATAATTTTTATTTCAGTTCATGATGATTAGTAATGATTTCACAAAAAGTTTGAGATTAAAATCATTAAAAATGAATTTTTAATTAATTAATTATGATTAAAACAATTTAAATCAATAAAAATATGAAAATAATTTATTTTCCAGAAAATAAAAATATCATAATTTTCTATGAGGTGTCAAAAAGCTACTCCTAAGTTTTTATAATTTTTGAAGCAAAAATGAATTTATTATGAATATTTAAAGGTTTAAACATATTATATGACTTTTATTATAAATAAAACGAAATAAAAAAAATAATCAAAATGACAGCGTCCAGTGGGGATTGAACCTGTACCCTGTCCTTCATAATCACGCACAATAACCACTACACCATTATGTGTTACATTGTTTTTATGTGAAAGTTAATATATATATATATATATATATATATATATATATATATATATATATATATTTATAGCCAACTTCATCTTCTTCCCCAATCAACTACTCTAAAACCCTAACCCTATCCCACAATTCAATAACTCGATCTAGGCCATATAAGCGTCCCGTATTAGAGGGCTTTTGATCGGAATTAGACGAGGAACAAAACGGCACAATAAAAACACACTTACAATATCGATTCCGGCTCGAAAAGAAGAACAAAACAGGCCGATCGTTTTTTGTCGATAAGGGAGCTTCCAGGTCGTGTTTTGGTGGTTTTTTTTTTGTGGGTTTGAGAAGTATATATGTGCAGCAACAGTTTGGCATAAACAATTTATACTAATGCTCGCTAAAAACGACTTAACTGAGGCATAAATATTTCCGGCCGTTACATGATATAATCGATCTTAAAACTTCATCAAACCGAGCAGTTACGAGCACTAGTATGAGGGAAAACGATTAATTAACATGGAGAAACGTTACCCAATCATCTAATTGAGACAAAACGCGTTAAAACCCCATACTTAATCTCGCCGGAAAACAACTCCGGCAGCCGGAATAGTGGCCGGAAACGCGTGGAAGGAGAAAAAAAAATCAGATTTAAGCTTTTCATAATTGGCAGAAAGGGTCCCTAAAGTTTAACCTTGTTAATTTATTGTATAACTAAGTTAGTTTTCTTCTTTTATAAACTTAACCAAGTTAACTAGACTAACCTAGAATGGAAAAAAAAATTTAAACCTTTATCGAATACGTTTCAAGATACACATTTGTTTAAAACTTATACCTGATCCGTATTAAATATAAATGATAAATTTTTAGTTCGCTCAAAAAAATTAAAATTTGAAAATGACGAAACTTACCGGGACTATAATAGAAATATATGAAGGCTAATTTTGTCAATTAGATGAAAGTCGAGGGTGACGGATGTCACACTAAATCTCCATGACTTTCTCCTAGGTGAATGGTTTTGGATTTTTATATTAGACGTTGTTTATTTACATTCTGAACAGGTATATCTTCACCACTTGTATTTGAGTTGTTGAAATGTTTATTTATGTTTGAATTATCTATGTTTTAATAAACGTATTGGCAATTTCTTGCAATGTTAGCGGGTTGGTAATTGGTGGATGGTTGGTGTGTAACACCCCAACAAATGGCGGAATCATCGAGGAGTCACGTAGTGACTATTGGAAGCGATTTTCTATTTGGTTTAGTTTGTTTGTTTCAGCCATGCAACCGGAGGGTTGCTCGGTTTTCTAGTCACCGACTCTCAAAACGGAAAGGTAGATTTGTATAGAATATGAAAGATGTTAGAATATTTGGTTTTGTACCATCAAATGAGGAGATAACCTCCTTGTAAATAAATAAATTAAAATACATAAAATAAGAAAATAGCTAATCTTGGGGCACAAAACATGGAGCTAGTCTTGAAGCACAAATTAAGGAGGCACAAGTCTTAATGCATAGAATAAGGAGGAGAAATTATCTCCAATAGTCCCCCTCAAGTTGGAGCGTGAAGATCACGAATGCTCAACTTGCCAAGTAATGTTTCTTTCTTTTTGAACACTCCCCTTCAAGTTGGAGTGTTTACTTTTCTTGCGGATTCAAAGACTTTGAACCCGATTTTTTTTGCGGGTTCAAAGAACCCGACTTTCCCTTTTAGCGGCTTCAAAGGACCAGACTTTTTTTTTTCTTGCGGGTTCAATGGACCCGACTTTGCTTTTCTTGAGAGTTCGAAGGACCCGACTTTCTTTTTCTTGCAGGTTCAAAGGACCCGTCTTTTCTTTTGTTGCGAGTTTAATAAACCCGACTTGTCCTTTTCCTTTTTGAACTCCACGTGCTCATCAAGATAAAAAATCCCTTCTCTACTTTTGTTGTAACACCCCAACCGATGGCGGAAACATCGGGATGTCACGTATTGATGATTGTTCAGTAGCTCATGGTAAATAATAAATTTCAATAATTGATTTAATTACATTATATACAATTGCTCTACAAGAATTCGTACATCAAAATGAATAATACTAAGTACACATCTTCAAGCATTAACTCAAATCTTCAAGCAAGCTATAACCTGAAACATGTTAAGTTTGAAAATATTTTGTGTCAACAAAAGTTGGTGAGAATACATAGGTTTTCGAATATAATAGATAACAATAGTTTGTACAACAATTACAGTTGTTTAATGATAGAATATGAGTCCGACATGTAACAATGCGTCTTTTGTACAATCAAACCTTGTGTCGACTGAGATCTAACTCGTAAGTTAGTAAAAGTGTAACTGTTATCGATCATCCCTGAATTTATGCGGGGGGGGGGGGGGGGGGGATGGGTTTGTCAGACCTATAGCGCTATAATCTAAACAGGCGGCTTGATCAATGTTAATGATTGTACTGTGTCTTTTTGTTACAGTCAAATGATAGAATGAGTAAATGATAGTGTAATTGAATCACAAGTTTCAACAATGTAAGAATGAGTAAATGATAGTGTATAAAATGTTTAAACATGTTTCACCCAAAAATGTATAACAGAAAAGGCTATGTAAACTCACCTTAATGATAATGTTGAATCCCTTGATATAGAATAAATGTGGCACAACGATTCCAAGTATTACCCTAAGTTCAAAGCAATAAAATAAGTCTAAGTTTTCTAGTCTACCAGTAGTTCTAGGGTTCCTAATTTGGGGATTGATAATTGATTAATCATTGATTTAGATAAATTGTTAATAAATAAATAAATAAAGAGATTTAGGAAAATAAATAACATAAAAGAACTTTTTCTAAAATCTTGATTAAGATGGTTGTATTATAAGACTTTAAGCATGAAAATAATTTTTATAAAATTATTTTCTCAAAAATTGAATATTTAGTATATTTATTCCTATTTGTCAAAATATAGACTTAATATTTAAAAATATTAAAATTTATAAATTTCAAATCAAAAATTTATATTTCTGATCAAAATGATTAATAATAATTTATGTGAAATTTTGATGCAAAAATAATGAAAAATGAATTTATTATGATTTATTTATGATTAAAATAACAAATATCGATTAAAAATATTATATAAATGATTTTTCTGAAATAAAATTTATTTCAGAAATGTTTATTGATTTATAAACTTAGAATAATTTTTGTGGAATTTTATAAAGTCGTTTTGATATTTTTATAGAATATTAAAATTATTAAGGAATAAACTTGTAATATTTATAATATATAAAAAATAAATGATTTTTGAAAAACTAAAATTGTATGATAAACTTTATTATCAGAATATCATAAGATAATTTTTATAGAATTTATAAAGTAGATTTAGTATTTTAAAACCATTTTTAAAGTTAATAATAAAAATATAAAAGAAAAAAGGTTTTAAAAAAAATAGTTGTTGTTGGTGGGGATCGAACCCAGGTCTGGGCCGGTCCAAGCTTTATCACAAGTGTGGCTCACTAACTGAGCCACACCCAGAGAACGAATAAACCTGGTTTGGAATTGTTTATATAGTTTATCTGTTTCATGATTATAATTGATTTTAGAAAAAAATGCCAAAAATTCGGCCACTGCTGGGCTCGAACACGTGACCAGAAGTGTGTAAGGCCACGCCCAGACCAACTGGTCTGGGTGTGTGTTTGTTAATTGAATCAGATTCGATAATTATTTATAATTAAACCTGAAACAACAAAAATCCCCAAATTATAATCTTTATAAACCCTAAACCCGAATCCATCTAATTGATCAATAATCCGATACAGATAAGAAACAAAACGATAGGGCTTTTAATCTATATGAAATTCCGAACTAAACCATTCAATTTAATCAAACTTACAGATTCAAATCGATGTGAAATAGATAGAACAAGGCTTGCGACAACAATCACTTCAAATCGGCATTTTGAGGTATTGATCATAGAAATTTATAATGTGGTTATGCTAATCGCCCCTTTTAGACTATGTATGCGAGTTTAATTTATAGTATAACATCTGTAATGGCGAATTAGGAAGGTTGGCCCATTCAAAGTAAATCATGCGATTAGATCTATAATTGGTATGTGTTAATGCGTTTTTGGCGTGGAGAAAACGCGTGTGATCTATCCATTAACGAATTACCATAACAAGATTCGTAATGGCGCGTGATTTCAGCAGAATTGAAGACGGATTGGCCGTGATTGACTTTGTTGGTTGACCATGGTAATCAAGAAAGTGTTATATTAAAAACGTGTGGGATATTATCACTAAAAGACTTGCAGAGCAGTTGGTAAGGCATGTGGGGTTTTAGGTGAAAGGATCCAGGTTCGAGTTTGGTCCCCATAATTTTTTTTTTTTAAACAGCAAGGTGTAGAAGGGGGGTTTGGGCCTACAGGTGGGCTGTTTGGGCTTGGGTTAGTTTGTTGTGATTGTGGGCTCCGAGAATTATAAGTAGGAATAAGGCTTGGTTTGGTTAAGAGAATTTTGACAAAACGCTACTAAATAAAAAAATCTGATTATTATTATTATTATTATACACATTTATATATATATATATATATATATATATATATATATATATATATAAGTTGTGAGTAAGGAAATTAAAGACTTAGCCACATTTGTATAAAATTGAAGATGTATAAAATAAGGGTTTTTTTTATGTATTAAAATTTGGGGAAAATTTTGCGATGTTACAGTCTCCCCTACTTTTGGAAACTTCGTCCCGAAGTTTATTGAAAACACAGGGTTGAAGGTGATTGGGTAGAAATGAAAATAATTGTGATTTGGAAAATTTGGGTTATAGCATGACATGAATAGAATAAACTGTCTCGAATAGTTTGGATAAGAGGCGTGTTATGTGTGAGTTGATTGACTAAATGAACTACCAGATAACTAGAGTTTACATTTGGTTATCTCCCGAAACCTTGATAGAATTTCACACTACCTTAACGTACTTGTAAATTCATGATTACGTTCCGGACCGCAATCACCAATTTACCTTACATTAGGGTTTTGTGTCCTTCTATTACTCTAACACACATGTAAGTAATGCAGAAATAATCATGTGGTTGAACCTTTGTATTTAATGAGTCCAACTGTTGAGCAGGGAAAAGACTCCTACCAGTTAGTGAGTAGGAACCTCTACCGATTGTTGAGTAAGTTCGATAGCCTCCGCCAATCGTGGAGCAGGTTGTAGGGCCTCTCCCGACTGTTGAAAAGGCATGATGACCTCTACCAATCGTTGAGTAGGTTATTTGGTACTCAACTAACTGTTGAGCAAGTACTTTATCCTCTATTATGTGTAGCAATTATTATACACATAAATTGCAAATTGATAATATGTTTATGTAAGCAAGTTTATAAGTATAATGAGTATAGTATATGAGCTGTAGTTGTGTAGATTTAGATATTGATATAGCAATTAGTTCACATTCAAACAAGCATGCATCCAAGTGTTATGATTATACCATATAAACAACTCTCAGACAAAAATTTCAATACTAGAATTTATTACTTGAATCAAATAGCGTCAATACATAGAATAAAAAGCAAACAACATTCGAATGGTGGGACTTGCTGTTAAGTAGCTGGAGGGTCTTGATCTCGGTTTAGTTTAGGGCATCGGTTACGGAAGTGATTGGGGTCTCACCACATTCATAGCACTGACCATAGTTGTATCTACCAGGATGATTAGGATTAGCAGCCTGAGCAGGGTTGGTTGGTTGGTATCAGGGTTTGGGGTCTCACGACATGTGTTGACCAGGTGGCCATACTTACCACAATTGGTGCACAAGCGACACGCTGAAGCAGTGGGATGATGTCGTTTGCATGTATTACACAATGGAAAGTTTCCTGTATAAGGTTTCTTGTTAGAAGCTTGTGTAGTGAGGTTTACATCAGGATCTCTGGTCTTACGCTTCTGGTTCTCAGTAGTTACCGCGGCTACAATACTTGCTTTCTCGCTTTTCCGAACTAAAGTCCCGTTCTTTACGTGATTGTCAGTTAAGGTAGCTGCTAGATGTAACATCGCAAAATTTTCCCCAAAATTTTAATACATAAAAAGCCCTTATATATATATATATATATTTTTTTATTACACCTTTATCATTAATATTATACAAATGTGCCTAAGTCTTTATTTATCCTAACTCACAACTTATATGCATACATAAATGTATATAAATAATAATAATAATATGATACTAAATTCTTTTTTTTTTCACATACAAGATTTTTTTTTTTTTAAATAAAGCCTTGAGTCAAATAGTCAAAGTCCTAGTCAAAGTCTTAGTCAAACAGTCAAAGTCTTAGTCAAATAGTCAATTCATCATAAAACCTTACTTTATGGTGTTGACCAATTTTAATGGCTAATTGAATCCAAAACTAGTATAAAAACCCACCTATGACCCATTATACTTTGCACCTCTAATTGTTTCAATCCGATTAAACTTTCCCTCATACCTTTCTTCTATAGTCTATTACTTCTACACTTGAAGCTTTGATTATAAGCTCTTGTAATTGGCAACTTTGGGGCTACACATATTCTATTTCTCGAGACTTAATACTTTGCTAAGGTGAGTTTTACATAGCCCCTTTTCTATTTATCACCATTTTTGGGGTGAAACATGTTACAACATCATTTATGCAATTCAATCATCAATGTGTCTGTGTGTGTTTCTATGTTGCATTATGTCTTGAACATGACTAGGGTAAGCACAATTCTAGCATAAACATTCATCAGCCAAACGGTATACATTGATAGATCTATTGGACTGACAATCCCACCCGGATACGTGCCTCCTACAAAGGTTACGTGGGTGTTTGTTACTGCAATATAAACGAGTGAACCATGAGCGTATGGGATGTACCACAATACAACAGTCACAAGGTTGATTATGCACTCGATTTACTTCTAGTATGTTTTCGCATATGAACTAGATTGCCATGACACATGAATTGCACAACAATTTTATTCGATTATCAAAACCTATGTAATTCTCACCAACTTTTGTTGACCCAAAACATTTTCAACTTAACATGTTTCAGGTTCTACTTGCTTGAAGATTTGAATTGATGCTTGAAGATGTTTGCATAGTTTTATTCAATTTGATGTACAAATTCTTAGAACAATTGTATGTAACTTATTTAAATCATTTAATGAAACTTATTAATTACCATGAGCTACTGAACAATCATCAATACGTGACATCCCGATGTTTCCGCCATCGGTTGGGGTGTTACAGATTGGTATCAGAGCCATGGTTATAGGGAATTAGGTTACTAGAAAAATAATCTAGTCTATAACCATAGGATTATAACCAGTATTTGCTTCTTTTACTTGCCATTCTCTATCTCCCTCCTACTTCTTATCCCTACTTTCATCCTTACAAGAAGGTTGCTCTCCACCATTGGATCTACTCTTAGACTAATAGGACAAAATCCTCAGGTTTAGCCTGAACCACCTTGAGATCTCGTCGAAGTTCTAGATTTTAATAACGAACACGTGCAATCTGGAAGGGTGAACGCCTGTATTCTGAGTCTTCTGTCTAGGCTGGCATTGCGCATATATCCCAATCAGACGAGGGACCCGGATGCCTACCTGGGAATTCTCGGGATGAGTGTTCACTTATAGGCTAAAGCATGTCTTCATATGTTATTAGAATTTAGAATCTTTGATAAGTCAACGTTTTCGTTTATTCGTTTTAATTAAATGAATAAATGATTACATTCCTTATATTACCTCATTGTCCTTCATTCAACCCATATCTTATTGAACATTCATTACCCAAATCACTTCCGTAACTGATGCCCTAAACTAAACAGAGATCAAGATCCTCCAGCTACCTAACCGCAAGTCTCACCATTTGACTATTGGTTGCTTTTATTCTATGTATTGACGCTATTTGATTCAAGTAATAAAATATTTGTCTGAGAGTTGTTACATGGTGCATGATTGTTTGAATGTGAACTAATTATATAAATCTATACAACTACAACTCATATACTGTGCTTGTTATACTTGCTTGCATAAACATGTTATCAATTTGCATCCTATGTGTATAATACATGCTGCACTTAATAGAGGTCATCATGCCTTTTCAACAGTCGGGAGAGGCCCTACAACCTGCTCCACGACTGGTGGAGGCTATCGAACCTACTCAACGATTGGTAGAGGTCATTATGCCTTTTCAACAGTCGGGAGAGGCCCTACAACCTACTCCACGACTGGTAGAGGCTATCGGACCTGCTCAACAATCGGTGGAGATATAGAAGGACGCAAAACTTTAATGTAAGGTAAATTGGTGATTGCGGTCCGGAACGTAATCATGAATTTACAGGTACGTTAAGGTAGTGTGAAATTCTATCAAGGTTTTCAGTAAATAACCAATTATAAACTCTAGTTACCTGGTAGTTCATTTAGTCTTTCTATAGTCAATCAACTCATGCATTTCTTTTAGGAGTCCTAAAACTCAAGATTCTTATTCTCCTTGCTATTTCAGATGAACCTAATCCAACCCTTAAAACTCATACATATCAAAACTCTTACCCAAATTATTCGAAACAGTTTATTCTGTTACCTATAAATTTATGTCATGCCTTAACTCGAAACTTCCCAAACCACCCTTGTCCTAATTTCTACCCAATCACATTCAACCCTGTGTTTTCAATAAACTTCGGGACGAAGTTTCCAAAAGTAGGGGAGACTGTAACATCGCAAAATTTTCCCCAAAATTTTAATACATAAAAAGCCCTTATATATATATATTTTTTATTACACCTTTATCATTAATATTATACAAATGTGCCTAAGTCTTTATTTATCCTAACTCACAACTTATATGCATACATAAATGTATATAAATAATAATAATAATATGATACTAAATTCTTTTTTTTTTTTCACATACAAGATTTTTTTTTTTTTTAAATAAAGCCTTGAGTCAAATAGTCAAAGTCCTAGTCAAAGTCTTAGTCAAACAGTCAAAGTCTTAGTCAAATAGTCAATTCATCATAAAACCTTACTTTATGGTGTTGACCAATTTTAATGGCTAATTGAATCCAAAACTAGTATAAAAACCCACCTATGACCCATTATACTTTGCACCTCTAATTGTTTCAATCCGATTAAACTTTCCCTCATACCTTTCTTCTATAGTCTATTACTTCTACACTTGAAGCTTTGATTATAAGCTCTTGTAATTGGCAACTTTGGGGCTACACATATTCTATTTCTCGAGACTTAATACTTTGCTAAGGTGAGTTTTACATAGCCCCTTTTCTATTTATCACCATTTTTGGGGTGAAACATGTTACAACATCATTTATGCAATTCAATCATCAATGTGTCTATGTGTGTTTCTATGTTGCATTATGTCTTGAACATGACTAGGGTAAGCACAATTCTAGCATAAACATTCATCAGCCAAACGGTATACATTGATAGATCTATTGGACTGACAATCCCACCCGGATACGTGCCTCCTACAAAGGTTACGTGGGTGTTTGTTACTGCAATATAAACGAGTGAACCATGAGCGTATGGGATGTACCACAATACAACAGTCACAAGGTTGATTATGCACTCGATTTACTTCTAGTATGTTTTCGCATATGAACTAGATTGCCATGACACATGAATTGCACAACAATTTTATTCGATTATCAAAACCTATGTAATTCTCACCAACTTTTGTTGACCCAAAACATTTTCAACTTAACATGTTTCAGGTTCTACTTGCTTGAAGATTTGAATTGATGCTTGAAGATGTTTGCATAGTTTTATTCAATTTGATGTACAAATTCTTAGAACAATTGTATGTAACTTATTTAAATCATTTATTGAAACTTATTAATTACCATGAGCTACTGAACAATCATCAATACGTGACATCCCGATGTTTCCGCCTTCGGTTGGGGTGTTACACTAGACGCTTGGCCTCTTCGAGGGTAGCAGGGTTCCTTCCCCACACCGTGTCCTGAATCTGCATGGGTAAACCACCGATATATTTCTCAATGGCTACAGGTAGGGGAGTGACCTTATGGGGCAACAACAGACTGAGCTCATGGAAGCGGGTATTATAAGCAAGGTTTTCCCCACTATCCTGAGCAAGGGTGTGGAACTCGTCCTCTAATTTCTTGACCTCGTTACGTGGGCAAAACTCGGCTTTCATTATCTCCTTGACTTGATCCCAGGTCGTAGCAAGTGCAACTTCAGCTCCACGGGTGCGCTTTTCCTCATTCCACCATGTGAGTGCTCGTTTGTGAAGAACACTCATAGCATAACGGACCTTAAAGTTATCGGGACACTCACTATTAATGAAGGTATTCTCAATGCCCTCGAACCATTGTAGGAGACCAGTAGCTCCTTCATCTCCACTGAACTTAGGAGGATTACAGGTATTAAAGTGTTTGAGAGTGCAGGCTGGGAGACCATTCCCGTTTCCATTCCCGTTCCCATTGTGGTTTCCATTGCCGTTTCCGTTTCCATTGTCGTTCCCATTCATTTGGATGACTTGAGCCAGTAAGTTAGGAACCAGAGTTGCGATCTGTTGCGCCATTTGTTGGGAAATGATCGCAGCCAGTTGGGCATCACTTCCATTGTTGTGGTTAGTGTCGTGGTTATGGTTGTGGTTGCTGCTCCCTTCCTCATGATTTCCACCACTGTTATTGCGAGTGTTGCGACGTGGAGGCATGATCTGTAAGAGACACAATGAAGGTTCAATGAGGCATGAAATGAATGAGGTAATATAAAGGAATGTAATCATTTATCCATTAATTATAACGAATAAACGAAAACGTTGACTTATCAAAGATTTTAGATTCTAATAACATAGTGAAGACATGCTTTAGCCTATAAGTGAACACTCATCCCGAGAATTCCCAGGTAGGCATCCGGGTCCCTCGTCTGATTGGGATATATGCGTAATGCCAGCCTAGACAGAAGACTCAGAATACAGGCGTTCACCCTTTCAGATTGCACATGTTCGTTATTAAAATCTAGAACTTCGACGAGATCTCAAGGTGGTTCAGGCTAAACCTGAGGATTTTGTCCTATTAGTCTAAGAGTAGATCCAGTGATGGAGAAGCAATCTTCTTGTAGGGACTATGATAGGGATAAGAAGTGGGAGGAAGATAGAGATTAGAAACAAGTAGGGTTGCAAGTAAAAGGAGCAAGTACTGATTATAATCCTATGGTTATAGACTAGATTATTTTTCTAATAACCTAATTCCCACTAACCATGGCTCTGATACCAATCTGTAACACCCCAACCGATGGCGGAAACATAGGGATGTCACGTATTGATGATTGTTCAGTAGCTCATGGTAAATAATAAATTTCAATAATTGATTTAATTACGTTATATACAATTGCTCTACAAGAATTCGTACATCAAAATGAATAATACTAAGTACACATCTTCAAGCATTAACTCAAATCTTCAAGCAAGCTATAACCTGAAACATGTTAAGTTTGAAAATATTTTGGGTCAACAAAAGTTGGTGAGAATACATAGGTTTTCGAATATAATAGATAACAATAGTTTGTACAACAATTAAGTTGTTTAATGATAGAGTATGAGTCCGACATGTAACAATGCGTCTTTTGTACAATCAAACCTTGTGTCGACTGAGACCTAACTCGCAAGTTAGTAAAAGTGTAACTGTTATCGATCATCCCTGATTTATGCGGGAGGATGGGTTTGTCAGACCTATAGCGCTATAATCTAAACAGGCGGCTTGATCAATGTTAATGATTGTACTGTGTCTTTTTGTTACAGTCAAATGATAGAATGAGTAAATGATAGTGTAATTGAATCACATGTTTCAACAATGTAAGAATGAGTAAATGATAAATGTAAAACAGAAAAAGGGGCTATGTAAACTCACCTTAATGATAGTGTTGAATCCCTTGATATAGAATGAATATGGCACAACGATTCCAAGTATTACCCTAAGTTCAAAGCAATAAAATAAGTCTAAGTTTTCTAGTCTACCAGTAGTTCTAGGGTTCCTAATTTGGGGATTGATAATTGATTAATCATTGATTTAGATAAATTGTTAATAAATAAATAAATAAAGAGATTTAGGAAAATAAATAACATAAAAGAACTTTTTCTAAAATCTTGATTAAGATGGTTGTATTATAAGACTTTAAGCATGAAAATAATTTTTATAAAATTATTTTCTCAAAAATTGAATATTTAGTATATTTATTCCTATTTGTCAATATATAGACTTAATATTTAAAAATATTAAAATTTATAAATTTCAAATCAAAAATTTATATTTCTGATCTAAATGATTAATAATAATTTATGTGAAATTTTGATGCAAAAATAATGAAAAATGAATTTATTATGATTTATTTATGATTAAAATAACAAAAATCGATTAAAAATACTAAATAAATGATTTTTCTAAAATAAAATTTATTTCAGAAATTTTTAGTGATTTATAAACTTAAAATAATTTTTGTGGAATTTTATAAAGTCGTTTTGATATTTTTAGAGAATATTAAAATTATTAAGGAATAAACTTGTAATATTTATAATATATAATAAATAAATGGTTTTTGAAAAACTAAAAATTGTATGATAAACTTTATTATCAGAATATCATAAGATAATTTTTATAGAATTTATAAAGTAGATTTAGTATTTTAAAACCATTTTTAAAGTTAATAATAAAAATATAAAAGAAAAAAGGTTTTAAAATAAATAGTTGTTGTTGGTGGGGATCGAACCCAGGTCTGGGCCGGTCCAAGCTTTATCACAAGTGTGGCTCACCAACTGAGCCACACCCTGAGAACGAATAAACCTGGTTTGCAATTGTTTATATAGTTTATCTGTTTCATGATTATAATTGATTTTAGAAAAAAAATGCCAAAAATTCGGCCACTGCTGGGCTCGAACACGTGACCAGAAGTGTGTAAGGCCACGCCCAGACCAACTGGTCTGGGTGTGTGTTTGTTAATTGAATCAGATTCGATATTTATTTATAATTAAACCTGAAACAACAAAAATCCCCAAATTATAATCTTTATAAACCCTAATCGCGAATCCATCTAATTGATCAATAATCCGATACAGATAAGAAACAAAACGGTAGGGCTTTTAACCTATATGAAATTCCGAACAAAACCATTCAATTTAATCAAACTTACAGATTCAAATCGATGTGAAATAGATAGAACAAGGCTTTCGACAACAATCACTTCAAATCGGCATTTTGAGGTTTTGATCATGGAAATTTATAATGGGGTTATGCTAATCGCCCTTTTTAAACTATGTATGCGAGTTTAATTTATAGTATAACATCTGTAATGGCGAATTAGGAAGGTTGACCCATTCAAAGTAAATCACGCGATTAGATCTATAATTGGTATGTGTTAATGCGTTTTTGGCGTGGAGAAAACACGTGTGATCTGTCCATTAACGAATTACCATAACAAGATTCGTAATGGCGCGTGATTTCAGCAGAATTGAAGACGAATTGGCCGTGATTGTCTTTGTTTGTTGACCATGGTAATCAAGAAAGTGTTATATTAAAAACGTGTGGGATATTATCACTAAAAGACTTGCAAAGCAGTTGGTAAGGCATGTGGGGTTTTAGGTGAAAGGATCCAGGTTCGAGTCTGGTCCCCATAAATTTTTTTTTTAAACAGCAAGGTGTAGAAGGGGGGTTTGGGCCTACATGTGGGCTGTTTGGGCTGGGGTTAGTTTGTTGTGATTGTGGGCTCCGAGAATTATAAGTAGGAATAAGGCTTGGTTTGGTTAAGAGAATTTTGACAAAACACTACTAAATAAAAAAAATCTGATTATTATTATTATTATTATTATTATTATTATTATTATTATTATTACTACTATACACATATATATATATATATATATAAGTTGTGAGTAAGGAAAATAAAGACTTAGCCACATTTGTATAAAATTGAAGATGTATAAAATAAGGGTTTTTTTATGTATTAAAATTTGGGGAAAATTTTGCGACGTTACATTTGTACTCCTTCCTTTCTCTTTTTTTTATTGGACAGTTACTTCCCTTCTCTGCCTCCTTTCTTTTAATCCACAGAAGACACCAGGATTAACCGAGCAACAAGAAAAAAAATTTCTTGCTTTTGTTCAACTTCAACAAACAACACAGGAAAACTGAGCAACCATGCAGATCGACCGCGATGATGGCTTTTGCAGATCAACAATTCGCGGATATGCTTATGATATTCTCTCTCGTGCGGGTCTACTTGACTCAAAACCCGTTTCCACTCCTTTAACATCCAAGGATGTATTCACCACCAAAGGGCAACCGTTTCATGATCCTACCCACTACCGATCTCTTGTATGGGCTCTCCAATTCTCACCATCACCCGTCCAGACATCTCCTATGCCGTAAATCAAGCTAGTCAATTTCTTCAATAACCCACCACCACACACTTTCAATTACTGAAAAGGATTCTTTGATATGTCAAAGGCACTTTATCTCATGGCTTAACCTTTGATCGACCACCTAACGTTTTTTTGCTAGGTTTTTCTGATGCAGATTGGGCTCGCTGTCTTGACATTAGAAGATCCATCTATGGCTATTGTATCTACTTGGGAGGCAACTTAATCTCTTGGAGCGCCAAGAAACAACCTACTGTCTTTCGCTCTAGCTGTGAATCAGAATATAGGGCCATGGCAAACACTACTGCATAAATAATTTGGATAACACACCTCCTACGTGAACTTCAAGCTTTACCTTCAACTCGTCCAACGTTATTATGCGACAACAAGAGTGCTTTGTTCCTAAGTTAAAATCTAATCTCCCACAAACGAGCAAAATACATTGATATAGATTACCACTTTGTTCGGGAATTGTTTACATCCGGTATACTCAACACCAAATTTATCTCCACCGATCAACAAGTTGCGGAATATTTTCACCAAAAGTCTACCTCAACGCTATTCGACAAGTTTCGTTCAATGCTACGTATCGGACCATCTCCATCCTTGCATTGACGAGGGGTATTATTCAACAAGTCACAAAGACTTTGCCTTAATTTTCTCTAGTCAAACAAATCAAGGAGGCACAAGTCTTAGGGCATAGAATAAGGAGGAGAAATTATCTCTAATAATGACGATTGTTCAAAAGCTTATGGTACTAAAATGTAAATATTTTATTAAATAATTCAAATTGTCTTATATAGGTGAAATGAGAAAAATACAAAACTCTGAACAAAACATGAAATTGAAATAAATTATTAAAAGCAAACACTAGAATCCAATGATCTTTTAATTACTATAGTTAGTTTTGAGTAATTTTAATATTTAGAGAAAATTTTATAGACTCAATAATCTTTTAATTACTTCAAATTACGTAGACATGAAAAATAATTAAAAGCACAAATAATGGAACGACTTGAATGTGAATGAAACGATTTTATGTAATTAATATGAAATAAGAGTGAAAATAAATTAAAAAAGTAAATAATATAAAAAATTATAAGTCATTTTTATACTGGGATATAAGAAATAATTTCAAAATATATAGAACTCATAATTTTGGTATCTTTTATATTTTAAATTGATTTATTAATATTAAAATACAATAATTAAGATTTAAATACAAATCAAATATAAAACTATTATTTTCGTTTTATAACAATAGTTTTTATGTGGTATAAGTGAAAAATAATTTTTAAAAATTATTTTACATATTATTTTCATTTAAAGCAGTGTGTTTTAAGTGTTTACTAATGTGTTTTATCTATGTTTTAAATTTAATGACTATAAGACATTGAATTGTGTTTTAAATTATTGTGTTTACTGTTTTTCAAGCCAAAACAACCCAAAACATCATTTCTAAATCCAAAACAGGAAGGCTATATGTCAATTCTTAATCCTTCTCACACAAACCAATTTTCTTACATGAGCCTATACCTATATATATATATATATATATACTATGCATACGTGTATATATTTTCTTGGATGCACATATGAGATACATATCACATTTGATCCTGTAGTTGCAGAAATATTGTGATTTGAAATCTGGCAAGAAAATATTAGAAAGAGTGTGAATAGAGGAGAGAAAATCAAAGAAATAAAAAAGAAAAGACCACAGATAAATTAAACAATGTTAAATTTTACACAACTGCATTGTAGCTTCATGTTTATGTTGGTTTCAGGCCCCTTTACTCCACACATAAAACACTCGCTCACGTATGTATAGAATAAGAAGGAAGCTTGAAAGTAGTAAAGAAATGGAAAAGTTGTTGTGTATTTGATTAAACAAAAAGAAGGTAATGAAAAGCTGCACTCTTTCATTGAATAAACAAATAGCTATAAATAACCTACAATTAAAGAAAACGAACGGATAGTTTCAACCTACTACCATATAATATGGAGTCAAAACAAAAGAACAATTCAACCTAACTTACTTATTCATCCTAAATAACCGCTAAAGGTGACCCACTCTTCAAACCATATTGCAACGTAAACATGCTAAAGATTTGGTCAACTTTGAACACATTCTCTTATTCTCATGCAGTAGTATGAAACTAAATAACTCAAACTGACCCGTCAAGATTAAACCCGAAGTACTAAATAATAAAAAACAAACCAAGTCAAGATTAATTTCCAACATTTTATTACACCAACAAAGATATGAATCTTTAATATTAAACACAAATGATCGAAAGTATACAGAAGATGTAGAAACAATATATAGTGACAACTCCAGTATGCAGTCACTACTGGTTGCTCAATGTTTTTGCGACGACACCTGTGGCTTCATGCCATCACTGATTGTTGGTCTCTTGGCATCGGTGACTGGTGGTAGTAGCTTGACATTAGTGACTGGTGGCTTCTCGAGTTCTAAATTTACACCTGACATTAGTGACTGGTGGCTTCTCGAGTTCTAAATTTACACCTGATTTCTGAGCTGCACGACGTCGAGCCAAGACATATAAAAAGTAATAGACGAGACCGAGAAGCACGCTCAAAAGACCCATGATAGCGGCTGCAGAGAAGACCCCAGGCCTTATAATGTAACAATAATACCCATTATATATGTCTCCCTTTGCATTTTGATTACTTAACATTACACCCGCAATAAATAGAAAAACAGCTATGGAAGACGTAATCCTGTATAAACACAGATAATGTTTGTTAAATTTATTATATATTATAGTTTTTATTAATTATTTATCTCTAGGTTTGCTTGTTAGTCATCAATCATATTTATAAAAATAAAATATATTATAGCTATTGATGTTTTATCATTATGTTGGTGTCTTGTAATTCACTTCCACCATTATTTAATAAAAATAAAAACTAAATAAATAAAAGAGTGAATTACTATTTGCGTCCCTGTGTTATAGTGGTTTTAACTACTTGAATCCAAAGTCTAAAACTTTAACTACTTGACAAAAAACCCCTCAAGAATTGAAGTGTAGCTTTTATTCTCATAGTTTCGGAAGCTATGGATGTATTCATGTGTGTACAAACGAGGATGAAAAAACCCACTTCATATAATTATGATAGGGTACAGATCCATGAATTCTTTCGACAAAATGGATAAAAAATCATATATATATTGTTGCAGTACATAATCTTCATAAATAATTATGTGGTGCAAAACTGATATGGATCTTGATTTGTACTTGACGAACATGATCTTTATATGTTGTTTAGATTCTTTTATTTTATGGAAGAAGACTTTGAATATATTCATCATCTTTATCATACTCAGTTAATTCCACCTATAGCAAAGCTAAGGTAGGGGTCTGAGGAGGGTAAGATGTAGACAGCCTTACCTCTATCCCTATGAATAGAGAGGCTGCTTCTAGTGAGACCCCCGGCTCGATGTGGTTTGGTATCAAGTCTTGGACATAAGGCACAGAACACTTAGCAATCGGGACAAACCCGATCGATGCATGTACCCCTTTGTCTTTTGGCTATACACGCCACCACATGATGCATGATTAACCGTCCGTCGTTTTTAACGTTATTTTCACGAAATTAGTAAAATAACGTTAAAACTAGTGCAACTTTACTTTGAATATATTATCGAGTGAAATTAGGAGATGCGGTGTGATCTCAAATAATCAAAAGTACGTAGTTTTGATGTAAAACGACGTAGTTTTGAGGAGTTTCACAGGTAAGCTTAGGTGTGTGACAACACCATATTCACTTTTCCCATATATATATATATAGGGCAAGGATTAAATAAAAACCCTCCTATTTTGAAGAAACTTGGTAAACTTAATCTAAACCATTGATCTAAAGTGATCAATGGCTTAGATTGATTCTACATTATTTTAATAAAATAATTAAGGTAGATGACAAAAAAGGGCACAATGGTCAAATGCCATTTTCTGAAAAGCAGATATGACAGTGTGGACCCCACACATGTCACATCATCTCTCTCTTACTTTTTCCACATTCTTATATAAGCTGTCAGACGCCCGTGTTACATATGTAACATATGCAGTGTTACGTACGTTAAAATTGCACAGATTGTATATGATCAATTAAAAATTTTATAGATCAAAAAACATTCAAATGTACACAAAAATTGTTTCTTACAAAGTGCTAAAACAAACAAAACGGTCATTACAAATCGACAAAATGCTAAAAAAAACTATCATAAATAAAAAAAATTGTCTACACTTCATTCTTGATAATCATCTTCATCTTTAATGCAAAAAAATATGCTCACCTGCAAAAATAAAACAAAATTCATCAATTTACATGAAAAAAATCAAAACTTTGTATATAGTAAAAAAACAGAAACTAATGTATACCAACTTAGTGGTGCTGTTACATACGAAACATACGCAAACATAGATTTCATCCCATGATCAATGACATTCCATTCAAGAATTTTTTTCCAAATTCTTCCTCTATAATATGCAATATTACATTCCTGATAAGGTGCAAAAAACACGAGTGTTACATGTGTAACAGGCTTTTTTTCTGGAAACACAGACAAACTTTTGTAGTCTGCACCCAGCATACATTTTTTACTGAATTACAAGCAACCTTTGACTGCAAAACAGATACGCTACACACGTAACATCCTACCTTAACACAGAAAAAAACACCCTAAGTAAATTCACAAAGATGATACGACCATATAGACGAGAAAAACACCCTAACTAAACACAGAGAAAACACAAATAACAAACATTCTGAAAAGTCATTCTTAAAACAAATAACAACACATTTTCTGTCTTTAGTTATAGATAAGACTATATGAGAAAACACAAAAACAGACATTTTCTGTAAAAAAGACATAGGTAACATTAAAAAAAACTCATACATGAGAAAACAAAAAAAACTAGACAGACATGGTGCAAAAAACACACGAGTGTTACATGTGTAACAGGAAAACACAGCAAAAACTTTTGTAGTCTGCAGTAAACATAGAACAAAATTTGATATGCTAGAAAATATAGAACAGAATTTAACTGCAAAAAACAAATATGCTACACACGTAACAGCCTAACTAAACACAAAGATTATACGAAAATATAGACGATAAAAACACCCTAACTAAACACAAAGATACTACGAACATAAAACACAAAACGAAAAATCATTTTCGATGTTTAACATAATAAACACCCCTAAGTAAAATCACAGAGATGATACGAACATATAGACGAGAAAAACACCCTAACTAAACACAGAGAAAACACAAATAACAAACATTCTGAAAAGCCATTCTTAAAACAAATAACAACACATTTTCTGTCTTTAGTTATAGATAAGACTATATGAGAAAACACAAAAACAGACATTTCTGTAAAAAAGACATAGGTAACATTAAAAAAAACTCATACATGAGAAAACAAAAAAAACTAGACAGACATGGTGCAAAAAACACACGAGTGTTACATGTGTAACAGGAAAACACAGCAAAAACTTTTGTAGTCTGCAGTAAACATAGAACAAAATTTGATATGCTAGAAAATATAGAACAGAATTTGACTGCAAAAAACAAATATGCTACACACGTAACAGCCTAACTAAACACAAAGATTATACGAAAATATAGACGATAAAAACACCCTAACTAAACACAAAGATACTACGAACATAAAACACAAAACGAAAAATCATTTTCGATGTTTAACATAATAAACACCCCTAAGTAAAATCACAGAGATGATACGAACATATAGACGAGAAAAACACCCTAACTAAACACAGAGAAAACACAAAATAACAACATTCCGAAAAGTCATTCTGAAAACAAATAACAATACATTTTCTATCTTTAGTTATAGATAAGACTATATGAGAAAACACAAAAACAGACATTTTCTGTAAAAAAGACATAGGTAACCAAAAAAAAAAACTCATACATGAGAAAACAAAAAAAAAAGACAGACATGGTGCAAAAACACACGAGTGTTACATGTGTAACAAGAAAAACACAGACAAAACTTTTGTAGTCTGCAGTAAACATAGAACATAATTAATATGCTAGAAAACAAAGAACAGAATTTGACTGCAAAAAACAGATATGCTACACACGTAACAGCCTAACTAAACACAATGATTATACGAAAATATAGACGATAAAAACACCCTAACTAAACACAAAGATACTACGAACATAAAACACAAAATCGTTATATTATAAGACCTTAAGAAATTTCTTCGTTTATACCAACTTAGTTCTGCTGTTACATATGAAACAACACCAGTTTGAGTTCACAAATTATATAAACATATTATAACAAAAACATATGGTTTTTTTTCAAAAAAAATCAAACTCTAATGTAAGTAGCCTATAAAAATCCTAAAAAAAAAAATACTCAAATGAGAATCAATTGAGAAGACGAGGTTCATGATAACCATGATTTTAGATACCAATTATGATTTACACACTAAACTAAAAAATAAAAATACAATTAACTAGAAACTCATTATTATTATTATTATTATTATTATTATTATTATTATTTTGAAAATTCAATTTTATTCACAAATATAATAATCAATATTATTAATCAATATTATTCACCATCAGTTAGCACAAAACAATAAAACTAGACATACCTTTGCTGCTTTCTCTTGTGTCGGTACCATGAACAAAAGGTACACCATTACCATCAGTTTCCTTTTTTTAATAGCATCAACAGCAGCAGATCCTATCCAAGCAATTTGCTCCATGGTAGCATGTCCCCTTGTTTCCAATACATGCCTACCACTCGTATAAAACACATCCCCTGCATCATCACACAAAAAAAGGTGAGCAATTGATTCTATACAATATATAATAATAGATCAAAACATCCAACAATTCAAAATCCACTAACAAAATAAAGATCAAAACATAAAACAAAACTTCGCCTGATTTTTCACCACCGCCGCCGTCGTTGTTTCACCGACTGTCACCGTCGTTTTCGCTTTTCCCACATTTTTTCTCTCTCCTGTTCACCGCCGCTGTCGTTTTTACCACATCCTTTGTTTACTCCGACTTTGTTGGTTGGTAAGTGGGTTAATAATAACTGAATATATGTATAAACAAATGAAGTGATGGGAGTGAAATTAGGGCAGGGGATTAATGTGAATGGTGGAGTGATCTAGAATGAGATTATTATTATTATTATTATTAAGTCAAAATTAAGGAGATCGAGTCAATGAAAGGTTACCGAATGATGAAGATGATGAGAGAAAAGGATCTGATTGATTGTTGATGAAGAGGAGGAGGCGATGATTGATGATGGGATGAAGAATTTGGGGGTTGCTCCGCCGTCGACGAAGGCGGCAGCGGCGGTGGTTCTGTGGCAGAGGATGATGCCAAGGTTAATCAGATCCATATAGAGAGAGGGAATAGAGAGAGAGAGTGTGTGTGTATAAGTGAGAGAGACTTCTTTATATAGTAGGGAGAATAAAAAAAATTCAAATTATTAAATGGGGGGGAAAGGAAAATGTCTAATATACCCCTTAAGGCAATAAAATAATAATTCTACAAATGGGTGATGTGGAACTATGAGAACCACTAGTTGGGTTTCTAGGAGTTTCTTCAATTTTTTGGGTTTTTTCTATATACTTAGCCTATATATATATATATATATATATATATATATATATATATATATATATATATATAGGTAAAGTATATGGAGGAAACCCTCCTTATTTGGTAAACTCTGGAAACTCTGACTTCCCAACATTTTTTTTTTTTGAAAAAAATAGGGTATGTAATATACATTTTTTTAAGCATTTCGGGCCAAAAAAATCGAAAAAGCGCCGAACGGTTTTTTTTTTTAAATAAAAAACGTCTACTGTTTACATATAGTTAACACATTGTTAACACCTGTAATTAGCGCTTAACATGTGTTAGTCAAAATTTTATTTTATTTTTTTAAAAAAAAGTACTCGGCGCTTTTTTAATTTTTTTGGCCCAAAATGCTTAAAATCATGTATATTACTTGCCCTATATATATATATATATATATATATATATATATATATATATATATATGGTAGGGATCCTAAGAGAACCAACCCCTATTTGAGAACTGAGATAACCATTCTGGGCCACACATTTCATATAAAGGCAATTTTTTTTTTTAATCGCACATTTTTATGCAAGGAAAAAATGTTTTTTTGATTTTTTTTTATTTATACATATGTGTATATAGCATTTTTCAGCTATACATATGTGTATATTTCAGTTATACATCTTTTATCTTCTATAATATATAAATGAAAGTTAATGAGGGACACGTGGCATCTTATGGGTGTTAGGATCGTAGAACACACACACGCACACGAACACAAGTATTTACGTGGTTCGGTCTAAACTTGTGACACCCGGCAAATTCTGGTTAACAACGTGGTCTAGATGAAAGTCTACCTTAGCGAGTCACGCGTATATTGTACTTAACTGGGTTAGTTAAGTCGGGTTATGGTTCGGGAACTATTGGTTAGTCTAGAAGATCATTGGATGTTGGTCTAGAGGTTCGTTAGATGTCAGTCCTTAACCAAGTGTACAAACGGTGACTATTTGTAGGATCGTCAGGGCATACGGAACGTACGAGTCTCGAGTCCCGGGAATTGGTGAACGAGTGTAAATATGTGTATTTACTTGTGTTATGTGTTTACAATCATTATGTGACTTGTCGGTACGTGAATATGCATTAACATATGTTAAAACGGGGTTTAACGCGCAAAACACACAAAACCAACCCCTATAGGCGAGTAGGAGGCCTAATCACCTATAGGGGAGGCGAGTAGGAGACCCTAGGGGCGATTAGGGTCCTACTCGTGTATAGCTAGGGGCGAATAGGCCCAATTGCCTGAACAATCAGGCGATTAGGATTCCTAATCGCCTGAAACTGCTGCATACTCGCTAGTAACGGGCTGGACGACTAAAAACGACTATAAATACCATACTTAACCTCCTAAACTTCATTATACCAACCCTAGTCGTCCCATAACCCGCCCCAACACATAAACAACCTCTGGAAGGCGATTTTTGATCAAAACTCAAGGTTTCAAGCTTGAATCATCATATTTTCATAATCCTAAGGTTTGATTTTCATCCATAACTCTTTATAAACGTTTTTAATCAATCCCTAATGGTCCAGACCTGTTGTTAAACGAAAAAGCTTTCTGAAAATCGTCAATAAGGGTTGTTAATCGGATTATAACTAATATGCATGCATTATGAGTGTCTATGATTAGAAAGCTAGGGTTTTTATGATTCATGATGATGATTTGATATGTTATTATGATAGATCAGTATTGATATTGATATTATGATGATAGGAATCTCAGTAATTGGATATTAGGGTTATGATTACGCATGTTAGTATGATGTTGCATGCTATGTGAATGGTGTTTGGATTACTTGGTTGCATGCAGGACTGATTATACGAGGTTAAACGAAGGATTTTGGGTTAAACATGTTTAGGATAGTGTTTGGGATGATATTGGGTGGTTACACACGTTCTGGATCTGATTTGGAGCGTTAAACGCGCGAAAAACCAGAACAGCAAGGTTACAGGCGAGTAGCATTCCTAATCGCCTATGTTATAGGCGAGTAGGGTGCTAATCGCCCATAATATAGGCGAGTAGAGGCCTACTCTTGTGTAAGATCAGGTGATTAGCCATAATTGCCTATAAGTTCATGTGAATAGCCCTAATTGCCTATAAGTTCATGTGAATAGCCCTAATTGCTAGTAAGTTCAGGGGAGTAGCTCCTAATCGCCTATAATAGAGGCGAGTAGGGTTTCTAATTGCTAGTTGACCAACCTAATTGCCAGTTGACTTTTCCTAATCGCGTGTACTGCTGCTGTAAGTGTAAATTAGTATTCCGAGACCCGATTTAACATGTAGTAACATGCTAGGAACCCCGTAACATGTCTAATAACTTGGTAACATATATTTGGATGTATTTCGGTGATACGTGAACTATGTGCTATAACTTGTTGTGCGTTAACGTATGTTAAGTGTACTTGCGTTATTGTATGTTTTGGAGCGTAAACATAACACGGGGAGTCTCGGGTCACCAATGGGATGTCGAGTCTTGTACTTTGGGTCAGTTAAACAGTCACGGTGTTTTCAAACGAACTTGGTTATGGTCTGGACATCTAGGGACTAATTAACCTGCGGGTTATTAGTCTAAGTGCTTGTAACTGTCGTATGTTAGGTCGCCGCATTACGGGACTAGCATAGCAGCTGGGTTTACTCGGGTTAAGGAGTAACGCAACTTAAGGTGAGTTTACGGCCCCTCTTTTAAACTGGTTTCATACTTTCGGGGGAGAAAACATGTGTTAAAACGATTATTTGGTAACTACTGTCATACTATGGGTTTCTATTGTGTACTACACGATCTTTGGAAGTCCCGGGGGGAACCATGAATGTGCGGGTTTGCACAACAGGGAAATGTGAATAGCGCTATTGGGAGTGACCAACCCCGCTCGTCGACTTGGAGGGTCGGCGGGTGCATATTGTCTCAAACAGGAACAACAGGAACTACATCGGGCATACTTTTGGTATTCGCGTTAGTAATGGTTTTCCAATCGTGGTAGTAACAAAACGTACGCCTAGCTAGCGTATACTGGTTTTCGATTATTATAGTATGGACAGGTGGACTTGGTACTTGGATACAAAACCTGTAAACTCACCAGCATTTTTGTGCTGACGTAAACTTTTGCATGTTTTCTCAGGTCGCTAAGGTAGCACGAATGGAACTAGGGCGCACGCGTCTGCACGGCGTCTAGCTAGAGTTGCATGGTTTTACAAACATTGAGCATTGGTTTATTATTGAATAATTGTTTTGAATAAGCTTCCGCTGTAAACGGGATTTTTAAACTATGTTTTGAAATTGCATTTATATTCATTTAGACTTGTTTATTGTGATCGTTGGTTTGGATCCTGGTTTGTCATGCGCCTCGCGGTAAAACTCCGCAATTGGATTTTGAGGGTGTGACAGATTGGTATAAGAGACAATGGTTATAGTGAACTAGGACTGCATGTAGAGTCTAGTCTATAGCCGAGTCGCACACACTAGACGATCACATGGTACTAAACGTTATAGTGGTTTACGTATGGTCTTGTCGGGGTGTCTCTAAATCATTGGTCTTTCTACGTTACATCATCCGTTCTATCTTAGGCTGGGTTACTTGTTTTCTAGGCAATGTAGTCTATTGGGGTAACTCGTGTGCTCTTGAGATTTGTCCAAGGCCCGGACATCTCCCTTTCGCACTTCAATAGAAACACTTGTCATAAACTACCGTAGTATTACGGTGTGTAGCTAAGAGTCTATGTTCGGTGATTTGAACTTTGAACTAGGAGAACACTGGGAGGACCATGTAGAGCGGTTTATCATTTTGGGTGCACACAAAATCATAAACCGAAATGCATGGAAGTCCTGGTGAACTCTGGGATTGGAGGGATAGTCCTGGATTGGATCTAGCTTTGATCTTGTGAACATTAGTGGTTATCTTTAACTGCGAAACTAAATTTTCTCGTTCTTTCTGCCAGAATCATGTCTGGAGTGCGTGGAGGACGTGGAGGTGGTCGCAATGGTGGACGTGGTGGTGGTCGCGGTGGTGCTGGTGGTCGTGGTGGAGGTATTAATCTATCGCAGGCTGATCTGAACAACTTGCTCCAAGCTGCCTTTCAGTTAGGGCACAACGGTGGTGGTAAGTTGATTTATCCCTTTCCTTTGCCTCATTGATGAGCCTTGTGTACGTATTTTGTGGTTTCTCATACGTTTCATTTCAGGTGGTCCTGTTGACCCACCCCCACCCATGTGCACCTACAAGATGTTCCGGGACTGTAAGCCCCAGGAATTCTCTGGCACTGAGGGTGCGGTTAGCTTGCTTAGGTGGTTGGAGAAAGTGGAGTCGGTATTTCTGATGTGTAACTGTCTCCCAGAAGATCGGGTGAAGTATTCGGCTGCGTTATTTCAGGACGTTGCATTGACTTGCTGGAATGGCATCACCCAGAACATGGGTATTGGGGAGGCATATGCTATGCCATGGGAGAATTTTGTGCAGTTGCTGAAGCGTGAGTATTGTCCGAGGGAAGAGGTACAGAAGCTGGAGCATGAGGTGTGGAACCTCAGGATGACTGGGTCGGAAATTGAGAAGTATACTGTGAGGAGGAATGAGTTGGCAGTGCTGTGTCCCGATCTGCACGTGCCAGAGTATCGTAGGATTGAACATTATGTCTCAGGGTTAGTGCCGGAAATTGCAGGGTTGGTGGCTGCTGGAAATCATCCTACGTATGCAGAGGTAGTTCGATCGGCCCATAGGATGACCAACTTAAAGGTGAATGAGGGGATTTTGCCTGCGAAGGGTTCAACTGTTAAGGCCCCAGAGAACAACAAGCGCAAGTGGGAAAACGACGGGAAAGGATCTGGGTCTGCACAGCAGGGTAAAAGGTTTGATAATGGGGGTTCATCTTCTTCGGGTAACAAGCAGGGTGGTTATGCGGGAAAACTGCCCAAATGCAACAAGTGTGGACGCCATCATCAAGGGAACTGCGACAGTAACCGTTGTCACCGCTGTCAGCGAACAGGCCACTATGCTAAAGATTGTCGGGCTACACTTCCATCGACTCAGGCTCCGACTAACAGTTCAGCTCCGACTACTCAAGGGACTACAGGGAAACAAGGATGCTACAACTGTGGTGACACTGGGCATTACAAGAAGGATTGCCCAAAACTGAAGCAGGGTGGGAACAACGGGAATGGGAACAACGGGGGCGGCGGCAGAAATGCAAGTGCCTTCGTCATTGGAGCTGCTGAGGCTAGGCAGGACCCTGACACAGTCACCGGTACGTTTCTTCTCAATAATCGTTCTGTTAGCGTGTTATTTGATTCTGGTGCCGACAAGAGTTTTGTATCCATGGATGTTAGTCGACTGCTAGATGTAGTACCCGTACCATTAGAGACCAAGTATATTATTGAGTTGGCTGACGGTAAAACGATTGAAGCTACTAGTGTTCTTCGGGAGTGTCAATTAGAGTTGTCGGGTATATCGTTCCCCATCGACCTTATGCCGGTACCTTTGGGTAGTTTTGACGTTGTGGTAGGAATGGATTGGTTATCTTTGTATCGCGCGGAGATCGTCTGTTACGATAAGGTTATTCGGATTCCTCTCCCTGATGGAGAATTCCTTTCTGTGTACGGTATCAAGGGTGGTGTTCCGCTAAACATCATCTCTAGCATGAAAGCCCTTAAGTGTCTTCGTAAGGGTTATTCAGCCGTCTTGGCGCTTTTATCTGTTTCCTCTAGTGATGAAAAGAAGATCGACGACATTCCGGTGGTACGCGAGTTTCCTGATGTTTTTCCCGATGATTTATCTGGTCTTCCTCCTCATCGTCAAGTCGAGTTCGGTATTGATCTTGTACCAGGGGCTGCTCCTATTGCTCGGGCCCCCTACCGTCTTGCACCTCCCGAGATGCAGGAATTGTCTAGTCAGTTACAGGAACTCTTGGACAAGGGTTTCATCCGACCAAGTTCTTCCCCTTGGGGAGCCCCGATTCTATTTGTTAAGAAGAAGGATGGAAGTTTCCGATTGTGTGTGGACTACAGAGAGCTGAAAAAATTGACCGTCAAGAACCGTTATCCTCTTCCACGTATTGATGATCTATTCGACCAGCTTCAGGGTTCTAGTTACTATTCCAAGATCGATTTGAGGTCTGGTTATCACCAGCTGCGCGTCAGGGAGGCTGACGTTGCAAAGACTGCTTTTCGAACACGTTATGGCCATTTCGAATTCTTGGTCATGCCTTTCGGTCTCACGAACGCACCGGCGGTTTTCATGGACTTGATGAACCGCGTCTGTAAACCATATCTGGACAAATTCGTCATTGTATTTATTGATGACATTCTGATCTATTCTAAGAACGAGACCGAACACGGGGAACATCTGCGGTTAGTTTTGGAACTCTTGCGACGGGAACAACTTTACGCCAAGTTCTCAAAGTGTGACTTTTGGTTACGCGAAGTTCAATTCCTAGGACACGTGGTTAATGAACTAGGGATTCATGTCGATCCAGCTAAAATCGAAGCGATCAAGGACTGGGGAGCACCAAAGACGCCAACTGAGGTGCGGCAATTCCTAGGCCTTGCGGGCTATTATCGTCGTTTCATTCAGGGGTTCTCGAAGATTGCTCAACCCCTCACCATTCTCACTCAGAAGGATAGGAAATTCGACTGGGGTGAACCACAAGAGTCCGCGTTTGAGGAACTAAAGTCTAAACTGTGTTCTGCTCCTATTTTGTCTTTACCGGAGGGTCCTGATGATTTTGTTGTTTACTGTGATGCTTCCATTCATGGACTCAGTTGCGTGTTGATGCAACGCGAGAAAGTGATTGCGTATGCTTCTCGTCAACTCAAAGTGCACGAGAAGAACTACACAACTCATGATTTAGAGTTGGGTGCAGTGGTGTTCGCGTTGAAAATTTGGAGACATTACTTGTACGGTACCAAATGCACCATCTACACCGATCACAAGAGTCTCCAACACATTTTCGACCAACAACATTTGAACATACGGCAGCGTCGTTGGATCGAACTTTTGAACGACTATGATTGTGCTATTAAGTACCATCCTGGCAAGGCGAATGTTGTAGCAGACGCCTTGAGCAGGAAGGAATCTACTAAACCTCGTCGTGTTCGGGCGTTGCAGCTCACCATCCATTCGTCGTTACCTGATCAACTCCGTTCTGCCCAATTGGAAGCTTTGAAGGAGGAAAACCTTAAAGCTGAAACTATGCACGGTGCCGACAAGCACCTAGAGCGAAGGCCTGATGGCCTGCACTATTTCGCAGAACGTATATGGGTTCCTTTATTCGGGGGACTACGGGAGCTTGTCCTTGATGAGGCTCATAAGTCCCGGTATTCTATTCATCCTGGTTCGGATAAGATGTACCAAGATCTGAAGGTGCTTTACTGGTGGCCAAACATGAGGTCGGACATAGCCTCATACGTAAGCAAATGCTTGACCTGTGCTAAGGTCAAAGTGGAATACCAGAAACCGTCTGGTCTCTTGCAACAACCTGAAATTCCGGAATGGAAATGGGAACGGATTACTATGGATTTTGTCACACAACTTCCTAAATCACCAAGCGGGAACGACAAGATATGGGTGATTGTCGATCGGTTGACGAAATCAGCTCATTTTCTTGCTATTAAGGAGACCGACACCATGGATCGTTTGGCTCGTCTTTACTTGAAAGAAGTTGTTTCTAAGCACGGGGTACCAGTTTCTATTATCTCGGATCGTGACTCCCATTTTACTTCTCACTTCTGGAAGTCTTTGCACAAGGCTTTGGGTACCCAACTAGACATGAGTACGGCTTACCATCCACAGACTGACGGTCAGAGTGAGCGTACGATTCAAACTTTAGAAGACATGCTGCGGGCATGTGTGATCGATTTTGGTAAGGGTTGGGAAGCTCATCTGCCGTTAGTAGAATTCTCGTATAATAACAGTTATCACACGAGCATCAAGGCTGCTCCATTCGAAGCACTGTACGGACGGAAATGCCGTTCTCCTCTTTGTTGGGCTGAAGTGGGTGAGAGTCAACTCACTGGGCCTGAACTAGTGTACGAAACTTCGGAAAAGATCGTACAGATTCGTAATCGGTTGGCGGCGGCACGGGACCGGCAAAAGAGTTATGCCGATCAGCGTCGCAAACCATTGGAATTCCAAGTCAACGACAAGGTACTTCTAAAAGTCTCACCGTGGAAGGGCGTCATACGCTTTGGGAAGCGTGGCAAACTCAATCCGCGATATGTCGGCTCATTTACGATCCTGGAACGGATTGGGCCGGTGGCATATCGACTTGATCTACCGACGGAGCTCGGTAACGTACATAACGTCTTTCACGTGTCAAACTTGAAGAAGTGTCTGGCTGACGAGTCTCTCATCGTTCCACTAGAAGAGATCAAGGTTGATGATCGTCTTCGGATTGTGGAAGAACCTGTGGAGATCCTTGATTACAAGATTCGTAGCCTGCGTCACAGCAAGATTCGTATCGTTAAGGTTCGGTGGAACTCGGACCGGGGACCGGAATATACATGGGAACGGGAGGATCAGATGAAGTCTAAGTATCCTCATCTTTTTCCTAAGGAAGCGTTCGAGTCGAGACATGTCTCTTCGGCAGCTAAATGAATCTCGGGTCGAGATTCCTTTTAACGTGGGGATGATGTGACAACTCGGGTAAATCTCTCTTTTGGTTTCTATCTTTTGTTTGTTTCCTTCGTTATTTCTTTTGTTCTTTTGGTACTTGTGCAATTTTCGGGACGAAAATTCTTTTAACGTGGGGATGATGTGACACCCGGCAAATTCTGGTTAACAACGTGGTCTAGATGAAAGTCTACCTTAGCGAGTCACGCGTATATTGTACTTAACTGGGTTAGTTAAGTCGGGTTATGGTTCGGGAACTATTGGTTAGTCTAGAAGATCATTGGATGTTGATCTAGAGGTTCGTTAGATGTCAGTCCTTAACCAAGTGTACAAACGGTGACGATTTGTAGGATCGTCAGGGCATACGGAACGTACGAGTCTCGAGTCCCGGGAATTGGTGAACGAGTGTAAATATGTGTATTTACTTGTGTTATGTGTTTACAATCATTATGTGACTTGTCGGTACGTAAATATGCATTAACATATGTTAAAACGGGGTTTAACGCGCAAAACACACAAAACCAACCCCTATAGGCGAGTAGGAGGCCTAATCACCTATAGGGGAGGCGAGTAGGAGACCCTAGGGGCGATTAGGGTCCTACTCGTGTATAGCTAGGGGCGAATAGGCCCAATTGCCTGAACAATCAGGCGATTAGGATTCCTAATCGCCTGAAACTGCTGCATACTCGCTAGTAACGGGCTGGACGACTAAAAACGACTATAAATACCATACTTAACCTCCTAAACTTCATTATACCAACCCTAGTCGTCCCATAACCCGCCCCAACACATAAACAACCTCTGGAAGGCGATTTTTGATCAAAACTCAAGGTTTCAAGCTTGAATCATCATATTTTCATAATCCTAAGGTTTGATTTTCATCCATAACTCTTTATAAACGTTTTTAATCAATCCCTAATGGTCCAGACCTGTTGTTAAACGAAAAAGCTTTCTGAAAATCGTCAATAAGGGTTGTTAATCGGATTATAACTAATATGCATGCATTATGAGTGTCTATGATTAGAAAGCTAGGGTTTTTATGATTCATGATGATGATTTGATATGTTATTATGATAGATCAGTATTGATATTGATATTATGATGATAGGAATCTCAGTAATTGGATATTAGGGTTATGATTACGCATGTTAGTATGATGTTGCATGCTATGTGAATGGTGTTTGGATTACTTGGTTGCATGCAGGACTGATTATACGAGGTTAAACGAAGGATTTTGGGTTAAACATGTTTAGGATAGTGTTTGGGATGATATTGGGTGGTTACACACGTTCTGGATCTGATTTGGAGCGTTAAACGCGCGAAAAACCGGAACAGCAAGGTTACAGGCGAGTAGCATTCCTAATCGCCTATGTTATAGGCGAGTAGGGTGCTAATCGCCCATAATATAGGCGAGTAGAGGCCTACTCTTGTGTAAGATCAGGTGATTAGCCCTAATTGCCTATAAGTTCATGTGAATAGCCCTAATTGCCTATAAGTTCATGTGAATAGCCCTAATTGCTAGTAAGTTCAGGGGAGTAGCTCCTAATCGCCTATAATAGAGGCGAGTAGGGTTTCTAATTGCTAGTTGACCAACCTAATTGCTAGTTGACTTTTCCTAATCGCGTGTACTGCTGCTGTAAGTGTAAATTAGTATTCCGAGACCCGATTTAACATGTAGTAACATGCTAGGAACCCCGTAACATGTCTAATAACTTGGTAACATATATTTGGATGTATTTCGGTGATACGTGAACTATGTGCTATAACTTGTTGTGCGTTAACGTATGTTAAGTGTACTTGCGTTATTGTATGTTTTGGAGCGTAAACATAACACGGGGAGTCTCGGGTCACCAATGGGATGTCGAGTCTTGTACTTTGGGTCAGTTAAACAGTCACGGTGTTTTCAAACGAACTTGGTTATGGTCTGGACATCTAGGGACTAATTAACCTGCGGGTTATTAGTCTAAGTGCTTGTAACTGTCGTATGTTAGGTCGCCGCATTACGGGACTAGCATAGCAGCTGGGTTTACTCGGGTTAAGGAGTAACGCAACTTAAGGTGAGTTTACGGCCCCTCTTTTAAACTGGTTTCATACTTTCGGGGGAGAAAACATGTGTTAAAACGATTATTTGGTAACTACTGTCATACTATGGGTTTCTATTGTGTACTACACGATCTTTGGAAGTCCCGGGGGGAACCATGAATGTGCGGGTTTGCACAACGGGGAAATGTGAATAGCGCTATTGGGAGTGACCAACCCCGCTCGTCGACTTGGAGGGTCGGCGGGTGCATATTGTCTCAAACAGGAACAACAGGAACTACATCGGGCATACTTTTGGTATTCGCGTTAGTAATGGTTTTCCAATCGTGGTAGTAACAAAACGTACGCCTAGCTAGCGTATACTGGTTTTCGATTATTATAGTATGGACAGGTGGACTTGGTACTTGGATACAAAACCTGTAAACTCACCAGCATTTTTGTGCTGACGTAAACTTTTGCATGTTTTCTCAGGTCGCTAAGGTAGCACGAATGGAACTAGGGCGCACGCGTCTGCACGGCGTCTAGCTAGAGTTGCATGGTTTTACAAACATTGAGCATTGGTTTATTATTGAATAATTGTTTTGAATAAGCTTCCGCTGTAAACGGGATTTTTAAACTATGTTTTGAAATTGCATTTATATTCATTTAGACTTGTTTTTTGTGATCGTTGGTTTGGATCCTGGTTTGTCATGCGCCTCGCGGTAAAACTCCGCAATTGGATTTTGAGGGTGTGACAAAACTGACCTACATCCACGGGGGAAACTTGGGTATTGTTTTATTGAGTGATACAAAAACGTTACAAGTACAAGAGATATATTTATAGGCACTAATTAGGTTAACACCCTATGCTAAACTTAATCACCAAGTTAATCATACTGGGTCGGGCCTATATATGGGCTGACGAAGACAACATCTCCAACAAAGGATCGTAGAACACACACACGCACACGAACACAAGTATTTACGTGGTTCGGTCTAATCTGACCTACGTCCACGGGGGAAACTGGGGTATTGTTTTATTGAGTGATACAAAATGGTTACAAGTACAAGAGATATATTTATAGGCACTAATTAGGTTAACACCCTATGCTAAACTTAATCACCAAGTTAATCATACTGGGTCGGGCCTATATATGGGCTGACGAAGACAACAACTCCAACAATCTCCCACTTGGTGTCTTCGGACCACGAACTGCACCAAATCTTTTGTACTTCTGTAAATAAGATCTCCCCTCTGATCTTCAATGCACCTCTAGTTACCCCGATCTCCTCAACACTATTCCTGGAGACCAGCTGAAGCTCCCCAGGCTCCAACTCATTAGTCATGAATGTGTCTGCCACTAACCCATTCCCTGTCTCTACCGGCTCCCACTGACACGAACTATCGGATCCTGAAACACCCTGAGAATAAACACTCTCCATATTCAGCAAGTAATCCACTAGAGAGATTTTATCAGCCGGAATACTGGTTCTCCTGACTCAATGTCGTCTAGGAATTCCGACTGAAAACCTCTTACTGGTCAACCTGAACCTTTCCACGCTCGTTCATCCCGAATCTTACCTGTGACTCTAGGTTTCTCACTTGCAAAGACAACCTTCTTCCGCCCACGAGATTCTGTGAACCTGACTTTGTTTCTCCTCTGAACTGGGACGGTCACTCCCTTAGAAGGTAAACTGACCATGTAAAGCGAACATCGTTTTCTTCCTCGAGCCATGACAAGATTTCCCTTAACAACGTTCCACTACCCGTTCCCGAATTTGACCTGATGTCCCTGTTTATCCAACTGCCCAATAGAAATCAATTTTTCTTTAAGCTTGGAACCACCCTGACATCCTTCAAAGTCCATGAACCGGCTGAAGTCTTCAAATCTAAGTCACTCATGCCCGTAACAACAAGGACCTCATCGTTCGCCAGTCTTACCTTACCAAAGTCACATTTCTTCATATTCTGCAATGCCTCACTACTGTGGGTAGCGTGAAATGAAGCACCAGAATCCATGACCCAAGAGTCTCACTGCCTTCCACTGAGTCCCAATGCATCAACCCAGACACATTCTCAAGCAGAATTTCATATATATGACATCAACTCTAAACAAATGTCCACCCCTCTATGCAGCCCCGACAAGTCAACTATGTCAAGCTCCCACTGTCCCTGTTATCCCAACCAGCTAACAAGCAAACGGTTATAACGCAGTAGAGCTTTCACAATCAAGCGGTATCAAGGGTTCTATGACCGTACACACGATCAGTTAACCCAAACCCTAACCGAAACATCATCCAACTAGCAGTAGTTCACATGACTTGCCACTAACATTTTTTTTCTTGTGTCGTTACCAGCAAACCCGCTGGTTCCATTATTTCCAAGTTTTACCAGTAAAAGAAAAAACAAAGCTACTGACTCGCTTATACTATTTTCTTTCACCCTGCGAAACGAATCAAATCCAAAGCCACCTGCTCGATTTCCTTCTGTTCGTTTTTTCTGCAACCTGGTTGAACTTTACACCCCGGTTCACCAACTAAATTTCGTACCGTTAAACTTATCGATTTTTACCTTCCGTCTTCTGCCATGATAACACAATAACACGACTAACGAAACCAAATCGAACAAACAAACCAATTGAGAATAATAGCACCTGAAATCACTGGTCTATGATCTTGTTCTCTGGCTTTCACAAACGGCTCTCTGAAACACGTTGGTAAATTAATCTCCAAAACCACCCAAAAAAATACAATCCTCTTATGTTATAAAAAACAAAGCAACATGCTCTTTGTTTTCTCTTTCTTTCCACACGTAGGAATTCACCCACCACAAGACAAAACAAATAATTTTTGTACTTTTTATTTGCTTTCTATTTTCTTCTTGACAAAGAGCTACCTTTCTTTACCATCACTTTCCTTCGGACAACAAACACCCCTCTTTTTTTTCGCTACCAAACAAACCACTTCAAATATCTTTATCTTCACAAAACCGTGAAGCACAAGAACAAAGCAGAGTAACCGGTTCAAGAAGCAGCAAAACGAAGCAGTCCTGCAAATCCGACAATGATTCGCGACTGGTCGGAACCCTAACAGGGTTAGGAGGCGACGGCGCGACTGAGGTGACGGGAGGAGGGTGGTGGGTGACGGGTTAGAGAGCTAACTGACGGGTGTCGGTTCAGGTTTGTGTTCTTCTTTTACTCTTACGCCTGCCCTCCGCCAACCCGACACACCCGTCGGCGGAGGCGATCTTCTCGAGCCCTAGGCTCTGATACCAGTTGTTAGGATCGTAGAACACACACACGCACACGAACACAAGTATTTACGTGGTTCGGTCTAAATTGACCTACGTCCACAGGGGAAACTGGGGTATTGTTTTATTGAGTGATACAAAAAGGTTACAAGTACAAGAGATATATTTATAGGCACTAATTAGGTTAACACCCTATGCTAAACTTAATCACCAAGTTAATCATACTGGGTCGGGCCTATATATGGGCTGACGAAGACAACATCTCCAAACGAGTACCATAGTGTTATACAAAAAACGAGCGTTTTATTACTAATGGGTCTGCTCTGAAACAAACTTCTTATTACAACATCTGTTGAGTGCAAACCACTGCTGTTATTAGAAGTTTGTTTCATCATCTGTTGCTTGCTTCATCCGTGGATAATCATCAGCTGATTCATTCATTAGTGGTTATCGATCCATCAGTGGTTTCCAATCAGCTATTTTATTTATCAGTGGTTACCAAAGGTAGAAGCACAACCACCAATGAATGAATGGATTTTCAGCTTTAGTTGGATTTAGTTTTCCCGTGTTTTAACACGGGATTTCACCTAGTATGTGTATATTGAAAAAAAAATGCCTTTGAGAAATTTGTGGTCCAGAATGGTTCTCACAGTTCTCAATTTGGAAAAAGGTTCTCATTTGAACCAAATCCTATATATATATAAAGATTACATTTATGCGTGTATATGGGTGAAATTATATTTTATTAATGGGGGCATTTTTGTCATTTCATATAGATTTAACAGGTTTGGTTAACGGAGTTACAAATTTAAACTCAATAGGTTAGTTAATTTCTAACCGGAGACTCAAGTAGTTAAAATTTTGAACTTAAGATTCAAGTAGTTAAAACTACTATAACACACGGATGCAAATAGTAGTTCACTCTAAATAAAATAAGCCATTGATTTGAACTATATTTAAAAGCCTACACTTAACGTACTGTAACAAAGAAAAGATTGAAATCTTGAGTTAATTAAAATGAAGTTCTATAAAATAATTTCATACCATGATATAATAATGCAGACTCGGGCGCATATGGACTCGTGAGGGGTCCCTTGGCAACACGAACAACAACCACCAGTGGCTGTTGTGATGATGGTACGCGCTAGCACAAGAGCCAAGGTCGCTGCTAAGGCTAGGCCACGGCTGGGCTACTCGGGTAATGACAGAAAGGTTTATGAGCATAGTTTATATGCATTTTAAGTTCATATCTCTGCAATGCATATGTAATAAACTACAATCACTACTTGGTATCAGTGACTGAAACTTATAAATAAATAGAGAGGGAGAGAGAGAAAACAGTCGCGATAGCGACGAATTTCAACGAGTCAAAATCGTTGCAAAAACAGCAACCACATGCAAATCAACCTCTAAAACCAGTTGCAAGAACTTTGCTAAATGGATGTTGCAAAACTAACCAAATGTTCAATTGCAAATCAGTCGCAAAACACATGAGCGGAGGTATATTTATCAAAACATAGTCATGAGACATCAACGTTTATTCGGTAGTATATAGAGATGCATGCATGTTTTTTTAAGTGACACCAATGTTTTTTAGAAAGTATTCATTAAAAAATTGTATATAACCCATTAACCCAAAATCTAAGAAATAATAATAATTTGAACATATTTTTGATGTTTACCTATTGTAACTCTCTAGAATCCTTCATAATTCATCCCATTACCTCAAGTGTAACATTGCTAATTTAGAATTAAACCCAACCCAAATTCAAGTTAAATGAGCTCAAATCTAATTTGATATATTTTGCCCTCCATTTCTTCCTGGCTATACGGTTTACCTTAGCTCTAAGTGGCTTCAGCCACGAAGCCTGCAACGGCAACTGCTATCCCCAATGTCATTAGGAGAACGAAGACCAAAATCGTTTTGCCCTTCATTTCTTCCTTCCTTAAAGAGATGGTGTTATTGTTGAATATTCAAAATTGTAATTTGGTTTTATAGTTTGGGAACACCATCAGCCTTGGGGGTCACGATTTTGTAATGGAATCAACCCTTGAGGTTGTACAACTAGGTAAATTAAAGCTACGTACTAGACAACTAGTCATTCAAGTTTTGTGGATTTAGCAACCAACTTTTATGTTTTTACTAGCCTGTTATATGTTATTGTCAAGAAATTACTTTCAAAAAATCACTTTGTTATAATAAAATTTTTACATAATAGCTAACAAAAATACATGTTTTTAAATAATGTGCTCTTTGTTTTAGAAAAAGTAAAACCATTAAACCACCGAGTCATGCAAATCCGTATTGGTCAAATCGGTTTAAGTTTGGAATGGTATACATTTTTTTTTAAAGTGAGAAATCGTTATCTAAGAACTCACTGTGCTCACCAATACCCTATTAATTATTAAGATCATGTAAACATAGCTTGGTCAGTTGCTCTCGACATATGATCTTAAAGGAGCTCGAGGTTATAGACAGAAAAAGTAAGACAAATGCTAACAGGACTTAGGGGGTGTTTGGGATTGATTATTTAAAATAGATTATGCGTTTTGGAAAAACAGGGGTGGAGTTGCTTATAGATTATTACGTTTTGGTAGCCTAAAAAACTGATTATCTGCGTTTTCAAAACGCAATCCCAAACACTAAAAACTGATTATCTACGTTTTCAAAACGCAATAATCTAAAAATCAGATTCAAAACGCAATCCCAAACACCCTCTTCATGGTTTACCTTACGTCACTACTTGAAGGTTGGGATAGTGTAATTGGTAGTGTTGGGTTTATGGACGCTTTTTTAGATAATTGGGTCTGGTTTAGAAGACATAAAAGTGATAAGACTAATTGAATTGAAGACTGGAAGCAAGCTTGGCCCGATTCATTTAATTTAGCCCATTTACTTGTTTTCTTGAGGAATAAGTTATAAACCCTAATTTGTAATTATAAATTTGGAGCCCATTGGTTCATGTCGTAGATAAGTGGCCAAATGCTCGTGTCATCACCCTCCTCCATGAAAAAAAGTTGGACCATCGGCCTCTAGTATTATCAGTGATCTCTTGCAACTATGGTCCCACTCCGTTTAGATTTTTTAACACTTGGTTGCTGGACGATGAATTGGTTCAGGTCGTTAAGGGTGTTTTTGCAAATAGAGTCGAAGAAGCTATAAAAGGCAAGACGCTTGCTGTATGTCTACAAAATCTCAAAGTGAAAATTAAAGAATGGCGTGGCAAGAAAAAGAAAAAGGAAGAGGAGTGTATTAGCAAAGCCAAAGAAGCTATTCAAAAGTTGGAATTAATGGCCGAATCACGACCATTAAATCTGGATGAAAAGAAGGAAAGATTAGAGGCTATGTGTAAGGTTACAAAGTGGGAGATTGATAGAGCCGAAGACCTTCGTCTGAAATCAAGAGCAGTTTCGATTAAAACTGGCGATGAAATTCGAAAATTTTCCACATGGTGGCTAATAGTAATGTGGTGAAAAATAGAGTTAATGGTATATTCATCGGTGACATGTGGGAAGTTGATCCATCTAAAGTCAAGGAGTCCTTCCAGGATTTCTTTAAGTTTAGATTCGAGGAGAAGGTTGAAGTTAGACCGCGTATTAGCGCTGATGGGTTCAAAAAACTCTCGGTTTCTCAAAGTGAATCAATTATTAGGAAGTTTTCAAAGGAGGAAGTAAAGATAGCCGTATGGGGTTGTGAAAACGAAAAAGCACCCGGTCCCGATGGGTTTACTTTCGCGTTTATTAAAAAGTTTTAGGATGACTTTGAGCCTATGTTCCTGAGCACAGTGGACGAATTTCACACTCATGGGTCAATATGCCACGCTAATGGGTCGTCTTTCATCTCTTTAATACCAAAGATCGCTGACCCAAAATTCCACAATGACTTTAGGCCCATATCGCTTATTGGAGTAGTACAGAAGGTGATTTCAAAGTTACTCGTTAACCGGTTAGGCACCGTAATTGAAGCCTTGATTTCGCACTCGCAATCGGCTTTCCTTGGTGGGAGGAAGATTGTGGATGGGCCTTTAATTCTCAATGAGATTTGTGCATGGGCAAAAAAATATAAGAAGCCGGTGTCGTTTTTCAAGGTGGATTTCAACAAAGCATACGATACGTTAAATTGGAAGTTTCAAATTACCGTCCTATCCCACATGAAGTTTCCGAGTCGTTGGAAGTGTTGGATTATGGGGATTTTATACTCACAATCCACTATGGTTCTCGTGAATGGATTGAACACCGGTAGTTTTGGTGTACATAGAGGCCTCCGACAAGGGGATCCGCTATCCCTCTTCTTATTCATTTTGGCTATGGAAGCATTGCATGTCGTTATGGAAAAGGCTAGATCAAACGAAGTGTTCGGTGGGATTTCCTTACCGAATGGAGGACCAATTATTTCTCACTTGTTTTACGCAGATGATGTTGTGTTTGTAGGCGAAGGAAAAGTGGAGGAGGCAAGAAATCTAAGGAGGATTCTGCGTTGTTTTCATTTGGAATTCGGGCTTCAGATTAATAACTCAAAGAGTAAGGTGTATGGAGTGGGCTAGGTAGAAGAACAACGGTGTAATGTTGCAACAAGTTTGAAATGTGAAGTACAGTCCTCACCTTTCAAGTATCTCGGATTGTTTGTTGGCGCAAATATGAATCGAGTGTCCAATTGGAAGCCGGTCATTGATAGTTTTAACTCTAGACTCTCGAGATGGAGCGCAAAATGTTTATCATTCGCTGGAAAGGTCCTACTCGCTAAAGCGGTTCTGGGAAATCTCCCAACATATTTCTTGTCATTGTACAAGGCCCCGATGAAGGTAATCAACAATTTGGAAGGTATACGTAGAAGGTTTATTTGGGGTGGTGGGTCAAATAACAAGAAAATCCGGTGGGTGGGATGGGAAAGGCTTGTGGCGTCTAAAAAGATGGGTGGGTTGGGTTTAGGTGGCCTAAAAGAAGCAAACTTGGCGTTGCTAATCAAATGGTGGTGGTGATTTAGGGAAGGCGGGGAACATCTTTGGGTTAAAATTATTCGTGCTATTCATGGGAATAGGTGGGTGCAGGGAATCATTCCAGTTAACAAACAAATCACTGGGGTATGGAAAAACATTGGGGGTTTGGGTTTGGATCTTTTAAAGAAGGAAATTAACATTAATAAAAAGCTTGTGTGCAAAGTAGGGGATGGGGGTAAATGTAGATTCTGGGAAGACATTTGGTTACTCCCTCAAAGTCTTAAAGAAGTATATCCATTGGTGTATAAATTGGCTGGAAACAAAGGCTCTTTGGTTTCGGACAATTATCAGCGGTTGGGTTCAAATGTAGTTTGGCTCTGGAACTGGAAAAACAGACCTGGGAATTCTGAAGATTGGCTGCAGTGTATTAACATTATTCAGCTCCTGAGAAGTACAAACATGAAGATGGGGTTAGACAATTGGGTTTGGGATGCAAGGTATGGGGAATACTTCTTGCTTAAACTTGTTTCGTCTGATCTATTGGCCGCTTCGGAGAGTATTCCGGCTGGAATTACTATGACTTGGTGCAACTAGGCCTTGCCGAAGACAAACATGTTCGTGTGGAAGTCATTAGCCAGGAGGATACCAACACGAGTAGAGCTGATTAAACGTGGTATTAATTTGGGTTGTAACTTATGTTCGTGCCGTGGAATTGAAGAAGAAACAATCGAGCATGTGCTTCTTTCATGTCTCATGGCAATATCGATTTGGTGGTCTATAGGGGTGTGGCTGCGGATTAGGAATCATAATGGCGAAGTGTTGTCACAAACAAAGCACTTGAAGGTGAACAAGAAACAAAGAAAAGCGGCGTTAGGAATCATAATGGCGACTTTGTAGAAGATATGGACACATAGGAACGAAAGGGTATTCAAAGGAAAACCGTTATCGTTTGCAAGAATTGTCGAAGAAATCAAAGAAACCACGTATTTATAGATGAAATATAGAACGCGAGAGGAGATTCCAAACATACAAGATTGGTTGGAGGGTAGTATTTTCAACATGAAAGTGTAATGGGTGTTGTAAGCTTCCGTGTTTTCTAATTTCTTGTTAGAAAACTTCGATAATATCAAAGGTAACGGGTAATTAACTATAACTTGGTGTGTGTGTGTGTGTTTTGGTGATATGGAAGCCGGGTGGGGTAGAATGGATAGCACAAGGTGTGTGTTTTGGTGTGAGTTTTTAGTGGATAAATGGGTCAAACTTGTGAATGGTGCTATTATCCCCGGCTGTATATTTTCTTTCGTGTCTATTTCGTTTCGTGGCGTGTGTTATTATTCGTTTCTTTGGTATACCTTATTGGGCTGCAAAGAAATAAGATAGCAGCAAGGTTTTTTGGTTAAATGTATGAATAGAGTTGTATTTGTGCAGCATGGAAAGTGAATATGTGCAGCAAGGTTTTTGATTTAAGTTTCAAGGCATCAACTTTGACAAATCAGGTGGGTGAAAAAAAAAAGTGACGATTCTTGAATTGAAAGTGGTTCTTTAAGCTGATTATGGTACAGTATTTGGTCCTACAATATAGTGTAATAATCTCAAGTGTTCACTAAATTTACTTTGGTGTGGGTGCGTCTTGGTGGATATGTTAGCTGGGCGGGGGGTGGAAAGGGTAGCGCCATGTGTGCGTTTTTGTTGTGAGTTTGTATTTTGGGTAAATGGGTTAATATTGTTGATGGTGCTACCCTCCCTGGCTGCATATATCTTTCACGTTTTCTTCGTTTCGTGGCGTGTGTTTTCTTTTCCTCCTTCTTGGGGTATTGTGTTCAATGCAAAGCGACGTGTTTTGGGTTAAGGATCTTGCTTTTTCTGGATGGAGTGTGCAGAGTTTCTGCAATGTTTTTAAGCAGTTTGTGTGCTGAATTTGTACAAGAGTAGCTTGATGATTGTCAAATGTGCAAACCGATCACTTCATGCAGCGGATACAATAGTACATTAGCAGTTTTATATAGCTCAAAATTGATCAGCTGACCGGCTATAATGCAGTCTCCGGTCGAAGTTTTTTTTCCAGCAAAATCATCGGCGGTTCAGTAACATATGCAAAGTTGTTTTGCTGCACATTTACGCTGCAGTATGGAGGCAATTCCTTTTTCGCTGCGGTTTGTTTTCTGCGGTAACTATGCTGCAATTTTTGCTTATGATGCTTCGGCTTTGTAGCATAAATTGTGAGCCTTGTGGGTGTGATGTGAAGATGTTTTGGATGGGCATGTATTGCAAGTTGGAAATACCGAAATCGTCTCAAGATAAAGACATAGTGGAAGTAATTTTGTGGAGAATTGGGGACCTAGGCGCCTGAAGTGTTCCCGAGAGTATAATCGAAGATTTAAAGTCCATATCCTCTAATAGATTTTGATTAAGTGAATCCGGTTATTGGTTTTTCATAGATTTTGATTGAGTGATAATATCTTTGTATTAGATAGGCGAGTGATAGGTTTTGTGTGCTGTTTTCTTTACTCCCGACTCTCTAACCTCTGGTTAGGAAACTTTTATACTTGCTTATGTTCGGTTTTTTTTTTAGTATGGAATAAAAGTATCCGCTTCTCTGTTAAAAAAATTTTTTTTTTGGAATTTCTCGTCACAAGAGTAGAGAGCACTAATATCACATCCTGTTTGCAGCCGTAGACATAGGTCTACTTAGACCCAATCACAAAAATCCTCATATTCTGTACTTTTGTACACTTTATTTGTGTGTTTCCATTCAATCCGAACAAGGTAGTTGAATGGCTGGTTCCATTTTAGAGTAGTGTTCTTTGGTAGTTAGAGTATTCACGTCGTTTCATCCATCCTCATCTATCAAATTACTTAAAAAATCACTATATTTTGTCTTTTATTTTCAATTAAATATTTTTTATTCCTTTAACATTATCTTTTCTCCCTCCTTCACTTACAATCCCTTTTAAAAAAATTAAAAATAAGTGAAGGGGGGACAGTATCCCTCCAAATATACAGATAAATAGTAATATTTTCTTTGTCCTCCATTTACAACCTTTCAAAACCACTTTTTAAAATACCGGGGATTCACTCACATAAATTTGATTGATGAGACGTGAATGCACTTAGGAAGAGAATTTTGATCCATTTGGTAAATGTTGGGTCTGAATGGGCAACGCGGAGCGACATTCGTGCCCGCAGGTCGCGTGGGCAACATAATCGAAGAAAAATACTAGTGGAAAAAAAGTTGTTCCTGCAAGTCTCTAAATCGAAGATTTTAGAACACTACTAGAAAAATACCCCTATCTTGACAGGCATTGCGCGTCATAAAAGGGTGTTTATGACACACAAAAAAGTGTCAAGGAAGAACATGTCATTAAATTTTTATGACATGCAAGCACGTGTCATCTTTTAATGACACGCGTTAATGACACGCGTTAATGACACTCTTTTATGACACGCTTTTTTGACACGCATTTATGACACGCTTTCATGACACTCTTTAATGACATACATTCTTGACACACCTTTATGACAATCATTTTGCGTGTCATGGTTTTTTTTCCCTAAATTTTTTTTTCTGCAAAATGACTAATATCCCTGGATATAATTTATATTTATAATTACAAAATCAATAAATTTGATAATAAGACTGCATATATTATATACCACCAAAAAACCATTACAATCATTTGTCAAATCCTACAAGTATCAAGGGTTACAAAAACATTGTGTCAATACATTACATTAGTCGATCTAGACCTAAACATACGGATCACTTGAAAATGAAGGTCGAGGCATAACTTGACCATTCTTCACAAATAAAATAAATATCCGCATCCGTGTAAACATCCACTCCTCCCCCAACCTGAGACACAATTAAATTAATAAGATGAAAGGTTAAGGTTCGTGATGGTTTTAGTGTCGAATTCATGTTCTACAAGCAGCCTAAATAAATCATCGTATAGTTCCAAATGTGTTTAAATAGGTAGCCTAAATAAAGCAGCGCAAAAAATAAAGGAAGACTTTATTTATCAACAATAACTTATCAGTATGATGTTGCATACAACATAAGACTTACTTGATCTAAGACACAGAGATCAAAAACTTGGCCTTTGGATGTGGGTGTGTGTGGACTAGGGTTATATAGAAAAGCCATTGATACACAATCCTCTAGTTTTCCTTTGAAGATGGGTCTCCCTATAAAATGCTTGTACTTTCATTCACTCCATGTCTGCATTTGTCACACCATAACATTTATTAAAACGTTACATCTTTTTTTTAAATCATAAAATTAACGATAATCGCTTTGAACCAATGTTCATGTAGGTGCGTTATTATAAACCAACTAGCTAACAAAAGAATGAGTCAGGCATTGATGGTTTTCCAACGATTTTTACACATATCTAGTAAGAAACGTAGTAATGAACGTTTGCAAATCGTAAAAAAAGGTGCAACTTACAGAAAAGATTTGAACCACATATACGCTGTCTTTTGAACTTCGCCAAAGATCCCATCGAATGAAATTCTTCTCCCGGAGAAAATAAGTTCGTTACGGGTCTTCCATATTACCCACAGGGTCGCCAGGATCACCAAGTGCACTATTTTAGCTTTGTTAGACTGGATACCGGGCTGCTTATGAACCTGCAAGAGATCAACAACGTTAGCTAACTGAATCGGAGAGAGGTTGCACCAGCGCGCCACCTTCTTCCAGACAACACTGGCCGTAAAACAGTCGTTGAACAGATGGTGGCCGTAAAAAGTGCTTTTTTATACATTAATTAAAACACATTACTGCATTTCTTTTATATTTCAAAACCTAACAAATTTGTATCATGCACACTAAACAACTTTTGAAGCTGCTTACAAAAATGAAAGGACCAAGTGACGAGATAAATAAAGGAAAAAAAAATTGTTGCAAGCATTGTGTTTATTTTGAATTTATGGTGCAGGGCATGTCCTGATCTATCAATCTAAATAATAATATATCAAGTAGTATAAATCCTACTTTCATAACAATAAAACTTTTAACCAATAATGAAGAATCTGTTACTACGAAGATGCAATATTTTGTTACTGGCATTATAAGATTTATAATGGACACTTAATAACAATCCAAATATATACTTTTTCTCATCATAGAACTTAAGCCCTTGGATAGCTCACTGAACATACATATTGCATCCAGACGATGCGTCCCTCCATATTGAAGCTAATATTTAAAAGGATATCACTCAGTCACAACCTATTTTGTAATGTATGTAAAAGGTGACCATAGGGTGTGAGAAATATGTACCTAAACCCAGATCAACCAAATACAACTTTTTCTCATTAGACGTCCCAGGCTGACCGAGCAAAAATATTGACTTTAGATGGAATCCATTTTCGCACGCCAAACAAAGATATTGACTTTAGACGGAATCCATTTACTCCACTCCATAACGAAAACCGGTCAATGGTACTCTTCCTTTTGCAGCCAAATCTTTACCTCTTTAACCGAAAACTGATCAGTGACTTCGCCTAACCATTTCCATGAGTCCCGCGCATCAGATAACAAACCATTATTGGCAGCTGCATCACATAACAGGCCCTCGGCCTACACTGACCCATCAACAGAACGCTGCACGTTATTCCAGAACCTGATGGATCCCTCATTCTGCATATCACATCTGTCCGCCACAGTCACAAACTTGAACTTCTCTATGTTGTTCACCTAACCAAATATCCATCCAAAAACGAATGGATTTTTTAAATAAATAAACAATCCCAAACACCCCGTTAATCAACAATCAAATTTATAACAAAAATTATCGCCTTTAGCATGTGATTCAAACAAACTTAAGAAAGCATGCACCGATGAATAATAACGTAATTGTATAGGGCTTGTAAGCCGTGTCAAATTCATCCACAATAGTCAATGTGCTCACTTCACCATTATATTGACCACCATTATTATGTCTCCTTCCTCTCCTATGACCATTATCCTCCATGGAACTCTTTTTTTCACTACAAATAAAAACATTAGAATCATTAGTAAATACCCAAAATTTATATGCCAAAACCGATCATCTAGCGCGAATTTCGCTCGTCTATAAGACAAATGTCATAAACTAACACAAATCACAAAAAAAAACTATAGCATGAAATAATGAACAACTTGTAACAAACTATTAACGATTCAATTGTCCTATAAAAAAAATTGAAATAATCATTTAACAAAACACTTAATGAAAAAGTACTATGAAATGTTATTAAAACCAATAATTCAAATATTCAATCCTCTCCATATATCAAAAACACTTTGATCCTTAATTTAACAAAACAATCAATAAAAAATAATAATTCAAGAACCAACCCAGTAACCCACAATTTTGATTCTCAAAGAAACCACTAAAGACACATACTTTACAACAAATTCCCATCGAAGATTAAATACCCATATCAGAAATCAAATACAAAAACATTAAATAATAAACAAATAGTAATAAAAACATGAACACAGAGTGTGTGTGAAAGGAAAACAAGGTAGCAACAATAGATTATTATTACTATTATCGAGCAGATAAGGGGGCATTCAATTGCAATCAATCAAATATTTAAATGGACAGTTTCAAGGATTTCGAGCAGCAATCGATCTTCTGAAATAAATTATTGTTTCTTACGATTTAGAGTTGTTACCGTACCTTCTTCCTCACATTGAAACCCTAATCGAACACCCTTGACACTCGACTGGGTGGTTTAGTGGCTAAACCAGCATCAGAGGCAGTGGGCGGTGTGGAACGGATCTGAGCTGGTGGCTGGTTGCGGTGCTAAAGGGATTGGAGGTGTGGGAAGATTGAAAATTGAAATTGGGGCAAAGGAAAGTGTCTTCATATCTCTGCTCCATGTGTCTCTTCGTTTTCCCGTAATAAACACAATTAAGAGTTCAGGTTTGGAGAAGACAAAGCACCATCTGAGCACAATTGTAAGGTGGAGGAGGGTTTTGTTGGGAGAGAGAGAGAGAGAGAGAGAGAGAGAGAGAGAGAGAATTAAAATATATGAGAGGGAGTTTCAAAATTTTTAGAAAATTTAAATTATGACACAAAAAGATGACACACAATTTTTATGCCATCATGTTTTCTATTTCTTGACACTAAATTCTTGACACGCAAAAATGCATGTCATTAATTCACCAAATTTTATAAAACATGACAAATTTTTTATGACATGCGATTTTGAATGTCATAAATAAGTGCGTGTCATAAAATGTGTGTCAAAATATGTCTTTTTTCTAGTAGTGGAAAGTAAAATCGTTACTGACTATTTATTGAACAATAGCGTCTTGTAACCCTTACACTCTGTTCCAGAGTTTCATTAAAGGATGGAAGAGAAAGGATTGAAAAAGAAGTGGGGAAAAAATGTGTTCCAGAGTTTTTTGTATGAGGGAAAGGGAAGGAATGAGAGGGATAATAAAGGGAATTTTAGAGTGATTTTCAATCTTTCCAATTTGGAAGGAATTGGAGAGAATGGAAGGGGAGGAAGATCCTTTCTCTTCCATCCTTTAATGAAACTCGGGAACACAGTGTTAATATTTCCCTACACACACATCTATGCTCACTCACCTTTTTTCAATCTATAGATGATCCTAATATGATATAAATGATCCTGGTCTAATTAAGCATATATGTATATCGATTTTTTTTTTTTTATATACAAATGTTCACATATGGTAGAAAAATATTAGAAAGACGGAGTGGAGATAGGAGAAAAAATCAAAGAAAAACACGAAAAAAAACATAGATAAATAAAACATTGTTACATTTTACGCCATTACATTTAAGCCAAATATTTATTCCACCAATAAAGAATTCGAGCTTTAGATGATCAAAATAAAGTAGAAAGAAGATATACAAGCAATATCGACGAATCCAAGAGGCAGTCACTATCGGTTACTCAATGTTTCTGCGATGACACAGGTGGCTTCATGCCATCGCTAATTGTTGGTTGTTTCTTGGCGTCTGCAATCGTCAATTTCCAAAGTTCTAGATCTACGCGTGGTTTCTCTGCTGCAGGACGTTGAGCCAAGACATATAAAAAGTAATAGACAATACCAAGAAGCACACTCACGAGACCCATGATACTGGCTGTAGAGAAGACCCCAGAACTTAAATAGTAACAATATAACACACCATTGATGTCCGCTTCCACACGATTTTGAATGCTTAACTTTGCCCCAACAATAAATAAGACTAAAGCTAAAAGATACGTAATCCTGTAATAAAATACATAATGTTAACGAAGAAATTTGTATGATGTTATTTGAAATAGGGATGTCAACAAGAGCTCGAGTTCGGGCTGTTTAACTTAAGATTGAGAGCTTGAGTTCGACTCGCTTACTTAAGACGTATAAGTAACTTTTCAAGCTCGAGCCCGGCAGGTATGTTATTTATTTAATTATTTTATTTTTATAGCTATCATAATTTTATCTATAATAATTTTATACAAATATATATTAAATAAAGGCTCGCGAGCCGGTTTGAGTTTGATATGTGAAGCTCAGTCCCAAGCTCATTTATCAAATGAGTCTCAATAAAGTCTCGAGCTTTGGTTCAGGCTCATTTAAGCTCAATTTAATTCTTGCTTTCAACAAGCTGATCTCGAGTACCTCACGAGCAGCTCAGCTCATTTACACCTCTAATTATTGACACTTTATCTTATACTAGTATCTTATAATCCAGTGACACCATTATATGTAAAAACCCTGAATTTATTAAACTGTAACAAATAAAAAAGAATGAAATATCAAGTTAGAATTTAGTTTAATGAAATATTTACATACCATGATATGATAATGCAGACTCGGCTGAATACGGGCATGATAGGGAGCGGTTGGCAATATGAACAACGTCGTCCACCACCAGTGGCTGATATAATGATGGTACGCGCTAGCATAAGAGCCAAGGCCGCTGTTATGGCTAGACCCATGGCTGGACTACGCGGGTGGTGACATTCAGGTTCGAGACCATCGTATATTACTATGAGTTGAGATCTCTGCCGTACATATGTAACATGCATGTTTATCAGTAAACTGAATTACAAGTTTTGTCATTTACGTTTATACCAATTAAGTTTCAATGAATGTCATTTGCCTTTAAATAGACAAGATTTGCACGTTATGTTTTAAAATCTTACACGGTATATTCTTTGACCCTAACCCAATTAATTTTTATTGTTAAGTATGATCATATGCCTTGCACATGAGGACACTTTTATAATTTCCCCTAACCTTTTTATTATATAATTAAAAAAAATCTATCATTATGTATGTCTCTCCTTTTCCTCTCTCGTTGTTACTTACCACCACCAATATTCACCCCAGCCACACATCTATCACCACTACCACACACCCAACCCCATCACACCATCTTCAACAGCCACCACACACCGATATGTGCACACCCTTGGTTCTTTGCAAATTGTCAAACACCACACACCCCAAAACAATCCTTCTATTCCCATAGACTTTTAGCAGACTAGAGCATCGAGATCTCATCTTTATAGTGAATTCCCACAAAACACTAAATCCCTTCCATTCTCACTCCCAAGTCACAACAACCACCCTACCTATTATCACCACGACCACCAACCGACCAGCACAAACCAACACACACCCTCTCTCTAACCCTTCTAAACATAAACAAAATTACTGACTCGCCTTAAAAACGAATCAACGTTGTTAAACTTGGGCGATAAATCATAAAATCAAATACCAAAGAAACTATTAATATTCTCAGTGAATACAAGCCAAACAAGATCACGATGGTCGTATGATTTGTAGTCATGGTTTCTTATGTAACTAGTTCGTACATCATCCTTTTCCTTCAAAAAATGCTATTGAATCAGGGTATGTTTGGCAATGAGCTTTTAAGAGCTTTTAGGAGCTTCAAGCTTTTAAGAAAAAACTCATACTTAATAAAAAAACATTGTTTGGTTGAAAGAGCTGGAAGCTTTTAGGTTAGAGAAAAAGCTCTATAGTGAAAAGCTACTAGTACTAGCTTTTAAGAAAAAACTCTACTAGCTACAAGCTTTTAATTAGTAAATGACACAAATACTCATTCTATTTTAAAAATAAAATAAAAACCTTCTTTACAAGATTTTAATTATGCCCATTTTGGTCATTTTATACATTTTATTGAAAGCTCTAGCTACTCTACCAAACACCAAAATATATTTAAAAAGCTTCCAGCTATCAGCTTCCAGCTACCAGCTTGCAGCTACCAGCCTCCAGCTAATTTTACCAAACATACCCTCAATCCAATGATTGAGATTTGTGGTCATAGTTTCTTATGGGCAGGGTTAAGAAAGAGAGTGAGAGGTATTTTCTTAATTATATATAATTGATGTTTTAATTTTGGTTTCTTTTAACGATAAAAATTAACCGAGTTAATTGGTGTCAAATGACAAACCATATAAGATTTTGAAATATTAAGTACAAAACTTGTCAAATTTAAAGAAAAATGACATGAATTGAAATTTGGCATAAGCATAAACACAAAACTTGTAATTATTTGTAAACATTATTATTGGTTAGAAATTTACGATAAAAACCAATAGCAAATTAGCGACCGGTTTTCAAAGGAGGCAAAACAGTCGCAAAATTAAAACGATGTCAGATGGAAGTCGCAAAATATCTCATCGCAAAGCAGTAGCAAAACTTGATACTAGAGTATTGGTCGCTAAGTGGTCGCACAATTGTCAAACCATCACAACCACTTTGCGACTAAGTTTTTTGTGATCGTAATTTTTGTTCACAATAGTGAGTGAATTATAACCATAACTTTCGGTCACAATCGTAAATGGTCTCACACAACTGCAAATAGGTCTTAGCAACGAGGGTTCTTGTGACTAGAATTTTCCGTCACAAATCAGTCACAAGTGACCTTTAGCAACAGATTTACGACCAAAATGGAAGTAGTAAAGTAATCTTCGGTGGTAATAAACAAATTCTATTTTTTTTTTTTCAAGATTTGTTGATAGTGATATATGGGCTATATGGTTTACCTTTGGTTTCGTGGCTTCAGCCATGAAGCCTGCAACCGCGGCTGCTATCCCGAGTGTTGCCAGGACAACTATGACCAAAACCGTTTTGCCATCCATTTCTTCCTTTTTTTTTTTTTTTTAACAGAGATGGTGTTATTGTCAAATAAAAATGGTTATCTTGTTTTATAGTTGGGGAGACGATAACAAAATGGAATCAGCCTTGGGGGTGACGATCACCAAATGGACTTCAATCTTGGGGATGTACAACTAGGTAAATAAAGCAATACTAGTAGAGTGCCCGCACGATGCAGCAGGAAACACAAACACTTATAAGGGTGTGTGAAGAGATATGGTATCAAAGCATTACAAATACCATACCATCGCTCAACTAGAACCGGCTTCGCCAGGCGCCCATCCGCCCGTTTTACGTCAGCAGAACATCTGGCGTCCACTAGCCCGTTCTACGTCAGCGATACATCTGCCGTCCGACGCGAGCGTTACCCTCTCGTTCTACGTCGGCGGAACGTCTGGCGTCCATCCGCCCGTTTTACGTCAGCGGATCGTTTAGCGTCCACTCGCCAGGCGTAAGCACGCCCGCCCATTTCACATCGGCGGGCCCAATATACTTCAAAGCTTCCTCAGCAAGCTTCACCAACACAAGTGGAAGATACCTTTTGGAGCAGCCTTGGGACTCACCCCTGCCCCAAACAAAATATCTCTGACACAGCAGGCGGCCTGTCAGAGTTCCTCTCCAATCAGAGACTGCTCCCAGTCTGACGAACAGAAAGGACGATGACGTGGCGGCCTCTCAACCAAGATATCTTCCTGACAAAGCAGACTTTCTCAACTCGTCTCAAAGTCCAAGAAAGGTATGATTACTCACCGCCCTCGGTCTACCAATGGGCGGGCACCACGTGTCCGCCGACCACCAGCGTCCACTCAATGGGCGCCACGTGTACCAACCGTCAGGACGGTAACATCCCCCCTTAGCATTTTACTTTCTCCCTTTTATCAAAACCCACTTGCACCAAGTGGGCTTGAGGACCTGGGCCGGATTATGGAGACACCTCTACCTGGGTCGGGCCCCATCAAAGGTAGAGGATGGGCTGAGAAAGTAGAGGACCTAGGTACTATAAAATGAGGAGCCCCTTCTCCTTTTATTGGCATCTAATCACTCACACTTTCACTCAAGAAGAATACGAACTCTTTCGTACCTTCTTCAACCCCTTGTTTATTATACTAACTGCTAGAGGCTCGGCTCTTCTAATCAATAGTCTCCTAAATTCCCTGGTCTTGTCCTTAGACCCTCACGTATTTTCCAAACACACTCTCTTTGCAAAATACAGTAGAACCACTCACTGGATCAGTGCCCTTTCGGTAATCCACGATTCGTGTTTCTTCATTGGCGCCATCCGTGGCCTTACCACAAATACTCTAAACAAAACAGCTTTAACAAATATATCCATTAACCCATACTAAAAAAAATGACCACTTCACCGCCAAGAGTGTTCACCCCATCTGGAGCCGTCGAAGACATCACTGACGCCACTCCAGCATCCCACCCAACATCTGTGGATCACGACAATAACCAGCAACACCCCATCGTCACCCCCAGAAACCTAGAATTTCAACTCATTGACCCAGCAACTCCAACCGAGGAGGAGATCGACGCCCTGAATAACGACTGGTACTAGGGGTGTTCATCGGTTCGGTTTACGGTTTATTTGGTTTATTCGATTCGGTTTATTCGGTTTTCAAAATTTTGTACCTCAAACCAAAAACCAAACCAAAACAAATTAGGAATATGAAAACCAAACCAAATTCAACCAAATTGAATTCGGTTCGGTTTCGGTTTAAAACCAAACAAACCAAATTCAACCAAACAAACCAAATTGAAACGAAGTTTGTTTTTCTCTAACTTATATACCTATATGTTCCAAAATCCGAAAAGAAAGTTTGCAATAAATATAAGCCAAAAAATCAAACCACGCAAACAGAAACATTATAAAAATTAGAAATAGTAAAATGAACCCTAGTTTATACTCAGATTATTACCTCTATAAATTGGTGGGCTTTATTTATTTTGGGTTGGGTTTAATATTTTGGGCTTATATATTATATATGAGTTATTAAAAATTATTATTTTTATTTAATAATTAATTATTTTACCGGTTTATTCGTTTATCCAAATAAACCAAATAAAAAAAAATGTAGAACCAAAAACCAAAACAAACACCGAATAAGCAATTCGGTTTCGGTTAAAACCAAACCAAACACCAAATTCGTTGTTCGGATTGGTTTTTTCGGTTACGGTTACGGTTCGGTTTTCGGTTTTTATTTGGTTTGCGGTTTTTATGAACACCCCTAACTGGTACGAGAACCAGAGGCGTATTCTAGACGATCAGCTGGAACGACGCCAACGCACCGGCAAAGCAATCGTGGGTTCCTCCTCCAAACCACCCGCACGAACGTTGGCTGTCGCCCGTCACGGGGAAGGTCCAGGGCAATCCCCTGAGAACCAGGCCCGTGCAGAGCGCAACCGGTTCGACGACGAAGACTATGATGAAAGTTCATGGGAGGACGATGCCTCTAGGGACTATCGTCATAGCCCATACTACAGGCGGGAATGACTAAACAGATACAATGACGATGCCACCACAAACTTGTCACTCCCCTACAGGCCCACGGCCTTCGCGGACAAGTCCAAATTTACCAGGCGTATATCCCAAGCACCAATCCCGCCACGCCAACGCCTGCCACCCAACGTCAAAATATATGACGGTCTCACCGATCCGGATGACCACCTCAGCATCTTCAACCAAGCCGGGGCCGTCATCGGATGGACCCTACCCGTCTGGTGTCACATGTTTGCCCAGACACTCACCGGAGCCGCCAGGGTCTGGTTTGACAACCTCCCCATCGGAAGCATCGACAGCTACGAGCAGCTGATCGATAAATTCTCACTCCACTTTAGCCAACAACGTCGTCACAAGCGCGACAAAAGCCAGATCTCTCTGTGCAAACGCAGAGATACTAAACCGCTCGAAGACTTCATCGTACGGTTCAACAAAGAAGCACTCCAGTTAGGAACGGGGGACGAGACAACCCAGACCTCCTTCCTTGCCAACGTCAACGATGACGGCCTCCAACACACCCTTCAAGGGAAAGATGGCGTCCCAGATTCCTGGTAAGAGGTCGTCCGCATTTCCAAGCTATATGCAGGCAACCAAAAAACGATGCGCCAGAACCAACGAGGGAGCTCCAGCAACAGCCGCAACCGCGGCAACAACCGAGCATCCGTCTGGAACCACATCTCCGGTTCCACTGACGAAGGGCGGTACTCAACCTCTGGCGACGCCCGAAACATCATCGGTAACAAGCAAACTCGCGATCAGCGCAACAGCGGCCGCCGGAATCAAGACTGGACCCCCTCACAAAAACACCATCCCAGGTGCTGTCACAAGTCCTCTCAACTGGAGAGGTAACTTTCAAGATCCCAAAACCCATGGGAACAAAACGAAAAAACATTGACACCACCAGATTCTGTGATTTTCACAAAGATGTGGGCCATGACACTGACAACTGCTACAGCCTCAAAATAGGGATGGCAATGGGTCGGGTTTGGAACGGGTTTAGGTAATCCCAACCCCATACCTGATTAGGTATGCTTGTCCCAAACCCGACCCAAAACCCGTCGGGTTTGTGTCGGATAAATACCCATTGGGTATCGGGTATACCCGCGGGTTTCGGGTAAACCCATTAATTTTTAAACTTACTCATTGAGTATACACGACTAAAAACCTGATGTGCATTTATTAGGTAACTATTAACCAATTACATTTAGCATTATTAAATATACATGTAAATGATTATAGTGTATAAATATAAAATACTTAAATCATATAAAAACAATCAAAGACATAGATAACAAATAGTATACACTAATTTTTGGTAATTTTAGCACAAGATGACAAGGTAGATGGACAATTAGATATATTATGTAATATATATTTAAAAAGATATATTAGAAAGTATATTGGGTATCTAATCGGGTAAACGGGTATACTTTATCGGGTAATCGGGTCGGGTAAACGGTATATCATCAAATCCCAAACCCGTCCCAAACCCGCGAAAAAATTAAAAACTAATCCCATACCCGGACCCATACCCGATTACCCAACCCCAAACCCGTCCCAAATGTGTCGGGTTTCGGGTTTACCCATCGGGTTCGGGTTTGAGTGCCATCCCTACCTCAAAATGGAGATCGAGGCGGCCCTACATTCAGGGAAGTTGGCCAACTTGGTCAAAAATGTCCGCACCGGCGTATGCCGGCAAGATGAGCCCGGCAAGGCCATCAAAGACATCAAAACACACCATGTTCGTGGCGCATACAACAGACAGTGCAACATGACGCCCAACACCAAGCGGAAAACAAACTTCCCAGACATAGCGACCACGTCGCAACAATCAGAAATCACAACAGCCAGAAACTGGAAGGAGGCCCAAGTCATCCTCCCCACAATACCAGGGGCGCAAATTCAACAACCCCACTCACCATCACAACATTGTTCGGGCATTACCGAACATACAAGATAATGTGCGATGGCGGCAGCAGCTTCGACATCATGTACCAACAGTGCTTCGATCAACTCGACGAGGAAGACAAAGCACGCTTGCAACCAGATGCACCCATCGTTGGTTTCTTCAACGAGGTAATACACCCAATTGGCAAGTTTGACTTTACAGTTACACTTGATGATGGCACTCACACCCGCTCAGAAGTTTGCACCTTTCACGTCATCCCAGCCATCTCCTCATACGACATACTGCTGGGCAGACAAGGCCTGGCAAACTTCAACTCCACTGCATCAACTCCGCACCAAACCATGGGTTTTCCAACACCCACCGGGGTCGCATACATTTGAGGCAACCAAGAGTGCCTCATGACAAGCGACCCGATCGACGACACAGTACGGCAAGCGCCAACCCCACCGAAGGAAGAAAATTGGGTTCTCAACCCAGCTTTCCCCGAACAAACCATCGCCTTACGGCGGACCCTGTCCCCCCAAGTAAAAATACACCTAAAACAACTGTTGGTGGCAAACAAAGACATCTTCGCCTGGCAATCATCAGACATGGTCGGTGTCCCAAGACACATAGCCAAGCACCGCCTCAACACATACAAAGATGCACTCCCGGTGGCCCAGAAAAAACGGCCACTGGGCCCTGACAGAGTCAAAGCCATGAACGAACAAGTCAACGACCTACTCGAAGCGGGTATCATCAGAAAATGCAACCACCAAACCTGGGTAGCTAACCCTGTCATGGTCCTCAAGAAAAATGGATCTTGGCGCATGTGCGTCGACTACAAGGACCTCAACAAAGCATGCCCTAAAGATCACTACCCCCTTCCAGAGATTGACTTGAAGGTAGACTCCCTAGCGCCATTCAAATACAAATGCTTCCTCGACGCATATCGAGGATATCATCAAATACAAATGGCCCACGAAGACGAATACTGAACGGCCTTCAGAACAGACCGAGGGGTATACTGCTACACCAAAATGCCCTTCGGACTCAGGAACGCTGGCGCAACTTACCAACGCCTCATGGACCATGCCTTCATCAACCAGATCGGCGTCAACCTTGAAGTCTACGTCGATGACTTGGTAATCAAAAGCACTCAAGAAGACACCATGCTATTGGACATCCAGCGCACCTTCGAACAGTTGCGCGACATCAAGATGAAACTCAACCCGGGGAAATGCTCCTTCGGAACTGAAAAGGGAAAATTCCTAGGCGTCATTGTCACCAATGGCGGCTTCAAGCCAAACCCGGAAAAAATCCAAGCCATCCAACGCATGCCATCACCAAGCTCAATAAAGGACGTACAGACACTGATGGGATGCCTAGTTGCCCTCAACCGATTCCTATCAAACTACGCCTCCAAGTCTTTCCTTTTGTTCACACCCTACGAAATGTACTAAAGAAAACACAGTTCCGCTGGACATTAGAAGCGGAAGTAGCCTTTCGTGAAATGAAGCAATGTTTAACTTACTTACCAACTCTAACAACACCCCTGCCAGAGGAACCACTTACGCTGTACCTATCCGTATCAGAAACAGCAATAGGCATAGTGCTACTAGTAGAACGCAACAAAGTACAAACGCCGATTTACTACATCAGCCGCACCCTGGCAGACGCAGAAACCAGATACTCAACCATGGAAAAACTCGTTCTCGCACTCGTACATGCGTCACGACGACTAAGGCGATACTTCCAAGGACATCCAATTAACGTCCTAACAGATTATAGGATCAACACCGTACTCTCCAAACCAGAACTCTCAGGCCGCCTGGCGAAATGGGCAATCAAGCTAGGCGCACACACCATCATCTACAAACCAAGACCCGCAATCAAAGGGCAGGTCCTTGCAGACTTCATCGCAGAAATTCCAATAGATAAAATCCAAGACTGCCAAGATGAGCAAGACCCCAAACCCATCCCAGACGACCGAGTAACCTGGTCGTTATACACAAACGGAGCCTCCAACGACCAGGGCGCAGGCGCAGGCCTTCGCCTAGTCAGCCCCGACAAAACAGAATTCACATACGCCGTCCGTCTCGAGTTCCCAAGCACAAACAACGAAGCAGAGTACGAAGCATTTTTGGCAGGACTACGCCTCGCCGACAAAATGGGCGCAAGACACCTTAACGTCCATGTCGACTCTATTCTCATAGTAGGCCACATGAACGGTGTCTACGACGCCAAGGACCCAGTCATGGCCCAATACGTCGACCAGGCAAAGCTCCTTACCAAAAAATTCACAACCTGCACAATCCTCCACATCAACCGAAGTGGCAATAAAGAAGCTGACGTACTCAGCAAGATGGCCTCCACGACTTGGCCGCACATGGCCAAAGAGGTACGCCTCGAAACTCTAGCTTAACCTTCAGTACCACTTAGACAGGTTAATATCACACAGACGGGCGTCGGGTCATGGATGACCCCGATTCAAGCATACCTGGCAACGGGCACCCTACCACCTCAAAAAGCAGAAGCCCGAAAACTCCAATACAAATCCCAACACTATCAGCTCATGAATGGAGTCTTATACCGACGCTCCTATCTCGGCCCATTCCTGAAGTGCGTAGATACCGCGACAGCCACCTCCCTTATAAAGGAGATCCACGAAGGCATACGCGGAATCCAGGCGGGCCCAAGAATGGTCGTCGCCAAAATCATGAACGCCGGCTATTACTGGCCGGGGATGCATCAAGACGCCGTCAAAATCCTGCGCACTTGCTTTAACTGCCAGCAACACGCACCAAACACCATGCGCCCAAAAAACGACCTGGTCCCAGTCACTGCCGCCTGGACATTCCAGAAATGGGCTATCGACCTAGTCGGCCCATTCCCAATGGCCCCTGGAAAGATACAATACCTCATCGTCGCCGTCGACTACTTCACAAAATGGGTAGAGGCCAAACCACTTGCCTCGATCAGCACTGAACAGACCAAAAAAATCATCTGGGAATTCATCATCTACTGCTTCGGCCTACCCATGGAAATTGTCACGGATAACGGAACACAGTTCACAGACAAAAAGCTTCAAACCTGGCTAACACAACTAGGCGTCAGCCAGATATTCACATTCGTCGCCCACCCCCAAGGCAACGGCCAAGTAGAACGCATCAACATGTCACTAGTTGAAGGCATCAAGACTCGCCTCGGGTCAAAGTGCACAGGTTGGGTGGATGAACTCCCACACGTGCTATGGGCACATCGCACCCTCACCAAGACCAGCACCGGTGAAACCCCCTTTAGCCTAACCTATGGTTCCGAGGCCGTAATACCCGCAGAAGTAACATTCCCATCACCAAGGGTCCTCAACACCGCGAACACTAACAATGACAGAGAACTGTGCCTCAACTTGGATCTCTTAGACGAAAGGCGCGATGCCGTTGCTATACGCGAGCAAACTACAAAAAACAATTGGAGCGCTATTACAACTCCAAAGTCAAAGCCTGCGCATTCGACATCGGCGATTACGTCCTATGAGACAACTACGCATCTCACTCCGAGCGCCCAGGAAAGCTCGCACCCAACTGGGAAGGGCCATACAAAATCCAACAAGTACTAGGCAAAGGAGCATACGCGCTAGAAAGACTCGACGGCACACCCATATCTAGATCATGGAATGTAGCGCAGCTGCGCCCAAGCTACTTATAAACATTTCAGTTTTTTAACTACACCCCCTACCCTCTGTCTATTAGCGGAGACACCGATTACTTTACCTATAACTTATAAAGCTAATTGACTCATCATAAAGCTTAACATTAAAGGTTTGTCACATTCCTAACTTATGAAGTTAATTTACCCTTCATAAACTTAGAAAAAAACAAACCTTTCGCCCAAAAGTTGCGTAGTTAATTTACCCTACGCAATGGACGCCAAGGTTACTTGTAACCTATGAAGCCAATTGACTCTTCATAAGGTTTAACATCAAAGCAATCTATCGCACGAAAATACGCAAGACGGGCAAAAGCAAAGTCAAAACATCACATTTCATTACAGCCGAAAGGTCAGATTTACAAGACAAAAGGAACATTTAAACAAACTATTGAGGAGGCTCATGAGCCGTCCCCGAACTACCCGCCGCCCAGCCTTCTCCTTCCCCTTCTCAGCGCGCTCACGCCCGGCACGCTCAGACTGCCTTACAACCTGAAGCACTGGAAATCTATCTTCTCGAGCTTCTCAAGCTCCTCCATCAGCAGCTGGTCAGTATTCACATCCTGAAAAGGCTGCTCCTCAACCGGCGCCCCATCCTTGGCGGCCAGATAACCTTCCAGCCACCCACTATGAACGCCCGTGGTACGCGCCGCATCAACAACCTCCACAACCTGCTCGCCCATCTTTGGCTCATTCCAACAGCGATCAAAGACCTACATAAACAAACACAAGATAAGTGAGCTACACAAAATACAAAACAAAAGACAAAGTAAAGAGAACTTACGGCAGATATCCCGTCAGACATAATCCACAGGGACTTCTCACAGTATGCCTTCTGAGCATCCAGCAGCAAGGTCCTCTCAAGCTCCCAGGTCTCCTTCTCCTTCACCAGCTCACCAACCTGACCTTTTAGCTCGGACACCCGAGTGGTCATCCTCACCACGTCGGCATCCTTCGCCTTAAGGACACCCACCACACTAGCATACTTGGAGGATAGCTCCTCCATCTCCTTGGCCTTCTCCGCCACTACCTTCTTCTGCTCAGCCAGCGCAAACTCGGCCTTTTGAACAAGCTGACGACGACGTTCCAGCTCCGTATTAACGGTCGCCGTCGACTTAGCCCAAGTCTTCTGCTTCTCCACAGCGTCAACATCCTTTAGGCGCAGATTGGACTCTAACTTCCGAACCTGCTCCAAGAGCCGCTTCCGCGCCGACTCATACACCTCCTTCTCCTTGGCCAGGCGCTCGGCTTCACTTGAAACCGACGCCTGCTCATCCAAAAACTCACCCTCTCCTCTGTGCAGGGCGTACAAGTTTCCCAGAGTCTGTGTTAAGTTCATACACATCTCTGAGAAAAGAGTACCTCGGTTCTGAGACCGGTGATGCGCACGCTCAGCTGGCGGCAACGCATAGCTGACAAATTCCTCAGCCACGAATGGGTTAAGGAACCGACAGCTTTCGGTTATACGCCACCCAGGCGTATAAACCAGAGCGTCCAGCCGGAAGGCAGGAGCACCCGAAGACGCAACCACGCCTTCAGCTTTCTTCAACTTCGGATCATCAATCCCACCACCCCGAGGAGACGCCTCCAGCACGTCCCTCTCACTCAAATCAACAAAGGAGGGCTCGGTACGCGAGCCCTCGCCACCCTGAACGCCCATCCCTTGGGCCTGCTCCTTCTTGATCCTAACCAAATCCTCGTGTTGTTTCAACAACACCAACCGGCGCTCCTCTTCCTCCTTTTCAGCCAGGTCAGCCAAGCGAGCATCCTCAGCCCGCTTGCGCTCCATCTCTACTTGGAGAGCCCGGGATTCATCCTCTTTCTTCTTCAAAGCGGTCTCAGCAGCACGCTTTTCCTCCTCCGCCTTGCGCATCAAATCCTCCTGACACGCAGCCTCAGCCCGAGACAGCTCCTCCTCCAGCTTCTTCTTTCGTTCCTCCTGATATTGCTTCACAGATGGAGGAACCGAACCTACAGATAAACGAAAACAAATTCAAGACCCTATCGAAATTAGCGAGAAAAATTCAAAAGGACGCGCAAAAACGTACTTACTACTATGTTTCTTCAAAGCCTTCATGTAGAAGGGCTCTCGCACAGGCGGGGGTTCAACATCACCACTCCCGGTCGCCGCCCGCTTCGGAGACCGACCACCACTCACATCCTCTCCAGCAGTTTCCGGCTGTTTACGCTTGTAACCTGCAAACAAGATAGGTAAACTTTAAAGAAACACAACAAAACTACAAAAACCACAAAGAAGGCAGTAACACTTACCCTCAGTAGCCACGCCCTCAGCAACACTGGCTTCACCAGTCATCTCACCACCTTGCGCCCCGGCCGCTGACGCATTTGCTCCAGCGCCACCTGCAGAGCGACGCGGACGATGAATTAGACCAGACGACGACCCACTCGACTCATCGTCTGACTAAAAACATAATCCACCCCAGCCGCCGTTTTCACGGTCAACGGCTCAGGATTGATCAAGAAACCCACTTCAAGATTAGAGGGCGCACCTTCCATCGGGCTGGGGAACAAAAAGTTCTCCACCATCAGCTCCAGCTCCGAAACGCCGCCCTCGGGTACTGCCAGGTAGGTGGTCTTCACAGTACGGGCGGCAAAAACTTCAAACAGTAATTCACCTGTCACCAAACACAACCGGCGTCAAATCAATACAAACAGAAACAAAAAACTAAACAAAGCTGAAATACTCACCTTCAACAGACAGCGGCCCAGCCTCGCCCACAGGTGCCACATCATAACCCTCCCTGACTCCAAGACGGCTCAGCCCCAACAGACGGAGCACACCCTCCTCTAGCTTATCCAGATCATCCAGGCGGGTGGGATGTGCGCACAAATCCTGAAACCAGACTTCTTCTTGGAAATCCTTCATCACTTCAAAAGATGGCGCCTTCTGGCCCGCACGCAGCTCAAGCTTCTCCATCTCCACCGGTATCACCTCCTTCTTCAGGAAGAAAAAGCATTTCTTCCACTCACGAAGAGTCTTTGGAGAGCTCTTCGGTACAATCAAGGTCACCGTCTTCGACCTCTCCACGAACGACACCTAGCCGGAGTCTTTCACCTCCACCTTGTAGAACACATTGAAGTGTTCAAACTCCGGCTCCCTTCTCAACGATCGACAGGTGGCCTCGAAATGCATAATTCGCATTACCCCGAACGGGCTCATCTGCGAAACATGCAACCCATACTTCTGAAGAACGGAGATGAGAAACTTCGACACCGGTAGATGAAAAAGTCCCTTCAAAAAGAACGCATCATAAAGGCATATCTTCCCCTCCGGACAGTCCAACGGAGTCTGCCCTTTCTCCGGCAGCTCCGGTTCCCACTCCCGGGAAATACCATATTTCTTGACCAAAGACCGAAATTTATCCTTGGACCAAGAAATCTGGGCGTCTTTCATCGCCAATTCCGCCTTCTTATCCTCAGATGACATCTCCGACAAAGGAAAGAAAGAAAATAAAAAACTTTTTCTTCAACGGCTGATCGGAAAAGTTACGAACTCGCCGGAGGAAAACTTGAAAATTCGTGTGAAAGAAGAGAATGAAACGAATGAAGGATCAAAGGCACGTATTTATACTCATCGCATTAAATGCAGTGGCAGAAAGAGGAATCATCACAAGCAGGCTTTTCGCGCAAGGGCCCAATAGCAGACAGACACGTCAGACAGCCCACGTGACCAAACGGCTCACGCGCCGCGCGTGGCCCACTCGCCTGACGGTTTCTCTACCCCAGCTGGCAAACGATGCCGATGCTAGACACGTGTACGCCCACGTTCGAATCCATCATCATACAGCTGTCCCTATGCATCCGATGCACGACACGTGGCGGCCTAGCAACTCAACAGTCACAGTAACTGTCAGACACGATCTCCAAGGCAGATGTACCAACCGTCAGCCATGTCTTTTCAACTCCAAACATTCCCGCCTTTAATTCACACAAATTCCAAAGAGACAAATTCAATGCGGAGTAAATGCAGGCGCGGATAGCAACAAAAAACCATTTTCCACAACTTCCGGTCGCGCAATCAGGCCCAACGCCTTTTTAGGCTCCACGCCTGCGTGCCAGAACGAAAAACTTGAAAAAACTCTTTTTCACAACTTCTGGTCGCGCAATAAGGCCCAACACCTTTTTAGGTACCACGCCTGCGCGCCAGAACGAAAAACTTGAAAAAAATCCTTTTTCACAACTTCTGGTCGCGCAATAAGGCCCAACACCTTTTTAGGTACCACGCCTACGCGCCAGAACGAAAAAATTTGAAAAACCTATTTTTCACAACTTCCGGTCGCGCAATCAGGCCCAACGCCTTTTTAGGCTCCACGCCTGCGCGCCAGAACGAAAAACTTGAACAAATTCTTTCTCACAACTTCTGGTCGCGCAATCAGGCCCAACGCCTTTCTAGGCTCCACGCATGCGCACACAACGCCTATCCAACTCATAGGCCCCGCAATAAACGCTCATTCCGCATACGCCCGCAGCTTGATCACTGTGCGCACACCAGTTGACGAAGGTCATACACACGTCCACTTTGTTACATGAAAACCCAGTGACGACTGGATGTAACTCAAAGTACACTTGTGAAATCAAGTCCAGCACTCCCCTAACAAAGTTGCATGAAAGCACTGGACTGGGGGACTTGAAGGGATATGGTATCAAAGCATTACAAATACCATGCCATCGCCCAACTAGAACCGGCTTCGCCAGGCGCCCATCCGCCCATTTTACGTCAGCGGAACATCTGGCGTCCACTAGCCCGTTCTACGTCAGCGATACATCTGCCGTCCGACGCGAGCATTACCCTCTCGTTCTACGTCGGCGGAACGTCTGGCGTCCATCCGCCCGTTTTACGTCAGCGGATCGTTTAGCGTCCACTCGCCAGGCGTAAGCACGCCCGCCCATTTCACATCGGCGGGCCCAATATACTTCAAAGCTTCCTCAGTAAGCTTCACCAACACAAGTGGAAGATACCTTTTGGGGCAGCCTTGGGACTCACCCCTGCCCCAAACAAAATATCTCTGACACAGCAGGCGGCCGTTAGAGTTCCTCTCCAATCAGAGACTGCTCCCAGTCTGACGAACAGAAAGGATGATGACGTGGCGGCCTCTCAACCAAGATATCTTCCTGACAAAGCAGACTTTCTCAACTCGTCTCAAAGTCCAAGAAAGGTATGATTACTCACCGCCCTCGGTCTACCAATGGGTGGGCACCACGTGTCCGCCGACCACCAGCGTCCACTCAATGGGCGCCACGTGTACCAACCGTCAGGACGGTAACATCCCCCCTTAGCATTTTACTTTCTACCTTTTATCAAAACCCACTGCACCAAGTGGGCTTGAGGACCTGGGCCGGATTATGGAGACACCTCTACCTGGGCCGGGCCCCATCAAAGGTAGAGGATGGGCTGAGAAAGTAGAGGACCTAGGTACTATAAAAGGAGGAGCCCCTTCTCCTTTTATTGGCATCTAATTACTCACACTTTCACTCAAGAAGAATACGAACTCTTTCGTACCTTCTTCAACCCCTTGTTTATTATACTAACTGTTAGAGGCTCGGCTCTTCTAATCAGTAGTCTCCTAAATTCCCTGGTCTTGTCCTTAGACCCTCACGTATTTTCCAAACACACTCTCTTTGCAAAATACAGTAGAACCACTCACTGGATCAGCGCCCTTTCGGTAATCCAAGATTCGTGTTTCTTCAGTGTGTATGTAACTGTTAATTTTGATTATTAGCCTCAAGTGAAACTAAAATCAAAAGTCATCAATTAATCAATCTTATTAAACAATTGGTTCCTTTGTTCGATTAGTATTGTTAGATTATCGGTTTTAGTCCGGTTTAGTTAATTTGGTGAATAACAAAATCAAACTTTGGTTAATTTTTTTTTCCTAGAAGTACATGAAATGGAGGTATAAATACATGAAATAGAGGTAAAAAATAGCCCTATAAACGAACCGAATGTTCATGAGCTGTTCGTGAACTTGTTCGGCGGAAAGTTCGTTTATGTCGTTTATTTAATAAACGAACAATCACGAACAAAAAAAATTGTTCGTTTAGTTAAATGAGTGAACATGAACAAACGTTGAGTTTGTTCATTTATGTTCGTGAACGTATGTTTATGTTCGTTTATTTATGTCTGTTTAAGTTTATTAATTACATACGTAGTTATATTTACATAAATACAAACATAAATTGGGCTTTAGCTACTTGTATAAATATATAATCAATTAGTAATTGGGTTTTTTCAGTAATACGAAATCGTTCACATTTATTATGTTCGTGAACGTCCATTTATGTTCGTTGGTGAACTGTTCGTTTAGGTTTAAACGAACGAACATAAACGAACAAGAACATGACAATTTTTTTTTAATGAACGAACATGAACACAAAAATGTGTTTGATTATGTATTCGTGTTCAATTAAAATTAAATGAACATTCGGTTCGTTTACAGGCCTATGTATAACAAAAATTTCAAAACCCCCTCTATTTATACCACCACTACAATTCATAAACCTATCTACTCAGCTTCAAACAATATTAGAGTATAATTTGCTATATACTTTTAATTAAAAATTTCATTTTTTACGTGATTAACAATATCTAGAGGTGAACAATAATTGAAACTCAATCGAAATCGAACAAAAACATACAAAACCGAACATAAAATTAACCAAAACCGAGTTAACCTAATATCGGTTTTTTGTACCCTAAGTTAACCAAGATTAACAAACCAAAATTGAACCATTCATACATGTATATCCTTTATACATCCATTACATGTATTTATACCTTTATTTCATGTGCTTCTAAGCAAAATTTTAACCAAAGTTTGGTTTTGGTTATTAACCAAAATTAACTAAATCGAACTAAAAACGACAATCTAACCAAATAGACTGAACCAATTAACCGGTCGGTTAACAAGATTGATAAGCCGATAATGTCAATTTTTGTTTCGGTTGAGGCTTATAACCGAAATGAACCTAACCCAACCATGAACCATTAGAAGTGTTTGTGTTTCCTACCACATCGTGCGGGCATACTGTTATGAATATATTAATTGGTCTATTTCAATTTAACCAATTTGGGTTAACTAAGGGTACAAAAAGAAAAAGATAACCATATTTAAGTTAAATCGGATGTTTTCAGCTTTCAATAGATTTTGGTTCAGTTTTGTCAGATTTTTTGTTTGGCTTCGGTGAACGGTTTAGTTATTGCTCACCCCTATATATCGTTAATCACGTAGCACATAAAGATTTTTCAAATAAAAAATAGCAATACTATACTCAAATTAAAGATAATAAAATGCTCATTATTATGATGTAATTTTTTTTATAAAAGTATAAACGTATTAAAAAAATGTGATTATTTAAAATCATGGGGGGGGGGGTGCTTAAAATATGAAAAAGAAGTTTAACTATAATTTAAATAAACAAAAGTTAAGTAAAGTTTAAGGGATTATAGTGTAACTAAGATAGGGTATTAAAATGTAAATAATGTATGAATGACTATTTTACCCTTTTTTTAGGGTTATTAATGAAAAATAAGTTCTTAACTTTTGGGTATCTTAAACTACCCCTCACTCATGCATTATAATATAGTATAGATTAGACCTGATGATGTGGGTAGCCTAAAGCAAAATAAAACAATAATATTACACAAGCATGCTTGAAAAGTAAAAAGGTAAAAATGTTTCAAAGCTGATAAAGCACTGAGAACAAAAGATGACCTGTCTTGTCATCACGCTTCTCGGTCAAAGTCCCCAGCTGTCCACACTCTGCATATGGAGACGCTGCAACACATGGACAGCGGGTCCAAAGCCATCCTCGGCTAAAAGTGGCAAGTCCCTAAGTTGCAACATGGATCAAGAGTTTATGGTTACTTAAAGAAGAATATGCTTTTCCTTAAATCAGATCACCTCCTTATTGATCTGATCACACATTTCTTACATTCTCACTTGCACACTCTTCTATTCTCTTTGACACCTCACGTGTGAAAGATTCTATCTATCACATAACACTCCACTTGAGCTTACAACCGACATTCTGGCTTTGAGTCTCACTCAAACCAGAATTGTAACACTCAAAATATAATACTCTTGAACCTCCTTCTATGTTTAGCAACGTAGAGGGACACCACGACCTGCGTTAGGAAAAGCTAAACCCTTTTACCCTTCCCCTGACTATATACTAACATTGGACCTATATTTGTTGTAGTAACAAGTTGGCGCCCACAGTAGGGCTGTGCCATTATTTCCTTTTCTAAATCAATTGTGTAGCTCCAACTCTCCAGTATGTCCGATCACGAGTCCTCAGAAGAAGTAAATCAGGTCTCTCCGAACACAGACCAGACCTCTCCTAATAGATCTGTGTCTTTCTTGACTCCTGGAAGCACTCCCACGGGTGCTCCATCACATGAGTTTACACTCTTCCAAACTCCAACTCCTACTCGCTCAGGGGTGTCATCTTCTCTCCTTAATTATGTGCGTACACCTTAATGCATAGATCTCACCCCTGAAGGAGTTGCATATCACTTTCTACAACTATGATCTCTCCTTAACCAATATGTTATCAAGGAAAGAGAAAAAAGGGAGTCAGGCTCCGGCTAGATTATAATGAAGAAGAACCAACCCGGGCCACCTCGTTCTCCTCACCTCACTTCCTCAAGCACCCAACCTGCTCCTCATAACTTCGGAGCAGGGCCAAGCATGGTTTTTCCCACGCCTTACCTACAGACAAGGCCAAGCCTAACTGCTTTTCCTTTGTTCACATCTCAGCCTACTGCCTCTAGTGCACCCATAGGGCATGAACTCACTTTGGACCAAATTTTACAATCACCAGTCACGAGTGTTACACCCCCAGCACCTACCTCATGGGAGCAAGCCATGGCTTCCCTTCCCATGGCTCACAGTGCATCCATGAGCATGCCTATGGGAGTCAATAATACGACAATGCCTGAAAGCCTTCAAGGCTTCAACCTCATGCCTCACATGATAGCCCAAATGATGGCTCATTTTCCCTGGCAGCAGCTTATTAGCCAGGCAATAGTTGCTCACCAAGGAAACTCAAATGGGAACAACACCACAAGAGTCGAAAACAACATTAACCAGCCGTACAAACCCGGTAGCATGTCTTGTTTCTCCCCAGAAATAGCCGACTATGAGTTCCCTACCAAACTAAAGATGCCCTCTCACATAAAAACATACGATGATACCAAAGATCCTGAAGACCACTTGTAAATCTTTTTTGGGCAGCCCGGATGGAAAAGTGGGGAACCCCTGAGTGTTGCCTCATGTTCATGCAAACACTAGTCGGATCAGCTCGTATCTGGTTTAATGACCTTTCAGCTAGAAGCATTCGATCCTTTAACGACCAAGGCAAATGATTCTTGGCCAACTTCTCTCAACAAAGATGTTGTGTCAAAGATGCCACTGTCATCTTCCAGATCAAGCAAAAGGATGATGAAAGCCTTAAAAGCTTCATCAAACGATATAAGAAGGAAGGTCTCACCTACGTGGGTGCTGACGAGAAAATGAAGGTTGCAGGGTTCTTAAACGCTATCAACTCTAAATACCTCACCAGAGATTTCAACAAAAGTATCCCTAGAACCCTTAAAGAAGCCCTTGAAGGGCTGAAGCCCACATCCGAGGGGAAGAAGTTGTGGATATCAAAGAACAAAGAAAAGGGCTGCTAATTGGATAAGCTCCAGCACAAACAAAAAGAAAAAAAAGAGGTAACTATGGTGCCTATGACAGAAGATCTAGGGGATCTGAATCTCGAAGGTCTGAAGGTAGGAACCCTCCAAGCAGAGATCGAACCATAAACTTCACAGCTTTAACTAAAACCCCTCAAGAAATCATGGCAACCAAGAAAGTCAAGCACAGCTTCAGACCTCCCCGTCCCTTACCAAAGAGCAAGAGAAACGAAAACTCTAACAAATATTGTGAGTTCCATGAGGAAAAGGGACATCACACCAACGATTGTTTCCAGCTCAAGAAAATGATCGAGGAAGCTGTTAAATCTGGAGAGTTAGCTCATTTGGTGAAGGGAGTTAAAGAAAACATAGCTGAAGGCAAAAAGAAAGAAGTTAACATGGTCCTAGTTGAACCATAAGCTCCTAACCAACGCCAAAGGTTGGAAGCTTGGGAACACCAAGCGTCTGCTTCCCACCGCGTGAATGAGAAAAGTGATACGACCCCCTGGTTGTCGAAGCTCTCATAGGTTCGATCAAGACATAAAGAGCCTATATTGACACCGGAGCAGCAACAAATATCATGTTTGAAAGATGCTTCAACCTGCTAAGCTCAGAGGAACGCTCCAAGCTTCAACCGTTTGAGTCCTCCATCAAGGGTATAGATGATATACCCATAAAACCCTTAGGACAGATAACACTTGATGTCATTTTCTCTGATGGAAAAATGCGGAGAACTGAGCCACTCACTTTCATAATCCTCAACCTGCCTTCTAGCTATGATGTTATCATCGGAAGGCCAGGCTTGGTAACCTTCGACATGGCCATCTCTGACAGCCAAAAAAGTGTGAAGTTCCCCACTGAAGGCGGAGTGGCAACCCTCCACAGGGGTACTAGTGATAAAAGGAAATGAAGGTGAAAGAAGTAAACAAGGTTTAAGCATTAACCCGGAATATCCTGAACAAAGGATTAGGGTCAATGCAGACCTCCCGAAGGAAATACTCTCAAATCTTGAAGGGTTGCTCAAAAGCAACGTTGATGTCTTTGCTTGGTGTCCTAGTGACATGACAGGCATCCCACGTGAAGTTGCTGAACATGATCTCAGAATCCCTTCCAATGTCAAACCAGTAGTCCAGAAAAAATGAAGTCTTGCTCCAGAAAGAAGTCGGCCAGCTTGCCAAGAGGTCGACAAGCTTGTCGAAGCAGGAATCCTTCGAGAGGTTAAATATCAATCATTAGTCACTAACCCTGTGATGGTTCGAAAGCCTGATATTTAACCTCTCGAAGGATTTCGAACCATCACAGGGTTAGTGACCAATGATTGATATTTAACCTCTCGAAGGATTCCTGCTTCGACAAGCTTGTCGACCTCTTGGCAAGCTGGCCGACTTCTTTCTGGAGCAAGACTTCATTTTTTCTGGACTACTGGTTTGACATTGGAAGGGATTCTGAGATCATGTTCAGCAACTTCACGTGGGATGCCTGTCATGTCACTAGGACACCAAGCAAAGACATCAACGTTGCTTTTGATCAACCCTTCAAGATTTGAGAGTATTTCCTTCGGGAGGTCTGCATTGACCCTAATCCTTTGTTCAGGATATTCCGGGTTAATGCTTAAACCTTGTTTACTTCTTTCACCTTCATTTCCTTTTATCACTAGTACCCCTGTGGAGGGTTGCCACTCCGCCTTCAGTGGGGAACTTCACACTTTTTTGGCTGTCAGAGATGGCCATGTCGAAGGTTACCAAGCCTGGCCTTCCGATGATAACATCATAGCTAGAAGGCAGGTTAAATATCAATCCTTCGGATTCTCACTTTACTGAGATCTTTGAAGTCTATGCACATCCGGTTAAGGACCGAACTCGTGGATCGATTACACATAAACAACTCGGTTTCAGACGGGAGATTCGAGACGAGACAGAAACATACGATAACAAAGTCATCACAGATTCGTATTAATTCAGAAACGGTTACAGACACTGTCATCAGTAGGATAAACATCTATCTCGGGGCCGGGGGAGGTCGGGCATGACCTCCCCCTTGAGAGCATTCAAAGTACAAACTCAAATCACCAAATGAACACTAACACATGAGATTGCTATTTATAGTCCAATACCCAAAAGCCACCTTCGCCCCTTTTGAATGGTCGAATGTGGAGCATTTCCACATTCGCCCAGTGTATATAGGTCGAATCTAGCTTTGGTATTGTCCTATATTTTACATATGCGTCAGATCCATAAAATGCCCTTATGGATCACCACAATCTCATGTAACACATACAAAGACTCAACCCTAGTCTATTCGACAGTGACGTCCACAGAAAGTGCATCAACAATCTCCCCCTTGGACGTTGCTGGCGAATCCACAAATCTCTTGCACATCAACACATTCTCCTCTTTGAAAATTCCTAGCATCTTTAGTCAATAATTGTTGAAGTATCAGACACATTGTTACATCAACAATCTCCCCCTTGACTGATGCTTCACCAAGTTTCTCTGAGATCCCGTATGATAAATCAATCATGTTCTTGAGTAACTTCATCTGTTCGACAGAATACAAGCCGTAGACGAGTGGAACAAGCAATCAGAAGCTTTCATCAGGAACTACCAGTACTAATTGAAGGACTTGAAATGCTTCAGAAACTGAAGTTTTCGGCGGGGCCAACAATATCTACCAATAGCTCTTGAAATTCTTCAGGACTGTGATCTTGAAACTTTCGTTGAACCTACGTGCCACATGACTCCTACTAGGATACCTCATTACTTTCAGAACATTGAAATCTCAAACTTGATTTCCTTCTTCATAACAACTCTTTAGAACAAGTTCCTTCAAACACACAGGAACTGGGTTGACTGTTCTTATCATGCGGAATAAAATCTGTCTATTTTCTGGCCCATAATAGTCATTTGAATCTGATTATCATACTGTTGATTCTCATGACTACCCCACAATAAAACGTTTCATCATCATTTCTTCAACAATTTGTGAAGACATCATCACCATTCTCCCAAAAATCTTCAAAAATTGCCTTTTCGAAATTTTTTAGGCCTTAAATTCTACATTCGCCCCTGGTACTTCTACATTCGCCCACTTTTGTTGACCCGAAGGTAGAATAGTAACCAGAATGTAAAATAACACTTGACCCTTTCCACGTTCGCCCAAAAACAACTACTTTCGCCCACTCGACTTCCACCTTCGCCCGCGCGATCAATCGAATGTGAACATAGTCACCCGAATGTTGAAAATATTATCACAAAATTCCAGGTTCGCCCAAAATCTCTCCACGTTCGACCAAAAAATGCTACCTTCGCCCAGTAACATTCCACATTCGCCCACCCGACTTTCTAAAAGGGGCGAATGTGCAGACTGAACGTGTTCTTGATCAATATTTTCTTCAAATCAGTCCACAATCACTCTAATCCTTTGAATTTGATGATGAAACTTGTTCAGAAAGGTGCGGAAATGAAAACCTAACCCTCGAATTCACAAAAACATGGAGAAATCACATGATTTCGGGTTCAATTAAGAATCTAGGGTTTCTAGGGTTTCAACCTTTCAATCAAAATCTGAATTTTACGTCTGACAACATGAAAAACGAGCTGTGATTGATTCAAACGACTGTTAGATCGTTCAAATCGGTACCACGGCTCTGATACCAATTGAGAATCCGGTTAAGGACCGAACTCGTGGATCGATTACACATAAACAACTCGGTTTCAGACGGGAGATTCGAGACGAGACAGAAACATACGATAACAAAGTCATCACAGATTCGTATTAATTCAGAAATGGTTACAGACACTGTCATCAGTAGGATAAACATCTATCTCGGGGCCGGGGGAGGTCGGGCATGACCTCCCCCTTGAGAGCATTCAAAGTACAAACTCAAATCACCAAATGAACACTAACACATGAGATTGCTATTTATAGTCCAATACCCAAAAGCCACCTTCGCCCCTTTTGAATGGTCGAATGTGGAGCATTTCCACATTCGCCCATTTGTAATGGTCGAATGTGGAAAACTTCCACATTCGCCCAGTGTATATAGGTCGAATCTAGCTTTGGTATTGTCCTATATTTTACATATGCGTCAGATCCATAAAATGCCCTTATGGATCACCACAATCTCATGTAACACATACAAAGACTCAACCCTAGTCTATTCGACAGTGACGTCCACAGAAAGTGCATCAACATAAAGCATGCCCCAAAGACTGTTATCCTTTACCTGAGGTTGACCTCAAAGTCGACTCGCTTCCAGGCTTCCCCTTCAAGTGTTTTTTGGACGCTTACAAAGGTTACCACCAGATACAAATGAAGGAAGAAGATGAAGAGAAAACTGCTTTCCACACTGACAAAGGTATTTTTTTGCTATCGAAAGATGTCTTTTGGTTTAAAAAATGCAGGTGCCACTTATCAAAGGCTGGTTGACAAAGCATTCGCCAACCAAATTGGTGAAAACATGGAAGCTTATGTTGATGAAATACAGTTGTTTTTTATTCTTTAATAGACTTATAGGAGGACTTATGTTGTTTTCCCTTAAGACAGGACTCACAGTGTTCTTTACACTGGTATACCTTTTGTGACTTTATTTATGGTTTTAAAGTTCACATGGCCAAGTCTCCTGTGCCAGAGATATGTTTCAGAAGTTGATGTCTTTGAGAAGAAACAGGCAGTGTTGTTCAATACTTTGTATTTTTCAATGTCCACAGCATAGACATTGCCACATCTTTTGGCAATCAGTGAAGTATGGTCTTCAATGATCTTCTCTATCAACTTTTGGCCTTCTGGTGAGATAATCTTGCAGGAAGTTTTGGTGAAAAAGGAAGAATATCCTTTATCACACATTTAAGATACACTCAGCAAGTTGTACTGCAAGTTTTCAACCAGATTGACCTTGTCAAACTGCATTTTACCAGAGGATACATTGTCATATCCTAGCACATATCCCTTGGCATTGTTCCCAAAGTACACAGATCCTCCACTATAAAATTATTGATCAGGTACCTGCATCCTGTCATGTGCATTGAGCCTCCACTATTAACGTACCAAATGCTGTTTAGACCTCTGGAGACTCTCTGCACAAAGAGTAAATTAGTCCGTTTTGGGAACCTAAGCCATTTTGGCTTTGGGTTTACTCTTGAGAACAGGAAGAGTGGCAGTTTGTTATGGACCAATTTTAGAAATCCATGTCTTTTTGGCAATGGATTTATATTGGAGAGCAATGGTGAGACCTTGTTGAGGTTCACCATCAACTTTGGTCATCAGAAGTTTGACCATATTTATCAAATCTTTTACCTCAGCGGTTTGTGAAACTGCTGATTGTTTTGGTCTAACTTCTGAAGAAGAATTTTGAGAAAAAGACTATGGTTGAGATTTAGTCTTTTTTTTGAGAAAAGGTGTTACTTGGTTGTTGTTTGATGGGATAAAAAGTATTTTCAAAGTCTTGTTTGATTTGTTTTCCCACAACCAGTTGTAAAATCTTTTTGTTGTACTGATTTCCTTTTCTATATCTACAAAATTCTATTTTGTGGTTAAACAGACCACAAATTTCACATGGTTTTGCCTTTCCTTTCAAATTTTCAGGAGTTTTGGAAGGCAAGGTACTGACACTTTTGGAATTTTGAATTAGGTCATCAGCAGTTTTCATGGTCTTAACTCCTGATGTAGATGAAACTAGTGATGACTTAATGTCAGCAGATTTAACTTCTGAAGAACTTTCATTTGTATTTATGAGAAAGTTATGATGAAAAGATGTGCAGGCTTTCATATCATAAGTTTGAACTATTTCACTCCCATCATCAGCAGTTTTGGGAGTAAAATCAGTTGGTGATTTTGTGTGATTGTACCCTATGCCAAACTTAACATTTGATGCAGTTTGTGTGTTAAGCAGCATTTGGTAACCTCTACATGACTCAATCCAATTTTCACAATCAACCTTGGTGTCAGTAGCATTATTTGAGTGTATTTTCTCTCAGAGTCATTATTTGTCAATTCAGAAATTTCTTTTGACTTTGAAGCAAATTTTCTTTCTAAATCACATTTTATTTGAGTGTATTTTCTCTCAGAGTCATTAGCTTTGCCCTATAAATGCACATTGGTCTCTCTTATTAAAGCAAATGATTTTTTACATGATTTTGAGCAAAGTTTAAAAGAGACTCTTTTGATACCTGAGATAAGGCAGCATTAGAGGAGCATCCTTCAAAAGCCATTAAGGCAAAATTCTTTTTCTGCCATTATCAGGTTCTCCCCAGTTGATGTCATAGACTTTGTTATCGGCATCTAGACTGCATTCAGATGTGTCAAAAGGAAGACTGCTCTAGTCAACATATCTATTTGTGAATAGACTTTGTTGAGTGGGTTGTTGAGCTTGTGGAGGTTGTTAAGAAGCAGGAATGGAAAGCATCTGTTGTTAGCTCTACTGTTGTTGAGCAGGCATTCGTACATATTGTATTTGAGGCACATATTTGATTCGTGGAGCTTGTGCATGTACAAAATGTGCACTTCCTTGTGTTCCAAAATTTCTATTGTAACTGGAATTTGATTGGTTTCCATACTGTGGTTGGTTAAAGCTAGAGCTTCTACACTCTCTAGCAAAGTGTCCCAACTTCTGACATTTATGACATCTCAATTTTGATTTGTCAAAACCAACTTTTGTTGAACTATTTAGTCCTGAAAATTTTCTTCCTGACCTTTTATAAAATTTGTTAGTTTTAATACTTAGCATGGCCAATTGGTGTAGTATGTCCATTTCCTCTAAGTCATCACTACTGAAATTTTTTAAATCATCCATTATAAAACACATGTTGTCAGTAGTTTGACTGTTTTCTTCATTGTCATAAGCTGGATATGACCTTTCTGATGAGATCCCAGCAGTTATGTCAATGTGATCAAAAGATCCAAAATCATTTGAACAAGATGGTGAGTCTTGTCCCAAAAGTGTTGTGCTACCTAGAATATAGTCATCAACAGTTTTACCAGAGTTTTGTAATTTCTTCTTTTGATTGATTTCTCTCTCAAAAGTTAGTAATCTCCCATGTAGTTTTGTAAGTGAAAGGGAGTCAAAATCTGGTCCTGGCCTGAGAACTATAGAGTAAATTTCCCATTTTTCTAGTAAAAACCTTAAAAATCTATGAAGCATAGATGAGTTTGTGTAGGTCTGATGTAAGGCCCCAAACCTGAGCACCCTACCGTCGGGTCTCATTAAAGTTTACCGTTTAAAAAAAACTAACAATTTTATTAAAATCGCGCAACTATTAAAATAATTACAACGGTACAAATTGTTTTTTTTTTAAATAGTTTGATAATAAATATGAAAACTACGAACGCCATCCATGCTATCACGAGTAATCACATTCGCTAGCCAAGATGCAACACCAACTCGAAAAAACCTGCAACACAGTCTAACATACATGCAAAAGTCAGCTACGCTGAGTGAGTTCTAATAGTTTAAGTTTATAAAATTAAAACACCTCATAAACACTTTATTTTTAAATCCCATCTTCATCGTATTAAAGTCATCATTAATTATTTAAACACTTTATCATCAACAACCCACCCAAACCACTCAATCGATAAATGCCTCATCACCCATCTCGACCCACAACTATGACTCTGTAACTTCTTTTACGTGTTCAACTATTCCCTCTGCAACACAACGTCGCTACACACGACTAGATCAACTATACTCTTTTTAATTGTATCGGGCACCCCCAAGTACAATTCATCACAAGAAACTCTATATTATCATCTTTCACATAAGACACAACACATACCCACCGATTTATCTATATGAATGCAAATAAAACACATAAGGTGGGAACCTACCACACAATATAGTCAAGTCACAAAGATATGACCAAGCCTTATGACAACCCGTCGCCACCCCAAAGGTAACAACCCGTTGCCACCACAGCTCAACAACCCGTCGCCACCCCGAAGGTAACAACTCGTTGCCACCCCAGCTCAACAACCCGTCACCACCCCGAAGGTAATGACCATATGGACACATCGACACCACCACTTAGATCGGCGGTCCCCATCATTAGTAACCCGTCGCCACCCCGAAGGTAGCGAACCATTACCAATAACCCGCATCAGCACCTCAAGGGTGCTACATCACACAAAACATATAGACGCCTACACACATTCACTATGTCTAGGGTCTCATCATACAATTACTTGGATTAACCACACACCTCTAATAATCAACATCACCGCGTTCATTTAATTCTAAGATTTAACTAATCATTTTCTCATACTGAACCCATAATCGTATTCCCTCGACTATACATCCCATTTTATACCACCATAAGATAAACACCCCACCTGACCATACCTCGACAAGAGACTAAACGGCTCTTACCGACACATACACTGCGAAGGATGTGTGTAAACCTATAGCCACACTAAGTCGTCATAGAACCGTCTCATTGGAAAACATTCATAAAAAAACATTTAATTCATAAATCTCTTTAATTTAATCAACATCTTAACTTTTGCCGAAAACCATTTAAGCATGTATGATAGCCCCAAAAATATATTTAAATAAAAATAGCGGGGATTAGAACTCACTGGTTGCAAAGCTTCCAAATCCGCAAGCTACGCGTCTCAAACTGCGTTGTCAAAACAAAGCCTTGCGTATGTGTCATCCTAGGCACATTTGTTCTACTCTGAATGCTTGTAGCAAAATGTGAATGAAATATTGTTTTGCTTATTACTTGATCATACGAAATTCGTTTCGCGCGATCCACATATCCACGAAATCATCTCAACATGCCCGACATTTAAAAATTATCTACATTGACCGTCGACGCTGCTACTGCTGTCACACCCCAACCGATGGCGGAATACATCGGGGCGAGACTTAGTGGTAGATTGTTCAAAGACTTCATGACACTAGATTTTGTGACAATATAGTTTAAAGATAGAATTTCATTTATTGTCTAAAAAATAGAAATACAAGTAGTTCAAATAACGAAAAATACAACAACAAGAATATGATAACTTGAACTAGAGTGAGTTTCTATGTCCAATCCTAAGTAGTTTTCTTGAATGTCCTGCAATAAATAGTTCCTGCAACATGTATAAAATATTCGTCAACACATAAAGCATTGGTGAGCATACTAGTTTTGGCATACATACATAGTATAATAAAGTTTTGCTTATAGGCATATGCAAGAGAACCATACAAACGGCGACTAGCCACGAAGAATTTTGCTTAACATGACCCATGTAGGGGGCGGATAGCCAATCCTATAGCGCTATACATGCAAGGTGGGTTGTCAACTATATGAACATTTGTATGTTAGAGTAAATAATTCTACATAGCATAGCGTACAAGCATATAATAGACTTTAGATTGCGCATGATAGAATTTAGAATATGATAGACTTTAGACTAAGCATAATAGATTGTAGAGTTTAAAATCGTTTGAGTTTTGATAGTGATACATGTTGAGCCCCAAAGAATAAAGGATAAAGGGGGGACAAGTATAAACTCACCTTAGGGTGCGTTATTTAGTTCCCAAAAACGGGTCTTGAGAATTGAAGATTTTAGCTCCGAATAACTAGAATTAGAAAGGAAAGCGTTTTAGGTTCAAGAGTTGGATTATTAGATTCAAGAGAGTCAAGCAAGCCTTTTAGGCGAACCAAAACACAAACCACCATAAAGGTGATTCGGATGGTCATGAGAGTCAAGTAGTGCCTTTTAGGCGAACCAAAACACAAACCACCATAAAGGTGATTTGAATGGTCATGAGAGTCAAGTATTGGTAAGGTAGGGATGTATCCACAAACCTTCCAAGTTATTAGATTAGTAGAGTTTTGAAAGTATATATTTTAGTATTTACATAATATAACTATAGGGTTAAAGTAGTGTATGGTGACTTAGTTTGGAAGAGCCTTGGCTTTCCTTTGTCAACCATTAACCATAGCACAAGTCCATTAAGTTGTTGGTGAACTTGGTTGGTATCACTTCAACTAACCTTCTAGTGCATAAAAACTATAGAAGATGAACCACCTTTGTGGCCTCATTTTGGTGTCCTACTCGTATTCATTTGCCATAGCAAACAAGAGCAAGGTCCTAGAGGTTTCCCTAAGGGGTTAGAAGAAGAAAAGAAGTGAAGAAGGAATAATAAAGTTGGAGTTTATGAGAAAACTCACTTAGAAGTGGAATTCCACACTTGAGATTTCTTTTGAAGAATTGGGAGGTTTAGAGAGGATTTAGGAATGAGCAAGTGTTAGAATGGGTAGGAGTGGTGTATTTATAGTTGAGGTGAAGGTGTTGGGTATTTAATGAATTAATTAGGGTGGTTAGAAGTTAATTAGGTGAGAGATATGAGTTTAGTGGTTGTCATAATTGTTGTAAATGTTGTTCACATAAAAAAAATAATAAATAAATAAAAGAATGAAAAACGGACGACAACAACATCAAATAGATGTGTGGTTGTTTAGTTTATTTGGAAACAAAAGTCATGATAGACTTTTACGTTTTTTTTTTTTTTTTTTTTTAACTAAAAAGTATTATCATAAAAAAAATATATATAGGTTTTATTTAAAATAAATATACATTAAGATCTTAACTAAATGAGTTTCTAGTTATAACACCTAAATTGAATAGGGTAAATTATAATGACGACTCATCATGAATTTTTAGGAGTAACATAAAAGAAGCGAATAAAGGCGAACTTGAAATTTGTTAAGTATAAAATTTAAAATATATGAAAAGTGAAAATCACGCGGTGTTACAGTCTCCCCTACTTTAGGAAATTTCGTCTCGAAATTTAATTAAGAGTCAATCTTATGAAAAAAATAGGTATGTAGTTTGATATGAGAACAATGCTTGCTAGTTTATTATGTTTAAAGCGAATACGGTATCTAGTCACTTGTGCGATAATTATGCTCGTAAAAGAAGTACTTTTAAAATTTTACCCAAGGTTGTATGTAGAAATTTGAGAACTTAACCAACATAAGCATTTTGTAAATAGTGAAATAAGAGGTACGTATAAATAGGTTTGTGTATGGAGTTGATGCAGCAAGTTTTGAAAAAGTAAGTAAATATACAGTATAACATAAATGAAATAGTAAAAAAATCTTGTGAAGGTAGGTAAGTATATTTGCATAACATATAGAAATTTTGGGAAAATAGGTAGTTACACGGTATACAATAGTGAAAAATGGAAATAGTTAAGTATATCGTATAATATATAGAAATTTTTGGGAAAGAGTAATTATACAGTATATCCAATATAAAATAGTAGAAATTGTTGGCTTGTAGAAGATGTGTCTTTGGGTAATTGGGGGGAATAGTAAAAATGTGAGCATAATGAGTGACTAGATGTGGGAGTGAGTAGTATTTAGTAATAGATATTTTTATTTTGCACAAGGTCGAAAATTTTATTAGATTTTTTTAGGCGACTAAAATAAACAAGAAATTGAACTAATTGTAACAAATTTTTGGCGAAATAAATAATAATTATTTAGTTTTGAAATTCAGTATATAATTAGTCTAGGAAATATATAAAAGTGAGAGACGAATCTTGTTTTAAATGTATAAATGCTTTTAGAGGTTAAGGCCATAGGTTACGGGACCTAGAACGAGATTCCTGATATTGAAAGGATTGCTGATTAAGCAAGGAAAGGCAAGAAGAAGGAAACGAAGTTGATGGAGATTACAAGTATGGATTATTCATAGCAAGGATGATGTTGCATAGTAGAGAGTGTGGTTCAAAATAAGGTCATAATATGCATAAAGATAAATAATGTAAGCGTAATTAGACTAGTAAACATAAACAGTATCGCAAAAGATAAATAACGTAAGTGTTGGTCAAAATTTTAACTCGACACCCAAAAATTCTCATGGCACGAATAACTCTACTTTTGGTAGTATGACAGGACATTTATGTATATGTACCAGCGGCGTATCCACCATGCCGTTATCATACCCCATCCGTGTTGTTATTCAAGTCACGATAGGTTACACGCACTGGGACTTGTTATGTTTTCCATGCGCCCAATTTTTGTAATTACGTGTGCACCCGTAATTAGTCCAGTTGTCGTATGGTCCACATAATTTGTCTTAGTTATGTGTGGGTTGCTAGTGGACACAAAATACTTATACACAAAGAAAAAAACATTAAACAATTTTGATGTTGTAAACATAGCAAGCAACGTGACATGCAAACACATAATGTGAAAAGGCATTAAGCAAGTTTTTGATGTTGTTAACCGTACGTGTTTTTGGCGTAGATGTATTGTTTCATGACATAACGGTGTATACTTGTGCATATGTGGTTACGTTCAAATGTATAAAATCAAACAAAAGAATGGACAATTGGATTCCTAATGGAAACATGTAAAATGTTTTGACTGAGGGCAACATAGAATTTGGGTTTATTACAAATTGAGTTTTGACTGAGAGCAATTTTAGTTTTTTTTTAAGACTAAGGGTCAAGTTTGATGGTAGAAAAATTTAGTCCGTTGGATGTTAAAGAAAAACGAATTTAATTGAAGTGGGGAAAATTTAGTGTAAAAGTTTTATCGAAGATGGTCGTTTGATTTATGAAAAATAAACCATTTTATTAAGTGAGGAAAATAGTTTATTGACAATTTTAGTTTGGCGTTGATGAATATTTTGACTCATGATATGATTTCAAGAGAAAAGGTTTTTGGATTAAAAAGAAGTAGGTTATTTGATTTAGCGTGTCTTTGCTCACAAGTTCTGTTTACGAAAGATTTTTTTTTAACACTTTTACCATTTAGAATCTTGTTTGTCATACATACTCGACGCACACATTTGTTAGTGGGTTGAAAGTGAGGATTTTATAGAAGAATAGGCATCCTCTTAGAAATAGTAGGAAGAATTTTGTTCAAAAAAAATTTGAAAAAGATTGTGCGCGAGGTGAAAAGGTTTGGTAATGTTTGAATTTGCCGTTAAATTATGATTGTAAACTAGGATAACGATGGTATTTCATAAAAAGAAAATTTCACATCCGAACAATTTCTTGAAAACATTAGATAAGGAAATTCTCATTTTTAAAAGAAAGAAAAATCAGTCTTCTTCAGTGTGGCGAGTGGGCCTTCCAGCATCGTAGATCACCATGGCAAGTCTTGGGCATTGGTTGCGTTCATGGGTTGGGTCGTTGCACTCAGAGCATATCCATCCATTGGCTTTAGTGAATGAGGTAGTACTAGTAGGTTGTTCGGGTCGTGGTTTAGTGGTATGGCGACATGTTTTGGCTAAATGACCATATGTATCACATTTGGCGCATATGCGGCATTGTGTGTGAGTGGGATGGTGATATTTACAACTGTCTCATAGCGGAAAGGTTCCACGATACTGCTTTTTGTTGGAATTCGGAGTCTCAAGAGTTGTCAAAGTGTGGTTTCGTTTGAGGGTTTTACGTTCTCGGTTACCCTTTTTCGTTTGTTTGGTAGGGGTATGGGTAGAAGGTTTAGTATCTACATGGTTTGTGTTGTCCTGGATGGTATCGTCGGGGTTTGGAGTTGGGTTTGTTGGTGTCTCTAGGTTAGGGAGAATCTTGACTAATTCTTGGGCAATAAGACTCGCCAGTTGGTTGAGATCGATGCTGTTGAGACTGGAAGACATCTACGAAAATCATACATATGAAAATTTGCATAAGCGTTTTTTAAACAAAGTGACTTTTGAATTTAGGAAAAAAAATTACTAGATTTTTAGTTAACAATTAGATTGGTGAAATTGATGCAAATTTAGATAAACAAAGTAGATAAGCTCAAGTTGTTCTCATGGACTTAGTATGCAAGTTCAACTTACATGTATAGTATGCAAGTTTCACATTGTTCAATTAGCGTAACACGTATGTATAGGCAAGTATAGTGCACTTAGTTAACATGAAGGAGTTTTGATTTATGTTGGTTTGCGATTATTAGTATTGTTTGGAGATTGCTAGAGTAGATTGAAGCGTGAGTCTTGAGATCGAGTGCGAGAGAAATAAATCGAATATATAATGAAAACATAGCATGAAAACAACATTGAAAGTAATATTAACATAAAATGAGAGGCTTGTTTTATACAAGCAATTGGAGTGTTCCGGAACGGAACTAAGACTAACCAAAGTGGTTCAAATTTACCTTTGAGTTTGAAAACATGCTTTGGCCTAATAGGTGGAAATACTCTCGCCGAAACTTTCGGTTAACAGTATTCACCCTTCCAGTTACTACATGTTTCTTGTCATTAGTAAATTTGAGACTTTGGCGAGATTGAAAAAAAAATCAAGGATTGAAACTAGTCGTTAAGTTGCGGATTTCACTCCTATCTTAGCGAGGTCGTTTCTTTGAGTGCGGTTTGTACACTTAGTCCAATGTGGTAAGAAAATTAATTCTAACCTTCAATTGGTAAGTGTCCACTAGAACGAGAATTGTGAAATTTCCACCAAGGTGAGGATATCACTCCTATCTTGGTGTAGATTCAAAAACACAAAGAATTTACGCGGATTGAAAGTTATCACCAAAGTGAGGGTTTCACGCCTATTTCGGTGATTTTCTTTCGTTTGTGATATACGAGCTTCTTCGAGTGTAGAGTAATCCACAAATAGGAAGGTAAATTTTGAAGACCAAAAGAATGGAGTAAAAGTAAGATAGGGAGAACAAGTATATTAAGCATGATAAAATGAAATGGTCAAAAAGGTACTTAACTATAGTCTAGGTCAAACATGGCAATTTTTCCTAGATCCCTATAGTCATGGCTCTGATACCAATCTGTCACACCCCAACCGATGGCGGAATACATCGGGGCGAGACTTAGTGGTAGATTGTTCAAAGACTTCATGACACTAGATTTTGTGACAATATAGTTTAAAGATAGAATTTCATTTATTGTCTAAAAAATAGAAATACAAGTAGTTCAAATAACGAAAAATACAACAACAAGAATATGATAACTTGAACTAGAGTGAGTTTCTATGTCCAATCCTAAGTAGTTTTCTTGAATGTCCTGCAATAAATAGTTCCTGCAACATGTATAAAATATTCGTCAACACATAAAGCATTGGTGAGCATACTAGTTTTGGCATACATACATAGTATAATAAAGTTTTGCTTATAGGCATATGCAAGAGAACCATACAAACGGCGACTAGCCACGAAGAATTTTGCTTAACATGACCCATGTAGGGGGCGGATAGCCAATCCTATAGCGCTATACATGCAAGGTGGGTTGTCAACTATATGAACATTTGTATGTTAGAGTAAATAATTCTACATAGCATAGCGTACAAGCATATAATAGACTTTAGATTGCGCATGATAGAATTTAGAATATGATAGACTTTAGACTAAGCATAATAGATTGTAGAGTTTAAAATCGTTTGAGTTTTGATAGTGATACATGTTGAGCCCCAAAGAATAAAGGATAAAGGGGGGACAAGTATAAACTCACCTTAGGGTGCGTTATTTAGTTCCCAAAAACGGGTCTTGAGAATTGAAGATTTTAGCTCCGAATAACTAGAATTAGAAAGGAAAGCGTTTTAGGTTCAAGAGTTGGATTATTAGATTCAAGAGAGTCAAGCAAGCCTTTTAGGCGAACCAAAACACAAACCACCATAAAGGTGATTCGGATGGTCATGAGAGTCAAGTAGTGCCTTTTAGGCGAACCAAAACACAAACCACCATAAAGGTGATTTGAATGGTCATGAGAGTCAAGTATTGGTAAGGTAGGGATGTATCCACAAACCTTCCAAGTTATTAGATTAGTAGAGTTTTGAAAGTATATATTTTAGTATTTACATAATATAACTATAGGGTTAAAGTAGTGTATGGTGACTTAGTTTGGAAGAGCCTTGGCTTTCCTTTGTCAACCATTAACCATAGCACAAGTCCATTAAGTTGTTGGTGAACTTGGTTGGTATCACTTCAACTAACCTTCTAGTGCATAAAAACTATAGAAGATGAACCACCTTTGTGGCCTCATTTTGGTGTCCTACTCGTATTCATTTGCCATAGCAAACAAGAGCAAGGTCCTAGAGGTTTCCCTAAGGGGTTAGAAGAAGAAAAGAAGTGAAGAAGGAATAATAAAGTTGGAGTTTATGAGAAAACTCACTTAGAAGTGGACTTCCACACTTGAGATTTCTTTTGAAGAATTGGGAGGTTTAGAGAGGATTTAGGAATGAGCAAGTGTTAGAATGGGTAGGAGTGGTGTATTTATAGTTGAGGTGAAGGTGTTGGGTATTTAATGAATTAATTAGGGTGGTTAGAAGTTAATTAGGTGAGAGATATGAGTTTAGTGGTTGTCATAATTGTTGTAAATGTTGTTCACATAAAAAAAATAATAAATAAATAAAAGAATGAAAAACGGACGACAACAACATCAAATAGATGTGTGGTTGTTTAGTTTATTTGGAAACAAAAGTCATGATAGACTTTTACGTTTTTTTTTTTTTTTTTTTTAACTAAAAAGTATTATCATAAAAAAAATATATATAGGTTTTATTTAAAATAAATATACATTAAGATCTTAACTAAATGAGTTTCTAGTTATAACACCTAAATTGAATAGGGTAAATTATAATGACGACTCATCATGAATTTTTAGGAGTAACATAAAAGAAGCGAATAAAGGCGAACTTGAAATTTGTTAAGTATAAAATTTAAAATATATGAAAAGTGAAAATCACGCGGTGTTACAACTGCTGCTAGCACACACTTCTGTGCGTCAGCTCATCCGGTTCTGCACACCTGATTTTGCGAAGCCAGAAACCTTATCATCCTAACTCCGTTTTCTTCTAATAATATATCCACGCTACCGTGAGACAATGATCTCTCATCCAATTGAATTCTCGTCGCCGACCGGTGCCATCGTATATGTCGGTGGCCACAACAGTCCGCTGCCAGTTTCTGATTCTTCGTCGGAAACATTGTTTTCGCACCACTCTTCACCCGAACCAGATCCGAACCAAGACCCCATGCTCCCACACATCAACATCCATGCAAAACATACCACTTATCTTTATCCATATAACCACTTCTAGTAATCACCACAAATTTGTTAAAAAAAAACTGCAAGAATTCATTTAGTACCAAACACACGCATATAAACTTTCACCAAGAAATCATTGGCACACACACATCATTTTAGTAACACACACCCAATCCTACTTAACCATCCAAATCTCCATTCTAATTGATCCACATGCACACACTCATGCATCACATCTTCCATCCAATGACGTCACTACCACAAACATTTAGAATCCTCTACCAAAACCTCCATGCCACTATACCTCTCCTTCATCGAAACCTTACTCTAACATTACCAATGATCTACATCATCCTACTTGATCACCACCCCCAAGAGCAACCAAGCATCACCGCCAAACCCTCGCTCATCACCCTAACACTGTGACCCTACATTACAATCTTCCTCATCACACATCGTACCATCACCGCTCAACATCGAAACTAAACCATAACACCACCATCACCATAACCAACACAACCCGCCATCCACCATTGTCACCGCTGTACCCTTATCCAACCCAACAACCATCGTCACGCACCACCTCCTACTCCACCGGAGCAACCTCCGACCACCACATCCTACACCGAACCAATCTTAAACGACACCCAACTAAAACAAATAAGATTTCACAAGAAAACGGAAACGAATATTACCTTGCAGCAAAGCAAAGGTCGCTTAACCAGAATAACCATGAACCACTACCAGTGTCGTTGTTCGTCTCCCACTTGATCCTCTCTCTCTCTCTCTCTCTCTCTCTCTCTCTCTCTCTCTCTCTCTCTCTCTCGCTCAAACTCCCTTCCCCTCTCGACTTCTTTTTCTTCTGCCGTAATACACCTAGAGCCATTCATGGCTTTAAGGTTTTTATTTTTATTTTTTTTCTTTGAGGAGTTTTAAAAACCTCTATTTGCATATAAGTCCTTGATCATTCACATAAAGATAACTTGTTCCCTAAGTTGTTCAAACTAACTTAAAATAATAGCAATCGGGTCCCTTGCATTCCCATTTTACATGTGTTTCGTATCAAGGTCTCATTTAAAACAAATCACCGTTTCACACAAGTCCACTAAATAGAACCTTGCATGTCAAACTCGTTAAAGAATCCACTTGCTAGGAACTGAGAATTCATTTTATCAAAATATTTATTAAGCAAATTTTTGGGATGTTACATCTGACCATTTAACTTTAACTCAGAAATTAATGAGGAGAATGTTTTAAATTGTTGTGTTAAAGTCTCCTCATTAACATGAGTAAAGGTTTCATATTGTTGAGCAAGAATTTCTCTGGCGTTGGCAATCACCTCATCATTTCCTCTAAACTGGTCTTTTAGGCAATCCCACGGCTCTTTGGCATTTTCACAATGTAAAAGCCCAGCATATATTTCATTGGGGAGAGCCATTACCAACATAGAGAATGCCTTAGCATCAAGCTCAAGTTTTAGGAAATCTTCATCAGTGTAGTCTTTTGGTTATTTTGGTATTTCTACTTTAGTTTCAAGATTTGTAGTTACTGGTTTATGTGGTCCATACATGACAGATCTCCAACATCCAGTATTTGTTTGAGATAAAGTGTGTGCCAACCTTTTTTGCCAGATATTGTATTCATTTCTGACTAGCATAGGAGGCTTATTGGCAAATCCAGTATTATAAGGGTCCGTTTTTAAGAAATTTGATTGATCAATGGTTTCTTAAAGTGATGGATGTTTTTTTTTTTTTTTAAAAAGTGAGCTGGAAGAATATCAATAAGAGCCTGTGTTTGATTCTCAATTTGTTAGATTGATATTTGATCATATGAACCAGAGCTCTGATACCAATTGTTGGATCAGTTTCTGTTTAACAGTTCTTATTATGAACACTTGTGTAAGATCTATCAAAGTAAATTGCACAGCGGAATTAATATAGATGTTCAAGTTAAAGTTTCACTTTTAACAGGAGTTATTACTCCCCTTGGATCTATGAACTTAAAGCTAGTAAATGAGAATCAAAACAGTTAATGAATAAAACAGTAAATGCTTCAAATGATTCTCAATATATTGGAAATCTTAACTACACAAGGACTGTCTAAAATAGTGGGATGAACCCATCTATTTATAGACTGTTTGGATACATACAAGAGAAGTATTCAAGCAATATAATAATACTAATACTACAACAGGCTGTAGCATTGATACTTGTATAAAGACTTTAACAAAAGTAATATATAATACTAAACTACTGAAGTATAAGGCGATGGGAAGCTTCTAACAGTATTGCTGATGAGTGACAAACTTCTGATGAGTATTCTTCAGAAGTTTGGTCTTCAGTAGTTCTTCAGAGAAGTTGTCTGGTTTGTCTTCAGAACTTATGAACATTACTCTTCAGCACTTGTCTTTAGCTTCTTTAGTATTTGTTATCTTCTTCTTCAGCAGTTTCCTATTCTTAGCAAAATATTGCAGAATATGATTAAGACTAAGGTATCAAAAGTGGCTTTGTCAATCCTCTTTGACCTTATACATCCACCAACACCGTCCACCATCATCACCGTCCACCATCATCACCGTCCACCATCACCCACCGTCTACCATCACCATCGTCCACCACCACCATCGTCCAAAATCACCACCGTCCACCACTACACACCGTCTACCACCACCTACCGCCTACCACCACCATCACCCACTTACTGCCTACCACCACCACCATCCACCACCACCACTACTATGTTATAATAATACTTTAGCGAATAAGCGTCCTAGAAAACTAATGTTTTATGACTCAAATATCATGTGTTCTATTACGGTGTATTAAAATAACACCATAATGATTAAGGGTCCTATAAAGATTAAAGGTATAAGACCCATGTGTCAAGTATCCTATTAAGTTATGTTCTAATATGACTTCTACTAGAAATGGTCCTATAACATCAAACATTTTTTACTTCTACTAGAAAGTGTCGTATTAAGTTATGTTATAATAAGACCCTTAGTGATTAAGTGTCCAATTACATTACCACATAATAGGACACCAACAACTAAATGTTTTATAAATTAGGTTATTAGGATCTACATTTTAAGTGTCTTATTAAGTTATATAATAATGAGACCCCAAGAATCATCCATCATATTAAATAGCATTTTAGGACACCAGATTAGTAGCGTATATTATAAAAGGACCCCAAAAGTTCATTCGTCCTATTAAATAGTCTTTAGGACCCTATTTTACTAACGTCCCACACAAAAGGTCCTTAAAAGCCATTTTTGTTGTAGTGTGTGGTGGTTATAGACGGTAACTATACGCATTATCGGTGAGCCTAACTTTTCGATTTTGATTTTAGTTTTGGTATTTGGTTTATTTTTGTTTTTGAGTTTGATTTGTGTTTTTTTACTATGATGGTGGCGGTTGTGCATTTTGACGTTGGTAGGTTGTGGCCGTGGTTTAGGGGATTTTTGGTTTAGGGTAGCGCAAGGCCTCAAGGTTAGTTCGTTAATTATTGGAACCGCTCTTTCTGTCCAAAATTTTTAAATTTTTTATAAATATTAGTATGGCAAATGTGATTTCAAGCATTTTCTTATTTCAATAAAAGTCTAATTTCTGCATAATATGAACACTTTAAAAACATAAGAAAAAACTCCAATACTGTCATTAAAGATAGTTTAAAATGCAAAAGATGTTACATGGGAATGATAAAATCACACATGTTACCTAAACTTACATGAAAACATTATGTTTAGAAAGGGTTCTATTGTAGGCGGTTGTGTCCGTCAAATGGATGGCGGTAGGTTTAGGCGGTGTTGATGACGATGGTATCGTATGAGATACCGTTAGACTGGCCGCCTCCTCCGAAAGTTGATCGGATACTCTGTTGCTCATATGAATCTCAATTTGTAATAGAGTGAAGATGATTATGATGAGTCTGAATTTGTTATAGAATTTCATCATAGATGTGTTGCGAAGATGATGGATTGTAGGATTTTATCTGCAACCCGCCTCGCAGCCAACTCTTTGGGACTTTGCGCCTCATTTTATTGATTAATTTGTTGTTGATGAGTGGTCGCGACTTTAGGAATTCTTGATTTACTTTGTTTAGTTTCATATCTTCTTACTTCTATTGCCTGATTTAATTATATGTGTTTAATAAGGGGGTTTAGTCCTATAAACCTGATTTTGTAACTTATATATATGGTTGACAGCTTATTAGGTCTTTATGATGACTAGTGGGCATGCCCGCGCGTTGCGGCGGGTGTTTTGGTTGACATCAGATTCAATTATGATGCCAATTATGAACCATAACCTATTATAGGTTTTGAACATTTTACTTTGTTCAACGAAAAATAACAATAGAAGTTTTAATTCTTCGGGTTCTAAATATTAATACTGCTTTGAGATCACTGCTTAAAGATCTAGGTCGGGTATGTTAGTTGTGTTTGGATTTAATAAAGTGTGTAGATTAAATGTATGATCTTGTGGTTTCTTGATATGGTTTTGTTTAGTAATGGATTATGGTAACTTATGGAGCTAGGGTATATGCAAATTTATTGTAGATCTTGTGATTGTAGATTGGGACTGGATCGTCGGATCGAGTTACTGTGTATCAGTCCTAACCTGTGATATTGATCATATCCGAATACATTTTTTTAAAAACACTTTCTTTTGATAACTAAATCCGATTTAGTTAATGAAAATGAGTTAAATGATATATACCAAGTTCTTGTAGTGTACATTGTAGAATAGTTCAATGTATCTTTGTTTGGCTTCTTTCTGTTCCTTGTTTAACGCCCTCCAAAACATGTAAATGTTCCCCATATTCAACACTTTATTTGCATAAATCTTCCAAGTATAGCTGAAAAATCAGAAATTGTTAACTAACGACAATTAAGTTTCAATATTCAACTACAATCTATATCAAGACTCAGATAGTCAACTACCATTCGTATATACGCTTCAAATCGCCTTATGAATTATGTTCTAGTACCCAGGATCTTCTTTACATTTCTGGAAAAAATCAGAGATCTTGTTGCTAGACTCATCACCATGGTTAGGATCAATCTGGAACCCAGAAACACCATCAACAATAATCTCGGCTGGACCACCTTGATTAGTTACAAAAGTCGGCAAACCACGGTTCATAGCCTCAATAACCATGAGCCAAAACGCTTCATACAAAGCCGGCTCGAATGAACCCTTTGAGTAGCAATAAAACGGTAAAGCTCATTGTTCCTGCTCTTATCAGTCTGTGCAGCTATCCATCTTATTTGACCCTTAAGCTGATATTTCTATATGACCAAATGCATTTCTTTATTTCTGCTATTTCTTCTCTATCTTTTGATTTCGATGGATCAAAAAAACTAGCCACACTAACAAGATTAACCAAGCTCCTAAGCCTCTTATTCTGTCCAAACCATTCGGTTAGTCCTGTGATGTTCTTCATAGTGTCAAATTGTGCCATTGAGAAAATGATCGTTTTGTTTTTGTATTCTAAGTATCCACTGTTAATATTAACATTGATGTTAACACGTTAAGTACATAATCAAAGTATCAATACATATAACATAAAATCGATAACATGCATCCATCTTACATGTGCTCTTCATTTTCTACTTTACTAAAGAGCAACTCCTCTATGGCAGGCCAAAATCTGATGAAACCTTTCTCTGTTTTAGTATATGAAAAGCAAACAACTTGATCAGCTCCAGGAGAAGCAATATTGAACTTAGGATCGAACACATCAATGCCCGAAATAACTCTGTACAAGCCTGGAAGTGTAAAAGCTCCATGGCGTTCATAATGCCCAGGCCTATCCTTACTAAAAACAACAAAAAAAAACAGTTTAATAGTCAAAATCAGCAACACAACAAGTAATTTAATTGTATTTCAATATCAAACCTTCCCGCAATCTCTTGAAAAGTACTGGTAATAATAAAATCAGCCGAATTCATCGTAATCATATCCACTATAAATTGACATGAAAAGTGATACTTTGAATTTAATTGCTTCCAATTCATATCTGAATCTTCATATTTCTAACACACGTGCAATCGTAACGTCCTTTGTTTATATTTTGAACAGTCATTATTTTTATCTTTGTGCCGACCCTAATATAGCCTCAAATATATAAATCGATTTAAATCCAAACCACGCCTGCCTAAAATTTGGTGTCTAAACTTATACTAAATTACACATAACTTTTAATATGTCAAGAACTTTCTTTCCTTTATCTATACCACGTTACAAAACGAGTGACTAAGGCGAACTTAAGGCATGAGCGCATGTCACATTCTCATGTTATTATAAAAACGCAAGTCTAAAAAAATTGAACTAAGATAAATATAAATCAGTTTTTCGAGGAATTGATATGAGAAATTGGATGAGATTGTGCAATAATTTGAATGATATGTTGAAGATATGGTGCTAAATTAGGGGATTTGATTAATTTAAAAATTGTTAAAATGTCTTAAATGCCCTTAATCTCAAAAGCTAATCCTATGGCTATAAGTCTTTCTTACACTTCCTACACAAATCAATTTGAGAACTCCTCTGAGTTGTGAGAACTCAGGAACTCACTTTATAACCACGCACTTATTTTAATCAAAAATGAATATGTGGTCCATAATTAAACAATAATAAAATAATGAATAAAATATTTATATACTTACACGGGTAAAAATCCCTTACACCGATGTAACTTGGCGTAAATTAATGTATTTTTTTTTAATTTTTTTACAGCGATGTTTACGTGTTTTTACACCAATGTGCAAAAAAATTCGCATTTTACGTCGAGTTCTTGTGAGTTCTCATAACTCATCGAGTTCTCAACGGATCCTAACCCTATATATATATATAGGAGGGATAAAATGAAAACCCTCTTGAGTTGAGAAAACCTTTGAAAACCTGTGACACCCGGCAAACTCAGGTTAGTAACTTTTTCATTAACTAGTCACTCTAACTTAGCAAGTCATGCATACGTTACATTTAACTGAGTCGGTTGAGTTGATTTGATGATTCGGGGAATCATCGGGAGTTGATTTACATCACGTATTGTCCAGGGTTCAATGATTTGGAAGATCATTGGGGATTATCACATGCACACAAGAGTCTTGAGTCCCTTTGTTGGTGAATTACATGAATTGAATTAAAGTGACAAGCATATATTGATCCATATATGTTATATAATGTGCAAATATGTGTTTAAATGGTGTTTATATGATTATACATGCTTAACATATGTTAGGATTGCATGTTCATGCGTTAGGATGTGTTAAAACGCGTTTAAATGACAAAACCATAACATGTTGAATTTCAGGATATTGGTTCGGCCTGTAGGGGGTGCGAACCAAGATCCATGACATTCATTCGACCACCCCATGATCTTCATTCGACCCCTGTAGGGTGCGAATGAAGATGGGGTATAAATACCATACTTTGCAACTTTTCATCATTTCACAAACCCTAAACGCCTCTAAGTGCTCTCTCTCAACCTTAAACCTGTAGGGAGGAGTTTTTGACCTTGTTTTTCATAATCTAACCTGCAAACACCTTCTATATCATAAACAAGAGAAGATTTAAGGTGTGTTCTCGATCTAAAATCCTTTTTAAGCTTTTTCATTCGTTTTTATTAAACCCCAAAGGTCCAGATCTATTCTAAGATAGTTTTCATTAATAGAAACCTTTCTAACATCTTTCTAAACGAAACCTCGTCATTTATAATGAGTTTTTATACAAAATAACATGTCTTAATGGTGTTTTATGATGTGTTATGTGTTGTTTGATGATTGAATGATGTATAGATGTTATAACAATGATCTAAGGCTGTTATAGATAATGGTTTATGACTATCATAGGTTACAAGTTGATGGATGTTAATGTTTTGCCCATTTTGGGGGTTTTCGTGTTAGATCTGGGGTTTGTTCATGATGTTATTGTTGATGATATGATTAGGGGTTTTCATATACATGATAATCTGAGCATATTGAGTTGATTGTTGGATGATTTTGATAAGTTTCCATTTTGGGTAAAGTTTACATGCATTGATGTGACATCTCCATAATTTCCCATTTTGGGTAAGTTGTAAAACAGACTGATTTCGGGATAAATACGGTAGGGTTTTGTGGGGATAGGTTAATGATAGTTGGTTGCTGTGATTCGTAGTGTTTCGTGGCGTTTTCGGACTGTTTAGATGCGATTTGGTGCATTTTATGTGAAATGTGCAGCCATGGGTCAAACAAGGAAACTCATTCAACCCATCGTGGGGTCCAATGAACTTCCATGGGATCGAACCAACTTTCATTTAGGTTGAATGGACTTCATACAGGTCGAACGAACATGATTTAGGTCGAATTAACATGTGTTAGGGTCGAATAAACATGTTTTAGGTCGAATGAACTTGTATATAGATCGAATGTACATCATAGGGATCAAACCAACTTATATTTAGGTCGAACTAGTCAGACAACTCACTGATTCGACCCTACGACTTCATTCGTGCGATTATTGAAGCGAACTAAGTGTTTTATGCATGATTCTTGCATATTAACGTTACATACTTGATTAATTGATGTAATGGGTCACCAACGGGATGTCAGGTATGTCCTGTGTGTTGGGTCAATAGTCAAACACATTTTTAAACATACTTAGTCATGATCTGGACAATCGGGGACTAGTTAACCTACGGGTTAGTAGTCACAACATGTATACAAACTTTATGATAGGTCGCCATTAGTTGGGACTATCAGATGTGTCGATATTTTGTCATTGAAGCACGCAATCTAAGGTGAGTGTCATAGCCCCACTTTTACTGGTTTTGCTTTTGGGGGAGAAACATGTTACTTACTTGGCTTATTAAAGATCATGTTACACTATGGTTACTTTAGATTACTATACGGCGTTGCACAAAGTCCCAGTGGGAAACCATAAATGTTCGGGGTGCACGACGAGGGAAATGTGGATAGATCTGTTGGGCCTCACAAACCCCACCCTTCGGCTTGGAGCCGGGCGGGTGCATATTGTCTCTAGTCTCGGGTCTACGGTCGATGGCGGTAGCCCAACAGTCTGGGCAGTCTGGTATTGGTACATGTTTAGTATTGGGTTCCCAACCGTAGTAGTACTCCAACTGACGTCTAGCTAACGTTGCATAACATAGTAGTAACAGGGATGATCTTTGGAACTTACGAAACATCTTATAAAAACCTATGAACTCACCAGCATTATATTTTGACATTTTTGGCATATTTTTTCAGGTCGCTAAGGTAGCTGCATATGGACTTAGGCGCACGGAGTCTCACACGGCGTCTAGAGTCTTGGTTTCATAAATGTTAAACTATTTCAGACTTATTTACTTTTGTTGGATTGTAAACAAGATTTTAAAGCTTCTGCTGTCGGTTTTATGTTATTAACTTATGGTTTGGTTTACGTATCTTTTACATATAGTTGTCATTTATTGTGACCGTTGACTAAGATCCTGATGTGTCACGCGCCTCGCGGTAAAACCCCGCATGTGGAATTTGAGGGTGTGACAAAACCCATGTAAAAAACATTATTTTTTGAAAAAAAAAAAAAAAAACTAACCAACGAAAAATACGTTTTTTTAAGCATTTTGGGCAAAAAAAAAAAAAAAAAAAAAAAAACGATGGGATTTTTTTTAAAAAAATAATAAATAAAGTTGCTAAAAACATATGTTTTCAGCTATTTAGCTGTTGTAAACATATGTTTTTAGCAACTTTGTTTATTTTTTTAATAAAATCCCATCGGCACTTTTTTTATTTTTTTGGCCCAAAACGCTTAAAAACATGTATTTTAAATTGTTATTTTTTTCAAAAAAAATAATGTTCTTTTACATGGGTTTTCAAAGGTTTTCTCAACTCAAGAAGATTTTTCATTTTATACTTGACATATATATATATATAGGATTTTTTTTAATGTGCCCCTAGATCTACGGTCCCTGGCCGGGTGACCTCCCTGACCACCTCAAGGGTCACCCTGTTGAGGAATTCCATTTAAGGATAGCGTGATTGGGTAGTTAGAAGGGCAATTTTGTTTTATCTACTTTGGTAAAAAGTTAGATTCTTTTCGAATGAGAGCGCAACGCAAGCGTCACATAGGTTTTAAAGCAACAATGGCGCCTCAATTTAACTTCAGGCAGGTGGTGTTTAGTGTCCCCTTTAAAGACACTTGATTGAGTAAAGGATAGTGGGGTCCACTAAATCAGGCTTTGGCGCCTGTTGATACATTGGCGAAGAGAGTCTTTAGTGATCCTTTTAATATAGGGGCAGTGTTGAGAACTTTTAAAAGTGATGTGGCGTGAGGGGCCACTCCACACCCCATTGCCTTAGTAATAAGGTGGAAATCCAGCAATTACACAAAAGTTGAAATTAATGTCTAGGAAATTAGTTACAAGAAAACATGTTTATTTTGGTTTGACACCGAAAAACTCAAAATAGTCCTTAAAGGAGATAACTTACTTAGGTTTCATTCCTAGAATTACTTATTCACGGGAAGGACAGTATATGGGAAAAAATTCCCCTTTTCACTTCTCATGTTAAGCTCATTTGTATTTCATTCTTAAACTAGAAATATTAAAATATTATTACAACTTTTTATTTCATTTAATAAAAATCACCTTTATTACACAACTACATCAATAAAGATTTCAATTTTAAATTTGAAAAACACATGATGCATCGTAAATAACACACGAGAATGAAAAACCAAAAAGAAGTAGACAAAATACACGATCAAAACATGAAAAGTCCAAAGAAAACATATATATAGAGCCAATAGCGACGATTCCGAGTGCTAGATAACGACTAAAATTAGTCACTCAATGTTTCTGCAGTGGTTCTTGTGGCTTCTTGCCATCATTGATTGTTGGTTTCTTGACATCGGTGACTGGTGGTTTCTCGAGTTCTAGATCTACCCCTGTTTTCTCAGCTGCTTGATGTTGAGCCGAGGCATATAAACGGTAATAGATGAGGCCGAGAAGCACGCCCACAAGGCCCATGATACCAGCTGCAGCAAAGACCCCTGGCCTTAAAGTGTAACAATATAGCATCCCATCCATCTCTGCCTCCATACTTTCTCGACTGCTTAATTTTGCAGCCGCGATAAATAGGATAACAGCTATAGTAGACGTAATCCTGTGAAAAAAAAGGGTTATGTTATTTACACCGGGTTTTTTAGGGTTTCACAGCTTTCTACGGCTCGTAGAGGCCTCTATGGGCCGTAAAGGTGTCAAAGCATTGAAAACCACATCCCTATACGACTCATAGAAGCCTCTACGAGTCATATAGGGGGGCCCACCGAATGCAGCTTTGTCCAGACTGCAATGATTGACACGGGCCTCTACAGCTCATAGAGGCCTCTACGAGCCGCAGAGGACCCTCTTCAACCCGTAGGGGCTTCTACGAGCCGTAGAGGCTGGTGCAAATAAGTTTTGGGGTGGTACAAATAAGGGGTGCTAAAAAAACAATTAATGTTAGCCGAGTTTATTACTTATTATAGTTATTATCATTTGGTGTATTACTACTAGAAAACTATCACGTTTCTTACCAGCATTTTGGTCACAACAAGGCTCAATTTGTATGTTACGTGACCTAATTGGATAAAAATATACGAGTGATCAAATTGGAACTCTTTTAAAAATTGGTTACTATTTTGTGAAGTTTCCCATTTTAATATTATGATTGTTAATGATAGTTGTATTATTACGTCCTAATCTTTTAACTTGGCTACACCTTAAAATTTAAATATAAAGATGTGATCAAATCATAAATGATCAGTATATGGAAACACCAACACCAGTATTTGACAAAGAAGAAATCGATAGCTAACTCATACCATGATATAATAATACAGACTCGGGCGAATTTGTGTCCGTTAGGGATAGCATGACAACACGAAGAACAACCACCAGTGGTTCCGGTGATGATGGAGCGCGCTATAAGAATAGCCACGGTTGCTGCTATGGCTAGGCCTATGGCTGGACTACCTTGGTTGCGACATTCAGGTCCGAGGGCAGAATCAACCACTCTGACTTGTGATTCAAGCCATTCATATGTAACAACATGCATGTTTATTAGTATTTGTAAAGATTATAAATACGGTATAACAAATTGTTATTTTTTTTACATGGTAAAAAATCAACTTTCTTAGTTTTTGCAAATAAAAAAGTCCATGTACACGCCAAAAAAAAAAAAAAAAAAAAAAAAAAAAAAAAAAAAAAAAAAACCAGCACATCCCTTAATTCAATTTTCTATATTAAAGTCCATACACTAGTTTAAATTTAGTCTAAATTGTGAAAAAAAAAAAATTAAGTAATAACTAGTTACCCTTTAAATTCTTAAAAAAAAGCTAAAATACTTTTTTTAAGTTGAATTTGTCATCCTGACCAAATTTTGATAAATTATAGAGATTTGAAGGTTGCATATTTTTTCATAAGCATGTGTATTTTAAAAAAGTGAATGACTTTAATATAACAAAATTGGGTTAATTGATTTTTTCATGTTTTTTTTTACAAGAGTATAGATGTTTATATGCGAAAAATATGTTGAGTGACTTTTCATGAAAAACTTTTATATACGAAACAAGAAATTATTTTAATTTTTTTTTGATTGCAACTTTCATATTTCGTTTTAATGTTAATGAAGCTTATTCTTAAAAAAAAATTGTAACTCTTTTTATTTCATGTTTTGTTGGTAGTTTACCTTAGCTTGGGTTTAGTGGCTTCAGCCACGAAACCGGCTACAGCAATTGCTATCCCGAGAACAGCCAAGAGAACGGTCACTAAAATGGTTTTGCCCTCCATATCTTGCTTCGTTAAAGAGACTATATGATGGTGTTATTGTAAAAGGAACATGGTAATATGGTTTTATAGTTGGGGTACACGATCACGAATTTGAATCAACCTCGGGGGTAACGATCACCAAATGGAATCAGCTTTGAGGGAATATGTAATGCCACAACCAAATAGGTTGAAATGTCACTATAGAGACATCAAAACCAAACATAATCCCTATAAAAAGAAAAATATAATCCAAAAGATAATCAAAAGTCTCAAATCAAATCAAACAAAAATCCTAAATCTTAATTTATTTAAAATGGAAATAAATGAAAATAAAAGTTTTATTCATTCTTGAACTTCATTTCTCTCTCACTCATCCCTAATTCCTCATATTACCTGCGAACACATAAGATAAACAAAACAAAGAAAATACGGTTGAGCCAAAGGTTGCTCAGTAACGGAGAAATCAGCAGTACAAGTGAAGTTGGACATATGATAATACGAACTGAGACTGATGCTAAACCGAAATACGATGAAACTGAAACAAATAATGATACGAATTGAATCCCAATACTTATACAAAATCAGATACATACAAAACATATCATATATATATTCGAAACAGATCAGATACTAAAATACGTGACTACACATGCCAATAAATAAGTCACGTAATGCAAAAGCACCCACGAGCCTAAACATGGGGGTACACAGATAGCTAGTCCATGCACCTATGAGATGGTGCGTGTGGCATACACACATTATTCCATCTCCAGAAAACAAACATATATCAGAAGTTAGAAATCAGAAACAAGTCTAGGATATATCCATATGCCTCTAAGGGACCATGCACTACAAGAATTTTGACCTTTAGCGGCGACACCTTTAGTGGTGAAGTTTCTTTTTAGAGGAAATATTCTTTGAGGTGTTGGTGTCACTCATATCTCAAAGATATATTCCAAAGATAAATAACATATAGAGGAGTGAAAATAATTACCAAGGTATGGATACCACTATAACTTGGTGATATCGTTTCGTTTGTGAAGTACGAGTGTCTTCTTCTTCAAGTAAAACACTGAAAAAATAACGAGAAAGGATCATAGCGAAAATATCTTGAAAGAAAATATGAGGATAAAGACAAATATACACGAGAGGACTCGTGAATGCAAGCTTAGTTATAGACTAGGGTAAAAGGCATTCTAATAACCTAATTCCCTATAGCCACGGCTCTGGTACCAATCTGTAACACCCCAACCGATGGCGGAATCATCGAGGTGTCACGTAGTGATGATTGTTCAATAGCTCATGGTACTAAAGTGTAAATATTGATACATTGAATAAATAGTTTATTACATTGAAATGAAATACAAAGATACAGTGATTCTAAAGTGTCAAACTAACAATCTAAACTGAAATACAAAGAATCCAAAATCTAAGTAAAAAATTTCCAAAAGCTAAAAAGTCGTCTCATAAATAATCTAAAACATGTACAAAAATAATTTTGTTAACACATATAATGTATTGGTGAGTATACCATGTTTCGTTCAAAAAGTATTTCGCAATTTATGTGCTATGATATTTGCAATATGTAAAAGGGTCAAAATCAAGCCTAAAAGCGTTCCACAAACGTTCAAATATCGATCATAAAAAGAACCATAACAATGACCAAGGACTCAATACGTTCACATAAGCCAATCAAGGGATATAAATCGTAGTAAAACCCATTGTTATGTTTGGCGCACAATGGTTAATGATTTTGACAAGCGTTCATACAATTCACATCAGCATTTCATAAAGCACATCACGTTATAAAGAATATACATAAGTTTATTAATAATGGTACATGATTCACACCAAAAGAGTAAAACAATAAAAGGGGGTTAGATATACTCACATTCGTCAAATAATAAATTGGCTACGCGAGCGAGTGTAAGCGAGCAAATCCAAAGATTCAACCTAAAGTTTAAAGTGTCCCAAAATAAGTATTTAAGCTTAGTAAAGTCTAGGGTTCTTATTCTAAGGCATCTAGGATGTCTAGTCTAAATTTGAGGGTTTTAAGTTTAATATAAGGATGGGGCGCCAACACAATTAGATAGTTTATCAGAATCTCAATACACGAATCCATGAGGTAAATCGAGAGTATAACTTAGGTTCATATTACAAATATAACTAAGTTAAATAATATGGGTCACGATGAAAGAAATAAATTTAATAATCTTAAACTAGAATTATTCATCTATATCTATACTATCTGTACTATATTATAAAGCATTTGACAAGGACTTCTTAAAATTTAAGAAGTACAAGTTAATTTGCTTATCAAACAACACACAATACACATAATAACTACTACCTCTGTCCCATTAGAAGTATCTTGGTTTGAAAAACACAAAGTTTTAGGCATATTAAATGATTATTTTTTTTGCTTGCCATATGACAATAATACCCTTGTCATATGTGGGTTCATCATATTCTTTGTTTATTTTAGTTGTGTTTTTAAGTGTAAATTTAGAAATTGGCTAATAATTTTTTAAAGTGGACACATGAAATGGGACAAATAAAAAAAGAAATATGGACACTTCTAATGGGACGGAGGGAGTACATTTAGGGGCAAATTTGTCTTTAAAACATCATATTTAATCTAAATGAAGTCAAGAGTCATGTTTATGATATTTCTACAATTAATTTGAACATATTAAATAGAAAACATGTAAAAAGAATTTTCATAATGCTACATGTTTTATTATAATCTTTTATATGCAATTAGGTACTTTATAAAAGTTAGTAAATTTATTATTATTCATGACAATATTACTAAACTCTTAGGTATTGAGAGCTAAACCGAGCTTAGCCTACTAAACAACGTAAATTTTTATTATTCATAAAACAATGTGCTTTTATATTTTTCCTTAAATCCTTTTATGAAACATGTTAAACTTATGACAAAATTACACTTTGTGCCCTTTATGTATCCTAAAATTATGAAATGTGTCCTTTATTTTATTTGTTTGCATTTATGTCCAAAATCTATTTATTTCTTGCATATTATGTCCTTTTTCACTATTTAGGTTAAAAGATTCCGTTAACTTCATTAAACCAGGGATAAAACTGTCAATTCATGTCACTTTTGCTATAAAGCCCCGTAACATAGAGAAACCACAAAACCCTAAAAACACGTTTTCTTCCCCAAATCAAACACTTATCTTCCCTAAATCAAAGCCTCAAAACCCTCTGATTAACCCAAAGCATTACGGATGAAGAGGAGACTCGACGCCAAGGTTTCACGGTTTGTAAGAACCTGTCGCAAGAATAAGTTCTTGGACACTTATTTGTTTGGGATTCCCATGCATAGGAACATCCTGACTTCTAATCTGCTGCTCATTATTCTGCATGTCCTCCTCCATAACAGCATCACGCGTATCTTGAATCTCAACCTGCCCTCCCACACAACGCACATCCTGGTCCTATATCTGGCCTATATCATCCTCCAATTCGACCGTCTCAATGAACGACTCAGTTTGTGAAGCAATTACATCTGACCACTTGGGCATAACCTATTTTGTTTTAGCCGAAATATGTTTGGTTTGCTTCACGAAACCCTTAATACGAAGGTCAGAAAGCAAGGGACCATACCTCACTACCGGTTTAGATCGGTTACAACTACGAAGGCCCTATATTTTGACTCATGCAGCTCTAGAGTTTGCACTCTTGTAGCCACATGGGGGTACAAATGCTTCCCTCATCAAATTAGCATTTTTACAATTTTTGTGCTCATGTTTGCGCTAATTTCTCATCTACCATTATTTCACAACGATTGGATCTTCTAGGGTTTATCGTTTGATGAAGTAATATCGAATTAGGTGAGGCTACAACAGCGTACCCATCATTAATCCCTTGAACAGAGGGTGAGATAGGGGAAACAACCAAGGCGGGAGGCTGATTGTGGATGTGTTATAAAGGGGGAGGAAAAAACTGCTTGTTTTGGATGAGGAAAATGCTTGTTTGGGTCAATTGGGGTTTCAAATGGTTGATTAGGGTTTCAAATATGGGTAGGTGTGTTTATAAATGGGAAAGATGATGAAGGTACATGAATGGACAGTTTTACCCCTGGGTTTAATGAAGTTAACTCAATCAATTAACCCAGTTAGTGATAAATGACACAATATGCAAGAAATAAAGAGATTTTGGACATAAAGTGCAAAAAAATAAAATAAATGACACGTTTCATAATTTCAGAGATACATAAAGGACACAAAGTGTAATGTTGTCTAAACTTATTGTTTTTGATAATATTATCTTGTGTTTAGAAGAAAGAGAAATGAGAAGTTCCTTTATTGGTTCTATTTTTATATACGTTTCAATGTAAGCTTCGTTTAAAACATAATTGCGTGTGATAATGTACAAGTCATCTAAGCAGAGACGAATAAGTCATTAAAGCATTTTTTTTAGTTTTTTTATTTCCTTGTTTATGTGGATTTGTTACGGTTTCGACTTACTTAGCTTTTTCTTTGATAATTTTTAACCTTTTTTTTAATATGGCAAGTTAACTCGCCGCGATCTATATGCATGATTCAACGTTTTTCGTCTATTTTTTGTTCGATTTAACTGTCCCGCCACAACGCGCAGGTTTCCCACTAGTATTTATTAAATTAAATATAAATAATTATATTGATTATTAATAAGATGTGAAAGATAATGAATACTTGAGTTTACGAACTATATATTTTCCGAGCTTAAAAAATAACGAATTTAACTCTATTAATATCTTATAATTTATATAAAAGTCTTTGATGAAATTATATGCTTAAAGGTTAATTTATTCCATAAAAATGAGATATCATATAAAGACATTATAAAATAGAGAAAAACTGATGTGAACATGATTTTAACATGATGAAATACTTTTACACAAATTTTCTAGGTTAAAAAAAAAATCTATTTATCTATATACTCTCTAGAAAAATTTTACACAATTATGCTAAAAAAAAAAAACAACCCCCCAGGACTCGGACCCGAGTCTGGGGCGGTTCAAGCCTTAACATCTCCAACACAAACCACTACTCCAAGATGCTCTTTGTGATATAATCTAAGGGCATTAAATATTTAACCAAACATTGAAAACTGTCTGTTTCCTCCTCCTTGGTCGCTGCAGAAGACCACGCCAATTCCTCCATGTTTGACTTGGATTTTAGCCTAAATATGGAAACCATGATTAATGTGTTTGACTCGGCTTTGACCATACGCGTTTATACACTAAATTGACTCCTTAAACGGCCTTAATTGAAGCCTTATGACTCGGCTTTTGACCAAGCTTGAACCCCAAATCCAATCCGTATATATACACGCTATTAGCTCGATCAAATACACACACATACTCCTAAGGGGCCGATAAACTGAAACCCCAATTCATATTTCAGTCAAAAGCTCTCAAACTATCGGATTTGGTGGCTTGTTGTTCGACCCCTATATAGCTCGATTTAACCCTCTTCTCGTACTGTAAGTTCAAGTAAATTACATGGTTTTGTTCGGTTTCTAATATAGATTAATAGCCCTATGTCTGATTAGTAAGATATACTCGAATTGATGATCAATTGGGCGAACCCGTTTTCTAGGGTTTGTAGAAATTGGGGATTTATCATAACTAACCATTATATATAAATCTGTTCCAAATAAAACCAACAAGTACATTGTGGCTTGGTGGTTGTCTGCGTGTGTTTAACATCCAGACCGGGTTAATACCTGGGTTCGAGTCCCATAAACAACACATTTTCTTTTCTTTTTTTTTAAAAAAAAATCTATTTATCTATATACTCTCTAATCTTTTAAAATCAGTTTTAAATACTAAACGTGTTTTATAAATTCTATAAAAATTATTATATGATCTTCAAATGATAAAGTTCATCACCCAATTTTTAGTTTTTCAAAAATAAATTATTTAATATATATTATTAATAATACAAGTTTATTCATTTATATTTATTAAATTCTATAAAAATATCTAAACGATTTTATTAAATCTCACAAAAATATTCTAAACTTGTATATTCTTAAACATTCCAGAAAATATTTTTATTTCAGAAAAACCGTTTATTTTATATTTTTAATTAATTTTTGTTAGTTTTAATCATAAATAAATCATAATAAATTCATTTTTCAATATTTTTGCACCAAAATTTTATATAAATTATTTCTAACTATCTAGAACTGAAATACAATTTTTAAATCAGAAATACTTTGATTTTAATATTTTCAGATATTAAAGCCATATTTTGACAATTTGTAATAATTGGATTAAATATTCTATTTTCAAGAAAATAATTTTATAAAAATTATTTTCATACTTAAAACCTTATGTTGTGACTATATTCAACTTAAAATTTTACCAAGAGACTTTTATTTATTTATTCATTAAATTTCTTATATTTAATAAACAAATTGTTTAATAAACATATAAACGTTTATCCCCAAATTCGAAGCCCTAGAAATACATGTATCCTAGAGTTATTCCCTTACACATTATCAAATTCTTTAGGTTGATCCTTTGGGATAATTCCAACGCATATTTCGTTGTCCAGTTCGATTTCAAGCTATTACGTAAACAGTGAGTATTCCTACCCCTTTTTGCATTTATACATTTTTGGGGTGTTACATGTACACTATTACAATTTCAAATACAAGTTTACATTTTTACAATACAATTCTAGTACTATGTGCATTGCTTACAACGTGCTTTATGCTTAGACAATACATGTGGATTACATTTGTACTTAGTGAAATCATTAACATGGTACAAGCCGACCTTAACATTGGATAGCGCTATTTGGATTGACAACCCGCCTAGATTGATTCTCCCCCTTTTTCATCGGAGAATCCGTGGCCAGTGTTAAGCTTTTTATCCATTTATTGGATAAGTACACTACAGTTCATACAGTACATTATACAGTCACAGGGTTGATTTCGCTCATTTGTATGATACATAGTTTACATAATTGCACTGTAGCTTACACTTGAATTGTATAACTTTTTAACCTACTATATATATCAAAACTAGGAATGCTCACCAACATTTCTTATGTTGACCAAACCTATTTTTGTACATGTTTCAGGTGCAGTTTGATCTAGTGCTTTAGCAAGAGACATTTAGTGCTTTATTTAATTAAGTTATTTCAATACTTACATTTCATTTAGACAATATATTTTCCATTTTCATGTAAGACAATTTAAATTATTCAATAATATATTTACATTTTAGTACCATGTGCTTTTGAACAATCGTCACTACGTGACACTTCGATGATTCCGCCATCGGTTGGGGTGTTACAGATTGGTATCAGAGCCATGGTTATAGGGAACTAGGTTATTAGATAAAAAGGCCTAGACTATAACCGAACTTCAACTTTCATGCATTATATTTCCTAAACTACCCTACCCCTCATTTCCCTCTACTTTCCTTCTTCCATCTTTCCCTTCTTCTCTTTCTCCATTCTTCTCATCTTTCATCATGGTGCATAGAGATGGTGTCCTATAGGGAGTGGAAAGTTTACATCATCATAGAACGGGAGCAGTACCTTTATGAAGACACTCTTAGACATAATACCTACTCTTATTTTACTCCTTCGAAGTTGTTGAACTTTAATGAGTGTGATAAGGACACGTGCAATCTGGAAGGGTGGACGCCTGTACACTGGGTTTTCTGGCATAGGCAAGCATAGCGCATAAATCCATTTACGGACCTGTTATGCTTACCTGGGGACTCCTGGAGTGAGTGTCCACTTATAGGCTAAAGCATGTCTTCTTTGATCACCGTTGGGTTCAATTCCTTTGAAAAGTCAACGTTCTTGTTGAGCTTTACAGCTAGACAAGGACACTCCAAGCATTTTGTACAAGTTTTTCCAATAATACCCTCTCGTTTCATATACAATACTTTGCATATCATGATTGCTTACAAGATCATATCTTCATAATCATCTGTACGATTATACACTTACATTTTCTAATCTCATGATTATTCATTAACTACCTCATAGATGTCTGCTCGCCGCATGCTCCGTGATGCCAGCCAACGCCCTGTTCGTGCTTCTGGACGACGTTCTGATCGTCGCCTCGCATCTTTAGTCGCCGAGCAAATTGCTGCAGTGATCCCAAACCTTGTCAGTGAGATAACCCAGAATAGTAACAGTGCTAATACAGGGAGTACGACTCAATTTCGGTGCACTTTCAAACACTTTAACTCCTGCAACCCCACAAAATTCACTGGTGAGGAGGGTGCTACTGGCCTCCTCCAATGGTTTGAAAGCATGGAGAGTACTTTTGTGAACAGTGAATGTCCTGATGAACTCCGCATTCGCTATGCTTCTAGTGTTCTTCAAAAGGGGGCGCTAACCTGGTGGAATGGTGAAAAGCGCAATCGAGGAGCTGATGTTGCTTTATCATTATCTTGGGCAGATGTTAAGGAACTCATGATCGCCAAATTCTGCCCTAGGAACGAAATCAGGAAACTGGAGGAAGAGTTCCATGGACTGAAACAAGACAGTGGTGAGAATCTTGCGTATAATACTCGATATCACGAACTTAGCATACTGGTTCCACACATGGTCACCCCGGTCTCTCGTGCAATTGAAAAATATATCGAGGGATTACCTGACCTGATTCAAGACGTTGTCACTGGAGGCAAAGCCACTACGGTAGAAGAAGCCATCCAACTTGCAGCCACATTAACAGACAAACACGTAAGGAAAGGAAACTTGGTTAGGAAGGGCACCAAGACATCTACTGAGAAAACCACCAATACTGTTGAACAATCTAAGACGGTTTTAGCAAAGGCCGCCACTACTGCTTCGAACTCTAAGAAACGAATGGGCGATAATCAGAACCAGGCTAATGTGGATCCTGTGATTCAACCTCCTATCAAGAAAGCCTACACGGGAATCCATCCTCAATGCAACACTTGCAAGTATCATCACCCTGCAAATCTTCCATGTCGTCAATGCACTAGATGTGGAAGGTTTGGACACTTTGTCACTACTTGTCGTGTAACAGATTGGACGCAAGATAATCATCAAAAAGCTGCCCAGAAACCACTACAGATTACTAACGGTCGGGCATGTTATCATTGTAGAGACCCTAACCACATGCTACCTCAATGTCCCAAATTGAACAATGTAAACCTGGTGGCACATGGACGAGCTTTCAATATCAATATCAACGAAGCAGACGATCAGGATGACGTTAATCCCACTGGTTAAGCCATGGATGAAATCTTCCCAAGACTCGAGAATCCAATACTCGTGTTTTCATTTTCTTGATCCTATTATCATTTTTGTACCCAATTTTGTCGCACTCATTAGCATACAACATCTAGAAATTTCCTTGCATACTATTGTGTATTAACACAGATTGAAAATTTATCATATTGATTACGTTTATCATACAAGACTCTACCTTACATTCATTTGAAACGTTTGGGCTTGACACTTGATCTTACAGAGCTTTTCTAAGAAAAACATCATTGCTTGATTGAAACTTGATTTTTCCCTTAATTTGACTATTCATTGAACATTTAATTATTCATGATACTCGTAAACTATTCCTATATGCCACTAAGATAACACTTACAAACTTGCTTGCATATGTGTATTATCCACGCAACTCAGATAAACATTTCATTTAAAGGGCTCCTCGGACGAGTGGTAGCCCATACTTAAATACTATTATGCTTACAAGTCATTGCAAGCCCATGCAATTGACCTCATTATTACATGGCCTCATTTCATTGGTAACATCTCATTGTAACTTGACGTGTTTGATGTGACATCTTCTTGTGAAATTTATTTGCTTTAATGTGTGTTAGATTAGGATCATAGAAGGACATAAAACCCTAATGTAAGGTAAATTGATGATTCCGGTCCGGAACGTAATCATGAATTTACAGGTACATTAAGGTAGTGTGAAATTCTATTAGAGTTTTTGGGAAGACGACCAGTACGTTTTCAAGGTATCAAAGGTGTGGTGGGTTAGCTGCGGTACACCCTGTATACAAACACTAATGATGCATTGAAAGTTAGACTGGAAGTCGGACCAGGAACGAACTCTGGTTATTTGGTTGTTCATTTGATCTTTTTATAGTCAATCAACTCGTACATTTATTTTAGGAGTCCTAAAACTTAAAGTTAGTGTCTTACTAGATTCTTATCCTCCTTATTATTCGAGATGAACTTAATCCAATCCTTAACTCATACCCATCAATTTAAAGGGCTCCTCGGACGAGTGGTAGCCCATACTTAAATACTATTATGCTTACAAGTCATTGCAAGCCCATGCAATTGACCTCATTATTACATGGCCTCATTTCATTGGTAACATCTCATTGTAACTTGACGTGTTTGATGTGACATCTTCTTGTGAAATTTATTTACTTTAATGTGTGTTAGATTAGGATCATAGAAGGACATAAAACCCTAATGTAAGGTAAATTGATGATTCCGGTCCGGAACGTAATCATGAATTTACAGGTACATTAAGGTAGTGTGAAATTCTATTAGAGTTTTTGGGAAGACGACCAGTACGTTTTCAAGGTATCAAAGGTGTGGTGGGTTAGCTGCGGTACACCCTGTATACAAACACTAATGATGCATTGAAAGTGAGACTGGAAGTCGGACCAGGAACGAACTCTGGTTATTTGGTTGTTCATTTGATCTTTTTATAGTCAATCAACTCGTACATTTATTTTAGGAGTCCTAAAACTTAAAGTTAGTGTCTTACTAGATTCTTATCCTCCTTATTATTCGAGACGAACTTAATCCAATCCTTAACTCATACCCATCAACCCTCAAAGGGAAAGGAAGAGGGAGGAAGTGGGCTGCATCTTCTGGTTGGGCCCAAGGTTGGGCTCAGGTAGACTGGGCCGAAAACAAACAAGGAAAAGGGAGTTGGGTTTTGGGGCTTGGGTTAAAGGTTATAGATATAGTTTGTTATAGTTTAAAAAAAAATTACATAACTATAAATCTGAATTTTTTATTATTATTATTATTATTATTATTATTATATAAAAGAATAAAAAGTGACGGATGTCACAAATCTACTTTATATGAATATTATTTATTTAAAAGTAATTTAACAAATAAAAATGAGATAACATATAAAACCGAATCAAAACAGAGGGAAAATAGCATGAAAATTATTCTAACATAATGAAACATGTTTCTACTAATTTTTATGTCAAAATACATTTTATTCGATTTTATATGAATTAAATATGATTAAAGCATTATAAACTAATTAAAAAAATACTAATCGGCTTCAATAAATCTCGAAATAATTTCTAAAACTTCTAATTAGTTTTAGGAGCAAGTCTACCAAGTTTCATAAGTTTTTGATAAGAAATGAGTGAGCTATAAATTTATAAGTTTCTATAAACTTTTAAATCAAAAATCCCCAAATCACCTAGAACACCCTAAACCCTAGATTATCCAATTGAAACCCTTAGAGACTATAATTGACAAATTAAATAGAGGGCTATTGATCTATAAAAATAAATGAAATATCATGCAAAAATAATTAGAAAAACTTACAAAGTAGCTAGTCAAATTTGGAAAAATACAAACCGAAAAAGAAAGAACATCAAGCTTTTAATTCGCCAACTATAAGAGCTTATAATCAAAACTTTAATTGCAGAATTAATATACTATAGAAGAAAGGTATGAGGGATGGTTTAATCGAATTGAAACAATCTATTTAGAGGTGCAATGAGAATGAGTCACATTAGTGAGTTTTTATACTAGTTTTGAATTAATTAGCCATTAAAATTGGTCAATTAGCCATTAAAATTGTTCAACGCCATAAAGTCAGGTTTTAAGACGAATTGACTGTTTGACTGGGACTTTGACTGTTTGACTGGCGACTTTGACTGTTTGACTGTCTCCGCGAACCGCAAGAGCTAAAAAAAATCAATTTTTCTATTTTAATCAATTTTAAGTTCCGGACTTGTTTCTTTCAGTCTAAGCAGTTAATGTGGGAAAATATCGGTTATCAGTCGAGGACCGATATTTGATATATCGGTTTTCGCGGTGAGATATCGGTGATATATTGGTAGTTTCATAAAGTGTGTATTTATATATATATATATATATATATATATATATATATATATATAATGTAAGACACTAAAACCTATATATTAATAATAATACTAAGATCAATAGTCTAGAGGTTCAAAATTTAATAGTCTCAACTAACAAGATAACATAAACTAATCGTCCAACTAACAAGATAACATAAACTAATCGTAAGCCATGTAATCGTCCTCCGAGTCCACATCAATCAAGCCATCCAATTGTTTATCAAGACCTCCCACTTCAGTGGTAGTATTATCATCATCATCTCTATAGCGCTCTCTTTTGCTCCTAGTACTTGGCCCAACTTGTTCGTTCCTCCCATCGCTTCTCGCGCATCCGACCAACGAAGACCACCATCTCTATCATCAACAAACTCTTGAAACTCATGAAAAGTTGGTGTAACCCAATCATCATTTTCCTCTACATCTCTCAAAAAAATAGGATTCAAGGATCCATTTCCTTTTAATGACTTGAAGCGCCTTTGCAACCTTGTGTTATATTGGATGAATACAAGGTCATTGAGTTTTTTGTTGCAAAAGACAATTTCTTTTCTTTGAATGTAACTGAACATGGAAAATAAAAAAAGTACTTAATGAAGTAAATAAGTTAAATACTTGAATATATATGACTTATAAAAATATATGGCAGAATGAACTTACATTGTCAAATGTACTCCAATTGTGTTCACAAGGTGAAGCACTACAAGTTTGACTAAGGACACTGATAGCAAATGTTTGGAGCAAAGGTGTGTCGATCCCATAAGTACGCCACCATATATCTACATTTTATAAATAACTTGAGTGGTTCAATACTTCAATCTAAAATTAAGCAATAAAACATGAGAATGTTTATAATGTTTTGCACTTTTACTTACATGGTGCGACTTTCGTTCTACCCCTTACAACAGCCGAAGTTCCAAATTGCCCAATTGAATCAATGTATAGATTCAAGTCTTGTCTTACTTTATCATTCTCATCTTCATCAGGCTATAGACGATCAATAGCAAGATAAAGTCCGGTCAAAACTTCTACGTCCTTCTTTTTGACAAACGAATTTTCACCATGTAAAATGGCAGGGTTTAAGAAATATCCAGCTACACATTCAATAAAGAGTTAAAATTAAAACTAAATATTTATAATAATTTAATTATAAACTAATAAATGTAAAGTTGCGTAACCTGCATGTAACGGGTGATGAAGTTGGTCGGACCATCTGTTTTGGATCATACCCCAAACTTTAGTGACAAGTCTTTCATTGGCTACATTTTTTTGAATTTGATCCTTCGCTTTTTTCATGGCATCATGGATGTAACCCATACTTGGCTTCTCTTCTGTATCAACCAATCTAACCACATCCACTAAAGGAGCTAGCACTTGACAAGATAGGAGTATGTTGTCCCAAAAATCCGTTCTTCCAACGATTCGTTCAATTTTTTGTCTGCCCGGCTTACTTGCAAGGTCACTTTTTCTCCATTCTTCAGAAACAAACAATACTTGAATATGATGTCGATTCTCGTGGACACTCTGGATGGTGTAAAACTGTGTTGCAAACCTAGTAACACAAGACCTGTATAGCTCGTTGCCTTTCGTCAACTTCCTCATCAGATTAAGAATCCTTCCATGGTTGTAGATGTAAAGCACAACTGTTCCTGCATCAGCTAAGGTATTATTTATCTTTGTTATTTTCTCACCGATGTCTTGTATCATGAGATTTACGCAATGTGCTGCACAAGGAGTCCAAAACATCTTAGGGTGTTGTTGTTCTAAAATCTTTCCGGCTGCTTTAAAGTTTGACCCGTTATCTGTAATAAACTATAAAAAATAATAAAGAATTTAATTAATAAAACAAACACAAAGTAAACAACTAAACATAACAAGTAATAGTTTACCTGCACAATATTCGCTTCTCCAACATCTTTTATCACCTCATTTATCATCTCCACAATTAAATCAGCGTTCTTCACATGCTCCGATCCATCAATTGATTTGAAAAATATCGTTCCATGAGGACAATTGACTAAAAAGTTTATCAAACACCTTCCTTTCCCATCTGTCCAAAAATCAGACATAATGCTACATCGATATTCTTCCCAATGTGGCCGGAATGAATCCACAAACTTTGTCGCTTCTTCTAATTTTTTTTTCATTAATGTCACACGTATATTGTGATAAGATGCAGCCGGCATACCTATCATAAAGTAATAAATAATATAAGAGGTAAATAAGTAATAATCCAATTAATAAAATATCAATAAATCTTAATCACATTTAGTTATTTAAATACCTTTTCCATATTCTCCAATAGCATTTATCATACCTTGGAAACCTTCGTCACGTACGGCATTGAAGGGTAAACCAACCGAGTAAGCCCAAGTTGCAAATTTATTCCAAGCCTCCAACTTTAACTTCTCCTTTATCGGATTATTTCTATCCAATGTAGTTTGCTTTGTTTTTCCATGGTCGGTCTTTAACATGCTATCAAGAGAACCTCGCATGTTGCTAGAACCCGCAAATTTCTTTTTCTTTGAAGCATTTCTCATTCTACTAACTTCTTGTACATCCTTTTGACCTTCCTCATCGTCATCTTCAAATCTGTAATGATGAATTGATGACAAGCTTCATTAGTTTGCCTCAAAAACATAACATTAAGTCATACAAACATACAATAATTAACATATTCACAGCCAAAGATTATCACAGATTAACATTAATATGCAAACTTATCATAAACATACAATAATTAACACTGCTTATCTGATTCAAACTTACTGAATACTGATACAAACTTACTGACTAACATTAACTGATTCAAACTTACTAATACAAACTTATCATACAAACATACAATAATTAACATTGACTGATTCTAATGACTAACATTAACTGATTCTAATGACTAACATACAAAGTTACTAAACTATCAATTAACTTAACTTACCAAACTGTGAGAGAGGAACAGAGGAGCAGCACTGCAGCAGCGATTGAGAATGAGGAGCAGAGGAGCAGCAGCGAGTAGAGCAGAGGAGCACGGCAGCAGGCCAGCAACGAGCATTGCAGATTTGCAGAGGAGCACAGCAGCAGCGATTGAGATTAGGGTTTTTCTTTTCTTTTTTTTTTTTGTGAAATACGCAGACAGCGATTGAGTTTATCTTTGGTGGGTTTTAGAAGTTTATGTTTCTATTGGGCTTGGGCTAATTTAGAAGTTTATTGGTGTTATAATAGTTTTATCAAATGGGCCCAAATAAAAGCTGCAAACGATTATCTCGGTATCTCGGCCGATATTAAAACTGCTAATCTCGGTCGATATCTCGGTCATATCGGCCGATATTCTCGGTCCCGATATTATAACCGATATTTTGCACCGAGATAAGTCCGACACACCGAGAATCGAGATTATACCGATATATCACCGATATATCGCCGCAATTGACTGCTTAGCTTTCGGTTTCTAGTTGTTTTAGGACCGAAAATTAAAGGTTTTGAGTATCTAGGTCTGAAACATACGTGCTCGGGTGTAGACGTGAGTATAAAACGCGCATACTTTTACTTATAAAAAGTATAAGTTTTATTAAATTGTGACTTTTGGTCCTATTAAAATACGAGGATTAAAAATGAAAATTTTGAAATATTTGAGAGACCAATTATGCACATTTATGATAAGTGAAGGGTGCAGGTTCTCACATTCGGTTTCCGCAAGAACCGGCGGTTATAGGATCGGTTCCCCATCTCCACGAGAAAAACCGAACCGAACCGGTTCCAAAAAAACGGTTTGGAGCTAGTATGAAAAACCGGTATTTTTTTATAAAAAAAATGTTTTTTATATTAAAAAATTATATATAATAAAATTATACAAAAAAGGTTCCACACATACAAATATATACCCATACACCTTAAAAAAACTAGTAGTTTGACCCGCGCGTTGCTGCGGGCGAATTTATACCTTATAACGTGGTAGTAGTCACACAACTATGGTAGGCTTCTGTTCCTTTGTCAACATCTAATAATGGTCACAAATTCTTAGTGGTGCATGCATAAATAGTAAGTAATTTAGTCTTAGTCTTATCATAAATAAATTTAATAACGTTCTGCCAACCTTTTATTATGAGTAGTCTTGAAACCCAAATTACACGACACACAAAAATACAATTGCAAGTGGGAAGTGAAAAATAAAATAGATCAATCCCTTATTAACCCCGCCATAAAGTCAATGGGATATTCTTGACTGTTTTAAAGATTTCTAACCGAAATTGCAGTCATGCCATCAATCTCCTTTTTGAGTCCAAACAACCTGTTTTTAGAGACTTGGTGTCAGGAATAATAACCGGTAGATAGCTATATATTTAATAAACATGTTATATAAGTTGTTCAAAGACATGGGAAAAAGTATTTACCGACCTTTGACTTTTTATACTTGTAAGTCTTTAATTCAATAACTTTTTATAAGATTATTTATGAAGATCAGTATTATCAAATATCTAACCAGTAAGCAATATGTTTAAAATTTAAAATGGTTACTTACCTAAGAGCAACGTGCTCTGTGCCTTACATTACCAAATGTGGAGACAAGAAGAAAGAGCAAGCAACGAAAGACCAATGTCACCGTCTATGCATAAAAAAGTGTTAATATTTGAGGGACCTTAGCGAAAACTTTGAATTAGTTGAATATGTTGTGTATACATGGCATTTTGTTTAATTTATAGAAGTTGAATTAGAGTAATCATTGTTTTATTCTATATAATATTCAAAAAAAAATTGTTTTATTCTATATTTCATTTCTCTTAATACTTAATATTTTGACAACAACCAAATCACAATAGTGTGAATGCCTTTTTCTAACAGGAGCTAAACTGACACTATTTTCACAGGACTTAAAATCCAACAAAATTAAATATTTGATAGCAATATGAAACATCAAATTTAGTCTTTCGATATCACAAAATACAACATAGCATAACATATGGCTATTAAATCAATATCATCAATAAGCAACCTTGAAGTCATTTTTAAGTTGTTGGTATATAATTATTTCTAACTTCTATTTTTTTAAGACAACCCTAATCGCATATGAAAACATTCTACATGAGAAAAAGAAATTACAATCAAAATGATACCTGTGTCTCTCTCCTTTTGCTTTCCTGTAATAAACAAACAAGTAAAGGGATATGAATTTAACAATCAAAACAACAATATAATTATTATTATTATATTATAAATGTACAAAAAATTGATTTGAAACCCGAAAATATATGGAGGTGAAGAAGCAAATGTAGGTTGCATAATGGAAATTGGAGACCATATAAAGCATTGAATTGATGGTTGCCTTCGTTTCCTCTTCTAATTGGAAATAAAGGACTCAATGAACATATTGGTTTTATAAATTGGGTTTAATGAAATTTATGATGGGGGTTACATGTGGAGAGTGATAAAAAATGTGTATTATAGGCATATACAATGGGCATTACATCTTGTACATAAGGGCATAAATGAAACAAAATGGTCAAAAATTACACATTTCTAAAGAGTCCCTTCAACTCCCATCTTAAAATTGTGTTGAAATTACTTTCATAGACATATTTCCTACTTAATAAGGTAATCTAGATTATAAGAATCAATAAAAGTTGAACTTTATGTAAAATAAAATAAAATTTTGTGTTGCCTTTAAAAAAAAAAAAAAAAAAAAAAAAAGTGCACGCAATAATCGGTTCACGAACCGAAACCAAACCAAAACCGGTCTTACGAACTGATAAAACCGGTTCAAAACCGAAACCGGTTTAACTAGAAATCGGTACTACAGCGAATCAGTTTGAAACCGAAACCGGTTTGAACAAAAAACCCGATTTGTACACCTCCAACCGGGTCCGTGCCTAGTCGGTTCCATTCCATGTCGCCAGACCCAAACCGGTTTTTTAAACCAGATTGAATAATCTAATCACAAAGAATGTTAATGGGCCGTGGGCTATAATACGGCCTGGACTACGATTCTAGTTTAGGGTTTTGACTTTTAAAGCGCCGCAATTAACCCAATATCTGTCCTCTATTTATCTCTCATCATCTTCTCAATATCACATTCCATTCATCTCCACATCTACAATTCATGGGTTTTTTTTTATTTTATTTTTCTTCAAAAGAAACAAGCATTGGTTTTGATTTTTAGTCTGTTGTTCATTTTTTTTTTAATTTATTTTAGCTATGAGGAAGATGTATCTGCTCCAGAAACATGATATTATTATCATGTCTGTGATGGTAGCAATACCTCTAAGAAGTTCTGAGCGATTATTATTTTATTTGTTTTTTTTATTTAGAAATTTTTTTATTTAGAAGTTGTTTTTAAAAGAAGAAAATAAAGAAGGGCGAGGTGACGATAAAATTCAATGGTCTGTCAATCCACTGACAAATTTTGATTGATGTTAAACATTGAATCCCGACAGGTTCCGATCGCTTATTCTTTTTTTCTTTTTTTTTGTATATAAATTTTGAAATGATTTTTTTTTTTTGTTATTAAATTGGCGTGTGATGAATCTCTATTAACAAATGGGTAATTTGCGTCTGAAAGCGTTTCCTTGATGCTACATCACCTTGGAGAACTGATGCCTCCTTTTTTTACTTTAAACTTTTTATGATTATTCAATTGTTTTTTGTTGAATTCTGATTCTTCTAAATATTATTATTTTCTTTTTAATCATTTAAGTTATTTTAAATTCTTACCAGATGTTGTTTACTCATTATCTAAATCCGTTTTATTAGATGGAATTTTAATAAATTAAATATAGTAAAATAAGAAATTGAAAGATTTTTTTGAAATTGTTCGTTTGGAAATTTCTTGAAAAGCTATCTAAATGTAACTTGCGTTGAAAAATGATTGGTTAAATGCTTTTAGTTATGTCATTGAGGCTTTGGCTCAGTGGTGTGGGGTTAAGGTGTACAAGGTGAGATCAGGAGTTCGGATAAGGTGAACATTAAGAGAAAAATGAATGGTTAAATGCTTTTAGGGGCTGTTTGGTTGATTAAGTGTTGAATCATTAAGATGGTCTGAATGGTTAAGAGGCTCTGAATGGTTAAAAGCTGAATCATTCAGCATCCCTTATTAGCTTAATGGTGCAACACTTAATCATTCTATTCAGATGCTGAAACAAACAGTCTGAATGCTGAATGATTCAGACCTGAATGATTAAGAGGCTACCAAACAGCCCCTTATTTAACAGCCCCTTAGTTATGAATCCTGAATTCTATTCAGGATTTTATATTTTTTTTCTGGCTGTAATTGTGTTTGATGTAACTGTGATACGGTCTGAGATGGTATGGAAACGATCCAGCCTGCTATAGGCTCATTAACAAGGCCCAAAAGGTTAATCAAGAAGCCTGTTAGAATCCGGACTAATTTTCCACATTTTAATATATATTGAAACCTGGAAAATTAGTCCCGTACTCCAGCGGACTTCTTTATTGATTTTTTGGTCTATGTGATTGGGCCTATAAGTGCATGTTTGGCTCTCCATTTCCACAGCTTCTTATGACTTATAACTTATTGAAAAAGTTTTAACTTAAATAAAAAGTGTTTGGATGAATAGATTGAAAAGTAACTTATTGAGAATTTTAGGCTTTGAAAAGGAGAAATGGAAGGATAAGTCTTAAGTCACAGTTTGTGACTATGGAGATTAAGTAACTTTTGCTTCTGTACAATTTTGGACCGTATCTAACCAGAAGTTAACCATTACAATTTTCATTAGTCATAACAAAAATTACAAATGAACAAATGTTATAGCTACAACTAAAATTACTATGGACGAATATGTACATTTACCTAAGACTATGTGTAGTGAGCTTGAAATTTAAGTCATATCATGGGACATTGTGTGGCATGTGGGTCTTACCGTAGAGTTTGAAATGACTTGAAATTAAAAAGGGGGTATAGTTTAGATAAAGGAGTGTGTTTATATAAAGATATTAAAAATGAATTTAAAAAAGAGAAAAAAATAAAATAAACGATGGGGTGCGGATTGTCCTTTTCTTTACCATGTGTAGTGGGGGATTTTATTTATAAAGTTTCCCTTTCTGATTGTTCATGTGACAGCTGGTTCAACATGGAGAGAGAGTGAAAAAAAAGTGTAGTGGTAGGGACTTTATTTATAAAGCCCTGTTTCTGATTGGTTGTTTATTTTATTATTTTTTTAATCTTTTAACTCAAAATAATTAAAATAAAAGACAAATAAATATAAAAATATTACAGATAAAGTTATGGTTCAAATTTAAAAAAGTTTCCGGCGAGCGTATCGCAGGAAATTCGACGGCTCGGCAAGGTCATTTGGAAATCCGACATCTATAGCTGGTTTGTAGTGTGTTTGTAGTGTAGTTCTTATAAAATTGTAGTGTGTTTTTGTAGTTTGTGTAGTGTGGTTTTTAGTTTGTGTTTGTGTTTATGTTGTATGTGTATATTGTATGTATATATATATATATAAATTCTTAAAAAAAATAAAGTTACTGTTCAAATTTAAAATGCTCCAACGGTCAAAAAAATTTTGACCGATTTTTTGCCCTCGCCATGTGTCAGCTTTTCATTGGAGGGTTCAAGTTTGGTTTGGCGTTATTTTTATAACGCTTCGGCTGTTTTGGCATGTATGGCGCCCCTGTGTTTTGGTGTTGGGGGCGCTATTTAAAAAAAAAAAAATGCAAAAGTCACACCCCACTACGGTGGGTCTAATTGAATTATTTTCCTTGTTGACTTGTATGTCAATGTGAATTTTGTGAGTCGACTTGAGCTCGTCTAGGATCTAGGTCGGCTCGCTTGTGTGTGAGCTTAGATTGTTTCGACTATATTTCGATAGCTCAACTCCTAAATAGATTTTCAAACTCGATATTGGCTACGCGTTGCGGCGGTTTTTAAACCTGACTAAGTATGTAAAGGTAACCCAAGTTAAAAAATAATTTTTTTTACCAAAATGGTAATTTTAAATTAAAAGTATTTGATATATATAAATCAGGATATTAAGTTTTCTTTTAGTTAGTTGTAATATACAGAGAGAAGGAGATAAAATTATTGGCAAAAAATACATATATTATATGAGGTTAGACAGGGTTAGGATCAAATACACAGTGAAAGAAAAATAGGAAGTTGTAGGAAGGGTATCAAACGGACTCCGATTGAACTCATTCAAGTGGCATTGGAATCGTCTTATCGAACCCTACGTCGTTAGTTTTTAGGTCTTCGTTTTTTTGGGGTTTTAGCTTGTGGTTTTTAGAATATGTGTTATATCATTGTGTCTTTTATGTACCATTGTGTCTTTTTCTTATTTTTATTGTTGTGTCATTTTTTCAATTCATTGTGTCTTTTTTCTTCAGCATTGTGTTATATTTTTTGGCACTGTGTTATATTTTGTGGCTTATTGTGTCATATTTGATGATCTATTGTGTTTTTTGTATCCTTCTCACCCTTCTCATTTTTTGTAGCCTTTGTAGAATAACCCAACCCAGGTTAGACATCATGCTTTAAAGAGTTATACAATTCAACAAACAAAAAAAAGACAAAAATGTCCAATTACTACAATGCGCTTTGTATGTTTGTGTTTTTTTCATGTCGGCTGTTTATTTCGGTTGTATGTTCGGACTTTCTTCGCTAGTTTCTTGCTAGCTTTCTAATAAAGTTTGTTTTGCCGTTAAAAAAAAAACTACAATGTTTAAAAGCTCCAACAAAGCCTAATAGAACCATCACAAACATTGCTTGTTATTATTAAATAGATGTGTAGAAGGATTTAATGAAAAGCTTGGGTTTTATTGAAATTGAATTGGGGTTTAATTAGGTGTTGGGGTTACATGTTGAAATGGATATGAAGTATGCATTACACATATATACAATGAGCATTATAGGTTGTACATAAGGACATAAAGGGAACAAAATGACCAAATATTGGAAATTTGTGAAGGGACTCTTCAACTCCCATCTTAAAAATTGTGTAAAATTACTTTCTTACCTATCATTCCTCCTTAATAAGGTAGTAGAGATATTGGCTCATTTATTACCATATAAATAACTCATGCATTTATAATTACTAGCAGGAATGCCCGCGCGTTGCGGCGGGTGCATCTGTTTTGCCCTTCGTGCATCGTGTTTGTTGGTTATTCGTTGTGATGAAGTAAAAAACAACGATATATCTACATCTACATCTACACTATATAATAAAAGAAAACACATGAGGGACACATAGCACTCCCTCATGAGTTCTCTAATTTTACCAATTAATATAATAAATTCAAATATAATAATTATATTAATTGATTTGCAAAATCATAATATAAATACATTAATAATCATAGTTGTAACAGAAATCATTAAAAATGGATTTAATGATTTCTGTTATTAATATAAATACTAACCGAATTAAAAATTATTTAAACATTAGTGATATAACATATTTATGTATTATTAACTTTAAATTTAAATCATGTACCTTAAATAAACCTATTTATAAAATTTTAATCTTTTATTTTACGTTTAAAACTATGTTTATTATGATGTTTGACAAATGATTATTAAGTTTTTTATTATTTTGGTCATTGTTTTAGATGTTAAATATGCTCAGCAAGTGCATACTAATTCTAGATGTTTAAAAGAGTTCAAAAGTCAAATAAGCAAAATAATACACAATGTAATTGGTTAAACTTTTTTGTTAGACTTTCATAGTGTTTTAAACAAATAAACAAAGTAAACCAATCAATATTAATCTATTGCTATCTATACTAATAAAAGACAACATATGGAATACTAAGAACTCCCTTATAAAGCCTCTCATTTTGTTATTTAAAATAATACATTTATTTTAATTTGTTTCTTTATTTAAAAATAATTATATTTAATTTTTATTACTTACAATTATAACTATTAATTTAATTATTAAAATTTAGTTCAATATATATATATATATATATTATATATATATACTATGTCTTTGTAAATTAATTAATTAATATAATTATATTTTAATACAAAATTAGAAATAAATTACTAGACATGATTTGAAAATGTTTATTAACTAATAGAAGTAAATATTATTAAAAACATATTCATTTTTTTAAGATAGCGTATTTATATGTTATTAAATTTAAATTTAAATCGTGAACGTAAATTAACCTATTTTTTAATATGTGATTTTTCACTCTAAGTTTAAAACTATATTTCTTATAGTGTTATGAACAAACAAAATAAAACAAATCAATCCACATTAATTAAATATTTGATTAATTAAAACTAGGGGAAAGATCCGGTACAAATAGCTTTTTTTTGGTAAGAACTGTGAGAATCAAATGAGGATATTTTTTTTATTTTTTTTTCAAATTTTTTTCCCCATATTGTTAAACATGTATTATAGTATTGAAAACTAAAAAAAAAAAAAATTTGATGTAGAGTAATTACGTGTAGAGTAGTAATTATATAATTACTCTAGTGTAAACTATGTATTTACCTTAATGACGTAATTACACTAAAAAAATTTATTTTTTATTTTTTTGTATTATTCATCTAGAAAGAATGTTTAAGCACATGGGGAAAAAATTCTAAAAAAAATAAATTTTTTTTACCCCCTTTGATTCTCACAGTTCTTACAAAAAACTATATGTATTTGATCTTTATTCATTAAAACTAAATATGCTTAGCTATTTTCGTATTATAATATCTTGATATATAAAATACATTTTATATATGAACAATTATTGTTTGAAATTTTCATTGACTGTGTTGTTTCAAGTTACTTCAACAGAGAAATACAATATCTAAGTGCTAACAGTCTTTACATTAGTAATTCGTTTTAGCTTCATTTTCACGCTATTAAATCACGAAATCGTTTTTTTTATAATTACAATCATATTGAACCAATAAATGCCATTATGTTTAAGGACCTTGATGTTAGAAAAAAATGATTATACACTCAAGGTTAGAAATATTTTGGCTTTGCAAGAAACTTGATGTCAAATCCAAATTAACGATACTCAATTGGGATGGTTTAACGGATGAGGAGATATTTTTAAATTAATTTCATTTTTTACATCTTAGTCTAAACAAATTTATCTTATTACTTTTGATTTTTTTTTGTACCTGCAGTCTACAAGGTAACAGCCACAGTATGAAAGATATACCTTGAAAAGTTTGGAAATAGTTTTATGTGAATATGAATGTCTTTACAAAAAATTATTTAGGGGCTGATGAATATTTAATATTTTTCAGTTGTAAAGGCAATTTTATTTATTTTAAATATAACATGTAATCTAATTTTTCTTAATTATATTTTTAATTTTATATATAATATATATAATATAAATTGTTCAACCCGTGTATCACACGGGTACATAAACTAGTAAAATATATGTTATTAAAAACTGAAACTCATAAGTATACCTTCTGAATATTTTAAATGGGTACATCATAACAGGTCGTACTACTCCTTGCAACACTCTTAGATTGGCCCACGTCCTTCGATGGGACCCTTTTATGTATCTCGAAAGCAGATAAGTATGCCATCGTAAAGCAGTGCTTAGCGTAGTGAAGTGGTGTTGTATCTCTTAATGACCATAAGATTTGTAGTGGAAGTGAGTTAATTACTAAAATGCAGTTTGTAGTGTGCAACATATTTCTATTATTTTAGGCACTCGTGAGATGTAACGGAGTCAATGATTTGCATAGATATTCTCGTTTTATGTTAGTTTGACAAGCGTCGTAAAAAATATATTGGACCAAACAAATTAGTAATCAATATAGTTAAAACTACCAAATCGACTGATAAGAACCTGTCTTCTTTTGGATATGAAAACAATTGGTGACTTCGTGAGATCAGAAACTTAAATTCTATTCCTAGAAGCTTATAGTAGCAGAGAAAACAAAAAACCATCGAGGAAGATGATGACGTTGCACATGAAGTATCTCTACCATATTTGCTTGTATAAACGTCAATCCTACATTTATCGCTCACTTTAATGGGTTGAAGCGTGTCATGGGTTGGGTGTGTTGGCAAACTTCAAGCCTACGTATTCATTTGTGTGCATAAGTGTCACATCATACCATCCTGCAACCACATAAATTTAAAAAAATATATAAATACATAATATATGATGTAATTAATTAACTATAAACATTGAAAGATATGTAAGTTATGTATGTGAAGAGTCACCACATTATTTATATACCAAATACATGACCACTATTTATAAGACTATAGCATTGATGCAAACATAATAAAGACATGGAGGTTATGAATGTAAAGAGTCACCACATTATTGTTAATTTCCTCATCAATTTTATAATTATGTTTAAATTAATTTCTTCAACAATTGTTAAAACTACCAAATCGACTGATAAGAACCTGTCTTCTTTTGGATATGTAAACAATTGGTGACTTCGTGAGATCATAAACTTAAATTCTATTCCTAGAAGCTTATAGTAGCAGAGAAAACAAAAAAACATCGAGGAAGATGCTGACGTTGCACATGAAGTATCTCTACCATATTTGCTTGTATAAACGTAAAGCCTACATTTATCGCTCACTTTAATGGGTTGAAACGTGTCATGGGTTGGGTGTGTTAGCAAACTTCAAGTCTACGTATTCATTTGTGTGCATAAGTGTCACATCATACCATCCTGCAACCACATAAATTTAAAAAAATATATAAATACATAATATATGATATAATGAATTAACTATAAACATTGAAAGATGTGTAAGTTATGTATGTGAAGAGTCACCACATTATTTATATACCAAATAAATGACCACTATTTATAAGACTATAGCATTGATGCAAACATAATAAAGACATGGAGGTTATGAATGTAAAGAGTCACCACATTATTGTTAATTTCCTCATCAATTTTATAATTATGTTTAAATTAATTTCTTCAACAATTTAATATTTAGGTAGAAAGACAATTTTACCCCCTAAATGACTTCAATAAGCATTGTACTATAAGCAATAAAGGTTGTATTTACTTAAATTTTGCGGGTATCCTTCACTGATGCTTTATAATATAGTATAGAAGATAAAGATTCGGGTTGATTTATTAGCGTGAGCGTGAATTTATGGCTTTTCGATTTTTTTCTTAACACAGATAACATAGGTAATTAACATGTAGTTAATTTTTTGTTTTCTCATTGTAACACCCCAACCGATGGCGGAATCATCGAGGTGCCACGTAGTGACGATTGTTCAAAAGCTCATGGTACTAAAATGTAAATATATGATTATTGAATATTGTTTTACAACATGTGAAATTAAATACAAGACAACAAAAATAAAGATAATTGATTTATTTAAATCTAAGTCCAATGTCCTATGTGAAGCGTCAAGCAGCTTATCCTGAAACATGCACGAAAATAATTTTGTCAACATATGATGTTGGTGAGTACTACTTAGTTTTGTACGTATAGTGTAAGTTTTTGAAAAGTAGTACAATTCATGTGTCTAGCATCACCAATGCATTATGTAAACACGCAAGTAACCAAACAAGACAAAGATCAAATGTATAGTTTGTACAATGTAATTGATAATGAGCACCTCAACACGTGTGAGTCTAAAAGAGCACCATAACACAAAGTTATGTCTAAATGAGCACCGTAACATAAGTTACGTCTAAATGAGCACCGTAACATAAGTTACGTCTAATTATAAAGAGCACCATAACATAAGTTATGTCTAAATGTATGATTTTGTATGTAAGCTACGTTCATGTTCAAGCATAAGCACAAAGATAAACAAGACACGTATATGAATTGTAAATGAATAAAATGTATGTGTAAATGAATACGAAAGTTTTGTATACTTGTGCATGAATCACCCCAAAAGTTGTAAAAGCGGAAAAAGGGGATAAGTAATACTCACATTAGCAAGGTGGTAAGTCTTGTGTAATTGAATATGTATAATCCAACGTTGCCAAGTATCACCCTATGTATAAGGTAATGAATATGTCAAAGTCTACCAAGTCTACAAATGTATAAGTTTCTAGGGCTTCGAATTGGGGATAAATGCTTGTTTGATTAATATGAAAATTGTTTAATAAATGAGAGAATATTAGTAAATAAATAACCAAAAAATCTTTTAATGAAATTTAAATTTAGGATGATCACAATAATGTGTTTGAAGTACAAAAATAATTTCTATAAAATTATTTCCTATAAAATAGATTTTTAAATCTATTTATTACAAATCGTCAAAATTTAACTTTAATATTCAAAAATACTAAAATTAAAGAATTTCCATTTTAAAAATCATATTTCTGTTCTAAATATTTAAAAATAAATTGTATAAAATTTTGGTGCAAAAATAATGAAAATTGAATTTATTATGATTTAATTATGATTAAAACTAACAAAAATTGATTAAAAATATTAAATAAATGATTTTTCAGAAATAAAAATCATTTCTGAAAAGCTTACTGTTATAAAAACTTAAAATAATTTTTGTGAAAATTAATAAGATCGTTTTGATATTTTTATAGATTTTTATAAATAAAATAGAATAAACTTGATTTATTTATTATATATATTAAATAAATAAATTTTTGAAAACTAAAAATTGGGTGTTGAACTTTTTCATCAGATTAACATAATATAATTTTTGTAGAATTTATAAAAAGGTTTTAATAATTAAAAATGAATTTACAAGATTAAATGTAATATATATATATATATATACATATATGGTTTGAACAAAATAAACAAAAAAAAGGACAAAAAGGCTGCTGCTGGGACTCGAACCCGCAGCCCCTTGTTGGACAACAGTCATCGTAACCATCTGGTCTAGACCAGATAGTTGTTTAGTTTTGTTTTTGAAAATTATTAATACATAGCTGAGGAGTTGTCTTCTTCCCCAAATGAAACCCATTCGAGCCCTAGGTTAGTAATAATCATTTCTAACAAACAATAACCCGATTAACTATAGGGTTATTGTTTGTTGAGGGCCGATGAACATACCCTAACAAAAAATTGAAACTTACAATACAGAAACAAGCTCGATTGGTGAGTCAACGTGAAAAGTCAAAAACTCGATCGTATCTCACGCACAGAGGATGCTTAAGAAGAATTGGAGGTAGAGGGTGAATATTCGCCGAGGTGGGACTGTCTAGGCACGTCCAATTTATACTAATACTAGTAATCGTATATTTAGAAGTTTTTGACCCACATGTATGCATATACGCGTGAATTTTATACGAATTAATGATAATTGACGTTTATTTGACGCGTGTTAGACGTTGGGATTCATTGCTGGCCATAATTACCCTTTAATGTGGTCAACCTTTCCAAAAGAAAGGCTTCTTTGCTGCTCTTGGGTCTGCAGCGATCACAAAGAAGGAGAAGGGAGCAGATAAAGGGTGATTATATATAAATCGGGTAGGGATTGAAACAATAATGAGCTGTAGCATAGTGGTGTAGACGCGTGTGTGTTGTCTGGCACGGCAGGGGTTCGATCCTCGGCATAGGCAGGGATTTTACTCTCTTTTTTTTTTTTTCTCACAGACAAGGGATGAGGGGAGTAGGTGCTGGGCCAGCTGTTGGGCCTGCTTCTTGGGCCGGTTTGCTGGGCTCCGAAATGATTAAAGGGGTTTGGGCTTGGGTTTGGTTATGGTTCATGTTGTGGTTTAGGAATGGTAAGAAGAAAAATATATATATATATATCTAATCTGATTTTTTTTATTAATAATATTATTATTATTATTATTATTATTATTATTATTATTATTATTATTATTATTATTATTATTATTATTATTATATAAAAGACTAGAAAGTGACGGATGTCACAGCATCCCCTACTTTTAGAAACTTCGTCCCGAAGTTAATAGTAATATAGGGTTATGGATGCTTGGGTAAAAGTTAAGATAACTGTGGTTTGGGAAATTCAAATGATTTGGATATGAGGTTTGATAGGTGTGAGTTAAGGATTGGATTAGGTTCGTCTCGAATAATAAGAAAATAAGAATCTAGTAAAACATTAAGCTTAGAAATCCTAAAATAATTGTACGAGTTGATTGATTATAAAAAGATCAAATGAACTAACAAGCAAACAGAGTTCGTTCCTGGTCCGACTTCCAGTCACACTTTCAATGCATCATTAGTGTTTGTATACAGGGTGTACCGCAGCTAACCCACCACACCTTTGATACCTTGAAAACGTATTGGTCGTCTACCCAAAAACTCTAATAGAATTTCACACTACCCTAACGCACCTGTAAATTCATGATTACGTTCCGGACCGGAATCATCAATTTACCTTGCATTAGGGTCTTATGTCCTTCTATGTTCCTAATCTAACACACATTAAAGCAAATAAGTTTCACAAGAAGATGGCGCAACAACACGTTTATCAATGAAATGAGGCTATGAAATAATAAGGTCAATTGCATTGGTTTGTCACGACTTGTGAGCATAATAGTATTTAAGTATGGGTTACCACTCGTCCGAGGAGCCCTTTAAATGAAATGTTTATCTGAGTTGCGTGGATAATACACACACGCAAGCAAGTTTGTGAGTACTACAACCATTAAGTGTAAGTGTTATCTTAGTGGCCTATAGAAATAGTTTACGAGTATCATGAATAATTAAATGTTCAATGAGTAGTCAAATTAAGGAAAATCGTGTTTCATATACAAACAATGATGTTTTTAGAAAAGCTCTGTAGGATCAAGTATCAAGTTTTTAGTAGTTTGATTTTCATTAAAACGTTTCAAATAGATGTAAGGTAAAGTCTACGATTAAAATAAACATAATCAAATATGATAAATTTCTAATCTGTGTTCGTACACAATAGTATGCAAGGAAATTTTCTAATGAGTGCGACAAAATTTGGTACAAAATGATAATAGGATTAAGAAAATGAAAGCGCAAGTGTTGGATTCCCGAGTCTTAAAAAGATTCCATCCATGGCTTAGCCAGTGGGGTTAACGTCATCCTGACCGTCTGCTTCGTTGATATTGATATTGAAAGCTCGTCCATGTGCCACCAGGTTTACATTATTCAATTTAGGGCATTGAGGTCGCATGTGGTTAGGGTCTCTACAATGATAACATGCCCGACCGTTAGTAATCACCAGTGGTTCCTGGGCAGCTGTTTGATGATTATCTTGTGCTCTATCCATTACACGACAAGTGGTGACAAAGTGTCCAAACCTTCCACATTTAGTGCATTGACGACATGGAAGATTTGCAGGGTGATGATACTTGCAAGTGTTGCATTGAGGATGGATTCCCGTGTAGGCTTTCTTGATAGGAGGTTGAGTCACAGGGTCCACAACAGCATGGTTCTGGTTATCGCCCATTCGTTTCTTAAAGTTCGAAGCAGTAGTAGCGGCCTTTGCTAAGACAGTCTTAGATTGTTCAACAGCATTGGTGGTTTTCTCAGTAGACGTCTTGGTGCCCTTCCTAACCAAGTTTCCTTTCCTTACGTGTTTATCTGTTAATGTAGCTGCAAGTTGGATGGCTTCTTCTACCGTAGTGGCTTTGCCTCCAGTAACAACGTCTTGAATCAGGTCAGGTAATCCCTCGATATATTTTTCGATTGCTCGAGAGACTGGGGTGACCATGTGTGGAACCAGTATGCTAAGTTCGTGATATCGAGTATTATACGCAAGATTCTCACCACTGTCTTGTTTCAGTCCATGGAATTCTTCCTCCAGTTTCCTGATTTCGTTCCTAGGGCAGAATTTGGCGATCATGAGTTCCTTAACATCAGCCCAAGATAAAGATAAAGCAACATCAGCTCCTCGATTGCGTTTTTCGCCATTCCACCAGGTTAGCGCCCCCTTTTGAAGGACACTAGTAGCATAGCGAACGCGGAGTTCATCAGGACATTCACTGTTCACAAAAGTACTCTCCATGCTTTCAAACCATTGGAGGAGGCTAGTAGCACCCTCCTCACCAGTGAATTTTGTGGGGTTGCAGGAGTTAAAGTGTTTGAAAGTGCACCGAAATTGAGTCGTACTTCCTGTGTTGGCACTGTTACTATTCTGGGTTATCTCACTGACAAGGTTTGGAATTACTGCAGCAATTTGCTCAGCGACTAAAGATGCAAGGCGACGATCAGAACGTTGTCTAGAAGCACGAACAGGGCGTTGGCTGGCATCACGGAGCATGCGGCGAGCAGACATCTATAATCATGAGATTAGAATGTGTAAGTGTGTAACCGTACAGATGATTATGAAAGTATGAACTTGTAAGCAATATATGAAAATCATGAAATACAGAATATTGTATATGAAACGAGAGGGTATTATTGAAAAACTTGCATAAGATGCTTGGAGTGCCCTTGTCTAGCTGTAAAGCCCAACAAGAACGTTGACTTTTCAAAGGAATTGAACCCAATGGTGATCAAAGAAGACATGCTTTAGCCTATAAGTGGACACTCACTCTAGGAATCCCCAGGTAAGCATAACAGGTCCGTTATTGGATTTATGCGCTATGCTTGCCTATGCCAGAAAACCCAGTGTACAGGCGTCCACCCTTCCAGATTGCACGTGTTCTATCACACTCATTAAAGCTCAACAACTTTGAAGGAGCAAAATAAGAGTAGGCATTATGTCTAAGAGTGTCTTCATAAAAGGTACTGCTCCCGTTCCATGATGATGTAAACTTTCCACTCCCTGTAGGACACCATCTCTATGCACCATGATGAAAGATGAGAAGAATGGAGAGAGGGAAGAAGGGAAAGATAGAAGAAGGAAAGTAGAGGGAAATGAGGGGTAGGGTATTTTAGAAAATATTATGCATGAAAGTTCGGTTATAGTCTAGGCCATTTTATCTAATAACCTAGTTCCCTATAACCATGGCTCTGATACCAATCTGTAACACCCCAACCGATGGCGGAATCATCGAGGTGCCACGTAGTGACGATTGTTCAAAAGCTCATGGTACTAAAATGTAAATATATGATTATTGAATATTGTTTTACAACATGTGAAATTAAATACAAGACAACAAAAATAAAGATAATTGATTTATTTAAATCTAAGTCCAATGTCCTATGTGAAGCGTCAAGCAGCTTATCCTGAAACATGCACGAAAATAATTTTGTCAACATATGATGTTGGTGAGTACTACTTAGTTTTGTACGTATAGTGTAAGTTTTTGAAAAGTAGTACAATTCATGTGTCTAGCATCACCAATGCATTATGTAAACACGCAAGTAACCAAACAAGACAAAGATCAAATGTATAGTTTGTACAATGTAATTGATAATGAGCACCTCAACACGTGTGAGTCTAAAAGAGCACCATAACACAAAGTTATGTCTAAATGAGCACCGTAACATAAGTTACGTCTAAATGAGCACCGTAACATAAGTTACGTCTAATTATAAAGAGCACCATAACATAAGTTATGTCTAAATGTATGATTTTGTATGTAAGCTACGTTCATGTTCAAGCATAAGCACAAAGATAAACAAGACACGTATATGAATTGTAAATGAATAAAATGTATGTGTAAATGAATACGAAAGTTTTGTATACTTGTGCATGAATCACCCCAAAAGTTGTAAAAGCGGAAAAGGGGGATAAGTAATACTCACATTAGCAAGGTGGTAAGTCTTGTGTAATTGAATATGTATAATCCAACGTTGCCAAGTATCACCCTATGTATAAGGTAATGAATATGTCTAAGTCTACCAAGTCTACAAATGTATAAGTTTCTAGGGCTTCGAATTGGGGATAAATGCTTGTTTGATTAATATGAAAATTGTTTAATAAATGAGAGAATATTAGTAAATAAATAACCAAAAAATCTTTTTATGAAATTTAAATTTAGGATGATCACAATAATGTGTTTGAAGTACAAAAATAATTTCTATAAAATTATTTCCTATAAAATAGATTTTTAAATCTATTTATTACAAATCGTCAAAATTTAACTTTAATATTCAAAAATACTAAAATTAAAGAATTTCCATTTTAAAAATCATATTTCTGTTCTAAATATTTAAAAATAAATTGTATAAAATTTTGGTGCAAAAATAATGAAAATTGAATTTATTATGATTTAATTATGATTAAAACTAACAAAAATTGATTAAAAATATTAAATAAATGATTTTTCAGAAATAAAAATCATTTCTGAAAAGCTTACTGTTATAAAAACTTAAAATAATTTTTGTGGAAATTAATAAGATCGTTTTGATATTTTTATAGATTTTTATAAATAAAATAGAATAAACTTGATTTATTTATTATATATATTAAATAAATAAATTTTTGAAAACTAAAAATTGGGTGTTGAACTTTTTCATCAGATTAACATAATATAATTTTTGTAGAATTTATAAAAAGGTTTTAATAATTAAAAATGAATTTACAAGATTAAATGTAATATATATATATATATATACATATATGGTTTGAACAAAATAAACAAAAAAAAAGAACAAAAAGGCTGCTGCTGGGAATCGAACCCGCAGCCCCTTGTTGGACAACAGTCATCGTAACCATCTGGTCTAGACCAGATAGTTGTTTAGTTTTGTTTTTGAAAATTATTAATACATAGCTGAGGAGTTGTCTTCTTCCCCAAATGAAACCCATTCGAGCCCTAGGTTAGTAATAATCATTTCTAACAAACAATAACCCGATTAACTATAGGGTTATTGTTTGTTGAGGGCCGATGAACATACCCTAACAAAAAATTGAAACTTACAATACAGAAACAAGCTCGATTGGTGAGTCAACGTGAAAAGTCAAAAACTCGATCGTATCTCACGCACAGAGGATGCTTAAGAAGAATTGGAGGTAGAGGGTGAATATTCGCCGAGGTGGGACTGTCTAGGCACGTCCAATTTATACTAATACTAGTAATCGTATATTTAGAAGTTTTTGACCCACATGTATGCATATACGCGTGAATTTTATACGAATTAATGATAATTGACGTTTATTTGACGCGTGTTAGACGTTGGGATTCATTGCTGGCCATAATTACCCTTTAATGTGGTCAACCTTTCCAAAAGAAAGGCTTCTTTGCTGCTCTTGGGTCTGCAGCGATCACAAAGAAGGAGAAGGGAGCAGATAAAGGGTGATTATATATAAATCGGGTAGGGATTGAAACAATAATGAGCTGTAGCATAGTGGTGTAGACGCGTGTGTGTTGTCTGGCACGGCAGGGGTTCGATCCTCGGCATAGGCAGGGATTTTACTCTCTCTTTTTTTTTCTCACAGACAAGGGATGAGGGGAGTAGGTGCTGGGCCAGCTGTTGGGCCTGCTTCTTGGGCCGGTTTGCTGGGCTCCGAAATGATTAAAGGGGTTTGGGCTTGGGTTTGGTTATGGTTCATGTTGTGGTTTAGGAATGGTAAGAAGAAAAATATATATATATATATATCTAATCTGATTTTTTTTTATTAATATTATTATTATTATTATTATTATTATTATTATTATTATTATTATTATTATTATTATTATTATATAAAAGACTAGAAAGTGACGGATGTCACACTCATTATGCTAGTGTTTAATTTATTTTATTAATTAGAATTAGAACTTAAGCCGAAAGCAAAATAATATTGTGAACCACACTTCATACAACATTTACAAGAACATTAAATAGATCAACAAATACCTTAAAAGTCTTGGAACAAATATAGTTTACGTATAAAGTTATATTTGAGCATGCATATATAGATTTATAGAGTTAACTATTTCATGGCGTTCAAGGAGACCATGTTGATTGAAATTGAGGAAAGTCTCCATACCCTTCTCCAACCATCCTGTCCATCATTTGTCCTTCATGTTCATTTGTTCCCTGTAACATCAGTTTTCATCCCATTCAGTAAGTGAAAGTAATATTTATAATATATTAGAAACGTATTAGCAAATCTAGAATGTTATATTTATAAATTTGTCCGTTTTATTAGTTAATAATATATATGATTCAAGATACAAAATGTAACACCCCATAGGGAACTAGGTTATTAGAATGCCTTTTAGCCTAGACTATAACCGAATTTCAACTTTCAGGTACAACATTTCCTAATTTATCATTCCCCTCATTTCCCATAACCAACAAATATTTTTTTGCCTTTTTTATATATATTTAATACATTAAATATTTTAAAATCAGTTTTAAATACTAAAAGTGGTTTATAAATTTTACAAAAATTATTATATGATCTTAAAATGATAAAGTTCATCACCCAATTTTTAGTTTTTCAAAAATAATTTATTTAATATATATTATAAATATTACAAGTTTATTCATTTAAAATTATAAAATTTAATAAAAATATCTAAACGATTTTATAAAATTCCACAAAAATTACACCAAACTTTTATGACAATAAACATTTCAGAAAATATTTTTAACTCAGAAAAAACGGTCATTTTATATTTTTAATGAAGTTTTGTTAGTTTTAATCATAAATAAATCATAATAAATTCATTTTTCAATATTTTTGAACCAAAATTTTATATAAATTATTTCTAACTATCTAGAACTGAAATACAATTTTTAATTCAGAAATTCTTTAATTTTAATATTTTTAGATATTAAAGTCATATTTTGACAACTTAAAATAATTAGATTAAATATTCTATTTTCAAGAAAATAATTTTATAAAAATTATTTTCATACTTAAAACCTTATGTTGTGACTATATTCAACTTAAAATTTCACCAAGTGACTTTTATTTATTTATTTATTAAATTTCTCATAATTAATAAACAATTTGTTTAATAAACAAATAAACGTTTATCCCCAATTCGAAGCCCTAGAAATACATATATCCTAGAGTTATTTCCCTTACACGTTATCAAATTCTTTAGGTTGATCCTTTGGGATAATTTCCAACACAACGTGCTTTATGCTTAGACAATACATGTGGATTGCATTTGTACTTAGTGAAATCATTAACATGGTACAAGCCGACCTTAACATTGGATAGCGCTATTTGGATTGACAACCCGCCTAGATTGATTCTCCCCCTTTTTCATCGGAGAATCCGTGGCCATTGTTAAGCTTTTATCCATTTATTGGATAAGTACACCGTCGTTCATTAGTACATTATACAGTCACAGGGTTGATTTCGCTCATTTGTATGATACATAGTTTACATAATTGCACTGTAGCTTGCACTTGAATTGTATATCTTTTTAACTTACTATATATATCAAAACTAGGAATGCTCACCAACATTTCATATGTTGACCAAACCTATTTTTGTACATGTTTCAGGTGCAGTTTGATCAAGAAACTTTTAGTGCTTTATTATTCAGTTATTCCCTTATTTATATTTCATTTAAGACTTTGTATTTTCCATTTACATGTAAGACAATTTTTGGGTTTATTCAATAATATTTACATTTTGGTACCATGTGCTTTTGAACAATCGTCACTACGTGACACCTCGATGATTCCGCCATCGGTTGGGGTGTTACACAAAACCTCTTAACAGAGAGTTAGGAAAGCCATCTGTCACCTTCATAGGGGTCATATCATCCAATTCAGTAGAGTTGAGGTCAATAGGTCATAGAACATGCTGGCTTCTGAAAGCTTCATGGAGAGAAACTAAAAATGCACAAAGAAGAGAAAAAACCGTACTAATTAATTTTGAAAAATAATTTCTCATCAATAATTCTGAATATTGTTTGTTTATTCGTTTTAATTGTTAGTTGCACAATTAAATTACCTCAATTTGATTCTGCAACGATCCAACATAGTTGATTATTACATCCAACATCACTGGCATTCCCATTGTCTATAGCAAATAACTAAATTTAAATGGAACAAAACAATGATATATTATGAAGATAAATTTTTGTAATTGTCAAAGAACATATGAACAAGTAGAAAAAAATGTGTGTGTGTGTGTGTATATAAAGATTAACTCATATCTTTATACCTTGTAGCATCCGAGAACCTTATCTTGCAAGCTTCTTAACTTCTCATTGATTTTTTTCTCCTCTCATCTAATAAAGACATACATTTTATGGACAAAACAATGTTTCAAAGCATAAAATTAGCTCTAAGATTTTGTTTGAGGTTATGAAAAGACTATTGGCATTCAAGAAATTGATTATAATTAAGTATATATAATAATATAGATGGGGGTTGAAAGGTCTCACATTTAAGATGCATCATAGGTTATGTTGTATTTTGTGTTTTAAAAGTTGGACATAAGGGCATAATTGGGATAAGATTTTAGTATGTGAGGTATTTGATTATGTTAAATTTACTAATCTACCCTCCTAAGTGTCTTAATTGTCACAACTATGCCAATAATACCCTTAATTTTTTTTTCTTAAATATGTTGTACATGTTGCTTGTTAAGTTGGACGGATATGAAAATTACCAATGTGTACATCACTCTTCCTTTATAATGTATACTAGTGGGAATGCCCGCGCGTTGCTGCGGGTAGTTTGTTTTATTGCATCGTAGTTGTTTTTAGGGTTTGCGTGTGGGTATGCCGTTTATTTTAAGGATGTGGTAAGCAAGAAAACTAATATAAAATTTAAATAAATAGTATAATAATATATTAATAATACATTGTCAAAGGTTAAAAAATGTTTATGATAGCAAAATATAGTTTTAAACATCTTTATATATACCGAAAGTGTTTGACTCTAAAAAGGTTTAGTGATCCCTATATGACTAAGAAAGTAAGAAAAATTGCATGCTAGGTGATATTCTAGAGCTTCTTGTGATGACAAAAAGCCTAAAAGCCATTGGTTCTTTCTTCACGTACTCACTGATCAACCATCAATTCATCAATATAAAAGAATATCCAACAAAAATGTGGTGCTTAAATTTATGTTGATTGACTATATTCTAAGTTATTAGTGGTTTTACCCGAGAAAAAGAATAAATGTATCAATAAAATACGTTCAATAAAATCGTTTAAAAGACTAAAAACAAGTGCAGTGAACAACTTTGGTAAATGTTTGCAGTTTTCACAGACACAATATGCCGCCTTTAGAAAGGATATGATGTCAAACTGACATACATAGAATATTTGAACACAGGTCTATATATCTAATATAAATACCAAGATGGGTTCTCTGTTGCAGGTATTAAACAACGGATATGCGCGAACAACAGTATGTCTCGGACCTGTTGTTTAAATGGTGCAGCTGGATTCCGCAAAAATGCAATATCTTCTTTTGGAAGGCGATTGGCGAAAGAATTCCGACTATGACATCATTGTGCAGAAGGAACATCAGCGTGGACAGCCTTCTGTGCAAATTCTGCAGCGACGGTTTAGAGACAGCGAGTCACATATTTGCGGGTTGCGGTGTGTCCACTTCGGTTTGGCAGGCGATTTCGAAATGGGGTCAAATTCCGATCATCTACGTCTTAGAAGTTAAAGATTTGCTCGACATTTCTAGCAACAATGGCCGATCAATTAGATACAAGGAGGCAATCAGAGGCATACTTATTATATCGTGTTGGCGTATTTTGAAGGCACGAAATGATCTTGTGTTTAGAGGCAAGGAGGCAAAGTAATGGAGATTACTGTAGACATTAAAGCGTTTGGTTTTTTATGGTATAATTATAGAAATAAAGATTGTAGTTGTGATTGGGTTTCATGGTGTAACTTTGACTTGATGTAAGTTTGTGTTGCGGCCGCTCGTTCTCCTCCTTGGAGACGAGTTTCGCCGTTGTTTAATGAAGTATATCTGTAAAAAAAGAGAGAGAGAAGAATCGTACCGTTGGATCCATGTCTTCCTCGTCTTCTTCAGACGGCTTCTGAGCCCCTGACTTTGGCATGGCCGCAGCCTGAAAAATAAACCAAAAAATCTAGATGATACTTACTTCCTAGAATGAGAAGCAGTTACAATACCTGACATTCACACCCTATTGTAGAATAAACTAAAAGAATCTCATTATCCTTTTTTTATAATAGATATACATTTAACAGTTAAGAATGGTATAATGAGTGGCTCATAACAACTACACAGCTGGTTGCATTATACATTATTGAAGCTTAAAAACACACCCTTTTTCTACGGTGCTGAATCTAACAAATGTTATCCAGACACAAACCATGTTCCCACTGACCCAAATCATAGAAGCTAAACATACTAATTAATACTAACCATCTTATTTTATTAAGTCCCGTGCCAAAAGCTAAATCAATTAACAGGAATTATAACATAGATTTAACAATAATTTTGTCAAACATATCAGCAACAAACCAAATCAAGTAGAATTAGTGTAACAACTAACATACGGAAGAGAAACAAATGCGAGCAAAACGTGATGAATGATGAACGGATTCTCAAAGCACACTACGTAAATTGTAGAATGTAAAAGCGATCTAGGTTAGAGAAACATAATATAGGTAAGTGAAAGAACAACTACAAATACCTTTAAGTCCACTGATTCCCTTCTGTCATTAGGAATCACCACTGGAAGCCGCCATCGACGGAGGCAGCGGCTGAGTCTCTAGAGTCCAGACCACTATCATCATTCTCTAGTTGTGACTTTCTTTGTCGGCAGGTGCAGAGGGTCACTTGAAGTTGTCAGAGCACAATAGAATTATAAGCCAACTCACACACATGAAACAAAATGTAGCTGAATTAACAAATCAAACCAATTACAAATAATTATAATCCTAAAACATCATCAAATTAAAACATCAAACCAATCATCAATGACAAAGATAAATTTGTTGGTTTAAATCTCCCCATCAGTGAAGTATATGTATAAAAACTCTTTCAACAACAATATAAATGATTGAATGAAACATATCAGCGTAGCATGTGTATAAAAACTTTTTCAACAATATCAATGAAACCATGTTTTATATATGTGTAGAATTTGTTCTATTATTGAACTCCTAAATATGAATCTATTATCACATTCTAAATACATACATACCTGCAAATAATGGAATAGTTTTGCACTAATTGAACGTTTCTTGGGTTTCTCGTCCTCCCCTTATCAAGGAGGGCTTCTTTGTTCTTGTAAACCCCTGCTTTGCAACAAATCAATTCAATTGTCAAGCACATAATCAGTTTGACTGATCTCATTCTCCTGTCAACATATCAAATTTTAAAAACTAAAATAACAAATCATACAAAGTTCTGGAATACAATAGCTCACTCTTATGTGTAAGAACTTTGGCTCCAAAATTTGATATCTATTGATGATTAGAAACAATTTAATTAATGCATTCCTAGGTAAATTACCACACCAATAAGTTGAGTGGCACAATAAGGAGGACCAATGGCCGTATTGTAGGTCTGCAAATCACAAATGACAACGTTAAGTCATCATATGCATCCATGACCTCGTGGATATAAACGCCCTAAATAAGAAAACATATATAAATATAATGCTTGCTGATATTATTGAAAAACAAAAGCAGGGAATAAAACATAACAAAAAACCTAAGCTAAAATTACCTCATTTTCTGAAATATTCATCTGGTACAGGGTGTTCTGAAATTATTACCGTTACATTTTATGCCATGTGTTATTGGGAGAAGGGGAACTGAGTTGAACAGCGCTCATCCCATGAATACAGGCACCACAATAATAGCGGAATTGAGGAAAAGAAGTGTCATCCACGCCGCTAGCAAAAGCAGCACAATTCAGAGTACAAATCCGTAATTCACCTTTTTTCTCTAGTATTCAATATTGAGACACAATCAATAGTTCAAAGTAACTCAAACAATAACGTATAAAAAAACTCACCTTTGTCTCCTTCTCCTCTTCCTTACGCCGCCTCTCTTCCTCCTTCTGCTTGTTCTTCAGCTCCTTCTTACGAGCACTTTATCATAACCAAACAAAAATGTAAAAAAAATAAGAACTTTTGTTTTTTAATTAAAAATGTCAATACAACAAATTACAAACTTCTTTTAGATATAATAACACGGAATAAACATAAAAAAAACCCTTACTTTTTGCCTAAGGTTTCTGCCTCGGCCAGAGAGTCAGCCATTGATTTTTATTTTTCCGGTGACGGAGTTAGGGTTTGTCGCCTCTTTCTGTTTCATAGTAGTTGCCAATAAAATATATGTTAGCTAACCTGAATCCAATTAACAAAATAAAAAATCACTCCAGTTCTCATCATGGTCACAATATATCTCTCTAAATGAAGAGTAATCTAAGCGATATCAAAGAGAATTTACCTGTTTATTGATCAAATTGCGACGATTCCTCACACACATAGGTTTTGGGGGAAGAGTAATCTTTGAAGATTTGGTAACCTACGTTTACACTGTGTTCCCGAGTTTCATTAAAGGATGGAAGAGAAAGGATCTCCCTCCTCTTCCCTTCTCTTCAATTCCTTCCAAATTGGAAAGATTAAAAATAACACTAAAATCCTCTTTATTATCCCTCTCATTCCCTCCCTTTCCCTCCTACAAAAAACTCTGGAACACATTTTTTCCTCACTTCCTTTCCAATCCTTTCTCTTCCATCCTTTAATGAAACTCTGGAACAGAAAGTTAATGTTTGGTTGTACGTGCAACTGAGTAGTCAGAGAATAAAGAGGGAGTAGTATGGTGAAAGGGGAAGAATGGAAGTAATATTTAGGTTTTCACTAAAATGTCTACATACATTTACCATAATATCCTTCTAAGTGTCTTAATGTTACAATAAGTTCCAATTATACCCTTGTCATATAAGCTTGATTTACTTGTACATGTTGTTATAATAGTTGGATAGTGTACAAAATTACTATGTTGGCCATCACTCCTCCTTAATAAGATAATATAGATTATAGATTATAGATTTTTAAGTGTATTTTTTATATTTTAAATATAATCCTTAATATATTTATAAGTTATTTTTTATTATAAATTTCTATATAAATAGTAGTTTTTGTATGATTATGCCGGGATAGATAAATATAATATGGTGTAATAAAATATGTGTTATAATGCAACATAGAAATTAATGTAATATGAAAAAACAACAATTTTGATCATGTGAATAAGAATGAAATGTATATTAAAAATATAATGTATGTTTGGATAAGAAGCAGAGCTAAAAACAACCATTGCATGGCGTGATTGATGCGGTAGTCTTCAAGGTGTGAATTTTTTTGAAAATGAGTGGTTTTAACCTATTTTGCTTTTGATAAAAATAATTCCTAGTTTGAACATGATTAGTGACTTGCCTAGATATTATTAATGAATTACCTGAACACATTGTGTTTTTTTGTTCGTAAATTTGATGTAATTTTTTAAAAAAATCTCGTATATAAAAGTTATTAACGTTTTAAAATTGTGGGGATAACATGAGAGAAAAAGAGACTTTTGTATTGAAATAAGGAGGATGTCAAATGTCACACTCAAAAGGGGAGAATGACCTCTTTAAGAATGACCTCTTTGAGGATGACCTATAGATGTAATGGTTTAAACAAATTGGGTGATGATTGTGATCCCTACCATTGCTCCAAACACATTAGGTGTTGTCTATGAAAAAGGTCTTATCGGTATGTCCGTATGTATTATCTTGTATCATTCTTCATACCTAGTGATGTAGTGGATCAAGCGTGCAATTGCATTGAAAATAAACTTTGGACAACATTCAACCCATTTGAATATTGACCCATTTCTCTTTTTTAAACAAAGATTATGTTTTACCAGACTTGTTCAATATAAAACAAAACCAATATCAGCCATTCTTAAATAAATGAGGGTCGGAATTGCCACCGCAATATGTGTTGTATAGCTCATTAGTTGCATTCACAATGGTCCTTTATGCTTGATTTTTTTTTTTTAAATTACCTAGGAAATTACCAAAATTTTGCCTGTCTTTCAGGTGTTCTTTTAGGTGTGAGGGCTTCTCTATTGGGAATTATGATATCAAATACGAGGCATAAGCGTTTTATATATTTAACAAAAGGCAATTATATACACATATATAATATGAGCTGATTAGATATATAAATATTATTATTATTTGATCTATTAATACGATTAATAAATATTCCCAATCAGGTTCAGGGTTATACGCGTATAAACAAATAAATAACATAAACAACTATAGGGGATTTAGTAATCAACCATTGACGACTACACCGAAATTGTAACACGCGGGTTACAACGAATCCTCACTAATAGAAAGTTCACAACCGAGCACGAACCAACCAAGAGCAACAACTTGCAAGGAAGAAGGTGGGGGGTGGTGATCGAACGGCGACAAGGGGGAGGCGGCGGATTAGGGCCGGCCAAAAATCTCTAGAGGGAGGAGGAGGTGTTTATGTTTTATCACAAGCGTGTCTAGGGTTTGCACCTTAAACGGTTAAACCTCATTTTATAAAGGGAATATTTCATAGAATAGTAATCAAGTTTCAAAAGTGTTTCAATTAGGTCACTCATCCTTTTTTTGGCCCAATTAAATGACTAAACATTCAAATCGAGTCTTGTAAAATTTTGTATGTGTCAAGAATGACATGGAGGAGAAGATGTTGGGGTCAGAATTTTAAATATATGTAAATGTATTAAAAAAAGAAAATAACATGTTAATTATATTAAAAAATTAAAAAAAATATGATAAATCCACATCATCACTTAACGTCGGCATTAATAGATAGGAAAAAATAAACAAAAAGCTACATTACTATAGTTACCTACAAAATAGATGAAAAAACCTCTAATTTACATACTAAGTGAATGTTGAGTGACCTAATTGAGACAAAAAAAAAATGTTGAGTGACCTAATTGGAACACTTTTGAAAGTTGGTTACTATTTTACAAAGTTACCCCTTTTATAAAACATAATCTTACAATAATCCCCCTTGTATTATTTATTAATACCTCATTTATAATAAACTAATTTATTATAAAGTCCCTAACTTATTATTTCATAAATAATAGCACACCTACACGTGAACTTATCTGATTCGTATACCAACGTGTAACTCTTCGGATCGTACCGAGTTAGGTTACGTTGATCTCGACTTTAATTACGATCGGACATGCTATATATCCAACCTTCTTGACTTACCCAATGACATATGACCTTATTCATGGCAATATTTTGACCTTTTTGTAAAACCTTTTAATGTTGCTCATTTAGATTCGCATTCAAGTGTTTGATAGCACTTAAATGGGGTGCTATGTGCCTCTGTTATAAATATAAAACACAACTCAAATCGACCATTTATTTGAGCATTCACTGATTCACATTTGGGGAATAAAATTTATGTGAGTGTGTTCACTAAATTATATGAGGTTAGTGTAAGTGAATGCTTTTGTAGTTTTAAATGTCGTGTTGTATTAGATTTGGTTTATGAATCATAAATTTCAAACCAAAGTATCTTGATTCATGTCATATGTTTGTATCTTTACAGGCATAACATTGTGCATTATTGAATTTGGACCATGCATTTGTGTATATGCCTATGTTTTCTTTTCTTTTCTTTTTTTTTCCTTTTTTTGTGTAACCTTAAGGACCATTATTGTTGTAGGGACAAAAGCATTGATTATGAAAAGTTTCTCTATTTATAAAACCCAATTCTCTATTTTTATATAATCCATGCAAAATGGTGATAAAACTGATCCAATACATCATTTGGTTGGATTTAATATAAAAAACCAGAATGGGTTTGTTGGTATGTGGTGAATGATGTTGATGGAAGCATGGAGCGGCATTGTTCGTGTTGACAATGATGATTAAGTGGCGATGGTCAGTGGCGAAGCTTGACCCGAGACTTCGGGTGGTCGGAAGTCACCGGGAGGTCGGAAATCACTAGTTTCGGGGGGGTCGAAACTGTATATACCAAAAATTTTCTATACGAATATGAGCGAAAATTCAGAGGGTCGGCCGCCCCTCTCCGCCCCTTAAAAGCTATGCCCATGGCGACGGTGGCAGCAAACAATGGTCATATATGGTGTTGACTCATTTAAGCTGAGTAAATAAAACATAAGGAGGATCAAGTGTGACAAACATAAGAATGATAAAGTGTAAGTATTGAAGTTCAATAGACCGAAGTATGTAATTAACTAATTTGTATAAACTATTCAACTTTCTAATTCATATTCCATTATTAATGTCAATATCAAAAACCGGTTTTCTGTACACAATCTATTCCATATTTCTTCAATTTTATATTATTAAAAAAAATCAAGATCAATATCATCTCTATCCAAACATTTTACACTAAAAATATTTGGTTGATGAAAATTCTATCTCCAATCAACATCAATCTATAATCTATAATCTATAATACATTATAAAGGAGGAGTGATGTACCATATTGGAATTTTGACATAGGTACAAATTTTAAAGCAACAAGTATAAGAGAATAAAGCTTATTTCATAAGGGTATTATAGGCATATTGGGGACAATTAAGACACTTAGAGGGTTAGTAGAGTAATTTTATCTTTTGTTTTTAGTTAAAAGCTAAAATATCATTCCTATAGTACCCCTAACTCCCTTCACCTTCCCTCTTAGGCCATATGAAGAGCTCTCCTAATCAATTATTCATTGATTGTGTTTTATTTATATTAATCATTCATAACAAATTCTATTCCATTCCATGAAGAAACTTCCATTGATAGTATGGAGAGTTTTATCTTCATATTATCCATGGGTACTCTCTCTCTCTCTCTCTCACACTCTCTGTATTGTTTCTTCTCATCATCCCGTTACTCGTATTGCGTAATTTAAGGTATAAAGTTTCATTATCTTATTTAATGTTTTTCAAATTATTATTACAGCTTGTTGAATCTCTCTGTAGTGACATGACAACAGGCAAGTCCATGTCATCATTTAGAAAATTATATTTTGAAGATTAATGAATAATCACTAATGGTTTTGGTTGTTTTGCAGGTTGCTCACTTGAATGAAATTGCAGATTCTATTGTAACCCGTCAATTAAAAGATTCGATATTCTTCTTGCTTCATTGCACTCTTCAGAGTTGAAGGTACTTTCTCTATAGTAATTAACTATTACCATATTATAGAATAAATATATTTCTGGTTTGACTCTTATATTTTTGTTCTTTTGTTAAAAATTAAACATTTTTATCAACTATTTAGCTTATATTGGGCTGTTCATTTAGTTTTGTGATTTGTTTATTTGCATTTATGCATAGTAATATCACAAGTAGAAGAAACTAAATGACGAGGTATGGCCCAGGCAAACCCAGCCCAAACCTCAAAACCATGAGCCCAAACAATAAGAAAGCCCACCGACTATGCAAAGTCAAATCAGTCAACACAAGTCAAGCGCATTAAATAGAAAGCTGGTCAAAAGGCTAATTCAGCGAGGAGACAATCATGCAAGGAATGTCTCCCCTCGATAATCAAAGGAGCAACTATAAAAGGAGAAGTAAAGGTAAAGAACGGGACACAGCTTTTACAATACTCAATTCATATAAACTTCACCCCTTACGTCAAACAAATACTTATTCTCACGCCGGAGGGTGGTCACGGGATTACCCCCAATCCTGTGGCGAGTCCTAACGGTGTTCTGTTTTGCAGATCCCTTAATTCGCTATTCTGAGGTGAGTTGGAAAGAATCCCCTATTCTGCATCATACAGAAGATCCAAAGCACCATCCCAGGTTCTTACTTCTTCATTGGCGCCATCCGTGGGACGGAAACAAGGCAGAAAGGCATTCTTCCTACTCGCAAAAGAAAATGACAACCAACAATACATCCCTGCGCGAAATCACGTCTGGTGCTCAGGAAAGGCCGGAAGAAGACCGCCAATCACCAGAACATGTCGACGAAGAAATTCTGATGGAACAACCCCCGGGGTTCACATCCCCCCGGAGGACACAGAGCGGGTCCCGGCCCGCACCTTCTGTGACACCAGTTCCCTCTGTGCCAACTTTCATCGAACCAATTCAAACCAGCACATACTCACAACCAATTACAACACCCATGGCAATGATGGGGGTCTCTTCCACCCCGGGAACCACTTCGTGGATGATGGCTGCATCAACCCTACCACTTTTTTCGGTTGCTATGAACGCACCCCTGGCACCCGTCTCAATGCCAATGTATTCCCCAATAACCCCTGGGAATCAGCCATACTTTCCACAATTACCTATACCCCCATACGGATACATGTACCCCACAGTAGCAGGAAACCCATACCCGTATGGCTTTCCCTACATGTATCCACCTACTCAATCCATGCCCCTGGGATTAGGAAACGGCACCCAGGCCTCCAGGCAAGATAGAGGAACTTCTTACGAAGGCGCGGGAACAAGGTTATCTTACGAAGACACGCCAACCCTCACTCAACCATTGAACCGTACGACACAACCCGGCCCGGTAGACGTGACTCGCGCGCGGGTCCCAGACCATCAAGAAGAAGGGGATGACGAAGATCTCACTCGCCCCTATCGTCCCCCGGCAATGGTCACGTACTCTAAATTTACTGAACGGATAGCTAATGCACCACTCCCACAAAACCTGAAATTACCGTCAACCGTGGGAAAATACGACGGGACAGGCGATCCGGACGATCATTTAAGCATTTTTGAGTCAGCCGGACGATCGAAAGATTGGCCCATGCCGGCTTGGTGCCATATGTTTGTCCAGACGCTCATTGGGGCGGCCCGAGTCTGGTGGGACAGTCTGCCTACAGGGTCGGTATCCAATTGGAAGGAAATTGTAAAGGGTTTCTCCCAACAATTCAGCCAGCAGAGAAGACACACTAAATACAGGGATGAAGTGATGCATATCCGTCAAAGGGATAATGAATCAATGGAACATTTCATAATCCGATTTAACAAAGAAAGACTACAGATACCCGGACTGACGGAGGAACTGGCATGTACGGCTTTCACCATGGGAGTAAATGATGACGGCCTTTTGCGAAAGTTACACGGCCCCACAGGCTATCCACAAACCATGGACGAAATGATGACTATCGCGAAGGCCTACGTGAAGCAAGAAAAATCCATAGCCATGAATCATGCGGTGCGAAAAAAGCAAGAGGCTGCAAAGAACCAAGAAGTTCCCAGGGAGCATCAGGGTCATAAAAACAGGGGACGCTCGGAGAGGCACCCATATGCTCGCAATGACACACGAGAAGATCGGAGAGATGACAGGCGAAAGACAGAAAGATCACAAGATACTTTCGCAGGAAAGGGAGAGGGCTCGTCTAGGCCCAAATTCGAGTACCCGGAACTAACAAAGACACCCCTCCAAATCCTGGAGTCTGAAGATTTGAAGTTTAATGTCCCTCGCCCGATGAAAGATTCACCGTCCCAGGACAAATCCAAATATTGTGCTTACCACAAAGGAAACGGTCACGAGACAAACGACTGTTTTCAGTTGAAGAAGTAGATCGATTATTTTGTCAGAACAGGAAAGCTGACCCACCTTGTGAGAGATGTCAAGCCGGGCCCGTCCTCGGCCAGTACAGACAAAGCTGCGGGAAAAAGACCATGGGAAATAAACATGGTTAGGTTTGAAACAAGGACCGACCGGAAGAGATCGTTTGAAAGAATCGAGCCGTGGATGGAAGCAACAATAACAATTCCACCTCATTATCGAATGCTGAGCATGGAAGCTTTAGTTATCTCTGCGGCGGTCGGTGACTACAGCATGAGAAGAATCCTCGTAGACACGGGAAGCTCGGAGGACATTATATACGAACCATGCTTCCGGCGCATGCGTCCGGAGGACCAAAGGATGTTGGAGCCAGCTAGAGGGCCCGTCCGGGGATTCACAGGAGAAAGCATCGAACCCTTGGGGCAACTAACATTCCCCGTCACAATAGGGGACGGGCGAAAGGAGCGGACCGTGGTAGTAACCTTCCTGGTCATCCCTGCCAACTCCCAATACAATGTGATCATGGGGCGATATACCCTGGGAAAGATAGACGCATTGGTCTCCACAGCCAGAGGTTTCATGACGTTCCCGACTCCTCAGGGGGTAGTGACAGTATCCGGAGATAAAGCCTGCGCGACAACAGATCGCAAATCATTCCGCCAAGCACCCACGGGATTGGTTGGACCAGAAAGGTGGGTATTGAACACAGAATACCCAGAACAGACAATAACGATAGGAGATACCCTATCTGCCGCAGCACGTGAAAAGCTGAAACAGGTATTGAGAAGCAACATAGACATATTTGCTTTCAAGCATGCAGACATGACGGGAATAGCAAGATCAAGGGCGGAACACAAGCTGGCTACTTATCCATCCGTTAAACCTGTCACGCAAAAAAGACGGAGCATGGCTCCTGAAAGAAGAGCGGCGGTGGTCCAAGAGGTGAAAAAACTAGAAGAAGCTGGAATTCTGAGGAAGACTAGATATCACACCTGGGTAGCGAACCCAGTCATGGTCAGGAAACATGATGGGACATGGAGAATGTGCGTAGACTATAAAGATCTAAACAAGGCATGTCCAAAAGACGCATATCCATTGCCGGAAATAGACCTCAAGGTGGACGCAGTAGCACCATATAAGTTCAAGTGTTTTCTGGACGCGTACAAGGGATACCACCAAATCAAAATGGCCAGAGAAGATGAGGAAAAAACGGCGTTCCACACTGACGCCGGTATATATTGCTACACGAAGATGCCTTTCGGGCTGAAGAATGCAGGGGCCACATATCAGAGGTTGATGGATCAAGCGTTTGAAGAGCAAATCGGCCGCAATCTGGAGGTTTACGTCGACGACCTCGTTATCAAAAGCCCCACAGAGGAGAATATCATGGCTGACATTGAAGAGACTTTTAAGACGCTACGGGAGTACAACATCAAGCTCAATCCGGGGAAATGCTCTTTCGGGATGGAGGAGGGAAAATTCCTCGGAGTAGTGGTCACGAAAGACGGTTTCCGGGTAAATCCTGAAAAAATCACGGCTATAAGCAGCATGCCGTCCCCGAAAACACTGAAAGAAGCCCAGACGTTGAACGGGAGGTTAGCTGCAATTAACCGGTTCCTAGCAAGACACGCAGAAAGATCCCTTCCTTTTATATCAACCCTAAAAGACTGCCTAAGTAAGAATAAATTCAGATGGACGGAGGAAGCGGAAAAAGCGTTCCAGGAAATGAAGGTATTTGTCAGCAATTTACCATCCCTCACCGCCCCGAGACCCGACGAAACACTAAAAATGTACCTAGCAGCTGGGCACCACGCAGTCAGTGCGGTCCTTCTGGTGGAACGGGAAAAAATTCAAACACCAGTATACTACGTCAGCCGGGTGCTTTCGGATCCCGAAGGAAGATACCCCATGCTGGAAAAGCTGGTCCTGGCCTTGGTTCACGCGTCCCGGCGCCTACGCCGGTATTTCCAGGGGCACAAGATCGAGGTCCTGACCGGCTATCCTTTGGCACAGGTTTTAAACCGGCCTGAGGTTTCAGGAAGGTTGGCAAAATGGGCTATTGAACTAGGGGCCCATGAAATATCATTCAAGAAGAGAACGGCCATCAAAGGACAGGTGATTGCAGACTTCATGGCGGAAGTTCCGGAAGGAGAAGAGATGCAGGTACCAAAAGATGGCAGCGCGACCGCGACGGACGATAATAACTCAGCATGGCAGTTATACACAGACGGGTCATCCAACAGCAAAGGGTCAGGCGCTGGACTGGTATTGGTTAACCCGGAAGGCGTGAGATCCTTACACGCGCTGCGATTCGAGTTCGATTGTTCGAACAATCAATAAGAATATGAAGCACTCCTGGCCGGTATGCGGTTAGCATTATCAATGGGAGCCAGGAAAGTGGATGCGCACGTTGATTCGTTGTTGGTAAACAACCAAGTGAACGAGTCATATGAAGCCAAGGACGAGATAATGGCAAAGTACTTGATAATGACAAAAGAGCTGATGGCAAAATTTGAAAAAGTGACGTTAACTCATGTAAGACGGCACAAAAATGACATTGCAGACGCCCTCAGCAAACTGGCATCCTCAGGAACAGAAGAAGATGTTCATATTGAAACTTTGCAGCAGCCGGCAACCAGGGAAGCAGAAGTGCACTCTGTTCACATGCAGGAAACATCGTGGATGACACCAATCCAAGAATACTTAGAAAAGGGGATTCTCCCGGAAAGCAAGGGAGAAGCGATGAAGGTGCGAACCAAAGCTCTACAATACGAGATGCATGGGGGAGTGCTGTACAGAAAATCATACTTAGGACCAGCTTTGCGATGTGTCACCCCGTCCGAGGCAAGATTCCTGATACAGGACATCCACGCGGGGATATGTGGCATACACGCCGGCCCTCGGGCAGTGGTTGCCAAAATAACCAATGCAGGATATTTCTGGCCAGGAATGCACAACATGGCAGTAGAGGAATTACAAAAATGCATCAGCTGCCAGAAGTACGCACCACAAACAATACGGCCCAAAAACAACCTAATCCCAGTCACGGCCGCCTGGCCATTCCAGAAGTGGGGAGTTGATTTAGTGGGGCCTTTCCCTTTGGCCCCAGGAAAGTTGAAATACTTGGTAGTTGCGGTTGACTATTTCACCAAATGGGTGGAAGCAAAGCCACTTGCAAAGATTGAGGCTGTAAACATCAAGAAATTCTTATGGGAGCACATAGTATGCCGCTTCGGCGTACCGTTATACCTGGTAAGTGATAACGGAACACAGTTCACGGACAGGACAGTAAAAGAATGGTGCAGAGAACTACACATCCAACAGGTCTTTACTTCTGTAGCACACCCACAAGGAAATGGCCAGGTGGAAAGAGCAAACAGGAGTCTTCTGGACGGCCTAAAGAAGAGACTGGACGCGGAAGGAAAGTCCTGGGTGGAGCAACTGCCTCACGTGTTATGGGCTCATAGAACAATGCCAAAGACAAGCAATGGGGAAACACCTTTTAGCCTAACGTATGGTTCGGAAGCAATGATCCCGGCAGAGATCGGGATCCCTTCCGGAAGAAGAAACAAAAATGAAGAGGCTAATGAGGAACTGATCCGGCAAAACTTGGAAATCCTAGAAGAGCGCCGGGAGACAGCATGCATCAATGAGGCAAGATACAAACGGCTCTTGGAAAAGTATTACAACAAAAGGGTGCAAGAAAAAACATTCAAGGTGGGAGAACTCGTAATGAGGGATAACGAGGCAAGCCGGTCCGAGAAACAAGGAAAGTTGGGGCCTAACTGGGAAGGCCCATATCAGATAGCCGAAGTGCTCGGAAAGGGAGCATATTCTTTGAAGCAGTTAGACGGGGAGCCAATCCCCCGGGCATGGAACGCAGCACAACTAAAAAAATGTTATGTCTGAACAGGCAAAGATAATGTATGAGAAATTAGTGTTTTTTGACAAAACACATTCTATGTAAGCACAATAATAGTCACGGAACACCGTGTTAATAAAACGCCTTTTACGGCATACATTTACATGTTGTTTTTTACATACAGCTACGATATTTAAACAGTCATTTTCATGACATTGACAAAAAAGGGGGCAGGACAAAAATCCATATGCCACTTCCCTGCAAAAACACGAAACTAGCCCCAAAGGCACATACAATATTCAAATCCTACCATCCAGGATAGCTAACACTTCCCAAGGGGAATACAGCAACTCTTCCTCCTTAAAAGGAGGGGGAACTAGATGGTCAGGTAAATCTTCAACATCTTCAGCTAAAGGATCTTCAACACGGTCGTCATCACCTACCAAAATGACAGGCCCTGCAGGAACAGGAACCTGGGGCACATGAACAAACCCCTCCGGGTCACGAGCTCCATCAACCTCCCCAGCCAAATCAAGATCACGAGCGGGCGGGGGAGCTTGATCATTGTCATCCTCCACGCCAAAAAATAGCTTTCGTGGGCCACGAGAGTACACCTTCCCATATCTACGAGCTGGAACATAATTAGCATACCTAATGTTAAACTCTTCTATGGCAGCTACACGAGCATCCATTTCACGAGACTGTTGGTACAACATCTTAAGAGCTTCAACAGCATCAAGCTCTCTTGATAACTGTGTAACGGAGGCTGAACGGCGTGCCATAGAAGAAGAAAAGAAGCAAGAACGAAATTCTTTCTTATGGGTAAAAATGGTAAAAAAGGATGAACGGTTTGATAAGTCAAGTGACTTATATAGATCCTTTTTTGGAAGATGAAAAGATACGCTTTTAATGCAACTGACACAAATATCTGTGCAAATAGTGCAAAAGACGACTCGATATGATAGGTAATCATGACATGCAAAAGGTAATTAATAACCGTCACTTCGTTGTCAGCAAAAAGTAATAATATCCGTGACACGTGGCATACACACACACCACACATTAATAACACATGTAACATACAAAATAATTATGTCCAAACAGTAAACTAAGGAAGACAAACAGTCCTTCAGTCTTGACTAGGGGAAGAAACCTCAGCATCAGATGAACCTTTGACAAAAGGCTCGAGCAAAAGACGAAGAGAAGACATCCCATCATCACCTACATGGCTGCTCAGCTGGGATATGGGCTCAAGAGAATCACTGCTCAGTGCCTGCATCGAATCAGCGATCCGGGTACCGACCTCCTTCTCCTGCTCAGTTGGTGGGGGCACTTTTTGGCCAACAAGGCCAAGATTATTCCCATATGTGAGCCCACCAAGATATCCGGATTCCGTAGCAACCTCGTAAAAGGTGTTAATACGGTCCTGGTAGGTCTGACTAGTCCGGATGAAACGCCAGGCAGCAGGCAAACCCCGGGATATCAACCAATCACGATCACCCCGGGAGCGATCCAGCTGAGATTGGAGAGAAATGGCAAGATTCTTGGCAGCCTCAGTAGCATCCTCTGCTTGATCAGCACGGTCATTTGATAAACTTAGCTGTCTTTCACACTCTTTAAGTTTTTCAGCCATAACATCCTTCTCCTCCTCCAGACATTTGACACGGGACTCGAGAGCTTGGAACTCGGTGGACAGATGCTTACACCTCTCCATTTCTGCTTGATTCCGAGCAATGAATTCTTTCTCGGTAGTAAGCTCTTTGGTCAATGCTTCAACTCGTCCTTCAAGACGAGAGATAATGCCAGCCTGTGAATCATTGGCACGAAGAATTTCCAATTTCTCCTCCAGGTGTCCTTTAACCATGCGGGCTTTATCTGCCTCAAGTTTGTCCACAGCAACTTGACGAGAGACCAATTGAACCTCAGCCTCAGACAGCTGTTTAGCAAGTTTGTCATTCTGGGACATAAGTGGTCCCTGTCTATCCCGGGCCTCCAAAAGATGAGCAAGGTCTGACCGCCACCGGCGAAGGACTTCATAAGAAGCAGCAGCATAACTGGCACCAGCACCAAGAATGTTCTCGGCGAGTTGAGCATTATCTAAACCCTGCAAATAAAACCTTTCAGCTGGGGGGAAGGCATGTTCAGACCAATGACGAATGACCTCCGGATGGATAAGGCGGCTGGATTCAGCAATATGCCATTTGGGCACATAACAGATATCTTTTAAGGAAGGCCGCCAGTTAATCCCGGGGGCATAGACATTGCTCGGGATACAACCTGCATCATCAGATGACGAACTCTCGGTCCTAAAACCGCCAGGAAACTGGATAGGGTTTCTTTGTACATCCCGAAGGAGCTGGGAAAAACTCTGGCCAGTAGGAAAACCAGAAGCCATAGATGGACCTGCAACAGAAAAGACCGGCTGCAATGGGATAGAGGCTGGAACAGTAGTGGAAGACAGAGAAGTTGCCACAGGAATCATTGAAACCGGGGTCAATGTAGACAACGGAACCGTAGTGACAGCAACAGCAGTCGCTGGAACAGAGCTAGCTAGAACAGACGAGGAAACAACAGTAACCTCCTCACAGCTACCCTCAGCGATTGGAATAGCTTTGGAAACTTCAGATGCAGAAGCACCTCCGGAAGCAGAAGCAGAGGTACTTGCAGAAATCCTATCACCTGCATAGAATGATTGAATTCAGGAAAGGAACCAACAACACAAAAACAAATAAAAACATGATTACCAAGTGACTTTTTCTTCATTTCCAATAATTGCTGCCGCTTGGCTAAAAGAGCTTCAGTATCCAAGGTCGCCATAGTTTTCCTCTTCTTGGATTTATCTTCTTTCTTCTCGATATTTTCCTCACCGTGAGGAAGAGCAACATTAATAGGATCAGCATCAACGGGACTCGGAAGATTACCATCAACACCTGTAGGCATAGTCTCCACAGTGGACTGGCCAGCTATCTGCTCGGAGGCAGAAACAATTGGCCCTGGGATATAAAAATTAGAAATAGTTTGGCTAAGAACATCAAGCTCATCTGAACCTAGAGGACGGTCATATTCAACCAATTGAGAAGAAACCTCCTCGTCCAAGACGTCAAAGTATTGCCAGGTCCCCTGATCTTCACGCTTATACTCCGGGAACACAGTTTCATCCACCCATAACCGGCTCATACCAACAGCAACTAAAGCCCGCTCCGGAATAAACGTACATTCCGTGGGATTATTTGTCAGAGCAAGGTACAAAGGATCTTTCTCATAAACAGAAGGAGGAGGACACTCGTCAGTCAATTTAGATTTGGCCTCCGGGAATCTAATCGGAGTAGAAACAGGAAAAACACGTTCGTCAATGTAGAAAAATTTCTTCCTCCAATCCTTATCCCGAACACTTTGAGGAAAGTTGTCAATACAGGGCAACGATCCAGGACGACGATCAAAAGTAAAATATTCTCCTTTGAATTTCAGTACATACAACACACGGAAAATCTCCAAAAGGGGTGCCCTACCCAAACCTAGGGCACAAAATTCAAAATGACGAATTTTTATCAAACCTAGGGGATGCAATTGAGACGGGTGTACCTTATAATAAGACAGGATAGCAAGTAGGAAATTGGTAACCGGCAAACGAAAGTGAGAAAAAGTAAAAAACTCGCCGTACAAAGTAATCTTCCCTTCCTTGAGTGGAAAAGCGCGATCATCCTTGCCAGGAAGCACAGGCCCCCATTCCAATGGCACATGATAATCACTAAGGAAAGAGGAGAAGGATGGCCAGTGGCAAGAAATGTCGGATACGCTTGTAGCAACCCGTGAAGAACTTGCTTTAGGAGCCATGGAAGGATTAAGCAGTGGAAAGAGGGAAAAATGGAAAGAAGAAACCGTTCAATTGACGAAGAAAACAACGAATGGTTAAAGTAAAAGAAGGTTTAAAATTCAAATATATAGAACCGCCACATGTCAATTCCCCACACACTTAAAACCTATTAAATAGGGGATTGATGTGATGGTTATAGCCATGATTACGTCACGTGCTATCAAGAATACAAAACAAACCCACAACTTTTTTCTTTTTATTTTTAAGTCTAGTAACAATCACATGTTCTTATAACTAGACTGGGGGGACATGACGAGGTATGGCCCAGGCAAACCCAGCCCAAACCTCAAAACCATGAGCCCAAACAATAAGAAAGCCCACCGACTATGCAAAGTCAAATCAGTCAACACAAGTCAAGCGCATTAAATAGAAAGCTGGTCAAAAGGCTAATTCAGCGAGGAGACAATCATGCAAGGAATGTCTCCCCTCGATAATCAAAGGAGCAACTATAAAAGGAGAAGTAAAGGTAAAGAACGGGACACAGCTTTTACAATACTCAATTCATATAAACTTCACCCCTTACGTCAAACAAATACTTATTCTCACGCCGGAGGGTGGTCACGGGATTACCCCCAATCCTGTGGCGAGTCCTAACGGTGTTCTGTTTTGCAGATCCCTTAATTCGCTATTCTGAGGTGAGTTGGAAAGAATCCCCTATTCTGCATCATACAGAAGATCCAAAGCACCATCCCAGGTTCTTACTTCTTCACTAAAATTAGTTAAATACAAAAAACTCCCCATATGTTTTTTCCTTAAGAATGTCGTGTTTATCAGTTTTGCTACTCTAACTGATGTTATTAGTTTTTGTTGGTTTGTTTTGGGATTTTGATTAAATTTTTATTTTTTTAATCGAACTGTATTTTTATTTAGTATGATTCATGATGAGCCTAAAATTGGAACCTTTTATCAATTATTTAGCGTCTATTGGGTACTTCATTTACCTAAGTTTAGAATTCATTTTGAATTAAACTTTCAAATTCTTTACATTTACTTGGGGCAGTGAAAAAAAAATAATATAAAATGAAATGGTATCATCTTTAAATTTAACACCCTTAAAATGATTGCTATTTTTTAAGTTCATTTTTTTTCTATAAGCACCCTTAAAACGATTATTCCGTATCACTTTCAGAACTCATTGCCAAACACCCTTAAAACGATTCTATAGACGAACTACTTTCAAGATACTCCTTAACCAATTATAACATCTAGGATTGTTACTTTGACATGTGCCACATCAGCACAATGATGTTATTTACATAGTTTTTTGTGGTTTTGTAGGCTTATTCACCCAAAACAGTTTACATTTAAGGAAGAATACGGTTTTGTTGTACTTGTCTGGTTAAAGAGTCTAACCCCTCAAATGACAATGAACCCATAAAGGATCCACCAGGTTACTTGGGGAAGGTTCATACGAAAGAGTCTATTTTGCAACCTTAATAGGGGAAAAGTGTAGCTGTGAGATAACTTGATGTATCTACTAAGGTTGAATCACTTGTTGACTCAGGTGTGCTAACAATACTATAAATTGACATACTAAAAGGCAAGAAAATTGCATAAAAAGTAACCAGCTTAGGCATAGTTTCTAAGTTGGATAACATACTATGCTTGAATTTAAGTAATGCTCAACTTTCAAAACGTTTTATATCAAGGATTTTTTCAAGTTGACCGATTTTCATATCTCACATCAGCACAAGGTTAGTTCCATGTCAGAAAAAAGTTAGAAAGGTACCGCCACATTATCAGTTTGACTCGGTAGCCATAGGAGATTACCATAAACCATCTTTTGTAAAGTTTTAGTCTTTTATTGTTAGTGAAGTTAAGTGAGCTTGCCCACAATTGAAACTAGAACAAAGTCAATTACTTTTTATGCAATTACCCCTCAAAAGACTTGCATGAATGTTCTTGATGGTAATTTTTATTGTACTAATGTAAAAGAATCTTATTATTTTTATTTCAATCAAGGTCTCCATGTTCTCAAATCAGAAGCACGAAAATCTTATCGCTTTGCTTGGTTACTATATTGAAGATGGCATTTGTGTTCTGGCTTATGAATTGCAACCATGGGATCTCTACATAACATTTTGCATAGTATGCTACATATGCAGGAGTCCTTATAGGTATGCTGCATTAAATTATGTTTTTTTTTTGTGTGTGGTGTTGACACTGGATAAATACCACTTAATAACTTAATGAGTTTTTGTATGCAAACATTATTTGGTTCACATCGAATACTTGGTTGGTATATTTTATTGGACCTTACGGCACTGGGCATGCGTCAGCCCCATACATGGTCTTACGACTTTATAGAGACATGCGTTTTCGGTAAACAGTCATCCAGGCCTGCTCACTGAAAAAAAAAAAAGAATCTACTTCAACCGATATGCCCTTAGGCACCACAAAATCCGATCCAAATTATCGTAATCGATTAGTTGGCATGGAATAAAAAATGTTGATTCTTTTTTTTTTATCAAGTATGTATGGTAAAAGTTAAATCAATTTTTAATTTCAATTTTATTTTCCTAAATTGATGCCTTCGTGCTCAGGCTTTATCAAGTATCAACTAAACACTTTGTTGAGTCACTAACTTCTTCACATCCATCATCAACTAAATCTCAGGTTTAATATTCCATCCATTAGGGAAGCAAGTCAAGCGACTAAAGCCCCTTTTTAACTGCTAACTTGACGAGTATTAATATTCCATCCGTACTGGCCAGCCCAAAAAATAAATCTATAAACATTACAACCTTTGGTAAAATATTTTAAGAATGAGAAAACTACAACAAATACTAACGATATATATTGAGATGGTTGATATAGCAGAAACAGGTGTCACGTTGCAAATTGTCGTCACTGCAGCAACGCGCAACTTCCTACTATAGCATATGGTGGATATATATTTTTTAAGTTGACTAACTTTGATCCAATCTCATTCTCAAACGGTATACACGTTCCGAATTAACCCGTTCTCATATTAATGGATTGAAATGGTATTTCCACCTCTACCGGTGACATGCTCAGAGAGAAGTATATAGGTGTTTACAAATTTCTGTTTGCGTATAAGTTGATACATGATACGTTTATCATCTGATATCGTATTGTTAATAAGGTTGTAGATAAACATATTTTTGATGTTTTTGATAAAAATCTCTTATGGTTCAATAAACATGTCTCTTCATATGAAAATTCTAGACTTTCTATGCATGTTGGTGACCTTATAAATTCTACAACTATTTTTCGTTCAATTGAATAAGATGTTAGAAACCCGGAATGAGTTGTGATTCGTAATAGACATCATAATTTAACCTGGTATTAGTCGGGACACCCGCAGCAACGCGCGGGCATTCCCACTAGTATCATATAAATATTGTGTGTGTGTGTGTTTTGTACAAAAGAACAAGGATATGTGAAGGAAGTAGTTGATTAGGTTTGTTGTTGTATTGTTGACATGGAGCTTATGTCTTCACTTCGCCATAAACTGCCATCCTTCTATTATCCATAACAATTTTGCCAGGGATAAATATTTAATAAAAGCATATTTATCGAGCTAACTTTTTATCAAAGTAATGTTTTTACTAATTAGTAAAGAAGTTGTCACATCATGATCATGTAGACAAGGTTGTTTTCGCTCACTATTTTCACTAAAGAGTGTAATAGTTTCACAATCCACCTCTAGATTAATGTTTAAATTAAATAAATAAATAAAATATGAAGAGGTTGTAGTGTGTTCCAACCTCATTATTGGCTTAAACAAACAAAAGGAAATAGGCGTGAATGGTGATGACGTTGCATGGGCGTGAACCCATTACATACGATCATATGTTTTTTTTCTACCAACTTCACCTGGCTTTGTAAATGTATTAGTTATCTTATTGTGTGATTAATAACTCGTAAAAACTAAATCCTTATATTTTACGTTGAAAAAAAACCCTGAATTTGTGTCTGCTTTTTCAAAACACATAATCTGTTTTGAATAATCAACCCCGAACACCCCCCTTAGTCTCTTAAAAGTATTTAAGATACCGTTGTTCTAACCAGGACGGTTAATCATGCATCATGTGGTGCCGTGGATAACCAAAAGACAATGGGGTACATGCACCGATCGGGTTTGTCCCGATTGCTAAGTGTTCTGTGCCTTATGTCCAAGGCTTGATACCAAACCACATCGAGCCGGGGATCTCACTGAAAGCAGCCTCTCTATTCTTAGGGGTAGAGGTAAGGCTGTCTACATCTTACCCTCCTCAGACCCTACCTTAGCTTTGCTATAGGTGAGATTAACTGAGTATGATGATAATGATAATGATGTTGTTCTAACCAGGCATCAAGCAAGAGAATAGCTTAATGTAAGTCGTAAGAGACCGTGTGAATTTAATATTGAGTCATAGCAAAATAAAGCAAATCATCTCACACATTCACACCAAATTTAACCGATCAATCTGATCATGTTGCCTTGTTTATTTTATTTAGGGAAATTAGATTTTAATAAATAATAATACAAACTTTGTCTTATTTGCCGACAATAATCTGTATTTAAGGAAATTCCTACAACAGTTTCGACTTTTAAACAATTTCCTCTAATGATCTTTTTTAAACTTTCAAATTCTTTCAGTTTTTAAAATAGGTTAGTTCTCAGTTAACAAAAGCTCATTGAAGGAAAATACTTTGAAAGTTGGGACTGTTGTAAAGAATTTTTTAAGTAAAAATTATTGTCGACCAACGAGACAAAGTTTTGATTATTACAATTCAATTTCCAGTTTTTATTCCTACTACAATTGACTTATAAACTTTTTTTTGTTGAACATCCAACAGAGCCCGACCACCAAGGTACACCTATAGGCAAAATGCCACTTACACTCGCGGTCACTAACAATGCTAATGACCTGAACCACCATCGATTTCAAGGGAAAACCCTCGCCTAAATGTTGACTCTGGTAAAATCTCTTGCTTGCGCATATGACATTTTTTCGAAAACGAGATTCCAACAGAACACTGAAGCACTACTCTTCTATAATTGGTATCGAAACAAACCCACAATCTTTAAAAAAAAAAAGTTTTTATAAGCGTCGTATACAGGAGGACCCCTAGGTCCTGAGTTCGAATCTTGAAGCAGTCCCGGTTTTCATTCAACTGTTACTTCAACGAGGAAACTCGTGTGCAGTGGCGAAGCTTGAGAATTTGGCCTGGGGGGTCGGAAGTCAGCGGTCACTGGACGGGACCTAATTTTTTTTTTTTTTTTTGTAGCTATAGTTCGGGTGATATGTTCGTGTCGGTAATTCGATTCGATTCGATTCGAGTCGGGTCGGGTCGAGTCGAGTCAAACATTAAATACAATAAATATAAAAAGTTTTAAGCATTTTTTAACAAACAATTGAACAAAGACACTAAAATATTAAAAATAAGACAAAGGGTTGGTACCTGGATGAAGAATTATAGTTCATCCTGTCGACCTTTAAGACTTTTGAATTCTTCAATTATGGATTGGGGTGCAAACGAGCCGAGCTAAGCCCGAGCTCGATCAGGCTCGAGCTCAAAACACTTATGAGAGCTCGAGCTCGGCTCATTTACTGTCTATTAGTTAATATTTTAAATAAAAGTAATATAAATAATTGGTTCGGAGCTCGATAAATGAAGTTCGGCTCGGGCTCGTTTAGTAAACAAGCTTAAATGAGTGGGTAAATATTATTAAATATTAATAAACCTAATATTACACTAAGGTTTGACGAGCCTGGCGAACTTCACATGCTAGGCTGAGCTCGGGCTCGATTAGTAAACGAGCTTTGCTTTAAACTCAAGCTCGGGCTCGATAAGGCTTGGCTCGTTTCGACCTTTTTACCCAGCCAAGCTCGAGTAGCTAAGGGATAACAACTCAATCGCTTGCTCATTGAATCTACTATCCCGCTTTTGTAGTTATTGTGCTTAGTACTTTAGGATTTGAGCTTTACATTTACTTTGTTTTGGGTAAAAGTTTTGGCTTATATAACTATTATTTTTTAACGGGGGGTCGAAACCGTATATACCAAAAAAATTCCATACGAAAACTATATAATCGAAACTTATGAGCGAAAATTCGGGGGGGGTCGGCCGCCTCTCCCCGCCCCTTTAATGCTCCGCCCCTGCTCGTGTGGAGACAGCACGGTTTTCGGACGAACGCCATAGCTCCAACTGCTTCAGCATGGACCCTGTTTAGACAACATAGTCTGAAACGTGTGGAGAGTTAAAGTCTGCCGACTAGAAAAATGTAATGATCTTTACCAAATCTTAAAAATTCACCTTTATCAAAAAAAAAAAAAAAGTTACAACATCAAATACACTTAATTATATAACCTGTTGAATAAAAATAAAACAAAAAATAATCAAGCACGATCAAGTCATCACCGTTAAAAAAAAAAAAATCGATTAATCAAATAATATTACTTTTGGCTGTAAAGATTTTAAATGGCAATGGCCGGTTTGGCGGTGTCATGACATGACAATATGACATACTCCACCCAAAAAAAAAAAAATTCATTTTTAGAGATAATATTCTTTAGTTAAAAAAATACCCAAAAAAACAAAAGAAAATTTAATTTTTTTCTTCCAATCTGTTCTCAATTTCTCACACCCACTTCCCAATTCCACCGAATAATCTCACTCTGAAATCTTACACATAAAAACTCACCGATCATTGTTACCCACATCTGTAAGTATTTTCTTAATCAATATTCCGAATCTTTTTTTTTTTTTTTTTTTATAAATTCAATCCAATTTTGTGTCAATCAGCCTTTGTTTGATGATCTGCAACTTGGGTATTGTTAATTTGTTGAATTATGTTATAAAGTTTAAAACTTTTTTTATTTTAAGCATAATTCCTGTCTCTTGCTTTGTTTCTTGATCTGCAATTAACCTTTCTATTTTTAATCTTTTTTTGAATTTATTATAATATTTTGATATTTTTTTTGTTAATTTTATTGATGTAGGATTGAAGTGGTTGAGGAAGGATGGGTTGTAAGGGGTTTTGGGAGTGTTTGTTGAAGCTTTTGAACTTCTTGTTGACACTTATTGGTTTGGCTATGGTTGGGTATGGAGTTTATATGTTTGTTATGTACACAAATGCAAAGGATGATTACGAACCGCCACATGGAGATTCGATACAGCTTGGTCGCCCGATGTTGATGGCTGTTTCGCTGTCTAGCAACAGCATTTTTGATAACTTGCCTACAGCTTGGTATGTATGTATGTATGTATGTATGTATGCATGTATGTATATGTGTATGTTTTCATATGTTGTTTTGGGGATATAGAAACTGTTTGTTTCATGTATTTAGGCTCAATATTATATAAACATTGCTACTAAGTAAGAATCACAGCTGAACATTTTATGGTATATGGTGATTTCTTTTAGGTTAGTTTTGAAACTAGATTGTTGGGTGCATATTATTGTTGTTGTTTGAAACATAGGCCTGTCCCGCCGGCTAGGTAGTTGAAGGCGCTAAGCACACTCAAGGCGCAAAGGGTGACCTTTGGGTCGAGGCGCAAGGTGCTAGTGGCAAGGTTGGAAATTCCTGACCTGTTTAAGACAAGATAAAACTTGTTTAATATATAATTTTATACTTTTTTAAAAATAATTAAAATTAGGAAGCTAGGGTTCATCATTTCTCCTTATTGGTAGATAAAACATAAAACTGTGTTATACTGTTATAGACATGAGGTATAAAGTAGTTAAATTAGTCGTATTCATGTTTTATACTTGTCTTTTTCGCATCGTCTCTGACCTGGTAAATACGATAAGACCTGTTTGGTTGTTTTGCCATCCTTGCGCTCAATATAAACTATACATATTTAGGGGTTTAGACATGTCTTAGGTTGGTTTAGGGCTAGTTTAGGCTGGTTCCAGACCATTTTTGGATGTTTTAGACCTGTTCAAATTAGCATATGCAGAGCTTGGCCGAAGTGCCTTGATGACGCAAGGCAGTACGCCTGCGTTGAGTGCCTAGGCGAGTGTGTTGTGCGTCTTTGATTACTATGCCCATCAAAGGTAGATTATTTTCCAAGGGAATGCTGTGTTTTGTGAATAGTCTTCATGTTTACCGTATAATCATTTTAGGAAGTTTGCTCAGCTAATCCTTGTCTAATTAAAATGCTTAGTTCAGCAAACCGTAGGAGTGAGGTGCTTGGCCGCTAGGTAGTTGAGTAAGCAACAAAAGTTGGAATCCTTAAAAGTTTTTGGCGTCCCATCAATTAGAGAACAAAGCAAACAAGTTATAACTAGAAAAGGCAAGCGTACAAAAAAACTGGCTTAGTTTTTACTTTCAAGAAAGAAATATATGGAATAATGAATACCAAGCTTGTCTTCCTTTTATACAACTTATTTACAAAAAATTAATCATTTCCCTATGATTGAATTTGTGTAGTTTAGGTTATAATCATATATTTGCATTGGCGAAGAATAATGCCCCCCCCCCCCCCCTTTTGGCTCAATGGTGAAATTTTGCGATTTTCGTAGGTAATTTTTATATGAATTGAGTCCGGCCCCCACCGATTTGATCTTCTGGCCACCACCGATAGGAAAAAATTGAGTCTCGTGATTTTCGGCCCCCACCAATATTTTTTTTCAAGCTATGCCACTGGATATTTGTAAACGAAAACGAAATATATAACCATATAAGATGCTTGCTGATATAAAGTTAGGCTAGATGTAATCTGTTTTCGTATGTGCACTATTATCATTTTTGCTTATAATGATGAATTTTGCTTTTAGGGTTATATGCTACTTTAAATTGTTTTCAACTATCCATATCGATTTTCCAATAACTGAAACTATTATATTATAGTAATTAACTAATGTAGCTTGTTTTGTGCAGGTTCATTTATCTATTTGTTGGAATTGGGGCAGCTCTCTTTATCATATCTTGCTTTGGTTGCATCGGAGCAGCAACTCGAAGTGGATGTTGCCTAACTTGTGTATCCTTTTTATTTCATGACACAATTATGGTATATTTTATGTAACTTACATGCGAATAGTTGTTCATGAAGGTCATATAATCAAAGTCTTTTTTGTGTATGGGCTGGGTAACATGTCAAAACGCGTAATATTATTATTGTGGATTTGTGGGTCAAAACATGTTTGGTCAGGTTTTGTTGACCCGCCAACACTTTTTTTTTCTGTGTTTTTTTTTTTTTTAAATTGCAACTTATTGAAGATATTAAATATGGTTATAGAACTATTATAAAGTATGATTCATTGTTATTGGATTAAGCAATGTAGGTGGTCGTAACTGTCTAAGCACTGAGCATTTTTCGGCTACTTTTTAACAGTTTGACATGTTTACTTCATTTGCAGATTTTATTTAATTTACCCGTTGATACGTTATTTATTAGATACAACCCTAAGCGATCCATTTTCACATATATTATAGAGTCGATTTCCTTAAGCCAATACAGTACTCTGTCCTTATGATCTTATTAATTCTAGTGGAGTTGGCATGTGCTGCTTTCATCTTCTTTGACAAAAGCTGGAAAGCGGTCAGTTTACGTTCCGTTACTCCCTTTGTTTTTTAGTATGCTGTAATCCTATTGTATTTATCAAATTATTTGAACATAATTATGTCATCAGGAGATCCCAATTGACAAAACCGAAAATTTCGACATGATATATGGATTTCTTGAGAAAAACTGGAAAATATGCAGATGGGTTGCTCTAGGGGCTGTTATATTGGAGGTATGTTGGTTACATCTTGCCCTTTTTGTGACTATATTGAGAAAATCATACAAATATTATTAAAGTATATTACTTTAGAGGTGCCAGTTTTGACCCGTTGCCTAATGAGTGGGTCAATTTGGGTTATGTTTTTATCGCTAACGGGTAAGTAGAAATAATAGCTTAAAAGGAAACGGGTCAGACATTTCAAACGGATCAAAAGACACCCAAATTAGATTTTTAGTGCATAAAACGTCCAAAATGGTTTTTTTTTAAAAATACTAATTATTATTATTATCATATTTGACACTAATTATCTATAAGAGTAAGAACTCTTGGACAAAAAATGATTTGGGTCAATTCAGCCCGGAGTCCCAGGCCATCCCGTTTTGACCCGTTAACTTACCTGCCCATTTTTTTGCCAATTGTAGGTATAAAAGTTATCGTAGTAGCATTATCTTTCCGATATTTCATATTTGATTAGATGCGGATTTGCAGGCTCTTGTTTTCTTATTAGCTCTTATTGTACGGGCTGCAAACAGTCCGGCAGAATATGATAGTGACGATGAGTACATAGCGGGTCCCAGGCAGCAAAGACAACCATTGATCAACAGGCAACCGGTTCCTGCTACACCTGCTCCTGTTACTGCAACCCTTGATAGCCGTCCAAGCAGAAACGATGCATGGAGTACACGAATGAGGGAAAAGGTGTGTATATTTCACTTTCTATTTAGTCTTCATCAATCTTTTGTGCATGAAAATCTTATTTTGAAACACGACATCAGTGGCGGATCTAGAAAATAAAACAAGGGGTAACATTTTATAAAAAAATATTTTAAGGGGTAACAAAAAATTTGTTTTAGGGGTAACATTTTATAAAAATACCTTAAAAAACAAATTTTTTCCACTTCGCCAGGATAATCGAGGGGTAACAGACGTACCCCCTGGTAACATGTTGTATCCGCCCCTGCACGACATGCTCGTAATTTAGAGAAAAACTAAATTATATCTTAAATCAATATTGAAAAAAAAAATAAACAAGCAAACTTACCTAGCCCCGCTTACGACTGTGCGCATATAATGTATATATGTGGGGCCCTCAGGGGGCAAAAGTAAAGTTGCACTAATTTTAACTTTATTTTACTAATTTCGCGAAAATAACGTTAAAAACGACGGACGGTTAATCATGCAGCATGTGGTGGCGTTGATAGCCAAATGACAAGGGGCACATGCACCAATTGGACTTGTCCCGATTGCTAAGCGTTCTGTGCCATATGTCCAAGGCTTGATACCAAACCACATCGAGACAGGGGTCTCACTGGAAGCAGCCTCTCTATTCTTAGGGGTAGAGGTAAGGCTGTCTACATCTTACCCTCCTCAGAGCCTACCTTAGCTTTGCTATTGGTGGGATTAACTGAGTATGATGATGATGATGATGAAACAAGCAAACTTACCCAGTATTATTCTACTCGGAAATTAGAGTATCGGGAGGGTCAGATGGAAGCAAACCTTACCTCTATCCCAGATAGAGAGGTTGCATCCGCTAAGACCCTGACTCAAAAAGTGTACATATTTTCAAAAGGTATATACATATCTCAATATAATCCTGGTGACGCATTTTTAGAACTTCAGACAGTAAAAGCACATCCAACCTTTGTTTTCTACAACTCAATTTCACTAGTAATTTTATTTCAATTATACAGTATCAGATAAATCACTATCTAAACGCACACTCTTAACGCTATATGCTGTCTGATCTCTTTTTACTACACCGGCTTCATTTATAAAGTATTGACAACTGAGCCTTGTTTCTTTTTTTTTTTTTCCTTGTGTTTAACAGTATGGGCTTGATACAACTGAGTTCACTTACAACCCGAACGAGCCAAACCGGCATCAGCAAGGCAGTGTGCAACCAACTGAGGAGAAGGGCCGTTGCTCCATCATGTAACGCTGGTCTGACAATGTGTGTTTCTGAAACCCATTTTTTTGTTCTACTGTTGTTTGATCTTTGTATGTTTTTAACAGCATAATATGTTCTTGTTGAGTGTGTATAAAACACAGTTTCAGTTTTCCACCACCCGTCTTCGTCGTGTTAGTAAAGTAGTTTATGGTATTCATTTTTGTTGTTTATAGTAGTTTCATGTTAAGAAACATTAGGCAAGATTAACATTTGATGTAGAGAACCGGGTTTGGGTCCAGCCCGACCCGAGCCATAGAGTTGTAACCCTATTCCTTGAACCCGGTCAAACCCAAACCAAAACGGTTAAAACCCAGTTTCAAACTGGTCAAACCTGATCATTTTCCCCTTTATAAACTGGGTGCCATGGCACCCAAGCCGATTTCATCAAAAACCGGGTTTGACTTTCCTTAACCCAACGCAGTAGTAGTCCGAACCGGTTTGAGCCAAAAACAAGAATTATGCACCTCTAATGAATGAGCTAACATAAGTTTAGGTCAACCTAAACACACCACGTTTAATAAATGGTTAACATGTTAACCCGTTTATGTTTTAAAAAGTTACTATATAGATTTTAGATATGATATTTTATTTTTTTAATATTCTCGTTACTATTCATTTCCAGAAATTATTATTTTTTTGTTAACTACTCATTTTGCGGTTTTTCCATTCGCTTGTTGCAATTTCGACCTAAATTTAAAAAGTAAGTTTGAGTGTGTGTATTCGCTTGTTGCAATTTCGACCTAAATATAAAAAGTAAGTTTGTGTGTGTGTGTGTGTGAGAGAGAGAGAGAAAGAGAGAGAGAGAGAGAGAGAGAGAGAGAGCAGGGGCGAAGCTTGGTTCTCGAATCGGGAGGGGTCGGACTCAATTTTTTCCGATCGGTAGTGGCAAATAGGTGGGGGCCGTCCTCAACCCAAACTCGATTTATTTACGAAAATCGCAAATTTATACCACTGTACCAAAAAACAGAGAGGGGGGGAGGGTCATCCCTGGCCCTCAACATCCTTCGCCCCTGTGTGTGTGTGTGTGTGAGAGAGAGAGAGAGAGAGAGAGAGAGAGAGAGAGAGAGAGAGAGAGAACCAAAGGAAATGGTGGTGTCAAATTGTATTCCCCTCTATTCAAGAGGTGGAGGTTTTAAATCGCGATATGAGGTACAAGGGTATTTAAAAGTAGGTTATTTTGCCGAAATACGGCACAACATAAGTACGATATCAATTTAATCAAATATAATTAACCAATAGATTTTGGGTTAGTTGCCATTTTGGGGTGATCATTCAAAGAATCCCTAAAATCATGCATTTTGTCTACAAATGAAAACCAACATCAAATCTTATTACTTTCTTTCTTTCTTTTTCAAATGAATTACTATAACAATGAGGGAAGATCCAAACCAATCTCAAATCCATCAACGAAATGCAGCAGCCACACACCCAGAAATCAACCAACAATCTTCACCGCGGCCACCACCCAACATGCCGCTGGTGTTTTGGCCAAACGCCGCCGGCCTTCCTCCACATTATCCTCAACCACCTTATGTAATGGGCCATGAATCCATACTTTATCATAATCAAAGACATAGTTGGGCTATTGGGCTTTGTGATTGCTTTTCTGACCTTAGAATAAGTATGAGGAGTCCTTAAACATATTGTTAAATTTATTGTTGTTAATACCTATACATGTTTTGATATGGAATGTGTTATGTCTTTGTTTTAAGGTTTATTGGTTCTTTTTTGTCCGTGTGTTGCATTTGGAAAGATTGCGGAAATTGTTAATGAAGGAGAAACAAGTAAGCTTTTTGAAAGCTTTATTTTGTTGAAAACATGTTCGTAAATCGTTTAAACCAACGACCAAATTGTAGCAACTTGGCTACTTTGAGATCTAAACGGTTTGGTTCATTGTTTGGTTTTGACGTGGTTTGCCAATTTGACGGTCCAGTCTTGTTTGGAACAATCTAGAAGGTCATATTGTGGCATTCCTAAAAACCATAGTTGGCGGTCTGGCTCAAAATTTTCGTCATAACTAGCCAAACCATGCAAAATACATCCCAAACTACAACAACTAATTTAACTCTTTTATTTAAATACATTACAGTTTGGAGTGAACCAGGTTCGCTATATTGCTTTCTATACATAATACACGCGGGGTTTATGGAACTCGTAGATTTGACCTTGTATCATTTTTCTCACAATCAATGTTTCGGCACCATGGGCTATGAAGGGTGTGTCATCGGTTTCATTTTAGCAACCTTTTATAACGGCTTGTATCGCACCAAAATGAGAAGACAATGGCATCTAAAAGGAAGTTTGTCTAGCGACTTTATCCTTCATCTTTTTTGTCACCATTGCGCGTTGTGTCAACAATATCGACAACTTGAGCTCCAAGGATTCATCGTTTTTCAAGGTATGCATTTGGCTTATACATTAATCGAACTATGTGATTATTAGTGACACTTTATGTATCAAAAGTGACACATACACATATATGGTTTATTTTTTGATTTTATAGGATGGGAGAGAAATCAGGAAAGATATAGACAAGCAATGGCTACAAGGTATGCTCAAGCACCTCCCACAGTACAAGAGATGTCAAGATAAAACAAAACATGAGTTGCATATATGTTATTGAAGAAATGGTTAAATTTATAAAAAATGTGTATACTTTCTTTTTATTGTATATTTTCATGTACGGGATCACTTTCGGTATTCGGAACTATTTGCCCATCCCTAAGACCAGAGGGAGTGGATCGGGGAAGGCCTTCGGTGGGCTGAGGTGGCCCTCCTTCACCGTCGGGGAACACCTCCCCCCTCACCATCGGTGCCATCGGTGGGATTCCACCGTTCTCCCCGTCCTCTTTCTCACTTTCTCTCTCTCTCTCTCTCTCTCTCTCTCTCTCTCTCTCTCTTCATTCCTCTCTCTCTCTCTCTCTTTCTCTCTCTCTTCTTCTTCAATGATGAGGTGGCCAAAGGTGAGGATGTGACACCTTCTCCATCGGTACCACACCCCACAGCCTAATAGAAACACGTTTTTCGCTTCTTATTGATGTTTGTGCTAAATCTCTTTACCTTCTAGAAAAATTAAAGATGTTTATATGGAGTTATCTTTAATCAAGTCACTTTTTTTTTTAAATAAATCTTTCATTAAATTACGAAATAAACCAAGTTACATCTGGATAATGGGTAAGCGAGCAACAAGCTGCGCCGCTATCCCCTTTTGAAGGAAATGGTTTTTCCTATCATTGTAATATTTCAAATGCAAATAATATTATTGTTTTCAACAATTATGTAATTAAAAAAATATTAAATGTAACTTTAATAAAGACTTTTTTTAGCTGTAAAAAGTTGAAAATAAAATTTGAACCAAAGTGGCCAAATACATTCAATTAATATGTGAAGACTATAAGTCATATATATGACTTAGAATGGGTCGTTAAGGTCTTCCCTTGGTGTCTTCTACTCTTCTAGTTCACGTGGCATATAATAGTGCAAGGATTAAGGAAAATGACAGAACATATTATTTATCGAGCTTCATAGTTAAGTCTATTAAAAAAAATAACTATAACATAAATAATTATACACATTCCAAAATTAGTTACGTTTAAATAGTTGGTAAGCCGGCAACAAGTTACATTATAAAACAAATGTTTACCAAAGGGTTGGAATTCGACTTCGGGTTCTGTTTCATCGGGTAAACTGAGAATACTGCCAATAGAATTGGATTCATTCGGGTACTTTTGAGTTACAATGAGATGTCACTTGATGGTTAGTTGGTTGATTTGGGTTTAGCGCCTAGTCTTGGGGTGCCCTCTCACCCTAACCAAACTAATATTGATACAAGTTTGTTACCTATCATTATCAATAATATGAACTATCTTGTTTGAATGAGGCCACTGTCAACGAGTTGTAGACCCATTCAAGGCATAACCAACTCGATGTTGACAATGACATCTCTATTCTGATTGGCGGTCACATAACCACACATCTTTTGAAACCTTTCGCGACAATGAAATTTCACAATGTACCTCACACAATTCTAATTCCTAGATCCATATTGAGTGAGTTATTTTCAACCCGGGTTTGAAGAGTTCGGTATCATATGTCTTCCATATTATTCCAAATAATAGCATTTTCAGACAATTATGTGGTTTTATTGTTAGAAAAAAAAATTCAGACAAATAGCTATATATAATATTTAGTTATGCCATTTTATAAAATCCAGTTTTTAACAAACAAAATGTTAAATTAAATTAAATTAAATTAGAAAATATTATAACCGGATTAAAAGTTTTAAAATTTATTGAACCAAACACGTGTGGAATGTTGATGCTCGCATAGGAAAATTCCGTCACTCGGAGCCAAAGAATTCACGTCTCTACAATTTTGATATTTACATTAAGCCCCTCCATGTTTATAAACAACTTGCAATAACTGCCTTGAATATTATGATTTTCCATTTTTTACTCCAAACTTTATATCTAAACTTTCATAAAATACATATAGACAGATAAAAACAGAAACTTTACGATCCAAAGTTTCTAGATAGCAGTGTTAGAGTACCCCCCCCCCCCCCCCCCCCTTTCCACTCCCACAATTTTCACCATTCACACATGGGTCACACAAGTGCCATATGACGCATCACGCCCCACAGTCTTACAATGTTTGTTGGACGTATATTAATAAATAACAATTCATAAATAAACATGTCTTACATAAACATAAAAGAACTTGTGTATGTTTAAAATATTCTTAAAAATACTAATATGTATACAGGTGGATAACAAATGGTGTTATAATCAAATATAAACAGATTTAATATCATAGAATAATGAGTTTATACTTTTTAAACTAGAGTAGTTAATATTGTTGAGTAATTACTATATTTCAAAGTTATAGAGTAATAATAATGAGTTTGTTTCAACACTTTATTTATTCATTTGAACTAAAAATCTTATATTTGGCCTTCCTGATAAACATAAAAAAAAATCATTGTTATAAAGGTGCACTCTAGTTATTTGCATGTTTAGTAGGTTAATTTCATTTGTACAAAATCTCAACCCATAACACATTACCTATAAAAAATAACCTTAAGTTGTATTCTTAAAAATAAGAGCCAAGTAATTACGTGTTGCTAGTGTGGCGATGAATGGTGTAAGTATGAGAAGTTTCGGGTTTTGTAGTACGAGTTTGTTAAAGATAAACCTAGTCAAGCTTCGTGATTTGTAGAAGTAAATCTCTGAACTTTACAAACTTGTCATACTAACTTGACTTCAACTGCTTAAGATATTAAATTATAAGCAAAATCACCAAAATGACCATCTTCTTAACTATTGGGTTTAACAAAATAGTCTTATTATCAAATATTTTCAATCACCCATTGTTCGATAAGTGTTCCTTAGCGCAATAGATTTCAATGTTGCGACAAAATATTTCAATCTTGGAGCAATAAATCCATTCATCTGTAATGCGTCAAAATTTGTTACGTCAGCTTGACAGTGTAGGTCATGTTAAAGCTTTTGTTTGGATGAAACAGTGTATTCACCATAAAAACCAAGTTACATCTGTATTAACTAAAAACAAAACAATAAAAGTCATATAATTTTTGTAAAACCAAAAAAAAAAAAATGATTAATTTGTTAAACTCATACCTATTTTGATGACTTTCTCTATAATAAAATGTCATATGGTTTAAAATGAAAGGGTGCATTTAGTATTTAGAATAATAATTTAACTAACAACCAACCCCTTTCATACACCACTATTGAGAGAGAGCTTATAAAAGCCTATGGTGTGTTCATAGCCAAACAACTCATCAGCATATAATAAGCACATTCATACAAAAGATTCCATTAGATTCCATTTCATTTCTTTATATATTTCTTCATATTCTGTTACAGATTTGTTCTTCAACACGCAGTGAGACACGATGACAGTAGGCGAAATCTCAGACAAAAGGTAATATTATTATTATTATTCAGTTTTGATCGTTATATCGATCGATATTTTCAATTCGTTCACAAATTGTTTGTTATGTATGAATGTTTGATCTGATTGATCTAATTTGTTCATGTTTATGTCTGTTAACGCGACTCTTCATCCTAAATTAGTCGGTTATGATCGTTATATCGAAAGTTATTAATTCGTTAATAAATTGTTTTTTATGTTTGAATGTTTGATCTGATTGATCTAATTTGTTCATGTATGTGTATGTGTCCGTTAACGCGATTTTTCATCGTAAATTAGTCGGTTATGATCGTTATATCGAAAGTTATTAATTCGTTAATAAATTGTTTTTTATGTTTGAATGTTTGATCTGATTGATCTAATTTGTTCATGTATGTGTATGTGTCCGTTAACGCGATTTTTCATCGTAAATTAGTCGGTTATAATCGTTATGGTTGTTATATCGGTCGAGCTTTCGATTCGTTCACAAATTGTTTGTTATGTTTGAATGTTTGATGTGATTGACCTAATCTGTTCATGTTTTTGTCTGTTAATGTTAATATTCAGCCTAAATTAGCCGGTTATGATCGTTACATCGATAGACTTATTAATTCGTTTATAAACTGGTTGTTATGTTTGAATGTTTGATCTGGTTGAATGTTGATCTAATTTGTTCATGTATTGCAATTTGCATGTATTTTTGTGTTACTCCGTTAGCTGATTTGGATCGTTGAGGAGTTGCGGATTGATATGTTATTTGATGGTATGATGATTGTGTTCTATTGAGAATGTTTGATTAATCGATTAACATTCACTGTTTTCCTTTCATATTAAGCAATTTAGTACTTAATTGATGGAATTTGTCTGATGCTAGTAGAGTTTACTAGATTTGAAATAGAGTTCAATTCACTTATAATTGTGGGACCAGATGTGCCTCTAAACTCGGTTTTGATTGTGTATATAATAGTGATTGTTATTGTTTAAGGACGAAACGATCACATTAGGTAAGTTACTGTAAGAAATTTGAATGTAGACCTGCCTACCAATATTATAACTAGTTCAATTCACAATAATCAAGTTAAAGCACACATCCAAAGTCCAAACATCACCTAATACTGAGCAATAGAGCATAGATGTCAATAGCGGTAATAGTGATCGCTATAGCACTAATTGATGGAAATAGAGTTCAATTCACTTGTAATTGTGGGAACTATTTAGGAGATGTTTGGATGTGTCTCTAAACTCAGACCTGATCGTGTGTATAATAGTGCTTGATATTGTTTAAGGGCATACCGTAAAATTGAATGTTGACGTACCTACCTATAATTAACCAATTATCTTATTATGACTATTGCAATTTGCAATAATTACTCAAAGTACAAATCCAAACACAAAGTGACAGAATATTAAGATTTGATTTGAGTCCTGTTTTATGGGAAGATGGACCACAAAGTGGAGAAAGAGGACCAGATGAAAATGGACCATGAATGTTGTGGTTATTCTAATTATTAGCTTTCCCTTGTGGTTACTTTTGAGTATATAGGCTTATGAACTATATTTTGTTTCTATAGGTGTAAGGCTTTTGTAGTTGTAAGATTCAGATGCTGCTACTCTATTACATTGACCCACTTAATGCTTAATTATTATAATATCTAGTAAGAACTTTGAAGCCAGATAAAGATGGTGAAGTTGTGCTAATTTGATATATAGTGAAATCTGTATAATTATTTGGTTTATCCGCAATCTGTTTAGGCATCCTCGTAGTTTCTTGCAACACGAAAACCTGAAAAAAAAAAAAAAAAGAAGAAAAAAAAGAAAGAATAACACTGACTTGTTTGGTTATTTGCAACAGTAAAGCTGCATTCCAAGCACTTGCTCCCCTTGAAGCAGTATTGTTTGATGTTGATGGAACTCTTTGTGATTCAGATCCCATCCACCACATTGCTTTTCGAGAGATGCTTCTAGAGGTTTATCGTCTTTTTCCTCGTTTAACATTGTATACTAAAGTTACTGATAGAATGGTTTACGTTAACAGATTGGTTTCAATGGTGGGGTTCCAATCGATGAAGAGTTTTTTATTCAGAATATTGCTGGAAAACATAATGACGACATTGCAGCTGTCCTTTTCCCTGATGATATTGAAAGGGGTTTAAAATTTTGTGTAGATAAAGAAGCATATTTTAGGAAGTACGCCCTCTCGTTGATACTTTGACTCTGCGTTTGTGCTCTTTGGTTCGGTACCTGATCTTAGTTTTTTTTTAAACAGATTGGTGAAGGAAAAGGTCGAGCCCATTAAAGGTCTATACAAATTAACAAAATGGGTTGAAGATAACGGGTTGAAACGGGCTGCTGTTACCAATGCTCCTAGACCAAATGCTGAGCTCATGATCTCAACTCTAGGTCTTACTGATTTCTTCCACCATGTTATCATTGGTGATGAGTGTGAGCGTGCCAAACCAGCACCTGACCCTTACCTCAAGGCTATTGAACTTCTCAATGTTTCAAAAGATCACGCTTTCATATGTGAGGTATTAATTTCCTGTTTTGGATTATTTTTTTTATGCCGAATTTACATTTTGATTGTAAATAACTTGATGCAGTTGATTTATCTCCATAAGATTCTGGAAAAATATTCAATAAGGATTTTAATAAGTTATAGAGATGGCATATGGGTGGGTTGGGTAAGTAGGAAACTAATTTTTGTACAGGTCAAAACGGGCCGGGTTGTATGGGCAATCTGAGCAGGTTGTCTAACTGGTTATAACACGTCGTTTTATATTGTCAAAATGATTGGTTTGGGTTCACCACTTCACCCAAATAATTAATTTATTTATAAATAGTTAAGTATCAGAATGATCACAAGAATTTTATCTCATAATAATACTCTATTTATTGAAAATATTAAGTGATTTAGGAGTCCTAACCCATTGATCAGTAAATGGGTCAAACATTTTGCTTACACGACCCCAGCTAATGATAATTTTATTCCGTGCGATGATATTTTAGGATTCAGTTTCTGGGATAAAGGCTGGTGTTGCGGCTGGAATGCCAGTTGTCGGCTTAACAACTAGAAATCCAGAACAAATGCTCATGACAGCAAACCCTACACTTCTCATTAAAAACTATGAAGACCCAAAACTATGGGCAGTTTTAGAAGAGCTTGGTAAAAAGGCAGGTGACGCTTGAAACATCGATCACAGTGAACACGCTTACGCTTCTTTAGATTCAGACAGTTTATAAATGTTGTTGCATCATTCTTGCCTGATTTGAAAGGCTTAGATGACAAATAAATTGGTATGATAATAATCTGAAACTCATTCTACTAAATTCGCAAGCTGTTGATGTTTGCAGCCAGCAACAAAGATCGATTCAGGTCAACATAGTTTCTTTTTGTTTTTCTATACTTCTAAGGGTTTCGAAAGTTATGACATCTTCCTGGTATAAATATTTGGATTTGTTTATAACTTCACTACAAGCCTGGGCAAAGGTAACGGGTTCAAAGTAAAATAAGTTCTGTTCATAATGGGAGGTTTTAAAAAAAGAATGCCAATTTGATTCAGTTCAAAACGGGTACGGATCAAAATGGACTCTGGTTGAAACAAGTTTTAGCTACTCCTCCAAAATGAGCAAATAATCAAATATATCGTTTAAATAAGTTTATTCGAACGCATCTAAAATGCTTATCGAAGTTTTTTTACATCTTCATCTCTTGTCATCGGCTCATCGTCGCTTTGTTGACTCATATTCTCCATTTCTTTCCAGATATAGGTAAATGGTTTTGACTTGTTTTTGAATATTTTTAGTGTTTGAAGTGTTTCTATATCTTGATATCTGTATTGTTTCTTTGTGTGTATGTGTCTATTGGAAGGATGGATCATGTTTTTCACTACTAAAAAACTTGACAATCACCAACGACGCATAATCCAGTCGTTATAGATCAAAATACGTAACGGATATGAAAATTTTAAATAAAAAAAATGATCAAATGAAACGGATAGGTAACGATAGGTCAAGATACAGAAATCACCACTCGAATTAATCGTTGGGCAAACAAAAAAATGAATTAAGATATATGTTCACCACTTAACTCAGATTTGAGATCCAAAGAACACTCAACTTTTTTCTAAATTTGAATTAGCAATGGAGAAATCAAAACAAATAATATAAAAATAAAATGCATACGTGAACTTAAAAAAATGAAAAAAACAAACATCAACTACTCCATGATGTAGAAACATATGGCATATGTAGATTGCATGACGTTGGATTTTAATATTCTGGACCCGTATGAATGTAGTTGAACCACCTTTGACCCGCATCCTCCGACCCGATTACACCAACATTTAGCAATTTCAAATTAGGCTGAGGGGTATGGGATCGGGGAAGGGGATCGGTGGGTGATGTGGCTTCATGTGCCGACGGGGAACACCCCCCCCCCCCCCCCCCCCCCCGATGAGTCTTCGGCAAAAACGGCAATATTTCACCGAAGGTGCCGTCCCACATTCCAAGAAATTTGAACGTTTCTTTTTTGACCGTTGGACAATTTTGACCGTTAGAAAAAAAAAAAAAAAAAACCTTTTTATCTATATATATATATATATATATATATATATATATATATATATACTAGATTATACCCCGGGAGCGTCCCGGGTTGAGAAATTTAATATAATACATTAATTTTACATATGAAATAGACTGATATATAACTCTAATATTAATATCTAACCTAAAACAAATTAACAATGTACAACTCCAATGCTAACACCTAACCTAAAAATATGTAGAACTTTAATATAACTCTAATATTAACACCTATCCTAAAGACTAAACACATGTACAACTCTAACATACTAATATTGATACCTAACTTAAAACAACGTATAACTCTATTAACCTATTCGGCTCTGGTTGAAAAAAAATCATATTTACTGATTTAAACGTAATTAGTGACTTGTCTATACATGATTAATGATTTACCTGAACACTTTGTGTTTTTTTTTTCCTGTATGAACAAAACCCCACAAAAAATTTCTCCGTTTTTTATATAGCACTATAGTACTCGTTGGAAAGATAATAAAACGCTCGTTAATTTGGTGTAATTTATTTCTTTAAAAAATCTCGTATATTAAAGATATTAATGTTTAAAAATTATGGGAGGAAACATAAGGGTGAAAAATCCAATTTTGTTTTTAAATTATTTTTTCCTAAAATATCTCAATGCCACATGAGATGACACATGGCACACTCAAGGAAGAGAATGCCTCTTTGAGTGTCATGTCATTAAAATGGCTTTGGTTTATTATATGTATAGATTTAATCTCTCATTTTTATACAAACTCAAACAAAACTACTCCCTCTTTATACATATTCCCAAATTTTATAAATTACACAACAAATTTTTTTTACAATCATGAGTACGTCTTCAGACGAGGCAAATGTTGCTAATTTTTTCGCGGGCGCGATGGTTGAAACGACAAAAATATTGTTGGAGTTTGTAGATAGTGACGACGAAACAACTTCGGAACCAAGAACAAGACGGGCCGCTTTAAACAGAGATCGTGAAGGTATATTTTATTTTTTATAACTTTTAATTTACTTAATGTTTTATATTTCATGTGTTATATTTTTAATATATATTTATGTTATGGTATTATATTTTCTTATACTTTTTTTTAATATATATTTATGTGAGTATGACCCAAATGACGTTGAAGAGAATCTCGAGCCGGTTGACGCGACACAACAACAATCGAACAGGTGGGCATTAGAGGATAGTACTATGCACGCCAACCTTTGCTCGGATTTAATCGACCATATTTGGAACAATTTCCGTGTCGATGACGTTGATAACGAGTAGTTTGTATTTTTTTAATTTTTTTAGTTTCGTTTTTTTTTAATATTTTTAGTTTCGGTTTTTTTTTTAGTGTTTTTTATTTTACATGTAATTTGGTTTTTAATTTTAATGAAAAAAAAATAATGAAATATAAAATGTACAAATAAATAAAAAAGAAAAACAATAAAAAAGGGAAGGGGGAAGGGGGAACCATTTCCCCTAGAAGGGGGAGGAGAAGGGGGAAATGACGTGGCGCTGACGTGGACAAAGGGAAAGGAAGGGGGAAGGGTGACCACACCCCATAGTCTTATGTTGTTTTACTGGGTTGCTACCACTATCATTGGTGATGTCGTTTGTTTGTGATTTGAGGGTGAGGATGTCGTTGATTCATCAGTGAGAAGTCATCCATGATCTATCAATGATAACATTCGTTATTCAAACGGTGTAAAGTCTCTCGGTGACCATCGGTGAAGGCTAGAGTTCATGCATGGTCCTGCCATGGACCATGCTCTACATTCACCTAGGACCAGTGTTGTAGAACTCGCTAGGCGTTAATTGGCCAGTGAGGTACCGACTAGGAATTAATCGGATTGGATTTCTATATATATCTTTTCAAATTTATACGTATATAATGCTAATTTTAGACTTTTTATGTATAAATTTAAGAGTTTAGGCGCCAAATATAAACTAGTGAATATGGAGGGGCGTTAAATATTAAAATATCTAAACTTAAATAAACCTAATCATCTTCATCGTTCACCATATCCCGTTTTTTCTTCCACATTTCTTCTTTCATCCTACGGAACCATCGCAACTAGGGTTCATGGAGTTTCATCGATTTTGCTTCTAAATCATGGATTATTATCCAATTTTGAGGTAAGAACTTGTTTTATTTGATCGATTTGCTCCAGTTTTGACCCGTTCAAATTCATTTTTACCTAATTTTTAGTTTTTAGGTCCGACTAATCGGTGATTAATCGGGATACCGATTAATTGAGTAATTAGCCCAAAATTAATCAGTAAAATGAAGACTAGCGATTAATCGAGATTTTTACAACCTTGCTTAGGGCCAATAGATTTGTTCATCAACTTAAGTCCTCCGATTTGTAGTATTTATGGTCCCTCTTTTTAGACAAGTTAGGATTTCCTTAGTTGGTCCAACTTTTTTAGATTTAAGAATTTTAGATCTTTTTGTTTAAATCACATTTATAGAATGTTTCTTTAGTTAAATCGTCCTTGAAAGGTCAGGGATGTAGTAGCCGAGGTCAAATCAAAGGCGTTTTTATGGCTAAAATATAGGTCGAAATGTAAAGATTTAGTTTGGAAGGATTGGGCTATTTATCCATTGTACATGTTTGTATAGTTTTGGCGGTTCTTGGTTTTTGAGAGCTTGCCGTTTTTAATGAAAGTTTATGTTCAAAAAAAAGTTAAATCGTCCTTGAATATTCAAGATTATGTGCAAGTGTGGGCGCTTGCGTTTGTTTTTGCATTGCGTGTGATGGTGGACATTATTAGAATGTAGGGGTATACACGAGTTATTTAGGAGATATATATTTGTATTTAATTTTAATTATCTCCTACCTTTTTTATGTATGTTTCTTCTCCCATGGATGTTATCAATGCTAGAGAGCAACCAATTACAAAAAATATCACCTATCTTTATGGTATGCTCTGAAACCCTAGCAGTCTTTTTTTTTCTTTTCCTTTCTATTCAAGAGTAAAATATACCACCAATATATGAAGAGTTAGGTTGTCTAAAAAGCTTGTGACTGAAACTCGATTCGGCTTGTTTATAGAAATATCAAGTGAAACTGGATCGGTTTGTAACAATCTGAGTTCGAGCCAAGGTTCGCTCATTGACTCATTAAGTTAAGCCCAAATAAAACCACGTAATGTGGTCCATAACCCAACTGCAAACCACCATAATATCTACCTCTACTAATAAAGGAGTAGCTAGGGGGACACTTGTCCCCATCCTAGAGCTCCTCATTACAATGGTACACTTGTCAATCAGCTGTTGAGTAACCCATACCCGAAATTTAATCCATTGACCCGATTCGTATATCAATAACCCACACATAAAACATATCGTTCATACCACTTAATCTCATCGCCGCTATCAAATGAAACCCTAACAAACAATCTTCTTACGAATCGCCGTGTTCAAACCCTATCAATCCATCTCTTTCATTACACATCCTGCTACTCGACTATCATCCAAACAAGGTTTCTGGTTTCAATTGATCCGAGGTATGCATCTTTTAGTATAAACTTCATGTCATTTAAATTATTTATTTTCTGATTTATGCTTTAATCTGATATTTTTTTTAGGGTTCAATCATTCACGTTCTTGATTTAGGGTGTGAAGTTCCTGGCATCACGTCGTCAAAGGTATGTACTTTTCTATGTAATTCTTATTCTTTGAACGGTTCTGATTTGTTTACGAGTATAATATGTTGTTTTCTTTTTTTGTTGTTTATCGGATTGTTATTTGGTTTAGTCTAGGTTTATGTTTTAGGGTTATGTTTTACTATATGTTTATTTTTTCCGATTTGTTTTTATACATATACTTTTGAATTATTTGTAGTGATTTACAACATTTATTTGACGTTATATAATGTGATTTTGATTCTGCTAACATAATATGAAAGACCTCATAATCCACTGATCAAAGAATATAGGTCACATCAAGGAAAATAAGAATGCAAATTAACAGATTTATTAATACATTTAGATTGCATTATTGAAAATGCACAAACTATAAAGACTCACATACGATATCTTTATTTGCATTTCTGTTCATAATATTTTCAGGTACTCCATTTGGCTGCATAGCAAGCTTCTGTTCCAACTATATACGTTATTTTTTTAGTATGGCCTATCGAAAGGGAAACCAATTCTTTGTCGTTGTACATGACCCTTCTTCGTTTCAATTGGTAAGATATATATCTTATTAATATTCAATTATTTTATGACTTTAAATTATACTTTGAAACTTAGGTAGCCCTATTTAATTTACCAATTATTTGCAGCCCATTCCTAGATCAATGAACAACTTCTTTAGTGCAAACAACCTTTATAACACAAATGTTATCATTAGGACTGATGAAGGTCATGATTGGTCCGTTCGTGTCAAAGCGGTTGATGATTCATTTTGTTTAACTAACGGATGGTCTCGTGTTGTACGTGATTTATGCTTCGGCATATTCTTTGCTATTTTTTATTATATAGGGCATTATACATTTATGATGCGATACTACAATCATTGTCCCTCTAAACAATTATCAAACTCATTTTGCAAGATGATTGATCATGAAATAGTTGGTCCAATGGTATGTTTAATTTTTTATTATCTTCTAAAGTATTCCATTAACACAGATCTAACAATATTTTAATTGTTTTTCAGGTGTTACCAATGTCATTTGCCGACAGGCATTATGCCGAAGGTCTACCGTCTAATCCTGTTAAGCTATTTGTGACTAATAGCCATTAATGGGATGTTACCCTTAAAAAAATTGGTACCAAGTACTGTTTTACTGTTGGCTGGGCCAAATTTCTTGAGGATCTTCGTCTTGAAATTGGCGATTTTATTTGTTTTGAGTTTAATGATATTACACGTTTCAATATAATCACGTTTAGCAAGATTGGGCAGCAGATGCTTTTACACAAACTACTTACTGACGAAATATTATCTTCACAAAACATATCTGCTACCCATAATTTGACATTGTATATTGAATCATATTTTCCTACGTTTACTTCAACTGTCACTGAAGAACTGGTACAGTTTGTTTTTTCTATCCAACATCAAATTTATTATTCTACATTTTTAATTTCATTTTGTTTTTCTTGTAGATAATACCAAATGAAGTTGCTCACATTGCTGGGTTAAATGAAACGTTAGAGGTTACAATTAAATTTGTCGATGGATTTGCTTGGACAAGGCCCGTCCTTATCAATTTCGATGGTACTTCTACCCGGTAATGTTATATTTTAATATAACTTTATTTCATGTTCAATTTATTATTTCATATTCTACCCATTCGAACTTAATTTAATATTACTCTATAATTTGTTAACAAGGTTTATTGTTGATGGATGGCGTTACTTGATTCAAGCCGAGGATATTTCAATAGGCGATGCTTGTGTCTTCAATTGGTGTGCAATTAATCGTAAGCTTTTAGTTCATAAGGTTCCAACACCAGAGGTAATAAACTAGAGTATTTTATTTGTTATTTAACCGGCCTATGCATTTTGAATTTCCTTTGTTTTTTCAAGACGTACGTTACGTAACACTCAGTGTTATTTGAAATAAAGTTTTAATAAAATATTATGTCGTGGATGTTTTACTAATTTATTATGTCTTTATATTACGCAATTGTTTGTTTAATAAGGAGATAATTTGACAATATGTCAGCTATAAATGTTTTTTATTTGACATTATATTTATAGAATATTAATTATAACTTTCTTTTTTTTTACAATCTATCTATAGCAAGTTCATTATGGTCCGTGTATTATAAGTTTGACCATATATCTATGAAAAGTTATTTATTACGTTTTTTATTTTGACATACCAAATTTTGTTATCGCTTTAAAATTTTTCCTTACTCATACCATACCGTAAATACGATTTATGGTATTCAAGATTTTAGTATTGGCTGATTTTATGGACGACATTAACATATACTAATTAATGATGATCATTAACAGAGACTTTATTATGGTAATTATAACTTTCTTTTTTTACAATCTATCTATAGCAAGTTCATTATGGTCCGCGTATTATAATTTTGACAATATATTTATGTAAAATTATTTATAACGTTTTTTTTTTTTGACAATCTATATATAGAAAGTTAATTATATTTGACAATCTATACATATTATTGACTGATTTTATGTTGATCATTAGCATATACTGATTTATGGTAGTCATTAACATAAAATCTTTTATGGTAATCATTAACATATATTATTTTACATTCCAAATTTGGCTATAGCCTTAAAAGGTTTCCTTCGTTAAACCATATCATAAATACGATTTATGTTACTCAAAATTTTAGTATTAACTGGTTTTATTTAAAACATTACCATATACTAATTTATGGTAATCAGTAAGACTATTTTACGGTAGTCATTAACATATAATGTTTTACATACCAAATTTGGATAGCGCTTTAAAATGTTTCCTTAGTTATACCATAACATAAATACGATTTATGGTATTCAAAATTTTAGTAATGGCTGATTTTATGGGGGACACTAACATATACTAATTAATGATGATCATTAACAGAGACTATTTTTTGGTAATCATTACCATAAACTATTTTACATACCATAAATTTGGCTGGCAGTTTTAAAACGTTTCCTTATTTCTAAATCCAAACTTTCCACTATATATACCATATGTGTTAGATTGAACATTCCACACAACAATCCTGCAATTCAAAGTAAGTTCAGTTGGTTCTTTATTTTTTTATTATTTCTTTTCAATCTTATACTGTTTTAAAATTTTGCTAACACTAAAACATTCGCATTTTTTAATAAAGGTTAGATAAATGGAACAAGCAGCAATCACTATGTTACGTGACCTGGATGTTATGAGGGACAATGTGGTTTTGCGAGTAAGAGTTATTAGGGTTTGGCGACAACCAAATCGCAGAATACCTAATGAAGACTATTCAATCGAGATGATCCTAATTGATGAGCACGTAAGTAACAGCTTATTTGATTTTCGTTTTTTTTAATAATATTGAAAACTTAAATCCTTATACTAAATTCTTAACTCTGTTTTGTCTTTTACAGGGTAATAAAATCCAAGCCAATGTTTTCAAAAGATGGTTCTTTAGGTTTGAAAAGTTTTATGAAGAAAATGCATGTTTAACCATTACCAGTCCTGGTATTGGATACAATCCATCGAAATATAAATTTTCTAAAAACCCAAACAAAATCTGTTTCAATCCTAATACTCGTGTTTCAAAATGTGAAAATTTTGGAGGTCCCATGTATGGTTTCTGTTTTGTTCCTTTTCAGTCAATCATAGATAATCAAATACCCGACAACATCACAATAGGTAAATATCATATGTTAATTATCCGCAAGTACTATTAAGTTGTAAATATTTATATTTCAATTAGTATAATATTTCTTATGTTTATGTACATCTTATTAGCCATGTAAAAAGATTTTACAAGAACGAAGACAAGGATGTGACTGTTCAAACCAAAAAAAGATTGACAATGGAAGTTCAAAACCAGGAGTATGTTATCAAATAGCGTACTTCTTTATTGATTTTCTAATATATTTGTATGTATATACTTTCATCTTAAATTTGTTTATCTAATCTTATCAGGGGTTTGTCCGTTTATGTTACCCTATGGGATGAGTATGCAAAGCAAATGCAAAAGTTTGTGGTTGGACATCCGAAGGAGGAGCATGTTATTGTTATTTTGCAGTTTGCGCGCTTGAAGTTCTTTAATGGTATCATCATATATATATATTAGATTAGTCAAGTATGTATACATTGTCACGATGTCTATTTATGCACATAAGTGGTGTGATCGATTATATATTTAAATTACTTAGAACCGTCACAGTTGAACCAAACTATTTTAAATTACCAAACAATATTTTATTCTTGGTGTTCAGTTGTTGCAGCATTACATTAAATAAATGTCCAATTGCATAGAAAAACATTTGTTAGGCACATATGATAGATGTACACTGTTATATATCAGGTTTGGTAGGAAATATAAAACAACCTATTGACCCATGAGTATGAAATAGTTAAATAGACAACAATTGAGATCTATCTGTTTATCTCAAAAATACTGTAATGTCGTGAACTAATGCCTTTATTATATCAGGAAAACCATATGTGTCCAACTCTTTTGGAGCTGCTATCAGTCGACTGTTCATTAATGACGATATACACGACATTAATGATTATAAGTCTTGGTATTTTCATTTTTTTCAATATATTCTATAGATAGTTACATAAAAATTTTTAATTACTTAATAATTGTTTATCCGATTATTTACAGTTTGATTAAGGTCAACATTGATACTCCGGCCTCAAGCCATCGTCCGTATGGTGTTTCAATGTTTGCTTCCACTGAGGAGGATTTCTTAACAAACACTACTTTGAGTAGGATTGGTGATATTTGGGAGATACAAGAGGTTGGTTATATTTAACTTAATCTGTTGTGTTTTATAATTTACTCATTATATAGTAAGTTTTAACGAATGGATTATTGTCTTTATTACAGGAGTAACCTTTGGTTGTTTTGGGTACAATTAAGGCGATATGTAAAGAAGTTGGCTGGTACTATCTTGGTTGTCCCAAGTGTACCAAAAAGGTTGCTACGGAATATATAGTTAGGGAGAAAGATGATGGGACCGGAGATTTTGAGGAGGAGAAGATACATCAATGTGTAAACGTCAAGTGCAGCTCAAAGATTGTTGACCCAGTTCCAAGGTAATTGTTCTATTGTTTCATTTAATTGAGTCACATATACATCAGCATCTACAGTTTAAACTGTATTCAGCCACAGTTTGTATCAGCTAACTGGTTATTTACATATATATTATTATATTTTTTATGAACAATTTATTCTTAACTAGGTACAAAGTTCAAGTTCGTGTTTAGGATACCAATGGTGCAGTATCTCTTACTTTGTTTCATCGTGATGCCTGTGAACTTATCAAAGAATCTGCTTCAGACTTGCTAACTCAAAATACCGTAAGACATTTTAAATATATATTTTTGTTGTTTTTTCTTTACTTTTCAAATTCATATGTATAAACGTTTCAAAATACCGTAAGACATTTTAAATATGTATTTTGTATTACTAAGTGTATCATTACATTATTCATGTATTATCAAATACATGTTAGATAACAGATTGTATAAGTATAAGTTTTCACAATATTGATTTACCCTTTTCTTTCAGGTTGGCGATACAGTTAAATATCCCGACGAGATTGATTGTTTGTTGGAGAAGGAAGTTGCTTTCAAGATTGAAGTGTCTGACTACAATTTGAGAAATAAATATGAAGTTTATGGAATCTCCAAGTTTACTCAAGATGTGAACATAATTTCGGAGCTAAAGAAAAAACTGAACATTGGCCAGGTATTAATCGTTGTATGTTGTTATTGTATTAACATAAATAATATATCTTTACAATTTATTTTTTTTATATTAAATTACTAACAAACCTTTTTTCAGGTTACTGACTCTGAATCAATTTGCATGTCTTCGTTCTTTCTGGATACTCAAAAGGTAACATATCAATATTTCCTGTTGCATTTTTTACTATATACATATCGATATTAAACATGAAACTAATAAGGTTTTCGTAACAAAGTAATAGCCTATAAACTGAAAGTAATAAATAAACTTTTATGCTTTTTCAGGAAACATTTTCTGGTACCGGCGACAATGTGACTCCAGTTTCAAATGCTGCTAATGACGCACTAAAAGATGATGTTTTTCTGGAAATAAATCTTCATTAACTACTATAAAGCGAAAGTTGGTTGATGTTTACGATGCGGAAGAAAGCCCCATGTTGTCTACAAGTAATGTCCAGTTTGCTTCTGAAGATGACAAAGGAAATTCCATTGAAGACACCAATCTTCTCATCCCAAAGATTGAGAAGTAATCTTTATTCAACGTGACTCGACTTGTCGTTTGTTTTTTAAAATTGAAGTTGTCCTTTTTATTACTGCACTTTATCGTTGTTTTGTCGTGTTTATCTGAACAATGTTTGATTATATGTTTTGGATAATTTCGTATGTTGATTTTTCACCCACTCGTATGTTTATGTACGGTTATTAATTGAATAAATCGCTATGTTTTAGATTATTCTCTTGATTCGTTATAGATCTGCCATTGTTTTGTCATCTCGGCTTACACATGTTACCGTAACCTTTTGTGTAATACCAAAATAGTTTGAGTATTAATGTATACTTATAAGCATAACAATATTAATTTACTGAATGTATAATTATAAAACGAATTAATAAACACAAACTTTTTAAACATACAAACAATTTTTAGTGTAAAGTCCATAGGGCCATGTAAATTCCTTACGGCCCGATAAGATGTTAGCCCATCATATATGAGAAGATATGCTTGGCCCATTTTATGCTTAAAGTCCATACGTACATCTAAACTAGACACGGCCCGTTAAGCTTTAAGCCCATCAGATAAGAGAAATATGCTTGGCCCATCAGATTTTAGCTTCTCCTTTGTTTTTGTCGCCCATCTCACCAACCTATACAATAATTTTCATCCATTAAAACCCTTCACCTAACTTTCACTTTACTAACTTCTATCCATCTCTTCCATCGATTTCTTCATCTTAAAGGTAAGAATCTTCAAATCCAATCTTAGTTATTAACATGTATTTACATAACCGATCCATCTTTATCACATAACCCTAATCTATAAAAGTTTCCCTTTATTGTTGATTTAGGTTTGAAATTCCTTGCATCAATTCGTCAAAGGTATGTACTTTTCTCTATAAATCTTCATCTTTGAACGGTTATGACTTAGTTACGAATAAAATAATTTTTTTGTTTTTTTTTGTTTTATTATTCCGATTGTTATGTGTTATAGTTTAGGGTTATATTTTGTTATATGTTTTATTAGATTTTTATGTTTTCGGATCTGTTTTAATAGGTATATTTTTGAATTAGGGTTTATTTTAGGGTTATGTTTTCTGATATGTTTTACTAGATTTTTATGTTCTTGGATCTGTTTTAGTAGATATTTTTTTGAATTATTTGTAGTGTTAACAACATTTTATTTATGAATATAATATTTTGTTATTTTTTTTAGTAATATATTCAATTGTTTTGTAGTTTAGTTTAGGGTTATGTTTTCAGATTTGTTTTTCTAGATTTTTATGTTTTCAGATTGATTTTAATAGATATAGTTTTCAATTATTTTTAGTGGTTAAGAACATTTTTTGACAATCTATAATGTGTATTTCCTTCTTATGTCATAAGATGAAACAACTCATAATCCATTTATGCAAAGAATATAAGTCACATTAATCAAAATAACAATTGAATTTCACAGATTTATCATTGCAATTATGCTTAAATAGAACTCACTAAGGGATATTCAATTGCAATTATGTCTTTTCTTATTTGTACATCAAATTCGTATATCTTATACTATGCCTATTTACATATTTAGATTTGTATAAGTGTCATCGAATTATAAGCTATTAGGTTTTTAAATGAAAGTTGAATCCTTTAATTTATATACTACAAATCTAATATATTGTTTTTATTTTTTGTATCATGTACTTCCAACATTCAAGTATGGCACCCGAAGTTATTGAAATTTCTTCCGACTCAAACGAAGAAATTGACAATACCTCCGATGAAGAAAGTGACTTTTCTTCGGATTTTGAGGGATTAGTGATACCGAAGATCATCCATATCCCGGTATACAAGTTGACGTCAACTCTATTCCTCCTACTCACCAAATTGTTGCCAAAGTGACCTACAAATTCGTAAGTATTAAATTAATAATATAGTGTATAATTTCCACTGTATTTATTTCGCTATAAACTTTTTTGTGATTTATTATTTACCATTTTGTTTGTCAAATCTGTTTCCAGCGCTTTCCTAAAGAGTTTGTGATCAGTTCCAACCTTAAGAATTTTATGACTGTCTTTGTTCAATTTGAGAATGGAATGTGTTTTTTCACCCACATGAACTTTGAAGGGAAAGGTGAGAAAAAAAGGTATTCGTTAGGAAGATGGAAGTCGATGATGAAGAAGCTGGGTTTGAAAAATGGACAACGTTATCGTATAACGTTTGTCAAGCGGGAAGGTATCTTGGTGTTTTCACGTCCGTAGATGAAGTTATGTAAGTCCAATATTTTCTCTATGGTAGTTATATGTTTATGTGGTTATGGTACAAACTTCTAAGTAAAAAATAAGCGTTATGAAAGTAGGCGTTCTCCAAATTTTGGTTTATTAGTTATGGAAAAAGTCAAGTAAACAGTTTGTGTGTTTCTATGCGGATGTAGCAGTTGTTTAGTACTTTGATTATCTATCAAAACAAGTACGTAAGCTATATTTTGATTTATAACTTTTGGCGTTGTTGTTGTTTAAAACTATTATTTATTGCATCATCATCTATCTGATACAAAACTATAATTTGAAGAAATTGTTTAACTTGAATTTATATAGGCAACTAAATACTTATCTGCATATTGTGTTTAAAGATGTTAACAACATAAAAACGTTAGTTTTGACATGATGGTTTAATATGGATTTCATAAATCCATATACTTTCTTTAGTCTTAAAGTACATGGTAATACTACCTTTATAATATTACCAAAAAAACTTTCTTTTCTCTTATTTTGTATAGACAAATTCATGAAAAATACACCCATCTTTATTTGAAAAACTTAATTTGCAATCAATGTTTTACTTTTATTCTATTTCGAAAGTTTTCTTTTTTTGTTACTTAAAATATACGATTTATATATAGGTTGTCTATTCTTTTTTAAAAAATACTTATAAAGTTTTTGTATATATTCAACAGTTCCATTAGAAGAGTTGTGATGATAGTTATAATTCTTAAGTTTGCATGTAACGCTTTGGATGTTGATAATTTCATTTTTGGTCAACTAAATATAGTATTGTCAATTTTCTTTCACTATATATTCTTATATAAAGGCAATTTAAACACTGTCAAAACTATGAATTAATGTCAGTCATATAGTCACTTATTTGTAGCAATCCCCACTATCCCTTTTCTGATTTATATGGTTGTATATTGTTGTGTGCATAAACTATTTCTGTCAACATATGTGTTAGTTATGTCTACATATGCATTCACATCTGGGTCAAAATGAGTCAAAGTTAGGTGCTATAAGAGAGTTTAGTGCAGCAGTAAATATACAATTTAATTCAGTAATAACTTTAAATTTCTAATACTATTTTTTAATCTAAGGTAATGTGAAATCAATGTGTTTGCTCAATACAAAATTACTACTCACAAATTTTTATATTAAAATATGCAATAATGTAGTTTGACCAAGTGATAAATAGTACCCGAAAAATAGTCATTTCTTTAACTAAAACTAAGGTTTTGGCGATTTTGTTTCCAGCTAATAATCGTTCAGTCAATTTTAAATGTAAAGGAGATATACACTACTAGAAAATGCATAAAAATATGTAATTAATGTCTTTTATTACTAGATACAATTGCTCCACACTATTATCAGTTTCCATATTTTGATTATAACACCCCAAAACCGAGTTTATTAACTTCTGCCTAATTTCGATCCATTTCTATATTGACATTCATAAATTATGCCAATTCAACACTAATTTTATGTTTTAAATTAACACAACATTAATATGAATTATAATGTATTGCTCCTTTCTTAAAACAGAATACTTTATTTGATTATAAATTGTTTTAGAAAATTATAAATTATTCACATGTTCTATATCTATAAGAAAGATCAAATTGTCTTCCCTTTGCAATTATATGTATGTACCATGTAATTTTATTTTATTTTCATTTTTTCATTTTGATTTCATAATATCTTTATGCATTTAGACATATCTTATGTTACTAATTTACTATTTTTTTGACCCTTTTTAATTTTCTTTTACACAATGAAAATCATCATGGACTCTTACAATGATTTTGTAACCAATAACACATTTAGCCTAATTGCTAATGTGTGGGAATCACAAAATGAAACAAGTCTTATTGTATTTGGGAAAATCTCACAAGTGTATAAAGACTATGGGTGGTACCACATGGCATGCTCCCGTTGCCATGCGAAAGTAAGCACTGATTATGTTGTTAACAATACTAATTGTGACAACGGAGGGTATGAAATAAAACCAAAATACACTTGTGAGAACAATAATTGTGCTAAGAATGAAGTTCAAGCAATTCCAAGGTTCTTTGCTAAGTTTTATATTTAACCCTTTAAAAAAATCAATAAGCAAATTTTATTTTTTATTTTAATTCCTCTATTTTTTTCAGGTTTAAAATAAAAATCTTGGTACAAGATATTAGTGATGGAATCATGTTAATATTGTCTCATGAAGATGTGGCTAAATTGGTTCCACTTGATATTCATGATTTGTTGCAAGAAAATACCGTCTGTTTTTATATTTATTAATTTTACTATTTATTATATTTTTTATTATAAATTTTATTATCTAATTACCATAAGTTCTTCTTCGCAGGTTGGCGATTATGTTCGCTTTCCTGATGAGTTCTTCTTAATCAGAGATAGATGGATTGGATTTAAAATAGAAGTCACAGAGACAAATCTAAAAACCTTTTCTGAAATTTATACCGTTAACGGTATAAATGATGAAAAAAATGTTTTGTCTGAACTAGAGAAAAAAATGTTTATTGAGCAGGTATTATAAAAGTATTTGTCTAATTCATTTTTACATACATACGGTTAATTTTTCTTTTTATTATTTTTTATGCTAAATTTCTTGATTTATATACAATTTTAATACAGGCTAATTGGACAAATATTTTGGGCTCTGTTGATCTGAGGGTGGAATTGTCAACCGATGAAGAATGATCTGAACTGAAGATAATTCGTTGAAGATGTTTTTTTTTTGTTATGAAGTTATGTTTTTTTTTTGGCGTTGTTGGTTTATGATTTTCTTTTCTTTTTTTCGTTTTATGAACATGCATGAATAATTGTTTTAAGATTGACCTGTTTCTGCGTATTGTAAGCAATGAATTAAATCCTATGTTATATTTATGTACTATTAATTTTTTTTTATGATATACATACTACACTTTGCTTAACAAATGAAATAAATTAACGTTACTTTTTATATTCGTTGTTATACTGCTAACGGTATATACCCAATAGCATAGTATGAAGTGATGTTTTTTTTGCCGTGCTTGGTTTATGATATTATGTTGTTTGTTTATTGTTTTTTCTATTTGCAAGAATAATTGTTTTTTTACTTTTATATGTTTCTACGTATTGTAAACAATGAGTTAAATCCTATTAGAAGTAATCAACTTTATATAAATTATATTACCGGTTTTTTCTTTACTTTTAATAATTAAAATTTTGAAATTATGATTCGTTGTTTAACTTTTTTTAAAGGTTATTGGCTTTTTTTTCATATAATTTTTATATAATATTAATGTCTAAATTCAATTATTTTTTATATATTCAACTTTTCATTAATAAAATTTTTATTAATAATTTAGTAATTATTAAAATTAATTCACTTTCTATAAATAATTTAACCGTTTTTTTTCGTTACTTTTAATATTGTATATGTAAATTAATATCAAAATTTTAATTTTATTCGATTTTTTTTTAAATTCATTAAAACTTTTAAATTTTTAAAATGTCGGTTTTTTTTTTTTTTTTGAGTTTTAGGCAGTAATTAATTAGTTTTTAAATTTTCAAAATTTTTTAAAATTAATTACAATTCCATATTTAAGCAATACAATATTAGTATAAATATTGAAAACACTTGAATCATTATACTAATTCTGTTTTACTTTCAATTACTTACAATATCATTTTATATTCTTTTGTTGTTAGCTTCGCGGATTGTACACAACAAGCCTTACATTTTAAGCTTCAAAACTTAATGTCTGAGTAAGTTTTCACATCCATGTTTATATTTATGGCCAATATGAGAGTTATCATATAATTTCTATGTATTTTACTATATGTATATATCATGTGATTTTAGTTTCTTTTTTTTTGTTAGATAGTTATTGTTCAACAAATATATATTTTAAAATTTAATATTACAATTTTTTATTATATTTTAACGTTAAATGTCAACTTCGACCTTCAAAAAATGAATGTTAGGATTATCAAGAAATAGTTTTAACTTACATTATAGTAAATCTTATAAACAATGTACTTAGAATTGCATGAAACCTTTATTTTTTTTATATTTATCTTTTATATTTAATGATTTAAATTCTAAGTTAGTATTTGTAATGTTATCATCCCTAACAATCATTGTCACTCCTATTGTTATACAGAAGTCAACATTTATCCTACAATGTCTCAATTACCGAAAAATACTTTTAGCTTACCAGCTTATAAAGTTACCAAGAGTAGTAGTACGTCTAATGGTAAGATATAATATATGTTATACTTATTCTACATTTATAATTTTACTCTAAAGTTAGCAAACATTAATTATATAGTAAGTTACAATTTTAATTATGCAAAATATTTAAAATACTTTAATGATACATATTAAAGATTTGACATTTTTTTTTCATTTCGTAATTTTATGTTTTACTTACAGTTTCTCATAATGCTTCTGACCGACGTAGACGTATGAATGAATACTTGGATCATGTTAGTTCTATTGAAAACATATCACCTTCAACATTGGAAGACCCCTTTTATCATCAAGTGTTGTATTATCTTCATCCGTCAATAAGGAAAACATTAATCCTGGTTTGTATACTAAATACGTATCTTTAACTTTTTTTTATATTATATATTAGTTATATTATTTTTTAAATATTTTTTGTAAATGTTATTATTTTTTCCGTTTCCTAACATAATTTTTATTTATAGTGTCTCATAATGCTTCTGACCGACGTAGACGTATGAATGAATATTTGGATCATGTTAGTTCTATTGAAAACATATCAAATTCAACATTGGAAGCCCCCTTTTTATCATCACATGTTGTTTTATCTTCATCTGTCAATAAGGAAAACATTATCCTGGTTTGTATACTAAATACGTACCTTTAAGTTTTTTGATATCATATATTAGTTATATTATATTTAAATATTTTTTGCTAAATCTTATTATTTTTTTCCGTTTCCTAATATAATTTTTATTTATAGTGTCTCATAATGCTTCTGACTGTCATAGACTTTTGAATCAATATTTGCATCATGTTGCTTCTATTGAAAACATGTCGCCTTCAACATTGGTAGACCCCTTTTTATCATCAGATGTTGTATTATCTTCATCCGTCAACAAGGAAAACATTAATCCTGGTTTGTATACTAAATACGTACCTTTAAGTTTTTAGACAGTATTTATTAGTTACTATAATTTTTAAATATTTTCCAAAAATCTGATTATATATATTCTTTTATGATGTAATTTAGCTGCTGAAAATCGAAAGCGACGAAAGATATATTTGGATAAAAAAAGATCAAAAAAAGTCCAAACACCTTCAACGTCTAATTCAATTTTATTGAATGTTAATTGACGTGCTTGTCGTGGTACACGTAAAATTTCCCAATTACACTAATAAATAGTGGCAAGAAGGTATCGAACACAGGGAGTTTGTGGAATGTGTGTAAACTAATAACTTTGTGATTTAACTAATATTTAACTACTAACAAAATTAAAGATCAAAGATTGTTGGTTGATTTGGATTTAGACTTAATAAAAAGAAAACTAAATTACTGAATTGAAATGGGTTTTGTTCTTCAAGTTAACAAGCAATGACCATCCCTGGATCAATTTTCCTTAAACCTTTATGCAAAGTTCCACTAGAAAGAGTTACATAGACATAACTCGTGTTTAAACAATTATTGTGATAAAAGGGAACAAAGTACTCGGATTATAGTAATGCGAGGTTGTTTCCCGATGACCGATTAATCAATTATCCAACCCAAATCCTTCCCGCAATATCCCGATTGTTAGCAACATCAAGAACGTATGATTAAGACTAGAAATTGAGAAATTGATTAACTACTACAAGCAATTGTTCAAACACCACAATAACCAAGCAAACATGTACTAAATTATCGTTCTAGAAATGAAAGGAACAAACATAAAAGAGTTTAAGAAAAACTTCACCAAAGATGATCATCAAAAGTTCTAGCCAAGCATAGTTTGGTGAATCATCATCACAATCAAAGAAATGTTCATACGAATCAAAGACAAAATCCCAATGATTATAATTGTTCTCCAACCTTGTTCCAGCCAAAAATTCGCCCCTAGGATGCTTAGAAACGTTCACAATGGAAGAGGTGATGAAAAGACACCATCAAGTGGTCTTTAAATAAGGGAGTTACAATTTTGGTGCAGAGGCCACCGTACCCTTACGGTGGCTACCGTAGGGGTACGGTGGGTCTGAAATCTTGACGGCCTTTGAACGCTGCCCTACGGTGGCAAATATATGTCCTGAAGCCACCGTACCCATACGGTGGCTACCGTAAGGGTACGGTGGAACCCTTAAAAATCTTCATTTTTCTTTCTTGCATTCCACCTCGTTCCGATCCGTTCCGGTCCATTCCAAAGCCCGTATTTCGTCATTTTTAGCTCCTTATTACACCTACAACCAAAGCACTCGTAGTCACCCAATTTCAAGCAATAACATGATCAAACGTGGATAAAATAGGCGTTTTACCAATATAAAGGGTTGTTCCTTGAACCACCCGTCATTAATACAGGTGAAATTATTAATTATTTACATTATACATTACATATACCACATTTAATTTATACATTTATATTTCTAAATCCATTTTTTTTTTACCTTTTTTTAGTTAATACATGTACAACACCTTTGTCAAACATTTCAAATGGTATGTTTTCGTTCCAAATTAATATTTTTACATATTTATACTTCATTTTTAGCAAATTATATTTTAAATCATACTAACCTTTGTAGTTTGTAATGATGATGTTGCGAGTCGAAAACGGAGAAACCAGTCTTCAATAAATATTGAAGGTATTATATATAAAACAATGTATACTTTAATTTTAGTTAACTTTTCATTTTAAGTTATTATACCTATAATTTTTTATAATTCCTATTATTGTTTTATAGATTCTTACGAGAGAAGAAAACATAGAAAAAATCTATTGGATTCTAAAAGGTGCAAGAGCACGCAAACAGGTACAAAATTATATTCTTTATTTTATTAGTATTATATTTTAATATTTTATTTTTCTATATATTAACAAAAGTTGTTATTACTTTCTATTTATTACTACATAACATATAAAAAAACCAAAAATTTTTAATTTATTTTATAGGTTTACAAAACTCTTCTGTCAATCGTAATACTCGAAGGACGGTTACTCCAATACCTATGGCTGATTTGTCCGAATGTTTAGAAGACAACGTTGAATCAAATACTGATAATGTTATAAAAGGCATATCCAAAGGTAGCGAACATTTATCAATATTGCTAAATAGGTATTTTATAATACTGATCCATTCGTATTTGTGTTTATCATATATTAACCATTGTAGATTACTTGGACCATGGTGACCAAACAGTTGTTTGTCAAGAATGTTATGCTAAACTATGGAAAAGTGAAGCTCTTAGAGGAAATAAAAGCAACACCAAAACAAATTTTTATCTATGTTGTGCTTATGCCAAAGTTGAGCTTCCTGATTTTAAGGAACCTCCCCCTACCTATAAAGAATTATTTTATGGCGTAGATGCAAGGAGTAAAATTTTCCTCAAGAACATTAGACGTTACAATTCAATGTTCTCATTCACATCTATGGGCGGCAAAATTGATTTTTCAGTTAATAAAGGTAAAGGCCCTTCCGTGTTTAGAATAAGCGGTGAGAATTATCATTCAATGGGTAGTTTGTTACCTACCGATGGAGAAAAACCAAAATTCTATCAGCTATACATATATGATACTGACAATGAAGTTTCCAATAGAATAAACAATATTGGGTAAGTGTTTTTCTATTATTACTTTAATTATACATCTTATTACAATATATTCATAAGGTTTTAACGTTTTTTTTTTGTTACTTTTTTAGTTCATCATCCAAACATCCGGAATCAGAAAAATTTATTGAAGTTCAGCTTATAAAACAATTGAAAAATATGTTGGATTCAACTAATTTGTTGGTACAATCTTATAGAATGGCTAGGGATTGTTTTCATTCAAATCCTAATGAAAAATTTAAGTTGCAATTGAAGGGTAGGAGGCCCAAAGATGGGAGGACATTCAACTTACCAACTGCTTCAGAAGTTGCTGCTTTAATTGTAGGTGATATTGGTGATCAAGTTGAAAAGCGTGATATTATCGTACAAACAAAAGAAGGTACTCTTCAACGAATTAGTGAGTTGCATCCTTCTTATCTTGCACTTCAGTATCCATTGTTACTTCCATATGGTGAAGATGGATATAGAGTGGACATTCTTCACAAAAATGTTCCGGATACCTCAGCAAGTACAAGTGCAAAAAAAAAATGAAACAAAAAAGATTATGTATGAAAATTTAACAATGAGGGAGTTTTTTTGCTTATAGACTTCAAGATAGGGTGAACAGATTCTCACTCATTCTAAATGCAAGGCGACTCTTTCAACAGTTTTTAGTTGATTCGTATACAATGATTGAAATGGAGAGATTGTTTTACATACGTAGTCAACAAACGATGCTTAGAAGCGAGACGGTTGAAACTCTAAACAATAAAAAACAAGAGGGGAATACAGAAACATCACGTATTGGTCAACATGTTGTCCTCCCATCTTCTTTTACAGGAGGTGCTCGATATATGATGCAAAATTATCTTGATGCTATGGCAATTTGTAAGTGGTGTGGATATCCAGATTACTTTATAACTATAACATGTAATCCTAAATGGCCAGAAATCAGAAGGTATCTTCATGACACCACTCTTAATCCTGAGGACAGACCAGACATCTTGTGTAGGTTGTTTAAAGTTAAACTTGATTGTCTCATCAAAGAAATCAAACAAGAAAAAATATTTGGAGAGGTTACAACAGGTAAGTTACAAAAGTCATTTCAATTTTTTAATTAATTTTCTACAAGTTTACATTTCAATTTAATATATTTATTAATAACTATTTAAATAAACAATCATTTTGTTGTTCGAATATTGTATTCTCATCTAGCAAACTAATTGTATTTAATTTAATGTGCAGTTGTTTACACGGTAGAGTTTCAAAAGCGGGGATTACCTCATGCACATATTTGTTTATTTATGAAACCTGTGTATAAACTCCCTACCGTTGACCATATCAATAAATTTATATCTGCTGAAATTCCAGATAAGAATGAAGATCCAGAATTGTACATGCTTGTACGTGATTATATGATTCATGGTCCTTGTGGTCGTTATAATATGAACTGTCCTTGCATGGTCGACAAAAAATGTTCTAAAAACTTTCCTAGAACATTTCAAAATGAAACGTCTGTTGATTATGAAGGTTTTCCTGTCTACAGAAGGAGAGATAATGGTAACTTCGTTGAAAAGTCTAATGTAGACCTTGATAACAGGTATGTTGTGCCATATAACAAAACTCTGCTTAAAAGATATCAAGCACATATCAATGTCGAGTGGTGTAATCAAGCTGGATCTATAAAGTATTTATTTAAATATATTAACAAAGGTCCAGATAGAATTACTCTAAATGTTGTCCATAGCAATAAAGAAGAAGGTCAAGAAGAGGAAGTAGACGAAATAAAAGGATTTTATCAATGTCGGTATATATCTGCATGTGAAGCTGCATGGAGAATATTTTCTTATGATGTTCATTACAGGACACCTCCTGTAATGAGGCTACCTTTCCATCTTCCTGGACAACAAAAAGTTGTTTATGGTGTTGGCGAAAACATTGATGATGTACTTAACAAACCATCTGTCGCTTCATCAATGTTTTTAGGTTGGATGAAACGCAATGAAAGCGATGACAACGCGAGGCAACTTACGTACGTCCAATTCCCGTTAAACTATGTTTGGAAAAGTGACAAGCGATGTTGGGAACCAAGGCAAAGAAACAAGTCAGTTGGTCGTATTCATGCTGTGTCTCCTGCTGTTGGTGAAGCTTACTTTTTAAGAATTCTGTTAAATAAGGTTAAAGGTCCAACCTCATTTGAAGATATTCGTACTGTCAATGGACATCTTTATGGTACATATAGAGATGCGTGTTATGCCATGGGACTCTTGGATGATGATGCTGAGTATATTGAAGCAATACAGGAAGCATTCCATTCAGGATCTGGTGATTATTTGAGAAACTTATTTGCAACTATGTTAACATCTAATAGTCTTTCTAGACCAAACTTTGTATGGGAAAGCACATGTAAAGAGTTGTCTGAAGACATTCTACGTAAACGAAGAAAAGACACTGATTGTCCAGGTATGAATTTTTACCTATATTAGTAAAGTTAATTACATATTAATATTATTGTTATTTTTGTATAAAAAATTAAATCGTTTAATATTATTGACTTAATTTTTCTTATTCAAATTTATGTAGATCTGAGACTTTCTGAAGATCAGATTAATAACTTTGCTTTGCTTAGTATTGAAAACTTTTTGTTGCGCAATAGTTCCACTTTGCGAAATTTCATAGACATGCCATATCCTGATGATGACTCAATATACGTTTCAAAAAATTGATTGATTAATGAGGAATTGGGATATGACACAAATTGTTTGCAACGGGAATTTGAAGAAATGTTTGGTTCGCTAACAGATGAGCAAAGAAATGTTTATGACACAATAATAAAAGCAGTTGAGGGTAAAAAGGTGGTGTATTTTTTGTCTATGGATACGGGGGTACGGGTAAAACTTTTCTGTGGAAAACATTGGCTTCATCCATAAGATCAAAAAGTAAAATAGTTTTGAATGTCGCTTCGAGTGGTATCGCTTCATTACTATTAACAGGCGGTAGGACTGCACACTCAAGGTTTTCAATTCCAATCAACCTAACCGAGGATTCTTTATGCTTCATAACACCAGACAGTGACGTAGCCCAATTGCTTAAGAAAACTGATTTGGTTATTTGGGACGAAGCACCAATGGTTCATAAACATGCCTTTGAAGCATTGGATCGAACTTTAAAAGACGTTTTTGGTATTGATAATGATAACAATTCGAAGGTACTATTTGGTGGAAAGGTAATTGTTTTTGGAGGTGATTTCAGACAAATTCTATCAGTCGTTCAAAACGGAAGTAGACATGATATTGTTAATGCTTCATTAAGTTCTTCATACATTTGGCATGAATGCAAAGTCCTTAAGTTAACAAAAAATATGCGGTTAAGTTGTGGCAACACTTCAACCGAGATTGAGCAAACAAAGAATTTTGCAAAATGGCTTTTGGATTTAGGAGAAGGCAAGGTTGGATCTGAATATGAGGATCAATGTATGATTGATATACCTGATGACTTATTAATTACTCAATCGTTGGATCCTGTTTCTGATTTGATATCGTTTGTTTATCCATCGATTTTAGAGAATTCAAGTATTCCAGGTTTTTTCGAAAAACGAGCTATTTTGGCACCAAAGAATGAAGTTGTTGAAGATATTAATGATCGTTTGCTTGCTTTGTTTCCTGGTGAGGAAATAGTATATCTAAGTTCAGACAGTGTTTGTCAATCAGAAAATATTGATGAAGAAGTCGATGAAAGTTTATATTCACCTGATGTTCTTAATAGCCTTAAGTTTTCGGGAATTCCAAACCACAGATTGATTTTAAAAGTTGGTGTTCCCCTCATGTTACTCAGAAACATCGATAAAAAAAGTGGTTTGTGTAATGGAACAAGACTACAGGTTGTTCAATTGGGAAAACGTGTTATAGAAGCCAGAATTATTTCAGGTAGTAACATTGGAATGCGGACATTTATTCCCAGAATTAGTCTTACACCGTCTGATAAGAAGATTCCTTTCAAATTTAAAAGAAGACAGTTTCCCCTTGCTGTGTCTTTTGCTATGACAATAAACAAGAGTCAAGGACAGTCGCTATCTAAAGTTGGGTTATATTTGAAAGATCCAATTTTCACACATGGACCATTGTATGTTGCATTATCAAGAGTAAAAAGTAGGAATGGATTGAAGATATTAATATTAGACAAGGACGGTAGTGTGACTACGCGTACTTTAAATGTTGTTTACAAGGAGATTTTTGGACAGCTATGACAAATTTTTGTAAGCGGCATTTTTATTGTTTCTTTTATTTTTTTTTCTGTTACAATTTTTATTATTATGCTAATGCTACATCAAAAATAATTGATTTCGATATGTTTTTTTTTTTACTTTTCTGTAACACCCCAACCGATGGCGGAAACATCGGGATGTCACGTATTGATGATTGTTCAATACCTCATGGTAAATAATAGATTTCATTATATGATTTAAATAAATTACATACAATTGTTCTACATGAATTCGTACATCAAATTGAATAAAACTATGCACACATCTTCAAGCATTAATTCAAATCTTCAAGCAAGTAGAACCTGAAACATGTTAAGTTGAAAATATTTTGGGGCAACAAAAGTTGGTGAGAATTACATAGGTTTTGATAATCAAATAAAATTGTTGTGCAATTCATGTGTCATGGCAATCTAGTCCATATGTGAAAACATACTAGAAGTAAATCGAGTGCATAATCAACCATTGTGACTGTTGTATTGTGGTACATCCCATACGCTCATGGTTCACTCGTTTATATTGCAGTAACAAACACCCACGCTACCTTTGTAGGAGGCACGTATCCGGGTGGGATTGTCAGTCCAATAGATCTATCAATGTATACCGTTTGGCTGATGAATGTTTATGCTAGAATTGTGCTTACCCTAGTCATGTTCAAGACATAATGCAACATAGAAATACACATAGACACATTGATGTTTGAATTGCATAAATAATGTTGTAACATGTTTCACCCCAAAAATGGTGATAAATAGAAAAGGGGCTATGTAAAACTCACCTTAGCAAAATGTTATGTCTCGTGAAAAAAAATAGAATAATGTGTTGTGAATGTATGCGAGGCGAATCCCAAAGACTCAACAACGTAGCTAGTCCAAATTGAAGAAAACGAAAAAGAAAGAATATCAAGCTTCCAATTCGCCAATTACAAGAGCTTATAATCAAAGCTTCAATTGTAGAAGTAATAGACTATAGAAGAAAGGTATGAGGGAAAGTTTAATCGGATTGAAACAATTAGAGGTGCAAAGTATAATGGGTCATAGGTGGGTTTTTATACTAGTTTTGGATTCAATTAGCCATTAAAATTGGTCAACACCATAAAGTAAGGTTTTATGATGAATTGACTATTTGACTAAGACTTTGACTGTTTGACTAAGACTTTGACTATTTGACTCAAGGCTTTATTTAAAAAAAAAAAGAATTTAGAATCATATTATTATTATTATTATTTATATACATTTATGTATGTATATAAGTTGTGAGTTAGGATAAATAAAGACTTAGGCACATTTGTATAATATTAATGATAAAGGTGTAATAAAAAAATATATATACATTTATATAAGGGCTTTTTATGTATTAAAATTTTGGGGAAAATTTTGCGATGTTACATTTTCAATTTCAAGATGCTAGGAAGTTACCCTGCTGCAATGGTAATGCTACAAGTTTTATTATTATGCTAATGTTACATTGAAAATAATTAATGTCGATATGTTTTTTTTTTGTTTCAGTTTTCCATGTCAAGATGCTGAGAAGTAACCCTGCTGCAATGGTAATTATTAATTTTTTATGATATGTTTTAAACTTATAATTTTTTTTAATTTTTTAAAACATTACCGAAAATACCATTATTTTAATATTTTGTTAATATTTATTGTAATTAATTATTACTTAAAATATGAGGTTAACAAAAATAAATAAAACCCTATACTCTATATAAATTTTCGAATTAGATTGCCATTGTCACTTTGTTCCGAAATTCAAACTAATTCATTCTCCAAACAAGGTTTACGAATCTGCAATTTTTTATTTTTTTCTGTATTAAATTATTTTTATTTTTTTGTTTTTGTATATACTTATTTTCATACCAATACAATATAAGATTTGAAAGTTTGTTTACATTTAATATTACATTACAAAATAGGTTTTTCATTCTTTTGTTTTAAACGATTAAGAAATAATCAAAAAAAAATTGTTTTGTTTTTTATAGGTACTCATGGATATAAGGTTCTCGCATATGGTTGCCAACGGTGCAGTTCTCCAACAAACGAATTATTGTCCACTTTGTGATGTCCAATGTCTGGACAATGCTCAGTTTGAACAACATGTTAATGGTAAAAAAACATCAATCCAAGGTATTAGATTTAATATATATAGTTATATAAGTTTTTATATATATATATATATATAAATAGCTTATTTCTGTATTTTTTTTTGTATAGGTTGCACATGCTAACGGACTTGATATGTTCTATTGTGGTCTATGCCATGTCCAATGTACCAGTCAACCAAACTTGAACGCACATTTTGATGGAAGAAAGCATAAGAAGGCTTTGCAGAATGTTGGCTTTGTTAATTTTATTTGATTATTATTTATGTTAGTAATCTTTTATGTTTTATTTCCGGATTTGGTATTTTGATATTATAGTTCTGTGTTTGACAATCTTTGCTTTATTTTTTTCATTATAATGGTATGATTTGATTACTTTGAATGGTTATTTATTTATTTCTTAATTACTTACCATATTGTTTTTTTAATTAGTTGGCGATTTTTAAATTATATATTTTTTTTAGGTAAGTTGAATGTTTGGTTTCGAATTGCATGTTAAAACTATTAATTTAATTTTACTTTTTAACTTTATAAATTTTAATTTTCTTAGGTTTGCACCGTGGGTCCCCACGGGTCTCCAACCTAGTTATTTTTAAGGGAGTAAATTGCCAAAATGGCCCCTCAGGTTTGGCCCAAAATGCTTGTTTGGTCACTTTTTTGAATTTTCTGCCAAAAGCACCCCTCACAGATCGAAAATTGCCAAAATGGTCCATATTTAACTGAGTTTTTAACTGAGTATTGAAAGTCAGTTAAGTCTCAGGGGCAATTTCGTCCTTTCATCTGTAAACCCATCTGAATTTCATCTTCTCCAACAACCCTTCAAAGCATACTAACCCTAATTCCCAAAACCCCCTATAAATCCCTAATTCCACATAAATTCAGATGCATATCCTTTTGACTTCCTGTCTTTTAGTAGCTTTGTACTCTTCCCGTCGTCTGTCTTCTCACCGGCAAATTCATTGTCCCCGAGGTATACTGTTAGCTTAATGGAGCAAACTATATATAGAAAAATCACTTTATTTGAATTAATGATTATAATACATTGTCCCCGAGGCAAATTCCCGTCATCTGTCTTCTCACCGGCAAATTCATCACCATCGCCGTAACAGTTTTTTTAATGGAATGGAAGGGGATGGTGGTCAGCGATGATATGCTATTGGGGATTTGAGGTTAGGGTTTTGACGGAAAGAGAAGAGGGACAGTCGGAGGTTAAAGAGACAGAATCGAAGGCTGAGAGAGAGACCGGTGGGTCTCCGGCAGTTCACGGCGGAGACCCCTCATCCCGGCGGCGTTAACATCAACAACAACACACACATACCTCATCCCGGCGGCGTTAACATCAACAACAACACACACATACCTCATCCCGGTGGATGAAACGCCTTTGTTGACTTGTCTGTTAGCTGCTTGAATTTCTTAGTTTGAATACACGATCAGGTTGAACGAGATCTTGGCTAAGAACCTATCGTACGGCTGCAACCATCCATGACGATTGGAAGATTTGATGTCGGTGTTGCTACCACTTACATAATTATTACATCTGTTATGATTGGAATATGATTTAGCACGTTGAGAAGATCGTGATGGTAGTAGGTCTGAGATATGATTTGGGTTCTCATGATGATTTTCAGCAAGAATAGGTGGTCAAGAATGATGATAGAAGTGATGGGGATGAATGGTAGGTAATGTGGGTGACATGTAAGATGGAGTTTGGGGATTTGAAAGGGATGAAGTTCAGATGGGTTTACAGATGAAAGGACGAAATTGCCCCTGAGACTTAACTGACTTTCAAATCTCAGTTAAATATAGACCATTTTGGCAATTTTCGATCTGTAAGGGGTGTTTTTGGCAGAAAATTCAAAAAAGTGACCAAACAAGTAATTTAGGCCAAACCTGAGGGGCCATTTTGACAATTTTTAAGGCTTAAATTTGGCTTGTTAAAAAATAAACGGCTCCGTTTGAATGTTCAAAAAAATAATAAAATAAACGGCTGCTGAGTTGACTTGTTCAACTATGTCAGTATCTAGAGTGATGGTGAACTACATCTAACTTATCCTGATCCATCTAATGAAAACTCCTAAATTTATCGCTACATTTTGTTCACTGAAAAAAGTTTTCAACTCTATTTGAATGAATCTTTATCCTTTACTTTTGTCTCTACTTGAAAATATCTTTTCAACATTTGGTACATTTTTGTTCAAATTATTAATTTTCTTGTGCTTTTGCGTTACATATGACTATTTCGCATTGAAATATATATTAATAACGTTCAACTTTTCATTTTAATGGCTATAGACTATGAGAGTATGAAGATGACAACTAGTCAACTACACTTGCTGAAAATAAAAATAAAAATAAAAATAAAAAATCTTAAAGGGTCTTATTCATGGGCCTATTAGGCTATTAGTTTAGCTTACGGCATAGGGCAAGTGAAATGTTTTAGGCAATTAAGAGGCAATCAGATTACGAAAGTGATACATGTGGCCCAATTCTTGATACCAACATATACATAGAATTTCAATATTTAAATTGAATTAAGTAGGGTATGAAGGGAGTGGGGCTGATTTACCCAAACCATATCTCTATTCCAAATGAATAGAAACAAATATTGTTGTGAAAAAACCTTAAAACAAATATTACTAATTGCGAAATTTAATGACTTAAAATAAACCCTTAGGGGTTGAAATATTGTTGTGAAAAAACTTTTGGACTCTAGCTATGAACCGAACAGCTTCCTCCGTTAGAGAGCTAAAAGTGTCAAAAGCCAAAGGCACAAACGCTTGTTGATTATCTTAACATGCTCTAGCATGCTTCTCAACCTTCTTAGACTTTGCTTTCAGTAGCGCTTGCCCAGCCACAAAATCGTGTATCGTAACCCGTTTAGGGGGATACACTAGTGAGGTCCACGCAAGTAGGGCTGACATATCATGTCAGACACGACCTGTTAAGACACAAACATAAAACAAGTAAACACGAACACGGCACGATACGCTAACTTATCGTGTCATTTTTTCAAACACGAACAAGAATATGTTGATAACATGTTAACACGATAAGACGCGATAAGACAAAAACCTGTTTTTTAAACATTAACCTTGAAATCGTATCCACAAACCTATGAATGAGAGACTGGACGACATTGAGATTGAGATGGAGAACAAGTGATGGGTGACAACGGATGAGGACGGTGGATTGGTGATGGAGACGGTGGAGTTGGGAATGAAGAGGAGAGATGACTGAGCAATATATATGTATGTACTCTCTGATTTGGAAATTGCAAATTATGGTTCCTTCATCTTTAATCCACATATGCATAAGGTATACCCCCATCCCATACATAACTTTTTTAAATAAAATTATTAATATGTCTTAACTGGTGCTTAATATGTTAAGAGGTCTTTAACCCATTTAGACACGAAACTAGGCCTGTAAACGAACCGAACGTTCATGAACTATTCGGCGGGAAGTTCGTTTATGTTTGTTTATTTAGATAAATGAACGAACATGAACACAATTTTTTGTTCGTTTAATTAAACGAACGAACATGAACACACGTTTTGTTCGTTCATTTATGTTCATGAACGTTCGTTTATGTTCGTTTATTTCTGTTCGTTTAATTAAACTTTACTTTATTTTTATTATTTATTTCCTTTTGGTTAAGTAACCTTAATTCATATTATATTATATACAATATATTTGAAATTTTTAAAAATTTAATCCTAACCCTAATATTCTAAACATTTCCTTTTGGTTAAGTAACCTTCACAGCCCTACATCCATTCTTCTCCACACTCCACAACCCTACTAATTTAGATTTTGTTTTGGTTGCATTGTGATGTATTAGACTTTGCTAAATTTGATGAATCATTAGTAAACTTGTTTTTGTTTGTGTTCTTAATGTTCGCTTATGTTCATTTGTGTTCGTTTATGTTCATGAACTGTTCATTTAGGTTTTAAATGAACGAACATAAACGAACGCGAACACGACAAATTTCTTAATGAACAAACATGAACACAAAAATGTGTTCGATTATGTGTTCGTGTTCGGTTAAAGTTAAATGAACAAACACGAACACGCCTGTGTTCGTGTTCGTTCGGTTCGTTTACAGGCCTACACGAAACCTGTTAAGGTCGTGTAGGTTCGTGTCGTGTTATAGTGTTCGTGTCTGAAATTACCAGCCCTACACGCAAGCATGTTTCCCACCTGCCCAGCCGAACACGAGCACGTCCGTTAGGCGTAAAGTGGATCTTCCATTCGTCGTATCCGTAAGAAAATTAACCGGCGCGTCCTTCTTTGTCGATATCTTTGCTCGCTTGAGTATATCCCACAAGGCATCCCAAACCATATCGTGGCGATATTTGAACCCTGACAACTATTTGCAGTGGAATGCATTTTTTGCATATTTATCCAGGCAGGCCTTACGACAAACCGGGCAAGGTTCGTCGCCAGGGAGGGAACATGGGAATTATCAAATGGTATTCAAGAATCGCCCTGCTGGCATACGTTGCCCCAAAGCTTCGATAGGGATGATAGTCATGAAATCCTGGCATGGGGTCCTTGCAAACATTCAATCACTGCTTTCTGATGGGGGGAGAAACCAAAATCTTCTCCTATACTCTGTGCGATTTTACTAAAAAATGCATTCGTTAAAGTTTTATAAGGCTTTAGGAGGTGTCCTTCTTAGATAAACCATCAAGATCACAATCAGGGAGGGATTCATGCAAGCGTTCTAGAGCATGCGCATAGTCCGGGTCAAGATAGACAACCCCGCTGTTCCGCAAGATGTGGTCCCACAACTTCTAAAACTGAGCTCTGGAAACCGCGAAGGCATAAATAGCCCTCCCAGAAGCATCGACAGGGATGCCATCCGACAAGGGTTGGTTTTCAGTAGATTAAGTTTCGTTATTCAAAAAGGGGTTGCGACACAACTTATTGCCCGTCCGCCTGTAATCTTAATGTAAAATTGTCCTTTATGAAATATATATAAAATTAACATTGGTAATGAAATAAAAAGTGTTACTAAATATATAGGTTTAGCAAGCTACTAATAATGAAAGAAATTGTGAGAAAAGTAAGATATAGATAGCGATAACAATATAAAACAGCATATAAATACAATTAGGGCTGCAAAACGAATGAACACGAGTTTGGTGGTTGTTTTCTCATGCTACGTGGCCAGACTTGAGTAATTACCGGTTTGATTTATGTAAAATCATAAAAGCAAATACTGATATCTTCCGCTAATACCAATACCTAAAATGATGATGTGCGCTCATAATCCGTTTGATTCGTAAAAAATAATAATAAAAATTAAACCCATTAAACTTTTGAGGTAAAAATTACAGAAAAATACCACAGTTTTGTTAAAAATTATAAAGTACTAAAGTTCAACTATTCCTCTATTTGACTTAAAAAAACCAATATAAAACTAAATAGGCACTATTCCGAATTGCCTTTAATATATAGTTATACGTCTCACTTACGGTGTGCGCATATAATGTATATATGTGTGGCCCTCGGGGGACAAAAGTAAAGTTGCACTAGTTTTAACGTTATTTTACTAATTTCGTGAAAATAACGTTAAAAACGATGGACGGTTAATCATGCATCATGTGATGGCGTTGATAGCCAAAAGACAAAGGGGTACATGCACTGATCGGGTTTGTCCCGATTGCTAAGTGTTTTGTGCCTTATGTCCAAGGCTTGATACCAAACCACATCGAGCCGGGGGTCTCACTGGAAGCAGCCTCTCTATTCTTAGGGGTAAAGGTAAGGCTGTCTACATCTTACCCCCCTCAGACCCTACCTTAGCTTTGCTATAGGTGGGATTAACTGAGTATTATGATGATGATATATATAGTTATTGTTATTACTATTTTTTAAATTTTTTTAAACATACTCAACTCTTCTTCATTCCTAATTGCCTTTTATATATATATATATATTTATAGTTATTACTATTTTTTTAAATTTTTTTTTTAAACATACTCTACTCTTCTTCATTTCTAAAACTTGTCAAGTTACATCAAAATAGAAGGTAGACGGACAACAAACTGCGCCGCCACCTTTTTTGTTATTACTTTTAAATTAAAATTTACAAAAGCTTAAAACAATTTTACAAAAAATATTGGTGTCATTAATTATCATAAAAACCAATTATTTATTTTTTTTTTTGAACGGCCAACAAATTGGAATCACTCACGGAACACTGGAGTATCATCGTGCCACCAATGTTTCCACGCGATCATATTCCACCACCAAGTCACCAATTCAGGAGGAAACTCATAATTATGAGAAAACCCCCTTTGTGAGATTCGAACCCAGGACCTTATGGCCCCTAAGTCTTATCTCACCACCAAGATGCCACTAGGCTATAATGCCTTGGGCATAAAAACCAATTATTAGTTCAACTATATGAAAGTAGATAGGATATTGGTGAATTTGTTGGTGTTATAGGAGTGGGTTTAGTAGTGAATAGATGTTGTTGGTAACTTGTTATGGTGTATTCGTTGTAATAGGTCCCTGTGTTTTGTTGTTATTCTTAGGGATGTTGTTGAATAAAATTGCCTCGTTCAACCATTCAAAATAAAAATATGAAAGTAGATATTGGTCGTTTTATGAAATTTTATTTAATAAAGTCTACAAGATGTAGACAAAAACAATTGGCCTTTGACTATCAGGTACAGCACATAAAGCGACAGGCATCATCCTTCATCAACACTTCATATCCACCGTACACGTGTACAAGTGTCCCCCAAAGCTCCTAGTTTCGTACAAATTTAATAAATTATTTACCTAGGGTTTACTGTCAAGTCAAACTTACAAATTTAAATATATTAAATAATTCTTACTTTTCAAATAAAACAACCATCTTTATTTTTTATTCCACTAAAATATTCAATACCATCTTTATGTTTTAGTAATTCTTTTATGTTTTTTTTTTATAAAATAGGATTAAATAAAAGTAATTTACACTCTTTATATAACTGAAGTTTAAAAATTAACATGTATAATTTACTATAATTAGATTTTTTATATAGTTATGTGTATGTTAACAATGATTTACACTATTTACATAATTTGAAGTTTAATAACCCAAACCAAGATTATTAATTGATAATAATTCATGCCAACAATATACCAATATCATTAGTAACTTTCATATTAAGTATAATCTCACTCTTCACTCTAATAAAAAAATAACTCTTCACTGTCTTATTTTGTGTAAAAACAATTTATGGTATTGGAACATCGGTATTTTGAGTAATAACAAAAAAAATCCGAATACAATATTGCAACATGCTTATTTTTATCTACTATTTGACAAATGTTTTTTCAAACATGTCAAATATAGTTTATTTTTATTTTTACCATGAGGAACCGAATCACCATCTTAACAACGTTACTACCAGTACCGTGTTCACTTTTTATGGTTTTCAAGATGTGAAGTTATGTAAGTCGTTGAAATTAGAGTTCTATTTGCAACATATAATATTTTTGTACCGTAAGCTATAGCTAGTTTTAGTATAATAATCGCACCATAACTAACTAAACTACATCAACCGAACAATGTTGTCATCCCTATTCATTTTTGTAATCCCCAATCAACATATCAAATATTAGTATCGCACCGTACCATATCAAATCAAACCGATACCAACCCAAATCCCGCTTTTCAAACCTAATCCTAGTAGCTAGTTTCAATTTCTTCAATTTATTCAATTTATAAAAGTTGCTTTCACTTACACGACAGTTTTCTTCCTATTTAAAGCAAAGTCTCACCTCTCTCTTCATTTTTTCAACTTCAAAAACACCTCACACCCCCTTTTCCTCTCTCTCTCTCTCTCTCTCTCTCTTCATGATTCACACTCACACACACCTTCTGTGTGTCTAATAACCCCCCAAATGGTTGACAAAAATCCCAACCCAACAAATAGTAATGAATTTTCTTCACCTTATTATTACTAATATTAATAATAATATTATTAATAATATTATTAATAATAATCAAATGTAATGGGAGGCACCTTCTCTCAGGTCCTCCACTGCTTCTCTCCGTCGGACCACCGTCGGACCCACTCACCCGACCCGTTCTTCACCACCACCGAACCCTTAGACGAAACCCTCGGCCACTCTTTCTGCTACGTCCGGTCCTCCGCCCGGTTCATCTCTCCCACCCCCTCAGACCGGTTTATTTCCCCTTCTCACTCCCTCCGGTTCTCTCCTTCCCGAACCGCCGCCGTTAAACTTAACGGCACGTTAACGGCGTCTCAACCTCATGAAACCGGGTTTAAATCCATTTCCGGTGCTTCCGTTAGCGCTAATACTTCAACCCCCAAAACCGTTGTTCAGTTTGATAATATTATTACTAATGATGATAATAATAATATTCATAGCAATAATAATAATAATATTACAGATTTTAGTGGTTTGAGATCTAGTGGGTTTGAAAGTACGGCGTCGTTTAGTGCTCTACCGCTTCAACCGCTTCCCCGAGGCGATTCGACTCGGTCCGGGTCGGCTCGGGCTGCGGTTGGGCAAATGGAGAGGGGTTTCTTCATGTCGGGCCCGATTGAGCGTGGGGCTTTATCGGGCCCGTTAGATTCGGGTATGGGTATGGATTCGGTTAATAGTAACGGGGTGCCGTTTTCGGCGCCTTTGAATGGGAGTAGTTATGTTAAAAAGAGGCGAAAGAGGTCGATTCGAGGGATTCGAAAGGCGTTTAATAGGAACTTTGTTTCGGGTAGGAAGGAGAGTCGGGTTGAGGGATCGGATGTTAGGAATGATAGGAATAATGATAGGGAAGATGTGCAATGGGCATTAGGGAAGGCGGGTGAGGATCGCGTGCACGTGGTGGTATCCGAGGAGCACGGGTGGTTGTTTGTTGGGATTTATGATGGGTTTAACGGGCCGGATGCGCCCGAGTTTCTTATGGGCAATTTGTATAAGGCTATGTTTAAAGAATTAGAAGGTTTGTTTTGGGATTTGGATGATTCGAGTCGAGAAGAAGAAGAAAAAATCGTTAGGAATGAATCGTTGTGTTCGGGAGGAGGGGAAATAGTACCTCGACGAAAGAGGTTATGGGAATATCTTGCGGAAGAAGGGCTTGATCTTTCGGGTAGTGAAAGGTTTGCGTTTTCGGTTGATGATGCGCTAAATATAAGTAAAACGAGCTCGGGAACTAATCATAGGTCGTTATTGTTGTCGAAGTTAAGGAACGGGTTTGGTAAGCATAAGGAGGGTAGTAAGTTGTTTGGGTGGCGGTTTTCAACGAAAGAGCAAAAGGAAGCGGAAACGAGAATAGAAGAGCCGGAAAATGTTGTTAGGAATGGTAGGAAGCGGAAATCGGGTCCGGTGGATCATGAGTTGGTGTTGAGGGCAATGTCGAGAGCTTTGGAAGTCACGGAGTCTGCGTATTTGGATATGACTGATAAGGTTATGGATCAGTATCCGGAGCTTGCGCTTATGGGTTCGTGTTTATTGGCTGTGTTGATGCGAGACGAGGATGTGTATGTGATGAATTTAGGAGATAGTCGGGCTATCGTTGCGCAACATGGTGAAACCGAAGAAGGTGTTGTATCTCAAACGAGGGATAGCGGGATGACTGCCGAGGATGTGGTTGGAAAGGAAAACGAGAGGCGCACTCAAGATAGGGTCTTGACGGCATTGCAACTGTCTACTGATCATAGCACAAGCATTGAAGAAGTAAGTTTTGTGTTATGACATGACATGTTCTTAAAATTTTACATAATAATTACTTTACGAGTTGCGATATATCAGTTTAATTGTTCAGTGATTTGAGGTGTATCGATAACAATTACATAGACCGTAGGCTATATAGTATCCATGGATTTTAGGAGGATAGATACAGCCTGCAGGTCCATTATTGGTAAATGTTTCACATTTGGACCACATTTTAACTTTTCTAGTTACATTATCGCCTGAAGTTTTGTTTCTATCGGGATGTATTCTACTACCTACGACACATGTCTGTAGCTTCTAGTCTTATCTTTTGTCTCTTTTAAATTTTTAGAGTAATGTGCTATGAAGTTGAATGTTGCAGGAGTACGACAGAAGGATTGACTTTGATAGCCCGGAATTAACAATTAAGAATCGTGACCGATGAATTCAAACTCTATCGGCTACTAACAGAAAACTAAGGGCTAAATGTAGTGTTTATGGAGTATCAATAGCGTAATTAGCATTTAGATCTTTCTCAATAGGCAAGGGAAGAACGAAGTTCTTTAGTTGGACTTATCGTTTTTTGGAGTCACTTTTTAGCCAGCACACCGGGTTAGAAATTTATTAGAAGTCTTGTCTTTACTCCCTTGGAATTTATGTCATGTCAGCAAGTGTAGGAACGAATTTAAGCTAAGTTTGCAAAATGAAGTTGCACTAGGAAAGTCAATTTTATCGTGCTGTGTAACATATTGAAGGAGTAAACAGAAATGATATCAACCAACAATTGAACATTTGTTGTAATTTGATTTTAGGATCATGGTTTTTTTTATACGTATTTGCTAATGAGTGAGCTCATATCATGCGTAATCTGGTGGATTTTCGGCCTTTGATAATTAGCTTTGGCAATCCTCCTAAATAGATGTGGGAATTTTGATGCATCTACATATGAACGGGTCGATTTGGGTAATGTTATATCTCTAAGACTCTTAACCGATAAAAATGGTAAAAAAAAAAAAAAATTAGCTTAAATGAAAACAGGTCAACTGTTGAGCAAGGTTGCCCTTAAAAAAATAAAGAGATATATGATATTTAAATAATGCACATGTAATCATATTTGATACTAGTCATTTATTAAAAAAGTTAAATTTATTTGACAAAAGTGTTTCGGGCCAAACCAATCTGACCCGGCCCACATACAGTAACTGTTTTGACCCTAATCTGTTTTGTATTTCATAACAAATCTGCCCATTTTGCCATATCCGCTGACCACTCCTATTTCTGGCGTAGTTTTTTAAGCTCGTCTTACTTATTTATGTCTATTGCCTAAAGATACCAGAGATTATATGAAATTATAGCAAAGTATTATTACTATTGCAGGAAATTACTAGAATCAAGAATGAGCATCCAGACGATGATCATTGTATCGTCAATGATAGAGTCAAAGGTCGTCTTAAGGTCACTCGTGCTTTTGGAGTTGGTTCGCTTAAACAGGTTTGTTGCTTCACTCTCTCTCTCTCTCTCTCTCTCTCTCTCTCTCTCTCTATATATATATATATGTCTCTTATGAGCTGAAAGTTATTGTTTTGTCACGTTAATGTTTCAGGCAAAATGGAATGACTCGTTACTAGAGATGTTTCGCAACGAGTATATCGGAAATGCACCCTACATATCGTGTGTACCTTCTCTTAGACACCATCAACTATGTCAAAAAGACCAATTTCTTGTACTTTCTTCAGACGGTTTGTATCAGTATTTTAGCAATCAGGAAGTCGTTTCACATGTTGATAGTTTCATGGAGAAGTTTCCGGATGGTGATCCTGCTCAACACCTCATAGAAGAGCTTCTGTTACGCGCAGCCAAGAAAGCTGGTAATCTCCTTTTATTTAGATCCAGGCAAAGGTTTAGCACGGGTCATTTGCATATATATTAGAGTGGCAAGCCCAGACAAATTTTTACGACGGGTCAGGATGGGTTGACTGACCAACACATCCGGTTAAACCTTTTCTTTAATATGATTACAAAACTATGAGGTTAAAATTATAAATATTGGCGACTCGGTTTAAATACACTTGGTGCATAATGCATAGCATACTTCGGCCTATTTGACCGTTTGCAATTTAGTCAAGTCCTTAAATTTTACTAATTTCACCTGTTGAAGATTAATCTGAAACAATTTGACCCATTTAGTAGTTTGTTTTATAAAGATATTTCTTGATCTCGGAACAGGGATGGATTTGCATGAATTGCTGGACATTCCACAGGGCGACCGTAGGAAATACCATGACGACGTTACAGTCATGGTTGTTTCTCTAGAAGGACGCATTTGGAAATCGTCTGGAAAATACCTGTAACAACCGAACATATTTGTTGTTTCAAATCATGATACCCGAGGCAAAAACCCGACAAAACAAGGTAGAGATTTAATGTCGGGTTTACGAGTTCTTGGTCTCGAAGCGTGCACTGCAAGAAAAGTTCCAAAAATCGAGGCGTGTGTCGATCAAGAACTGAGCTTGATGCACAGATAATTTGGTTGAAACTGGAGGAAATATGCAGCTATGCTCTTGACAAAAAGGGACTTGTTTTTCTTTCTAATTTTGGTGATGGGATTGGTAAAGAATGGATTTTTTTTCTTAATTTAATTTAATTTTATGATTTCTGTTTTTTTTTGGTTAGATTTGTTCATAGGTGAGAAATGTTGTTGCATTACTTAACCTGAAAAGGTTGTAATTGATCAAGTTGGGTAGAATTTAAAAAAAAAAAATCATGTGTATTGCATTCTTATTTGTTTTATTCAAAAGAAATGAACTAGTAATTTAGTGGTTTAATTTTTTATGATTTGACATATGTAGTAAATTAATTAACTATACAACATATGTATATATAAGAAATAATTTATAAAAAAAAAAAATACAAAACCCAACCCTGTGCTCTAAATTATGCATTGCATAATTGCATAAAACAAAACTAAATGATGCATCACTTTCTTTTCTTCCAAAGTCAAATATTTGTGACTTTGGATGCTACTATATGGACAATTTAAATCATACGTCCTTTTATATTATAATCAGTATATTTTTTTTATTTCTATTTTTTTTCCTTAATTTTATCACTATTATTGATTTTTATTTTAAACTTATTCTATTGATTTTCTTAAACACACGAAATGTAAATAATAATTGAGAAAAGATAAAAAATATCATTTGACTGTATTTTCTGTTATTTTTTTTTATCATAAATACATAATTGATAAAAAGTTAATAACATTAAATAAACTTTTTTTTTAATACAATATGTTGGTTTAACAAGGATTCAAGGAACTAGTGGAGGCATTTTGACTTTTTTGTTCTTTAACAATGGTTGCAATATATAAAATTAATTATGGGTTGATTGTAAAAATAACATCATAAATACATAATGTAAATCAACCTTTATGTCAAAAAAATAGGTAGCGTTTGGTAGGTAGAAATGAAAGACGTAATTAAATGAAGCATTATGATGGAATGAAAAAAAAAATGTGTTTGATTGGTCAATGTAATGGAATCCACATTACCACCTCCGGGGGCGGATTTAGGTACTACGGTGAGGGTTCAGGCGAACCCAAACGGTTTTAAATTTTTAGTAGAAGTATATTGAAAGAATAGGCCATGAACCCATAAGTAAAATTGGAATGAACCCACTAACAAATGAGATTATTGGCTCTCAGGTTAAACCTCCTTGCTTTCAAACGTTGGTTCCTGGTTTCGATCCCTGCTGTAGTCGTTTATTTGCTTTGCAATGTCTATATAAGTTTTTTGAGTATAATTAATTATTAGAGCCGTAGCTTGGAAATTAACAGAAATTAGTTATCATCTTTGCAGCCTTTACAATCTTCACCACATTTATTTTGCTTAAACATTTTTCTTTTATTTGTAGATTAGTTTAAGTATGGTTTGTTGATTATTTCGTGTTTTATTTTTGTCTGAATCTATTAATTATTCTTGTATTAGGGCTACAAATTTATTAAGAAAAGTTCTATTTTTGACTCAATCGGAATTCAGTCCATTCAAAATATGTCGTGCAACGTTTTCAAAAGATGAAAACTCCTACGGAATGACTATAGATAGTCTTTTGTAATATAAAAGACTATCGTGTTTATATTATGTGTTTTTTTAATTTTAATGATGATGTTTTTCTACCTATTGTATCATTATGTGATGAACCATGTCCAACACGACTTGACCCGAACCTTCAAACCAACCAGAAATTTTTATGTTCAGTCTTATGAAATCGGAGCATATAGAAACAGTGAACCCACTGAAAAAAATTCCTGAATCCGCCACTGACCTCCTCCATTTCATTCCCCCTAAAAACCCAAAATTCAAGCCATCCAAACTCGTTTTTTTCCATTCCATTCCCCTTTCACACTTCATCACCATTGACCACAACCACCACCTGACACCACCATTGACCACCGCCATCGCCGACCACCGCCACCTACCACCGACAACTGCCGCCACCCACTGACCACCACCGCCACTCTGTCACCGAACACCGCCACCCACCTATTACCGCCATCACTGACCGTCGCCACCCACTGACCACCACCGCCACACTCTGTTATCGAACACTGCCACCCACTGATTACCGCTATCACTGACCACCAATGGCCACCTCCACCACCTACCACCAAGTACCAACCGCCACCACCGACACTCTCCGTCACCGATCATCGCCACCCACCGACCACCACCGCCGCCGTCGCCACTCACTGTCGTCATCGTCACTCTCTGTTGCCACCCATAGACAGTGGCTTCATTCAGGGACATGCTGTTTTGAGGGCGGAAGCACGAGACAATGTGTTTAGAGAATCAGCACGTGTTCATTCCGTTTGCCTTCAATACATTTGGATCCCTAGCTCCTGAGGCGGTTCGCTTTTTGGAACGAGTGCAGAAGGTGATCCACAGTGACTCGTAGAGTCCGAGGAACCAAGGGTTTGTATTTAGTATAATAGGCTTTGCGATTCAAAAGAGGATAGTGGCGTAGCTTTTTGCTCGCTTACCTATTATCCAAATGTAATTTGATTTTTACTGTAGAATGAAAGGTTATGGGAATTTTGTGACAGATTTGTTATTTTTAGTATGGGTCATTATAGGTCGGACGGGTTGATTGTCCCACAAACACTTTTTTCGACATTTTTCTAAACAACTAAAGTATTAGTTATTTTTATGAAAACAAAATTACTGAATTTGACAATCTACATCATCAAAAGAACCATATAGGAACCTTGGTTTTAAAAGGCAAGCCTGTGCTTCTGACTACTTGAGGCGACGGATATACATGAGGCGCAGGTAAAAACGGTTTGAGGCACGCCTCTTGTACATGAGAAAGATAAAAAATTGTGCATATAGTGTTAAAACATGTCAAGGTTTTATAGCAATTCTTTTATTATTACATATTGTTTTACACACTTTATTTTGTTATATATTTTGCATGATAATACTGGATTCCTTGGAATGATACTGGATTGGCCCAAGTCTGCTGAGTTGCTGTATTGCTGGAGCCCAAGGTTGCAGTCTAGAGTCGAGCCCATGATCCTGGTTATTAATAAAGGAATATGGGCTTGGTTATTATTACAAATATAAGACAAGGCCCAAGCCATGATCCTATTATTACAGCTTATTAGCTCTTACACTCCATGTTAATCCTGACCGTTCTTTTTGGCGATCCGTGTGAGTAGTTGATCGTATGGTCAAGATCTCTTCATTTTGTGTTTCTTCTGACAAGCTCTCTATCTCCCGTATAAATAGATTGTTTCGAGTACTGTACCAGTTAGTTGAGATCATTTTTCCTTATTCTCCCTGTATTTCACTCTCATTCGTCTAGGTCAAATCTAGGGTTTTATTGTTCTTGATCAGATATATCTTATATCTGTTTCTTAGATATAGTCTGTGTAGATTTGTCGATTGGTATTGAGGGTTGTTTGTTGTGAGAGAGATCATTTGTATGTTTGAGAGTTTATTGGCGAACCCTAACTTGGGCACCCCTCTCGGTGAGATCTTTCCTGTATACTCTTAGAGTTTGTCTTAAGGAGTCTTTGCCAGGGAAATTGATCCCTATTGTAGCTTTAAGGATTGTTTAGGTCTCTAGGAGGCTCCTGTACGAGGACCTGCACTGGAACCTTTGAGTGATGAACCAGTGATCTGGATCACCAGTACAGTTTCGCCAAGTGTCTATTTGGTTTAAGATTGTTTTGTGTGCAAATTGTTTGTGTTTGTGTGATCTCTGTGTGTGATCTGCTGTGTTTGTTCTTGGTTTGATTATTAATCATGGTTGATGGTAGTGATGATCCAGGATCTGGACCACAAATAGGTCCAAATTTTGGGCCTATTGTTGATCCTGCTAACAGTTTGGTAACTCAAGTTAACAAACTGGATGCAAGTGATCCTCTATACCTTCATCCTAGTGATTCTGCAAACTTAACTATAGTTAATATAAAACTAAAAGGAACTGAAAACTGCAGTGTTTGGTCTAATTCTGGGTTTGCAAGTTAAAAACAAACTTGGTTTCATAAATGGAGAATGTGTTAAATCTATTGATGATCCTGTTCTTGCTAGGCAATGGGATAGGTGTAATTCTATTGTGCTTACTTGGATTTTAAACTCTATGTCTGAGGAATTATATCTAGGACAAGTATTCTCTAAACTTGCTTCTGATGTGTGGAAAGAGTTAAAAGAAACATATAATAAGATAGATGGTTCTGTGGTGTTTGATCTTTATCAAAAAATAAACAATTTTAGTCAGGATGGGTCATCTGTATCTGAGTATTATAAAAAACTTAATGTTATGTGGAAGCAATTGGATCAAATCCTCCAACTGCCTTCATGTACATGTGATGCTTCAAAAGATTTTAATAGCTTCAGTCAAATGATTAAACTAATGCAGTTTTTAATGGGGTTAGATAGTTATTATCAAAATGTTAGAACTAATCTGTTAACTAGAGAAGTCTTACCTTCTGTAAAGGAAGCTTATGCTATAGTTTCTAGAGAGGAATCTCATAGAAACTCTAGTGGAGCTGGTAAGAAAACACAAACAACTGTTGGCCTTATGGCCAAAACTAATCAGTTTGTGGATTTTAACAAGAAATTTGATAATAAAACTACAGGGCAATCTACTTTAAAATGCACCCATTGTAATAAAACTGGTCATGTTGCTGAAAAATGTTTTGAAATTATTGGTTATCCCCCCATGGATGAGGTCCAGAGGGAATCAAGCTAAGAAAATAGGGGGTAATAGAAATAGTGATAATACTACTGTTGATACTGATACACCTTCTCTGACTAGTGAACAGTTGTCTAAACTTTTGAGTCTTTTAAATGACAAAGCATAGGAAACACCACAGAGCTGCAATGTTTCAGGTAGCTTTTTTGTGCCAATGTTTATGGTAAACCAATTTTTGGTTTTGCAAGTAAAATTGGGAATAAACTTAAAATAGGATGGATTATAGATTCAGGAGCTAGTCAACATATGGTAACAAATGATATTGAGTTAACTGATTATGTTGAGGTTTCTGATCTAAATATACATGTGAATCATCCTAATGGAACTAAGGCTAAGGTTACTAAAATTGGCAATGTTAACTTGGCAAATGGAGTTATTTTAAAAGATGTATTAGTTGTTCCCGATTACAAAGTAAATTTGATTTATGTACACAAACTAGCTAGGGATAATAAGTTATATGTTGGGTTTGATGAAGATACTTGTTATATACAGGACCAGTCCACCAAGAAAGTCCTGGTGACTGGTAAACAGCTTGAGGGTCTGTATCTATATGGAAATGCTTGTTTACATGATAAGGTGTGTTTTAATAGTACTGAAATGTATGATACATGGCATGCTAGATTAGGTCATCCCTCTGAACAAGCTATTAAAGTACTTAAAACTAGGCTCAATATAGGTGAACATGATAAATCTCAACCTTGTGAGGTTTGTCATAGGGCTAAACAGCATAGGGAGCCATTTCCTCTAAGTGATCACAAATCAAGTGACTTAGGTCAATTGGTTCACTTAGATGTATGGGGCCCTTATAGAGTTGTTAGCATAGATGGTTTTAAGTTCTTTTTTACTATTGTTGATGATTATTCCAGAGCTGTTTGGGTGTGTTTGTTAAAAAATAAAACTGAAGTCTTTGAAAACATAAGGGATTTTACTAATATTATTCAAACTCAGTTTAATAAACACATAAAATGTTTCAGAAGTGATAATGGACTTGAATTTGTAAACAATCAAATGTCTAGTTTCTGTAAAGAAAGAGGAATAATACATCAAACTACTTGTGCTTATACACCTCAACAAAATAGGATTGTTGAGAGGAAGCATAGGCATTTGCTAAATGTTGCTAGGGCATTGCTTTTCCAAAGTAATTTGCCTATTAGGTTTTGGACTGAGTGTGTATTAACTGCTGCATATTTGATTAATAGGACACCATCAGGAGTATTAGGAGGCAAAACACCTTATGAGTTACTATATGGATTTGAACCCTTTCTAGATCATCTAAAACTATTTGGATGCCTGTGTTTTTGTACAATTTTAAATGAAACTGATAAGTTTAATAGCAAATCTGAAAAATGTGTTTTTATTGGGTATTCTAATGAAAAAAAGGGAGACAAAGTTTTTAGCTTAGATAGTAAAACAGTTGGATATTCTAGGGATGTTAAATTTTTTGAGAACTGTTTTCCTTTTAAAGAAACAGAATTTTTTGAATCCTTTGATTCTAATCCTGAAAAACATATTAATAGTTTAAACTTCTTTGATTCTTTTGAAAAAACAGGCTCTAAAAATAGTTTTGAAGTAGATGAGCCCGATGATGATGGAAAGGGTCAAGGTGAGTTAGATATAGGAACACATGCAAATCAGCAATCAGTTGATCAACCCCATATTGATTCTGACTTGGCTGGGAATCAGCAATCAAACAATGAAGGGGTTGAACCTGATAGGGCAGAACATGTGAGTACTATACATGATAGTAATATCCAATCTGAGGGTGATACTTCTGAGCCTGATAATCTTGGTTCTGTTAGAAAATCTTCTAGGAGTTCTATTTTTCTTCTAAGTATAATGAGTATATTGTAGAAGGAAAGGTCAAATATGGTATAGAAAAATATGTTAATCTCACTAAATTGTCTTTGGATTCTAAGTGTTTTGCATCTCTTTATCTAAGAGTTTTGAGCCTAGAAGTTTCAAAGAAGCATCTAATAGTCCTGAATGGATTCAGGCTATGAATGATGAGATAGAAGCACTAAATAGAAATAATACTTGGTCTATAGTTGATATGACCAAGAATAAAAATATTGTTGGGTGTAAATGGATATTTAAGATCAAGTATAGGGCTAATGGTGAGGTAGAAAGGTATAAAGCTAGGCTTGTGGCAAAAGGTTTCAGTCAAAAGAAAGGTATTGACTTTGATGAAACCTTTGTCCCAGTAGTAAAAATTGTTACTGTGAGGTGTGTTATAGCTATAGCTGTTTATAATAATTGGGAACTTTATCAATTAAATATAAACAATGCTTTTCTATATGGTGATCTAAATGAGGATGTGTTTATGAAACTTCCTGAGGGATATTTTAATAATGAAAGCAATAAAGTTTGTAAGTTAAACAAATCCTTATATGGCCTTAAACAGGCTCCAAAGATGTGGAATGAAAAATTAGTAAATGTGTTGTTTGACTTTGGTTTTAAAAGAAGCAAATGTGATCATTCCTTGTTTTTCAAACAAACTGATTCTGTGATTGTTATATTGCTTGGATACGTGGATGATATAGTTGTTACTGGTAATTCTAGAGAAGAAATTGAGAATATTAAACAATGTTTAAGGTCTAAATTCTTGATTAAAGATCTTGGAAAATTACAATATTTTCTGGGTATTGAAGTTATAAGGGATGACAATTGCCTTATTTTAACCTAGAGAAAGTATTGTACAGATCTTTTGTCTGAATATGGAATATTGGGGTGTAAACCTATCAATGTTCCTATTGACCAAAATCATGTGTTAACAAATTTGTTGAACACTGATTCTAAACCCGTTGTTAATATTACTAGTTATCAGCAACTTGTAGGCAAGCTAATTTATTTAGCTCATACAAGGCCTGATATTTCATATGTCGTACACTATTTAAGCCAGTTTATGCATGCTCCATTAAGTGGTCATGTAAAAGTGGCTTTTAAACTCCTAAGGTACTTAAAACTTTCACCAAGAAAAGGCATAAGATTCAAAAGGTTTGACCCATTTGATCTTGTTGCCTTTTCAGACTCTGACTGGGCGAAATGTGATATGACCAATAAGTCAGTGACTGGATTTTGTGTTTTCCTAGGAAACAATTTGGTTTCTTGGAAAAGCAAGAAACAGTCAACAGTGTCTCGGTCATTAGCTGAAGCTAAATATCGAGCTATGTGTTTGGCTGCATGTGAAGTCACGTGGTTAAGAAATCTGTTGGAAGAATTGGCCATTAAAGTTAAGGTTCCAATTGATATTCATTGTGATAATAATGCTGCAATTTCGATTGCTGGAAATCCAGTTTTCTATGATAAAACCAAACACTTTGAACTGGATCTCTATTTTTTGAGAGATCAAGTTGTTAAAGGGATTGTTAAAACTATTGCTATTGACTCTAAAGACCAGATAGCTGATGTATTCACAAAGGGATTGTTAGCTTCTGCTCATGAAGGTATGTGCAAGAACTTATGTCTTGTTGACCCATTTGCATAAAAGAATTGGGGGGGTGGGGGGGGGGGGGGGTGTTAAAACATGTCAAGGTTTTATAGCAATTCTTTTATTATTACATATTATTTTACACACTTTATTTTGTTATATATTTTGCATGATAATACTGGATTCCTTGGAATGATACTGGATCGGCCCAAGTCTGCTGAGTTGCTGTATTGCTGGAGCCCAAGGTTGCAGCGTAGAGTCGAGCCCATGATCCTGGTTATTAATAAAGAATATGGGCTTGGTTATTATTACAAATATAAGACAAGGCCCAAGCCCATGATCCTATTATTACAGCTTATTAGCTGCTACACTCCATATTAATCCTGACCGTTCTTTTTGGCGATCCGTGTGAGGAGTTGATCGTATGGTCAAGATCTCTTCATTTTGTGTTTCTTCTGACAAGCTCTCTATCTCCCGTATAAATAGATTGTTTCGAGTACTGTACCAGTTAGTTGAGATCATTTTTCCTTATTCTCTCTGTATTTCACTCTCATTCGTCTAGGTCAAATCTAGGGTTTTATTGTTCTTGATCAGATATATCTTATATCTGTTTCTTAGATATAGTCTGTGTAGATTTGTCGATTGGTATTGAGGGTTGTTTGTTGTGAGAGAGATCATTTGTATGTTTGAGAGTTTATAGTTTGTTCTGATTCTTTCTTTTGGTAAATAATAAAAGATCTTTAAGTCTTCAGTTCAAGATATCATGTTTGTAACATATAGGTTATAACATTGCACCATTTGTATTTGGCACACAGGAACACTCAAAAGGTCAAGAAGGGTTCTTTGAGTATTTGGCACAAAACGATTTTCCAAACCCGACTAGTCCACGGTAGCCATATCAGCAGTCTGAGATCTCACCAAGTTCATCACACTCGAATTTTATAGAGGAAGTTGAACTTGATGCTGATCTAAACCGATTCAGCTACTTGTCACCATATGCAAGAAGCCAAAGCTTAGCTGGAATATTTGAGAACGACGATCATTTTCCATACAAGTTCTATTGAGGCGGTTGAACATTAGCACACAAAAATGGAGTTAATGTTGGTTGTTCTAACTTGTTATTATTGTATAAGCTTTTATGGTTGTTGCCAAGAGTCATATGTAAATGCTGCTTGTATAAGCTTCTTTCATGGAAACCATCTACTTTGTCCATACTTACTAGTTGGTAATAACTAATAAGACAACTAGTTTTACAGATTAAGAATTTTCATTTATTTTTGTTAAATAAAAAGACCAAATGTATCAGTTGTATGTCACCGCGAATTTGCAGTCAAATGTAGAGATCATAATCTTAACACGTTTGCTTATAATCTTCATATGAGGAATATACTACTATAACTTTCATTGCAGTGTGGATGACATATTGTTATTTGTTTCCATCGTCTTTGAATTTACTACGTTGGCTGTGAACTCATAATTTGGATTTTCGATTTTGGATTGTTGTTTTTTGATTGAGGCATGGGTAGGGCTGTAATCAAACCAAACGTTCGGTGAACAGTTCGTAAATTGTTCGGTGGGAAGTTCGTTTGTGTCCGTTTGTTTAATAAATGAACGAACACGAACAAAAAATTCCGTTTGATTAACTAAACAAACAAACATGAACAAATGTCTCGTTCGTTCGATTGCGTTCGTGAACGTTCGGCAATGTGTTTGTTTACGTTCATTTATTTATATCCGTTCGTGTATATTTGTTTATGTTCGATCACTAGTAAAAACTTAGGATAATTAAGAACTTTTGAATTAGGAATATCATGTATTCATGCCTGTGCCTAAGTAATTTTAGATAATTATGCCTAAGTTAGTACAATTTGACTTATCGACATCGTTTAGTAGATGTACTTTGTCTAACGGTTAATATTAACAATGTTTTTTTAGTTAGTTGCATATTAAATGTTTTTTTTTGTTTGTTTGTTTTCAAGTCCCGTGTTCACGAACAGTTCGCAAACAACTGAATTTCTTAACAAACAAACATAAACATAGAATTATGTTCGTTAGTGTGTTCGTGAACGGTTCGTTTGTCCAGGAAACCTTAACAAACAAACACGAACAAAGCCTTGTTCGTGTCCGTTTGGTTCGTTTACAACCCTAGGCATGGGGCATGTCTCAACCAGAAACGGCCCGTGCCTCACTTTCTTTTTGTCTTTGAAAACCATGTTTTTAGCTATGTCCATGAAAACAACTCTTTTGTATTGTATTAATAGGCACGGGATGTGCCTTGCAGGCACGACCCATGTCTTGAGCTGCAACATGACATCTTTTTCGCTACTTTTTTGTCAATTTGTGGCTCGATCATCCTAAAAATTAAAAGTAAATAAATTTAGAACTAATTTACTAAGATTTCATCATTAAAAAGTGGGAATAAAATGATATTAAATATGTGTATAATTTTACGCATATCAATACCCTCGCTCCATCTCTTCGTATTATTAGACCATGTGTAGTGGAGCGTGATTCAGAGCGTGAAAAGTAACATAGCGCCCCCAACACCACTACAGGGGGCGCTATGTGCAAAAAAAAGGGGATAGCGCTATAAATATAACGCCGGTGCACAAAAACAATCACCCAATCAGAACTTGCCACCTAAGATCATCTCCCCTTTTCATATTATTTTATTATTTTTTTAATTTAAAAGATATAATAAAATTTTATTTAGGGGCGTAAATTTTTTCCCCACCACTACACCCCATTTTCACTTCAAGCCCCATGTTGACTCAGCTGCCACGTGGATCAATCAGAAACAGGGGCCTTATGTTTTTCCCTTCCCCACTACACATGGTCTTATTACAATTATACGGGGTGGGAGGAGCTCGACGGTAATGGGTGGTGGTGTAATGGTGGCGCGCGAGTAAATTCATACGACGATGGAAAAGAGGAAAGACTGGAACTTTATCGACCCAGACCATTATATACTAAGTAACTAAAAAGTAAACATGTGACACAACATTGGACGTTATGAGTGGCTTTGTTGCTTTAAAACAAGTTAAATTATGCCACTATTTTTGTTAGTATTAAGATCATACCATCTTGATGAACCTATCCAGCATTTCATTGATCCATGATCATGTTCTAGTCTCATATTAAACAAACAAGTTGCAGGGCAACTCTCCTTTGGCAGATCATAACTCCCTAAGCCCTCCATTAATAAGTAGTTTTGGATATCGTCTGCCAAAGAAGAAAAGCCCTGAAACTGATTCGCTTATTGAACGCTTGACTATGGTTCGAAAACCAGTTTTCGAAGAAATAAGGAGTGATAATGGGTTTATACCATGAATATTCTTGCATGTATGTAAAGGTTCTTGATGAATGAGATAAAGGAGATGCTTTAAAGAAGATGGAGATATATGGTCTTTGGAATTTTGGACTAGGTATATGCCTTGTTATATTCTTTTTATTTATATATCAATCTCTAAAAAGAAGCCCGGAAAATGGGTGGGTTGGGTAAGGAGTCAAAACGTAGTGTACATGTCAAAACGGATCATTAAATAGGTATTAGTTTCGTTCTGGTTAAAACAGGTTAAGATCAAAACCATTTTTCCTTTAAATAAGTCGTTTTGGAAAAGAAAATAAACTACCGGAATTGGTTGACCTAACTATATTTGCTTTTATGGCAAATAAAGACAAATGCGGTGGTGATGATGCCAACGGAGATGGGGGCAGTGTTGACGGCAACAATGGTGACATGGCGACGGTGGGAGAGCCATAGCTAACACTTGAAAACTCAACCAACGGGCTTTTCTCTACTAACATAAACTCGACATTAACTTTAAGCTAGTGGAGATGTTACCTTTGTTGCAATTGTCAGCTGAACCCATATCGCTGGAAATGGCCGCTTCCCTCAACTGCAGGCTGTGCAGAGACCCTATTCTGCTCCATCCTTTTTAGACCAAATAGTGAACACAGTATAACCCGAATCTGTTGCTTATTACCCAATCAGCCACTTGGTAAGCTCGATTAACCTATCACGTGACGATAATAAGGCAACGATGATCGAGTATTTCATTCTATTCAATTCAAACAAATGTGATCTACATTGTATCAGATAATTTATATAGAACATTACAAGATCCTAGAAAAACATGAAAACAACTAAGTGAACAATTTAAACAAGATACAAACAGACTTGTCGTATAATGGTGGTGTTTCTCACTGTTCTTTTCGCGCTTTGGATCTAGCTGGCTTTGTTTTAATAACGTTACCAAGAAGGATCAATACGACAGGAATAATGGTTCCAATGTAGTATACACTCCCGTATGATGTTAGTGTCTCGTGTAAGCTTAATACCTGTTGCAAAAAATATATAAAAATAAAATAATTAGGTATAAAAATCTACCTTAACAGGGTGTTTGGGATTGTGTTTTCAAGAAGATTATCAAATCAAGAGGTTTGTAAAATACATATAACCATAGTTGTCAAAAGCGCGCGAGGCGCACCAAGTGCGCTGCGCCCTATGAGGCGCGCATTTAGGTGCTGAGGCGCACTATCAGGGCTATTTCAGGCTGATTTCTGGCCAAATTCAGGCTAAAATTTGCCTAAACCTCTAAAACGTCATAAATGAGCTATGAACAAGTCCTATACAACCCTAAAACATCCTAAAGTAGCCCTAAACAAGCCTAAAACATCTCTAAAATCCCTAAAAGATGTATTTTATACTATGCGCCTAATTATAAAAAGCCCTCGTTTTTTATGCGCTTTGCGCCTAGCCTCCGGGCTCGGCCTATGCGCCTTGAGTGCGCCTAGGCGCTTTGACAACTATGCATATAACTAGAAAATAGTGTTTGGCGAACAATCTGAAAAATGATTACTACGTTTTCTTGGACACAAAAATGTATTTTGAACGAGCAGGTTTTGGGGAAAAAATTTGCGAACGCGATCCCAAACACACTCTAAAACCTTTTTTTTTTGGTATTTTAGGACCAAGTACAGAAATTTCATATTAAAAAATGACATGAAAATTTGCAACAAAATAACAACATTTAACTTAACCAAACAATTCAAAAATAATTCAAACATGACAAAAACCGTCAAAACTACAATTTTTTTTCCCAAAATTGCAAAGCATATGTTTTTTCTACAAAGATTATGATCATTTTAAAACTACAAGTCAGGTTAAAAAAAGTCAATTCAGAAAAATAACCAAGCATGACACTAACCATGAAACCGACGCAGGAGTAGCTCAAAACAAGAACTGTATAAGCAAAGTTCACAAGCATAAATATCTTCTTAAGAACCCCCAAATTTGGCGGAACGGATTGTTGCCATCTGTAAATGGCTGCACACGACAAACATAAACAGTAAGGCATGACTGCAAATTGTAGCAATTTAAGCAAACCATAGTTTAAAAAAGAGTAGGCCGATTTTATTACCTCTTGAACCAGCAATCATCAAAGCTGATTGAACAAAGAATATGATGTACCCCGGATATAATCCCTGTTATCATAGATTTATATCTGTTAAATTCCTGAAGAATCAAGGTTGTAGAAGGCGCTAGGCAGGCGGTGGGGTCTACCCTCAAGACTAGTCGGGACTAGGCGGAATTAGGCGTTTTGTAATTTTTATACGTATTATATATATATACACACACACACAGATTTAGAAGTTTTTTGAAAATATGTTACGATATATACACATAATACTTAGAAATACTTAGAAATTTGTGGAATTAAAAAAAAAACCAACGTCTAGGACCGCCTAATCACCAAAACGTCTAATCCCCTGCCTAGGGCAAAATTCCACTAAATGACCTCGCCTAGCACCTAGGCCGACTTTTACAACACTGTGAAGAATCGAGGTTTTTGGAAAAACACAGTAGCTAGGAGCTTCTTGCACATTGCAAAGAAAAGTTTACGGTGCTTGTTTAGAAACAAGATTGGATCTTGGTTGGGGGTAAACAATAACAAACGAAGATCCTTAAAAAGTTCTATTCTGGCAGCAGCAGAATACTAAACCTTTAAACAATTTAAACGATCACGTCATTTCACGGGATCAATGGAAATACAACTAGATGCGGGAACTTACATGCCATACAGCACTAACAGTCTGCGTTGCAAGCAATTGGAAGAAACCAGGCTTCTTCCCCTTTTGAACAAGTCTGTCGTAAACATCTAAAGATACACACAAAAGTTAGGCAATAAAGATCAAGCAACATACAAACAAACGGCAAATTCGATCCATATGCTTATGAAAGAATCGATCTGGGTTACATTATTTTATCTCAAACGGCTTAAACAGAAAATAGCTAATAAGGAAATGGGTCAAAGGCACATAAAAAGTTATCTGGTTTAAAATTTGAAAGAAAGAAATAAAGAAGGGTTTCTGTGTCAACCCGACCTGACCAAACCATTTTGACCCATTCCACAACTAACATAACATACATGAGAGAATGAAGACTTACAATGACGAAGCCATGTGCTGACTTGTATATTCCACACGAGCGGTATCTCGACCGCACTCCTAGCAAACTCAAGACCCAAAATATCAACGTTTTTGGCACGGTCCCATCGGGCCTTGGGTGGAGAAGAATCAGTCCATCCACTAAAACCCAAGCCAGAAATAATAATAGCAGCTTCCGATATGGACCATATAAAATAATATTTCCAACGCGCTGTAAGGCCAGCCATGTACTGGTAGCTAAGGCGTTTCCAGAATCCCCACTCTTTGTATTCCGGGTCAGTGAATTTTGATAGCGGATAATGTGGTACCAAATATAAATACAAACTTATACAAAAACCGGCTTGAATAAGAGCTCTAATTGTTGCCCCAAATGGTGACGGCGAACCTTTCTCAGACTTACTCCATATCTGGATGAAGTTTTAATAAAGATCAATCAGTAAAAACTTAAGCTAAAATAACGAGAAAAAATAAAAAGCTAAATCTACGCACCCCCTTCCCTTCGGTCCAATCTAAGTAATCCTTCATTTCATAAACTGGGCCTGCAAAGTGACTCGCACAACAGAGACAATATCCTGTGTACTCTATTAAAGAGGGCAGCTTAAGCAGACGGTTTTTCTTTTGGGATTCACGAAGATCTTCCTCTTTTAATAGTCCATCGTTGTAATTAATGGCGCATGAAATCACTTTCAATGTTAACACCATAAGAGCTCCTACGTTATGGAATAAAAATCAATTAAGTACCATCAAAAGTGCAACTTAGTCACAATGGGTGTATACGAGTGTCCACGTACAGACCATTAGTCTAATAAGAAACAGCCCTTAGCAGTGGCGAATCTAGGAATAATTTCCAGGGGGTTCCTTTCGTAGATTTTCACTGATTTTTGACTAATTTTTCAACTTTTTCCACTAAAATTTTCAATTTTTTACAAATCGAGCCCGGAACCCCCTCTGGATCCGCCACTGGCCTTAGTGAGCATAATAAATGAGACCCATGTCTGATAAATCATATAATGTTGTATGTATGCCTCCTTTACATAAATCTCCTAATAATAACTATTTCTTAAGAAAAAATAATATTTATATCTCCCACCTATTCTAGATAGAGTCAGTATTCATAATAAAATTTACTCATACAGAAATTAATTATACAGGATTACAGGTTAACAAACAGACTGATATTTACATTCAATATAGCACACCTTAAAATGATAGAATAGATATGATTGTATAAACCTTAGTATAGGACTTACTATTTTTTATATTTGCAAGTAAAAGTTACCATAAATTTAGCATTTTGCGCAAAATGTTATACTACTTTGTTATGCTGACATAAACGCCATTATATCTTAGGGGCTGTTTGGCAACTTCTGAATGAGTAAGTGCTGACCCAGTAAGAGGTCTGAATGGTTAAGAGGTTCTGAATGGTTAAGTGCTCAATTAAGTGACGTTTGATTGACATCTGAATGGTTAAGTGCTTCAGTCAGACCATTTTTCGTTCAGAGCCGGCCCAACCAAACAACCCCTCTTCTCCTCCTCTGACCGAATCAGATGTCTGCGTCTGACTGGGGGGCATTCAGACCTAACCAAACAGCATGTATTGTCCTAAAAGTAAAAGCTAACAACAATACATCAACTAACAGTCATTAAATTCTCAACTTCTAAATACATCAACTGTCATTCTATTGTATTTCTTTTTTTATGGATTAAATGAAATCAAGAGGAAAAAAAAAGATAATTGTTAAAAGGTTTGACATGTCATTTAAAACTTTCATTTATACTGTCTCCACCATCCAACCACTTTTTACTAAATTTATGGAAAGTTAGGTTCTATGGTTGGCCATCAATGCAAGCTAATGTATTACTCAACTTATGAAGTACAAGCTGTACCTAACATGATTTAAGGGCGAATCTACGATTTCCTACCGGTGTATGCACTACCATAACATAATCTTCAGTGTGCAAAAAAAGTAACAAATTAAAATTTTTAATGTTGGTTTGTACAACACAGAACAACCCTACATGAGTTCTCTTGATTTTGCATCTCAACAACTAATATTGTGAACATGAGACAATCCTTTTCTGTAAAAGAAGATGATACCATATTTTACATTACATATTGTTTTTATCATAGCTGTTAAAAGTCATCGCTTCTTGTACCTAGGCCCATATTTCAGGTGAGGCGAGGCAATTGCGCTTTAAGTCGAGGAACTTGCGCTTTAATTCTCTAAGTGATGGTTTAGGACTTTAGGCGTAGATTTCGGCGAGATTCCCAAACTCCCAAGAGTTACTAGCCGTTTTATCTGAGGGAAACTACCTTTATACACTAATATTTTAAAACTTTTGATACTAATTAGATGATATTAAATGTTATACAATAGCTCTTGTAATTTTATTTGAAAAAAATAATATTGTTTTACTAATACATAATGTATTTTTACTTTTTTCCTTTGTTTGCTTTTTTTTTTTTGTCTCAGGCCCTCGCCTTTTTTGCGCTTTGCGCCTAGGCCTCAGGCGAGGCCTATGCGCCTTGAGTGCACCTAACACATTTGATAACTATGGTTTTTATTATCTTCTTATTTTTCCATTGAAATATGTAGTAAATGCAAAGGTGGAAGAGTATGGACAGAGTCACAGAGTGCTTACCGGTAGCATCAATACCTCCTTCCTTCCATGCATCTCCACTCATGTAGTACACATGGCTACAAGTTTTTCAAATAACTAAAACTTATTAATACTTCCAATCAAGTTTTCAAACACCTAACCTTTTCTTTTCTATCTAAAATCAAGAAATTGTTGGTTTATATCTCAAATTCTATAACAACAAGACAAGCAAAAAATCATTCAGTTGTATATAATCCAACAAAACAACTCCATATAATAGCAGAAAATCACAAGCAATAATGATAGAACACAATTCTATCTTATGCAATTCGAAGTTCAAACCACATGAGAGACAGAATTTCAATTGCCAGTTACTACAAAACAGAAACTTATCCCTAACTACTCGAAACTACAGCAAAATTTAAAATTAAACAATCAAATAACAATATCATACACAATACAAATCTAATCTTATCAACTCAAAGTACAGCATATCAAATGCATTTCAATAGTCAGTTACCGTAACAATTTTACCTATTCGGTACATGTATCTGTACCAAGTTTTAAAATTTTTGGTTTTTGGTACTTTCGCTATCGGTATTGGTACCAAAACAGGTACTTTTCATATTAATAATGGTTTTGGTACTGAATTTAATATTATACTTTACTTTCATATTTTGTTATTATGGTTTCTTGAATACCACCATTAATTATTGGTACTCGTACCAATTTAGTCTACCCATACAGATACCGGTACCAATATCAATGAAGTGCTCGAATTTAAAAAAACAAAAAAAAAACAAAGTGATACTAAAGCGTGTATCTTACCAAAAATACTAGCATCAGAACCGTACCAGTATATTCGGTACCGATTTTGTTCAACTTCAATACGGACACGGATACTGGTATTAAAATCAATGAAGTGCTCTAAGAAAGTAATACTAAAGAGTGTACCCTACTGAAATACCAGTACGATGTCCGTACTGGTGGTACTAGTACCTTACCACCACTATATTCGGTATGGTATTCGGTACCAGTTTTATTCCAATTTGATTTCGTGTTGGTAACGTATCGTAACGGTACCAAATTTTTTTTTCCCAACTCATTTTTATCGGTACTGTTATGGTATGGTACTAATCGTCTAATCCCAACCCTTAATTACTCAAAAAACATAACCTTAATTACTCAAAAAAAAAAAAAAAAAACATTAAAAACCTCAAACAAAACAAATAAAAAGAAAAACATCGTACCATCCAATGAGATACCCAAAAGCTAAAACAAACGTAACAACTCCACACCCTTTTCTATACACAACCATAGACACATAACCAATTAGCATCGGAACAACAAAGTGCAGATTCGACGAAAACCCAAACGACAAGTAAGACAAAACCACGCCGGTCACAGCGGCGTAGAGGTGTTTTCCGGTTGGACCGCCGGGAACGAACCGGTGGAAGAATCCGACCGGAATGGTGGCGACGAAGCATAATAAGAACCGGAGGACCGGTACCGATACTCCGATCGCCGTCGCCGTTGATTCCATATCCATTGTAAATTGTAATAAGGTTTCTTTGTTCGGTGAGGTTAGGGTTTATATACGGGAAGGTGGAGTGGGGCCGGAGGAAGGTGACACGTGGAAGGTTGTGATTGAGTTAGAAGGTAGATGATAAGAGGAGGAGGGTTGGTGGTTGACTTGACTGGCTGCTCCCGGGTTATCAAAGTTTCGATACAATTGAGAGGATTTGGTAACTTTAACTATATACTTGCTTACAACCTTACACTATCCGTTATCGGCCGATAGCGAGCAGGAGCGAGCCACAAACTTCACTCTCAAGTAACCTGGTCATTTGATCCTGTTGTGGTTGGGGTGAGCAACGACGCGACCAAAACACCTCTCTCTCCCGTTAACGCACGCAGCCACCGTCGCCTATGCTCGTGTCGTGGTTGTTCGCGTGGGGCTGTTGTGGTTGGGGGTGAGCACCGGGATGAAACCTCCCTCACGCCTCACAACGGACAGCCTTAGGAGTTACCTATTAGCAGTTGGCCGCTGTCAATCCTAATTAACAAAATATGTGTCAGTGGTCCCACATTTTAATATATTGTCCATTAACAAACCATGATTATTATTATGTTCCTTCTTATTATTCTGTTAGTTACCCTTCTTAATATTCTATTAGTTATGGTCTGTCGGTGGACAATATGTTTAAAAGTGGGACCACCAGTACATATTTTGTCAGTTGGGACCACTGACGGCTAATAGGTGGGAGTTATGATTATTTAAATCCACTACTACTAATAATTATAATAATTAAAACAGTTAAATCAGCTAAACAGTAATTAGACTCGTTCATATGTTTAAAAAAAAAAATCGTGAAAGTAATGTTTAATGTGATGTACCTCAATGTAACAATGTTAATCACGCTTATAGTTACAAGCTAGACCGTTCTTTAAAAAATTAGTTTTTGGTCAGTTTCTTTAAAGATGCTATGTTGTATATGCCACCACAATCTGCCACCGCCATCAACACCAACCACTTTCATTCGCCGCCAAGAATTACCATCTTCAACAGAACAACCATCATACTCTACGTTGTATTGTTTGTCATGTATGCTTTTATACACTTATTGTTTGTCCTGAGCACCATTGGGGGGCGCCATTGAACCATCGCCAGCCCAATAGCGAGCATCAACAGATGCTTTTGTGTGCTCCACTTCAATTCAAACTAATAAAAAGGAAAATATGTGGGAGGGGTCACCATTGGAGGGTTTTATTCCATTTCTTAGGCGTTACTGAAAGGAAACAATGAAACACTCCGTTAACGTGACGTTGATGCGGCGCAATAATGCCCCTAGGGGTTCCATTCCACACCACATAGCTTTAAATTTACCACCATACCTCAAATTGACCTTTAAACCCACAATCTCACATTAAGCCTATGTGAATCACCATAGTTGGTATATGGTGAAGCCATTAAATAGGTGGGGTTCGGGTAAATCCATCATATTTTTTTCTCTTCAGATTTTGCGTTGATGAAAGTGTTAATGCAACTATTTCTAGAAGACAAATGGGTTGTTTGAGGTACTTACTTCACACACGACATGATCTCTCATTTTCGGTCAGTATGGTGACCCGGTACATGCATGATCTAATGGGGTCACACGCAAACTTGATGAGATTAGTTTTAAAAATCTAACACCCTTTTTTATAGAATCCGAGTATGAGATTAGTTTTAAAAATCTACCGCCATTTTTGTTTCATAGAAATTTAGTTAATGCATCGTGAGATGACTATGGTTGCATAATTTGAACCTATGATATTAATAACGAAAACAATGTTGACACGTATCAACGTTGGAGGTGTTGATACAACGATTATGCGACAGGTAATAACTATTATAAACCATACTATGTAGTAAACTACTAAACTCGGTTATGAATAGTAGTTACATAGTTATGTGGCTGATGATTTGTTTGTTGGCTCAAATTAGCTGGTTGAAAACTCAAAACTGCTTTGACTCGAGTTTCTGGCTTGTGTAAATGTTCGCGCAATGTTACAGCTGATGTGAAAGTAAAACATAGAAGACGTGGTAACAAAAGCTATATCACATTTCATAAATATTTGAAGTACTAACCTGCCATTATGCTTGTGTTCATTACACAGTTATGTATGTGATGGCATTACAAAAGCATGTACCCTAATCTTGGTTTAAAAAGTGTGAGTAGCTCCGAGGCATTAAGATCCCAAAAGCCGACGCACGTGTCTTTGTACAACCAAATAAGCTTTTTATTTACAACCAGTAGATGCATCTGTCTTATATGTTTTACATATCAACCTATTTATCAAGTAAACTTCAATAATTACCCCCCTTGGTTGTTTTTACTTTTTACATATAAACCTTCATATTCTAATTTTGACCTAGGACTACATCAGGCGCAACTTTTTGTTCCTTAGCGCCTCACGCCTCAAGGCTCCCCTTCTTAAACCAAGGCCCTATACTCCAATTTTGATCAATTTGGAAGAGCAAGTAGCATGGATTGTAAGTAATGGCATTAATCAACATTCAAAACAGATATCATGTTGATTAAAATCATGTTAGTCATAATATTTTTCATATTATTAATTGGTTAATGTGTTATGATCTAGGACAAGCAGTTAAATTCAGCATTCACAAAACATACCGATAAACAAGATTCTCGTTGAGTAAAAAAAAGAAAATGAAGCAGCAAAACAAGGAAAACAATCTTATCATCTGAAGAAATGTGAGCGTGTTGAGCGTGTGCATGCGCGTCATGTTCTAGTAAAATGCGAAATTCGAACTTGTAGGTAAAACTTTAAAGAGAACAAAATTGATAATGGTCTTATGGTTTTACTGAAAATGTGCTCATCTATAAATCAAAAAGCACTATGAATCTATACTTAGAGCATTCACAATTAATGGTTTTTAATTAGTGGTTTTTACAATATTGGGTGAGTTTTAGTGTTTTTGAAGAATGAGTGTTTTTATAACGTGACAGCTGACTAGACAGGTTTTTAGGGGTTTTTAGTGATTTTTATTGTCGATGGTCTTATCTCCACATAAAAGACGAAGTAAAGTCACCATTAAAAAAAATATCTATATTGTCTGTTGGCTTCTTGTCATATATTTTCATAACTTTGTAACTTAAAATTTCCTTTGGTAGTATTGTTTTCAAAATATCTTTCATTTCTTGTAATTATGACAATTAATGTTATATTTTGTGTACTCCACAAGGCATCAGGAAAGCTTGCATCCTTTGTCGAGAAAAAGAGAATAAAGAAAAGAACATCTATGCATGCCGTATCGATGACCAAACTACAACCAACAAGAAAGCTAAAGACATCAATAATTATTAGTATTATTATCTTCTTTTGCTTTCTTAGAATCTCATGCAAACACCTAACTAACTTCATGCTTTGGTTTTTCATTTTATATTATAGCCGTATATATATGGTTTGTTTAAGGTTTAATATTCTGCTAGTTTTCTTTCTAGAAACTCAGTTTGGTATATTATTATAAGATTAAAAATAAATGTAAAATGTGGTGATGATGTGACAATGTTTTTAGGGGTTTTTGAGTTTTCTTATTGGGTGAGTTTTAGTGTTTTTGAAGAATGGGTGTTTTCTAACGTGACAGCTCACTGGACAGATTTTTAGGGGTTTTTAGTGATCTTTATTGTCGATGGTCTTATCTCCACATAAAAGACGAAGTAAACTCAGTTTGGTATAAAGTGACTTAGAAGCTCCGTGGAAAACTTGTCTTTTGTCATTTGACATAAATTTTCTTATTTTATTTTTAATCATATCAACAAAATGATATGATCTTGAATTAACATCCGACTCATTATACCAATCAATATCGTTTATTTTGCCTAGAACTCCTAACAGAGGTCTTATCCGGCGCCTTGTACCAACAAATATTGTTCGTTTAACTTCAAACTTAATAGCTTTTACGTGCACAACCAATGTTACATTTGCCTAGAACTCCTAATTAGTGTTGTAGAACTCGCTAGACGCTAGTCGGCCGGTGGATTAATGACTAGGGATTAATCGGATTGGATTTATATATATGTATGTGTGTGTGCGTATATATATATATATCCAAATATATAGAATGATAATTTTATACCTTATACAGTTATATGTATAAATTTAGAAGTTTAGGAGCCAAATATAAACTAGTGAATATAAAGGAGATTAAATATTAAAATACCTTAACTTTAATCGACTTTGGTTCTAAATCATATATTATTATCCAATTTTGAGGTAAGAACTTTTTTATTTGATTGATTTGCTCCAGTTTTGACTCGTTTGAATTCATTTTTGAACTAATTTTGAGTTTTTCGGTCTGACTAGGACTGATTTGATCCGACTAATCTGTGATTAATCTCGATTTTTACAACCCTGGACCGACACCGATTAATTGAGTGATTAGCCCAAAATTAATAAGTAAAGTGAGGCTAGCGATTAATCACCGATTAATCGGGGGATTTTTACAACCTTGCTCCTAATAGAGGTATCGTGTTCGAATTCATCTTCCACTGGTGTTTTACCTTTAACCCACAAAGGTCACATGCTCTAAACAAGCTGCATTTTATATGATCTCATTGGTTAGCAGAGTATACTGGTCCGGGTCATGGGTGAGTTTGCGATAACAGGTTCTCACGGTTAAAACAAGATAGTAGAAACATTTGAACCTACAAAAACTCAAATGATGCCCAGCCAAACCCATGAGTATTTTGCTTATAACAAACCACTGCTCGTCGATCCGGTCTAAACTAAGTTCCAGATGTTGCACAAACAACCATAAACATGCTATACATCACTAAAAACAACTTTCGAAATGTACATATTGCTAACTAATGGTTCTTAATCTCGCCTCGCTACGCATATCATACATACATTATGCATTCTACCAACACAAAAGGTTAATTGCAAATTAAAAAGTTGCTTCTAACCTCATTCAATCTCTTCAAACAACATCTTTAATCTTCATTTCGGGCGGATGAGCACAGAATCTACACAAAGTCCACCTTTCGTATGTGTACAGTCGATTTGCGTCATCGAAAACTTGACTTTCATTGGTACCCTTGAATCCTCTACAACAAAGTCACCAGCTTGATAAAGATTCCATTTTCCAAGATTTGTCAAATAGCATTGAGTAATCGCCTTTTGACCGTCTGAAGTTGAAAGGTGGAATTTCACAGGTTTTATATCCCAGCCATGGACATGGTCGGAATTGCAGACCCGCCGGCCAAACCGCCTACCTGACCGCCCAAGTTGTAGGCGGAAGTAGAGGGTGTAGGTCCCACAGGGAAAAGGGAACTCGACTTCACCATCGACTTCAAACCACCAAATTTGTTGGAGATAAGCTACTGAATGGAATCTGCATACAAAAACCAAGCCGTGTTTGACATCAATCGTTTTCATTTTGTTCATCGTATCAGCATATGATGCGAAGAAAAAACATATCAGATTTAGTGGAAGAGCGAAAGTGGGGCACTTGTGCGATATGTCTCACAACTAAAGCAATATGAATATGTACTAGTGTTTACACTGTTCTCGCGATTCTTTACCAAAAAGCTGAATTTGTACCGGTTCTCTCTTTCTATAACTTGGTTTCACATAGCGCAAGGTGCTCCAAGGGATTTTGCGCCCAAAAAGGCAAGCCAAGCGTCTATGTACAACCAAATAAGCGTTATATACAACCAAAAGCTACATACGTCTCATCTAATTTACATATATACCTATTTATCAAGTAAACAATTCATTACTTCTTCGTCTATTAGGTTGCTTTTACATATAAGCCTTCTACGCACCCTAACTTTGACAAAATTTTGACCCAAAACTACACGAGGCATGCCTTTTTGCCCCATATGGGTTCTTTGTCGCCTCGACATGCCTTTTTAAACCAAAATTTATACGGTAGGGCTAAAAGCCGAATTGCTAGAACCAACCTATACCATTCATTTCTTTCAAAATGAAATAAGAAGTTGGTATAATATAAAAGATACAAATGATTTCCCTACCTAATGAACTAATTTCTCTTCTTTTTCTTTGCTCTCTCTTCATCGTAACAAACTTCGTACACATGTGTAGACCGCATAATTATAACAAATTTACACATGTATAGATGTTTATATAAAAAGGCATAGAATTTCACCTGGATTCCTCGGTCGAAATCCAACTCCAGTATCTACGATCATCAATCCCAGTTATCGCTAATCCATTCGACGATATCAAAACACAAGCTTTTCCTGTCCCTTTATCCAACCAAACTTTCTACAAAAAAAAAAAATTCCAAACTTTTATCAACAAAACTTCATTTTTTTTTTTTTTCAAGTTAACTTTGTGGCTAATCTATTGACAAAAAAGGTAAACTTCATCAAAAAAACACAATATTCCATTCCAAGAAACACCAAAGAATCAAAGATCACACCGTATAAAACCGAATTTATTTTTACTAATTCTTGCAAATTCAAGCAGTAATTATCAATTTAGACTACACATTCTAAACAAATTACATTCCAATTCACAACTCTGTTTCAAAACCTCTGTTTCTAACATATCATAATCACTAATCCCCAAATCAATAAAAACAAATTAAATTAATTCACACAAAACACATGCAAAATTAAAATCTTTATGCACCAAAGCTTATTCCTAAAAAAATCTATAAATCAAACATTATTCTTCATAAAAAAATAATAATACCCAAAATCAAAACAGAGTCCAAAACAGAACAAATAATAATTTCGTAACCAAACCTTTTTTCCATCATCAATCGAATTGGGTACCGATAACTTTGCATAAATATCCTTTTTGAAACCATTCAAACACAATTCATTACAATCAAACACTCTTGACAGCACCAAACTATAGTTCTTGGGCAGTTTCGATTCCCAAACGAATTCAGAAGAAGATGCACGACGAAAAGCACGATTAAGGGAAGCAAGTATGCAGATATCTTGGGGAGATAAGTGGACAAGGATAGAAGCAATAATACTGTCTGGTAAATCACCAAGACTTGTAACAGGGGATACTGATGAAACAGAGGAGGTGCTACTGCACATAAGGAGGAAAGAGGATAAACTAGATCCCATAGACTGAAACCCAGATGGGATTATGGATATTGTTGATGGGTTTTGATTGGATTTGGTTATGGTTTTGGAAATTGGTTGAATTTTGTTGAAAGGTTGGTGCCTTGTTGGATTTTGTGGGAGGAATAGAATAAAGGAAGTGGGAGTTGTTTAATATTGTTTGTTTATGGACAGAAATGCAATTTATAGTGATGAAAAGTGAAAACTAAAAGTTTAGTCCCTTAATTATTTTATAGTGAAATATGTGTATTCCCTTGAAATTATTTATTTATTTATTGAGTAAGTTTACGGAATTACGATGGTTAATTGTGTCGGGTTGATACTTGACAGTTTGGCGGGTTGTAATGTGAAACACGAACCCGGCCGATATTATTCTTTGGCTCTGCTTTCAACATCGCTTGCCAAGCTACAAATTCATTATTTCGAAACCTGACGAGAGGAGATACACCCGTAAGGTTCACACAAGTGTGTTTTTCACTCGTCTAGCAAAACACAAGCATGCCTGCTAGGCGTAAGTAGACCTTCCCTCCGTCGGGTCCGTCAGAAAATTAATCGGGGCCTCCTTTTTGCCGAAATATCGGCTCGCCTGAGTATATCCCAAAAGACATCTCGAACCAGATCATGACGATACTTGAACCATGTTAACTCTTTTCAGTGGACTGCATGTTCCTCATATTTATCCAAATATGTAAAGGTTTGTTCTTCTTAATACTCGAAGGGGTTGACGGGTTAACCTGACTTTTATACCGGTCGAACCAAACCCGGCCGGTTTGTAAGACGAATCAACTCAAACATGATCCATTTTTAAGGGTCATGTTATTTGACCCAAAGCCTGTTTTTTTTATCGTGTTGGGTTCAGGTCGAGTTTTATGTGGTGTAAAAAATTGTCGTCTCTAAACAACTTGTCATTTTTTGCAGTTTGTTCTATTCATGCAATGATGCAAATGGTTTATTTCTCAATATACATCAGGGGTGTTAAAAAATATCTGAATCTAAAAATCTGATTCAAAGTATTAGAAAATTAAGATATCTGAATTTTTTTTGGATATCCGAATTTTCGGATTCAGATAGTGATATTCAGAATTTTTAGATATCTGAAATATCCAAAAATCTATGAATGTATTTTTGTTGAATATCTGAAAATATCCGAAATATCATTTTGGATATCCAAATTTGATCACCCTTATGATCCCTGTGGTTTCCAAAACTTCCCATTTTCATAAACTACTTCACCTGATCATTATTCAACGAAGCATTTTGTCCTTTTATACATACATTTATTTTATTCATTTTTTTAACCCAATCACACTACATGTTTAAATTGTTTGATTTAAATACGATTATATTTCATCGTATCAGTGGGCTGGGTTTGATTTTGACTACCATTAAGTAAAAGTTCGCTTCATAGTCAAGCCAATGAAACTTTATTTATCAATTTAAAAGATGCTTAGTGGTAAGTGGTAACTCACAAAGATAAGGTTTACTTACTTTAAAATAGATAATAATAATAATATTAAGCAAAATGAATGTAAATTTTACAAGAGAGAAACACATGTTCAAGAAATATAGCTTAGACTAGTAATATGATTTGTAACATGTGGCACAACTAAAAATTGTTTGGGTGTTCATTTTAGAGCTCCTTTAAGTTAATAAGGAGAAAATAGTGTTTGAGTAATGGGTTGAAAATAAGGTTTTTGTGAGTTAAAAATAAGATAAGTTATAAGTTGAAATTTATGACTTTTTAATTAAGGAGAAAATGAGGTAAAAAATGAGGTAAGGAGATGGACACTCAAACATACCTAAATATATAGGCATTCTAATCTTCTTTACATGATCTCCATTCTCGTCTAACTATCTTTCTTTCTCTTTCTCTTTCTCTTTCTCTGTTTCCAAAACCCCATCTTCCAGAACCACACACCCCAATCACATAACCACCACCTACAATCGCCGCCATCTTGACGAAAATCAAATCTGAAACCAGCAACACTATCTTGCCATATCATCTTCACCCACCTGTTACGATTTCAAATATGAAACAACCATGCCACCATCCACTGCCTACCGCCACCATAACCACAAACCGGATTCACCACCGTTAGTCGAAGTTCTTTCTCCGTCAACTGTCGTTCATGGAAGGTATTCTGTAAATATCGTATTTGATTTTCATTGTGCTTTACACTACCTTATTTTTTTGGGTAAATTGTGTTTTATCTTAGATTTGTGTTTCTTTTGAATTGCGTTTTTTAACAAAATTGTGTTATATTTCATTGTGTTTAATCTTCTAGTAAGAACTGTGTTTTAAAAAAATATGGTTTTGAATTATACAACACAATCAGGTACAAAGACACAATTGTGTTTAAAAAAACATAATGAAATAACTCTACAATCAGGTATAAGGCACATTTGTGTTTTTAATTTGATGTCTATTGTGTTATAGCGTGTTGTGCTCTCCATTGTGTTTTACACATTTTGTTTTTCTCTTCAAAAGTATATAACATTGTACTTTTTTTTTTGTCAGGTGTCGATCAGTGGAAATCCTTTAACTTGAAACCCTTTTCTTCCTAAGTTCGAATACCTCCCCACACGACGGTCCCTTTCAAACCTATTGGGTATATTTTTGTTTTCAATAGAAGGCGGGACTCAAACTGGGTACCTTTCGGGCAGGAACCCCATAGGGGAAAACATTCTCACCATCATTGTAACCATTGGGTTACAACATCATTGACATATAATAGTGCACTCATAGTAAAGCTAAAAAACATTAGTTTTTATAGTGTAATTTTTTTTTAAATAACGTTGTATGAAAAAGTGATTAATGTTTAAAAAGTTTGGAAAATTGAGGAGAGAAAAAACATTACCTGCATGATGATAATACATAACCCTTACTTACTCTCTTTCTAAATTTTGAATTTCTCAATTTAATCTTAGTCATCCATTACACAATCCAGAGGTTACGATAACTTCCTAACTTTCCTACATAAACACATCTTTCTATTAGGGAGGACGGGGCACATTCGGTTTCATGAATTCGGCTTAGTAGCCGATTCGGCTACACCGGCCCGTCATGGTCGGCTACGATTCTCTGCATCCAATATCGGCATTCCCTCGCTGATTTCCAACTCTCTTCCACCCCCGCCCCCTCTCTTCTATTTTTTTAAAAAATGTTTAGGCTAGCTTAGGTTAGGCGTTTTCGATGTTTAGGCAACTTTAGACTAGTTTGAGTTGAAATAATGTTTTTTATTGTTATAATAAAATTTACCAATGATTGAGTAGTTTATATTTGTACATTCTAAATTCTTCTTATAATATTTCAATATATGATTGAGTAGTTTATATTTCAAATATGAGTTTGTATTTTTTTTTAAGTATAATTAATAATAGAGAATAAAAAATAAAAAAGAAAGCGCGACGAGACGAGATAGATAGGGTGGTAAGTTTGGTAACGAAGGTGTAGGGGTATAGGGAGATAACTCAAGGGGATGCCTATCACAAATGAAGAGAGATAGGGTGATAACAATGGTGTGGGGTGCCATGAGATGAAGGAGACAACGATGCATGAGCTTGGGATGTCTTTCTTTCTTTTTATTTAGGCTTTATTGTTGTTTTTTTGTTTTTTTTTTTAACATCAATCAAAACATAGAAAGGATAATACCAACTAAACATGGATTTTTTTGGAAAAGTAACGCAACAGTTAGTTTCTTTGTGCAACAAGTGTGTGTCAGTTGGGATTTTGTGAAAGAGTTGAAACCGCAATTTCAACTTGCGGTTTTGGGTGATGATACGGTCCACCGAATTATCCACTCTCCATCCACGCACTTGAACTAGTATTTCCATATTGCATTATTTTAGGAGCCACTTTACCATGTTTCCATGATTCCTTGTTTTCATTATGGTGCATTATTTCCTAGAAATTAGGTGGTAGTTATTTCTTTGCATATTTAACTTTCTCTTTCGGTACATCTACATTTGTAAACATGAATGAAAATTTTAAAGAAAGCTTTTATGTTTGATCTATCCTTTATCTTGTGTTCTTGGAAGTTTTGTAGGTTTTTCTTTGTAAAACTTATCAATTGGTGCTTTCATTGAGCCTTAGCCTCCATGGCTTTGGAAGAACTCAATGACCCCACTGTTCTATCTCGTTTCACCGATTCGAATCCGGCCTGTTGGCTTTATGAGGTTGAACGGTTCTTTTCCTTGTATGAAATTTATGAGGAAGACCGGTTTGCTTATGTTGTTGAGTACTTCGATGATGAATCTTTTTCTTGGTTCTATTCATGGTACCGAGGACCCGAACGACTCACTTGGAAGTCATTCACTACCGCAATGCTAACAACATTCATTCTGGTACCAAAAACAGCCCCTATAACCATGCCCAAACACCCTTATTGGTTCAATTCTATTACCCTTCTTACAGCCCTCCACAAACCGTCCCTAACGCCGACCCCAACCACCAATCCATCATCTACCCAACAGACCATTTCGACCCATCCCAATGCCCCATTAAACAACCATATTACTACCATTGCAAAAAAATACTAAGGCTTCTTCCTCAACCCATGTTCATTCATTGACCCGTACCAACAAACCTCCAACTTTTGTGCCATTTTCACCTGAAAACATTTGTGCCCATAACATTCCAGTAGAACAATTAAAGGGAACTCATTGCCTTCAAACCCACTAGAAAACAACACAACAACTGATGCACTACATAGTATTTCAACAAAGGCCATCTATTATGTCACAGTTGCCTTATCAATTATCCCATTGGAGCTCAACTATGAACTTTGGAGAATCGATGAATGCAACGGCTGTGGAGAGACCTAAGTGGTGCCCACCGTGGCGTTTCACTCTGCCGGGTCCAAATGCCACCGGAAGAGTGGAATGGCGGCCACCATGGCGGCCTGTTAGGACTGCTCCAAATGCTACGGGACGAGTGGAATGACGTCCACCATGGCCAACTCGATCCGTTCTTGAGGACAAGAACGTTTTGAGGCGCGTGGGAATTGATACGAAGGGGTGTAAATGACACGTAGCGGCTCGAGAGCTACCCGGGATCGGCTCGGTAAAAAGCCCGAACGAGCCGAGCCTTAAGGAGCCTGAGCCCGAGCCTAAAATATGGCTCGTTTAGTTATCGAGCCCGAGCTCGAGCCCTAAATACAAAGCTCGATTGGGCTCGCGAGCCTAAACGAGCCCAAACATAATTATAAGTTATTTATATATCTCTTATAATTTATAGCCCACATCTCCAAAGCCCAAGTCCTTACTTCATAGGACCCTTTAATAACACTCGCGAGCCGAGCTTTTGCGATCTCGAGCCGAGCTTTGAGCTCGTTTGAGATTGTTCTCAAATCACCTCGAGCCGAGCCGAGCCAAGCTCGAGCTTTTGATTTTGCTAGCGAGCCGAGCTCGAGCTCAAGATTTTAGGCTCGAACCGAGCCGAGCTCAAGCTCGAGCTTCATAAAACCATAACGAGCTGAGCTCGAGCCCAATCAGGCTCGGCTCGTTTACACCCTTATTGATACGGTCCACCGAATTATCCACTCTCCATCCACGCACTTGACCTAGTATTTCCATATTGCATTATTTTAGGAACCACTTTACCATGTTTCCATGATTCTTTGTTTTCATTATGGTGCATTATTTCCTAGAAATTAGATGGTAATTATTTCTTTGTATACATGAATGAAAATTTTAAACAAAGTTTTTGTGCTTCATCTATCCTTTATCTTGTGTTCTTGGAACTTTTGTAGGTTTTTCTTTGTAAAACCTATCAGGTGACATGGACATAAACCCGCAAGTTCAACTTGCAGATTAGGGTGACTTGGACAAGACTCCAAAACGTGGCACCATTCTAACACACACATACCTTTACCATCTCCATTAAACTACACACACACCTACTGAGAAAAGAGAAAGAGGGGAGCCGGAGACCTCCCACCGCCGTCAACGGCGAAGCTTCGGCGGAGCCGCTCCCAAACCACACGACCCCCACCTCATCCATACCAATTGCACCCACTTCATTCTTGATAAAGTAGAGAGAGAAAGCAGAGGAGAGAGAGAGACCGAGATCGAGAAAGAAGACATTACTGGTCATAGTCTATGACCGGTCAACTGTTAAGAAGCAGAGAGACAAGATCTACAGAGGAATAGACGAGGGAGATTGAACCGTACTTAGAGAGAGAGAGACACACATTGTAGGTGGTTCTATGACTTCCGATAGGAAGCTATGTTTTCGATAAGCAAGGTGAGCCTAATAACCACCATTACTTCTAGATCTGAATAGTCTGTTGGTTGGATCAAGGGTTCGAGGTGAAGGGTTACATTGGTCACGGTGATGGTGGTGGTCGTGTGGCAGATTACGGTGGTGATGGTGGTTGTAGTGTCAGAAAGAGAAGTTAAAACCACAAGTTCAACTTGCGGTTTTGTGACACCCCAGAAAATATCCCACATCGCCCGTGGCTAGGAGAGATCCTTGGTTTATATGTAATCCAATGCCTTATAAATCACCAACGCGTTTTGAGGCTTAATGTTAGTGGATGATAGGAGAACTCCACAGTTAAGCGTGCTCAGGCGGGAGCAGTACTAGGATGGGTGACCTCCTGGGAAGTCTCCATCGGGTCAACCAAAAACAAATCCGTGAGCTCTGGATGGGCAACTCATCATAGCAAAGCAGACAATATTGGTGGTGAAAGAGGCCGGATGTTAAAGATGATATCAGAGCCACTCCTATGCCGTTCGGGATGGTGGGTGCATACCTCATCGGGGACGATGAGACTCTAATAGTGGGTGAATGTGACACCATAGGAAAAATCACACATCGGCCGTGGCCAGAAGAGATCATTGGTTCATATGTAATCAATCCAATGCCTAATAAATCACCAACGCGTTTTGGGGCTTAATGTTAGTGGTTGAGAGGAAAACTCCACAGTTAAGCGTGCTCAGGTGGGAGCAGTACCAGGATAGGTGACCTCCTGGGAAGTCTCCACCGGGTCAACCAAAAACAAATCCGTGAGCTCTAGATGGACAACCCATCGGGGCAAAGCGGACAATATTGGTGGTGAAAGAGGCCGGATGTTACAGGTTTATATGCCATGTAACATCCGGCCCCTCTCACCACCAATATTGTCCGCTTTGCCCCGATGGGTTGCCCATCCAGAGCTCACGGATTTGTTTTTGGTTTCCCCGGTGAAGACTTCCCAGGAGGTCACCCATCCTGATACTACTCCCACCTGAGCACGCTTAACTATGGAGTTTTCCTCTCATCCACTAGCATTAAGCCCAAAACGCGTTGGTAATTTAAGAGGCTTTGGATTAGTTATGAACCAATGATCTCTCCTGGCCACGGCCGATGTGGGATTTGCCTAGGGTGTCATACAAAGGTTCATGTTAATCTCCCAGAAATCAGTACTGTTACAATCACCCCCCATTGTAACAGTACTGATTTCTGGGAGATTAACACGGACCTTTGTATGACACCCTAGGCAAATCCCACATCGGCCGTGGCCAGGAGAGATCTTTGGTTCATAAGTAATCCAAAGCCTCTTAAATCACCAACGCGTTTTGGGCTTAATGCTAGTGGATAAGAGGAGAACTCCACAGTTAAGCGTGCTCAGGTGGGAGTAGTATCAGGATAGGTGACCTCCTGGGAAGTCTCCACCGGGGCAACCAAAAACAAATCCGTGAGCTTCTGGATGGGCAACCCATCAGGGGCAAAGCGGACAATATTGGTGGTGAGAGGGGTCGGATGTTACATGCCACCTCGACGATGTACTCAATCTCCCTCCTAGTCAACTCACAATTGTGCAATCTCCTTCTTAGTCAGCAATTTGGTTGTCCAACTAAGCATAACCCGCAAGTTAAACTTGCGGGTTCACCAAAAACATAAATTCCTTTCTAACACCCACATCAAATTTTTATATTGTGCCACTACTTTGAAAAAAAAAAAATCCTAAACATGCAACAACCAACATCAAAAGATAATACTTCGTAAAAGTTGAAGACTGGAATTTATATATAATTAAACAGATTTATCCGTTAAAATTTGACTTATATATAGCATTATTATGTTACATGCTTTTTTTTTTGTAAGGAAACTTTCATTCACAAAAGCCACAAGCGGTCCTCAAAACAAGGACCCCCGGGCAACCAAACGAATTACATCAAATCCAAGGGATAGTTACACCATCTAATCCAATCGATAGTTTTAATTCTCGATCTATGTCTAAACCAAAAGAAAGAAATCTTCTTAATGCTTTCCATCAACTCTATAGGTCTTCGCTTCTTGTTTTTGAAAATCCGGTCATTTCTCTCAATCCAAATCGACCAAAGGGACGAAAAAATGATACCTTTGAGAATGTACTTCTTGGACTTGGACAGAACTTGATCTTCGGCCACCTTCAAAACGTCTGACACTTCCATAAGGGCATTAGCAGACAACCGACACCAAGCGAACACTCTAGCCCAGATCTCCGTCGCAAAACAGCAGCAACAGAACAGATGAGAACCCGATTCCAGGTCCCTGTTACAAAAAACGCATTCCTGACCCTGTAAGGTAACGCCTCTTTTAGCCAACTCCACCCTAGTAGGAAGGCGCTCACGGATAGCCCTCCAAATCATAACCTTACACTTGAGCGGAACCTAACCTTTCCACCCAAAAGAAGGAAGAACACCTTGGGAAAACTCCGCGTACAGCAGCTTTTTGGCTGATCCCACCGAAAAAACTCCACTAGAATCAGCTTTCCAGCACCATTTATCGCAGCCCCCCCTCCATTGAAAGTCGAACAAATCTTCCAGTAAACTGAACAACTCGGACACCTCCTCTTGCGAGGTAGGGTCTGATTTCCAGCTCCAATTCAAGACTTTGTACCCGTTTATAACTTTCAGACGATTGCTCACTACAACCCACTTATTCAGCTCGAGCCTGAAAAGATTAGGATAGACAACCCGAAGAGGGATATCCTTAAGCCACACATCACCCCAAAAGGATATGTTGTCACCATTACCGACCTCTCCAACAAAATAAGTATGCAAAGGAGATCCGTTAGATAACCTTTTTTTCCCCAATCTTCACTATATTCTTCCAACTTCCACTCGCCGCGTAAGAGCAAGGGAGATGGGACCAAGTCCGAGAAGCCCCATGACACTCGACAATGATACGCTTCCAAAGACTATTGTCACCCGCTTTAAATCTCCACGTCCATTTCAAAAGAAGGGCTTCATTGATCACTTGTAACTTTGAAACTCCAAGCCCACCGGCTTGTATAGGGGTTGTGATAACATCCCAAGCTACCCAAGGGATTTTTCGATCCACACTAGATCCCGACCATAGGAAACGACGCATGAGAGCTTCAATATTTTCGATCACCGCCTTGGGGGCTTTATAAAGCAAACAATAGTAAATAGGCAAGCTTTCTAAAACCGACTTTATAAGAATTAACCGACCCCCAATAGATAAACACCTCGCTTTCCAAGATGTTAATCTATTTTTTATGACTTCAATAACCGGATTCCAATTACTAATGCGAGACATATTTGCGCCCACTTGAATACCAAGATAAACAAATGGAAAAGAGCCTTTACGGCACCCCAAACCTTCCAACATATCGTTTAGCTCGTAATCGCCGGTTCCCACCCCAAAAAGATTCGATTTGGAAATGTTAATCCGGAGACCCGAACAAATGTGGAAAATGCGAAGGATTCTAGCCGTATTTTGGATATTTCTTCTAGACCACTCCCCCATAATCAAGGCATCATCGGCATAAAAAAGATGTGTGACATCCGATTCGTTATCCGAGAATTTAATACCCTTAAAATCTTCAATCTCGTTCGCCTTCTTCAACAAGCAAGACAAGGCTTCCATCACAAAAAGGAAAAGAAAAGGAGACAAAGGATCGCCTTGACGAAGCCCTTTCTCGCATCTAAACTCAAAAGTAGGAGAACCATTGACGAGAACCGCGGCTCTAGCCGAAATGAGAACTCCCCTAATCCACTTACACCAAGTAGAAGGAAAAGCCATTTGATCTAGAATAGCCAACAAGAAATTCCAATTAACGTTATCGTAAGCTTTCTCAAAGTCGATTTTAAGTAAAAAGGCCTTTTTCTTCTTTTTCTTCAACCATTCAATCAACTCATTTATCACAAGGGGGCCATCCAAAATAAACCGGTTTGCGAGGAAAGCCGATTGAGTATCGGAAATAAGATAACCCATCACCTTTTTAAGGCGATTAGCAAGGAGTTTGAAATAACCTTACTAATCATCCCTATTAAAGTAATAGGTCTATAGTCTTTAAGCCCCAACGAAGATTTAACTTTGGGGATCAAAGTAATGAAAGAAGACGCACAACCCGGATTAATAAAACCTGTCTCGTGGAAATTAGAGATAATGCGAAAAAAATCCTCTTCCAATAGAGTCCAAAACCGCTTCACGAATCTGAAATTAAAGCCATCCGGGCCCGGAGCCTTGTTCGAACCGCAATCAAAAACCGCCTCTTTAATCTCCTGTCTAGAAAACGAAGAGATTAACATTTCACCATCTGATTCGGTTAAAACTTTCAACCCGGGACAAGTAAGCAATGGCCGATTACAAATCTCTTCTTTGAAGTGATCTCGGAAAAACCGCATAACTTCTTTTTTAACCAAAGCAGATTTAGACACCCACTCCCCATTCACCATCAAACCATGAATCCCGTTTCTAGCTTTCCTCCCATTAACAACATTATGAAAAAAATTGGAATTTTCATCCCCTAAAGTAGCCCACTTAACCCGAGATTTCTGTTTCAAGTCTCGGGTTCTGTTAAACCGAATCTCTTCTAGACACTTAGCACATTCAGACCATACCCATAACTCTTCTTCAGCAAGTTCACGTTGTTCCATAATGGTCTCTAAATCTTCTTTGTCCTTACCCATCATAAATTCTATCTCATTTTCTTTATTTCTCAACTCTTTGTGCCAAACAGTAAGCACATTTCGAAGCTTTTTAAGTTTCTGTAATAGATTTAAATCACTTGGTTCCATATCAACCCACTCAGCGAACGTCGACTTTATAATATCAACACAACCCTCCTTATCCGCCCAAGAATCATACCAACGAAATGGCTTAGCGCCATAATTAGTATCTACCACATTAAACACAACCGGCGAATGGTCCGAGAGGCCTTTTTTAAGCGTTCTAACACAAACAGTTGGCCATTTGTTGAACACATTATCACAAACCAAAAATCTATCAATCCTGCTCATTTTACAAACCCCTCTTCTAACAGTTAAGCACGTGTATTTCATACCTTTCATTTGATACTCCCTAAGCCCTGCTTCTTCTATAAAGTCGTTAAAATCTCTAGCGCACACCGAGTCAAAATTAGAATTCTTTCTTTCCTCTCGATCACGGACCGCATTGAAATCACCGAAAACTATCCACCACCCTTCGTTGGATCGAATGAGTTGCTGTATACGCGCCCAAAGACTACGCTTCTCCCCATTATCTTGAGGAGCGTACACATTGAGCATATTAATACGAACCCCACCATCCAATAAAATACCCGAAATACACAGAAAGTTATTATCTTTATAGACTTTATCCTTTGAAAATTTTTTTGGGTCCCATAAACTGACGATACCTCCCGAAAACCCTCTGGCGCTAACAAAATCAAAATCGGCCCCACTCCCACCCCAATAATTAGAGATCATACCAACCGAAACATCACTGCATTTTGACTCCTGAATCCCGATAAACGACACTCCACAATCGACTTTACTCTTTTGAATCCAGCTCGCTTTCTCGATCCCCACGACCCCTCGGATGTTAATCGACATACAATTCATTGATTACCACCTTGTAATCCTTCTTTGATGACCGCGTTCTGAACTATCTCTTTGCACTTTTCAAGATCCACTCCCAACTTTGACCCCAGCAAGATGGTATCCTTAACTTCTTGTTCGCGTAAGTTACAAACCTCCGATTCTACAACACAAGCTTGTTCCTCCCGAATTGGTTCCTCAAAAAAGTTGGTGTCTGTCTCATCATTCGATAACATAACTGGTTCAACAGGTTGTGAGTTCAGGTCAAAACTATTACCCACATTCCCATTGTCCATACCCTCTTTATTTAGGCCCATGTCGTTACAGCCCAACAACTCGTCCAGCCCAAATATACTTTCTTAAACTTTTTTCTTTTGCAAACATGACTAACAGGCTCAGGCCCATTAACCTCTCCTTGAATTTCAAATTCAAAATCGACTGCTGGAACAAAATCTTCACCTTCCAAATTGGTCTCATTGTCAATAATTGCGTCATCAATGGCATTAACCGTATCCCCGATAATTACGTTCGGGGAGTTATGGTCTTCCGCAATTCTCGCACCCTCATGATGGACATTCTCCGGCGCCGGAGACTGCCCGTCTTCTTCGACTGGTATGTCTTCTTCCATGTTATTCGGCACGTCTTCTACTCGAGGTTCCAGGAAATCTGGTATCCACTCCCCAAGTTCCTCCGTAACCCAAACTCGGAACTTACGGTCTCTCCAGTTAAGCACCATTTCTTCGGTTATCCTCTTCCCATCCCCAACCAATACACCGACGTAAGCGTAAGACAGATCTAAATCATCCTCGGTACTATTAGCATTGTGGACTACCCTTCCGAACGTACCACCAATCGAATCGTAGACTTCGTTGGAAATAACATGTAATGGAACACCTTGTATCTTGAGCCATGCAATCCTTTCAAAACCCAATACCTGTCCTCCCCAGATGGCAATGAAGGAGAATTTATCCGTAAACTTCTTAGCCTCTTCTTTGAAGGACTCGGCTATGTCAGAATTCCTGAATGTAAGAAGCACATCCAGGCCACCAATATACTGAACTCTAAACTCATTAAACTTCAACTCTTTCAAAGTAATCTTAATACTTTTTAATGCATTCAAATCATGCATTCTGACTACCACAGCCATGCCATGCAACGAGTGGAATCCAGTTTTGTCGCTTTCCACAGTGATAGATTTCCCTACCAACAAGTCTCTGAAAGATACGTCTCTAACACCCGACGTCCCATACTTCGGCATATTGACAGTTGTATCGTCTTCTCTAGGAGCCGTCTTCTTTTGTCGTTCTTCTCTATGATCATTAATCTCACCATCTTCTAACACAAACCGTGCTACATTGAACCATAGTTTGTATTCACCCATCCTTATACCTCTAAGGTTTCTCAACAGTTCCTCCCTATCTTTAATATCCAGCATGGATATGAATCCAAATCGATTGCCTCCTTTGTCTCGTTTTCTTGCTATGTAGAGATCGAAGATCTGACCAAACGGGCGCACCTGTGTTGCCAAATCTTGACCACTACATCCATCTGGAATATTAGTAACGAAAATCTTCGAAATACGACGTTGAATATTTTCCGGAATCGGCTTCCGGCGGAACTCCGGCATTTTGTAATTGTTACTATGTTACATGCTATAAGCCTATAATACATATGTTATAATTATAATTCATTTAATATATAATACAAATATAACTTTATTCGAGAAATGAATAAACGGCAAAAAGATCACATGCACACTATCAATATTATTGTCTTTACAAGTTGCATAAAGAAGGTACTTACTTTGTCATAATTAGTCATACAACATTGTGTCATTTAATAGATTCTACGCTTTAAAAACGAATATTTATTCTAAAAAATTATTTATTACTAAACACTTGCTATTATCTATTTGTTTGACTTGCAGAAATCGATCAAGCAACCGTGCAAACAATGGGCTGAGGTGGTATTAAAACTTACTAATAGGCTGGACTTAACCATTATGTATAATTTTTTGGGGTTGGTTGTGCAGTTGTGCTAGTATTTTATTGGTTATAATCATTGTTTATAATATTGGTGAACTAAAATATGTTGTTTGCTGGTCAAAAAATATTAGGCTCGACGGTGTAAGGGGTGCAAAATATTAGGCTTGACGGTGTGAGGGATGGCACTTAGAAATAACTGCTATTATCGAAGCATCACACATGGAGAGGTGTGGACTGCACTTAGGAAGATGGGAAGAGGCAAGGAGGTTGGTCTAGACAACATACCGATTGAGGTCTGAAAGTGTTTGGGAGAAGAAGGCGTTCAATGGCTGACTACATTATTTAATGTTATTTTCAAATATGGAAAAATGCCCGATTGTTGGAGGAGTAGCGTTGTAGTGCCCGTATTTAAGAAAAAAGGAGACGCCTAATGTTGTGGAAATTATAGAGGTATTAAGTTGTTGGGTCAAACTATGAAATTATGGGAGAGGGTGATTGAGACTAGACTTGGGAGGGAAACTCGGGTTACGGTAAACCAATTCGGTTTCATCCCAGGGAGGTCAACGACGGAAGCGATACACATTTTAAGGAGATTAATGGAAAAATATAGAAAAAAAAAGCAAGATCTCCATATGGTATTCATTGACCTTGAAAAGGCATACGGCAGTGTGCCACGTAGATTGATTTGGGATAGTTTAGAGGGTAGAGGAGTCCCTGAGAAGTACATAGACGTAATTAAGGATATATATGATATAACTGAAACTAGTGTCCAGGCGTCGGTAGGAGATACTGATTCCTTCCCTGTGGAGGTGGGACTCCACCAAGGGTCTGCATTGAGTCCGTTTCTGTGACACCCGGCAAATTCTGGTTAACAACGTTGTCTAGATTAAAGTCTACCTTAGCGAGTCACACGTATATTATACGTAACGAGGGTTAGCTAGATAGCTAGATAGGACATACGTGCATTGTTGTGAGTTTCACTACTCTTTTCTCAAAAGCATGCGTCTCGGGTTTGAGACAACTTACAAAACGTTTTCTAGTCCGGTTTGGGACTACTTTCACATCTCGGGTTATGAGATGCTTTGACTCCTTGTGTGGGTCGGGTTTTGACTCCTTGTGTGAGTTAATATGTGATTACATGATTAGTGAACCTCGGACGTTGGTGAATAATAAACTTATGTGTCTCGGTGATATCTGACAAACTTATGTGAAAACCATACGTGATTATGTGAACCTAAACCGAACACGTTAATAAAAATTATTAAAAGTGGAGCATGAGGTTGGTTGGGGTCTTAAAACATGGGGTTACGCTTGGTATGGCCCAAAATAATGAAAACATCAAAGAAAACAGGCTATACAACAAACTGGGCCGCTCAAAACGGATTAAACCATTCCGAACGGCCATTCACAATTCCGAACGGGTGTTCACAATTCCGAACGGGTGTTCACAATTCCGAACGGGTGTTCGGAAAACGCTGACGTGGTTAAACCGCCTTAAACTACTATTTAAGCATCCTTAACCCCCATGCAACCCCCATACTCAACCCTAATCGCCCCCTTACTGCCCCACACGAATATTTCACTCCAAAAACTCCTGCAAAGGCTCAAGATCATCAATTGGGAGGCTCCAAGGCGCGCGATTGATTGATTTGAAGAGCTAAGGGTATAACTTATGATTTCTTACGCTTTTACCTTATGTTTTTACTATAAAAATCATATAACAAGTTTGTCCAGGTCTGAAAGTATTTTATAAAAGTTAAAACATGAGGATTAAGAAGATTAAAAGGGTCAACCACATTGTTACATAATGAATGTTATATGTTTTGCATGATTATGCATGTTCTTGATGTTTTAGACTTCTAGGGTTTGTGAATAATGATGGTTGTGATGTATAATTAGGGTTTTGATCAGATATGATTCTTACTAAAGTTGTATGATGATTATTAGGTGTTATTGGTTGATAATATGCAACTAGGGTTTGATATAATTGATAATATTGCACGATTGGAATCTGGACAGATTCTGAATGTCGACTTGTAGGGTCTGTTTCGTGGCTTGAAAATAATTGGTTTGATCGATTCTTTGCATGATTGTAACGTACAAGGTCTTAGCTTTTCATAATGGGCAAAACCATCGAATTTGGACATCGTTTGAGTCGTTTTTGGAATTTTAATTGATTAGGGGTCATATCAGATTTTCGGATTTGTAAATTGGGCTAACTTTAAATGGTCATAACTTGAGATTTACAAGGAGTTAGGTTATGAAATTTTTACAGTAGGTCAATACTGGAAAAATAGAGCTTTTCCAAGTAGATTCATCTCGTTTGGATGAATACACAATTTTTAAGAATTTTCCTACTAAACTGACCTGTTGAGGAGATTTTCTGGACATAGCTGTGTTGTACGAATTTTCATAATTTTTGTGTTTGGAATTAAGACAAAAAAAAAATAGGTATTGTCGAGTGAATCCCAAAGAAAATTCAGTAAAAATTTGGGAGGTTAACTCACTGAATTGCTATTTTAAATAAATTCGTTTTGATGGCGCACAATCTGTCCTGAAAACACAGATTGTGTATTATGTGCTTCTGTGATTAATTGAGGTCTTAGGTGGTATGGAATTGACATGTAACTGAAGTACACTTGTCTGAGACACATACGGGATGTAGAAACTAATTGTAACCAACGTATTCACCAACGGGTCCGTAGGGTTTACTATTGCATGTAGAATCACTAGGCGTCGCATACACACTTTTGAACATTTAAAACGCCTTGGACAAACGAGTTATATGGGTAATGATATTACGCCTATAGTCACTGAGCGACACTGTTATTAGGGTGTCGGTAGCATATATTGCTTGCTGTTCGGATTCTTTGCTTGCACGTTAAGGTGAGTTTACGGCCCCTCTTTTAAACTGGTTTCATACTTTCGGGGGAGAAAACATGTGTTAAAACGATTATTTGGTAACTACTGTCATACTATGGGTTTCTCTTGTGTACTACACGATCTTTGGAAGTCCCGGGGGGAACCATGAATGTGCGGGTTGCACAACGGGGAAATGTGAATAGCGCTATTGGGAGTGACCAACCCCGCTCGTCGGCTTGGAGGGCCGGGCGAGTGCATATTGTCTCAAACAGGAACAACAGGAACAACTGGTTTACTTTTCGGGCACAACATCTGGTATTCGAGTTAGTAATGGTTTTCCAATCGTGGTAGTAACAAAACATACGCCTAGCTAGCGTACACTGGTTTTCGATTTGTTATAGTATGGACAGGTGGACTTGGTACTTGGATTACAAAACCTGTAAACTCACCAGCATTTTTGTGCTGACGTAAACTTTTACATGTTTTCTCAGGTCGCTAAGGTAGCACAATGGAACTAGGGCGCACGCGTCTGCACGGCGTCTAGTTAGAGTTGCATGGTTTTACAAACGTTGAACATTGGTTTAATATTGAATAATTGTTTTGAATAAGCTTCCGCTGTAAACGGGGATTTTAAACATTGTTTTGAAGTTGCATTATGTTCATGTTAGACTTGTTTATTGTGATCGTTGGTTTGGATCCTGGTTTGTCATGCGCCTCGCGGTAAAACTCCGCAAGTGGATTTTGAGGGTCTGACAGTTTCTCTTTGCGGTAGTCTTGGATGAGTTGTCTAAGTCGATTCAGAAGCCAGTGCCATGGTACATGCTTTTTGCAGATGATATTGTGTTAGTTGCAGAAACTAAACAAATTTTGAATGCAAGGTTAGAGGAGTGGCGAGAAGCTTTAGAGGGAATGGGTTTAAGGATTAGTCGCTCAAAGACGGAGTATCTCTATTGTGATTTCAGTGGGGTTAACGATGACAAGGACACTCATATCACTATTCAGGGTCAGGTTGTCCCGCAGGTAACTAGGTTTAAGTACTTAGGATCATTTGTTCAAAAGGATGGGGATATTGATAGTGACGTAACACATCACATACAAGCCGGGTGGTGTAGGTGGAGAGCAGCCACATGGGTATTGTGCGATAAGCGGCTCCCAAATAAATTGAAGGTTAAATTTTACAGGACCACAATTAGACCTGCTATGTTGTATGGGACAGAGTGCTGGGCAATCAAGAAGACGCACGCACGCAAGATGGAGGTCGGATTAGAAACGAGGTCTTTAGAGAGAGGTTTGGAGTGGCTAGGATATCAGACAAGATAAATGAAGGGAGATTGAGATGGTTTGGACATGTGAAGAGGAGACGAACAACAGCGCCAGTTAGAGCAGTGGAAGCATGCGTTGTAGAGGGGATAAGGAATAGGGGCAGACCTAAATTGACCTGGGATGAGCGAATTAGACAGGATCTCATAGAGTTGCATCTCTTTGAGGACATGGTCCAAGAAAGGAGTTTGTGGAGAAGTAGGATTAAAGTAAGTGACTTTTAGGTTTTGAGACCTTAACTATAGGATTTCTAAACCTATTTTGATTCATGTGTCTATTTATCCAGTTTTCTTAAGTAATGTGAAACTTACATGTGGTTGTCGTCTCGTTTACATGTTTGTATGATGTTCAATGTATTATACTTTTATGCACTATCTTACTAGCTTATTCATGCACTTCGTTCGTTAGCCGATAGCGATATATCCCTGTGGTGCTTGTCTCTTTACTTGTATGCTTGCCTGTCTTCTGTTCTCTCTTTTTGAGTCGGGGGTCTCTCTGAAAGCAGCCTCTCTATCCTTATGGGTAGAGGTAAGGTGTGCTTACATCTCACCCTCCCCTGACCCTACCAATAGTTTCTACTATTCGTGGGATATACTGGGTATGATTGATTGATTGATTGATTGGGGTAAGGGGTGGCACCCCTGCCACCTTAGCATTTTCCCCAGAAATGGCCCTCTCCTCTATTCCTGGGTGTTATTGGAGGCGCCATCTATCAATTGTGAGCAGAATAAGGGGTGTTAGCGAGTGGTATGGTGAACCTCCTTTCATTCAATCAATCAATTTTTTTTCTTTTTCCTTTTCTCTTCTTTCTTTTTTTTTAATTAAAGGAATGTTATTATATTCCCTGAGTGTTACTGGAAGGAGGAATAAAGCCCTATTTTAACATGGCGCCTATGTAGCGTCAAAGTGACAGAATCAAGTTTCTAGAGGCTCCATTTCACACAATCAGTATTAACTATTTGTTGACCTAGTGTTAATTATTTATTGACTTCCGAACAATTAGCTGAGGTGGTATGTTTTCTTCTTCTATTTTTTTTTTAATTACGTAAAGCTAAAGGATCAAATGTGTTATGGCAAGTTGGGAACTAAACAATTAAACGATATGCATAATTTCTCAAAAAAAAAAAAAAAAAAAAAAAAAAAAAAAAACAGAGAACTGGGAGTGAAATTTGATAAAACCACATAAACAAAGAGTGTCATTTACTATGCTAGCTGCATGATAATGAAATTGTTGGGTGTCGAATCCAGCAAATAAATAAATAATAAACCTATTAGTATTAGTGAAAGTAAGGTTCGTGTCCTCAGGGATACAGATCAACTGATTATACCAAAAACGTTTTTCGCACAAAATACGACTATATAAAAATAAAAGGGGGGGGGGGGGTTGGTGTATTTTAAGTTAACGAAAATAAACTAAAATTAATAAAACGAATAACTAAAAAAAACCTTAACTAAATTGTGAGATAAATTCAGATATTAAAGCTAATTCCAACACTAAGGCAGTTTCTTAATTTGACCCGAACTTATGATCATTAACAATTATGGTGCAATGATCCTTTAATTAAACGGTTTGTATCAATACTAGACGTCACGCCGTTCGGACATCCACTCTATCTAATGTCTAACCAAACGCCGTTCGTTGATTAGAGCCAACCCGCTACTCCAAGCTCACGCCGTTCGGATCTTAGCGTGCGGGTTGCAATGATAGAAGTATCGATTACAATCAAACACTCACGCCGTTCGGAGTGCTCAATTATATTGTTTAATTCTATAACAAATTTAAATTCATAGACAAACCTAAACCGTTATTTGTTCCTTTTTATCAAATATATAAAACCGGTTAAAGTTTCATAAATTGATGAACTCTATTAGAATGATTAACAAAGTGGCCAATTTTATCAACCAACTAATATTTTACCTAAAGGTATAGAATCAAGAATCAACCAAACAAACCATTCAAGAATTAGATCTCATAAGAGTTTCACATAAGTTTTAGAATCAAAATTAAGTAAACATACCAAAGTGCCGGAATTAAAAGGTTCTAGCCGGACATGGCGGCTAGTTCAATCAAAACAATTATAATACGAAACATTCAAAAATCAAAGCTTACGAAAAAGAAATACTAATTGTCTTTTGTTTTGTAAACAAAACAAAAATCCTCCAATGTTTGCTTCCCTTGTGCTTTTGCTTCTTTTTCGATCCGTCCCCAAAAAAAAAAGAAATCCCCAACTATATCAATTGAATAATCTCTTCCCAAAGAAAAGGTTCCAGCTTCCGAATCCTCATCCCCACAAAAAGCTCTTTTGTTTGTTATCTTTTTTTTTTTTTCATTTTAAATTCCTTTAATTATTATTAGCTTTCAAATTCGGCCCCTCTAGTTCTTTTCTTGCTGCTTACGGTCTAAACTTCTTTTCACGAACATCAATAAAGTCCAAGTAAATCGCGGCTTCGCCTCGTCAATGCTCGCCATTGCTTTTGTCAATTCTCCACACCTACAAAATCAACCAAAACAAACCAAAGTAGATTCCATTCCACCAAAACATGCATTTCACGAAAACAATGCAATATGTACAACCTAAATGCATAAAAACTCTAAAACTAGCTACTAAAAAGATGATAATTTATGCCTAAAAATGCAACTAACAAATCTCCCCAAGCTTAAACCTTTCCTTGTCCTCAAGGAAGTCAAGAATAAAACTAAGTCGAGGAGCGAACACGAAAACAAACAAAACACATATGCATGCTTGAAATGAAATATTTTTTTTTCTTTTTGTCCCTTGGCAAAACTTCATGCTAAACACGTCCAACACATTCCCAAGACATAGACGACTAACATCAAACGGAGTCGAATATAAGCCACAAACCGTAGGAACACATTAATTCACAAGACTAACAACGATCAATAGATTTACGACCCAACAAGTCTAGATGATGCCATTTTTTAAAAACATGGGCGTACCTATTCAAGCTTCGCCTCCCTTCAAGAATCTAACCATACATAGCATGTACCCCTCACAATAATCACTCAACACTCGGTTATATATATGCAATTTGGAGTGATTCTCTCAAAACCGGACAATAAAAACATCGTTAACATAAGCTTGTACATTAATCAAATCTACACCTAATTGTTAAAACTTAACATAGATCAAGAGGGCTTTTTGGGTTGGCAAGGGCTAAAGGTAGGAAAATTTGGGGAAATGGCGAAAACAAAAGAAAAGACAATCCGGTCTAATAAACAAAACTTCTAAACACATAGCAACACTTAGTCTTTTCGACTCAACAATTTATTCTATTTTTTTTCTTTTCTTTTTTTTTTTCTGTTTTTTTCTTTCTTTTTTTTTTCTGTTTTTTTTTTTCACTTTTTTTTTTTTTTTTTTTTTTTGATCACATAACATACTCTTCTGTCTTATTTATACACTTCAGTAAGGTCACGATATAAACACAAGTTAAAGCGGATGTAATAAACGAATCACGGGTTAAATCAAAAGAAAAGGCCAAGGCTCAAAGGGGCTACTATTGGGAATGTTTCAATTGGGTTAATAACAAAATAAACGAAAATAAAGATGATGAAAAGGCTCAACATATGGGTAATCCTAATGCCTCTGTCACTTCTATGTCAAATCTCAACCTAAGGTCTCAAAATGTATGTAATGCACAAGTTCTAAAACGATGAATCATGTCGGTACACACACATCAAACGAAACAATGAATATGTATATGAAAATTTAAGGCTCAAAACTCACTGAACGTATGAAATTGGGCTGCCGATACAAGCTATGCATAGCTATCACTATCCAGTCAACTACACCATCCTAAGTACCCCAAACATTTTATATTTTCTAAAAAAAATGACTATGTTGGGCCTACTTTATCCCGCAACTTAAAGAATTTGCGTCCTAAAGCGTGTAAGCCCACACCGACCCGCCTTCAGCTTACGTTTTACAATAAATGAGACGTGCCTTTCGTGTGCAATCAGAAAACCTTGGGAATTTTTTTCTCAAATTTTTTTTTTTTTTTTTTTATATGCAAAATGGCTACTAATAATGCATGAAATATAAACAAACTAATGCAAACAAAAGAAATAGAAAATACCTCTCCCCAAGCTTGAATAAAGCAGTGTCCTCAATGCTCAGAGACGAGGGTGGAAGGCAGCTACAGAGGCGGTGGAAGTGGCGGATGCTTGCTCTTGATTCGGCTTTGTCTTTGCCCGCTTTGCCAATGGTTGTGATGGCGCGGTTGAGCCATGCTTTGCTGATATCCGCATCTCAAAACCTGGTATCTAACCTCATCACCTCATCTTCTTCTTCTGTGGGGCTGCTCATATAAGTTATCAGGGACTACGGCTTGGATGATAACAAGGTTCGGACAAAGGTCTTGACAAATCTGACTCTCAGGGGGGCGGTTGTGAGTCGGGTGATGACAGAAGTGGTGGTGCAGAGGACGGCGGCGACTGGTGGTCTGCTGTGGACGACAGAGGTGAGGTTAAGGGAGGATTATTGTAGAAGGGTGAAGATGGTGAAGGAGGTGATGATAGAGATGATGGTGTGTGTTGTATGGGTTGTGGTGGGTTCTAGGGTTTTGAAAGATGAGGATGAGGTTGGAGAAGAAAACAAGGTAGGAAGAAGATTATTATTATTATTATTAATAACCCGGCCGTGTAAAGGTTTTGACCCGCCCGGGTCAAATTTCGGCTCCCTTTCAGAATTTTTAACCCGCCCGGGTCATTGTGACACCCGCCCGGGTCAAATTTCGGCTCCCTTTCAAAATTTCCAACCCGCCCGGGTCTCTTCGTGACCCGCCCGGGCTAAGTTTTGGCAAAAATTAAGTTCTAAAACCCGGCCGGGTTAACTCCTGACACGCCCGGGTCGGGTTTTTTTTTTTTTTTTTTTTTTTTTTTTTTTTTTTAACATCAAGAAATAAGTAAATACGAAACCACGGGTTGCCTCCCGTGCAGCGCCTTTCTTTCATGTCTTTAGGCTAGACTTAGACCGAGTCTAATCTTGGTATTGCACACATTCCAACTCCATTGCACACTCTTCTTCATGTTGGAATGTTTCATAAAACATTTTCAAACGATGCCCGTTCACCTTAAACGTTTTCCCTGTTTGTTCACTTGTTATTTCTACTGCACCATGAGGATAAACGTTAGTGACCACAAACGGTCCGACCCATCGTGACCGTAATTTGCCAGGAAATAATTTAAGCTTAGATGAGAACAACAATACCTTCTGGCCCACACTGAAAGTTTTTCGTGTGTTTACCTTATCATGGAAAGCTTTAGTCTTTTCTTTATAAATTCGGGAATTTTCGTAAGCATCGTTTCTGATTTCCTCTAACTCTTGAATTTGTAGCTTACGATAAATTCCCGCTTCGTCAATCTTCAAGTTGAACTGCTTCACGGCCCAATAAGCCTTGTGTTCCAATTCAACAGGAAGATGACAAGCTTTTCCAAAGACCAGGCGAAACGGCGACATACCTATAGGTGTTTTGTAGGCAGTGCGATATGCCCACAATGCATCATCCAAGCGTAAGCTCCAGTCCTTACGGTTTGGGTTAACCGTCTTTTCAAGGATCGATTTGATTTCTCGATTTGATATCTCTGCTTGACCATTCGTCTGTGGATGGTATGTTGTCGAAACTCGATGCGCAACACCATATTTCTTGAAAAGTGCTTCAATGGTTCTATTGCAGAAATGTGATCCTCTATCGCTTATGAATGCTCTTGGTGTACCGAACCTGCTAAAAATATTAGCCTTCACAAAATCTGAAACAACTTTAGCATCGTTAGTTCTCGTGGCTTTTGCCTCCACCCATTTGGAGACATAGTCCACGGCCAAAAGAATATAAATGTTGCCAAACGACATTGGGAACGGACCCATAAAATCAATGCCCCATACGTCAAAAATTTCACACACTAAAATGGGTTGGAGGGGCATTTGATCCTTAGACCTCAAGTTACCGGTTTTCTGGCACCTTTCACAAGATTTACAAAACATGTATGAGTCAAGAAATATCGTTGGCCAAAAGAAACCGGATTCAAGTACCTTATGTGCTGTTCGTTTTGGACCAAAATGTCCTCCACAAGCTTGTGAATGGCAAAAATCTAAAATTGAAGGTACCTCACTTTTGTCGACACACCTTCTTATGACTTGATCGGCACAGATTTTCCAAAGGTATGGATCGTCCCAAACATATCGCCTTGCTTCCTTCTTGATTTTATCCTTCTGAGCACGTGAAAGATCGAAAGGAAGAGTGTGCGTCACCAAGTAATTGACGATGTCCGCATACCAAGGAGTCGTCACTTCAGTAGCGAATAGCTGTTCATCCGGAAATGAATCGTTCAAAGGCATCGGATCCTCATTGTTGATGATCCTACTCAGATGGTCTGCTACTAAGTTATGCTTCCCACTTTTATCTCTAATCTCCAAATCGAATTCTTGGAGTAAAAGCACCCACCGAATCAGTCTCGGTTTTGCATCCTTCTTTGTCATGAGATATCTCAAAGCTGCATGATCAGAATAAACAATTACTTTAGTACCCAATAAGTATTGTCTAAATTTCTCTAAAGCAAAAACAATAGCTAAGAGCTCCTTTTCTGTAGTCGAGTAATTGCTTTGAGCATGGTCCAATGTCCTCGAAGCATAGTAGATCACATGTGGTACTCGATCCTTCCTTTGACCCAACACCGCCCCTACTGCATGATTGCTTGCATCGCACATGATCTCGAATGGTAACTCCCAATCAGGCGGTTGGATTATGGGAGCGGTAACTAGCAAGTCTTTCAAGGTGTCAAAGGCTTTCTTGCATGCTTCGGAGAAGTTGAATTCAACATCTTTCTGTAAAAGCTCACACATTGGTCTTGCTATCTTTGAAAAATCTTTGATAAATCTTCGGTAAAAACCTGCATGACCCAGAAAAGAACGTACCTCGCGGACAGAGTTAGGATAAGGTAAAGATTTAATAATGTCTATCTTTGCCTTGTCAACTTCCAAACCTTTTGCAGAAACAACATGCCCCAGAATGAGACCTTGGTCAACCATAAAATGACATTTTTCATAATTCAAAACAAGGTTGGTCTCAATGCATCTTTTCAAAATCTTTGTCAAATTTGTTAAACATTCTTTGAAAGAGTTTCCATAAACAGTAAAATCGTCCATAAAAACTTCAATGATCTCTTCAACATATTCTGAAAAAATGCTTACCATGCACCTTTGGAATGTGGCGGGAGCATTGCAAAGCCCAAAAGGCATCCGCCTATATGCAAACGTTCCAAAGGGGCACGTAAATGTGGTTTTCTCTTGGTCTTCCGGTGCGACGGGTATTTGGTGAAAACCCGAGTACCCGTCCAAGCAACAATAATGGGTCTTTCCCGCTAACCTCTCTAACATTTGGTCAATGAATGGTAGCGGGAAATGGTCCTTTCGGGTCGAGGCATTAAGCCTTCTATAATCTATGCACACTCTCCACCCGTTTTGTACACGGGTGGGGACCAACTCACCTTGTTCATTTTCAGTGACAGTAATACCTGATTTCTTTGGCACTACTTGTACGGGGCTCACCCACTTGCTATCAGATATTGGGTAGATCATACCTGCATTCAACAACTTGAGAATCTCCTTTTTCACAACTTCCATCATAGGAGGATTTAACCTTCTTTGTGCTTCCCTTGTTGGCTTGTAATCTTCCTCCATAAGGATCTTATGCATACAAAGTGTTGGACTTAAGCCTTTGATGTCGGCTATAGTCCATCCTATTGCTTCCTTATAGTGCTTCAAAGTCTCAACCAACTCACTTTCTTGCTCATTTGACAACTTGTTGGATATAATCACCGGTAAAGTTTCCTTCTCCCCAAGGTATGCATACTTTAAGTGTTCGGGGAGAGCTTTCAGCTCCAAGTCCGGTGCCTGCACAATAGATGGAAGAAGCTTTTGGTTAGTAATTGGTAGTTGTATTTTTGGAGCTTCATACCTTGTTTTCCTTTGTGCATCCATAAAAGTCACAAGTTCCATCAGATCCTCCCCAAGCTTGAACTTTTCAGTAAGTTCTTTTGCTACAACTTCATCAATGCTTCTATTTAAGACTAATGCTAAAACATCATGGTTAGATAACTCAAAACAATCGTCAGATAAGGGCTCAATAACATCTAACCAATTCAAAGATGAAACATCACTTGGGTAGCGCATAGCATCATAGATATTAAAATTGATAACCTCTCCATCAAATTCCATTGATAGGGTACCACTATAAACATCAATTTTTGTTTTAGCAGTTTTCAAAAATGGTCTCCCTAACAAAATGGAACTTGAACTTGGAGTGTCATCATCCTCCATATCCAACACATAAAAATCAGCAGGAAATACCAATTCATTCACCTGAACCAAAACATCCTCTAATACACCTTTTGGGTATACTAAGGATCGATCGGCCAACTGAATTACTACCCCGGTCCTTTTTAATGGTCCTACATTTAGTGTTTTGAAAATAGAATTTGGTAGGACATTAATAGAGGCTCCAAGGTCGAGCATGGCTCGTGGTATAGTTAGATTCCCCAATTTGCAAGGAACCGTGAAAACACCCGGGTCCTTGCACTTTTGTGGTAATCTTTTTTGTAAAACCGCTGAAATATTTTCACCAACCTTGACAGTTTCATTACCTTTCAGCTTCTTCTTCGATGTGCAAAGCTCTTTCAAGAACTTCGCATATCGTGGAACCTGTTTAATAGCATCAAGTAAAGGAATGTTTACCTCTACCTTTCGAAAGGTCTCCATGATCTCTTGCTCTTCCCTTTGCTTTTGTGTGCTTCGCAGTCTAGAAGGGAATGGGGGAGGAGTAGTGAACTTTGCCTTCACTTCATCAGATTTGGGCATCTCTTGCTTGTCATTGCCCTTTTTCTCAACAACAACTTCTTCCTCTTCCTCTTGCAATTCGGGAGCATCACAACTCTTTCCACTTCTCAAGGTGATGGCACAAGCATTGTGTTTGGGATTTGCTTCGGTTTGTGGGGGTAACTTGCCTTGAGATTCTATCTTGCTGACCGAGCTAGCGAGCTGTGCCATTTGTTGCTCCAAATTCTTGATGCTGGATCTAGTCTCTTGTTGGAATGAGTGAGTACTAGTGGCTAAGCTCTTCACAATGTCTTCTAAAGATGGCCCTGAGCTTCCCGCTTGTTGTTGTGCAGGTGGTTGTTGCCTAGACTGATAGTTTTGCTGTTGTTGATTGCCTTGAGAGGACTGGCATTGTTGAAATGGTGGCGGCCTCTGTTGATAACCCATATTGGAGGGATGTCCCCAATTTTGATTGCCTCGTGGTTGTTCATACTGTCTCAAATTCTGTCCCGAGTAACCAATTGCATTTGCATCTTCAACATCCTCTTGCAATGTAGGACACATATCCGTGGGGTGTCCATGTTGCAAGCATATCCCACAAGCTTTTGATTTTTGGTCAACTCCCTTCTCTTTGGTAAGTAGCATCACAGCTTTTGTCAATTCAGCGATTTGGCTTTCAAGGTGAGGAGTATTCACTTCTTTGACACCCCTTGGCGGATCAACATACCATTCTTCCTCATGTGCTGAATGCTTCGAGTCTTCAGCAATTGATGTGATTAGAGCTCGAATTTGAGTAGGAGTTTTATCAAGTAGAGCTCCTCCACTAGAGGCATTTATCAAACGCCTCTCCATCGGTGCCAATCCTTCACAAAAGTACTGAAGGAGTTGATGCTCAGATATGCCATGTTGTGGGCATCGAGCACAAAGCTTCTTGAACCTGTCCCAATAAGTGTGCAATGCTTCCCTTTTGATTTGCTTGATCCCGATGATCTCTTTACGGAGTATTGAAGCTTTGACTTCCGGGAAGTATTTGTCAAGGAACAGTGTTGCAAGTTCATTCCATGTGGTTATCGACCCCGGGTGGCAGGTAATATAACCACTCTTTAGCTGAATCTTGAAGAGAGAAGGGGAATGCCCTTAGTTTGATTTGGTCTTCAGTAATGTCGTGTGGCTTCATACCTGAACACACAACATGAAACTCTTTAAGGAACTTGTGTGGGTCCTCATTCTCTAAGCCTCTGAAAACGGGTAACAGATGGATCAACCCAGATTTCAGTTCAAAGTTTTCCATTGCAGGGTAGTTGATGCAAAGTGGTTGTTGTGGGACATCACGATTCGCCCACTGTCTAAGGGTTTGTTCAGCTGCCATTGTTGGTTCGGGTGAGTTTGGTTCTTGGTGGGTATGGGTGGGTGAGTGTGGTGGAGTAATGAGTGTTTGTGGATGTGAGAGAGATTCGGTTTCAGGTTCAGATTCACTTGACAAGAGTACGTCTTGCCAAATGTTAGTGATCGGAGGTGAAGTGATAGAGGTTGAGGAGCTTGCTAACTTCTTTCGTTGTTTTGCTTGCTTCCTTAATCTCCTTGCAGTTTTCTCTATTTCCGGATCAACTTCAAGTGGTGTACCTGTACGAGAAGATCTTGGCATAAAACAATTAGAATTGCCGTATCCCCGGCAACGGCGCCAATTTGTTGGGTGTCGAATCCAGCAAATAAATAAATAATAAACCTACTAGTATTAGTGAAAGTAAGGTTCGTGTCCTCAGGGATACAGATCAACTGATTATACCAAAAACGTTTTTCGCACAAAATACGACTATATAAAAATAAAAGGGGGGGGGGGGGTTGGTGTATTTTAAGTTAACGAAAATAAACTAAAATTAATAAAACGAATAACTAAAAAAAACCTTAACTAAATTGTGAGATAAATTCAGATATTAAAGCTAATTCCAACACTAAGGCAGTTTCTTAATTTGACCCGAACTTATGATCATTAACAATTATGGTGCAATGATCCTTTAATTAAACGGTTTGTATCAATACTAGACGTCACGCCGTTCGGACATCCACTCTATCTAATGTCTAACCAAACGCCGTTCGTTGATTAGAGCCAACCCGCTACTCCAAGCTCACGCCGTTCGGATCTTAGCGTGCGGGTTGCAATGATAGAAGTATCGATTACAATCAAACACTCACGCCGTTCGGAGTGCTCAATTATATTGTTTAATTCTATAACAAATTTAAATTCATAGACAAACCTAAACCGTTATTTGTTCCTTTTTATCAAATATATAAAACCGGTTAAAGTTTCATAAATTGATGAACTCTATTAGAATGATTAACAAAGTGGCCAATTTTATCAACCAACTAATATTTTACCTAAAGGTATAGAATCAAGAATCAACCAAACAAACCATTCAAGAATTAGATCTCATAAGAGTTTCACATAAGTTTTAGAATCAAAATTAAGTAAACATACCAAAGTGCCGGAATTAAAAGGTTCTAGCCGGACATGGCGGCTAGTTCAATCAAAACAATTATAATACGAAACATTCAAAAATCAAAGCTTACGAAAAAGAAATACTAATTGTCTTTTGTTTTGTAAACAAAACAAAAATCCTCCAATGTTTGCTTCCCTTGTGCTTTTGCTTCTTTTTCGATCCGTCCCCAAAAAAAAAAGAAATCCCCAACTATATCAATTGAATAATCTCTTCCCAAAGAAAAGGTTCCAGCTTCCGAATCCTCATCCCCACAAAAAGCTCTTTTGTTTGTTATCTTTTTTTTTTTTTCATTTTAAATTCCTTTAATTATTATTAGCTTTCAAATTCGGCCCCTCTAGTTCTTTTCTTGCTGCTTACGGTCTAAACTTCTTTTCACGAACATCAATAAAGTCCAAGTAAATCGCGGCTTCGCCTCGTCAATGCTCGCCATTGCTTTTGTCAATTCTCCACACCTACAAAATCAACCAAAACAAACCAAAGTAGATTCCATTCCACCAAAACATGCATTTCACGAAAACAATGCAATATGTACAACCTAAATGCATAAAAACTCTAAAACTAGCTACTAAAAAGATGATAATTTATGCCTAAAAATGCAACTAACAGAAATATAAACTTATTAAATTATTCAAGAATGTAAAAGTTTGTTATTTCATTCAATTTATGTAAAACTATATACATATACAATTAAATCACATAAACGAACAGTGTAATTTCTATGTTGCATGATAATGAAATATATAAACATGTTAAATTATTCAACAAATTTAATAATAGAAGTACGGACCCAAAAATGTTTAGTTTGAAAGTATATTAAGCAGGCTGACTTCAAGATGGCATCATGGGTTTCCCAGGAACACCATCGTAGAGCTGTCTCAGAGAATCTCTAAAATGTTTCGCGTCTTAAACGTGTAAAAAAATCAGAATCTTAAAAAAAATCAAAGTTTTAACTTTCAATTTGAGTGGCCAGCATAGTGCTAGATAGATGGATATGTTTTGTTATTAGTTATTACTTTTCTAGCTAATCCGAATAGAGTGGCCAGCATGAATTTATTCGCAAACAGTACAAAAGAAAGTTCCGTAAGGAATAAGAAACTGTCGATGAAAACTGACAGTTACATTTGTTTTATTTCGTCCAAACTTGTAGCCTAGTTGGTTGAGGGCCTAAAGTTTCTTATGGAAGCCTTGGGTTCAATTCCCACTAGTTACATTTGGAGGACATTGGTGGATGGGAAATGAGGGATGACCCGGCCATTGGCTTGGGTTCGAGTCTTGATCCCGGCCGGTTTTACCGATTATTTCACTGTCGTGCCTTCGGGCGGGTGAGTGGTCGGGTTTTCCCGGGAATTGGTGGCAATTGGTGACCCGGGTACTCTCGAATACCTGATTCGCCAAAAGGGTGCCCGAAAGTACTCGGAATTGATTCGTTTACCGTTAAAAAACATTTGTTTTATTTCAAAATTTATCTACAAATATTAAATCTTATAAAGTATTTTATAAATGCCTATTTTAAAATAAAATCTAAATATGATTGGTTTCCCAGTGTTTTCATATATATAACTTATAAACACCAGAAACAAAGAAACAAAATACACTTCTGTATTATTTGTCTACTTTATTATTTTAAATTGGCAAAGCACGTAGATATCATTATCTTATTTGATAGTTGATACTTTCGGCCACCCGTCCCATTATATGTAAAAGAATTTTAAAAGCCCAAAAAAATTGTACACCAAACAGGTATATAACAGTCCGTCATTCCCACATTTTTATATGAAACACCATTCACATAATTTTTCATGTTTTTTTCTCTTTATATTTTTAAGCGTGTTGGTGTTTATATGTGAATTGGATGGGTTTATAAGTTGAAACCATATTAAAGAAATAAAATATTAAGTTAAATTATATTTGAGCATCTACCTACGCTTATTGTTGTTTTTCGAACCGGTATACTCTGGGGGCATACCCTGGAAACAGACCATCAATCTGTTTAATGGAATTGTGTTGCAGCGATTATAAGTTTCTAACCATGTTGTGATGCATGTGCATGGATCTTGATACCTTGTTTAAAGATGCATGTTAAAAAGAATACCTGAATAAAAGAGTTTCTTATACCAAGAACCTCGTCGTATTATTATTATTATTATTATTATTATTATTATTATTATTATTATTATTATTATTATTATTCTAATTATTATTATATGAGGGTAATATTTTGTCAAAAATGGACCCAATAGTGGTTTTCTTGTAACATGTCTTGAGCCTGTGTGAACCAAAGAATAAGATACCCACATGCATTCACATCTCCGGTATTCTCCACAGTTTATTTTCGTGGTCTAGAAAAGCCTTTTCCACTAACTGGAACCTTTGAAAAATTTTAAAGCAAAAAAATGGTTTTTTTTATTAGTAAAAAAAAAAAAAGAACAAACCATTTTTTTTAAAAGGAATGTGACCATGTAATTAACTTTAATTATCTTTGTTATTTATCCCTTCACATTTTCTATAGCTTAAACAAGTGGCATTCCACTAGACCACAAACGTGACTTGATGATTATTTTATTTGGGTTACAACTTACAACTTTTCGTTCTTTATAATGTTTTATTTCACTAAGAAGGGCTTTTATTGAGTAGGGTCACAAAACTTTTGCCCTTGGATTGAGTGGATTACCATAATGTTTTGGGGTTTTAGTGAAAATATATACTTTTCAATTTATTTTGATGCATGCGAATTTTTTAAGGTGACTTCAATTTGTTTTTGAGGTGTTTTTCTTTTTTAATGTTTCTTTGTAATGGCTTCTGATCAATTACGGATCTTGAACTAAAAACTTGATAAGACTGGACTTAATTTGGTAGGGCAAAATTTAATACATATAAATGTAAAATTTTATGGATCTAATCATACAACAACAATAATACTGAGCCTACACAAACTCAGATCTCAAGATCACAAGAACACAAGGTTTAGGCGACAAAACGGTGACTAAAAATCTTATTAACCCAAACCAAGAAAACTCCCCCCAATACCCTGAATCTCTCAAAATAGAGAGATTCTAAATCAATAGCTATAGATATCAACTGATTGTTTAGATCAGTTGATACTATAGACCTTTAAAGTACAAACAAGACAAAACACTTACAGACTCAGACGATCAGATGATCAGAAGACCAACAACTGGTTATCACAAGTTGATAACCTACACACACTGGATATAAGCTCCAGAATACAAGACACTATTCTTCCTCAGAAGAATAAGAACAATACAAATCAAACAATACGAAAGAGAACCCTAGAAAACCCTAATCGTTGAATGAATGATCTGAATAAGCTGCACGAATAACCACAACCCTTTTATATCAGCTACCTTCGATCCGTGTGCAAGAGATCAGGACCATACGATTATAAAACAATCCAACGACTGAGATTTAACCCTGCAATAATATCTCAACAAACATTTAACATGAGTAATAAAATTAACCCAAGTGAGTTAACATCAGGTTAACCACTCATGGGCCAAGTATGGGCCAGGCTCCTTTATAAGCCCACAATAACTCTTCCAATATGGGCCAACAACAATAACCCAATAGTTTACACATATGAATTACAAACTAGATCATATTTTTAACACGCCCCCTTAATTCATATGTTTAAACATGTCGACCAATTTTAAATCTGAACAGAATTTTCTATGCTGAACAATACTAAGACCTTTGGTAAAACCATCGGCCACTTGATTCTCAGAATTTACCTTAATGGTTTCAACAATACCATTAGATATCTTTTCCCTTAGAAAATGAATATCTAACTCAAAATGTTTCACTCTTTCATGAAACACAGGATTAGCTGCAATGGCAATAGCAGCCTTACTATCACATAATAATCTAAGTGGCATGTTAACTTGAATTTTCAATTCACTTAACAAACTCTTTAACCACATTAATTCACATGAAGCAGAACACATAGCTCTATACTCAGCTTCAGCTGAGGATCTAGAGACTGTGTTTTGTTTCTTACTTTTCCAGGAAACCAAAGAGTTTCCCAGGAAGATACAATATCCAGTCACTGACTTCCTAGTCACTAGACACTTAGCCCAGTCAGCATCAACATACCCCATTAATTGGAAATTCTCAGACTTTGAAAATGAGATTCCTTTACCAGGTGACTCCTTCAGGTATCTCAGTAATCTTAATGCAACCTGAAGGTGTCCCTTGGTAGGCTGATGCATAAATTGACTCAAGTACTGAACAGCATAGCTGATATCAGGGCGAGTCAAAGACAAATATATCAGTTTTCCAATTAACTTTTGGAACCCTGTTATATTATTAAGAACAACATTATTTTTATCATTCTTTGTGTTCATAACATAGCTCTGTTCAATAGGATTCTGAACAGGCTTGCACCCAAGGTACCCAAACTCACTAAGAAGTTCAAGGCAGTACTTCCTTTGGGTCAAACACAAAGCTTGTTCACTATACAATACTTCAATTCCTAAGAAATACTTTAACTTTCCTAAATCTTTTATAAGAAAGTTAGTGCTAAGAAACTTTTTAACTCTTTCAATTTCAGTAACTTCATTCCCAGTGATGATTATATCATCCACATAGACAAGTAACACAAGGAAAACATTTTCCTTAGACAAGACAAACATAGAATGATCACAAATACTTTGACTAAAGCCTATTTCACACAAGACCTTAGTTAACTTTTCATTCCACTTTCTGGGAGCCTGTTTAAGACCATACAAGGATTTAACCAATTTGCAAACTTTGGTTTCATCCTTAGAATAATACCCTTCTGGTGGAACCATATAAACATCTTCAGATATGGTTCCATACAGAAAAGCATTATTAATATCTAATTGATACAAGTTCCAGCTATTCTGAATTGCCAAACTAATGACAGTTCTGATGGTTACCATTTTAACAACTGGAGAGAATGTTTCTCCAAAATCAAGACCTTCTCTCTGGTTATACCCTTTGGCAACCAATCTAGCCTTGTATCTCTCTACCTCACCATTAGACTTATACTTTACTTTATATACCCACTTACACCCTATAGGTTTTCTAGCAACAGGTAAATCAGACATAATCCAAGTATTATTTCTATGCAAAGCTTCCATCTCACTATTCATTGCCTCAACCCATTTGGGATCCTTGGCAGCCTCATAGTAAGATGAAGGCTCAACAGTTTTATTTAACACAGAAATAAAACTTTTGTTTTAGAAAGACAAATTTGCATAATTGACAACTTTTTCAATACCATATTTAACCTTCCCTTCAACCACAAACTCATCAAACCTTCTAGGAAGATTAGTAACTCTACTAGACTTCCTAAGACTACTTCCCTCAGGTGGAATGGTCTCTTCATTGGCCATATCCACATCCTAGTCAGCCTTCTCAGGTTCACTACTACCTGGGTTAGACTGTTGACCAAAGTTAAAGTCTCTGTCAGCCCTGGGAATGACTCCTGGTTGCTGACTAGTAGACTTGGCCTGAGAACTCTTGTTTCCCCCTTCATCATTGGGAAGCTTAGACCCCTCAGTCACTTTATTACCTTCGGTATTACTATCTTCAATACTATCAAAAAAGTTAATATGATTTAAGTTTTCAAAAACTATGTTAGGTTCAATGTTTTCAATACTGTTTTTAAATGGAAAAATCTCCTCATAGAACCTAACATCCCTAGAGTATTCAACTTGTTTACTTTCAAGATTCCATAACTTGTAACCTTTTTTAACATTTGAATATCCTATTAAGACACACTTTTCTGCACAACTAGACAACTTATCTGATTCATTTAATACAGTACTAAAGCATAGACAACCAAAAGCTTTTAAGTGACGGAGGGTGAGGGGGAACCCATATACAACCTGAAAAGGACTCTTTCCTGACAACACAGAGGATGGAAGCCTGTTTATCAAATAAGTAGCAGTTAACACACATTCAGACCAAAATCTAAGTGGTGACCCACTCTGAAACAACAATGCCCTAGCCATATTTAAGAGATGCCTATGGCTTCTCTCAACTATTCCATTCTGCTGTGGTGTATACACACAGGTAGTTTGGTGTATGATACCTTTTGCTTTACAAAAAGAATTCATTTGATTATTTATAAACTCAGTGCCATTGTCACTCCTAAACATCTTTACACATTTTTTAAACTGTGTTTTAAGAAGTTCATAGTACTCAGTTATATTTTCAAACACCTCACTCTTATTTTTCAACATAAAACACCAAACAGTTCTGGAATAGTCATCAACTACAGTTAGAAAATACTTATAACCTTCCTTACTAGTTACCCTATAAGGACCCCATACATCTAGATGAATTATATCACCTAAGTCTTTAGTTTTATGGTCACTAAGTGGAAAGGGTAACCTAGTCTGTTTTGCCTTATGGCAGACTTCACATGGTTTAGTTTCTTTTCCATTTATACCAAGGCTGTCTCTTAAAATAGCTAGGACCTGGTCAGAGGGGTGACCAAGTCTACTGTGCCACAACTCAGTGTCACAGGTGCTATTAAAACAAACATTTGATGAACTTACACTTTCACCAACAAAATATAGACCTTCACTTTGTCTACCAGTCACCAGGATTCTCTTGCACTTGGAATCCTGGATATAACAACTATGTTCATCAAATAAAATAGATAACTTACTATCTTTAGCAAGTTTATGAACAGACATAAGGCTCACACAGTAATCAGGAACATAAAATACATCATACAAAACAACACCATTAGCAAGATTGATATCACCAATCTTAGACACTTTAGCACTAGTCCCATTGGGATGTTTAACTTTTAAGTCATAGCTAGACACATCAACACAATTGTACATGTCCTTGTCCTCACTAGTCATGTGTTGGTTTGCACCCGAATCAGATATCCAGCTTTGACTTATAAGTGTTTTAACAAAACTAGAACAACTTGAAAAGTTCTTAAAAAGTTTTTCAAGTTTTGACAAACAAGACATACTGGAAAAACCATTTAGAACAACACTCTTACCTCCAACATTGGAGTGCTGAACATCATTCCCATTCTTCTCACTTATCAAACTCAGCAGTTTAGACACTTGTTCTGCTGAAAAAGGTAAAGAAGAACTACTGGCAGCAGTTACAGGGGACACCCCCTGTCTGCTATTAGACATACAAACACCATTAGACATGTTACGCTTAACATTTTGCCAACAGGTTTCTTTTTAAAACCTGGTGGATAACCAACCAGTTCATAACACCTGTCAACTGTGTGCCCCAACATGTTACAGTGGGTGCACTTCAGGTTTGGATTAGGTCCCCTATTAATTTTCCTTTTATTATCAAAGACCTAATTAGTTTTAGAAACAAAGGCAACATTTTGTCCTTTGGAAGTCCCACTGGAACCCATGTGAGACTCCTCTCTAGATACAACAGAAAAGGCAACTTTAATACTAGGTAATGGTTCTCTAGTCAACAAGGTGGTCCTAACTGGTTGGTAAACATCATCAAGACCCATTAAGAACTGCATTAACTTTATGAGAGCACTGAAGTCATTGAAGTCGTTAGATGCATTGCAAGTGCAAGTAGGCATTTGCAGGATAGCATCTAATTACTTCCACATAGTGTTTAACTTGTGGTAGTATCCAGACACAGTACTCCCATTCTGTTTAACACTATTTATTTTTTGATACAAATTGAACACAACAGATCCATCTACCTTATCATAAGTCTCTTTTAAGTCATACCAAACTTCACTAGCAAGTTTTGAAAAAACTTGTCCTAAGTACAGTTCTTCACTAACAGAGTTTAACAACCATGATAAGACCACATAATTACACCTATCCCATTGTTTAGCAAGTACCTCATTATCATTAGGTTTAACACATGAACCATCTATGAACCCATACTTATTCTTAGCATCTAAAGCAAGTTTCATAGAACTAGCCCAAACAGAATAATTATCAGTACCCTTCAACTTGATACTGATAATTGACAGACCACTGGTATCACTAGGATGCAAGTAGAGTGGATCACTTATATCCAGTTTACTTATGAGTGTACCAGTCACATTGACAAGATCAGTTGGACCAGAGTCCTGAGGACCCTGAGGACCTTGAGGTCCTTGTGGTCCTTCTGTTCCTTGTCCAACCATAGCAAATCAACAATAACAGAACAAAAAACACAACACAAACCAGAGTAGGTAATCAAGAAAAGATCAAACCAACAGAGAACACAAACCCTAATAGGACGAAACTGTGTCAGTGTTCAGATAGTGGGTTCATTACTCATAGGTGCCCACCCAGATCTTAACACATGAGTCCCTTATTACCTATATATAATACTAATACAAGATCAGAAAACAGGTAAGACACAACCAAACAATAACCACACAAGACAGCAAGAAGTTGGCACAATACCGGTCCACCTAACCCGGTCAGTTGCCCTAGACACAACAATACAAAGAACAAGATATGAACAATCTCACAATGAGGGGGAACCCAAGTTAGGGTTTCGCCAAGCTCACAACCTATACCTTCACTTAGGGTATAGAGTTGTGAGAGAAATTGAAGCAAATAAAAAATTCAATCCACTTCAACCACCACACAGATCCTTGCCAACAACCGTTGACCTCAGATATCCTGCAAGACAAACCAAGAAGACAACAGAATCCAAAATAAGAAGATACACAACGGAAGACACCAGAATCAAAGACACAATGATAAGAGAGCCTAAGGCTCTGATACCATGTAAAATTTTATGGATCTAATCATACAACAACAATAATACTGAGCCTACACAAACTCAGATCTCAAGATCACAAGAACACAAGGTTTAGGCGACAAACGGTGACTAAAAATCTTATTAACCCAAACCAAGAAAACTCCCCCCAATACCCTGAATCTCTCAAAATAGAGAGATTCTAAATCAATAGCTATAGATATCAACTGATTGTTTAGATCAGTTGATACTATAGACCTTTAAAGTACAAACAAGACAAAACACTTACAGACTCAGACGATCAGATGATCAGAAGACCAACAACTGGTTATCACAAGTTGATAACCTACACACACTGGATACAAGCTCCATAATACAAGATACTATTCTTCCTCAGAAGAATAAGAACAATACAAATCAAACAATACGAAAGAGAACCCTAGAAAACCCTAATCGTTGAATGAATGATCTGAATAAGCTGCACGAATAACCACAACCCTTTTATATCAGCTACCTTCGATCCGTGTGCAAGAGATCAGGACCATACGATTATAAAACAATCCAACGACTGAGATTTAACCCTGCAATAATATCTCAACAAACATTTAACATGAGTAATAAAATTAACCCAAGTGAGTTAACATCAGGTTAACCACTCATGGGCCAAGTATGGGCCATATGGGCCAGGCTCCTTTATAAGCCCACAATAACTCTTTCAATATGGGCCAACAACAATAACCCAATAGTTTACACATATGAATTACAAACTAGATCATATTTTTAACAATAAATTTTTTTGAAAAATTTAGGTTAAATTTACAATATGAAACGAAAAAGTTGGGTGCGCCGAGGCCTCGTCCAACCCAAGAGAAGATACGTTTGACGTGCTTCCGACGACATTGAAACTTCATTTGGAAAGAAAGTATTGTCCGTAAATATTTACCTAATTATTGACTACTATCTTAACTCGGCAAGCTAGTAGTCCAACTGGTTGTATCCCATGCCTTTATACAACAGTGTTAGTGATTGAATTTTGTCCCAAACACACAACCCATCAATTTTTGTATGCAAAAGTAATAATAAAAAACTTTTGTTGTATAGTAATACTATAAAGAATAACTACTTTAGTTTTTTTTTTTTTGATACGTAATTCGTATTTATATATATATTTTTTGTGGTATGACATGCATAAATTTATTTAATTAAGTAAACACAAGACAGCCAATTACAAGTGATACTTTAGTTACCCCGCTAAGTTACCTGATTATCATCAACTGAAAACTCTAATCGAATCAAGATTGATTTCCAATTTGGTTTGTCATAAGATAGCCCTACACACTTAATCATCAAAAGTGACACTCCTATCTTTATTCAGGCATTTTCACCATCACCACTCGGTGCATATCAGCATATGCATTCATTGTACAACCACATCCATGGCCCATGGTGTCTATCGATATGGGCCCAATGAGACATAGTTCTTATTGGGCCAAACCCACCATTACTTAAAGATTATAAAACAACACTCGTTCAAGTCAAATTTTGTAATAAGTGAGCATGCCTAGCGAATTTATTTTATATATTGTTATTTACATACTTTCAACTTTTGTTTGCAATAAGGTATTGTAATTTATGCTTTGCAAGTCCTTAAAAAATTTGGTTTTAGGATAATTAAATGTTGTACATCATGTTTTGTTAGTGTGTACCCACTTTTGGGTTTAAAACCCATTATTATAACTTTTTTATTTGAAAAATTAAAATTAATAAGACAAGTTTTTTAATCTAAAATATAGTAGTATAAAAAATTTATGTTTACGCCTATTTTTTCCCTTTTAACGTCATCGTCGCAACGTGCGGTTAGCAGTTAACGGCCCCATCTCAACACAGGTTTTTACGTCCACTGAACCAATCTTGACTACGTAATTCTGTCACAATATGCCCACTGAACCAACTTAACTGCTAACCGGCCCACATGTGAATCGGCCCATTCTTGATCCGATCCAAATCAGGCTAAGGGGCTGTTTGGTTGATTAAGTGCTGAATCATTAAGATGATATGAATGGTTAAGAGGCTTCGAATGGTTAAGAGCTGAATCATTCAGCATCCCTTATTAGCTTAATGGTTCAGCACTTAATCATTTTATTCAGATGCTGAAACAAACAGTCTGAATGCTGAATAATTCAGACCTGAATGGTTAAGAGGCTGATTAAAAGGCTACCAAACAGCCCCTAAGAGTTTATGAGTATATATATTAATCTCTATCCTTTTTAATTAGAAACATGACTTTCCATCTTCAATGGCAGAGGTGTAAAAAAAACGGTTTGGGCCTTCCAAATTGGTTCTTGACCCGAAATTGATTCAGTAAAAAAAACTGGTTTGGGCCTGCCTCAACGTGTAGGTTTGACACCAGTTTGTAGTCTCGTTCTTTGAAACCAATTTATAATTCGAACCGGTTTGAAAACAAGTAAAGAGTTTGGTAAAAAAACATTTTTTGCTCAAACCGGTTTGTAGCCCGACCCTAATCGAATTGATAGGTTCGAACATGTTCTCTCCTAAACCGGTTTATAACCCGAACCGATTTGTGATAAACCAGTTTGACTTCATGATGAATAAAAACTGGTTTGGTTTTGGAACCGGAGGGGGTGCAAATGAGCCGAGCCCGGGCTCGACTAGGCTCGAGCTCGTTTAATATATGAAAGCTCGAGCTCGTGTGGATTCAAGCTTTGTTTCTAAAGCTCGAGCTCGGCTCGTAGGTAGTTTTTCAAGCTCGAGTTTGGCTCATTTATTATTTAATAATTAATTTATATCAGTTATAACGATTATTTTTGACCCGCAAGCCAGCTCGTTCCCAATAAGCCAAGCCCGGGCTCGTTTAATAAACGAGCTTGCTATTAGGCTCGGCCTTGAGCTTGTATATATTAGGATCAAATACAATTAGATTTAATATGCTAAGCGTACAAATAACTAGAATACGTAATCATTGTTACCATAGTTATTTGTACGTTTAGCAGGTTAATTTAATTTGTACCGGATCCAACCCATAAAACTAAAAACATAAAAAACTAGAGACTCTAAAACTAAAACATAGAGATCTAAGTTTTTATACATAGTGTCGCTCAAGTACAGACCAAGACACCATTTTATTTATACCAACTTATTCTATATCTTACAAACACACATAGAACTGGAACACTAGATCAATGGCTGCAGGCCTCGATCACATTGTCTTATTATAACTACATGGATCGCGCTATATATCTAGAAGTCGAGACAGAAAACAGCAGTGTAAATTGGATTGTTGTTTCCAGCTTCGATATTCACTTTTGTAGCGTAACCCTGCAGACTTGTTTGAGTTTCAGTTCCTGCAGCCATTAGCTTTTTCAAGATTGCATCCCAATCAGTATTATCATTATAGTATCCCATATGATTCATCTCACAATAAGCCTGCAACATTTGTATAAAACAACTTTTAAATGTGTTGTTACGCGATATATTATATTATTATGCCGCTTCAAGAAAATGATATATGTGTGATTAAAACAATTTCTTGACCTCTAGGGACCAGAGTTTTGTTTTCAATATATAGGATAGGTCCTGCTATTCAAAAGGGGGGTCGAGCAGCAGCCTGTTGGCCGTTTGCCTGTCATCATGCTATAAATTACCTTTTTATTGTGTTTTATATAACGACAATATTTGCATTAAAAAGTATGAAAACTAGACTTATTTTTTTAACATTTTTATGATAAAACTTTTTTTTTTAGTTAATGAATATTCACATTGAAACAACATATTACAAGTAGACGGCTGGTAAGCGGGCAACAAGCTGCGTCGCCACCCACTTTTGGATAGCAAAACCTACTCTATTAAAGATGAAACTCTGGTCCCTGGCTAACGAGCAATTACTATGCATCACCTTTTGCACACGATCTAGAAACTTAGATAAATAAAAGTGGCTTACAGTATTGTTTCCGCTAGTGGCGGTTTTCCAAGGATCGTTCCAAGCGATCAATGAATCGCTGCAATCCTGGATGTTGAACACAACAGCAGCAACTGATCCTTGGCGGTTTGCGCCACTAGTGCCAACATGCTCAAAAATCGCCCACTGTCCGTTTTGGATTTTCATGGGATACTGCCCAACGACGCTCCCCTGCCAATCGTGTGCAATGACATAAGTTAAAGGGTCACCAGTGGCATTGTAAACCCTTCCAATTGTGGTGGTAACTGAGGCCGTGTTAGCCCCTCCTGCAGCTGCTTTCTGAGAGTAGATTGTCGCCTGCGTCACCTGGTCATACTTGCCATCGACGTTTTGGTAATTCTTCGCTGCCTGGGCCCTTTGGGTACGCGTTCCTTGAGTGATTGGTTTGCCAAACACACGAACCGCGGTTGCTGCCATTGTTTAGTTGATGTAAAGTGGTATTATTATTATTATTATTATTATTATTATTATTATTATTATTATTATTATTATTATTATTATTATTATTATTACAAAGCAAGTTGATGTTTGGTTGTGTTATGTTATGTTATAAAATTTTGGTGCAAAAATATTAAAAATTGGATTTATTATGATTTAATTATGATTAAAACTAACAAAAATTGATTAAAAATATTAAATAAATGATTTTTCAGAATTAAAAATCATTTCAGAAAAGTTTATCATTATACAAACTCAGAATAATTTTTGTGTAAATTTATAAAATTGTTTTGATATTTTAATGGAATTTTATAAATATAATAGAATAAAATTGATTTAATTATTATATATATTAAATAAATTAATTTTTGAAAACTAAAAATTGTGGATGAAACATTTACATCAGATTATCTAAAAATAATTTTTTTAGAATTTATAAAAGAGTTTTAATAATTAAAAATGAATTTATAAGATTATATGTATTATATATATTTATTTGTTAAAAAGGAAAAAGGAACAAAAAAAGGATGCCACTGCCGGGACTCGAACCCGGGTGGCTTAGGAACAAAGCATCAATCACAACCACTTGGTCCAGACCAGTGGTTGTGATTATTTCCGTTCGATTAAAAATAAATATAATGAGCTGAATCAAGTTTATCCCCAATTTCAAACCCTCGAGCCCTAGATTTTCAAATCGTCTGATTCACACATCAATAGCCCAATTAACCTTAGGGCTATTGATGTGTGGATGCCGATGATCAAATCCCACTAAAATAATTATACTTACAAGGCTGATACGAATACGATTGGCCGGTCAACCTTGAAAGTCAAAAACGCGATCGTAAATCAAGATCAGAGTGTTTTTGTGAAGAATTGAAGGTTAAGAGAGATGTATTGGCGAGTTGTGATGGTCCTACAATGGTCAATTTATAGTATTATGCTCTGGATCGATGAAATGGTAAGAGTTGACCATACATTGAATGTTATACGCGTATATGGTTAATTTGGTAACAATTGGATGTAAATAATCGTGTTGCTGAGTCATAGATGGCCGATAATCGTGTAAGAATGTCAATTACAAATCAATCACGAGTTAATGTGGTTGATTAAGGCAAGTCGTGTATCACAGTTGACTTTTCAAGTCAACTGTGAAGGTTTTCAACTGATGATATAATTATAACGCGTCTGGTTTGAATCAGATATGAAGGCTAGCCCAGGTGGTTAAGTGTGTTGTGTTGTTTGAACCGGTCTTGGGCGTGGGTTTGATTCCCGGCCCAAGCACCTATTTTTTGATAATTATCCAACACATAACCATATATATATATATATAATATAGTATTAGGGTTTCCAAAATGCAACAAAATAATTAAATGCGAATATTAACGATAGAACTTGACGTTTTTGTTAATAATGATCGTGAAACGTACAAGTATAAATGCCTAATGTTACAGTCTCCCTTACTTTTAGGAACTTCGTCCCGAAGTTGGAGTTGGAGAGTCTGGTGGAAAAAGATGTGGGTACTTCGACTTCATCTGGTCTTTACGTTCCCAAGTGAACTCTGGGCCTCTTTTAGATTCCCAACGAACCTTAACGATCGGAATGTGACTGCGCTTGAGTTTCTTGACTCCTGTATCAACAATCTCGACGGGTTTCTCGATAATGTGCATGCTTTCATCAATTTGCACATCCTCAAGAGGAACATGAAGGTTCTCATCCGCTAAGCATTTCTTGAGATTCGAAACATGGAAGGTCGGGTGAACATTGCTTAGCTCAGGTGGAAGATCAAGTTTGTAAGCCACTTTTCCAACTCTGTCAAGAATTTTGAAGGGGCCTACGTATCGAGGAGCTAGTTTCCCCTTTCCACCGAAACGAATTACTCCTTTCCAAGGGGATACCTTAAGTAGTATAAGGTCCCCAACTTGAAATTCCAAGGGTTTACGACGTTTATCAGCATAACTCTTCTGACGACTTCTAGCCTTGAGAAGATTATCCTGAATAAGTTGAATTTTGTCTGTGGTTTCCTGGATTAGTTCGGGTCCAGTGATACGGGCTTCACCAACCTCAGTCCAACAAACAGGTGAACGACATTTACGACCATATAGTGCCTCGAAAGGAGCCATGTTAATGATGGCGTGATAACTGTTGTTGTATGAAAACTCAACCAAAGGAAGATGGGAATCCCATGCGCCACCAAAATCTATGATACATGCCCTGAGCATATCCTCAAGTGTCTGGATGGTCCGTTCAGTCTGACCATCTGTTTGAGGGTGATAAGCAGTACTCAGGTTCAACTTGGTACCCAAAGCATCTTGCAGAGAATCCCAAAAGTGAGAGGTGAAACGACCATCGCGATCAGAGATAATGTCCAAAGGTATACCATGACGACATACGATTTCACTTACGTACTTCTTTGCCAACCTTTCTACAGAATACTTCTCACGAATGGGTAAGAAGTGGGCTGACTTGGTCAAACGATCGACGAATACCCAAATACTGTCAAAACCTTTGGGTGTACGTGGGAGTTTGGTGATGAAATCCATAGCTATGCTTTCCCATTTCCATACAGGAATTTCTGGTTGTTCAAGCATACCAGATGGTCATTGATGTTCAGCCTTGACCTTGGAACAAGTGAGGCATTTCGCAACGAAAAGAGCAATGTCTTTCTTCATACCAGGCCACCAATAAGAATAACGGAGATCTTGGTACATCTTGTCAGCTCCAGGATGAATAGAATAACGAGACTTATGAGCCTCGTTCATGAGGAAAGTATGAAGATCATCACGGTCAGGAATCCACAGTCGATTAAGAAAATAGAGAAGACCATCAGGTTTGGTTTCAAGTTGAGTTTCAGCACCACAAGACATTTCATCGTACATGTTACCTTGGGTGACTGATGTATGTTGAGCCTGAAGAATGCGATCTTGAAGATCAGTACGAACTCTCGCACATTGAAGTTTGATACGCTCTTTACGACTAAGCGCGTCAGCCACAACATTCGCCTTGCCAGGATGGTAGCGAATTTCGCAATCATAGTCGTTAAGTAACTCAACCCAACGTCGTTGCCTCATGTTAAGATTTTTCTGGTCGAAGACATGTTGGAGACTTTTGTGGTCCGTGAACACCACACATTTGGTCCCATAAAGATAATGTCTCCAAATCTTGAGAGCAAAGACAACAGCGCCCAATTCAAGATCATGGGTGGTATAATTCTTTTCGTGAGTCTTGAGCTGTCTAGACGCATAAGCAATAACCTTTCCTCGTTGCATGAGAACACAACCAAGACCTTGGTTTGATGCATCACAATAGACTACGAAATCATCATTACCATCAGGTAGAGACAAGATAGGAGCTTCACAGAGTTTCAGCTTAAGAGTTTCAAATGCTTCCTCTTGCTTTGGTCCCCACTCATAGGGTTTACCCTTGTGAGTTAAAGTAGTGAGAGGAACAGCGATCTTGGAGAAATTGGCGATGAATCGACGATAATAACCAGCCAAACCAAGGAAAGAACGGACTTCGGTTGGAGTTTTAGGAACACTCCAATTTTTCACAGCTTCGATCTTTGCGGGATCAACATGAATTCCGTTCATATCAATGACATGTCCCAAAAATTGAACTTCCTTAAGCCAAAATTCACATTTTGAGAACTTGGCATACAGTTGTTCTTTCTTTAAGAGACCCAAGATGGAGTGAAGATGTTGCTCGTGATCGGATTTTGATTTAGAGTAAATCAAAATATCATCGATGAAAACGATCACGAATTTGTCGAGGTAGGGTCTACAAACCCGATTCATTAAATCCATAAACACTGCGGGAGCATTGGTCAATCCAAAAGGCATAACCATGAATTCATAGTGACCATAACGTGTGCGAAAAGCCGTCTTGGGAATATCTTCATCGTGGACTCTAAGCTGATGATAACCAGAACGGAGATCAATCTTCGAGAAGTGGGTTGCTCCTTGAAGTTGATCGAAGAGATCGTCAATCCTAGGCAGTGGATAACGGTTCTTGATGGTGAGTTTGTTGAGTTCACGGTAGTCAATACACATTCTAAGAGAACCATCCTTCTTTTTAACGAACAAGATAGGGGCTCCCCATGGAGAAGAACTAGGGCGAATGAACCCTTTTCAGAAAGTTCCTGTAATTGATTGGCAAGTTCTTGCATCTCAGAGGGTGCAAGACGATAAGGAGCTTTGGCGACAGGATTAGCACCAGGAACAAGATCAATTCTAAATTCCACTTGTCGAACAGGAGGCAAACCAGGTAAATCCTCTGGGAAGACTTCAGGATAGTCTCGAATAATTGGAATGTCTTGGATACTTTTGCCTTTGTCCTTCTTCTCTATCACGTTAGCTAAGAAGGCTGTATACCCCTTTCGTAAGTACTTTTGGGCAGTAGTACAAGACATGAGCTTAAGCTCGCCATAGGGTTTCTCACCATAGATCTTCAAAATCTCACCAGATTCGAGAGGAATGCGTATGACTTTCTCAAAGCACAGAATTTCGGCACGATGGGTTGACAACCAGTCCATGCCTACTATAACATCAAAACTTCCAAGATGCATGGGGATGAGATCGATAGAGAAGGTATGATCGTCGAGGTTCAACACACAGTTACGAATAATAGAGTCGATCGAAATAGACTTCCCATTAGCTACCTCTACCACTAAAGGTTCCTCTAGATTAGTGTGGGGTAAGTTAAGTAAAGGTTCGAACTTCAGTGATACAAATGACTTATCAGCTCCCGAATCAAATAATATGGATGCATAGTGGTTATTAATGAGGAACGTACCATTCACCACTTCGTTGTTGTCACGAGCCTGGTTAGCATTGAGATTGTAGGCGCGACCTCGAGCACCTTGGTTCTGGTTGCGGTTCTGGTTTTGGTTTTGGTTGTGGTTTTGGTTCTGGTTACGATTAGGGCAATTGTTGATATAGTGATCAGGGCTGCCACACTCGTAGCATTGACCACGAGCAGGCCTGTTGTTTTGTTGGTTGGGAGCTGGGTTGTTTTGGTTGTTTTGGGCAGCAGGGGCTTGACAGGCGTTGGTGTAGTGTCCATACCGCTTACAGTTATTACACTGGCGGCACGGTCTACCAGGAAGATGATGGTATTGACAAGTGTTGCAGAGAGGGTGAGTCCCGCCATATGGCTTCTTGGCTGGGTTTTGGGCAGCAGGTGGAGTGGTAGCAACCATGTAGTTCCTAGCCTTGCGCTTTTTGTTGCTTGAGGTCTCAGGCTTGACTTCAATCGCGGGCTGGGGAGTGTCTTTGGCAACCGTCTTCTTAGTGCCCTTATGGAAGAGAGTACCGTTCTTCACGTGATTATCAGTAAGAGTGGCCGCTAGACGTTTGGCCTCTTCCAAAGTTGCAGGGTTCCTTCCCCAAACGGTGTCCTGGATTTGCATGGGCAGACCACCGATGTACTTCTCGATGGCTACCGGCAGGGGAATGACTTTGTGAGGCAACAATAAGCTAAGCTCGTGAAAGCGGGTGTTGTAGGCAAGGTTTTCCCCACTATCTTGAGCTAGGGTGTGGAACTCATCTTCAAGCTTCTTAACCTCGTTGCGAGGACAAAACTCTTCCTTCATGACCTCCTTGACTTGGTCCCATGTCATAGCAAGAGCAACTTCAGTCCCACGAGTACGCTTTTCTTCATTCCACCAAGTGAGTGCTCGTTTATGGAGAACACTCATGGCGTAACGAACCTTGAAGTTGTCGGGGCATTCACTGTTGATGAAGGTATTCTCAATACCCTCAAACCATTGGAGGAGTCCTGTAGCTCCTTCTTCACCACTAAACTTTGGAGGGTTACAAGAATTTAAGTGCTTAAGGGTACAGGCTGGGAGACCATTTCCATTCCCGTTGTGGTTTCCATTTCCATTACCATTGCCGTTCCCGTTCCCGTTGCCGTTACCGTTCCCGTTGCCGTTCATTTGGATGACTTGTGCTAGTAAATTGGGGACCAGAGTCGCGATTTGCTGCGCCATTTGTTGAGAAATGATCGCAGCCAGTTGGGCATCGACACCATTGTTGTTGTGGTTAGGACCGTGGTTATGGTTATGGTTGTCACCACCTTCTTCGTGGTTCTCACCATTGCTGTTGCGAGTGCTGCGACGTGGAGGCATGATCTGTAATAGACACAATGAAATGAATGAGATTATATAAGGAATGTAATCATTTATTCATTAATTAAAACGAATAAACGAAAACGTTGACTTATCAAAGATTCTAAATTCTAATAACATATGAAGACATGCTTTAGCCTATAAGTGAACACTCATCCCGAGAATTCCCAGGTAGGCATCCGGGTCCCTCGTCTGATTGGGATATATGCGCAATGCCAGCCTAGACAGAAGACTCAGAATACAGGCGTTTACCCTTCCAGATTGCATGTGTTCGTTATTAAAATCTAGAACTTTGACGAGATCTCAAGGGGGTTCAGGTTAAACCTGAGGATTTTGTCCTATTAATCTAATGGTGGATCAGGATTGCAGCAGACGAATAAGAGTAGTCACATGTAGGCTTAGGGTTATATAAGGTATAGGATAAGGATAGGATTAGGGAATCAATTAGGGTTACAAGTAAGAGGAGCAAGTACTGTTTAAGTCCCTAAGGTTATAGTCTAGATTATTTTCTAATAACCTAATTCCCTATAACCAAGGCTCTGATACCAATCTGTAACACCCGAACCGATGGCGGAAACATCGAGGTGTCACGTAAGAATGAGTATACAGTAGCACATGGTAACCAAATTTTAATTGAAATAAATTTAAAGTGCAAATATCCAAAAATAGAAATACATAATGAGTTTTAATGTGGAAATCTAATACATCACAAAGATCAAGCAAGCATAGACTTCATATTGTCTTCATGAAAATACTCTAGTCTTCATGCATCATTATTTCCTGTTGAGTTGTAAAAATGGGGGGGGGGTCAACTAGAAGTTGGTGAGAATACATAATCCATGTTAAGAAAATAGTTTAAGTATAAAAGTTTAGCAATTCATATGTCTATCGTAAGTTTAAGTCTACATGAAATAGCATAATATGTTGAATCGACATAATCAAACCTCCGACTAGCTTAGGTCCATCCCGTCATCTACGGTTCACCTTAGTAATATGTTGGAACGATAACAATCACCCACGCTACCTATGTAGGAGGCACGCGTATCCGGGTGGGGTTGTCAATCCAATAGATCTATTATTGAGTATCGCCGGCTTGGCCATAGCTAATGATTATGTAATATTGAAACTCGTTGAAACTGTTGTTGACTAATTCATGAGGCAATAAAGTTTACAACTAGGCATGCATGTTGAATTGCTTAAATAAAATGTTGCAAGTATAAAGAATCGCATAAACATGGTTACGTAAACTCACCTTGGTATAGTATTAGGTATTGAGGAATAGTATGAGTGTAGCCCAATAGATTGCCAAGTATTACCCTATGTATAAGGCAACAAATAAGTCTAAGTCTATCTAGTCTACAAGTATATTCCAGGGTTTCGATTTGGGGATATCCATTTGTTGAATAATAATAAAATGTTTTAATAAATAAAGGGAAATTCGATAATTAAATAATTGAAAGCCTTTTTATAAAGTTTGAATTTAGGATGTTCACAATAATGTGTTTGAAGTATAAAAATAATTTTTATAAAATTATTTTCTTTAAAATAGAATATTAAATCTATTTATTACAAATTGTCAAAATTTAACTTTAATATTTAAAAATACTAAAATTAAAGAATTATTAGTTTAAAATTTATATTTCTGTTCTAAATATTCAGAAATAAATTATATAAAATTTTGGTGCAAAAATATTAAAAATTGGATTTATTATGATTTAATTATGATTAAAACTAACAAAAATTGATTAAAAATATTAAATAAATGATTTTTCAGAATTAAAAATCATTTTAGAAAAGTTTATCATTATACAAACTCAGAATAATTTTTGTGTAAATTTATAAAATTGTTTTGATATTTTAATGGAATTTTATAAATATAATAGAATAAAATTGATTTAATTATTATATATATTAAATAAATTAATTTTTGAAAACTAAAAATTGTGGATGAAAAATTTACATCAGATTATCTAAAAATAATTTTTTTAGAATTTATAAAAGAGTTTTAATAATTAAAAATGAATTTATAAGATTATATGTATTATATATATTTATTTGTTAAAAAGGAAAAAGGAACAAAAAAAGGATGCCACTGCCGGGACTCGAACCCGGGTGGCTCAGGAACAAAGCATCAGTGACAACCACTTGGTCCAGACCAGTGGTTGTGATTATTTCCGTTCGATTAAAAATAAATATAATGAGCTGAATCAAGTTTATCCCCAATTTCAAACCCTCGAGCCCTAGATTTTCAAATCGTCTGATTCACACATCAATAGCCCAATTAACCTTAGGGCTATTGATGTGTGGATGCCGATGATCAAATCCCACTAAAATAATTATACTTACAAGGCTGATACGAATACGATTGGCCGGTCAACCTTGAAAGTCAAAAACGCGATCGTAAATCAAGATCAGAGTGTTTTTGTGAAGAATTGAAGGTTAAGAGAGATGTATTGGCGAGTTGTGATGGTCCTACAATGGTCAATTTATAGTATTATGCTCTGGATCGATGAAATGGTAAGAGTTGACCATACATTGAATGTTATACGCGTATATGGTTAATTTGGTAACAATTGGATGTAAATAATCGTGTTGCTGAGTCATAGATGGCCGATAATCGTGTAAGAATGTCAATTACAAATCAATCACGAGTTAATGTGGTTGATTAAGGCAAGTCGTGTATCACAGTTGACTTTTCAAGTCAACTGTGAAGGTTTTCAACTGATGATATAATTATAACGCGTCTGGTTTGAATCAGATATGAAGGCTAGCCCAGGTGGTTAAGTGTGTTGTGTTGTTTGAACCGGTCTTGGGCGCGGGTTCGATTCCTGGCCCAAGCACATATTTTTTGATAATTATCCAACACATAACCATATATATATATATAATATATATAGTATTAGGGTTTCCAAAATGCAACAAAATAATTAAATGCGAATATTAACGATAGAACTTGACGTTTTTATTAATAATGATCGTGAAACGTACAAGTATAAATGCGTAATGTTACAGTACAAAACCCGGGATTTACTCTCCCCTCATGAATCGACTTAATCACCTTGCACCACAGTTGCTCCTTTGACATCTTGTACCTCCACCACCACTTACTCAATAGGGCTATGTTTAAATCTTCAATGCTTCCTACGCCCAACCCCCCCTTGTGTTTCGGTTTTATAATGCTTTCCCATGCCACCCATTTGATCTTGTTCCTAGTTGATGCTCCTCCCCACAAGAACTTTCTTCTAATGCCTTCCAAAGATTTTATGACTCCCGCCGGTGCTTTGAAGAGAGAAAGGAAGTAATTCGGGACCGCTCCCAGCACCGCTTTAATTAAAACCGACCTACCTGCAAAAGAAAGAAATTTTGCCTTCCAAGAAGACAGTTTAGCATAAAATTTATCTATTACCACCTTCCAATTTTCCAGCCTTCTCATGTTGCATCCCACCGGAAGACCTAAGTATACGAACGGCAGTTCGCCTTTCTTACACCTAAGATGCCTTGCCATGTTTTCCACTTCCACAACATCCACATTTATACCATAAATAGAGCTCTTCAACAAGTTAATATTCAGCCCTGAGGTGATAGAAAAACACCTCAGAATCCTATTCAAATTCATCACATTTTCTACCGACCACTCACCCACAAATAGGGCGTCATCCGCATAAAACAAGTGTGATAGTACTGGCCCATCTTTTGGTAACTTGACACCTCTAAAAGTCCCTGCTGTGACCGCCCTTGTCATCATTACGTTCAATGCCTCCATCACCATCGTGAATAGAAATAGAGATAGCGGGTCGCCCTGTCTCAAACCCCTTTTCAGTTGAAATTCTTCGGTAGGCGACCCGTTCACAAGAACTGCCGCTCTACTAGTTACTAGTAAACCCATCATCCATTGCTTCCACTTGGTCGGGAACCCCATATGATGCATTATAGATGCTAAAAACTTCCAAGAAACACAATCATATGCCTTCTCGAAGTCCACCTTGAACATTAGAAGCTCTTTCTTGTTCCGTTTAGCCCATGTTATCAACTCATTCGCTATAAGTGGGCCGTCAAAAATATTCCTATCTTTGATGAAAGCCGTTTGTACCGGAGAGATCACACTACTAAGTAACTTTTTTAACCGGGCTACCAACACCTTAGAAATAACTTTGCCTATAACACCAATAAGCGAGATGGGTCTAAAATCCGAGAATACCATAGGGTCATTTACCTTTGGGATCAAGGCAACAAAAGACGAGTTACATGAATGATGTATTGAACCATGAACAAAGAACTCGTCCATTATGTCGATTATATATTTCTCAAGTTCCTCCCAGTAGTGTTTGACGAACCCAAAAGAAAAACCATCCGGGCCCGGGGATTTCTCACTTCCGCACTCCTTAATTGCCTCCCTTATTTCTTCTTTCGTAAACGGAACTACAAGCCCATCAGCCTCCATCTCAGATAGCCTCTTAAATCCTTCTTCAGACATCCGCGGCCTATTAGGCATAGGTTCGTCGAATTTTCCTCTAAAGATTTCAACTGCCTTCTTCTTAATAACTCCTGGCTCCTCCACCCAATTCCCATCAATGTGTAACCCGACTACTCTGTTACGTACCTTCCTGTTATTTATTGCACCATGAAACAAAGCCGAGTTCTCATCTCCCTTTAACACCCATTGCAGTTTTGCCTTTTGGTAGAGATCTTTAAGTTTATTTCGTTCCCATCTGTTGACAATCAATCTCGCCTCCTTCCATACCTGCCTCTCAGCCTCAACAAGGGGTCTCGTTTCTGCGGCATCTTCAATTACTCTGACCTGATTTCGAGCTTGGGCAACAGCCCCTTCTTCCGTCTCCAGAACTTCAGACCCCCAAGATCTAATCCTATCCTTCACCAGTTTCAACTTTTGCAGCAAAACTACATCCTTCCTTGACGCTACCACCCCCGTACCAAGACCCTCCCCAACCGCTTCACTTAAACCCTCCTTCCCTAACCAAGAGTTGTAGAACCGAAAAGGACAAGGTCCATACCTAGTGTCACATGATGATATTATCAGCGGCGAGTGATCCGAAACATCCCTATCTAGTACTAAAACCTTCGCATTCGGCCACTTATTCATGAAGCTTTCACAGACAAGGGCTCTATCCAGCTTACTTAGTTTCAATCCATCCGGGGACATGAACGTGAACTTCCTGCCTCCCATGTTATATTCTAACAGGCCTGCATCGGAAATGAAATTGTTGAAAGCAAGTGCATTCGACACCACGAAATTAGAATTGAGTCTTTCTCCTTCGCTTCTCACATCATTAAAATCCCCCAGGAAAATCCACCTCCCACTAAATTCATGCCTAATCCCTAACAACTCCTCCCACAAATTCTTCCTAAGATTTGGGTCCGTTGGAGCATACACATTTACTATAAGCACCATTTCGTTTTCACCCCCACAATTACCCCCTACCATAATGTAATTTTGCCCCTTTTTAACTATCTCCGCTTTGAACATAACAGAATCCCATACTGTAACCAAACCCCCCGACCTCCCCGCAGCATTTACCACTATTTTTTCATAAGGTGACCCATCCCAAAATTTACTGACCTGAAAATCCGACATATCCGCGATTTGTGACTCCTGTAAAGCAATGCACGTCAAGTTGAATTTCTTTTTAAGTTCCCGCACCTTGGCCGATTTTTCCGCCCCACCCGCCCCTTTAATATTGAAAGTTAAATAATTCATTTTGAACCCTCAGACGCCAATTCATCTACAATCCTATCACCCATCTCTTTTTCAAAACCAGATAAGCATACACCAACAACCTGACCAACATCCATCGTATGGTCAAGTTCAACCTCGCACTTCGCAGGATTCAGGTTTGTGTTATCCTGTGACAACCTGCACCCTTCACTTTTCATAAATGTGCATAATTGGTTCCTCAACCATTTCAAAATTTTCATTTTTAACCCTCGTATTTTAATAGGACCAAAATTCACAATTTAATAAAACTTATAATTTTTATAAGTAAAAGTATGCACGTTTTATACTCACATCGACACCCGAGCACGTATGTTTCAGACCTTGATACTCAAAGCCCTTAATTTTCGGTTCTAAAACAACTTAGAAACAGAAGGAAACAAGTCTAGAACTTAAAATTGATTAAATTAGAAAAATTATTTTTTTTAGCCCTCGCGGTTCGCTGAGACAGTCAAACAGTCAAAGTCCCAGTCAAAGTCTTAGTCAAAGTCCTAGTCAAAGTCTCAGTCAAAATCCTAGTCAAAGTCTTAGTCAAAATCCTAGTCAAAGTCCTAGTCAAATAGTCAATTCATCTTAAAACCTTACTTTATTGTGTTGACCAATTTTAAAGCCTAATTGAATCCAAAACTAGTATAAAAACTCACCTATGACCCATTACACTTTGCACCTCTAAATCGATTGTTTTTTATTCGATTAAACTCTCCCTCATACCTTTCTTCTATAGTATATTACTTCTACATTCGAAGCTTTGATTATAAGCTCTCGTAATTGGCGAATTGGAAGCTGGATATTTTTCTTATTCGGTTTCTTTTCTTCTAAATTGGACTAGTTTCGTTGTTGAGTCTTTGGATTGCTCGCATTTTCACGCTTGCTTAGTCATCTAGTTATTTGGCGAAAGTGAGTATTTTCTATCCCTTTTTTTGCTTTTATTCATTTTTGGGGTGTTACATGTACACTTATACAAATTACAAATACAAGTTTACATTTTTACAATACAATTCTAGTACTATGTGCATTTGCTTACAAACGTGCTTTGTGCTTAGACATTACATGTAGAATACATTTGTACTTAGTGAAATCATTAACATTGTACAAGCCGACCTTAACATTGGATAGCGCTATTGGATTGACAACCCGCCTAGGTTGATTCTCCCCCTTTTTCATCGGAGAATCTGTGGTCATTGTTAAGTTATTATCCATTTAGTGGATAAGTACACCGCCGTTCATTTAGTACATTATACAGTCACAGGATTGATTTCGCTCATTTGTATGATACATAGTTTACACAATTGCACTGTAGCTTTGCACTTGAATTGTATACCATTTTTTTCAACTTACTATATGTATTAAAACTAGGAATGCTCACCAACATTTCTTATGTTGACAAAACCTATTTTGTACATGTTTCAGGTGCAGTTTGATCTTAGTTCCATAGCAGTGGATTTTAGTGCTTGCTTTTAATAAGTTATTTCAAATTTCATGTTTCGTTCAGACTTTTGTATTTTTCACATTTCATCTATGTAAGACAATTTAAATTATTCAATAATATATTTACATTTTAGTACCATGTGCTTTTGAATAATCGTCACTACGTGACACCTCGATGTTTCCGCCATCGGTTGGGGTGTTACAGATTGGTATCAGAGCCATGGTTATAGGGAATTAGGTTATTAGAATGCCTTTTAGCCTAGTATATAACCAAGCTTACATTCACGAGTCCTCTCGTGTTTATTTCTCTTTATCGTTATTCTTTCGGTGTGTTGTTTAAAGAAGAAGATACTCGTATTTTCACAAACGAAACGATATCACCAAGTTAGGAGTGACATCCATACCTTGGTGATTAGTTTCACCCCTCTATATGTTATTTATCTTAGGAATATATCTTTGAGATAGGAGTGACATCCACATCTCAAAGAATATTTCTTTCAAAAAGGAACTTAACCACTAAGCTGGGAGTGATATCCTTAACTTAGTGATTGGTTTCATTCCACAATCGTTTTCAAGTTTGAAATACATCTTTGAGTTAGGAGTGAAATCCAAATCTCAAGGATCTATTTTTGCATCTCGTTTTTAAACTCGCTAAAGTTTTGGAATTCACTAGTGATGGGGCACGTGCAATCTAGAAGGGTGAGCGCCTGTATCCTGAGTTTTCTGTCTAGGCCTGGTATTTCGTATAAATCCCAATCAGACGCGGGACCTGTATACCTACCTGGAAACTCTTGGGATGAGCATTCACTTATAGGCTAAAGTACGCCCCACAAGTCACTAGGAAATTTCAAATACTTGAGTTGGTCAAAGTTTCCTATAGAAACAATTCCAATGTTTTATATCATTGATATTTATGTTTGTTTATCATTTGAAGATTCCATTTAATCATTTGATGTTTCATATGTCATTATTCATTTATCATTCTCTTTTGAATCCCTTATCATCATTACTAAAACTTTTGTTCGATATATTATCGCATTAAAGCTTACACTATTTCACTTATGCTCATGATTCTTACACTATAAGGTATTACTCGTTTTGCGTTAAAACATTTTTACCCACGACTTAAGTTTTAAACTCTGTGTTTAACTTTGATCACATCCTGATTTTAGGAATGTTGCGTCATCATACAGTTAAAAATGAACATGGTTTTTCCAAACTTATTATTTCAACCTAAAGGGATAGGGAGCCTAATCTGAAGGGCGTCCCTATCCCCAAGAAGCAATAACCTTGCGCCAGATCACGGCGCAGAAACGCACCCGCGCGGGGCAGACAATCAGCATGCCTCGCGCACCAAGATGGATGATAAGCAACAAACAATACCTGATACGCGCGTGCAACCACACGCGGAATCTTCCCTTAGCACTTTTCATACGAAGTACAAGGAATGAAAAAAGGAAGATTCATAAGGATCCATGTCAGAGCACACACCAACAAGAGAAGGACATGTGGCAGATAGTACAAAAGGTGAACGGCTACACTGTGCATGCTGTCATGAACAGTGACCTGCAGGCATTACCTCGCCCACTGTCAGACATCACATCAGACAGCAGAGATAGCCCGAGCACTGTAGCAAGTACGACGTTACTATACACCATCAGAAATCCGCCACGTGTCCAGCTACAACAACGACCACACTGTAGCGTGACGTCATCAACAGTAACCTGCCTTTTCCCGCCATTTCCAGGAAGACCATGGATTTGGGCCTCGGTTGGGCCCAAGTCAATTGGGTCACCTGTGGGCCTCTCCATGCAGCCCACTGCTAGGTCTATAAATAGGATCAGATACAACCCGTGTATTCATTCAGAAATATAGCCATAACTACTATACTCTCAACTTGTAATCTCCTTTGTTAGTAATAATATTCCGGTGTACTTACAGTGGACGTAGGTCATTAACGACCGAACCACTTAAATCTCCTGTTTTTACACACATAACACACACGCTACTCACACTAACAATCTCTCGGGTTACCATTACGGTTTGGGTAAAGGATTAACTTTGTAGTCACGTAAGTATTAACCCCCCGGAGATTAGATTTAATCTCCGGTATACTTATTGTTTCTTCATTGGCGCCATCCAACGGTTAGAACAGCTATTTTCACTCATCTTTTAACCCACCCATGGCTGAACCCAACCCTAACACCTCCGACATACACCAAGCCGGAGACGAAGACCTCCGACAGCCAGATAACCAAACCACACCCAACACTGTCGTCAAACAAACGACGTCTCGGCTCGACAGGTCAGCTGTTGAAATCCGTGACGTCGAATCAGACGGTGACAGTCAAGAGCTCTCTGAGGAGGATCCGGACCAGTGGCTCCTCCGTCAGAATGCCAAGAGCGCTGCAATGTATCAACGAAAGTTGTTGCAGCAAGCAAAAAAGAAAGGTAAGACACTTGCTTTTGACACACCGGCAAAAGCAAAGTACAAGAAAAAAGACAAGGCCGAGCACGGTGATGGTCGTAGCGGGGAGCTCGGCGGAAACGTCAGAGCTCGGGGCTACGCCAGACCACGTGACGAGCCAGATGGCTACGAATCGTCAAGCAGCGACTCAGGCTACAAAGGAAAGAAACACGCTCACACGTCGCGGGACAGTGAGGTGGACGACGACCTGGTCAAACCATTCCGACCAAAGGCTTTTGCCGAGAAATCCAAGTTTGTTACCCGCATAGCGGCTGCCAAGATCCCAAGAAAGGCCAAACTCCCAAGCAGCATCGGTAGATACGATGGCCTGCGTGACCCAGACGACCATGTGCACGACTTTGAGTGCGCAGGTGTGTCCGTGGACTGGCCTGTTCAAGTGTGGTGCCACCTTTTTGCTCAAACCCTTACGGGTGCCGCCAGGGTATGGTTTGATAGCCTCCCAGCGGGAAGTGTAAAGGACTTCGACGACCTCACAGAAAAGTTCGGCAGCCACTTCTCGCACCTACGTAAGCATAAGAAAGACAAAGCGGACATTCTGCTGTGTCGACGATATGACCGAGAAACGATTGAAGACTACATAGTCCGGTTTAACAAAGAAGCACTGCAAATAGGCTGCGGGGAGGAGCTCACACGGGCTGCATTCATTCACAATGTGCGCAGTCCAGACCTCATGAAATGCCTCACCGGCAAGGATGGCATCCCAGAGTCCTGGGATGAGCTCATCCGCTCAGCCAAAATATATGCCTCTTCCGAAAAATCTTTCAACCAGCAACACGGTTTCCAGCCACAACACCATAATAATAATAATACTAGACACAAAAACAAATCTGTCTGGAACCGCATCACGGGCACTACCGATGAGGGAAAATATTCCCCGGCCGGCGATGCCCGCCAAATCATCAGCTCCAAACAAACGCGGGACCAACGCGGACACTCCAAGAAAAATTACGACTGGACCCCGCTAACAAAAACACCATCTCAAGTTCTGAAAACCGAGCAGGTCACCCTGAAAGAGCCCAACCCTCTGGGGAAGCGCCGAAATGTGGATCGTAGCAAGTTCTGTGAGTACCATAATGACTACGGTCACCTCACAGACAACTGCTACAGTCTAAAAATGGAGATAGAGGCAGCGCTGAAATCAGGCCTGCTCGGCCACTTGGTCAAAAATGTTCACCGAGCTGGCAAAGGCCAAGGTAACGAAGAAACCCAAGGCGAAGGGTCACGGAAGAAGATCCGGGACCTAAACGCCCACGCTGCAACTCTAATCCCCCGCCACCAATGCAACATGACATGGCGGGGCAAGAACACCCAACATGGGAAGCGCACCCGGGTACAGCCGCTAGACGACTCCTGGAAAGAGGCTGACATCCTCATGCCAAAGGTCAGAGGTGGCGCCTCCTGCACAGCTCCATTAGTGATCACTGCCGTCTTCGGACACTACCGCACGCGGTATATGTTTTTAGATGGCGGCAGTAGCACGGATATCATGTATGACCAGTGTTTTCAACAACTCGATGAAGAAGACAAAGCAAAGCTCATTCCAGTCAATGAGCCAATTTCCGGTTTCATCCATGAAACCATCATGCCCCGCGGCATGCTTTCTTTGCCTGTAACATGGACTGACGGTACACACGAGCGCACAGAGATATGTGACTTCATGGTCCTACCAGCCACATCAAACCATGACATACTCTTGGGAAGAGAAGGCATTGCTCGCTTCAACGCCAACGCCTCCATGGCACACGCAATGGTGGGTTTCCCCACCAAAACAGGCGTTGCCTTCATCCGGGGGAACAAAGATTGCCATGTCACAGATACAGCCAAGCCGCCAAAGATGGTCAAAACAAACGCCCGCACAGAGCCGGAAAAATGGACGCTCAACCCCAAATTTCCGGAGCAAACGGTGACCATTGGCCATGAAATCTCCGAGTCCATACGGAATCATTTAAAGCAACTCCTGATCAGTAATATGGACATTTTTGCATGGCAACCGGCAGACATGGTGGGTGTTCCGCGGGAAATAGCGGAACACAGGCTTAACGTTTATCGCTCCGCAGAACCGATTGTACAAAAGAAAAGAAGTATAGGCCCGGAGAAAACAAAGGCCATGAATGAACAAGCCACCGAGCTGCTCAATGCGGGCATCCTCCGCCCCATCAGATACCAAACTTGGGTGGCCAACCCCGTCATGGTCGCCAAAGCAAATGGAGGATGGCGCATGTGTGTAGATTACAAAGACATCAACAAGGCGTGCCCAAAGGATTGTTATCCTTTGCCGGAGATTGATTTAAAGGTGGATTCCCTCGCCCCATACCGGTTCAAGTGTTTCCTGGACGCTTACAAGGGGTACCACCAAATACAAATGGCCAAAGAGGATGAAGACAAAACAGCGTTCCGCACAGACGCGGGCATCTTCTGCTACACAAAGATGCCTTTCGGCCTGAAAAATGCGGGCGCAACATACCAGCGTCTGATGGACACGGCCTTCGTAAACGAAATCGGCGTACGGCTTGAAGTATACGTCGATGATTTAGTGATCAAAAGCAGGGAAGAAAGTGATATGTTGCAAGACATCCAGCAAACATTCGACCAGCTACGAAAGGTCCGCATGAAGCTGAATCCAAGCAAATGCTCATTTGGGATGGAAGAGGGGAAATTTTTGGGCGTCATCGTTACGCGGGATGGGTTCCGCGCCAACCCAGAAAAGGTACAGGCAATCGAGCGGATGCCATCACCAGCCTCCGTCAAAGAAGTACAAACATTGATGGGCCGCCTGGTTGCCCTAAACCGCTTCCTATCCAACTACGCTTCAAAGTCATTTCCGTTCGTGGACACTTTGAAAAACTGCCTGAAGAAGAGCAACTTCCGCTGGACCCCTGAGGCAGAGTCAGCTTTTCAGCAAATGAAGCAATGCTTGATGAACCTTCCTACACTGACAGCCCCGCTCCCCAAAGAGCCACTCACGCTCTATCTCTCGGTCACGGAGCGGGCAATAGGCGCAGTTTTGATGGTCGATCGTAAAGGTGTGCAAACGCCCATCTACTACATCAGCCGCACGCTGTTAGATGCGGAAACCCGGTACACTATAATGGAAAAGCTGGTCCTAGCTTTAATTCACGCTTCCCGAAGACTGCGCAGATACTTCCAAGGCCACCCGATAAATGTCCTTACGGACTATCGGATAAATGACATCTTAGCCAAACCCGAGTTGTCAGGAAGATTAGCGAAATGGGCTATCGAGCTCGGAGAGCATACAATTAGCTACAAGCCCCGACCCGCAATCAAAGGCCAAGTATTAGCAGACTTCGCAACCGAGATCCCGGCTGACAAGATTCAAGAATGCCGAGAAGAAGAATCGCCCGCGCCAACGCATGATCCATCGCAAAAGTGGTCCTTATACACTGATGGAGCCTCCAACGGAGACGGCGCTGGCGCCGGTTTGCGCCTTATCAGCCCAGACAAACATGAGTTCACATACGCCATCCGCCTCGAATTTAAAAGCACAAACAACGAGGCGGAATACGAAGCGTTGCTGGCAGGCCTCCGCATAGCGGAAAAAATGGGGGCCAGGCACGTGGAGGCACATGTGGACTCACTGTTGGTAGCACGGCAGATCAACGGGACATATGACGCAAAGGACGAAACCATGGCTCTATACCTGGAGCAAGCCAGGCAACTCATGCGCAGGTTCGACACATGCACAGTCGAACACATCCGGCGCAGCGAGAACAAACCAGCCGACGCGCTCAGCAAAATGGCGTCCACGGTTTTCGAGCACATGGCAAAAGAAGTCCGAATCGAGGTCCGAGACAAACCGTCAGTCTCCGCGCGCCAGGTCAATGTCACCCAAACGGGCAACGCGTCATGGATGACGCCGATTAAAGCTTTCATATCTTCGGGAATCTTGCCTAACGAAAAACTAGAGGCCCGGAAGATAAAAAACAAGGCCTTGCAATATCAACTGGCAGGCGACATCCTGTACCGCCGCTCTTACCTAGGGCCACTCTTGCGCTGTGTAGACCCGGCAGAAGCCTCCTTTCTTCTCAAAGACATACACGAAGGAACGTGCGGGCTGCACGCAGGTCCAAGAATGGTAGTGGCAAAGCTGATGAATGCAGGATATTATTGGCCCGGCATGCATGTCGACGCGGTCAACGAGCTACGCAAATGTGACAGCTGCCAGCGCCATGCTCCAAACACACTGCGCCCCAAGAACAACCGAGTACCGGTCACAGCGGCTTGGCCTTTTCAAAAGTGGGCCATTGACCTGGTAGGACCGTTCCCAGCGGCGCCGGGTAATGTGAAATATTTGATTGTTGCTATCGATTACTTCACTAAGTGGGTCGAAGCCAAACCTCTAGCCAAGATCGATGGCGCACACGTCAAGAAATTTATCTGGGAGTTCATCATCTGTCGGTTCGGATTACCGATGCAACTGGTCAGTGACAATGGAACGCAGTTCGAAGACCAGTCCCTTCAACAATGGTTGGCTCAGATGGGAGTCACGCAAATCTTCACATCCGTTGCGCACCCGCAAGGCAACGGTCAGGTAGAAAGAGCTAACCGCACTATTGTAGAAGGCATCAAAACAAGGCTCGGAACCAGAAGAACAGGGTGGGTAGACGAATTGCCGCACGTTTTATGGGCCTACCGCACCCTCACAAAAACGAGCAACGGCGAAACACCGTTCAGCTTGACGTATGGGTCCGAGGCAGTAATCCCTGCAGAAATAGCTTGCCCCACGGCAAGGGTATTGATGGCCAACACAACCGATAATGATAAAGAGCTCCGCATGAACCTCGATCTGCTAGAAGAACGCCGCGACCTCGCGGCAATAAAAGAAGCCAGCTACAAAACCCAACTTGAGCAGTACTACAACAAGCGTGTCAAAGAGCAGACCTTCAAGATTGGGGACTATGTATTCCGCAACAATGAGGCTTCCAACACCGAAAAACCTGGGAAGCTCGCCCCAACCTGGGAAGGCCCTTACAAAATTCAAGAAGTGCTAGGAAAGGGCGCTTACGCGCTAGAAAGGCTCGATGGCACCCCTATTCCGCGATCATGGAACGGCGCTCAGTTACGGCGTTGTTATTTGTAATATAAAACGGCTACACATGCCATATCATTAATGAAAATGTTTCCTATATCTGTGTTTCTACTTGTACTTTCCGCGCCAGGGTCTTCAAGACTTAGGCAAAATCACGTCGGACCAAACACGCTAGCAGGGCACGCCTTCAAGACGCGCCGCGTGCGCGTCGGGCTTGTACTTAGCTAGCGTAGAGTCTTCAAGACGGATTTACTCGTCGGACCTACAACACCGCATAACAATAACACGCGCACCAACTCTTGTCTTCTAGAGTCATTGAAACTCGGACAACAGAGTAGCGCGCAGCATAAACGCGGTAAAAGGTCTTCAATGCAAGGCTATCACGCGCCTAAGTCAGACTCAATGGCACAAGTCGCCTCCGCTACAATCTTCAAGGCGAGAAAGTGTTAAAACACTTAGACGTCGGATTGTCTAGCTGAGCGCGCACCCTAACTCTTACTTACACACTGGGTGACGACTTGGTTAAATAAGTAAATTAGGGACGAGACAACACGATATAACAAACGAAAAATTTCATTCAAAAAAGGGACTTAAAAACCCTTTTATATTTACAAGGAAAGATAAGATTACAAATAATGAAATCTAGCGCCTACTGGTCACCCGCCCCGGAGGTCCCTTCGCCAGAAGCCCTCGCCAGCTCATCAGATGCTTCTATGAAGTATTTCAGGGCCGCAGGTGGATCCGCATTCTTGTTGCAATCTGCAAGCACTTGGAGGATGGGGAACTCTATCTTCTCAAACTTCAGAAGTTCCGCCTCATATTCATCCTTCAACGGCTTGCCATAATGATCTGCGTCCACGATGCGCCCATCATTCTGAGCGTGCAAGAAACCGTTTTCATAACCCTCGCCATAACCATAGGCTTGGGCGGCGGCGGCAATGGCAGCAATTTGATCACCCAGCAGGGGCTCTTGCCAAAACCTCTTAAAGACCTGCAGACAAAACCAAAGTTAGTATATGGACTAGAAAGACAAGTCTCAAAAATAAAGAAAGCGCGAAGACTTACCCCATTCATCCCATCTGTCATCAACCACTTGATGGAATCTTGCATCTAGGTCTGGGCGGAGACAGCCTCCTCCAACAACAGCTTGGCCGCCTCACTCTCCTTCACAGCCTCGAGGCGAGCCTGGTCACAAGAATCCAGGTCTCGCTCCAGGTCCTCCTTCGCACTAAGGACCTGGATCCTCTCCTGCTCCAGAGAAGAGACGCGCTTAGTAGCCGCGACAAGGGCCTCGTCCTTAGACTCAAGCTCCTTGCGCATTTCTACATACTTAGCCGTCCGCTCCGTGAGGGCCTTGCTCTTCTCCTCCAACCTCTTCACCGCCGTCCGCCGCTCTTCCCGCGCCTCTGCCAGAAGCTCCTTAAGGTCTGAAATGTCAGTATTGGCCTTCTTCCAGGAGTCTGACCAGCGGCGCCTGTCGGAGGCCGCATCCTCCTCAAGTTTGGAGACTTTAGCCTCCGCGTCATGAGCACGACGGCGGTACTTGGCAATCTCCGCCTGGAAGGCAGCCTCCTTCTCAGCAAAGCTCGCCTTCTCTGCCTCTACACGCTCCATGTCCCGCCACAGCGCCGAGTCGCGGCGCCGCAGCGAGTCCATCATTGATAGTTGAGTCGCCTGATTAACGCATAAGGCGGCAATAAGGTCCTGACGACTCAACATATCCTGCTGAGCGCGCTCATAAGGAGGCACCACCTCACTGACGAACTCCTCGGCGGCCAAGGAGTTGGAAAACAGGGTGTTTTCCCTTATTGCCCAGCGAGGGCGCCAAATGGCGTCACCACCAGACCAACAGGAGCCGTCATAAACTCCTGTTGATTCCCCAACCCGAGAAGACTCGCGCCGATCCCGACGCGAGCCACCAGCACCGGAGGCACCCTGCTGAAACAGGGCCCTCTCGAAGCCATCTTCATCGTGAGCCAGCTCCTGGCTCTCCGCGTCAGCGCGCTCTTTGGATGCGCGCTCCTCGGCCAACCTGGCCTTTTCCTCCAAGAATTTTTGTTCTTGGAGGCGAAGGCGATCCGCCTCAGCCTTCTTGTCTGCCTCAGCCTTTCGTGCGGCTTCATCGGCAGCAGCCTTCTTCTCTGCCTCAGCCCGGCGGCGGGCTTCATCGGCTTCCGCCTGCTTTGCAGCAGCGGCCTTCTTCTCAGCCTCAGCCTTTTGCAAGGCTTCATCGGCCTCCGCCTGTTTACGAGCAATTTCTTGCTCTTGCCACAATCGCTCCTCCTCCACACGAGCAGCCTCCGCAGAAGGAGACAAAGGAGGAGGAGTGGGAGTTATCTTGGGCGACACTGCGAAAACAAAACAAAGGATTAAAGAGGATTCAAAGTTGGAATCAAAAAGCAGCAAAAAATCACTTACCAGGCGCCTTCTTCTTTATCAACTTTTGGAACAACGGCTGCCTAGTCGGGGCAGCGCGAATTCCCACAGAAAAAACAGGGGCACTCCCCCCTGCCCCTCAACAGCGCCGGTCTTCTGACTACCAGCAACATCAGTAATACCTCCAGAGGCTGTCGCTGGTTTAGTCAGAGTGGTAGCCCCTCTCTCGCCCCCACCTGTGGGGGCAGTAAACACATTCTCCGTAGCAGCTGCAGCGCTGCTAGTGGCAGCGCTATCAACGCGCGCCCTCTTCCTCTTCTCCAACTGAGAAGACTCAACTTCTTCTTCATCATCAGACGGCGGGCCATCCTTACGCCGTCGACGCCCTTTCACAACCTCCCCTGCTGAGACGGAAGAACCCGAGTCAGAAAGCACAACTTTCGCTCGGTACCCATGATTCCGCGGCGCGTGTTTCCAACGACCACGCCCCGCGGATGAGCTCACCGGCGGGACAATCCCTATTGAAAATCCAGTAATGTCATCCCCAAAAATGCTAGAGCCGAAGGGATCGGGGAACTCACCGGTTGTGTAATAAGGCTTGGGCGCGGTGGTCAAATCCGGATAGTAGAACCGGTCAGCAAGCTCGTCCAAACAAGAAGTTTGACCCTCCGCCAAAGGTCTCCACTTAATGCCCCTCTCCTGGCGGGCAGCAAAGAATTGAAACTTGCTCACACCTACAAACATACAAGGTAAGAGGACGAAAAGAAAAATAAGTGATAACAATAATGATAATAAACAAACGTACCTTCCTCCGCAATATAGGGCTCTTTGCCCGCACGGATTCCATTGCGGCTCATCCCGAGAAGGAAGAAAATACCTTCTGTCAGGTTGTGGAACTCCAGCTTCGTGGCGTTGGAAGTAAGGGCGATGAACCACGCCTGCTTCTTAAAGTCCTTGGGCACAGGCATGTCAGCCACCCGCTGCCCATCCCCTATCACCTTCCAGGGGAGACTAATAGGGATCACACCCCTCTTCACAAAGAAAAACTTCTCCTTCGCCCAATGCAAGGACTTAGGAGTATGAGTGGCCATAGGCGGCACCTTGGGGCGTGGCTTGAATGAGAACCACATCTCATCCCGCGCCATAAAGTAGAAGACATTGAACCGTTCAACGGTAGGTTCAATGTCTAGGGCGCGGCAGGAAGCTTCAAAATGAACTAACCTCAGCAGCCCAAAGGCGGTTAGTTGTGTAGGCCCAACACCATAGGCCACCATGGTGTCAATCTGGAAGCGGGTACACGGCAGGCGGAACCCACATTTAGCAAAGTGGGCCTCGTACAATGTCAACCGGCCGCTACCGGCAGAAAGAACAGTGCTGGTCGGAGACGGAAGGGTGGGCTCCCACTCCGGCAGAATGCCATACATGATGCAAAACCGGTTAAAGGCCTCTTGACTCCAAACACAGTAAGTGTTGGACATCAACTTCCTCTCTTTTATCTTGCCATGCTCGACAAGAACCTCTTCTTCCACCACCTCCTCCGTCGTCGGCTCCACCCTAACATCCTCGGTGGATGGAGACGGACTCACCGGAACTTCAGACATGATGATAAGCACTCAAGAAATCTGGAAAAAGTACCGGAAAATATAAAGATCAGCCGGAATCTTCAAAGAAAATGAGAAAGAAGCAGTCAACGAAACAACAAACAACGGGAGAACAAAGAAAAGAGAGACACCAAAATAGAAGAAACTTGAAGTTTCAACAATGAATCTTCAAGATCAAGATCTTTGAAGATTAAACGGAAACTTCAAACGGAAGTTGGCCGGAAATTAGAGAGAAAAGAAAGCAAAGGTGGAAGAAGATTTGAGAGAATAACCGTTCAAATGAGCCACAATGGGGCTTATATACTCATCGCATTAATGACAGAGGGACCCACCTGAAAAGCACAAACCGTCAAAACTTTTCAAATTCCAAGCACGAGATGATGACACGTGTCCACAACAAAAATGAGCGGCCTGGATGATAGTGTATGACAGATATACACTGCACATGCGCCGGATGATCGACACGTGTCGACAGATCTCACAATATCAACAATACAAGCGCGTGACAACTCACGCGCCTGACAGACAACACGTGCCCAACGACACGTGGCACACTCTCAGCCACGAAGACAAAACGTCAGACGCGTGCCGACCCACGCTCCTGACACAGACCAGATATTGGTAACTGCAACCACGACGTGACGTGCCTCAGTCTGCACAACCAGACAGTCACTGAACACGTCAGCAACCATTAAACTTCCATCAGAAGCAACTGATCATTCGAATTCCAGGCGCATTTACTCCAATTCATGAGAGACAAATTCAATGCCAATGATTTAGAATTTATCACAAACTCCAGACCCGCATTAAATCACTCCAACAGCATTTAATTTCTCGGCGGGAACTTGACGTAAAATTTCAAAAGACGTTCCCCGCCCAACCACTGCAAGGTTGGAGCGGAGAACGTCCTTCTCGGCGGAAACTTGACGTAAGTTTGCAAAAGACGTTCCCCGCTCAACTCCCGCAAGATTGAGGCGGAGAACGTCCCCCACGGCGTAATTTTGACGTAAAACTAGCAAAGACGTTCCCCGCCAAAATTCTCAAGACTCCGCGCAAAAGAACACTTCCAAGAGCTTCTACAATACAAGCAGATGAGCTTTCATCCGCGACCAACACATTTTGAGTCTAGCACTCCACCTCCTCATCAGCGAGCAGGAGAAGTCCTAGACTAGGGGGACTTGAAGGGATAGGGAGCCTAATCTGAAGGGCGTCCCTATCCCCAAGAAGCAATAACCTTGCGCCAGATCACGGCGCAGAAACGCACCCGCGCGGGGCAGACAATCAGCATGCCTCGCGCACCAAGATGGATGATAAGCAACAAACAATACCTGATACGCGCGTGCAACCACGCGCGGAATCTTCCCTTAGCACTTTTCATACGAAGTACAAGGAATGACAAAAGGAAGATTCATAAGGATCCATGTCAGAGCACACACCAACAAGAGAAGGACATGTGGCAGATAGTACAAAAGGTGAACGGCTACACTGTGCATGCTGTCATGAACAGTGACCAGCAGGCATTACCTCGCCCACTGTCAGACATCACATCAGACAGCAGAGATAGCCCGAGCACTGTAGCAAGTACGACGTTACTATACACCATCAGAAATCCGCCACGTGTCCAGCTACAACAACGACCACACTGTAGCGTGACGTCATCAACAGTAACCTGCCTTTTCCCGCCATTTCCAGGAAGACCATGGATTTGGGCCTCGGTTGGGCCCAAGTCAATGGGGTCACCTGTGGGCCTCTCCATGCAGCCCACTGCTAGGTCTATAAATAGGATCAGATACAACCCGTGTATTCATTCAGAAATATAGCCATAACTACTATACTCTCAACTTGTAATCTCCTTTGTTAGTAATAATATTCCGGTGTACTTACAGTGGACGTAGGTCATTAACGACCGAACCACTTAAATCTCCTGTTTTTACACACATAACACACACGCTACTCACACTAACAATCTCTCGGGTTACCATTACGGTTTGGGTAAAGGATTAACTTTGTAGTCACGTAAGTATTAACCCCCCGGAGATTAGATTTAATCTCCGGTATACTTATTGTTTCTTCACAACCTGTTTTATAACTTCATGTTTACAAACTTACTTGATCGAAGTCACAGTATATCCTCACATACCTAATACTAATATTGTTGCACCCGGTCTCCTAAGCCATAGCCAACTACCATTAGTTAGAACTTCTTAGTCAGACTAAACTCATACATAAATGCCTACCTACACGATACGCACTAGTACACTACTCTCTAAAACGATTAATTTGACAACTTATTCTATAAGTCTTTTCACAAAGCCTATTCGCCAAATTAGAACACACTTTTCATACACCTTGTGCCTTGAAACAAATAGCCCGCTATGAGCCCAAAGAGATGCCTTAACGATCATGCAAATAAATGATCTTTCAATGTATAAATTTCGTAAAAGTTTGAAAATTTAAAAGGTTTCAAGTTTACCCAGTCTTAACGGGTAACACTTCTATTTTCTCAACATTTCATAACAATTAAAAATTTCTGACTTTTCAACCCACAAGTTAAAGAAATGTTTAAATACAGAAAATTTTATTTTCCAAAATTCGTCAAGGCATCTGGAATCATTCATAACCTTCACATCATTTTAAATCTTGGTCTTTCGAAACACATTAGATTTACACACACTTCATGAAATGGTTTCATCTTGCATTTTATAAACTTGCATTGCATATTTTACAAATCAAATGTAAATCTGCATGTTTTCATATAACGTATCCAATATATGTTTTCGGGAGGAATTTGCAACTAATAATATACCTTATAACACTTTTCAAACTAGACTTCTCGGAAACACATGAAAATGTGTACCTACGAAATCTTTTCAAGTGAACCTGTTTTGAACTTAAAACATTCTTCGGTTTCCAAAATGTTATCCTCATACCAGTAGACTATACGTTTGTTATGCGCACTTTCATTTACAGTAAATTTCATTATTTTTTTTACACCATTCTATTTATAGTTACGTTCGTACATTATCTTATTATTTTTGTATTATTCTTTTGTTGGTAGTTATTTTCACGCGTTATTCGCAACTACTCTCGCACTAGTTATTAGTAGTTATTCTTACAACACTAGTTTTGAGAATTAATTTAACTCGTTTACTTTCATTTTGTGCAAATTGTGCGATTTACTCGATTTACGTTATGCTATTCTTTCAATCGAAATTTTATGCTATACTTATATACTTACATGAACACATATTTGGTATGCATATTTTTTTTTGAGCAAAACCCTGTTATACTTTACATTATTTTGTTCATCATCATGACCAACGAACATACTAATTGATATCTCGTATGAGATCTAAGCCAGTTCCCATGTACGACTCGGTTCAGAGTATTCCTCTAACCCAAGGGGAACAGTGTAATCCTCAGAGTTTATCAATATGGTTGTTTAGAGCACAATGATGTGAACAAAAATTTACCGGTTAAGGGTGAACCTGAAAGGTGAAGAACCCCTAATCATGTCTTATACTTACACATTAATCTCATTACGGTTAAAAGGTGAACCTGAAAGGGGAAGAACCTCTAACCGCATCTTATACTTGAGCAGTATCTACTACTTAACACATTTTGGTTGCACGCATTGTTTCTTGTATTACTTATGTTAGTGTTATGGAAAAGCATAGCACCCTAGTGTAAGGTAAATCGATGATTACGGTCCGGGACACAATCATGGATTTACAGGTACATGGGGGTGGTGTGTGATTCTACTTAGGCTATTGGTAGACAATCAGTACGAGTCCAAAGTATCAGTAGTGTGGTGGGTTAGCTGCGGTACACCCTATATATAAGCACGAGCGATACTGCGGGAGCGGACTAGGAGTCTGACCAAGAACCTACCCATTACTATCTCTTTATTAGATCGTTGACTAATAGCTAGCATTTTCGATAAGAATGTTCTTACACGAGCTTCAATTCGACTTCCTAGAGTCTTTCTCTAGACCATCTACACAGAAAACACAAACTTTGTATACTCTTACACTCTCTGTTAGTCGAAATCCTGTTGCACGTCCTTAATAAAGTTCGGTCAGAAACTTCTCTAAAGTAAGGGAAGCTACTATAACACTGCCCTGCCCTAACCAGTTACATACTTTTCCCAAACCTTGCTCATTATAAACTCTTAATTCTTTAACCTTGGGTCAAACTTTAAGGATTTTCAAACTCTTATTTTGGGTATTAAACAAGTACTTCAAACTTTGTCAAATCATGGCTAATGCATTTCTTAAAATCTACTTGCCTTTTTACAAATGTCTTTTGTTTCATGGAAACCTTCACTTGAAAGTAATTTCAGGACGAAATTTTCTAAAGTAGGGGAGACTGTGACAACCTGCACCCTTCACTTTTCATAAATGTGCATAATTGGTTCCTCAACCATTTCAAAATTTTCATTTTTAACCCTAGTATTTTAATAGGACCAAAATTCAAAATTTAATAAAACTTATAATTTTTATAAGTAAAAGTATGCACGTTTTATACTCACATCGACACCCGAGCACGTATGTTTCAGACCTTGATACTCAAAGCCCTTAATTTTCGGTTCTAAAACAACTTAGAAACAGAAGGAAACAAGTCTAGAACTTAAAATTGATTAAATTAGAAAAATTATTTTTTTTAGCCCTCGCGGTCCGCTGAGACAGTCAAACAGTCAAAGTCCCAATCAAAGTCTTAGTCAAAGTCCTAGTCAAAGTCTCAGTCAAAATCCTAGTCAAAGTCTTAGTCAAAATCCTAGTCAAAGTCCTAGTCAAATAGTCAATTCATCTTAAAACCTTACTTTATTGTGTTGACCAATTTTAAAGCCTAATTGAATCCAAAACTAGTATAAAAACCCACCTATGACCCATTACACTTTGCACCTCTAAATCGATTGTTTTTTATTCGATTAAACTCTCCCTCATACCTTTCTTCTATAGTATATTACTTCTACATTCGAAGCTTTGATTATAAGCTCTCGTAATTGGCGAATTGGAAGCTGGATATTTTTCTTATTCGGTTTCTTTTCTTCTAAATTGGACTAGTTTCGTTGTTGAGTCTTTGGATTGCTCGCATTTTCACGCTCGCTTAGTCATCTAGTTATTTGGCGAAAGTGAGTATTTTCTATCCCTTTTTTTTGCTTTTATTCATTTTTGGGGTGTTACATGAACACTTATACAAATTACAAATACAAGTTTACATTTTTACAATACAATTCTAGTACTATGTGCATTTGCTTACAAACGTGCTTTGTGCTTAGACATTACATGTAGAATACATTTGTACTTAGTGAAATCATTAACATTGTACAAGCCGACCTTAACATTGGATAGCGCTATTGGATTGACAACCCGCCTAGGTTGATTCTCCCCCTTTTTCATCGGAGAATCCTTGGTCATTGTTAAGTTATTATCCATTTAGTGGATAAGTACACCGCCGTTCATTTAGTACATTATACAGTCACAGGATTGATTTCGCTCATTTGTATGATACATAGTTTACATAATTGCACTGTAGCGTTGCACTTGAATTGTATACCATTTTTTCCAACTTACTATATGTATTAAAACTAGGAATGCTCACCAACATTTCTTATGTTGACAAAACCTATTTTGTACATGTTTCAGGTGCAGTTTGATCTTAGTTCCATAGCATTGGATTTTAGTGCTTGCTTTTAATAAGTTATTTCAAATTTCATGTTTCGTTCAGACTTTTGTATTTTTCACATTTCATCTATGTAAGACAATTTAAATTATTCAATAATATATTTACATTTTAGTACCATGTGCTTTTGAACAATCGTCACTACGTGACACCTCGATGTTTCCGCCATCGGTTGGGGTGTTACATATCCAGACCCGCCTCCGCACCTGCCCCAGAACCATCATCGGACACCCAATCGGACTCGAACCCATCCTCTACACTACCCGAGTTACTAGCAACAGGATATTCAGAATTATCGCTACACATGCCCCGTATAATCGTCCCCACTTTCTTGCCCTTCCTTCTCTTTTTCTTTTCCCCACCTGAACAAGAGGATACACCAGACCCCTCCACAGTTTTGTCCTCTGGAATAGGTGATACACATCTATCTTTGATTTTAATTTTCCTCCTACCAGTTGAGATCGTGATACCCCTTTTACGTTTTGTCTTTGGGCCGTGAGATTTGAATACAGTTTCCCAATGTTTAAAAGCGTCTTCTTTATTTTGGGCTAGCCCAAAACTTGCCACCCTTTCATTAAAGTTCAACCTTTGACCCACCTCCTGACTCTCAATGGTACTATTTTTAATATTATCATTAATATTGTCTTTCTCAATGATGCTATTGTTAATATTATCATTAATATTATCCTTCTCAAGATCCTGGTCCACCAACATAGTAGAGGTATTATCCTGCGCATTTACTTCAGGCCCCACATTCTCCAATAGTACCCCACTGCCATCTAGAACCTCTAACTTATTTCCATCCATCGAAATACTACCACCATTTCCATGCGACGTTTCATCTTTTGAGGGTTCCCCATGCACACATGCCTCTTTGTTTACCAACGACTGTTCGTCTATCTCATCGGAGATAACCGCCCGGTCCACCACAGATTCCGGTTGATCCTCCACCATGACATCCATATTTTGTCCTGCCACCACATCGTTCGAGCCCCCTCCGTATAACCATTAGCTTGACTCGGAGCGTCCCCCGGGTTAGCATCCTCTTCCGTCACAGTATCCACCTCGACCACCACCACCGGCGCTTCGTCATCACCCACAATTGTTACCTCCTCCCCTATGAAGTCCGGCAACCACCTACCAGATCCTTCGGACACCCAGCAAGTGAACGTTTCACCTTTCCACTCAATCGTGATTTCTTCATCAATTTTGTTGCCATAATTTGTAATGATACCGACATAAGCACCGGACAAATCCATGTAAGCGACACCATTTTCTGCCTCCTTCATAATTTCTCCATAATATGCCCCAATCTTCTCAATGTTCACAGCCGACGATAAAATCAGTGGGATTCCTGTGATTTTAAGCCAGGTTAATCTTTCGAAGTCCACCATCTGGCCATTCCACACAGCTACCTCGGACAACCAAACCCCCCAGGTTTCTTTCATACTCAAAAACTCTGTCGCTTTCTCCGGTGTAGACAACGTAATGAGAATTCTCAAGCCACCAAGGTATCTAACTTCCATCTTCAACCCTTTAATGTCCTTTAGACCCTCAAGTACCTTGCAAAGTCTGAAATAATTTTTTGCTTCACCCACCACAGACCTCCCCACCCACGAATGCTTGACGCCATCCACCTTATCGTCCAAAGTGATTCTTTTCACCCCGCCACTGTAACCTGCTTCATTGCTGCCGGTTAACGTTTCTCTGAAAGATACATTCTTACCGGTGCCAACCACCTCCACCTTTTTGTTCACTTGATAAGCTTGGTTGGCAGTTGGTACCGGCGGTTCATTAACCTTCTGATTCGGACCCCTATAGTTGCGACCGCCGCGACCCTTGCTATCCTCCTTACTGAATCTCGCCACTTTAGCAAAAATCCTCCTCCCAAAAACTTCCAACATATTCAAAGCTTTCACCACCTTATACGCATCTTTCACCCTATCAAACCTAACAAAGGCAAAAATCTTACCGAACCTATCTCGTTTCCTGGCGATATAGACATCATTTAGCTGTCCACACCTCCCACATTCTTCCCTTAGCCATCCCGTTTCAATCCCGTCTGGAAGATTGGAGAGAAAGAAAGTAACCGTTGAGTTGTCTCCGTTGTTTTCCGGCGGGATCTCCCCCTCTTCGAGAGCGTTTGTCATTTCTGTATATACTTTTTTCAATAGCATTGTTATTTTTTTTTTAGGTAGAGAAAATCACCTCAGATCGTATCGAGTACTCGGTTGTAATTAATTCCAAGTAATTTATTGGACCCTATTATTATTATGGTTAATTAGAATAAGCCCGCGGGCCAAGTTAGGTGTCTAGGGTTCCTTGTGAACTCTATATATTGTAACCTAACTCTTCAATAATCGAGGGAGTATTCTATTATCTTACATGGTATCAGAGCCAGCCTAGGCTCTATACCGTTTCCGCTGCATCACTAGAAAAATACAAACCCTAGCCGCCGCCACCGAGTTCATACCCTAGACAGGGCGGCGTGTCGCCAGCGCCGCCGCCCTGTCCCACCTTCGTTTTTCAGTTTTGTTCTATATTTAGTTTACCGTTCTAAATAAAGTCCCGGTCTACTTTCTAGATTTTCAGCCACTATTTTTTTTTTTCGAAATAAACCTTTTCTTAGAAGTTGTTGGTGAGTGATGCGGTATCACAAATTCACCACAAAGGTTTTCTGATCTCCTCGAGAGAAGCAAACAGAGGTTTTAATTTAATTCTTCAAACTTTTTCCTTTTTCTTTTCTTTAGTTCTAAATCTCCAACCCTTTCTTTTCTGATCGCACTCTCTCGGGGCAACAGTCGGTTTTCTGCCATCAATCTCAGCCGATCAAACTGCGGTTTGATCGAATCCCTTTCTTTGATCTACGAATATCTTCTCTTTGGACGATCGTCATTCACGGTCACCAGCCTTCGCCATCTCCTATTGTTGACAAACCGCCACACGACTATGGTCGTATGGTGTCTATTTGTCCTTCCTTTTATGTTTTTGTTTCTTTCTCACAACCTCTCTTTTATCCTTTCTTTTATCTTTTGTGTGGCCAACAAAGATGATATTCTTTCTCACAACCTCTCTTTTATCCTTTCTTTTATCTTTTGTGTGGCCAACAAAGATGACATTGCTACTTCATTGGGATCTAGTGGATCTTGTTTATCATCTGGGAATTAAGAAACAAAACCAAACATGGAAACTTGTGGACCGAAATAAAGTCAATATTGAAGAGTACGGATGTGTTTTTTTTGGCAAAGTCAAGAATATTGTAGAATTTTGGACTTACAAGTCAAGTCAAGAACCGGGATCAAGACTAGTTTTTTTATGTATTTTTTTATTTATGTTTTTTTTCAGTCTAAGCGTCCGATTTTCTACCGCTTTGACTGCGGGGGAGTATTGGACCCTATTATTATTATGGTTAATTAGAATAAGCCCGCGGGCCAAGTTAGGTGTCTAGGGTTCCTTGTGTGTCTAGGGTTCCTTGTGAACTCTAGACACCTAACTTGGCCCGCGGGCTTATTCTAATTAACCATAATAATGATAGGGTCCAATATAATTAATTCCAAGTAGCTTGTATCGAGTACTCGGCCACCTAGTTTTACAACATTGATCTCACATATAGATCGGTTGAAAGAAAACTTATAGTTAACATAGATTTATGTGATTTTTATTCAGTTGCAACAACATGAGCCAATATGTACTTTTTCACACTTATTGTTAATGTCACATAACATAATATTACGTGTTACTAGAGTGGTATAGTTTTCCCTTATACATATTTTAGTTGCGTTGTTGGTTGTCCCTGCCGGTTTTTGGTAGGGTGGTGGTGTGCGGTTGGTTTTTAATGAAGTTTAAAGTTAAAATAAAAGAAGTTACAACTAAACGAAAAGGAAGATTGTAAGGAGTGATAGAGGATGTGGATACGTGTAAACATTCGTAGATGTACGCGCACAAGATAAAACTAGACATGAATGCGTAGTTATTGTCGGCAAAAACTATCAGTAAAGGTCATTGGGAAAACCAACAAGTAACCATTAGATCGGCATATGTTTCAATATGGAGGCCAGTCCACTTGATAGAGGCACATGCCTCTTAGAGGGGGGTAGTCCATTAGATCGGCATATGTTTCAAACCTTGGCAATGATAATATTTTTAGGATATTTAGTGTAAAGTAGAGTGGGAGTAACCTTTGCCATTAAAAAAACACTTAATTTTAGTTTTTTTATTACTCTATAATGTTCATAACAAATTTGTTAGAGACGTGTTGGTGATTTTCGACTAATGATGTGAGAGTTTTTAACCTAAAATTATAATGTGAACTTAAGTGTTTTTACATGTTTATCAGTATAAAACATGGTTACTTTGATTTTATTTGATATAATGTGTAGGTACACGGAGCTTAAAGGATGCTTTTCAGTAATATACGAGCATTGGAGGGCATTTGGAAGGGAAGAGAAATGAAGACACGAAGAAAAGAATGAAAATCCAATTGGGGACGTATAGATGGACGTAGGGGTGTAAACGAGCCGAGCTTGAGCCTGACTGGGCTCGAGCTCGGCTCGTCATGGTTTTATGAAGCTCGAGCTCGAGCTCGGCTTGGTTCGAGCCTACAATCTTGAGCTCGAGTTCGACTCGCTAGCAAAATCAAAAGCTTGAACCCGGCTCGGCTCGGCTCGAGGTGATTTTAGAACAATCTCAAATGAGCTCAAAGCTCGACTCGAGATCGCAAAAGCTCGGCTCGCGAGTGTTATTAAATGGGCCTATGAAATAAGGACTTGGGCTTTGGAGATGTGGTCTATAAATTATAAGAAATATATAAATAACTTATAATTATGTTTAGGCTCGTTTAGGCTCGCGAGCCCAATCGAGCTTTGTATATAGGGCTCGAGCTCGGGCTCGGGCTCGTTAAGGCTCAGCTCGTTCGAGCTTTTTACCGAGCCGATCTCGGGTAGCTCTCGAGCCGCTACGTGTCATTTACACCCCTAGATGGACGTAAAGCAAAGAAGAATTTGAAGGTCGGGCGTTGAAGGGATAGGGTCTCAAATCCTAGCGTGGATAAAGACCCTACCCCACAACATTACTCATACTCATAAGACCTCCGCGAGTTAAATCATCAAGGCTAAGCACAAAGCCAAGAAGATAAGGGTAACAGATCTCCGCGGATTCTCATGCGCGTAGTCTAAACCTCCGCATAATCAATCACAGGACGACGCAAAGTCTATACCTCCCCAGAGTCCAAGCCATCTGCGCAAGCCTCGTCGCATAAAGCTGCGAACGTCTAACGCAGACCAATCACAGGACGATGCGTCCCAGCGTTGGCTCACCAAATCTGACCACCAACAGTGAAGGTGCAACCCTCTTATCCCCACCATGCTGCACTATTCACTTTTATGTCGGATGTCACATCAGACGTCTTCTAGAAGAAGCAGACTGGCACTTTCAGAGAAAGATATGCCTACAACCACTCCAGTTGCGCCACGTGGACCTATGACAGGGCGGTACACATTTTCTCTCTCTTTTGCATTAATTGCGATTAACCCGGTTCAAACTATCTGGTCCAATACTAACTGATTGGGCCGAGAGGAGGCAAGCCCATAACTTGAGCTCGGGCCCATCATCGTGGTTATGGGTTAATGATGTTTGGCCCATGTACATCCTATATAAAGGAGGTCACCCCTCTTTTGTGGTGGATCGATCAAGCAATATGACAACTAACAGGGCCAACACCATTTTTGTGTCTGCTATTACGAGTCACTATGACTTTTCTGCGATCGCCTCCTTTCGTACGACCCATTGGTTCCATTCTTTCCAGGTTTCCGATCTCAGTCACGAGTGGTGAGCAAAGGATTATACACTGCAGTAACCACGAGTCCAACACTATACTGATCTCTGTTGAGGTAAGTATCACTCGTTGTTTCTTCAGGCGTAATTTACGTCCCTATGATTTGGTAATTAGATTGTACAAGTTAGTATTAAAACTTGTCTTTGATTATCACTTTAATTAAACTACTGGTAGGGAGACCGTGCGATGCGACGGGTTCGACAATTTACAAGCACAAGTGCCTCGTCTGTTACAATAAAGGTTATGTCATTATGTTGCGGATTAATTTATGTAAAAATTATATTTATAGAATTTATTAAAACAAACCAAAATTTAAAATAGTAGAACAAGCACCTGACAGTTTGGAAATTATTATTTTAGTAATACTCCATCTTCTTTCTTCCAATTGCATGAAATCCAATTATTCTGGCAATCTTGCACCAACAATAAAGTTCCAAATTGAAAATACCTTATTCCTGAGTTTGAACATTTCGTAGACGAGGCTCAAATGGTGATATAGGTAGTCACTGGCAATGCAACGCTTTTCATCTAGTAGTGGTTCCGGACTTCTGGTGGTGTTTGGCAGCCGATAACTGTAATTTTCGATAATAGTTAGCGTGATAGAGGGATATTGAGATTCTTATCTTAGAATAAAAATAAATAGATTGACTAACATTAGGATTATACCATTATAAATAGATAACAGGGAGAGAAAAAATCGATTTAATGCTACAAGCGATTACAGGGTGAACGGTCTTTGAAGGAGTAATAATCGTCTCGGGCATAATAGTATAGGCCGTGTGGTATACTCTACCTATCTTTAACTCCACCTAGATGTCACATTCTTTATTTTTCCCCTTTCACTCTACATTACTTCATGAAAATGGTTTAACGCCCTTCAACTCTACCTCATCCTCTTAATTTTCTCTCATTTGATTCTTGTTAATATGTTAACTTAGAGCCACTTTAACACCCCTTAACATAGGAAGAGAGTGGTGCACATTAAAAGTTAAAATGTCATCTCACCGTTAACACCCTTGGTGTTAAGATATACCCCAAAGCCTAGAGGGTCTAATGGTTTCAAGTGGCCAATTTATTGCCAAAGATGGTTGTAGATGAAGAAGATATGGGTTTCACAAAGTCATATTTGAGTGTTCACATTTAATGTGGATTACAAGCTTTTAATTATGACCATTTTGGTCATTTTATACATTTTATTAAAAGCTCCGGCTACTCTGCCAAACACCAAACTATATTTAAAAAGCTTCCAGCTACTAGCTACTAGCTTGCAGCTAACAGCTACCAGCTACCAGCTACCAGCCTTCAGCTAGTTTTGCCAAACATACCCTATAGATATAAATTGGGTCCTGACCCGATATTGATTCAGTAAAAAACTGGTTTGGGCCTGCCATGTAGGTTTGACACCAGTTCGTAGTCTTGTTCTTTGAAACCAATTTATAATTTGAACCGGTTTGGACACAAGTAAAAAGTCGGTTTGGACACAAGTAAAAAGTCTGGTTAAAAAACTTATTTTTTTTTGCCCAAACCGGTTTGTAGCCCGACCTAATCGAATTAATAGGTTCGAACATGTTCCCTCCTAAACCGGTTTATAACCCGAACCGATTTGCGATAAACCAGTTTGACTTCATGATGAATAAAAACTAGTTTGGTTTTGGAACCGGAGGGGGTGCAAATGAGCCGATCCCAAGCTCGACTAGGCTCGAGCTCGTTTAATATATGAAAGCTCGAGCTCAAGTCGATTCAAGCTTTGTTTCTAAAGCTCGAGCTCGGCTTGTAGGTAGTTTTTCAAGCTCGAGCTTTGCTCATTTATTACTTAACAATTAATTTATATTAGTTATAACAATTATTTATGGGTCGCGAGCCAACTCGTTCTCGATAAGCCAATCCCGGGCTCGTTTACTAAACGAGCTTGCTATTAGGCTCGGCCTTGAGCTTGTATATATTAGGATCAAATACAATTAGATTATGTGCTAAGCGTACAAATAACTAAAATACGCAATCATTGTTACTGTAGTTATTTGTACGTTTAACAGGTTAATCTAATTTGTACCAGATCCAACCCATAAAACTAAAAACATAAAAAACTAGACACTCTAAAACTAAAATATAGAGATCAAGTTTTTATACATAGTGTCGCTCAAGTACAGACCAAGACACCATTTTATTTATACCAACTTATTCTATATCTTACAAACACACATAGAACAGGAACACTAGATCAGTGGCTGCAGGTCTCGATCACATTGCCTTATTATAACTACATGGATCGCGCTATATATCTAGACGTCGAGACAGAAAACAGCAGTGTAAATTGGATTGTTGTTTCCTGCTTCGATATTCACTTTTGTAGCGTAACCCTGCAGACTTGTTTGAGTTTCAGTTCCTGCAGCCATTAGCTTTTTCAAGATTGCATCCCAATCAGTATTATCATTATAGTATCCCATATGATTCATCTCACAATAAGCCTGCAACATTTGTATTAAACAACTTTTAAATGTGTTGTTACGCGATATGTTATATTATTATGCCGCTTCAAGAAAAATGTGTGATTAAAACAATTTCTTAGACCTCTAGAGACCAGAGTTTTGTTTTCAATATATAGGATAGGTTCTGCTATTCAAAAGGGGGTCACCCGTTTGCCTGTCATCATGATGTAAATTACTTTTTTATTGTGTTATATATAACGACAATATTTGCATAAAAAAAAAGTATGAAAACTAGACTGATTATTTAACATTTGGGTATTGGATTAAAATAATCCAAAATTTCACTTATTGGCCGACAATAATCTGTACTTAAAAAATTCCCAACAACGATCCCAACTTTCAACGTATTGACCGACAATGAACCTTTGTTAAATGGGAACTAACTTAGTTAGTGGATGCTGACGTGGATGATGATGATGATGACGCCGATGCTTACATAGCATGTTAATGCTGACATGGATGTTGACATAGCATGCCATGTCATCGTCCACTAACGTGGTTAGTTATCAGTTTAAAATGGTTCACCAGAGGAAAAATGTCTGGAAGTTGGGATCGTTGTTGGGAATTTTTAAAGTACGGATTATTAAAATCTAATACCCCTCAACATTTTTATGATAAAACTTAGATAAATAAAAGTGGCTTACGGTATTGTTTCCACTAGTGGCGGTTTTCCAAGGATCGTTCCAAGCGATCAGTGAATCGCTACAATCCTGGATGTTGAACACAACAGCAGCGACTGATCCTTGGCGGTTTGCGCCACTAGTGCCAACATGCTCAAAAATCGCCCACTGTCCGTTTTGGATTTTCATGGGATACTGCCCAACGACGCTTCCCTGCCAATCGTGTGCAATGACATAAGTTAAAGGGTCACCAGTAGCATTGTAAACCCTTCCAATTGTGGTGCTAACTGTGGCCGTGTTGGCCCCTCCTGCAGCTGCTTTCTGAGAGTAGATTGTCGCCTGCGTCACCTGGTCATACTTGCCATCGACGTTTTGGTAATTCTTCGCTGCCTGGGCCCTTTGGGTACGCGTTCCTTGAGTGATTGGTTTGCCAAACACACGAACCACGGTTGCTGCCATTGTTTAGTTGATGTGAAGTGGTATTATTATTATTATTACAAAGCAAGTTGATGTTTGGTTATGTTATGAATATTTATGTCATGGTTGCAGCCCCTATTTATATGCATCGTAGGGATTAGGAACCCATGATCCTAAGTTCCACGTTACACTTAAGTCGTTTTCTGTATAGTGTATTTGCATAATTTGATAGCGTATATATTCCTTGTTTTGCTTATCTTTAAAGCCGCATAGTTTGATTAATGTATCTCACGATATACAGTGATGTACCTTTCAATAGAGTTTTTTTTGATAAAAGAGTTTTTTTTTTTTTTTTTTTTTTTTTTTTTTAACTTTTTGTGACTTTGGAGTATGTCAGAAAAGTAATTGTAAAAATGGGACTTCCGCAATTTTAGATTGCGGAAGTGGTGACATGGATAATGACATGGCACTTCCGCAATCTAAAATTGCGGAAGTCAAAATTTTTTTTGAGTTACAATTGAGTTTGTATTAATTATATATTGGTTATATTATTTTTCGTTTAGAACGTCCAAATCAATCGAACATAAAAACATTCAACCAACTTTTTTTTTCCGTTTCCATGCAACACATTATACAAAGTTTTTTCACACCTATATCTGAATTCAATAGTAACATTGCAGAACCATCAAATCAAATCAATGAAAGAACATGCATTTTTATTATAAATGAACAAAGGAACGGTAAAGTAAAAATCATACACAACTTAATATTTCTCAACTCACAAAGCAGAAACAATAGTTTTGAATCATCGTCTCACAAAAAAAAAAAAAAAAAAAAAAAAAAAAAAAAAAAAAACTATGGCACATTTACACCCGGGTCCAAGAAACAACAAGCTTCTATGGCTGCAGCCAAAACATCGTTCGATTGATTCAGACGTACTAAACGAAAAATAATATAACCTATATATAATTAATATAAACTCAATTGTAACTCAAAAAAAAAAAAAAAAAAAAAGATTTGACTTCCGCAATCTTAGATTGCGGAAGTGCCATGTCATCAAAGAAAAAAAAATCCACCTTGTTCCGGCCATCCATGTCGTCCACCTTGTCCTAGTCATCGGTAGACGTGTACAAATCGGGTTTTTTTTAAAACCGAAACCGGGTTTTTCAGAACCGGTTTTTTTTTAGGTTTAAAACCCGGTTTTTTTTAAAACCGGGTCGGGTATAAAACCGGTTTTTGAGTTGAAAAAGTGTGATTATTAAAACCGGTTCGGGTCAGGTATAAAACCGGGTTTTATAAACCGGTTTTTTTAATTGATTTTAAAAACCGGTTTTTTTAACCGATAAAAAAAACCGGAAAAAAAACCGGTAAAAAAACCGGGTCAGAACCTGTGCTTGCTGCTGCTGTCTGCTTGCTGCTGCTGCTGTTTTTTTTTATTTTTTTGCTGTTTTAATTTTTTTTTCACTACAAACAAACTTCAAACCATGGATTAAGAAACTTATAAATTTAAACCTCCAAACCATTTCATTAACTACTAAAACATCTAAGTTAAACAATAAAAACATCCAAGTCATTAACTACTTAAAGTCTTAAACAAACTAAAAATTTAAACAACTTAAAGTCTTAAACATAATAAGCAAGCATATCTTCAATACATCATCCGTCTCTTGAGACTTGAATACATCAAACTTCTCTTGAAAACATCTTTAATCTTCGCCCGAACCCGAGTTGTTTCGAAGGTATTCATCAAGTTCGGCTTCTTCGTCGGTCATTGGTTCAATCAAGGCCATATTCACCTCGTCCTCGTACAATTCGGCTTCGTACTCCAATTCTCCCTCAAGTGAGCGCTTATAATGTACTCTTTCCGCCGCATCCAAGTAATCCTTTAAGCAAATAGACATCTCAACCGCCTTAGGAGTTAGCCTCGTTCTCCTTATCGATAAGACCCTGCCACTAGTAGAAAAAGCGGATTCCGAAGCTACCGTAGAAGCTTGGACACTTAGTAAATCTCGGGCCATGGCGGCTAGAATCGGAAATTGTTCTTCCTTTTCTTTCCACCAAGCCAACAAATCAAAGTTTTTAAATTGTTCGGGAGTGAGGTGTTGTAAAAAGTTTGTACCACTATATCTCCCGATTTCGCTACTTGGTGTGTTAGTAGCTTCATCTTGTTCACTTACATTCCATAAATGACTATAAAAAGCGAAATCGGAATCACTTGAATTCTCGTCCAAAGTGTTTCTCAATGCATCATGAATTTGTGAGCTTGAACCATACTTTGATTGATAAAAAGCATACATGGAATTAAGATGAGTGCTAAATTTACTTTTCAAAGATTGGCTAAAACATGGGTCTTCGGCACAATTTAAACCCAACTCGTCCGCAATTTTATCAATCATAGAATTAACGCCCCTTATGTTATAGCAAGGGTTTAAGGCGGCGGCACAAGAAAAAACCGGTGGTATCTCTCTAAAATATTTTTTAAGTTTTTCTTTCATTTGTGTTACCATATCCGAATACGGATGCCCATATATACTTATCTTGCTTAGTTTAGATGTCATTAAAAATATTTTGTGAATTGCTAAAGGACTTGTGGGATAATAAACACCGGATAAAGCGGTTGTCGACGTTTTAAAAACTTGTAGCATATCGGCTATACGCTCAATAGTTTCCCAACTCCTAGCATGGTAAGGGTTAACCTTACCACGACTCGACAAGATTTCATGAAAAGCCATTAAAGTTTCTTTTTGTGAAATCGCCTTTTCAAACATGATACATGTAGAACTCCATCTTGTTGGGCAATCCCAATTCGGACCCAAACACGGTTTTTCGCCTCCGCACAAAACTTTATATATTTAGTATGTCTTTGTACGTTGCTAAAAATATCACGCAACATTCTTCTAAAACCCTCCTTTTGTGACTCAACAATTTTTAAACCGTCTTGAACCGCCAAATTTATGATGTGTGCAACACATCGACTATGAAAAAATGCACCTTCACAAATGGGTTTATATTTTAATTTTAATTGTGTTATTGCAACGGTATTGTTGGAGGCGTTATCAAAAGATATAGAAAATATTTTTTCCTCCAACTTATAAGTTTTAATAACGTTGTCAATAACCTTAAAAATATTTTGACCCGTGTGTGGATAATCGAAAAGTTGAAACGCAATCGTACGTTTCATCATTTGCCATGAATCGGGTTGAACCCAATGTGCGGTGACACAAATGTAAGAGTCGGGTACACCATGAGGTGTCGACCACACATCGCTAGTAAGGTTTACACCGGTTTGTAAATTTTCAAAAAAAGAAATTGTTTCATTTTTAGCTTTTTTCCACATTTTTAAACAATCCCTTCTAAGAGTTGCACGACTTACATGAGTGTATCGTGGTTGGAGAGTTCTTTGAACAAGGCGAGTGTACCTTTGGTTGTCGAAGTGGTTGAAAGGAAGGCTTTCTTGAATGACAAAACATGCCATTTCCTCACGAACCGCATCAATGGAGTAAGCGAAGATCTCTCCTTCACTTGTCATTGTCGGTTGATCCTTCGAAGCTTGTGATTTCAAAACCTTGCAAAATGGCTTTGTGATGTGCGTTTTCAAAGAGGTGTTTGCTTCCGGCTTGTAGAACCCTTTACAATATTTGCAACGAGCCTTTTTTTCACCCGAAGCCATTTCACACATATCGTAGTGTTGCCAAACTTCTCGATTTCGCTTGGTAGGGACAACCCGAACCACCACATCGCTAGTTGAAGCACCAATGTGAGTCGAATCTTGTTGGCTAGAAGACGCCATTTGAGAGTTTTTTTTTTTCTAATACTAAATGGTTTTTTATGATTTTGGAGAGTATTGAGAGTGTATTAGAGTTGTGTAATCAACCCAAAACATCATGGGGTATTTATAGGAGTCAAGAATGAAAGATTGGGGCCAAAAACACCAAAAAAAAAACGGTCAAAAATGACCCAAACGGTCATAAGACCGTTGTTGCTGCTGCTGTGCTTTTTCCAACGGTAAAAACCGATTAAACCGGTTTTTTTACACTTATCAATAACCGGTTTTTTGTATAAACCGGTTTTAAACCCGGTTTTTTGTCAAAATCGGTTTCTGAACCGGTTATTATTAAAACCGGTTTTCAAAAAAACCATTTTCCTTATACCTAGAACCGGTCTACACCATTCGAAGTGGGTCGGGTTGAAAACCGGTTATAAAAAAACCGGTTTTTATAAAAACCGGTTCCGGTTTTTATTTCCGGTTAAAAAAAAACCGGTTTTTTTGAACACCTCTAGTCATCGGCAAACTCAGCGACTTCCACAATCTAAGATTGCGGAAATACCATTTTCAAAAATTTGTTTCTGACACCCACTACAAACACAAATTTTCCTAAAAAATCTACTATTTCATCAAAAAAAAAACTCCCTTTCAATATTTCATAATCTCATACATAATTGCAAAAGTCGCTAGGCAGTCTTAGCAAGTCGACTGAAGAGTTGAGAGTAGTTGGTCTGGGTGGAGAGTACTTGGACGTGGTAATTATAAAGAAATTTGTTTTCGGCAAATATTATATATATATATACACACACACATAAATATTAATATAAAAAAAATACATATTCAAATACTAAGAGAAGGCGGGGCACAACCAGAAAATGGCACGGGTACCCCACTACTCCCACGTGCTCACCACCGCCGGTGACCGGATAGTGGTTTCCGGTAGTCCCGTGTACCATTTTCGTGGTCTACCCCACGTGTGCAGGGGGGAGAGATGCAAAAGAGAAAGGAGTACCCGAATACTTCACGGGTGGTGACGCCGGCGAAGGGGTTAACGGGTGTTTGTCCAGGTGACGGGCTGCTATTGGTGCGGTGAAGATGCTCCACGGTAAGCACCCCTCCTCCCTAAAGAATTTCAAAAAATGATCCATTCCTTGAGTAATGATATTCATTTAATATTATAAACATTCAAATTATGTTTTATTGTTATTTAAGTCAAACTTATTTGGAGTTGACCGACTAAATTCGGTTTTTGCCGAGGTTGACCATCTCAATTCCAAGTAATTAGGTGGAGTTGGAGAAAATCACCTCAGATCGTACCTTGTATCGAGTACTCGGCCACCTAGTTTTACAACATTGATCTCACATTATCATTATCAGTTGAATATCAAAGATTAAACCATTAGCACTGCACTAAGAAGAAATTAACTTGACATAGTTCACAATATAGATCGGTTGAAAGAAAACTTATAGTTAACATAGATTTATGTGATTTTTATTCAGTTGCAACAACATGAGCCAATATGTACTTTTTCACACTTATTGTTAATGTCACATAACATAATATTACGTGTTACTAGAGTGGTATAGTTTTCCCTTATACATATTTTAGTTGCGTTGTTGGTTGTCCCTGCCGGTTTTTGGTAGGGTGGTGGTGTGCGGTTGGTTTTTAATGAAGTTTAAAGTTAAAATAAAAGAAGTTAAAACTAAACGAAAAGGAAGATTGTAAGGAGTGATAGAGGATGTGAATACGTGTAAACATTCATAGATGTACGCGCACAAGATAAAACTAGACATGAATGCGTAGTTATTGTCGGCAAAAACTATCAGTAAAGGTCATTGGGAAAACCAACAAGTAACCATTAGATCGGCATATGTTTCAATATGGAGGCCAGTCCACTTGATAGAGGCACATGCCTCTTAGAGGGGGGTAGTCCATTAGATCGGCATATGTTTCAAACCTTGGCAATGATAGTATTTTTAGGATATTTAGTGTAAAGTAGAGTGGGAGTAACCTTTGCCATTAAAAAAACACTTGATTTTAGTTTTTTTATTAGTCTATAATGTTCATAACAAATTTGTTAGAGACGTGTTGGTGATTTTCGACTAATGATGTGAGAGTTTTTAACCTAAAATTATAATGTGCACTTAAGTGTTTTTACATGTTTATCAGTATAAAACATGGTTACTTTGATTTTATTTGATATAATGTGTAGGTACACGGAGCTTAAAGGATGCTTTTCAGTAATATACGAGCATTGGAGGGCATTTGGAAGGGAAGAGAAATGAAGACACGAAGAAAAGAATGAAAATCCAATTGGGGACGTATAGATGGACGTAGGGGTGTAAACGAGCCGAACCCGAGCCTGACTGGGCTTGAGCTCGGCTCGTCATGGTTTTATGAAGCTCGAGCTCGAGCTCGGCTTGGTTCGAGCCTACAATCTTGAGCTCGAGCTCGGCTCGCTAGCAAAATCAAAAGCTCGAACCCGGCTCGGCTCGGCTCGAGGTGATTTTAGAACAATCTCAAATGAGCTCAAAGCTCGACTCGAGATCGCAAAAGCTCGGCTCGCGAGTGTTATTAAATGGGCCTATGAAATAAGGACTTGGGCTTTGGAGATGTAGGCTATAAATTATAAGAAATATATAAATAACTTATAATTATGTTTGGGCTCGTTTAGGCTCGCGAGCCCAATCGAGCTTTGTATATAGGGCTCGAGCTCAGGCTCGATAACTAAACGAGCCATATTTCAGGCTCGGGCTCGGGCTCGTTAAGGCTCAGCTCGTTCGAGCTTTTTACCGAGCCGATCCCGGGTAGCTCTCGAGCCGCTACGTGTCATTTACACCCCTAGATGGACGTAAAGCAAAGAAGAATTTGAAGGTCGGGCGTTGAAGGGATAGGGTCTCAAATCCTAGCGTGGATAAAGACCCTACCCCACAACATTACTCAGACTCATAAGACCTCCCCGAGTTAAATCATCAAGGCTAAGCACAAAGCCAAGAAGATAAGGGTAACAGATCTCCGCGGATTCTCATGCGCATAGTCTAAACCTCCGCATAATCAATCACAGGACGACGCAAAGTCTATACCTCCCCAGAGTCCAAGCCATCTACGCAAGCCTCATCGCATAAAGCTGCGAACGTCTAACGCAGACCAATCACAGGACGATGCGTCCCAGCGTTGGCTCACCAAATCTGACCACCAACAGTGAAGGTGCAACCCCCTTATCCCCACCATGCTGCACTATTCACTTTTATGTCAGATGTCACATCAGACGTCTTCTAGAAGAAGCAGACTGGCACTGTCAGAGAAAGATATGCCTACAACCACTTCAGTTGCGCCACGTGGACCTATGACAGGGCGGTACACATTTTCTCTCTCTTTTGCATTAATTGCGATTAACCCGCTTCAAACTATCTGGTCCAATACTAACTGATTGGGCCGAGAGGAGGCAAGCCCATAACCTGAGCTCGGGCCCATCATCGTGGTTATGGGTTAATGATGTTTGGCCCATGTACATCATATATAAAGGAGGTCACCCCTCTTTTGTGGTGGATCGATCAAGCAATATTACAACTAACAGGGCCAACACCATTTTTGTGTCTGCTATTACGAGTCACTATGACTTTTCTGCAATCGCCTCCTTTCGTACGACCCATTGGTTCCATTCTTTCCAGGTTTTCGATCTCAGTCACGAGTGGTGAGCAAAGAATTATACACTGCAGTAACCACAAGTCTAACACTATATTGATCTCTGTTGAGGTAAGTATCACTCGTTGTTTCTTCAGGCGTAATTTACGTCCCTATGATTTGGTAATTAGATTTTATAAGTTAGTATTAAAACTTGTCTTTGATTATCACTTTAATTAAACTACTAGTAGGGAGACCGTGCGATGCGATGGGTTCGACAATTTACAAGCACAAGTGCCTCGTCTGTTACAATAAAAGTTATGTCATTATGATGCGGATTAATTTATGTAAAAATTATATTTATAGAATTTATTAAAACAAACCAAAATTTAAAATAGTAAAACAAGCACCTGACAGTTTGGAAATTATTATTTTAGTAAAACTCCATCTTCTTTCTTCCAATTGCATGAAATCCAATTATTCTGGCAATCTTGCACCAACAATAAAGTTCCAAATTGAAAATACCTTATTCCTGAGTTCGAACATTTCGTAGACGAGGCTCAAATGGTGATATAGGTAGTCACTGGCAATGCAACGCTTTTCATCTAGTAGTGGTTCCGGACTTCTGGTGGTGTTTGGCAGCCGATAACTGTAATTTTCGATAATAGTTAGCTTGATAGAGGGATATTGAGATTCTTATCTTAGAATAAAAATAAATAGATTGACTAACATTAGGATTATACCATTATAAATAGATAACAGAGAGAAAAAAATCGATTTAATGCTACACGCGATTACAGGGTGAACAGTCTTTGAAGGAGTAATAATCGTCTCGGGCATAATAGTATAGGCCGTGTGGTATACTCTACCTATCTTTAACTCCACCTAGATGTCACATTCTTTATTTTTCCCTTTCACTCTACATTACTTCATGAAAATGGTTTAACGCCCTTCAACTCTACCTCATCCTCTTAATTTTCTCTCATTTGATTCTTGTTAATATGTTAACGTAGAGCCACTTTAACACCCCTTAACATAGGAAGAGAGTGGTGCATATTAAAAGTTAAAATGTCATCTCACCGTTAACACCCTTGGTGTTAAGGTATACCCCAAAGCCTAGAGGGTCTAATGGTTTCAAGTGGCCAATTTATTGCCAAAGATGGTTGTAGATGAAGAAGATATGGGTTTCACAAAGTCATATTTGAGTGTTCACATTTAATGTGGGTTTCAATTAATACATAATTGTTTTAATTAATTAACACTAAAATAATGCAATAAAACTCTTTAATTTATTTAGTATAGATAAAATGTACAACTGATGTTGCAAGCAAAGGTAGTATTGGAAAGTTTTTTTTTTTATGACAATTTGGGTTTAAAGCAATCAACTGTTTATATGTCATCTTAAAAATCAGAGAAAATTACTATTGTAGTCATATTTGGCTCTTTATAATGTAGTATAGATATTGATTTGCAAGATCATGTCTATGTGATTTCCAACTAATTAACCTAAATTGTGTGGATTCTTGAACATGGAACTTGGAGTAGGTTGTTTGCCGTTTAATTGTTCTAAGTCTTAAATCAACTTCCTTGCTTTACAATTGTTTCTCTTCAAACCAACTCAAAATCAAATTTGCTTCCATACTTAGTTAAATTAGTTTTTTTAGGAAAAATTGAACACTTTCTACCGATTTCTTGTGGTATAAAAAAATAGTTAAGAGAACATATTTAACCAGTTTTTTATTAGACCACGACATTTACGTACCAACAAAATTTGGGAAAACCATAACTTTTTTCATCTGGGTGGGTAATATGTTTGTATCACGATGTTTTAGTTTTTATATTTTTTTAAGTTTTGATTTAATGGCTGGTGAGCCGATGATGAGGACATTGATGAAAATAAAATCCTTTTTTTCATATCTAGAAAGTTTCATTCGTTGGAAATATAGCCAATTTTTCATATTTTTTTTTGGTATTCTTTGGAAGTTTGTTTTCCCCGTCTTGATAGTATCAATTGAAATGCCTTATTTGTCTTTCCAGGAAAATAGATATCTCCATAAAAGATTATCGGTTTAATTTTTCTACTTTTTTCTTCACTCGGACTAATCTGTCCATATGACTTCTTCTATTTTATGTGATTTGTCTATCTACCCAATAGAGAAAGTATACGATATAAAGTGTGTTAACGTAAGAAGCAATAAGAAGCCACTAGAGGATGACAAGTGTCCTATTAACCAAACCCCAATTAACCTAACCAAACTATAATTACTCTTAACATCAGTTTAACCCAAGGGCATTCCAGACTGTAACCACATGTAACTAATTACGTGAATTACAGTAGTTATTTTTGTAAACGCTATTTTCAAATCAGAATTTAAATTCTTAAAACACAGACGATCTCACACACACACATTACGTTTCAATCCAATTACGATTCAAACTCAATTTGATTATCACGATTACAGTTTAATCGATCAATTCATCATGTTCGGTACGTGTATTCGTAGTTAATTAATCCATTTTTTCAATAGTTTTTTGTTTAATTTTTGTTTTTGTTTATCAGATTTAAACTTATCTGTTGAAGAGCAGAGAGTTGCTGCCGAGAATTCGAATACAGTGCCTGATTATAATGCTTTTCATGGTATGATCATCATCCTCTGTTTTTTAGTAAAAAAAACAGAGACATCTGTTTTGATAGATTTGTTAACATGATGTTTTTGTGTGTGTTCAGACTTGATCGAAAACACTAACCAGGATGTTGATATTCATAGTTTGAACCTCATCAACGAATTCAGAGTTCAAGGTATTTTTTAGTTTTAACATGTTACTTATATGAATGCGTCTGATGTTATATACAAGTGCGTCTGTTTTTAAAATGTAGTTGATTATTGCTGGTACTGATAATACATGAGTGTGTCTAATTTTATTATAAAGTGCGTCTGGATTTTGCAAACTTTTATTTTACTAAGTGCGTTTGAATTGTCAATAAGTGCGTTTGATTTTGTTTTTGAAGGTGTTGCAACTGATGTTCCTGTTGATGACCAAACTAGTAACACATACATCCCTGATGTACCTGATTCTCTCAAACCTGAAAAGGACATGGAGTTTCCTAGTATTGACCATGCACAAGAGTTTTATGCAAAATATGCAAAGGCTGGTGGTTTTTCTATTCGAAAGGGCACGTCAGATGTGCGAAAAGGTCTTCTAAGACTTATGTACTTTGTATGCTATAAGGAGGGGTTTAAGCTAGTCAAGGTAGGTGAAGAGAGTTCTAACAAAGATGTTAAGTCAAGGAAAAAGCCTTCTATCCGGACTGGATGTCCTGCATATATTAGGCTAACCTCTGAGGATGGAACAAAATTCAAGGTTTATGGCTTTAATGAAAGTCATAATCATCCTTTTGTTCATGAAAGTGACATTCATTTTCTAGCAGCAAATAGGAAGCTGACACATACTCAAGAAGAGATGATATGTGAGCTGTCTTCATTGAATATGGGTCCTGTCAAAGATTTTAACATCATGAAGACTAAGTATGGAGGTTTTGAGCATGTTGGTGCAACTGCAACTGATTGTAAGAACTTTAAAGGTGGTTTAAACACCTTTATTGGTGAGTATGATGCAGATATGATTGTGTCTAGGCTTAGGGATAAGAAGAAGTTCCTGCCAGATTTTTCATTTGAGTATTCTGTGGATCAAAAGAATGCATTAACTGGTTTATTTTGGGCTGATGCTTTATGCAAGAGGAATTATATTGAATTTGGAGATGTGATCTCATTTGATGCAACATTTAACACTAATAAGTATGTTTTTAATTTTTACAGGCTTTTGATATTCAAGTTTTATATGTTTATAGCTTTTTTCTGGCATTTTTTTAATTTTTTAATTTTTTTTACAGGTGCAAGATGGTGTTTGTGCCATTTATCGGAATTGATAACCATTGTCAGAATACCACACTTGGTGCAGGATTGTTGTCATCTGAGACAACTGAATCATACACATGGCTGTTACAATCGTTTTCCAAATGTTTTGGGAAGCACCCAAAAGTGGTTGTAACTGATCAAGATGGTGCTATGAAAAATGCAATACAGTTGGTTTTTCAAAATAGCAGACATAGATTGTGTATGTAGCATATCATGAAGAAGGTTTCTGATAAGGTCAGCATGAATTTTTTATTTAATTAAAGAGTGCGTCTGTTTACTACATTAGTGCGTTTAAATACTCTGTTGTTTTGGGTATAATTCAGTGAATGCGTCCAAACTTACCTGTTAGTGCGTTTAATAGCTTTTCACACATGTTAATGTTAGTGCTTCTAAATTTATAACAAAGTGCGCTTGTTTTCCATATTGTTTTTATAGGTTGGTAGTGCATTATGCAGTGATGATGAGTTCAAAAGGAGAATCTGTGCAATTGTATGGACAGACTCCATCAGTCTAGAGACATTTGATTTTGAGTGGGGTGTACTTATTGTTGATTACAAGTTAAATGATAACGATTGGTTGACGGATATGTTTAATATGAGGTCAATGTGGATTCCTGCCTTTTACCGGGATGAACCTATGTCTGGGCTAATGAGGACAACATCAAGATCCGAGAGTGAGAATCATTTTTTTTTTGCCAAGTGGCAAATTCTCAGTTGACTCTTGTTGAGTTTTTCAACCACTTTGAAACGTCCCTTGAAGGTCAGAGATTCAATCACAGGAAGAATGACCATGATTCTAGACATACCGTTCCTGATCTTTGGACTACGAACCCTATCAAGGAAGAGGCTGCTAAAATATTTACACGGACTATCTTCTTTGATATTCAAGAAGAAATATATGCCACTTATGAAGGATTAATAAGTGTTCATATGCAGAGGGCTGATGAAGAAGGTTTTTTAAAGATTTTTGTTGATGATCCACAAGCATATGGTCAAGGCTTTGTTGAGGTAATTTTTTTTAATTATTAGTGTGTTTAAATTAATTATGAGTGCGTCCAAAAGTCTTCAGTATAAATTTTGGTTTTTTAAATATTTAACGCGTCTGAACCTACTTATGAGTGCGTCCAAAGTCATCAGTATAATTTTTTACCTTTTTTTACAGGTTCTGTTCAAAAAGGAAGTTGTTGATGGTGTTGAGGATGTGACTACATTATGCTCATGTAGGAGGTTCGAGCAGTACGGGTTGCTGTGTAGGCATATTTTTTATATATTAAGGTTGATGAAAGTTTATAGATTCCCGAAAAGATACATTCTGAGGAGGTGGATAAAAGATGTTGTTCCAAATGAAATCAAGTATTCATTTGAAACAGGAGAGTTTGGTGATGACAAGACCAAAGAAGCCAGACGTATTGCATGGGAGATAGTTTTGGGTGGTGAATATCTTGCAAACTCTCTAATTGCAGATTTAACCGAGTTAACTTTGGTTAATGATAAAATCAAAGAGATGGTTGATGAGGGTAGGTTTAAGAGACCTAGTCATCAGAATAAGCATGATAGGTATTCTTCTTTTCTTGGTTATGAGAAACCATCAAATGCTGTCGACTTCCGAATGGTATCAAGAACAAAGGTCGTGGAAAGCAGAAGCGCATAAAGTCCAGCAAGGAAAAGCAGGTTAGTCGATCCGGCAAAAGGAAGAGGAAATGTGCAATATGCGGAGAGAGTGGCCATGATCAACGAAAACATGCGAAGGAAGGTGTTTCAACCGAGCCGCAAGGTGAACAAGATGATCATATTGTGGAAGAAGACATTGATGATAATGAAGACATTGATTTAGAAGTTTCTGATGATGATCAGGAGTTGTCTTAGAAAGTTGCAGTGGACATTGTAAACTTTAGACATGAGTGCGTCTGAATTACTGACAAATATGTCTGGTTCATGGTTTTTATTTTAGTTAATTTTTATTTTTAATATGAGTGTGTCTGTTTATAACATGAATGCGTCTAAATATAATCAAATCAGTGTTTCCAAAATAGTTAACAAGTGCATATATTTTCATTAATTTTTTAAAGTCCATACATATGACGCCACCACCATTACACCACTACTACAACCACCACCACTATTACCACCATCACTACCATCACTACTACCACTACCACCATTTAAACCCCCAAAAAAAAAAATACTTAAACCGAAAAAACCACCATAAAACCACCACCATCAGTTGCCACCTAAGATTGCATCCCTTGCCTTTTGTTTAGATTCCATGTTTTTCAGGATGCATGCTTGTGTGTTGCTAAGTGATTCACAGATGAGGTTGTCAAAAGCAGCCTGAGTATGTAGATGATCAATAGGTGCCTCTGTGAATGGTGTCTTCTCCTCTTTCAGCAGCTTCTCTATGAGATCCAGGTTCTTCATATACTGCGTCTGAATCTCATTTTGTGCAGAAAGGATTACACAAGATGAGTTGAGGTCATCCCTAACCTCTGAAATGCAGTCAACCATTACAACTGTTTTGACCTAAAGTTTGTTTATTGCTTCAATGTGATTTTCAGCCATTTTTTGTTGTGTTTTTAGTTGTATCAGTATCTTTAGATGATAGTATTTATATAGACTAAAAATAGAAAGTTAATTAGGTGGTAGTTGAATATTGAATTTCAAGATTTATCTAAATTTATTACCAATCAAATCATAGTTAATACACAGTAAGATTTTTTTAGTTTTTTAGCAATTAAATAAACAAAAAGAGTTTTATTGATTATTTTATACAATTAATAAGATATGCAACTTGCATATGTTAATCATTACTTCTACAATTTTATAAAAGTGAACATAACATGTTTTCATTTTGTTTTGTAAGTGCGTCCAAAACATAATACTGAATGCGTCTGAATCTCCAAGAGTGCGTCTGAATTTACAATGAGTGCGTCTGTTTATGTAATTTTTGCCCAGTATTTGATGACTTGTTTAGACGCACCTTATAATACATGAGTGCGTCTGTTTACGTATTCAAGTGTTCTTAATCTGAATCTTTTTTAAATCCATTTTTTCTGTAATTATAATTGTATTTATTAAAATTGTTTGTTTTTTTGTTATTATATGCGTTTGATTGTGTTTTTGAATACGATTAATGTGATTTTTAAACCATCGAATGCAATGCTCTGTTTTTATTTTTTCTGCAAATCAGTAACTGTTTATGATTCAAATCAATGTGTTTTGATTGTTTGATGATTCGGAACATTTAATCGGTTTCAATTATTTGTTTAATTGTTGAAATAATTTTGTTTTGATGTTACATTTCGATCAATTGTTGAATCCATGTTGTTACGATTTTCTGGAAATTAGAACGCGTTTTCCCTAAATTACCCCTGGTTAGCTTAACTGAAGCATGATTAGGGTTGTTAATTACCATATTGTCACCGCCTAAATCCAATGGCTCAGGATGCTTCTTACGCTTCTTACGTTAAGACGCTTTATACGTTATCTCTGTCACTACCCAATAATACTTGTTGATAAAGTTATTTTTTTAATTTAGTAGTGTTTTATAGTATGGAGTCACCTAGAAAAACAAACTTTAGGGACAAAAGTATATTGGTAAACTAATAAAATGTTGTTAAATTCAACATAAATAACTAAATCGTTTTATTCAAGTATCCGAATGCTTGTCCTTTTTTTTTTTTTTTTTTTTTGGCTATTTACAGACTTCAAACTTTGATCAAAAGAAGTGAAACACGTTTAATAGTAAACTATTAAAAATGATGCAACCAGTTTTCATATTCGATTGTAGTATGTGTCTAATGTGGTTAGTGGCAACATCATAATAAATCGTATGCTCGAAGTAGTATCACCATCACTATCGGTAGATGCACATTTGAAACCTTGTCCATAAATACAAAAGTTACAAAGCTCGAATAAGTTATCCACAAAGAACATTTATCCCATTATTTTTGTTTGTTCTCATAATACGTGACACATGTCCGGATTTGCAAAGTATTTGTGACTAAAAAAAGACACAACCTTCTGGAGTTTGTTTTATAAGTAAGTCATTTTCCTTTAAGTGATGCGGTGAGAAACTTGTATGTTACAAAATAAAAATATATATGTACATACAAAAAAGGTAACCCGTAATAAGAAGATAAACTGGTAATATGTCAAAAACGATGAAGAAACGTGTTTTAATCGATATGTATCGGTATTGGTATCAATAGTGTAGAAATAACAGAAATTACCAACACCGAATCATATCGAAATCAAGGTATCAAAGCATAGTGGCGAAGCTTGGTCCTCTTTCTATCTCTGAAATATGAGAATCTAGAGAGAGATTTCAGTTTGCAGAGGCCGTTACCATCGATAGTGATCGTTTGGAGACACGTCATTGTCGTTAAACATTCGTGGTTGTTGACTGACCGGATGTGATGATGGAGAAAGTGGTGGTGGTCGGGGTTTATAGAGACGACAGGGAGGAGTGGTGTTGGTGGCTGGGTTTTCTTTAAGAGAGAAGGATGAGTGATGGTGGCGGCGACTGGGTTTATGGAGATGTAAAGTCCTAACCTATTTGTTGCATCTTTTACGGAACCGTTTTCTGTTCCGGTAGCATCCTCCGATAAGGGATATCAATTACCACGTAACCGCTACATTCATAACCAAATAATTACAAATGGAATCATAAAATGCTGACTTTTCCACCACGAGACCGGCACGCAAATGAAAACATCTATACCATATTTTAATATGTGCCCTATTACAATCACTAATTGAAGAAGATCACTCATTCCTTTTTTTGGTCTGCAATTATTAAAAGTTAATAAGAATTGGGAGTGTAGATTCCACTTTGGTCTTGGTCTGATTTTGAAAATTAATAGGAAGATTGGTTTGTCTGAATTGGAAAATCGCATTGATTGTTCCTATCACCGGAATTCATCAATTCGATAATACTGTTTAAAATCAAACCGATGTTTTGTGGAAACAAAAACAAAATCATATTTTGTTTAATCACAAAACATCAAAAGAAAAACTTTTGAACCAATCATACGAAATTAATTCACAAACCGCTCTAAAAAACAGAGTCTGAGCGGTATTTTTAATTTATAACAACTCCAAGGAATAAAGTCAAATATCAAAGGAGAACATGATCTTATAACTTAACAAATAAAGTCACAAAAAATTATTAATTTAAAGAAATAGTTTGTTTAACAATATTTCTTAAACTATTTCAGATGCTAAAATTGGAGAATTTTGTTGTTGAATTAGGTTTGCTTGGACAATTTGTTCTGTTATCATGTGTTTAAATGCAAAATTTTATTTATATTTTAACTGTTGTTTCAAATCTCTTCATTTTTTTACCGGATTTTGTTAATTTTGAATTAAAAAGATTATTTTCTGTTGATAATTGTGGGCGGTTGAATTTTGTTTTGGTTATTTTAAAATATGCAAAACATATAACTTCTATGATGTGACCATTGCAATTTCCACGTAACCATACGACCTAAAAAAATAACATCATTTTAACAAAAACTTAGGATGCCAAAGTTGTATCATTCCACAAAACAATTTGTTTTTGAAGTAGAATGCTTTAGGCGTTGTGTCATAGGTTATGGATAGAGCAAAAAAATAAATAAATTTTAGAATCTTTGCATCTCATTTATGATACTAAAACATTCATAATCAACATTCCGCCGTAACGTGTGGGCAAACGTTAACTTGTTAAAAAAATTTGTTTTACATCAAAACAGTTGTTTGTTAATATATATTTTTTTTTTTATTTTTTTGGCAAACTATCAAGAACTAAACGAGTTTTTTGGCTAGAATCGGGTACGGGTACAAGAGAAGGTACCTAACCTCCACACAGTCCACCCTTATCAAATTAAAAATGTTAATATTATCTGTATATATACATATATATTTGAGATGGTGTTGTCCTATATGGCATGCTTACATGCATTCTCTCTTTTGAGAGTGTCATGTAGGATCCCATGTGAACCAATCAAAAAACAAAAGGGATTGAGTTATTTTAGGAAAAAAATTAAATTAACGAGCGTTTTATTATCTTTCCAACGAGTACCATAGTGCTATATAAAAAAGCAGAGAAAAAATCGACTATTTTTTGTGGGGTTTCGTTCATACAGGGAAAAAAAACACAAAGTGTTCAGGTTATTCATTAATCATGTTTCTTCTTTTAAAACAGGTTCTTATCTACGATGTTGAAATTCAGCCCAATCGTCAGGCTATCATTGGAATTTTACTCTTCAAAAGATGGATAGGTATACTTCATCAAGAGAAGCTAGGGGAAAGAATCGCGTAACACTACAACACATGGTGTCACCTTATAGCAAGGTTATTTTTTTTATTTATTTAATTACAAGAGTAATAATTATTACTATTAGTATTAGTATTAGTATTAGTATTATTAGAATGGCTATAACATTGGTAGGAGTTATCAGTAAACTTATTTCTAAGGTGTTGGCAATTCGTATTAAGGATATCATGGGAAAGATTATTTCTGACTCTCAATCGGCGTTCCTTAAAGATAGATTCATTTTGGATGGTCCTCTCATGATGAATGAGGTTTATGGATGGATTAAGAAGACGAGGAAAAGCTTTTATGTTAAAGATTAACTTTGAAAAAACGTATGACAATGTCAATTGGGGATTTCTTCTCTTAGTGATGAATCAAATGGGCTTTCTTGATAAATGGTGTGCTTGGATCAAAGGTATTCTCGAATCCACTAGATCGGCGGTTTTAGTTAATGGGTCCCCAACCTTTGATTTTCAATGTCACAAGGGTATTAGACAAGGAGACCAGATATCACCTTTTCTTTTTCTTATTGACATGGAGGCTTTTTCGCATTTAGTGACAAAAGCTTGTGAGGCGGGTGAGATAAAGGGGATTCGTATTGGTAATAATGGCCCGTTATTTTCTCATTTATTATACGCGGATGACGCGGTGATTGTTGGGGAGTGGTCTCAAGAGAATATAGAGAATATGGCTACACTACTTAGAGTCTTCTATCTATGCTCGGGCTTAAAAATTAATATTCGGAAATCTTATTTATTCGGGATAGGGGTTGAGGATGAGGAGGTGGTTTCCATGGCGTCCATTCTGTCGTACCGGGTCTTTTCCATTTGATTACTTGGGAATCCGAGTTGGTGCTAATATGAATAATGTTTGTCATTGGGATGGTGTCATTAATTCTATTCAGAATCGCCTAGCGTCCTGGAAGGCAAATACTTTATCTATGGGAGGTAGGCTAACGTTGGTCAAATTGGTTCTCGTTAGTTTACCGGTGTATTACCTTTCTCTTTATAAAGTTCCTTCCAAAATTGCTAATCTTATTGAGAATTTTTTTTTTTTTTTTTTTTTTGAAAGGTTAATTTCTTTTAACCCTTGTGGTCTTTAGGACTTGAACCCAAGACCTCCCACAACCTAGGTGTTTTAAAGACTTTGCCTTTACCAATGGACCACACCCCATTGGCAATCTTATTGAGAATATGATGAGGAATTTTCTTTGGGCGGGTGCAAATGATGTCAAGTAATTACATTGGGTTTCTTGGTATGTCGTCACTATGTCTAAGAAAAGTGGTGGGTTGGGAATTTCCAGGATTAAAGATGTGAATTTGGCTCTTTTGTTGAAGTGGGCGTGGCGATTCAAATGTCAAAGAGAATCCAATTGGTGCGGAATACTTGAAGCTATTCATAGTGGTCGGGGGCGTTACTACTTTTTGCCAGATAAGAAGAATAGTCTTGGATGCTAGAAATTGATTGTTCATTTGATTGATAACTGTAAGCTTAATGGGCATTCGGTTCAAGTGCCGATTCGTCCGAAGGCTGGGGATGGAAGTTCTATCAAATTTTGGCATGATTTATGGGTTGGGGATTCTATATTGCGTGACAGATGGCTGAATCTATTTCTTTTGGAGCAGCAAAGACATGGCACTGTTGCGGAACGTCTTAAACAGTCTCAAACAGGCATTAAATTCTGTCCACATTGGCGCCGAGGTTTGCACACTGTTGCTGAACTATCTGAGTATCAGGATCTGCAGTTTCTGATGCGGAAAGTGGTTCTGGCAGATTGTATAGACCGCTGGAAATGGGAGACCGACGCGAGTGATGTTTTCTCAGTCGCCCGTATTAAGAAGATGATTCGAGCCAATAATGAGGTGATGCGAGAACATTATATGCGATGGGTTTCTTGGATTCAAATCAAGGTTAATTTATTCACCTGGCGTACGGAGATGCATCGAATACCTACGAAAGTGGCTCTTATAAGAAGGAATATCCATATTCTAAACAACGTTTGTGTGTTGTGCGACATGGTAGATGAGGATGTAACACATCTTTTCACCGGTTGTGCCTTTTCACTCGCGGTTTGGTCTGCGATTGAGAAGTGGTGTAAAATTAGGGGTGTAATCGAGCCGAGCTAGGCTAAGCTCGAGCTCGAGCTCGAACTTAAACGAGCCAGCTCGGCTCGGCTCGTTTTTTTGGTCGAGCTGAAAAGCCGAGCTCGACCTGGTTCGAGCCAGCTCGTTATTTTTTTAAATATATTTATAAAACAAAAAAATAAATAAAAATAAAATTACACATATACATGTATATTTTTTTATTTTTCTAATATTTTAATGAATGAAAGGCATACTAAAAGTATTATTTGTGTAATTTGTGTTTTTGTTCTATTATTTTTCATATTTTATTGATTAATTCAAAGTATTATTAAGTATATAAAAGATGTTTATCGAGCCACGAACCGAGCCATCGAGCCAAGACCCCTAGCTCGAGCTCGGCTTGATAACAAAACGGGCTTTTTCGAGTCGAGCATTTTTCGAGCGAGTTGCGAGCCGTGAGCATTTTGTACACCCCTATGTAAAATCCCTCCTATTATGGCTTTCGATTTCGAAGACCTGCTTCGGATTCAAGATAATATGACGGCTGATAAATGGGTGAAAAAAATTATGCGAGGTATTGGGATGACTACCTGTTGGGCGATCTGGAAGATTCGAAATGATAAATTGTTCAAAGGTTCTAATCCTAAGGTGGTAGATGTTATAGCTTTAGTTAAGTCTTGGTCGTTTTTGTGGTTAAGGAATAGGTCCAAATTCTCCTCCATTCAGTGGAAGGAATGGGGCGTGTATCCTTTGTATATGATGTAATTGTTGGTTTGTGGCGGTCCTCTCTTTGAGGACTTGTCCGTTCTTTTATTGAAGTTCACTTTTCAAAAAAAAAAAAAAGAAAGAATGACTATATTTTTCAACCCCGGGATGCTCCTAGAATAGAATAGAAGCTAGTTATGTATAAAAACAATGATAAGAATAATAGTCTACGATAAGACCATGCGTAGTGAGGGGCTTTATATATAAAGCCCTTCTTTCTGATTAGTCCACGTGGCAGCTGAGTCAGCATAAAGAGATAAAGTGAAAAAGGGGTGTAGTGGTGGGGCTTTATTTATAAAGCCCCTATTAATATTTTATTATATCTTTTAAATTAAAAAATAATAAAATAATCTCTACTACCTTATTAAGGAGAGAGAGATAGGTAAGAAGGTAATTTTACACAATTTTTAAGATGGGAGTTGAAGAGTCCCTTCACAAATTTCTAATATTTGGTCATTTTGTTCCCTTTATGCCCTTGTGTACAACCTATAATGCTCATTGTATATATGTGTAATGCATACTTCATATCCATTTCAACATGTAACCCCTTCATAACATCTAATTAAACCCCAATTCAATTTCAATAAAACCCAAGCTTTTCATTAAATCCTTCTACACATCTATCTATTTAATAATAACAAGCAATGTTTGTGATGATTCTATTAGGCTTTGTTGGAGCTTATAAACATTGTAGTAATTGGACATTTTTGTCTTTTTTTTTTGTTTGTTGAATTGTATAACTCTTTAAAGCATGATGTCTAACTTCATATAATATATGTATTTGTTGCCAATAATTCTATCTCCTTCTCTCTGTGTATTACAACTAACTAAAAGAAAACTTAATATCATGATTTATGTATCAAATACTTTTAATTTAAAATTACCATTTTGGTAAAAAAAAAATATTTTTTAACTTGGGTTACCTTTACGTACTTAGTCACGTTTAAAAACCGCCGCAATGCGCAGGGTAATTTACTAGTAATAATAAAGAGAGAGACTATGAGGTGTCAAAGCATGATTGGTTGGAGGTATTTGTAAACCGGCGCCATTAATATAACGCCAAAACCATTTTTGTAAAAATAGAGCCCCCATGTAATGGTGTTGGGGGCTCCATTTTTTGATTTTTTGCAAAAGTGGCGCCCCTTTACAGGGGGTCTAAGCTAGAAAGAAAAGCTTTTAATGTACACGTTGATATATTCTTTTGGCTTTTCAAATGCTAGCAAATACGATTTTTTTATGTTATCTCGTACCAAGATTTTTGGAATAATTTCGTTTCTACACAAAAAAAAAAAAAAAAAAAAAAAAAAAAAAAAAAAAAAAACCTTGTTTGAATATGCTTTTATGTTATTTCCCACTACGAAGATCAGAATCTTTTTTTGGGACAAGTGTTGAAAAGAATGATCAAGCAGATATAACATAGGCAAGTGTTCTTCGAACAGTCTCTGATAACATTATACCAATGGTGTATAGACGCAACACCATCAACCCATCTGAAACACCGTTGATCACATCACAAAAATAATAACATAGTGCAGTGCAGACAATCAAGAACAAATTAGACCAAACGGTTTAACATGTGTAATGGAGTCATATAATGATACCAGAGAAATCTGTAAATATTAAAAGTTTTGACAAACCCAACCCACAAAATGATAGCTCGAGCAATCGAGCTCCACAACTTGTAGAAACAGACCAATAGACACACAACCCATGAACCATGAACAAAGTTTATATGTAATTTAAGTATCTATGTTTTCTGAGCAATAAACTATTTTGATACCATATTTTAAATAGGCTCGAGGAATAATGCTTCCTGTTTGCTAGTTAAACCAAGTTCGTTTAACGTTAAGTTACTTTCTCCGTCACTAAATGCCTGGCGAGGGTAGGGTCTCACCTGTGGAAAAGACAATAACAGTTAGCTTATAAGGAAACGGATCAAATGGGTCACATGGGTTAAAAGTCCTTCAACTATTTTTATTGCAATCTCATATATCATTTTTTTAAGATTTACTAGACATATATAACTTTAGTAGTCACGTTAGACATATGATTATTTAAATTTAGACAAAAGCATGTTCTTACTAGGGATGTAAATGAGCCAAGCTGCTTGTGAGTTGCTCAGGACCGGCTCACAAAAATCTCGAGCCCATGCTTGTGAGTTGCTCAGGACCAGCTCACAAAAAGCTCGAGCATGGACTTGAAGCTCATTTAATAAATGAGCACGACCCTGAGCTTCACATTCCGAACTTGACTAAGATTAGTTTTATATTTATAAAAATATAACTATTATTTTATATGTTGGTATAACAAATATTATTATATAGTAATAACTACATAATTAATACTTTATAACACGTAAAAAAATTATAATTAGAATATATAAAATATAAATATATAAAAGAATAATTAAAGATTTAATAAATAACAAACAAGTCAAGCATGAGCCTCTAGACATAGAGCTAGAACAAAACGAGTCGAGCTTGAGCATTCTTAAACTAAATGAGCTCAGGTCAAGCTAAGGCGAGCACGGGCTCGGCTCTTTACACCCCTAATTGTTACAAATAGAAGGGTGGAGGGTGTTATCTCAAGAAAATGGAACAAAATTCTATTTTACCATTTAAGAGCCACCACATGAACAGAAATTTGAAAATGTTTTGAAAAGAACGGTGAGGAATTACCAATCTGTATGAGCCAGGCTTGACCACACGGGCAATATCAATGAAGCTGAAAAGATGCTGCCAATAAAAAGGTCAAACAAGTCAATTAAGAGTGCTAGTAACATTGCTAAAATACTAAAATGTCTTTTAATTTGGCAATTTGGAAGTATGATGGTTAGGTTAACAAAAAAGGTTAAAGTTTTTTATAAGATTATACCTGTAACTTATCAGTCCTGAGAAATCTGCGCCCACGGCGGCTTCCATCAGGCATGCGCACAAGAAGCGTGACAGCATTTTCATCATCAGATGCAGGTTCTTGAGGAAGGGATGCTTCTTTTCCTGCTAACTGTCTCTCCACTTCCTGCAAAGGAAAAGCAAATAAATAGGAGCAAAGATTTAGTTTTTGATGATTAAAGTAGCACCATGATCTTATAAAATGTAATGCATGAATAAGCCAGCAACAAACCAAAATTACCGATGACATGAAGAACACCAAGGTGCAAAAAATGAAGAAAACAGAAAAGACAGGGAAAAAGTGGTTGTCTGAGCAAAAGATTCTATGCTTGTCGATATGCGTACATTGATATGCATGGGTGTACTTGTATGTGTATACATGCCTTGGCCTGTAAAAGGCGTGCGTGTACACTATACAAATATATTACTCTGTGTGTGTGTACATTATCTTGTGCTAGTTTAAAAGAAAGATTAATTGCATCGGACTTAAAATAAGCTAAAAAGGCATGATAACAAAAATAATATTCATAAACAATGGAAAAAAGAGAGTTAAAATTAAGAAATATGCTATCAAAAGTGTGAACACACACTCCAATTAGCATAAACAATTTACTGAAAAACCACTTAAAACACAAGTCACCTGTTCTTCTTCTAGCTTTATGCGTGCTTCTTCTTCCTTACGCCTTTCTTCTTCCATAGCAGCTTCTTTAGCTGACTGCTCTAGTATCTCTTTTTCTCTGTCAGCTTGCAATGCCGCAAGATACTCATCATCCTGTATGCAGTTTTTAAAAATCACATCAACGATCCAAGACTTTTTTTTTTTGGAAAGCAGATTGTGGTTTCACATTAAATAATCTAACCGTATTTCAATTTACCTGTTGTTCTCTTATTAAACGCTGAGCAGTTAGAGATGGTGATGGAGGACGAGGTGTTGACCTAGTATAAGGTCCAAGACTTCCATCTAAGCCATTATGCATGTATTGATGTTGTGCAAATGGTACACGATATCCACTGCCTTCAGGAATTCCACCAAAGAGAGCAGCCTCAAGCATGACTGCTTCATCATGTTCCATAGATGAGATCCCTCCCCACTGTTAAAAAGAAAATGAATTTTATAGAAAACAAGTACTCTTGTATATACTATGAAACTAGATGTTAATAACTATTATTTAGAATGGGTTTAATGTATAAGAATACTTCATCAGATGAGAAGTCACTCCTATTGTTCTCAGGGTGATTGGTATTCGCTGGTTGTTGAAGACCAGAGGATAAGTTTAAGTCTACTTCTTCGATGTCTTCAGCAGAATCAATAGATCGAGAGGACATAAGTCGACTCCTGTTTCTAACCAGAGGTTGTTCTTCTGCTTCTTCGACTTCATCTGGAATTGATGAGCTCCCCGCTTGCAACCTATTGAAAGTTACAACGAAGCTATTTAACATTCTAACTTTGTGGGTTGGTCCCGGTTTTAAGATGCCAGTAAAATGCACAATGATGAATGCACAAAATAGTATAAACTAGAGTTGGCAATTTCAACCCATTTATGTATGCATCGGTTTGGGTAGTGTTTTTATCACAAACAAAACAAACGGGTCGAACGAATCAAAACAGGTTCAAAGTCGCCCAACCTATTTTTAATCATACGTCCTCCCAAGTCATTTAACTTATAGATGTAGGTTAGCATTTAAATAATATTGTCTTTCTTGTTGGTGCATCTAGTGTGACATCAACCAAAACCCATCCCGATACAACCTGCACTAAAAATGACTTTGCATCAACCCACACCCATTTTTTCCATTACCCAACACGCCCCCTTTTCCTCATTTAGCAGAAGCAATTTAGAACCTTACCTTCCATTTAATGATGTCAGTGTCTCCATTTCTTCCACCTCAACCGACTTTGAACCCCTTGGTTCTGATGGTCCAACTTCAGATCCTAGTTGACGTAAAGCTTTCTCTTGCTCAGCAGTCTGGAAAAGATCAATGTTAAGAAGGAAGTGGAGGACATAGCACGAGTGCTTTATCACATTACGTCATTATGAAAATGGTAAAAGAAGTAAACCTTTAAAGATAAAGAGACTGCTTGTGCTAATTCAGGATCCTCCAACTGGGATTGCCTTGGTGGTTGAGGTAGAGCTTCATCTCCTAGACCCATCTGAGAATCCTGTTTGGAAGCTTCAATTGCAGCCCGAATCATTTCTTCTTCAATACCATAATCAGGTAAATCCCCAACCTGTGGAGCACTTGGTCTCAAATCAGAAGTTGGAAAATCATCATCATCATCATCTTCATCAACAATCGGAACCCCATGGGTTTCTGGGACATGTTCTGTTGCAGTCTCAGTGACATCCTCGATTCTAGGAGCATGTCCGGAACGTTCTGATTCTGTAGTGGAGCCGGGGCCATCCTTGACCTCAATGGGAATCTGTCTCACTTCTCTGGGATGGGAGACAAATGGGTCACCACTTCTGAGCCCTGCTCCGCTATCAAATATACTTCTAGTGAAGTTCGGGTCAAGAATAGAGAAAGGGTTCATATCTCTAGCTGAAGGAAAAAGTGGGAAAGGAGGTCTGAGAGATGCACTTGGAATTGGATCATCCATGTCCATGAAATCATCTTGTGGAGCAGCAACAGAAGTTTCATGTCTTCTAAAATAGTAGTATAGAGAAATATTTCAAAAAGCAAAATGGTGAAAAAAAGAGAAAAAATAACTTATGATTAGTGTTTCTAATTTTGTGCCATACAAAATTTAATAAATATAGAATAAACTAACATGGTTCTATCTCCTTCGGTAAAGTGTGCATTGACAGCCACATTGAGATCACCACCATGTTCCTGATAAGCAGCAAAAAGAGAAGTTAATATCTATATACGAAAATTCTACTTGATATATCAGATAATTTCCAAATGTAAATATACACACGCACACTTAAAATAAAGCCTGAATACAACGTACACACATGCCACAAATATAGGGAATATCAATCAACAAGTTGACAATGATGATCATGTCAATTAATGACAGGATATTGGTTGACCATCAATATTCAATTATGATCAATATTATTAACCTTAAGAAGCAAAATTCAATCATAGCAATTAGCATCAAAAGCATATTAACAACCACCATCCACTTAACCCCAATCCTCTAAACAAAGCAGTTAATGAGAAGACATAAAGAGCCAAAGCACACATGAAGAGATGGAGAGGCATAAGTTAGATAGAGCAAAGCCATATTAAAGCAAAACGTTCCATTGCTCCTGAGGAGTAGGAGGCTTTTTGGAGGAAATTTCATCATTAAAACCTAGTTTTAACATTTTCAACAATAACAGGTCGAGTTTCCTAGTTCCAATTTTTCCACTCTCCATTTAGTAGGTTTCATCTAAATTTATCATAACATCAAGTAAATGGAGCACAATCAGAGTTGCACATCTGCCCAGACAATTATGGGAGCCACAACATAATAGTAATTCGAAACAAAAAAAAAAGAACTTTGATAACTGCAAAAGCTTCAATTTATTATTGTTTGCTTAACCTAATTTAGGGTGTTTATTTGAATCGATAGAAAAGTGTCCCCACTCCCAAGTCATATCATATGTTTGGTTTTCATCCACACATTATATTTCAATTTCCTAAAGATTTGCGGGTATTTCTTATTATCATGGTGCCTAAGTGTGTTTACTTTTATTTCATGTGTTAGGTTAAAACATAAATGAACGATGATGTATAAGCAACCAATAACTTCATCAAAATCCAGAAGTGACGAGTAAATTTCAGGAAATATAAAAGGAAAAATGGACACAATGAAACCACACATCATCCAAAATTCATACATTAATGCTGTGCGAACAAAATTTTGAACCTTGACAAGGAAATACTAATGCTGTCCACAGTGAAGTTTTAAAGAAAAGGCATATCCGCAATTCCGCATATCGATCCAAAACAGTTAAAAATTACATCTTCATAATTTTCCCTCTCGTTGCATTTATAAAGATGCTTTCGTAACTTGATTAAAACACAAACCCCTACATTCCACTCTACAATCAATAACCAAGCTCTAGATAACATATCAAACACGAATTATCACTCACAATGCTAACAAAATCAATCAATTAACCAGCGAAACAAGTTACTTTCCCAAAATCAATAAAAAGCACATACAAAACTCACAAAACAAGCAATATTACCCTATTAAATATTCAATTCCAAACAATATAACATAAATTTCGTGTCTTAACAACTAATCTCGAAACCGAAACCCTAACTCTTCACATACAACAAATCACACCAAACATAGGGCAAACACAACCAACTAACCAAACATAAAACACAAATTAGGGCAAAGGTAAACACAAACCCCTACATTCCACTCTACAATCAATAATACACAAACTCTGTGTATCATTGTATCATATCAAACACGAATTAACACTTACGATACTAACGAAATCAATCAGTTCATAAATTAATCAACGAATAATAATTAATAATAATAATAATAAAGCGATGAGAGATAAATATAAACAATTACAGTGAGTTTTTGTATAGCGATGGATTCAGATGCACCGGTGATGCTCATGAAGGTTTCGATTGATTCCTGAGTAGGTGTCGACATCGGTGATGATGGTTTGCAGAACAAGTTATTATTAATAATATTATTATAATTAATATTATTGAGTTGAGGGGAATAAGAAGAAGATGATGATATGTTTATAATAAAAAGATTAATAATATCTGAGTTAGGGTATGTGTGTATACATATCTGTTGCCGGTGATACAAGTTAATGATATAAATAGTGTGTAAAAGAAGAAATGTTGTTTTCTGTCTTGCCAGGTTTGATCCCTATAGTTTTTTTTTCAAGACTTTTAACTCTTGAAAGATGAGACGGTGTGATTATTTTTTATATCTCTTACGTGTTTTAAAAGATAGTTTATCATTTTTTTATCACCATTTTATATTGGTTGACAATTTGGAGAAGAAGCTTTAAGTGATCTATAATCTATCCCCCCAATCATCTTCTATATGCATTGGCTAAATCAGTTTTACTATTAACTTGTTCTTAATTGAGACTATCACAACAGTAAACTAAGTTGACTGTTAAAAAAAGATGATTTTTCGCCCATACCAGCAACACCATGATGAAGCTTGATGCTGTAGCTAGAACCATGAGCTATCTCTCCATTAATCGAAGTACATTGTGATGATTGTTTGTTTAGGTGTGGTGATGAATGAGATGGTTAGGTGTGGATAGCCAATAATGTTAATATGTCTTAAATTATTAAAAGCCATTTTGATTGTTAAAACCATTGGGTATGAAAACCCTAGCCTAAACTAGAGCCCCAACCTCAACCTCTATTTTGGCATCCTCTTTACTCTCTTTGTTTTTAATATATCCATCTTAACCTCCTTTGTAAAATAACTTTTTTAAATAATTGGTTTCTATCTTAATACATTGTGTTTGTGATAGACAATATTTTCGGTTTATGTTAGTTTTGTATTTTAATTTCTTTACATTATGTGATGAATATAAATGTTGCATACTATGCCTTCGAGAAGTTTAAAATACAAAGGACTCTTATTGTATAAATGATACGAAGGATTTTGGGACCTTGATCTAGGGAATAAATGGATGAAACTAAGAGATTTAATGTTTGATGAAATTCACAAATGAACAATTGAAAAGGAAGAAGTTAGGAAGGGTAAAATAAGTATATAGCTACAATTGTTGATTTTTTTTTCAGGTTTAATCCTTATACTTCAAAAACAAATCACTGGTTTTATAACGTGCGTATTTATCATGTATGACATGTGTAATTACCATCCATAACGTGGTAATTACCATCTATAATATGCGTGATTATGAGCCATAACATGCGTGATTATGTAGGTTGTGTGTCTAGATGAAATTACCCTTCAATCTATGGACACGTTGTCGCCTTCTGGATCCTTTGTAAGTTAACTCACCCAGTAACTTTTGAGACATTTAAAAACTAGCTTTAAGTTAAGTTATATACTTATCTAGTTTAATATTATAATCTGGAAAATGAGATTGTGACGTCATAAGGAATTGGTTAGAAAACTTATCTGTATTAAAGGTTATTTGAGTTACCGTTCTAAAAGAAAAATTAAGCATTTTTTACTCGAGAAGTCGAGATTGTGACGTCATAAGGGATTGATTAGAAAAATTCATTTGTATTAATGGTTGTTTGAGTTATCGTTCTAAAAGAAAAATTAAGCATTTTTTACTTGAGAAGTCAATATCAAAATGATTTAAATTGAAATGTAAACCATGACACAAAAATGCAAATACTATACTCTTTAGAATATGTTTGAACGGTTTAACCGTATACATTAATTCACTTTTGCCTAAGATAAAATGATAAATATTACCTGTTTGTTAGAGCATGTATCTCAATTTTCTAATCATCCAAACCTAACTGTGAATGGCATCAAGTCGTCAACCAAGTATAGCTACTAATTAGCTAGTTCTCGTCCTCCCCCACACATTTATAAAGTAGCATTGGATTTACATTTCAACATTAGAAAGTTACAAAGCCTAAAGTTACAATACTATAGTAGTGCGTTGGTCAAAAAGGACATTCACCCATAGTACAAGGTGCAAAAATAACCTTTTGTATATAGATAGTATCAAGCCCCTGGGTGCTTCTCCATTGTTCTATAGTAAACTTCTTTTCTGGATGATTAAGGGGGTGTTTGGGATTGATTATTCAAAACAGATTATGCGTTTTGGAAAAGCAGGGGTGGAGCTGCTTATAGATTATTGCGTTTTGGTAGCCTAAAAAACTGATTATTTGCGTTTTCAAAGTACAATCCCAAACACTAAAAACTGATTATTTGTGTTTTCAAAACGCAATAATCTAAAAATCAGATTCAAAACGCAAACCCAAACACCCTCTAAGTGGTACATAAAAGACTGCATCAAATCATAATTGCCGTTGGATGAGAGTCAGCATTAGGCAAGGTTAAACTTTAAGGATGGCCGATATAGAACCATGGTGTAACATCATGCCTCTAATATCATCAAATATTGTCTGCTTTACCCACTAGAAGCTCACGGATTTGTTTTCGGTTGCTCCACCCTAGCCACTTTCCCTTCACCCCCCCCCCCCCCCATTTCTTAAGTGTCATTGGGGTGAGGGAGGGTGGACATTGAACCATCGCTAGCCCAATAACGAGTACCCGGATGATTTGTGAGCCCCACTTCAATTTAAACTAATAAAAAAGGAAAACATGAGAGGAGGGCCGAGGGCGCCATTGTGGGGCTTTATTCCATTTATCGGGCGTTATTATTATTAGGAGGCAGTGGAGCCCCTATTACCGTGATACTAATGTGACACAATAAAGCCCATAAAACCCAGATATGCTCCATCTCACACTACAAAGCCTAAATATAATAAATGCCTGATAGGTGTTGAGGGCATCCTAGATCTTCATAGTAAAGTTCAATTTTGACATTCCCCTTTTAATATTACTTTTGGTACATTTGTTCAAATAAGTAGGGAGATAAGATTAAACCTTAACGCATTACTCAAATTTTTGTATGAGAAACCTCATTATCCTATATATTGATATTAGACTGCTGATGAATAGTGCTACTGTCAAGTGACATTAGTCTATTGGTTTTTTTTTATATTGTTTATAAATATTGTTTAATGTTACTACAAAATTATCCTATATATTAATATTAGACTGCTGATGAATAGTGCTACTGTCACGTAACAGTAGTCTATTGGGTTTTTTTTCCGTTTTATATTGTTTATATATATTGTTTAATGTTACTACAAAATTGGATGCATTATTTATGGTATGCATTATTTATGGTCAAGTTATTTTATACAGTGTAACAAAAATGAGAAGGATGTGAATGATACAAAAAACACAATAGATCATCAAATATGACACAATGGGCAATAAAATATTATTAGAGATGCACCAAATTCTCATTGTTATAATTGTATATTTTGGATATGTATTTCCATGTCAAAGTCATAGTCAAAGTCTTGGTCAAGGTCATAGTCAAAGTTTTATTACTATTAATTATAGGTTAGATTATGTCTTTTCTTCATTGTATATATATCTTGTATGAATTATAAATAAAATGTGGTTGATCATTTCTCTTATATGGTATCAGAGCATTCTTGCTCCAACGAGTACCGATCCCCATCTCTTCTTGAAACAATGTCATATTTTTTTCTTAATCTAAGTCACAACTTCCATGCCAACTTTCAACCCCATCTTCTACTTTACTTCAAAACACTCATGTGTTTCAATACCTTAGCCACTTATGTTCTTCTTACATCTTCTACTATGCTTTGATCACCACCCTCCTTAATTTCTTTAAAATATCCCATACTATTTCTTTTTTTATCATCTCTCCAACATCTCCAAAACTCATATCTACCAACATCTTCAAAACTCTAATCTCATCATCTCAACAATATCAACCTACCTCACTATTACACTTTGTTACTCCTTCAAAGTTCAAACATAACTCATTCTCCTTCTACCTAGTTTTGCAAAACCTAAAAATCTACAATCATTTTTGTGCCACAACCTTTATGTTTCGGGCCAACTCTACCTTTAATCTTCTATCACCTATTTCGTTTACCCTCTGATCATTTTTCTCTATTTCCCTTTCATGGCTTTTAACCATCTCTATTTCATCCATATAAGAGATACACCAAATTCTCTTTTATTCATGTTCTTCACATGCAATAATAAAAAAAACACACAAAATGTATTTTCTCTTGATTCGTCTGCTTAATAAATTTCATCTTTCTTTACATCTTCAACTTCATCAACTTCTTCTCTTTCTCAAACATGTTAAAATATATATATTGAAATAATAATTCAAGTATTATCATAAGGTCAAGATAACTTTGTTATGTGTTATAAAAGATTATGTGGGCTAATGTATTTGTTGGAGCTTATTTCTTATTTTCAGGTTTATGAGACAAAGGCTCGGTCCAGTTCATTGGTTGATAAGCCCAGTCGTATAAGCCCAGATTGTTGGTCTGGCCCATATGGTTCAGCTATATAAATGTTGTGGTAGCTGAGATATTTCTTAGGGTTTCATTTGTATTCGTTCATCTGTATTCGTTCCTCTGTATTTGTGCCCTTCTTCTCACTTGGAGATTAGGGTTTCTTGTCTGGTCTTGTGGTCGTCTGTGTACGATCTGTTTCTTCCCTGTTTGTAAGTGTTTGTACTATCAAATCACTGAGTGAATCATCTGATCTAAACAATCAGCTGATTCATATTATCAGTTCTTTTAGAGTCTCATCTATTGTTAAGACTTAGGGTATTTGGGGGGAGTTTTCTGGTTTGGTTAAATAAGAGTTTTGACACCTATTTTCCGTCGCTACATCTTCTTGTTTGTGAGTGTTTGTTGTTTATATTGCATAGATCCATATTTCTTTACATGGTATCAGAGCCTTAGGCTCTTGATCTTCTTGTCTTTTGTCTCCCGCTGGTTTTTTGTCTTCTTGTGTTGGGAGATCTGATCTAAATAATAGATCTGGTGGTCTTATATAACAGATCTGATCTCATTCATAGATCTGGTCTGTTAGTCGTTTGTCTTCTTGGGTATTTGATTCATGAGGTGATTTAGGTCAACTATTGTTGGCTTTTGGGACTGCTATTGCTGTTGGATTGGAGTTAATAGCTACAATTGCACCCATAACTCAACACCCTAAGTGAAGGTGTTGGTTGTGGGTTTGGTGAAACCCTAACTTGGGTTCCCCTCACTGTGAGATCGTTCCTCTCTTTCTTTTAGTTTTAGTTGTGTCTAGAGGCATTTGACCGGGTTAGGTGGACCGGTATTGAGCCGACTATCTGGTGTCTTGTTTGGTTAATTGTGTGTCTGGTTATATTCTTGGTCTATACATATTAGATATATATCTATATAGTTAATAAAAAGCTCCTGTGTAAAGATCTGCGTGGGCACCCTTGAGTGATGAACCCATGATCTGAACACCTACACAGCTTCGCTTTCTAGGTCTTGTGTATTACATCTGTCTGTTGTTGATTGAGTTAGTGTTTTGCTAACTTTGTCTTGTCTGTTACTTGGATTCTTGCTTGGTTCTTGTGTTTTGTGTGGTCTGTTAATATGAGTGGATCTGACATCCCGGCTACTGGTGGGGGTAATGGAGATGACTCTAATTCAGGGGCTCTTCAGTTGGGAACCCTTATCAGTAAACTGGATATGAGTGATCCATTGTTTCTTCATCCTAGTGACACTAGTAGTCTTACAATAACTGGTATAAAACTTAAAGGAACTGAAAATTATTCTGTCTGGGCTAGTTCTATGAAATTAGCTTTACAAACTAAAAATAAGTTTGGGTTTGTTGATGGCACATGTATTAAAAATGATACTGATGATGTCTTAGGAAGATAATAGGATAGATGTAATTCTGTTGTTCTGTCCTGGTTGTTAAATTCTGTGAGTGAGGAGTTGTTCTTAGGACAGGTCTTTTCCAAACTTGCTTCTGAAGTTTGGGAGGACTTGAGAGAGACTTATGATAAAGTTGATGGGTCTGTTGTGTTTAATCTGTATCAGAAAATTAATCCAGTTAGGCAAAATGGTAGTTATGTGGCTGAATACTATCATAGGTTAAACACTATGTGGAAACAATTTGATGCTATTGTTCAATTACCTTCTTGTGTGTGTAAAGCCTCAAAGGATTTCAATGACTTTAACTCTTTGATAAAGTTAATGCAATTCCTTCTGGGGCTTGATGATGTGTACCAACCAGTAAGGACTAATCTATTAACTAGAGAACCTTTACCTACACTTAAAAATGCTTTTGGTATTGTGTCTAGGGAAGAGTCACATAGAGGTTCTAGTAGTTTTGTCAAAGGACAAAATGTTGCTTTTGTTTCAAAAACTAGTCAGTCTTTTGATAATAAAAGGAATCTAAACAGAGGTCCTAATCCAAACTTAAAATGTACTCATTGTAACATGATAGGACATACTGTTGATAGATGTTATGAGTTGGTTGGTTACCCACCTGGTGTTAAAAAAAAAAAAAAGGAATGTTGGTTCAGGGTCTGGTAAGGGTGGGACACCTAAGTTTAGTGGTAATAATAATAAATCAAATGCATTTGCTACTATTGGTTTGCCTTTTACTTCTGAATAGATTTCAAAGCTTATGAGTCTTATTAGTGAAAAGTCTACTAGTGACCCTCAGTCTTCTAACACTGGAGGTAATGTATTTCATGGTTTTTCTAGTCTATCCTGTCTTCAAAATTTGAAAAATGTGTTAGAAAACTTTTCAAGTTGTTCCAGTTTTGTTAAACAAGTAATCAGTTATAGTTGGATAACTGATTCTGGTGCAAACCAACATATGTCTAATAGTGATCAAAATATGATAAATGTTATAAATGTCTCTGACTATGATGTTAAGGTTAAACATCCTAATGGAACTAGTGCTAAAGTATCTAAAATTGGGGATGTCATTCTTGCTAACAATGTGGTTTTAAAAGATGTCTTATATGTTCCTGATTACTGTGTTAATCTGTTATCTGTTCATAAGTTAGCTAGGGACAATAAGTTGACTGTTTTGTTTAATGAGTCCAAGTGTTTTGTCCAGGATTCCAAGTCCAAGAGAATCCTGGTGACTGGTAAACAGAGTGATGGTTTATACTTTATTGGTGAAAAAGTGAGCATTAACCATGTCTGTTTAAATAGTGTTAGTGAATCTAGTCTTTGGCATAGTAGATTAGGACATCCTTCTGATAAGGTTCTAGCTGTATTAAAAGATGATCTTAAAATTGATATGTCTAACTCTCAACCATGTGAAGTCTGTCACAAGTCTAAGCAAACTAGAGAACCTTTTCCTTTAAGTGACCATAAAACTAAAGAAGTAGGTGATGTAATTCATCTTGATGTTTGGGGACCTTATAGGATCCCCAGCAGAGATGGTTACAAGTATTTTTTTAACTGTAGTAGATGATTTTTCCAGGACAGTTTGGTGTTATTTGATGAAAGGAAAAAGAGAAGTGTTTGAAAATTTGATAAGTTTTTATGAGTTAATTAAAACTCAGTTTAAAAAACAAATTAAAGTATTTAGGAGTGACAATGGAAGTGAGTTTGTTAATAACCAAATGGGTCAATTTTGTTTATCCAAAGGAATTATACACCAAACATCTTGTGTGTATACTCCTCAACAGAATGGCTTGGTTGAGAGAAAGCATAGACATCTTTTGAATATAACTAGAGCTTTACTCTTTCAAAGTGGTTTACCTTTGAGGTTTTGGTCTGAATGTGTTCTAACTGCTACTTACTTGATAAACAGGATTCCTTCTTCAGTCTTAAATGGTAAGAGTCCCTATGAGGTTGTGTTTGGGTTCCCCCCACTCTTGGTCATCTTAGGAGTTTTGGTTGTTTAGGATTTGTAACTGTTTTAAATGAACCTGATAAAATGTTATCTAGGGCTGAAAAATGTGTACTGATTGGATACTCAAATTTTAAAAAGGGTTACAAATTGTGGAATTTGGAACAAAAACAAATTGAGTATTCAAGGGATGTGAGGTTTTATGAGAACATATTTCCTTTTAAAGTTGGTAATAATGAAATTGTTTTGTCTAAAAATAATGAGTTAAATCATATTAACTTTTTTTTATCTTTATGAGTCTGAAAACAACCAAACATCCAAAGTGGCTGAGAGGCATGAACCTCCCAATGATGAAGGGGGAATCATGCATTCTCAAGTCAGTTCCACTAGTCAGCAACCAGGAGTGTCTCCTGAAGCTGCTGGTAGTTCTGGTGAAAACCAGAACTTAGGCAGCTCCAGTTGCAGACAACCTGAGGAGGTTGACAATGATGAAGGACTTATTAATGATGAGAATTACCCATCTGAGGGAGGTAGTATTAGAAGGTCTTCTAGAGAGTCTGTCTTTCCTAGAAAATATGATGAGTATGTTGTTAGTGGGAAAGTCAAATATGGTGTTGAGAAATATGTTAACTATGCCAATCTGTCTGATGACAATTGGTGTTTTGTGTCTAGTCTAAATAAAACTGTAGAACCTACAAGTTATTAGAGGCTTCCAAAGATCCTAAATGGATAGAAGCAATGAATGCTGAAATGGAAGCCCTACATAGAAATAACACATGGGTTCTAACAGATTTACCTAAAGATAAGAAACCTATAGGGTGTAAGTGGGTGTTTAAAATAAAGTATAAGGCCAATGGTGAGGTAGAAAGGTACAAGGCTAGACTTGTAGCTAAGGGTTATAACCAAAGGGAAGGAATAGACTTTGGTGAAACCTTCTCACCTGTTGTGAAGATGGTAACAGTTAGGATTGTAATAAATCTTGTTGTTCATCATAACTGGCCTTTATATCAATTAGATATCAATAATGCATTCTTGTATGGTTCAATAACTGAGGATGTTTACATGAAACTTCCTGAAGGTTATTATTCTAAGGATGAGACCAAAGTGTGTAAACTTGTTAAATCTTTATATGGTTTAAAGCAAGCACCTAGGAAGTGGAATGAGGAACTTACTAAGGTGCTGCTTGACATTGGTTTTATTCAAAGTGTCTGTGATTATTCTCTGTTCATACTAGCTAAAAATGGTATTTTTGTGGTGTTATTAGTGTATGTGGATGACATTGTTCTAACTGGGAACAATGAGGAAGAGATTAACAAGGTTAAAAAATGTTTGAATTCTAAATTTCTTATAAAAGATTTAGGAGTCCTGAAATATTTCTTAGGTATAGAGGTATTAAGGTCTGAATCTGGTATTTGTTTGTCACAGAGGAAGTATTGCTTGGAACTCTTAGATGAGTTTGGTTATTTGGGATGCAAGCCAGTTGCTACTCCCATAGAACAAAGTTACATTGTTTCTGCAAAGAGTGGCAAAGCCACTGATCTTGTAGAAAATGTAACTGGTTATCAAAAGCTTATTGGTAAATTGATATACTTATCATTGACCAGGGCTGATATAACTTATGCAGTGCAATACTTAAGTCAGTATATGCACAAGCCTACACAAGGACATCTTCAAGTTGCTCTTAGATTATTGAGATACTTGAAAATGTCACCTGGAAAAGGCTTTCTTATTAGTAAAAATGATAGTCTGGTCTTAACTGGTTACACTGACTCTGACTGGGCTAAATGCCTTGAAACCAGAAAGTCAGTGACTGGTTATTGTGTTTTCTTAGGGAAGTCTTTGATTTCTTGGAAAAGCAAGAAACAAAGTACTATTTCCCGTTCATCTGCTGAGGCTGAGTATAGAGCCATGTGCTCTACAGCCTGTGAGTTAATATGGGTCAAAAATGTGTTGACTGAGTTAAAAAAAGATGTTGATTTACCTGTAAAAATCTATTGTGATAGCAAGGCTGCTATTTCTATTGCTGAAAATCCAATGTTTCATGATAGGATAAAACACTTTGAGTTAGACTTACACTTTCTCAGAGAGAAAGTAGCTGCAGGAATGATAAAACCTGAGAAAATAGATTCTCTTTGTCAAACAGCTGATGGGTTTACTAAAGGTCTTAGTGTTGAACAACACAAAGCCTTTTGTGAAGGTTTAAACATGTTTGATCCTTTTAATACTTGAATTAAGGGGGAATGTTAAAATATATATATTGAAATAATAATTCAAGTATTATCATAAGGTCAAGATAACTTTGTTATGTGTTATAAAAGATTATGTGGGCTAATGTATTTGTTGGAGCTTATTTCTTATTTTCAGGTTTATGAGACAAAGGCCCGGTCCAGTTCATTGGTTGATAAGCCCAATCGTATAAGCCCGGATTGTTGGTCTGGCCCATATGGTCCAGCTATATAAACGTTGTGGTAGCTGAGATATTTCTTAGGGTTTCATTTGTATTCGTTCATCTGTATTCGTTCCTCTGTATTTGTGCCCTTCTTCTCACTTGAAGATTAGGGTTTCTTGTCTGGTCTTGTGATCGTCTGTGTACAATTTGTTTCTTCCCTGTTTGTAAGTGTTTGTACTATCAAATCACTGAGTGAATCATCTGATCTAAACAATCAGCTGATTCATATTATCAGTTCTTTTAGAGTCTCATCTATTGTTGAGACTCAGGTATTTGGGGGGAGTTTTTTGGTTTGGTTAAATAAGAGTTTTGACACTTATTTTTCGTCGCTACATCTTCTTGTTTGTGAGTGTTTGTTGTTTATATTGCATAGATCCATATTTCTTTACAAAACAACAACATCATCTACTTCTATATAAGATTGGACTTATTCCAAGGTCGTCCATCTTGCGGGGGCATATTAGAGATGCACCAAATTCTCATTGTTATAATTGTATATTTTGGATATGTATTTCCATGTCAAAGTCATAGTCAAAGTCTTGGTCAAGGTCATAGTCAAAGTTGTTATTAGTATTTAATATTTGTAGGTCATGTCTTTCTTCATTGTGTATATATATAGTGTATGAATTATGAATAAAATATGGTTGATCATTCTCTTATAAATATAACACAATATTGAAGAAAAAAGACACAATGAATTGAAAAAATGACACAATGATGCAAATAAGAAAAAGACACAATGGTACATAAAAGACACAATGATATAAAACATATGCTAAAAACTACAACCTAAAACCCCAAAAAATGAAGACCTAAAAACTAACGTCGTAGGGTTCGATAATACGGTTCCAATGCCGCTTGAATGAGTTCAATCGGAGTCCGTTTGATACACTTCCTACGACTTCCTATTTTTCTTTCACTGTGTATTTCATCCTAACCCTATTTATTTAATCAATAAATTAAAAGGTTTGTTTATTTCAATAAAATATTAAGGAGATAAAAAAAAATGTTGATAGTATAGGTATTATAACCTATGTTTTTGTTAGATTATTCCTAAATTATTTTTTTACTATCTCCTAAATTTTCACAATCTTAATCTCTAAGGTTGTCCATGCTTCATTGACCAAGCAAAACTGACATTAGCTAGAACAATGACAAAATTAGGTACATGAAAGTCCTAAACCGGAGACCAAACTGGTCACAACCCAATTGGTTCTGATCTAGATCGGTTTATTTTAGTCGTGTTGAATCAAGTTGCCAGGATCAGTAACAAACAAATCCCAGGCCTGACTACTTCAGAATCAGTTATGCTCCACCAAGTCGTTAGGCTATAAATTTCATGCTTCTGATTATTCTCTTAACTTAATTTAATAAGATGAACTAGTAAATCTCCCACTTTACTATCATTTAGTGTGATTTGTATGTTTTTAGTAAAGAGAGATATTCTCACCTCCGTTGTAACATCTTCATGTATTTATACTTGTACATGATCATTAGAGATGATCAAGGTTTTACCATTATCACATGGTATCAGCCAGCCAAGATCAAACCCTTTTTCTTCTCTAAATTTCGATGACCTTCTGTCAATTTCTGCTTTTGTTTTCAACCGAGACCTCTTTCTTCTGTTCCAAATGGCTACAAACAATCCATCCAACCTCTCCTCCATCCCTCTCCATTCCCTTAGCCATCTCATTAACATTAAGTTGAACTCCACCAACTATCTCCCATGGGAGAAACAAATTACACTGGTTTTGGCCTATCTCAATTTACTCGAACATGTAAATGGTTCGACCCCTTCCCCACCAGAAAAAATAACTACTAAAAATCAAACCTCGGACAATCCCGCATACCTTTCTTGGAAAACTGATGATCAAAAGGTCCTTCTTTTGATAAATTCCACATTAACCGAAGAGGCCATGGCTGAAACCATCGGGCACACCACGGCTGCTACTATTTGGAAAGCATTAACCGATGCCTATAGCCATTGTTCGATCGAACGAATTCACAATCTAAAGGATACCCTTCAAACCCTTCAAAAAGGAGACTCATCCGTGTCCGAATTTGGTCAAAAATTCAAGTCCCTATCCGACCAACTAGCTGCTATTTGGCATCCCATAAGTGATGAGGATAAGCGTCATTGGTTCCTTTGTGGACTAGGCGCCTCCTTTGAAAACTTCTCCACATCTCAACGAACCATCCATCCCGTACCTTCTTTTCGTGACTTCTTAGCCAATGCCGAAAACCAAGAAATGTTTGTCCAAAAATCCACGGGTCTCAACATTCCCAAGCCGCTTTCTACGTGAATCAAACCAAAAATCATACCGACTCATCTTGTGGAAGAGGTCGACACTCAAACAATAATCGTGGTCGCATCGGTTCTTACACCAAACGACCACCCTTATGTCAATTATGCCGAAAAGAGGGCCACTTCGCCACTACTTGTCCAAACCTTGGTTCTTTTGCTAAAAAAATCTCTAGATGCTAATCTAGCCGATGCCTTCGTTGCTCAATGCAACTTTGCAACGGACACCTCGGATTGTCGATTCAGGTGCTACTACACATATGCTTCCTACTACTTTTGGTCTAACTTGTTCAAAACCTCAAACCAAAAACATTCGAGTCACATTTTGTAACGGGGAATCATTACCCGTAACCTACATTGGAAAAACTAATTTAAATAATTCCATTTCATTAAATAAATGTGTTAGTTGTTCCAGATCTCACAAAAAATCTACTTTCAATTAGTAGATTAACAAATGACTCACCGGTATATGTTTTGTTTTCTAATGATTATTTTCATATTCAGGACCGAAAAACATCGGAAATTCTAGCTAGAGGCACGTGTGAAAACGGCTTCTATGTTCTCACTCAAAGTCACAAATCCCTTGTTGCCGCGCTTTCTGCTACGCACCTTCGTGCTTCTTTCAATAAATGGCACAGTCGCCTTGGCCATGTTTCTTTTGATACAATTTCTAATTTAAATAGACTTGGACATGTTTTCGTTGCATCTTTGTTACCCAAACCAGGTCTATGCAATTCTTGCGAATTGTCAAAAGCTAAGCATTTACCATTTATTGAAAATTCTAAACGCGCACAACATGTTTTAGATCTCATTCATTGCGATCTATGGGGACCCGCCCCCGTCCCATCTACCGATGGTTACCGATACTATGCCATATTTATAGATGATTATTCTCGGTTCACTTAGTTTTATCCATTAAAGGCAAAATCAGATTTCTACAATGCTCTCACAACTTTTTTACCTTTTGTACAAAACCAATTTTCAACAACCATCAAAGTTTTTCAAAGCGATGGTGGAACCGAATTTACAAATAATCAAGTGCAAAATTTCTTTAAACAAAATGGCATACATCATCGGTTATCATGTCCCCACACACCCGAACAAAATGGGCGTGATGAGCGCAAACACCATCACATAACCGAAACTGGGCTAGCCATGATGTTCAATGCTCATGCTCCACCCAATCTTTGGTTTGATGCTTTTGCATCCGTGACCTTCCTCATAAATCGCCTCCCCACACCTATTTTAAACAACAAGTCTCCTTTTGAAATCCTTTTTCATCAACCACCCACCTATTCAAATCTTCGTGTTTTTGGTTGTCGCGTATACCCATATCTTCGTGACTATACAAAAAATAAACTACTTCCTAGAAGTACACCTTGCATATTCATCGGTTATAGTCCAAGTTACAAAGGCTTTCGTTGTCTTGACACCACAACCGGACGGGTATACACCACACGACATGCTAGATTTGATGAGGAAAATTTACCATTTCAAACCCCCTCAACATCTTCGAATGTTACAAACTTACCAATTACCAACTTTGATGACTATTTACCCTCACCCTCACAAAACAACCCACAACACCAAGACAAACCCAACTCTCCTGGCCCATCATCACCACCTCTCGGCCCATCTCTTAAAAAACGAAAATAACACAACCTCACCAGCAAGTCATTCATACCCTTCTGTTTACGATGAACCCTCTTTTTTCCCAACCCAAACCGAACCCTCCTCACCGACCCAACACCACCTTTCAAATCAAACCGAACCTTCCTCACAAGCCCACTACTCTAGCCCAACTCCATCCGCCCCTCATAGCCCACCCACACCACCTCATTCAAGCCCAATACAATCCTCAAGCCCGTCTACCACTCTTCCGCATCAACCCGACACCTCTAGTTCGGATTCTTCCAACTCATCTTCATCCCACCCGCCTCATAACACTCATCCCATGGTCACTCGAGCAAAAAAATGGCATTTTCAAACCAAAAACCTTTGAAAATCACAATTGCTTTTTCTCGTCGCATGTTCCCAAGGGAATAAAAACAGCTCTTAAACACCCCAATTGGATTCAAGCCATGAACGAGGAATTACATGCCTTGCGTACAAACAACACATGGCATCTCGTTCCTCACCCGTCACACACCAACATCATTGGCTCCAAATGGATTTATAGGATCAAATATAAATCCGACGGCTCTCTTGATCGCTACAAAGCCCGTCTTGTAGCTCAAGGCTTCACTCAAATACCGAGACTCGATTTCTCACATACCTTTAGTCCGGTAGTCAAATTCGCTACCATCCGTGTTGTTCTAAGTCTTGCCACAATCAACAAGTGGAAACTACGTCAATTAGATGTAAACAATGCTTTCCTAAATGGCCACTTAACCGAAACAGTTTTTATGGAACAACCTCCCGGTTTTGAAGATCCAAATAAACCCAATCATGTGTGCAAACTCAATCGTTCTCTCTATGGTCTAAAACAAGCACCTCGTGCTTGGTTTCAACGCCTAAGCAACTTCTTGCTTACTCTCGGATTTGAAAATAGTAGATCCGACCCTTCTCTATTCACCTACCAACGCCATGGTATTTTAATTTATCTCCTTGTTTATGTAGACGACATCATTATCACCGGTAATAATGACACCTTTATTACAAATTTCACCACACGTCTTGACAAGGAAATCAAAATTAAAGACCTTAGATTGCTTCAATTTTTTCTCGGCTTGGAGGTGACGCACACTGACTCGGGTTTATTCCTAAATCAATCCAAATATGCCCATGACATATTAACTAGAGCCGAACTTCTTGATCCTACTCTTTATCGCTCTCTTGTCGGTGCCCTTAAATACCTCACTATCACTCGACCCGACCTTTCCTATGCCGTCAACCAAGCCAGTCAATTCCTTCAACAACCCACCACCACCCATTTTCTGTTGGTCAAGCGAATTCTTAGATATGTTAAAGTAACTTTGACTCATGGTTTACATTTTGATAGACCTCCTAACACTACTTTGCTAGGTTTTTCAGATGCAGATTGGGCTCGATGTATCGACACTAGAAGATCCACCTATGGTTATTGTATCTACTTAGGTGGAAACTTGGTATCTTGGAGTGCAAAGAAGCAACCTAAAGTCTCTCGATCCAGTTGTGAATCCGAATATAGAGCTATGGCAAACACGACAGCAGAAATCATTTGGCTAACAAATATCCTACGGGAACTTAAAGCTTTACCACCAGGACGTCCGACATTATTGTGTGATAACAACAGTGCTTTGTTCCTAACTCAAAATCCGATCTCTCACAAAAGAGCAAAGCACATTGACATAGACTATCATTTCGTTCGGGAACTAGTTGTCGCGGGTCGTCTTTACACCAAGTTTATCTCCACCGACAAGCAAGTTGCGGATATCTTCACAAAAAGTCTTCCAAAACCTTTATTTGAGCGGTTTCGCACAATGCTTCGTCTAGGCCAACCGCCATCTCGCATTGACGGGGGGTGTCAACATATCTCATAACACATGCCTTAGAATCCTCTCTTCTCCTTGATTCCATCCTAGTCAATCTTGACTCCATCCTAGTCAATCTTGACTTCATCCTAGTCAATCTCCCACTTTACTACCATTTAGTGTGATTTGTATGTTTTTAGTAAAGAGAGATAACCTCTCCTCCTTTGTTGTAACATCTTCATGTATTTATACTTGTACAATGATCAATAGAGATGATCAAGGTTTTACCATTATCACAGTATCATTGTGTTTTTTTCTTCTTGTGAAGTTTATAACCAGAGTGAAAAAAAAAATTATATATGGAGAAACTATTCTTAAAAGAAAGGAATAAATAAACTGATTATAATCTAAGCCTCAAAAAGGGACTATACTTAATTAAAAAATATATAAAAACTATTTCCCTTTATTTTGATTCCTTGAGTGGAGTGAAGTTTTTTAAATAAAATCTAATTTAAAGTTATAATAAAAACTTTAATAAAAATTTCGTTTCTCTCTTTTATCTCTTTTAAATAAAATTAGGGACAAAGTGTAAAACCAAAGAACAAAAAAGTAGGTAAACACTCAACAATCAGCATGTACACATGTACACCTTTCCGCAACGTTTTAAAAATTATACCATTCACCATTGATTGAACTAAAAAACACTAGACAATACCAAACTAGACATTAACCAACTTGATTTATGAAAATAAACATAGAATGTGTTTACACGTAGGGGTTTCACGCAAAACAATTCACTTTTGAAATGGACATGTATAGGAAAAGGCTAAAGTGTAGTCGTTTCAAAGATATGTGTCACGCGATGAAAACCAACCAAAAATGAGACACATGCTATTTTTCTGAGATAAAGGATATGTAACCTCCAAGTTTGGGGAAACGTCTATGGAGTGGAAATACGCACCCCAATCATATCTAAGCGTATGTATAAGAATTTGTTCTTCCAATCATGGAAACTTTGTGGAAGGTCACCCGCGTGTGGTGTCAACCCATAACGTTGGTTAAAGGAAAACCATCTGGTCCACCTACTTAACTTGTAAAAAGCATGAAACATCTCTATTGTCAAAGCTAACCCCAGGGCCTTGCAGCAAAACTCAAAATGAGTAATCCGGCAAACCCCCATGGGGTACATCTGAGATATACGGACACTGTAACTGGTTAATAGGGAGGCAAAGAACTTTGTAATGGGAAGGCGGAAATTGCATTGTTAAATGAAATCAAAGTGTAGGGTCATTTTTCCCTCCGGTGGCTAAGAAGCAATACAACCACTCGCAGGAAGCTCTGCCTCCCACTCCTCGGGAAACTCGCAAACACAACAAAGGCCATGAGAATCTTCCTTCTTCCATTTGATGGGTATCTCGTCTATGGTCGCCTGAGCGGCACCACCTTTCCCCTTCTTCTTGGTTTGCAAAGGGTCGAAAGATGAAGCCATTTAGAAAGATATGAAAATAAAGAGGAGGAAAAGTTTAGAGGAAAGAGAAGTATCCCAAGAAATTTGAAGAGAAAACTGGAGCGACGAAAAGTGAAACATCTTAACACCAGTATTTATAGGCATCACAATTAATGCTTTAGGGAACCATGCCTCCTCGAGTGATTCAAGCGACCAATAAGCAGGCAACACCTCAATGGAAAGAGAAACAAACGACTGCAGCAGGTATGCGAGACCCACCTCATTTTCCTAAAAAAGCGAAACAATGATGACGGTTATCCAACCCAGGTGCCAGACGTCCCCTCAAATAGTTGTGCGAGCCTGACGTTTGGAAAAACTACCCCAAGAATTTTAGACTCGCCAAAAGGCAACCCTCACATCCGCCAACAGACCACCACCCGTGACCTATCACGCAGAAGAACCCAAAAAATCAAAAAGTCCAGTGCTTTACCCACATGCGCAAATCGAATACTAGACTGCGAACCTGAAGCGATATGATCACCCCCCCTGGGGCCTAGGGAAAACCCATTTCACGACCATAAACTTAAAACTATTAGCAAGATAAATGCTCAGCGGGGCCACACGCCATGTCAGATCCACCCTCATCGGGCGGATTCCTCCTTTTGCTCCTCAGCCTCTGGGTATTAGCAGCCGTTTTCAGCTGTTGTTCCCCTCCAAAGGGCAGGTTCTTAGGCATTACTCACCCGCCCAATATAAAAGAGACAAAAAGACAACAAGGGAAAAAAACATGGCCAATATGACGTTGTGAAGGCCTGCTCCGTGAACTCCACCACGGTTGTGAAAGAGAGGACTAAAAGGACAAGTGATAGCAGTGTCCAACTGATCACGTCGCGCGGAGGAGACTCATGGTGTTGCCAGTTTTGCAGGATTGAACTTACAATGATTGGATTAGCTCCCCGATTGAACATTATCTAACCACTCAGTCAGATTGGTGTTTGATCAACCGAGTTACAGCTATAAGTAAAAGTGTGAGACTAGCTTTCACTTTGTAACATAAACTAGTGAAAATTCATCCATGCAATACAACGAGAAAATGAATGTATACAAAATTATAAAATCTATTTACTATTATACTATGTATTATTTGTAACCGAAGCTGTACAGTATCTTTCCCTGGCTAATAACTATTGGGTCGTCATCCCTTACATGCGTCGTCTTCCTTTCTTACATGTTTACTCTCTTTTCTTGAAAACCCATGGCGATGATGATGTAGTGTGACACCCGGCATGTTTGGCTTAAACATATTAGTAACATCTAAGTCTACCTTAGCGAGAAACGTTTATAAACAAACTTAACTGGGTTAGTTGAGTCGGGTCAAGTTAGGATTGTCCAGGGTACAGTGATCTGGAGGATCATTGGGAGTCGTTTTGGTAATACACTAGTACCGGGTTCCGTTGTTGGTGACATTACATGAACTAATTAAGTATATGTGTAGATTATGGGTCGTGTGGTGGATTATATACATAGATGTGTTTAAATGATGTGTAAATGATTATCTATGCTTAAATATGTTAAATATAGACTAAGGATGCATGCTTATGTGTTAAGATGTGTTAGAATGCGTTAAACACGACAAACTGGAAAACTAGTCAAAAAGGAATCCTGGTTCGACCACTTCGAGTGGTCGAAGGAGAGAAATTGTCTGGTTCGACCCTTTGTAGATGGGCGAACCAGGGAAGTGGAATTGAAGGAATTCCCTTCGACCAGAACAGGGCTCATTCGACCCTGTGAAAGGGTCGAAGGAGACCACCTTCGACCATTGAAATGGTGCGAAGGAGGATTAGTATAAATACCAACCTTTGTCATTTTTCATCATTTCACAAACCCTAACCGTCCCAAAACGCTCTCAAACGATCTAAAACACTAAGGAAGGAGTTTTTGCTCTTCTTTTTCATAATCTAACCTATCTACAACATCTAAACAAGAATCCAAGGTGTGTTCATAATCCTAAACCTTTTTAAAAGCATTTTAATTCGTTTTCATCTAACCCTAATTCTCCGGATCTGTTCTAATGGTGTTTTTATGATTAAAAACCTTTTAAACATCTTTCTAAATCAAAGCATTATCATTAACATAGGTTTCATGGTGAATAACATATGTAAATTGTGTATTATGTGTTGTTCAATGATTTGCTGCTATATCTATGATAGAAACATGATATAGGATTGTTATTGATGTTGGAATATTGTTGTCTGGGGTTAGGATTGGATATGATGATGATAATATGGGTATTTGGGGGTTTTATTGGATCTAAACTTGATGCATGATATTTATGATCAATAGAATTGATAAGAAAAGATCGGATAATCGACAAACTGAGTATTTTAAGCTAAGCATGAATCGATTTCAAAAGTTTCCAAATTGGGTAATATTCATGCATGAAAGTGATGTTTCCATAATATTTACCATTTTGGGAAAGGGCTGAAACGGACGTATTATCGGGGGAAATCGGTGGGGTTTTGTAGGGATAAGTTATCCATGCTTGACTGCTGTGTTTGGTGATGTTTCGAGTCGTTTTGAATGTGTTTGAAGCGTTTTTGGGAAAAATTGCACAACATGGGCGAACCTGGCCTCCTTCGACCGATTGAAGGTGCGAAGGAGGAAAACCAGGGTCGAACCTGGGTTTTGTTGGGCGAATGTGGTAAAACGGGCGAAGGAGGCATCAAACGGTCAAACGAAGTGTAAAACGGGCGAAGGAGACTGAAAAGGTGCGAAGGAGACTTAAAACTGACTGGTTCGACCGTTCTGATGCAGAAATGAGATTTTTGATACAAACTAAGTGTTTTATGCTTAAACCTTGTGTGTAATCTATGTGTACTTGATTAGTTAGGGTAATGGGTCACCAACGGGATGTCGGGTCGGTCTAGTGTGTCGGTTAAACATTTAAACACGTTTTAAAACATACTTGGTTACGATCTGGACAATCGGGGACTAGATAACCTTATGGTTATTAGTCAGAACACTTATGTGAACATTTCGATAGATCTCCGGTAGAGGGATTGTCAAGGGCTAAACATCTTTACTTGTAATTGAAGAACGCTACTTAAGGTGAGTTCACGACCCCACTTTTACTGTTTTAACTTTTGGGGGAGAAAACATGCGCTAAACTGTTTTGGTAACATATGTCATACTATGGTTTTTAACTTTATATTGCTATACGATCTTTGGAAAGTCCCGGGGGAAACCATGAATGTGCGGGGATGCACAACGGGGGAAATGTGGATAGATCTATTGGGCGTGACCTGCCCCACTCGTCGGCTTGGAGGGCCGGGCGGTTGCATATTGTCTCGAATAGGAACATTATCATGCTGAACATACGGGCTGCTTAAACATGCTAAACATTGCTAAGCGTGTCTAGTAATGGTTTCCAATCGTAGTAGTAATAAAACATACGCCTAGCTAGCGTACTTGGTAACATTGATATAGTATGGACATGGTAACATTTTGGTAACATATTGAACAAACCTGTGAACTCACCAGCATTATATGTTGACATCTTTTTGGCATGTTTTTCTCAGGTCGCTATGGTAGCAATGAACGGAACTAGGCGCACGGGTCCGCATTGGCGTCTAGGCATAGTTGCACGTTTTGTAATAAAAGTATTTTGAATAACTTTTGAGATGATAGCATAGTTGATTAAATGCTACTTAAACGCTTCCGCTTATAAAATTAATGGTTATGTCTCTTTACGTTTTTCATATAGAGTTGTTTATTGTGATTGTTGACTTGGATCCTGGTTTGTCATGCGCCTCGCGGTAAAACCCCGCAAGTGGTAATTTGAGGGTGTGACATGTAGCCACTAGAGGCTTTGGGGGTGTGTGTGTGTGTGTGTGTTTTTTTGGAGGGGGGGGGGGGGGGGTATAGTTGTACTGATACTGTGACAACACCGCAAAACTTGTCCCATGTAACAAAAAAAATATATAGTAAGAATAATGGATGGTTTGGGTGTTAGAATTTTTGAGATTACAAAAATATTGTGCGACACCTTTTTTTTCTTAATAATAATTATGATATGTTTCAGGTAATAAAAATACACAACAGTGACACAATAAAGTGAAAACAAGGATCAATGGGTTCCCTTGAAATTAATAATCAAGGGAATACACAATCCACAAAAGGTAGAAGGGATTTTTGGTCAAGTAATACAATTTTGTCACTATTCTCAACACATTCTAAAGTTGTGATACGAACCTGGAAAAAAATCATTTTTTTTGTTTCAAATAATATGTAATGATGATGATTGATTTAAGAGGCGTGCGTTCATGGTAGGGTGATTAATTATCACTTATTAGCTAGAGATTTACCCGTTGTCTAAGAATCACATGTTAAATCTAACCGGCTTAGCAACTTGAACACATTTTTTTTTTCTTACATGAACAAAAACTCACTAAATAAAGTCACTTTTCTTTTCGTTTTTTGTATAGCCATGCGCATAAAAGAAAAAAAGAATTTTGGAGAGAAATGAAGGGATGTGAAGGCTTCACCTAATATCATATGATATACCCCTTTTCGTTTATTATATATATATACTAGCTGATTACCCCGGGAAGGTCTCGGGGTTGAAAAATTTAATATGATTTAATAAAAAAATAATAAAAAAAAATGATAAAAGAAGAAAACTCAAATCACGAAAAGCGTAAATAACTTAAACATAATCAATCTTAGTTAAAAAACATTTATTTAAAAAGTTAAGAAATAAAAAGCATAAACCATATTAAACATAATACAGTATTAAAAGGATAACCTTCAACATATAATCATCTTCACGTAATTTAAAATATTTTACAATTTGACTTTGACTTATATAGATGTAGAATTCATGATGGGGGTTGAAAAATATAACACTTCTAATAATATTAATACTAATAGTAATAGTTATTACTCTTGTAATTAAATAAATAAAAAAATAACCTTGTTATAAGGTGACACCATGTGTTGCAGTGTTGCGTGATTCGTTCTCCTAACTTCTCTTGATGAAGTATACCTATCCATCTTTAGAAGAGTAAAATTTCAATGATAGCATGGCGATTGGGCTGAATTTCAACATCGTAGATAAGAACCTGGTTTAAAAGAAAAAACATGATTAATGAATAACCTGAACACTTTGTGTTTTTTTTTTCTGTATGAACATAACCCCACAAAAAATAGTCGTTTTTTTCTCCGTTTTTTATATAGCACTATGGTACTCGTTGGAAAGATAATAAAACGCTCGTTAATTTGGTGTAATTTTTTTATTTAAAAAATCTCGAATATAAAAGATATTAACGTTTAAAAATTATGGGAGGAACATAAGAGAGAAAAATTTAAATTTGTTTTTAAATTCTTTTTTTCCTAAAATAACTCAATTTAAAATTAGTAATTGAGAATTGAGAGATAGAGAGATAAATTTAGGATTTTATGTGTATCTTTTTTTTTTAATTAAAAAAGGAAATAATTCAAAAAACATTAAAAATTTTCAATTATAATGCCATGTGGCAGTTTCATGGAGAGGATGAAGGCACCATTGCATGCCACGTCAGCAATGTTCAATTATTTTATATATATTAATAGATAATAGATAGATAGATATAGATACATATGTTTTGAATATAATGGCAAAACAGATTTGATCATTTAAAAAAAATTAAAAATAAAATGTTAATTCAAAAACAAATATAAACCTTTGACAAATGATAAAAAAGTTGCCGTGCAATGACTGCAGCCAACCAGCTACTATAGATAGTCACCAACTCTTGAAAGACTTTGACCGATGACTCTATAGTCTAAACCGATCACATTTTGTTCGGACTGATCAAAGGCACATTATTACGTTACAACATCCACAATCTGAAGCTCCAATAACACCTCCAAAAACCGCTCCAAAAACGCACCCATCCGTCACATAATCCTTTTTTTTTTTTTTCACAAAACGCCTCTCATTCCTCTCTCCTCATCAGCAAAATCTCCTACTTTTGATCTCTACGTGAGCTCGAAAACGCCCAAAAGCGTGCGTCGGGATGCTTTAGTTATATTTTTGAGAAATCGAGTATCAATATTTACTATTATTTATTTTTAAGCATTACAAAACATATTTTATGATATGCCATAATACAATATTAATACATCCTCCCTTGCTAATTGTGTGACTGAACCTTACCTTACTCCAAAATGGAAACTAGTTTCCTTGTGTTGTTTACAATCCTCTTCTTCCAAAGATTAGGCACAAGCAGCAACACCATGGTTACGAATTCTTCGAACGTTACGTGTATCGAAAGGGAGAGGAAGTCCCTTAATGACTTCAAACAAAGCCTCATAGACAGACATAATCTTCTGTCAACATGGAGAGGAGTAGAATGTTGTGAATGGCAGGGAGTTGAGTGTGACAACCGAAATGGTCATGTAGCGAAACTTGATCTTCGAGGTCCAATGTCTTTAGAGAAGAAAACATACGATGAAAAATGGCTCGAAGGTGAGTTGAGTCCTTCGTTACAAAATTTAAAGCATTTGCGCTACTTGGACTTGAGCATGAATGGTTTCTCCGGAAAGATCCCTGAATTCCTAGGATCGTTTGAACGTTTGGAATATCTTAACTTGTCGCGCTCAGGTTTTGAAGGCGTACTTCCACGTCAACTAGGAAATCTCTCAAGGTTACAATATCTTGATCTCAGGAATAGTTTTGTCCTAGACAACATCCATTATGTTAAATTCGCAAAAGTGTCTATTATGGATGATTTGGGGTGGGTATCTTCGCTATCGTCGTTAAGGCACTTGGATTTATCAGGTATAACCATTGGTAAACATATTGATTGGTTCCATTCAGTTAACATGCTCCCTTCTTTGCGTACATTAAACCTGGCATGGTCTGATATCGATATCCCTTCCATTAAATTCGTCAACTTCACGTCTCTAAATTCGCTAGACCTATCTATAAATGGCATCAGTTCCACCGTTCCTATCTGGATATCGAACCTTACAACCCTCGTGCATCTTAACCTTTGTTTTAACGACTTCCATGGTAAAATTCCCGACTTTCTTGGAACGCTCAACGCTCTTTCTTCCATTGACCTCTCATCCAATTCTTTTAATACGTCGATGCCAGGTATGTTATGTAATTTGAGTAGCCTCGTTTATCTGAAACTTTCAGGAAACATGTTTTCCGGTCCTATTCCAGCAAACTTGGGACATCTCTGTTAATTTGCTGAAATGCTTGATGAATTCTCATTAGAAACTATGCTATTTATACAAGAGGAGCCTAGCTATGGTTAAGGAATACAATGAATACAAAAGGAGGAATTATAGGGATTACAATCAAGACATAATGGGTCAGTCAATGAGTCAAAGATGGCTGAAATCTTGGAGCTAGAATTGTGGTCTAATAGTCCCCCGCAGTCTAAGCAGGAGCTGGCCGAATGCATAGACTGGATTTGAAGCGATCAAACAAAATGTGTGGTAATCCTTTTGTGAAGATATCGGCATACTGATATTTGGTAGGAACATGGAGGACACGAACTGCACCAAGTTTAACCTTCTCACAAACAAAGTGAATGTCAATCTCCACATGTTTGGTTCGCTGATGTTGAACTGGGTTTTGTGAGAGATACATAGCTGAAATGTTGTCGCAGTAGATAATGGATGCTTGTCGAACTGGGAGTTGTAATTCAAGAAGCAGGTTTCGTATCCAAGAGAGTTCTGCAGTAGTGTTGGCGACACCTCGATATTCAGCTTCAGCGCTAGAGCGGGAGATGGTTGGCTGACGTTTGGATGACCAGGAGATTAAATTGCTGCCAAGGAATACGCAGTAGCCCGATGTAGAGCGGCGGGAATCTGGACATCCTCCCCAGTCAGCATCAGAATAGGCAGTTAACTGAACTGAACTACAGGAGGACAAGTGTAAACCATGATCTGTGGTGCCTCGTAGATACCGCAAGATACGCTTGAGATAGTTGAAATGAGGGACCCGGGGTGCATGCATAAACAAGCAAATCTGTTGAACTGCGTAGGAAATATCCGGTCGAGTGAAGGTCAAATATTGCAATGCCCCTGCAAGGCTGCGATACAGTGTACCGTCAGGGAGTAATTCACCGGTGTCTGTACTCAGTTTAGAGTTGGTATCGGCAGGGGTATGGCATGGTTTGCAGCTTTCCATTTTTGCACGTGCTAAGATGTCCTCTGTGTAGGCCCGTTGAGACAGAAAAAGGCCTCCCGATGTATGTTTCACTTCAATTCCCAAGAAGTGATGTAACCTGCCAAGATCAGTCATAGCAAATTCCCTAGACATAGCATTAATGAAATGTTGTAATAGCTGATCATTGGATGCTGTCAGTATGATATCGTCAACATATAATAATAAATAGGCCATATCATCACCGCGCTTGTAGAGATAAATAAGGAGCTATCCGAGGTGGATGTTTTAAACCCACAACGAATAATATATGAGGCAAAGTGCTGGTACCAGGCGCGTGGTGCCTGTTTTAGCCCATATAGTGATCGTTTCAACCTGCATACAAACTTTGGGTTATTGTTATCAACAAATCCTGGAGGCTGAAACATATATACAGTCTCATTGAGGTCTCAGTGCAAAAAGGCGTTTTTGACATCAAGCTGATGAATGGGCCATGATCTTGAAACTGCGAGACTGAGTACTGTGCGAATTGTGGTGGGTTTTACCACTGGGCTGAAAGTTTCATCACAGTCTATACCAACTTGCTGAGATTTGCCATTAACTACCAACCGGGCCTTGTATCGTTCAAGAGTTCCATTTGCATGAAATTTGTGGCGAAATAACCACATACATAGACGTGTACAAAACGGGTTTTTTTTTAAAACCGAAACCGGTTTATTTCAAAACCGGTTTTTTTTTAAGGTTTCAAAACCGGTTTTTTTTATAACCGGTTCGGTTATAAAACCGGGTTCTGTCTAAAAATAATATGCTTATTAAAACCGGTTCGGACCGGGTGTTAAACCGGTTTTTTAAAACCGGGTATTTTAACCGAGTAAAAAAACCGGTTTTTTTGTCTGGAAAAAAAAACCGGTAAAAAAACCGGAAAAAAACCTGCAGTGGGCTTTTTAGGGCTGCTGTTTTGCAGCTTATTTTGCAGTTTTTTGCAGTTTTTTTTTTTTTTTTTCCATTCCAAACAAACTTGTAACATATTAATTAAGAAAGTTATAACTTAAAACCTCCATAACCATTTCATTAACTACTAAAACATCCAAATTACACAATAAAACATCCAAATTACACAATAAAACCATCCAAATTAAAGTCTTAAACAACTAAAAATTTAAACAACTTAAAGTCTTAAAACATAAGCAAGCGTCTTGAATACATCAAACTTCTCTTGAAAAACATCTTTAATCTTCGCCCGAACCCGAGTTGTTTCGAAGGTATTCATCAAGTTCGGCTTCTTCGTCGGTCATTGGTTCAATCAAGGCCATATTCACCTCGTCCTCGTACAATTCGGCTTCGTACTCCAATTCTCCCTCAAGTGAGCGCTTATCTTGTACTCTTTCCGCCGCATCCAAGTAATCCTTTAAGCAAATAGACATCTCAACCGCCTTAGGAGTTAGCCTCGTTCTCCTTATCGATAAGACCCTGCCACTAGTAGAAAAAGCGGATTCCGAAGCTACCGTAGAAGCTTGGACACTTAGTAAATCTCGGGCCATGGCGGCTAGAATCGGAAATTGTTCTTCCTTTTCTTTCCACCAAGCCAACAAATCAAAGTTTTTAAATTGTTCGGGAGTGAGGTGTTGTAAAAAGTTTGTACCACTATATCTCCCGATTTCGCTACTTGGTGTGTTAGTAGTTTCATCTTGTTCACTTACATTCCATAAATGACTATAAAAAGCGAAATCGGAATCACTTGAATTCTCGTCCAAAGTGTTTCTCAATGAATCATGAATGTGTGAGCTTGAACCATACTTTGATTGATAAAAAGCATACATGGAATTAAGATGAGTGCTAAATTTACTTTTCAAAGATTGGCTAAAACATGGGTCTTCGGCACAATTTAAACCCAACTCGTCCGCAATTTTATCAATCATAGAATTAACGCCCCTTATGTTATAGCAAGGGTTTAAGGCGGCGGCACAAGAAAAAACCGGTGGTATCTCTCTAAAATATTTTTTAAGTTTTTCTTTCATTGTTGTTACCATATCCGAATACGGATGCCCATATATACTTATCTTGCTTAGTTTAGATGTCATTAAAAATATTTTGTGAATTGCTAAAGGACTTGTGGGATAATAAACACCGGATAAAGCGGTTGTCGACGTTTTAAAAACTTGTAGCATATCGGCTATACGCTCAATAGTTTCCCAACTCCTTGCGTGGTAAGGGTTAACCTTACCACGACTCGACAAGATTTCATGAAAAGCCATTAAAGTTTCTTTTTGTGAAATCGCCTTTTCAAACATGTTACATGTAGAACTCCATCTTGTTGGGCAATCCCAATTCGGACCCAAACACGGTTTTTTCGCCTCCGCACAAAACTTTATATATTTAGTATGTCTTTGTACGTTGCTAAAAATATCACGCAACATTCTTCTAAAACCCTCCTTTTGTGACTCAACAAATGTAAGAGTCGGGTACACCATGAGGTGTCGACCACACATCGCTAGTAAGGTTTACACCGGTTTGTAAATTTTCAAAAAAAGAAATTGTTTCATTTTTAGCTTTTTTCCACATTTTTAAACAATCCCTTCTAAGAGTTGCACGACTTACATGAGTGTATCGTGGTTGGAGAGTTCTTTGAACAAGGCGAGTATACCTTTGGTTGTCGAAGTGGTTGAAAGGAAGGCTTTCTTGAATGACAAAACATGCCATTTCCTCACGAACCGCATCAATGGAGTAAGCGAAGATCTCTCCTTCACTTGTCATTGCCGGTTGATCCTTCGAAGCTTGTGATTTCAAAACCTTGCAAAATGGCTTTGTGATGTGCGTTTTCAAAGAGGTGTTTGCTTCCGGCTTGTAGAACCCTTTACAATATTTGCAACGAGCCTTTTTTTCACCCGAAGCCATTTCACACATATCGTAGTGTTGCCAAACATCTCGATTTCGCTTGGTAGGAACAACCCGAACCACCACATCGCTAGTTGAAGCACCAATGTGAGTCGAATCTTGTTGGCTAGAGGACGCCATTTGAGAGTTTTTTTTTTTTTGCTAATAATAAATGGTTTTTTAGGATTTTAGAGAGTATTAAGAGTGTATTGGAGTTGTGTAATCAACCCAAAACATCATGGGGTATTTATAGGAGTTAAAGATAGAAGATTGGGCCTAAAAAAACAAAAAAAAACGGTCAAAAACCATCTCAAACGGTCATGTTACCGTTTTCTGCAGCTGCTGGATTTTTTGAACGGTAATAAACCGGTTTAACCGGTTTAACCGGTTTTTTTATAACCACTACAAACCGGTTTTTTGAAATAATCGGTTTTAAAACCGGTTTTTAATCCTAACCGGTTAATTCTCCGATTTTTCAAAAAAACCGGTTTTAAAAAACCCGTTTTACTGTATGATAAAACTGGTCTGCAACTGGTGACTCGGGCCGGGTTTAAAACCGGTGGTAAAAAAACCGGTTTTTAAAAAAACCGGTTCCGGTTTTTATAAACGGTTAAAAAAAACCGGTTTTTTTGTACACCTCTACACATACACCGTATAATATGTGCCTCTGGTGGTCTAGGGACGAGTTCCCACGTGTGGTTATTCATTAAAGCATTGTATTCAGTTTTCATAGCATCATACCAGTGTGGATCGGATAGGGCATCTAGGTGAGATTTTGGAATGGGTGAGACGGTTTCAGTATTAAGGTTGAAATGGACCTTTGGTTTAGAGGTGCCATCACGAGAGCGAGTCACCATAGGGTGTCGTGGGGGAGGTGGTTGGGTTGTGTTAGGGTGGTTGGGTGGGTTTGGTGGTGAGGGGTTCGTAGGTGGATTGGGTTGTCGAGTGGTTCGTCTAGAGTAGGTGATGGGCTGTTGGACAGAAGGTGTAGGGGTAGAAGAAGGCGGTGGTGGAGTGGGAACGTTGGTGTGTGGTGGTGGTGGAGTGGCGTCGGGTAAGGTGGTAGTGTTTGTGGTTGTGGGGTAGGAAGAAGATGGTTGGGTGAAGATGATAGGAGATGGTTCGCTCTCGAGAAATGTGTAGGAGTCGGGTGTTGGCTGGTATGACTTAGAAAATGGAAAGTCAAGTTCATTGAAGGTGACATGGCGGGATAAGATGATTTTTCCCGTGGTACGATCAAGACATCGGTAACCACGATGGTCGGCAGGATATCCAAGGAATACACAAGGTGTAGACCGTGGGGCAAGTTTGTGAGGGCGGGTGTCAGATTGGTTTGGATAGCAAGCACATCCGAACACGCGAAGGTGAGTATAGTCGGGGTTTTTGAGGTAGAGGGCAGCAGTAGGGGTTTTAAAACCAATGGTTTTGGATGGTAGAATGTTATGAAGATATACGGAAGTGTGAAGTGCTTCAACCCATAGATTTGGTGGGAGAGAGGCATGTGTGAGAAGTGACATCATGATTTCATTAAGTCGTCGAATCATGCGTTCGGCTTTCCCATTTTGTTGGGAGGTGTGAGGGCATGAAAAACGAAATTGTAACCCATTGGATAAAGCAAATTGTTTAAACTGGGCATTGTCAAATTCCCCACCCATGTCACTTTGAAATGATTTGATATTGCGGTGAAACTGGGTGGAAATATATTTATAAAACTGGGTGAATTTTGTATAGGTTTCAGATTTAAATTTCAAAGGAAACACCCAGGTAAAGTGAGTGAAATCATCAATAATCACCAAGTAATATTTATAACCCTGTTTACTAAGGACGGGAGACGTCCATAAATCACAATGCACAATATCAAATGGGCAAATAGTGGAAGAATTAGATAAATGAAAAGGCAAATGTTTGTGTTTTGCAACCTGACAAGAGTCACAAAATGAAGTACGAGCATGCTTATTACATGAAATAAAATTATTGGAATTTAAAATGTCTAGAACTTGCATGTCGGGGTGTCCTAGACGGTTATGCCATGAACCTTGTAGACTTGTGGAAACAAAGGCGGAAGCATCAGGAGGGGTGAGAGCAGTGAGCGGGCAAAGGTGGCTGGTGCTATCATGCCGACTCAAAATCGTCCCACTCGGGTAATCCTTCACAGAAAAACCAAAAGGATCAAAGTCAACGGAAACCCAGTTGTCACGGGTGAATTTCCATACAGAGATAAGGTTTTTAATAATATTGGGTGTGTGTAAAATGTTTTTGAGTTGGAGTGGTTTAGAAGTTGAGGGTAGGTTTGTGTGACCCGATCCAGCAACTGGTAAAAGATGTCCATTTCCAACCAATACATTTTTAATAGAATTACCACAAGAGTGAGAAATCATACCTGAGTCCGAGGTGAGATGATTGGTAGCACCAGTGTCCATGAACCATTGTGGGGTCTCGTCTTCTACCGCCATGGCTTGAAAAGCTTCGGCTAGTTCAGTGGGTTCAAGTGGATTAACGTCGGTGATATGGGCTTGGGCCGATGTGGTGGAGTTGTTGGTTTGTGAACTGGGCTGTTGTGGTGCGGACCAAGGGGAAACCCAACCCGGGAGAGTAGGGTATGGACATGGAGGGGGTGGTACGGGCCAGTAGGGAGTGGGCCAGAAGTTATTGGGCTGAGGCTGGTATGGGTAGTTATTCCAGGAAGGGCGATTAGAAGTCCGGTTATTAGTTGGGCCTCTTGGCCGATTGGATTGATTTTCAAACACATTGGGCCCATTAGTCTGGGCTGACCCATCTCGTCGATTATAACTGGAATTAGGGCGGCGAGTATTGTTGTGAGAATATCTTGACTCCTGAGAAGGACCATACCTGGGCGGCTGAGAGTCACGACGAGAGGATCCCTGGTTCATCGCCGGAGAGTCACGACGAGGAGGATGAACAGCGGCCAAAGCTTCAGATGGGGCGGGCACCGGTTCTTGCGCAGTTTGTCTTTCCTGGTCACCACGAAGCATCTCACATGCTTCGTTCCAAGGAGGTAATTCTCTATGGATTATAGATGCAATGGTATCATATTCTTTTGGTAACCCTCGCACGAGTTGCGGGTCAAAGGTTTGTTCATTTACCGGGGTACCCAGATCCTCCAGTTGATCGGCTATGTCTCGCAAAGCTTGACAATAGGCTTCCAACGAAGGGGATGCACTGAGTTTCAGGTTTGTAAACTTTGATTGTAAAGCAGCGCATCGTGGTCCCCTGTTGGTGTGAAAGATTTCACGGACACGATTCCAGGCCTGGAGGGCAGTGGCGTCATTTTCCGGGTTCAGCAAGTCAAGAACTTGCCGAAGGTAGTTATCAGCAAGAGTGGAATAAATCCACTGAAGAACAATCGCATCAATATTTTTCCACTGCTCGTATGATGGGTCGTCGTTCGGAGGAGGTTCGGAGGTGATGTGATCCAAGACTTGATACCCGCGGGCGGTAAGATGAAACAGTTTTACCCACGCAGAGTACGTCACCTTGGATCCATCCAGAATCCGGACCTTTTTCGTGATGTCTGTTACGGTGTAAACGGGGTGTAGGGATTGAGTTGCAGGTTTGTTTGGAGTATTGGTGTTATCAGCCATGGCAGTGAAACAAAGGTTGTGTTTGGTCTGATTTGTGACAGAAAAGGGCTGCAGATGAAAGGTATTAGACCGAAGCCTTAACCGATAAAAAACTGCAGAAACAAAACAGAGGAGACCGAAGTCTCAAATGAAGAAAAAGAGGAGAAAGGTTAATGGTTCAGAGAAGGCTCTGATACCATGTTAATTTGCTGAAATGCTTGATTAATTCTCATTAGAAACTATGCTATTTATACAAGACGAGCCTAGCTATGGTTAAGGAATACAATGAATACAAAAGGAGGAATTATAGGGATTACAATCAAGACATAATGGGTCAGTCAATGAGTCAAAGATGGCTGAAATCTTGGAGCTAGAATTGTGGTCTAATACTCTTGAGGATAGAAGATTTGCATCTTTATAATAACCAATTTAGTGGGAACATTCCCATGAGTCTTGGCCAACTTTCAAACCTTAAGAATCTAGATCTCTCCCATAACTCATTTGTTGGGGTACTTTCCGAAACTCATTTCACCAAGCTATATAATCTGAACTATTTGGCATTGACGTCAAACTCGCTAGCATTGAATTTCAGCTCTCAATGGACTCCTCCTTTCCAACTGCAAACATTTTTTGCAAGTTCTTGTAACATCGGACCCTACTTCCCAAACTGGCTTCAAACACAGACAAATCTTCAGAGTTTAGATCCTTCTAACTCGAGTATTAGAGATACACTACCAAAATGGTTTGAGAACATCTTATCTCCTATTCAAGAATTGGATTTGTCCAATAACCAGATCAGCGGCAAACTACCACGATTTCATAGAAATAGTAGTAGCCAGATCCTGAAGATGAACTCAAACAAATTTGAGGGGTCATTATCTACATTTCCGTCAAATGTGAAGTTTTTGGATCTCTCTGATAACTCACTCTGCGGACTTGTTCCTCAAACAGATGGAACAATGAACCCAAATCTGGAAGTTGTTAATCTCTCTAAAAACCGTTTCACGGGAAGCATTCTGGTACACTTATGCAAGGTTCCTAGCATCCAAGTCCTAGATTTATCACAAAATAAGTTTTCTGGAAGGCTTCCGAAATGCTTAGGGAACTTGATTAACTTGACTGTTTTAGCTCTTACAAACAACAACATTACCGGTGTTGTCCCAAATTCATTAGGTTGTCTAAAAAATCTATGCTCGTTGCGCTTTGGAAACAATAGATTAGAGGGGCATATTCCTGCGTCCTTACAAAACTTGACGGATTTGGCCACTATGGATTTAGGGAACAATTTGTTCATGGGTACTATCCCTTCCTGGATTGGTGAAAAGCTATCTAACCTTATGTTTTTGGATCTTGAGTCGAATAAGTTTACAGGCAACATTCCGCTACAACTTTGTCAACTTAATGCTCTACAGTATTTTAGCTTGGCACATAATAATATAACAGGGACAATCCCTCGTTGCTTCGGAAATTTAAGTGGCATGATGATCATGACTTCAATGGTGTACGCTACAACGTACTATATGACTTATTACCAAGAAAATTTGTCGGCTTCCTTGAAGGGAAGGCGGTTGGTGTACACTAAGACGATAAAGTTTCTTACATCCTTAGACCTCTCTAGCAATAAAATTGTTGGTGAAATTCCTGGTACGCTAATGAATCTTGTGGGGTTAAGGAACTTAAATCTCTCTGGAAATCTTCTAAGCGGACAGATTCCAACCGGCATTGGAAATCTAAAAGAACTGGAATCTTTAGATTTGTCGATGAACAAGTTGTCTGGTCGGATTCCTCAAAGTTTGACTAGCTTGAACTTTCTAAGCTACTGTTGGAAAAATGGTAGTGGAAATTGATTTTTCCCTAATTTTGGACTTAAATAAATATATTTATATATGTGTTATATAAATAATTATTTTCGGGTTTGTGTACTTTGTTGTGAGAGCATCACAACGAACCAAACCATGTCCAAAATAGAGCTAAGATGAATGAGATATCGAAGCTTGGAAGTTGTAGGTTGGAACAACCAAAGATAAGAAAATGGATTAAGTTTTGTCCCACATTGGTGGGATGACAAAACATGAAGTCGCATCACCGCGAGCCGCTTGAGAGCCGCCTTTGTATTTTGGCCTCGTGCGCGTGGTCTGGTACATGGCGGAAGGTTGACGTAAACCGTAAATTCAAGTGGCGCATGGCGCGCTCAGGTCCGTGCGCAGTCAACGTGTTAATCTGGTGTGCGTCTGATTGGCGCACATGTGCGCGGGTGGCATACTACGTGGCGAGTTCCGGGTCATCCGCGGATGACGTAGTGTTATGTGGACGCATGACCAGGTAGCACCCTGGTCAGTGCGCGTCGTAGTGGCGCGCACAGTATACTAACACATACTAGTGAGCTGGTACAGTTACATAGACCTGGTCAAAATGACTGTTTCGACTCAGTCATTATGACAAATTATGTGACTATTTAAAATCCATTAAGCATTTTATTAATTACAAGTTTAATGACTTGTTTAATGACAATAATAAAATGAAATAATGTTTCAATTATTGTGAATTTATTATATATATGAACGTTAGTTGGTTCATGTGTAATATAAATAGAGTTTGGAAAAACTCTTTACAGAAGAGATTGACATTATCTGATTGTTCCAATAATGAGAAGAAGAACATTCACATAATTATTTGTTCATATTATGATTTGTTCTTAAATGACGAGAGGAGGACTCTCATCTTCTACAACTGTTTTATTTATGTTTCAAAAACACATAAACACCTGTTGTTATCTTGGGCTCAAGACCATCTCTGGCAGTACGACTACTGTTCCGGTTGTTGTACCCTGGGAAACAGCCCGTCTAAGAGGAGGCGCGGAATCTGTTTTAAGGGCCCCGTGTCAAACACGATCCTCAACCAAAAACCGTCTACAACAAGTTTGTTATTCTTGCAGCGGAGTGCTACACAAGATGGTTCGGTTGAAGTTTACTAAAGTATTCGACTTGGATCAAGATTCGGTATATGTAATTGTTTTTATTTTCATTTACATTTATTTTTTGTAATCGGTATTGTACTATGTTATTTCCTACGAATAACGAGAGTATCGTTATTATTTCTTTTTATTATTAATTTAATAAAATTGTGAACCCTATTTCCTACAATCTTAAAACAGACTTTCGTGTAGATTGTTGATACAATCTAAAAACCTTCTTATTAAAGGATTTTTGGGTTCACGAAAGTATAAAAATATTAATTGGGATTTTGTTAAAATCTAATATATATTTTTTTTGGAAATATATTTGTAGTACAAATCGGATTAATATGTATGATTGGAGTACAATCTTTAATCCGAAATACCGTGTTTACAAAACGAAAAGTTTTGATTCAAGTTTTCAGTTTCATGGGTTTTTTGTGTCGGGTTTCGATAATCCGAAGTTTTAACAAATATTAACATGTATTTAGACGTTTTCAAATACTAATTTTTCTAATGAGCGTATTAGAAAAGACGTAATATTTGTCAACCCATGAAAAATATTTGCTAGAGATTAGCTCTAACGAGCATGTTAGAGATTAATTTTAGTAAAACATTTTCTAATGAGCGTGTTAGAAAATATTTTGGTAACCCATATAGAAACGTTTGGTGTACGTTTTCGATCTAACGAGTGTGTTAGAGATCATTATTTGGAGAAATAGTGATTGTTATCCAATGTGTTGAAACATGTTTATTTCTAACAAGCGTGTTAGAAATAATAATTATTTTTTTGTAAAATAATAAGTTTCAAAACATGTATAATTTCTAACAAGCATGTTAGATATTACAATTATTCTAAAATAATAAGTTTTGTAACCTTTATTTTCCTAACGAGCGAGTTGGAAAATATTATTTTTGTAAATAATAAGGTTTAGAACATTCGTATTTTCTAACGAGCGTGTTAGAATGTAATTATTTTAGTAAAATATTATTGGTTTCAAAATGTTGAAAACATTTAGATTTCTAATGGGCGTATTAGAAATTTCTTATGTAAATAACAAGTTGTTGAAACATGTATATCTAACGAGCGTGTTAGAATTGACGACATTGAAAGAATAATGTGTCATCAAACATTTCTAATGAGCATATTAGAAATAAGTATTTACAAAATCATAAGTTATTTTTAAACTTATATTTTTTTTTTCTAACGAGTGTGTTAGAAATTGATGCTTTTGTAAAAACGAACAAGCTAGACGTTTAATTTTCTAACGAGCATGTTAGAAACGGTTTATTATATTTATATATGAGCCAATAAAATGTTAAACGGTCTTGTAATCGTTTATTTCTAACGGGTGTGTTAGAAATGGTTGTATATATATATAAACCAATTAGTTGTGAAACGATTTTGGTAATCGTTTATTTCTAACAAGCGTGTTAGAAACGGTTTAGTTATATAACCAAAACACCATATAACGATTAGCATAATCGTTTGTATTCTAACAAGTATGTTAGAAATGGTTAGTTATTGAAACCGAATATTTTTAATATTTGGTACACGTATAGTTTCTAATGAGCGAATTAGAAAAGATTTATCATAAAAACCATATATACACGATTTATAATCGTTTATTTTCTAACGAGCGAGTTAGAATCGGGTTAACTATGATAAACTAATTAAGATGATTGGTAATCATTTTATTTCTAACGAGCGAGTTAGATGCGGTTTTAAGTAATAAAACTATTTTCGAGTTTATGGTTTTGATCTGTAATCAAAGCATAAACATATATAGTTTAATTTTTTAAAACAGTTGCAAAAACAAGAAATGTTTTAAACGAATAAAACATGATTTTGCAATCAGTTCGATACTTGTGTGAGAAGTATCATGTTTTGAACCATATAATAGTCTTGAGAGACTATTTAAAGAAAAACAACCCGATGTTGTTTTTGACATATATACTTGTTCGACTACTTGCGAGTAGTTAATTATAAACAAGCTTATTGTTTTGAACAATGTATTGAGGGAGTACCTCGAAACATGCCACAAGATGATATAATTGGGATTATTTCGTCGAACGATAAAGTGTTGAAGAGAATAGAATAACACTTTGAGATTTGATGTCTATATATCCTTATGAATCCGTTAAAATATATTTGTAATGTATTATATATATTTTTTGGATTATCGTTTATTTTTTTTAATAATCAGGTGATTTAAAATATAATAAACGATAAATGTAAAAGGAAATTAATGATGGTATTTTTTTTTTCTCTTTGACGATTTCCCTTCGACGAATTTAATAAGGATATTTATTTAACGGGTTATGCAAGGAGTGTCTTGCAAGAACACAATGAGCGGGTTGTGATCATGACTTATGCAATAAGTCACATACCAAACATCAAACGTACAACATGATGAGTGAATCATGACAAACGTGGCAAGTGTATTGAGATTAAATACACGAAAACGAGGTATGTCATCTAATGTTGAGAGCATCAACATGGAAATACACACTTGTGAATTTTCGATGACTATAACATATGAAAGAAATATATGTTAAGATTGTAAATTCTTTAATAAATTTTGCTAAATTTATTGTAAGACATTACAATAGTGATGGATGTGTAGATGTTTCTACAACCATCAATGTTGTTTGACCTATGTGGAGGATTTGTCCTTAGTTTTGGGAGTCTTCCCAAATACATGGTTTTAACAAAACAACATGAAAATGTATAAATCACTTTAGGCACACATGTGAATGCTATGTTTTTTAGTGTCAATCTAATTGACTCTGTCTCAAGACTTTAGTGATTTTATACTAGGATTGTTCATCTCGTTGATGATGAATATGTTCATCAAAGTGACTTAGATTAAGACTTATGTTTAAGTTCTTAAGAGTCAATGGTGAAGCCTTGGAGATTAAAGGCAAAATGAGTTTTGATCTTAATAGATGAAATTAACTATGGTTTTGAGACATTCCTAAAACAGAGGTTTTGGAGTTTAAAACAAAATTTCATTATTGTGTCAAACTAAGATGTGAATGTTTGAAAGAGATATTGCGTTATCTCATAAGGCTGTGAAGAATCAGAATGATGCATCTTCTGTTCACATGCTAGAGTATTGGAGTCTAAAGCATGCTAGACTAATACTTGTTAATGAAACATTCAAAGTGCAAGCAATGTGGGGGAAGAGCCATTTAAGAAACATCCGTAGGGGTTGAAAATGGAATTTGAGAAGTTTTCTCAAACTTCATACGAAAGGGAGAACCTTTCATCACCCCATTGGATATTATCCAATAACACTTAAATGTGGGGGTGGCTTGCATTTGAAAATGGAGTCAATCAATCGAGTTGATTGGACTCAAATGCCAATTGGTAAGATTCAAAGTCTAGCTAACTTTGAATCACATCACCAAAGGCATGGAAACGTGTTTAGCCATGAATTGAGTTTCATGTCATTCTAAAGACGAAAAGGAAGGTTCAAAGGGTAACACCTACCTATCCTACTAGATCTATGTTTAGATCCCATGTTATAAGTCTTACGAATTGACAAGATGGCAAATTGACCAGCGAGTCAAGAACACGTTAGAACAACTTATCTCAATGCAAGATGGATCCAACAACCTAATGGTTGATAAGAGATGAAGTTGTATGGAATGAGACTAAAGCCCGTGAAAGAAAAGGGACATGAGGGAAACCTAACCTAGTTGACTGGAGATCCCAAGATCTAGGTTCAATAGGACAACTTAATCATGAACCGACGAGCAGTCACTGTGGGGGCATAGCTAAGATATATGTTTATATATAAGCTAGTATATATATGGTTATATACATATCCCCCTAAACTACAAAAGGGTGTTTAAATACGTCCTAGTCCATTCCTATAATATCCAGTGACATTGTTGAGAGGTTAAGCATAATATATGGTTTGATGATTAGTGTAAATCATAGTACACCATAATGCTTTTAATGATTTAAGATCACCTATGTTGGAGAGAAGTGTGGTCGCTTCGAATGAAATTGTGGGGCACAATTTCTAGAGCTCCCGCAGAACCAGGAAAGTGTTCCATGACCATTATTGGACACGATAATGAGGGGATGGCCAGGCTAGGGGGAGTCTTGTGTGAACGTATATTGTCGTTTACACAAACAGCCGTCAATTCAAAGACATCAAGTTCATATTGACAGCTAGTAAGCTAAGTATGCTTCACAAGGGAAGGTTCAAAGGCTTACACCCACCTATCCTATGCAAGACTCAACCGTCGAGGTTACATCGGAAATTTGTGTGTTTTTAATCGATCTCCATTCATGTGGGGGATTGTTGGAAAAATGGTAGTGGAAATTGATTTTTCCCTAATTTTGGACTTAAATAAATATATTTATATATGTGTTATATAAATAATTATTTTCGGGTTTGTGTACTTTGTTGTGAGAGCATCACAACGAACCAAACCATGTCCAAAATAGAGCTAAGATGAATGAGATATCGAAGCTTGGAAGTTGTAGGTTGGAACAACCAAAGATAAGAAAATGGATTAAGTTTTGTCCCACATTGGTGGGATGACAAAACATGAAGTCGCATCACCGCGAGCCGCTTGAGAGCCGCCTTTGTATTTTGGCCTCGTGCGCGTGGTCTGGTACATGGCGGAAGGTTGACGTAAACCGTAAATTCAAGTGGCGCATGGCGCGCTCAGGTCCGTGCGCAGTCAACGTGTTAATCTGGTGTGCGTCTGATTGGCGCACATGTGCGCGGGTGGCATACTACGTGGCGAGTTCCGGGTCATCCGCGGATGACGTAGTGTTATGTGGACGCATGACCAGGTAGCACCCTGGTCAGTGCGCGTCGTAGTGGCGCGCACAGTATACTAACACATACTAGTGAGCTGGTACAGTTACATAGACCTGGTCAAAATGACTGTTTCGACTCAGTCATTATGACAAATTATGTGACTATTTAAAATCCATTAAGCATTTTATTAATTACAAGTTTAATGACTTGTTTAATGACAATAATAAAATGAAATAATGTTTCAATTATTGTGAATTTATTATATATATGAACGTTAGTTGGTTCATGTGTAATATAAATAGAGTTTGGAAAAACTCTTTACAGAAGAGATTGACATTATCTGATTGTTCCAATAATGAGAAGAAGAACATTCACATAATTATTTGTTCATATTATGATTTGTTCTTAAATGACGAGAGGAGGACTCTCATCTTCTACAACTGTTTTATTTATGTTTCAAAAACACATAAACACCTGTTGTTATCTTGGGCTCAAGACCATCTCCGGCAGTACGACTACTGTTCCGGTTGTTGTACCCTGGGAAACAGCCCGTCTAAGAGGAGGCGCGGAATCTGTTTTAAGGGCCCCGTGTCAAACACGATCCTCAACCAAAAACCGTCTACAACAAGTTTGTTATTCTTGCAGCGGAGTGCTACACAAGATGGTTCGGTTGAAGTTTACTAAAGTATTCGACTTGGATCAAGATTCGGTATATGTAATTGTTTTTATTTTCATTTACATTTATTTTTTGTAATCGGTATTGTACTATGTTATTTCCTACGAATAACGAGAGTATCGTTATTATTTCTTTTTATTATTAATTTAATAAAATTGTGAACCCTATTTCCTACAGCTACATGAACCTGTCATTCAATAACTTATCCGGCCCAATTCCAGTTGGAAATCAGATGCAGACTCTAGATGACACGTCTATTTATGAAGGGAACAATGGACTATGTGGACTGCCAGTTTCGAGGAGTTGCAATGTAAATGATGTATCATACAGTTATGTTGATGAGGATGAGGATGAAGGTGAAGGTGAAGATGATGCTCAAGGCGTGTGGTTATATGCTGGCATGGGCCCAGGGTTCGTTGTTGGAATCTTGGGACTACTTGGGAGTTTGCACTTTAGTAGGAGGTGGAGGGTGGCTTACTTTGAGACTCTTGGAAATGTTTACGGTTGGCTAACGTTATCACTTCTACTGAATCTTGCTAGCCTAAGAATGAAATTTTTCGAATGAGGTACGTTTCCTTGACTTGGTAACTTATGCAATGCTTGGTATGCTGAAAACCAACAAGACACTACAAAATGTGTAGAACTTTTAGAAATATCGGCATTATGTTGTAGGTAAAGGTGAAATGTCAACCTGTTTTGTAAGTAACATGTCAATTTAGCAATGTTCTATTTTGTTGGTAATGAACCAAAGCTGTAAATTGAAAAATAAACAAACAGCTAAATGAAACTTGTTAAATAAGTCAGGACCCACAAAAGAGTATGAGCGCGCAGGACCAGCCTGGCCCAACCTGTTTTGACATGTACAGAAAAACTTACCTATTTTGACCCGCTTACTCAACCCATGAATCGCCCATTTTGCATGACTAGTTCTAAGCCGTTATCATTCTGTTTCTAAAATCTTGCCAAAATGAAGAGCTAGCAAACTTGTATAACTTTTTAAATTTGTAACAGGTCACTCTCCCGGATATTAGATAAGCATTCGACGTTCGAGGTGCATCAAGCATATATTAGTTAGAAAATGAAATTATGGGGTTTGGAGCTGCAGCAGTTAGGCTTGGCAACAACTTTAGTGTTTTTTTTTTTTTTTTTTTTTTAATTCTGTGTTACATACTGTTACAGAGTTTGTTTACAACATGTCATTGTATCTATCTTATGTTTATTTATGTTTGTAAGCTTTTATAAAAGGATTGAGTTTTACGAGCGAAGAATATGAATGTGAAAAAATGGGAGGCGGCCTTCCCTATTTTTTATCCCGCAGTGGTACATATCGTTCTGACTGATTCTTCTTCTGCACTGCTGCATATGATTTTTGTTCCGGATTTTAAAACTTGTAGGTATGCGCCTTCATTCTTTCGTAATACTGCTGCAATTTGTTTCTCCATCCTGATTTGTTAAAAATATGTTTTGGTTCCTAGAGCGGTAATGCTCTGATACCATAGTTATGGAGACAGTATATTACAATAAATTTATGATTGATTCTTTCTCAAATATACTACCTACTACTGCACCGTTATCTTCGACAATCAAGTCTGCGGTCGGTAGTGAATGTGGTTGAGAATGTACTTTGAAACATAAGATTTGTTCTCCGGTGGAGCGCAGGACCAAGAGCGTACTAAGGGGGTTGATGGCATGTCGGAAAAGACAAAGCAAGATTAAAGAACACCAAGTTGGTTTAAGGGGGGTTCAACTTGCACCAATTCAGGCCGGGTTCGAATCTGTTCCCAAGCGTCTCACCTTGCCACTGAGTCGGGCTGATTTACCTCTCACGTGTTGGGCCGGGCTGATTTACCTCTCACGTGTTGGGCCTGGGGCAGTCTGGCGTGGGCCGGTTAGCGTGTCCAGAAAATACACGTTTTGCACCAAAACATAGGATTCTAAGTGATCCAACTTTTTATTGCGCGATTTACAACTTGTAAAGCAGGAATGCAACAATAAAAATAGAAACACAACTTAAAACACCAACATTTTTTAAATTTCTACTTGGTTTGTAACCAGGAGTCTAAAACACATCTGAACTGACACATTACTTTGTAAACTCTTTGCATTATGCACCCAACCATTTGGATTTACTTAGTTCTTCTAGTATAACTTCTAAAAGATATAACTTGTCAACTTCTCTTCGATTATCAGACGCTTCAGCAACTAATGACGGGGGACCACCGGTCGGTCTTCAACCATTTCATATTGAACAACAAAGTTGTCCTGCAATGCAACAATCAATAATCAAACTTGGCATCGCCGTACATGTGTATACAAAACGTACATAAAAGGAAAGCGTCCCTAATTTTATTCTTTTCTTTGACAAGATCAAACTAGGGGTTCCTGAGTTTGGTGGGTCAACGTCACACATGAACACGGTTACATGGACAAAACACTGTGTTCTCAAGTTGACACGAACATGGCCCGTTTAACCCGAACAGAATGTATATTAATATTCTAAAATTACAAATTTACAAATAAAATACATATGTATATTAAAAAACTACGTTTAGATATAAAACATAGATATAAAACATAATGCTCATTTCTCTTTTATCTTTTTAGTTATGACATAAAACGCACTTATTTTTTTAATTAATAAAAATAAACGGGCCAATCCACAAACAAGACCTATTTAGACTAAATCCAAACCCACAATTCGGTGTCAGGTTGTTTTCGTGTTAGAAATCCACACCCCTACTACTGTTTCGGTTTGGTACAACTCTAGACCAAAAACACAGCGATTAAGGATTATGGGACATCTATTATTTTACAAAATTATTCGGTTATTAAAACAGTAAAGCAATGATACAGAAAATAAAAAATGCGTACCTTTCGAATTGTTTCCCAAGTGTTGGGATCGAAACAGTAGTAACAACCTCTTTCATAAGTGCTCGTCTTTACTAGCAGTTCCATGTTTGGAGCTCTTGAGAACCATAGACGCAGCTCTCTGTGGTAAAACCACCCTCTATTGTGCCTGCAGCACATTGTCAAATTACTTCGGGCAATTCACAATGATTTTATAAGTTTTTCTTGGAGCGATGAATTTCATAAAACTAAGAGAAAAAGGATATTAAATAAAAAATACTGAAAAGATACGAAAGGGATATATACAGTTCATTAGCTGCAAACAACTGAGCCTCGTCCTTTGGCATGCTGTAAAACGAGAGTTAACATTAACTTTCAGAAAGCGTACAACAAAACGAACCTTAGGAAGAAGAGAGAAAAAGTTACCTATAGAAAATATAAAACAAAGTCTCTGGAGAAAATCTCGAGAAGCTATCTTGCTGCATTGAACAAAGAACGTTAGACCCCTTGAACCATGCATCTAGACTTTTTTCAGTAAATGAGGCAATATGGGCAGGTCGGGCTGGGTTGACCCGTAGCACTTATTATTAAAACAATATATTAAAAATAGTGTCAAAAGAATTATATAGTTACGTGATTCAGATGGTGTTTGGGATTGCGTTTTGAATCTGATTTTTAGATTATTGCGTTTTGAAAATGCAGATAACCAGTTTTTAGTGTTTGGGATTGCGTTTTGAAACGCAAATAATCAGTTTTTTAGGCTACCAAAACACAATAATCTATAAGCAGCTCCACCCCTACTTTTCCAAAACGCATAATTTGTTTTGAATAATCAATCCCAAACACCCCCTCAGTTGATTTTATGCAATAAAATATACGTTAGGTGATTGTAAACCCTTTTTTTACTTAACCCATTTGACCCATTAATCCATTATATAGATAAACAATACCCAAAATGAGAAAAGCTCACGTTCAGGGGCGTTGATTGTTTGGTATTGAAACACTCAGGAATGGCATAATGAGGCTCTCCCTTTGCTGATTCATCAGACCATGGAGACGAAAATTTCTTGTAAAGATTATCAGGGGAATTCAAGTTTAGACCAAGTGTCATCAGGTCAATGCCCAAAGCAAGAGGAGTCAAATCAGGATTATTCATCCTTATGACGTTCAATAACCCTAGCAATCCAAATCTATCGGCATTAGATTGGGATAACTGGGTGGGTTTTGAATCCTGGTCTCTAAATGGGCTGGCAAGGCGTATCTGTGACTGTTTCTGAAAGTGTTGATACTGCTGCATCAGTTGGTCGTATGACCCGCCACCTGACACTGCGTTTGATAAGTTTACAGGCCTTGATCCAGTTGGAAGCATCCCCGAGTTTCTTGCCTACAAGAAATAGTATGCCACAGCTTATGATTATTTAAAGACGTTTATAGAACTAACACTTTACATTCAACATACAGATGGTAAAAGGGGGGGGGGGGGGGGGGGGTAGTAACAGGTCAGGTAGGTCTGTGACACTTCGTATAAATAATTAGTATGTCAAAAAGGATTCTAAAAATTGTATTATTTGCATAAATAAAAAGATTTAGGAAGTTTAGACATTACACTTTGGCAGACTTTTTAATTGTGTGAGCTTTTTTTTTTTTCATTTTACCTGTTTGACCCCTTAGATATAAAATTTCTCAGCTTGACCCATTTATTAACAAATGGACCAAAACTGTCTCCTCTGGTTTAGAATTAACTTGGTAGAAATCATAGTTGTTAATAGCGACCATAGTGCCCGCCATAGCGAATAGCGTAGCGTAGCGCTCATGTGTCGCTATATGCTTGATAGCGACAAATAGCGGGAAATAGGGAGATTTTTGTATTTTTTTTCTTATTTTTTGTATTTTTTGGTAAAATATACATATAAAATATATCTAAAATTTTCTTCTAGTGTATCGCTAAACATGAAATAGCGCCCGCTATTTCATCACTATCGCTACATAGCGTATCGGTAGCTCATCGCTATTCGCTATTGACAATGGTAGAAATAGATGAGAAACAATTGTTTAAAACTAATTAAATAGGCTTGTAATGGGAGTAAAAGCGACCTCAGAACCAAGAAAATGGAGATCTTGAGTGTTCGTAGGGAGGAACGATCCACCACCATTAATTGGAGCATGCTGCTGCTGTTGATGTGATGAATATGCACCTCCCAAACTGAATACGTTCGATCTTCCAACCTAATAATCAAGATTAAAGTAGTTATGGTTATAGCTGGTTTACGAGAAACTTGATACCGTATTAACTATTTACAGTGGGGCCTACAGGCAAGTGTTGCTGGGATTGCATCATAGACACTGCATTGTCACGAAGCTGTTCCTTCTGGTGTATGTTAACCGGAAACTCATTACCGCCTGTTATCAAAATACGTCGTGATCACTAACACATATCATTTGCGTCATGAAACAAAACACCATACTAATGTAATTTGATGAAAAAACAGCTTGTTAGAGTATAAATGTTTTGAATCTTTACTATAATAACAATAATAATACCGATAGAAAGTTGAACTATCAAATTGATAATAATACCACTTGTGTAACTCCAAGAGGATCGCAGCTAAACAAACAAACAAACCAAGCCCAGTAAATCCCACAAATAGCAAAGCTATTAGTAGGGTCTGGGGAGGGTGGATGTAGGCAAGCCTTACCTCTACCCCTAGGGATAGAGAGACTGCTTCCAGAGAGACCCTCTGCTCAAATACACAACGAAAAAAAAAAAAAAAAAAAAAGGTATACACACACACAACTACTGATAACATCATAAACATTGAAAACAATTCATCGAAAGAACAGACACTATACCACCATAAAACAACCTATGCACATACATATAAAAGCCAGATAATCAAATTGACTGTATGGTATTTTTTTTTTTAATAAACTGCATAAATTTAGTAGAAGGGGGATGAGTATTTTAGTATATATTATCATACATCTTCAGGTTCGTAATAACACTCCTTTCGTTACCTTCAACACATGGTACTAATTTCACCATTCAAAAGCACTATTTTTTTTTTTTTTTTTATTATACTGTTTTGCTTCCGACATCGAATATATACTACGCAATTATTTTAAAACATGGTCTCATGCTTCTCTGATAAACACTAAGCATCACCTTTTATAATGTTTGCTTGACAGTTGACAAAAAAAATAATATGAAGATAAACTACATTCTAGAAGCTTTTATCCACACAAAACAATTTCTCGTTGCAAGAAAGATAACAAGATGACTCGCATACCTTTATATCCAGGTAAAGCTGGAAAATCTTCATTTTGGATGCTAAATTCTTGGTTTTGTTGCATAAATCCCACACTTGGCCGACGTGTCAAACCCCCTACATATAAACATGTAAAAACATTACCCTGTTTTAAGCAACGAAAATATGAAATGGAAAGATGATGCATGTATCGTAGTTCGCTAGTTCAGTAGATATGATACCTAGTTGTCTTTGAGAACCACCAGCAGAGCTAAGATGTCCACTTAACTGAGGGAAATCATTCATGTCAAAAGAATGGTCACGGTTCAGCTCAGATAACAAAGCCATTGAATTCAAGTGATTATTCCCTGCTTGAAATTGGTTTTGCGAAAGCGGCCCTCCGGCACCAGCGTAAGAATTTCCTAAGAGAGATACCATCTGGGGTGCTAAAGTTCCATCATGCATGTGTCATTCAACGTTTCAAACAACACACCAAGTTACTAATTAATAAAACATTAACGGTATACCTTCATGATTTGGTTTAAAATATGATAAATGTAAAATATTTGTGCTAAAGGACATCATGACTTGGTTTTAAAAAGCGCGAAGCGCACAAAAGCGACGAGGTCTAAAACCGAGGCGCAAAGCGCAAAAGCGGTGGGCTTTTCGTACGTGAGGCGCAAGACAATTATATAATTTTTTTTATATATGCTATAGATTTTTAGCATTATTTACTCAAAATATAGATACAAATATATATATATGATTTAACTAAAATGTACAACTTTTTTAGCTACACGTATAACAATTTTAAGCACAAAAACATCATGTGTACAAAAAGCGCGGTTTTCTTGCGCTTTTTTTCGTGCGCTTTTCGTACACTGCTCGCCTAGGGTTACATAAGGCGCACGGATTTGCGCTTAAGCGCGCCTCAAGCGCGCTTTTTAAAACCAAGCATCATGGTAACATTTAAAAAAAACAAAGATATTGTAGCATGTTTTGTTCAACTATTACCAGTAAGATTCAAGCGAGAAGCAACCCCAGGCATATTCAGTCCACCAGAGCTTAAACTTCTCCCAATGTTTCCACCATTAACAAGGTTATTCATCGCCATTGAGCTTATAATGTGTTCTCTGTTCCCTAAACTTTGACCTAGAGAGCCTGAAATTATCCATATGAGGAAGGACACAAAATGCAAAAAACGTTAGCTATACTGATATTGCGCCATACCTCCATTGTTGGTAATCCCAGAAAGTCCTAGTGAGCTGGCAGCAGAATGCTTTATCCAAAAAGAAAGCACACATAAAACACAATGTGGACATGTAAATTAGCACACATATAAGTAAGAAACTTGAGATGCATTATAGAGTCAATTAAACACGGATTTTGTCCTTTCTTTCGAGAAATTACATATATGGCCCCAACTTGCACATTGTAACATGTTTGGTCCCAAACACCAATGGACATTAAGACGTTCATTAAGACGATGTGAAATGACTATAACACACATTTTTTATTTGTGTTTTTTTTCTAAAGTAAAAAAGGTAAAACGGCCTTTTCACATCGACTTAATAGTCACTTTTAGCATCCGTTGGTGTTAAAAACCAAAAGCATTGCATTGCATTGTGCCTACAGTTGGGACCAGATCCGTAAGTTGGACTCTCCCACTCAACAGTGACCATCCATGTACTTAACTCAACAGGCTAACATAGTATGAGAAAAGTTAATAAAGTTACCTTTGAGTACAGAGAAACAAAGAAAGAATATCTTCATTGTAATTGTGATGGACGGATCAAGGGTTAGCATTTTTAACAACTTAAACAGATGAAATTATGGCGATTGTTGGAAGCTTACAAAAAGAAGGACTAACAACTGATAAATGAACTTTAAAAATATAATACCTGAGAAAGTGCAACAGGAAGATTGTTTACTGCATATCGTCCATTAGATATACTTCCTGTAGGCGGTTGTACACCATTCAAAGGACCATTTAATCCGGAATTTCTTGATGTGTATGTCCCAGGCATGCTGGGGATGTTGAAGTTCCCATTTATGCTTCGTAACCCTAGTACATCTTTTAACAAAGTGATCGTAAATAGTCCCCTCAAAATTTAATGCGTAAAAAACTAAAAACTTGAGCATACCTATGCCATCATTTTGGTTCATATCAGCAGCCGAGGAGCCTAACCGAGAAGAAAATGCTGCAGTAAAAGCTCTACCAGTGGCGTCCGGAAAAGTTGATGTTGAGCCGTTCACACCGGACTGAAAGCCAAAAACCATATGACGTAAAGAACATGTAATAAACGGTAACGCATGAATGCATGATGTTTACAGAAAACCAGTATGATAAAGATCTTAATACTGATGATTACGATTCCTAGTTTTCTAGGACCGCACGAAACCGTTATGAAAAGTTAAACGAGAATGACATGAATTCGTTACCATGAAAATTATAAGATCTTATGTCCAAATATTGGACCTTATAAGATACTGAGGTTAACTCTTATGTGGTCTATTAATTCAACAATATACACAATGCATGATTACACACGCGCGCGTACGTGCGTGTATTCATATGCTAGACTCTAAATAAGGAAAGGAATCAAATTAATCCCCTTATCAGTCCTCTAAATATAAACCTTACTATTGTACGAAAAGTATTCCTACTCCATAAAAAACCATCTGCTACGCCTTAGGATAGCCTAGAGCACTCAACGAGGTCTACACTCTACTTTTCGAAAGATTACCACGATTGTCTCCAAAATTGGCCATGATAGTTGAAGAAAAAATAAGATCCGGTCACAGAATTTAGGTTTTCTTCCTTCATTACTTACGAGAGGGAACTTACAGTCATATAATAAGGTCACGCATACACAGTCGTTGACTTGTAAATATGTGATTGGTTGCCGTAAGTCCTTAAGACAACAAAATACGGCCTGATAAAACATGGAACGAATAAACAATACCCAATTTGGAGGTACATGAGGATTGCTAGATAGCTTATTTTTACAACGTGTTGCATATTTCTCCATCAGGACATAAATGATACATGCAATGTATCCAGAACTCAGCATTCAACAATTAAATATTTATGATATTAAAAAGATACGTCGATAACTCCTCTATAAAACATAAGTTATTCCCGTTCTTATTAGCATACCTTAATGGCTTAAAATGACATTTGGTCGATGAATCACCATATTTGGAAACATATATTTTCAAAAACAGTTGATTATACACAAACGAACTCCACATACCACACGAAAGCACCAATTTAGCATTTAGAATGCCCTCTGAATTCCTAAATTGTCATTATAAAATTTAAAGAATATCGAAGCAGTTCTTAACAAGTTGCAAGTAAGCGAAAGTTCGATGATATGCGCATCATCCAACTATTTACAGCAACATGACACATTTGTAAATGAATCAAGAATCAAATATCAATTAACTTATCAGAAAATCAAAAGACAAGCAAAAATGTACCGATTTAAAGACGCCATAATTGGAATAAGAAAAATATATAAAAAGCACAACAGAAATAAAATCTATAATGACGATACATTTTTTTTAATCTAATTTTTGACAAATTTTCATTCCATAACAACGAACATTACATCAAAAATGGCTGGCAGACGAACAACAAGCTGTGCCGCCACCCCTTTCTGTATAGCGAACCCTAGTCTACTGAAAACAAACCCTTACCCCCAGAAGACATTACTATGTATAACCCGCTGGACCCTGGTCAAAAAACAGATAGCTTCCAGTGCCAGAGACCCAATGATACATTTCTAAAAAATAAAATTACATGAGTAGCTTTTTTTTGTAAATTGTATAGTGTAACCATGGGCGTAGCTTTTAAGGGGCGGCCGAAATCCCCCCCCCCCCCCCCCCCCAAATTTTCGATCAGAAGTTTCAATTATATAGTATTCGTATAGAAATTTTTTGGTATATACGGTTTCAGACCCCTCGAAACTAGTGATTTCCGCCCCCGGTGACTTCCGACCCCCCGAAGTCTCGGGTCAAGCTTCGCCACTGAACCGATCAACACGCGAATTAATTCCCTTTGTAAGCAAATACAACTATGAAGAAGTTCTTCATTTTCCGGTCTCAAATTACACTCAACACTCATTAAAAAAATTAAAATACAAAAATAAAATTAAAAAAAAAATTATTACCCTGGAAATAAATAAAATAAACTCAAAACATCAACTACATTCCACAATAATCATATATAACATGCAAGACAACAGATTAAACCCAACAATAAACAATCATTGCATGATCCAAAGATCAAATACACAAACAGATACGATCATTGATGATTGACCTAAACACAGCATCTTGAATAAATAAAAATTAATTCTTGATTCAATTTAAGCAAAAATTGAGTAATGAAATTGATCGATTAGATATATAATAAACAAAAGATTATACCCTTTTGCTGTGATTGATTGATCTATAAACAAACTTGTGATATTGTTTGTTTATTTGAGTCTTCAGAGTGTTTTCTGAAGCTTGTGTTTGGTGGTTGTATCGATCGTATTTGATTTTGATTTTCGAACAACTACACCCCTATTGGTTTTTTGCTTTTGTATTTATAGATAAAAGCTAGTATTAAAGACCCGCGTTGGGATGGGGCTTAGAAGCGTGAAAAAAGTAACGTTTGGAATGTTTTATTGAACCTGTGTGTTGAAGGGGGGTTTGACTTGCGCTTTATAGCGGGATTGTTATACTGAACGGAAAGTAGACGTAAAAACGTTAGACCGCGCATTTTCGTTGCGGCGTGTTAACATGCAAAAATTAGACTGAAACGTAAAATGTAGAAAATAACAAGTCGATTTAGGATCGTGCGAGTTGTGACGGGGCCGTTAAATGGGGAAGATGTGTTGAACCACACACGTGCATTGCAAAGTGTTAGTTTGGATTATTTAGAGTGAAATGTTAAATGAAAAAATTATAAAATATGAAAAGTAAGGGACCAAATTTGAAAGTGGAATAGTGTTGGGGGTTAAAATGACAAAAGTTGTATGATAAATTTGTAAAATAAGAAAAGTGTAGGGGCTAAAAGGGGGGAAATATGGAAGAATTTAAAAAAATTACAGATCTCGTTCTTTATATTTACATCAATTTCCAGTAGATACCCTTAACTTTAAAAATTATATATTTGGTCGGTTATAGCGGTTAATTTGATTGTGGGTGTTGGTTTAATGGTTTCATTGTATATGTGTGTCTAAATAGATCATGTTTGTTTAATGAGTCTTGACTTAGTTTGATGTAGAATGAGTAAATAGTGCATTTTGTAAATTGGATAGAATTTGGTAACATATGCTATTTTGAAACATGTCACATCCTAAAATTTGGTAACATATGCATTTTGTAAATCAGTCTTTTTGAAACTTTGTTTGAACCGATTTATAAAGATGTCCATTATTAGTTTCAACTTTAAGCGACTAATGGTGGGGTAAATCATCTTTCTTCTCTCAATTGCTCATATGTTATGAATGCCATTTTTTAATGTAACATCATCAAGTAACATCATCAGGTAGGTATTAATGTGACAACCGGCAAATAAACAATTTTCTTTTTTTTTTAGTATTCTTGTATGTGGTTGATATTCTTTATTTTGATTATAAGGGTTTCACACTCTGGTGCGTTGCCGCCTTGGTTGACGATGGCTACGGTGTGTTATTGTCTCAGATGATTGTTTTGGGTATTCAACCAGCGGCGGTAGCGGGTCGGTTCAACGCCTGTAGCCGCCGTGGGGTTGAAATGACCAAAAATACCCTTTAAAAAATCTATAATTGGTTGAATAATTATTATGATAAACATTGCGATGGCACTGTTCAATTTAGTGGGGATATAAAGATTGGTGCCTGAGACTGTTTATGTATCATGATTATTGTTGTGTAGGTGGTTATGATATTCTTTATTTGGATTATAAGGCTTTTACACTACGATGTATTTGCCTGAGATCGTAACTTTGTTGGCTAGGCTTTTGTGCCAAGGTTTGCATTATTGATTAATGTTGTTTGTTTATCTTGGGTATGATACTTTGTTGACTAGCTGTGGCTTTCATTAAATCATATTTGTTAATGCATCTGAGTGATTCTAAGCAAAGATGAGATTATCTGAATCTTGGCAGGGCAACCGAGATGGCCATGTGAGTGCCTCCGCTTTCACATGGCAATCGGTAAGGATGCAACCATGTCGGCTTAATCCTCTTTGTTTGGTTGTTTACAGATCTGAATTTGAGACTCATAATCGTTTGGCTCATTGTTTGAGTTTTTATATAAATGTTCATGGGAGTGCCCCGTTCAGACAATTATTTCAATGACTCTGCCCCATTACCGACTTTGTTGCGTATAAGGTTTGGAAAAGTCATAGGGTGCTGCCTGTTGATATTATAGTTAGTGTTCGCACTTTCTTGATATCTCCGTTAAATCGAACAATGCCGTTGAAATCTTCATCATAATTTTACAGTTACTCTGGCTATGATGAGTAGCAGTATTTTCTTGAATGTTCATGGAAGCGGCATAGTATGGATAGTGGATGGAAGGTTATAAACCCGCAATCCCCGTTCAACCAATTATTTTGACAACTCTGAGCCTAAATTTTCGGTTTTATTTTATTACTTTTTTTTTACCTTCTGTTGTTTTTTGCTAACTTTATTTCGTACGAGGTTTGTAAAAGTGATGGAGTACTGCCTTTTAACATTATGTTTAGTAGCGTAGTGGTTCGTAGCAGTGAATACGGATTACGAATATTTGTAATCATCATCGGATGATACTTTATTTGAATGATTGTGATTGTGGGGAGAAACATCCATAACATATCAATGAGTTAAAACGCATATTGAGCTTCATATGTCCCAAGCTCTTAAAGTGCAAGAATAAATGCGTAATTTCATTTATAGATTTCTTTAGGGGCTGTTTGGTTGATTAAGTGCTGAATCATTAAGAGGTCTGAATGGTTAAGAGGTCTAAATGGTTAAGCGCTGAATCATTAAGTTGGACCTCTTAATGGTTAGTTTTCTTGTCCCACGTTGGTAGGGGAGCCTCATTAAGGTTCAGCCTAGTTTAGTGCTTAATAGTTCAGTGCTTAATGGTTCAGCAACATCCCAAATCTTAATGATTCAGACTTAACCATTCCATTCAGAAGCTGAAACAAACATACTGAATGCTGAATCATTCAGCGCTGAATGGTTAAGAGCCTCATTAAGAGGCTACCAAATAGCCCTTCAGTGTTTGTGTTCTTTAACACTCGGCAACAGAAAGGGTAATTAGGTAACATAATTTTAGTTCTAAGCCAAAATTTTGTTCCACAAATTAGTTATGAGTAATGATTGGGTTTTCCCGTGCGTAGATTATACAGGGCATATCAGGAGTTATATGCTTCCGTGCACGCTAAAGACACCGGGACTCACAAAACTAAGTTTAAAGGTGATGATGATTATGGTATCTCCAACCACTTGTCATATGTTTTTTCCTTACGGATTACATGTTCAAATAGCCACACTTTAATTTTTTTTTTTAATATATATTCTATGGTTTTTTATATTACAGGTTTACTATGCTGGGACACTCAGGATTTTAAGCTATATACAGTATTTGATCCGTCCGCAAACAAGGTCATTAATAAACTTCTATATGCTCTCATTATTACCAAACCCAAAAAACTTTGGTTTGGCACGCTGTTTTAGGTCTCAGGTTCGCAAATGGTTTGAAACACGTGAAATTTAATTTTCTTTTAGACCCACCAATTCTAGGCTAATATTCAATTTGAAAACAACATAGTTGGAGTTTAAATTAGATTTAGGTACAAAATTTTCTGTGTGCCTAATTATTGATCTTTTTAACAAGTGCAGGCCGTAGATATTATACATTCTCGAAAAACAAAAAATCATGTTTTTGTGGAGCAACGGGTGGCCCAAAATCTAATTGTAGACATTTTATGTGCCACGTAAAGGTATACACCACCAGGTTTTGTTGAAAATAAGGGCTTCAACCATAAATCAGACGCTGAATTACCTTGGTTGATTGATGTTGTTGATGATGATCAACAGAGAGTGTCTTGCTGATGTTTATGGTCTAGAGTTCATCTCTTCAATTAAAATAAGTTAATTGATGATATGGAAACTACATCATCAACATCAGTAATACATTCTGTCTTGATCATCATCATTATCATTAATCATCACAGATAATTTGGCTTCTGATTTATGCTTGAAGTCCTTCTTTTCAGCATAACCTGAATAATAATAATAATAATAATAATAATAATAATAATAATAATAATAATTAGGTGACAAGTTGATTATTTTCTTTCTCTTAAAGTCCATGAAAGATGAAACAGAGTGAATGGGTACAAAATGTGTGAGCAAGCGAGTAAAGGTGAAGAGTTTATACATGGGACTAGGACTATATTATTTTAATTAGTCCCATGCATAAATTCTTCACCTTCGCTCCTTTGCTCACACATTCTGCAACTCATTCTCTCAGTTTCATCTTTCATGGCCCTAAAGAGAAAGAAAGTAATCAACTTTTCATCTCCTTATTATTATTATTATTATTATTATTATTATTATTATTATTATTATTATTATTATTATTATTATTATTATTATTATTATTATTATTATTATGTAGGTTATCAAAGCAGATTTGCACAACAAAATAAGTTAAACCTTTACTGACATCAGTTTTAATGATTATCTCTGCTGATTAGAGAGGATGGCTAAACTAATGGAATGGTGTTATAAACTAGGTACTTCTTTTGTTAGACACACATAAGAATAATCTTGAACTACAAGGATGGATTCATGCAGCATGTTTATGAAGGCGTAGGTGATCTAAGTTTCTTCATTCATTCTTTGCTTGAAGCTATAGTGTAGTAAGAGAGACAAAGAAAGACAGAGAGAGATGTTTGTGTAGGGGTGTACAAAAAGCTCGTGGCTCGAGGCTCGCTCGAAACTCGCTCGAAAAATGCTCGAAAAATGCTCGGCTCGAAGAGGCTCGTTTTATTTTTGAGCCGAGCCGAGTTGGCTCGTTTTGTAATCGAGCCGAGCTCGAGCCAGGGGTGTTCAGCTCGTGGCTCGGCTCGTGGCTCGACTCGTGGCTCGACTCGATGGCTCGACTCAGGCTTGTGTATGTGTAAAATATATATGAAACTAATATATATTGGTTCCAAAGCCAATTCTAAAATTCAAAATTTGAAAATCCCACTCATACTACCTATCTACCCCATCTTTTCATAATAAATAAACCATAACTTAGAAAAATAAAAAAAAAATATACATGATTATGTGTAATTTTATTGTTTTTTATTTAATAAATATTTGTAAAAAAATAAAAAAATATAACGAGCTGGCTCGAGCTCGGCTCGAACATTTACGAGCCGAGCTCGAGCTCGACCAGAAAAACGAGCCGAGCCGAGCTGGCTCGGTTTAAGTTCGAGCTCGAGCTGGGCCTGGCTCGGCTCGACTCGGCTCGTGTACAGCCCTATGTTTGTGTGTGTGCATAAAACGTATATTTGATCAATGAATATTTGATTTATAACAACTTAGTTAATGATAGCCTTCACCCAAAACACCTAACATTATGGATTATTATTAAAGTTAGCATTCCGCCCGATTTCCAGTTGGTGATACATGTATGCCCCACGGCCGCAGCGCGACCGTTAAAAACCACTAGTTGTATTTATTCTTACTATTTTCATAGACATGTAATATGTATATGTATACATCATTCTTTTTTGTTAATTTTGTAGTGATGTAAAATCCTACCGTAATGAACTTACAACAAATAAGATTTGTATAAATCAACTTATGTGACTACTAATCCCAGATGAATAAAACTTTATCGGGATCATCAATATACACATAGTTAAATGTTGTAAATTTCATGAATCCGCTCCGTATAATACTAGTTTCAACTTGGTTACAACCCATTCCATTTCTAAAAAAAAATAAAAAATTAATTTGATTCTCTTGACCCAAACTCCCCTTTGAAACCACTTCCAGCCCATCAAACGTGAGCCTACAAGAAATAATACTGAAGTGCAGCCCAATACTCCATTTAGTTTCTTTCACTCGTGAATTGTAGCCTAAAAGTGGTCAACTATTTTTATCTTCTTTACTTGATTTTGTATTCTCACAAACCTTTTTGGACTTAAATTACTAACTGACTGGTGTATAAAGTGGCATACAGTTTAATCGTTGATCATTAACTTTTCCTTTATCTTCTTACTAGGGTGCACCAAGAGGTTTGGCGGAACACGAACGATCAGCATGTAGCATCAACATGCATTCCATGCCGTGCAGCGTCTTGTGGCAAGCAGCAAGCAGGTTTCAGAGTTTGCTTCCCTTGCCAGTTTAAACAAGAGCTTGGAGTGGGCCCCTTTCTCTCGCTAGCCAGTAAGATTTTAGTTTGTTATTTTGTAAATTATTATTTAAAGCTTAGTTGTGGCATGGGAGGCATACAAAACATGTTGCATTTCCTATTATTTGGTAAGTTGTAAGAAGTAAAATGCAAGTTGTGGAAAAAATAAACCAATGTGACCATGATGTGGAGGAAAGAGGAGTTTTGGAAAGTGTGCCAAAAGTGACAAGCGCTGGGTCTGTAAATGAACCGAACGAACACAAACACATAATCGAAAACATTTATCTATTTGTGTTCGTTCATAAAGAAATTTGTCGTGTTCGTGTTTGTTTATATTCGTTCATATAAAACTTAAACGAACCGTTCATGAACATAAACAAACACAACTGATCAACATAATCGAACAAAAACGAACATAAACGAACACAAACAAAAACAAATTAATAATGACTAATCAGAATTCAACTAAGTCTAATACATCACAATGCAACCAAAACCAAATCTAAATTAGTAGTTTGAACGTACATGATTCATTCAAAATTTCCAGTTGTGGACTGTAACATCACGTATTTCTCCCCAAATTTATTTTTAATAAAACCATCACTTTACCTAGTATATTTTCTTATGACAATTTTTACACAAATTCAAAACAATATATGTTTAAAAAAAATCGTTGGATCTCGACATTTTAGTACGTTTTAAAAATTTCTCGTAACATTTTTGGACTTATATAATCATATTATGTATATATAGTAATATAGTATTAATGTAAATGCAAAAAAAAAATAGTTGTGTGGACCGGGACTCGAACCCGCGTCGACCACCGAGTCAAGTAGTTATCACACAACAAACAAACCATCTGAGCCACGCTTCTGTTTATGAACATGTCCCATGCTTATTAAATTTATCACCTTCCTTCATTAACTTGGTCTCCAAGCCAAAGTCAACCATGCTCGATCCATTCAATTGATTCGTAATCACGCGTATTATGGTCTGTTTATGGAAGGTGTATGAATTTGACAGATAACACAATCAAAACATTCCATTTTTATGACTAATTACGCGTTTATATTTAGATATAGGTCAAACTTTCTAATGGAGCAATTCGTGTATTATACGATAAATTGAACCTTCCGATAAGACCTAGAGAGGCCGAAAAACAAACCCCCACTCTCAATTTTTGATAAGAATTCATCACAATCTGTATACCCATTGCGTTTGACTTTTGGTTGACCATACAAATTGCACATCGTTTCTGCTTCAAAGGTACCAATTGATTCTTCTTTTTTATTCCTTGATATTGATGGATCAATAGCCCCATATAATATGTGGTTATTGTTTGATAATTTTTGTCAATTAGAAACTCTAGGGTTCTTAGTTAATTTTTGGGGAAGATGATACCAGGTTAGGTTGATTTAAAGCTTCTGAAAACGATTTGACAACAACAACCTGATCTAGAACAGGTGGTTGTGTCATGTGTTGTTGAACCGTCGGCCTTAGGTTCGAATCCGCCCCCAACGTTTTTATTGATTCCATATAATAAACATTCATTTTATTAATCAAGTAACCTTTATAATTATTTGGAATCAAACTAGATCGTTCTCAGGGTCCAGACCAGTTGGTCTGAACTTGTGATTCTAAAACACGAACCGGCCAAGGGCCCGGGTTCGATTCCCAGCAGCCTCAAACATTTTTTTTTCTATTTACCTTTATATTTTGTGACTTTATCTTTTTAATTAATTTTTAATACCAAATCTAACTTATAAATTCCACAAAATTTATTTTAAGCTATAAAGATAAAGGACTTTATTATCCAACTTTTATTTTCAGAAAATTTAATTATTTAATATATATAATAAATATTACAAGTTTAGTTATAAATAAATCCAAAATTTTAGATAAATAACTAAACAAATTTGTCAAATTTCACAAAAATTATTCTAGACTTGTAAACTGATGAACTTTATAAAACTAAATTTTATTTTCGAAAAAATATTAATTTATTTATTTTTAATCAATTTAATCAATTTTAATCGTATTAAATTCATAATAAATTCATTTTTCACTATTTTTATACCAAAATTTTACATAAATTATTTCTATTCATTTAGAACAGAAGTATAAATTTTAATTTAAATCTTTAATAATTTTAACATTTTTAAATATTAATATTATGTTTTGACAAATAAATATTAATATATTATATATTCATTAAATAGGAAAATAAATTTATAAAAAATTATTTTCACATTTACTACTTTTAATACAACCATCTTTAATTAAGAATTTTCAAAAAAATCCTTTTTGTTAATTATTTCTTTATTTAATTATGTAATTAACGATTATTCTAAATTAATCATCAATCAATTATCAATCCCTAAATTAGGAACCCTAGAATACCTTTAGACTAGAAAACTTAGACTTATGTTATTGCCCTGAATTTAGGGTAATACTTGGAATCGTTTGTGCCACATTAGACTATTTCAAAGGATTCAAGACTTGTGCTAAGGTGAGTTTACATAGCCCCTTTTTCTGTTTTACATTTTGGGGTGAAACATGTTTAAACATTTTATACACTATCATTTACTCATTCTTACATTGTTGAAACTTGTGATTCAATTACACTATCATTTACTCATTCTATCATTTGACTGTAACAAAAAGACACAGTACAATCATTAACATTGATCAAGCCGCCTGTTTAGATTATAGCGCTATAGGTCTGACAAACCCACCCCCCGCATAAATTCAGGGATGATCGATAACAGTTACACTTTTACTAACTTGCGAGTTAGGTCTCAGTCGACACAAGGTTTGATTGTACAAAAGACGCATTGTTACATGTCGGACTCATACTCTATCATTATACAACTGTGATTGTTGTACAAACTATTGTTATCTATTATATTCGAAAACCTATGTATTCTCACCAACTTTTGTTGACCCAAAATATTTTCAAACTTAACATGTTTCAGGTTATAGCTTGCTTGAAGATTAGAGTTAATGCTTGAAGATGTGTACTTAGTATTATTCATTTTGATGTACAAATTCTTGTAGAACAATTGTATGTAATGTAATTAAATCAATTATTGAAATTTATTATTTACCATGAGCTATTGAACAATCATCAATACGTGACATCCCGATGTTTCCGCCATCGGTTGGGGTGTTACATGGACAACTGGAGACAGGGCTGTAGCCGGAGGCGGGGCTGCGGAGGTGGTCAGTCGGAAGTGGAAGAAGATTTGGAGTGTGGAGAAGTAGGGAGGTGGGGTTGTGAAGTGTGGCTGATAAGTGATACGTTAAGAATGTTAGGGTTAGGGTTAAGGTTACTTAATAAAAGGAAATAAATAATAAAAATAAAGTTAAGTTTAATTAAACGAAAAAATTAAACAACCGAACATAAACAAACATAAATGAATGAACATAAACGAATGTTCATGAACATAAATGAACGAACAAAACGTGTGTTCATGTTCGTTCGTTTAAGTAAATGAACTTCCAGCTGAACACTTCACGAATAGTTCATGAACGTTCGATTCGTTTACAAGCCTAACAAACCCTTCTTGCACCCTTAGAGCAGAGCAGTTGGCTCAATTTAGCTCATTTTTTTCATAACTATTGGAAGAGATATTTATCAATCTTGATTTCTCATTAACATTCAATGGTTTAAAAAATATAAAGGAGATCAATTAGGATCTCGTATATCCGGAAACATATTAATTACAATAATTACAATAATGACACAATAATATTCTATTACAACCCCGCAATTTAAGCGGGATGTGACTGTATGATGAGGCTAGAACGGAAGTCTTCAAACATAATGCGCGGTAACCCTTTCAGTTACACCCCAACCGATTGCGGAAACATCGAGGTGTCACGTAACGACGATTGTTCAAAATCTCATGGTACTAAAGTGTAAATATTTTATTTAATGCTTCAAGTTACAATTACAGATATCATCAAGTACAAATACTATTCCACACGTTGTCTTGATTAAGTCTTTATTAAGTCCACATGTCCTACATAAAATATCTCAACAATCAACCTAAAACATGTACGAAAATAATTTTGTCAACATAAATAATGTTGGTGAGCATACTTGGTTTGTATACGTATATAATAAGTTCAAAGAATATGTCTTACAACTCATGTGTCAAGATTTATCAAGGCATTATGCAAACACATAGTAAACAAACATGATAAAGTCAAACAAATAGGATTCACACAAAGCATCTTAACACGTTTCAAAATGATTTGAGCACTGTAACATATGTTACGTCGATTTGAGAATTTGAGCATTCGATCATTAGAGCATTTAAGCATTCGAGCATTCGAGCATTTTAGCATTTGTTCATTTGAGCACCTTAACCTAAGATAAGTCCAGATAACGATTTTGAGCAAACAATGTAAGTAAACTGTAAGACCCTAACCCATAAACACGTGATTACCATTAGAACTTACGGGCTTTGGTCTTAATGAGTAAACACTCTCGATTTCGAACTTTGATATTTATGAAATCCAACCCATTATGATTTCTATATTATAGGTCCCAACAATTTTCTTATAATTAGATTTACTAAAAACATGTACTAAAGCTTGCGTTCTAATCGGGAACTTCAAATGAGGAAGCTAGTTGAGCGTTCGGGTGTGTTCGGTTCTTCTCGCGACTTGATCTTTGCTCCGGAGGTCCCGCCACATGAATACCTAGCACCATTACACAAAGAATGGTTAGTGATTTGTCAATAATAGAGGAAATATCCTCTGCTCAGTTTTTCCTCTGGTCTAACTATCCTCTGGTCTGAGCAAACATCCTCTACTCATTTTTCCTCTGGTCTAAACAATCCTCTGGTCTGAGCACACATTCTCTGCTCATTTTTCCTCTGGTCTGAGCAATCCTCTGGTCTGAGCAAACATCCTCTGTTTCCATGCTTGTTTTTCCCCAACCTTTGGGTGTTTTTAAACCAAGTTAAGGCCCTTCCTAGGGGTACTTGGGGACTTGTTTGATACCCTTTAATGGGCTTGAAAGATGCCCATTTATGGTGGTTTATAACCCCTTTCGGCTTAACTATTACTTACATGTTTTTCACCCAAATCGACCCATTAAGGCCTTGGACTCTACGAGACACTTTTTAAGCACACCAAAGGCATTGAAATCATATTGTCAACTCATTGGACACATGTTCAACTAAAAGCATTGTCCGTTTTGTGTCATTATGACTTGGTTATTAAATTTAGCCTTTAGTAAATCTTTAAATTCCCAAAATGCCCTTTTATAGCCACATCCATAAATTTAGCCATCCATGGTGACACTTTTGATTCAACCCGTTGCTTTTGACTCGTTGACTTGTTTAAAAACCTCTAAGTCCTTTCGGACTTAGATTTGCACCTTTTTCTCAAGTTTCCTCTTATTTAGTAACTTCTAAGCGCATTAGCGCGCATTAGACTTAGTTATGGAAATGACTTACTTAATTTGCACCCACACTTCATGTGGGTAGTTTTAGTACCCATGTTGCTTCGCCCGAAGGCGTTTAATTAGCTACGGACTTACCGGGTGTCCTTGACCCATATTCATACCTTGTGCTTATCCTCCATGATTCTTAGCATCAAGTGTGCATGCGCAAGTGCATTACCTGCGTGCTTTCTAGATATACACATTAATTTCTCGGGACTCAAATGATGAGGACTTCACCATTTGACCCGTTTGGACCCATAGTTCACGATACTATGTTACCCAAGTTTCTTTACCTATGGTTCAAGCGACACACACTTGACCCATTTAACATCTTACTTAACGACTCCATTCAAATGGTTTCATTTGGATTAAAACATCATTTCTCACATGTCTTTATTAACTGGCCCGTTTGATGGATTTCATCATTTGGTCATAACTCATTGTCTCGATTAAGATCATAAACCACGTTTTGACTTGAGTGCACGTAAAGCGACCCATTTAATAGATTCCACCCATTGGGATTTACCTTTATCACTTACACTAGAATTAAGTCGAGTGTATACAACAATTAAGCTACGTTATAGTCTCGCGGTGTAAGTAAAACTTACTTCATATCTGTTCTTGCTTCCATACGTATTGAGCTTGCATCCGTTTGACCCGTTTGCATCCCTAGTTCTTGTACATAACTTAGGGACATGTCAAACTTGTTTTGTTAGAATACATAATATGGATTTCTTTTATTATCTAGGGCATCATGTATTCGTTTTAACTCAAGTCCAACATCACATTTCAAGTATTCATGTTCATACATGTATTACACATTTATTTCCTCATTCAAGCATCTTATCGAACACCTCATATGCACCATTTTCATCATGTTAATTCTAGGTGTTCAAGACTTTCTAGATTCCGCCATGGCTTAGCGAACCATTTGCACATGATCGTTTCCACAATTAGCACACATACATGATACTAATCACATAGAAATTGCAAGATTATTCCACATACTAGTGTAATTCATGTTTAAGGTAAAGACCCACTACATATACATAACACAAGATCATGATTTCGCATGAATCAACAACATATTATGATTCATCACGTTTTATAGCTTCCTTGATGCCTACTAACACATTGAAGCTTATAGAAACCAAGAAATTCACGTTTTTACCAAAACCCTAGAATTTCACCATGATCATAAATGGATTATAACATCAAATTACACCAAATAGAAGGTACCTTGATGTTTATTAGGCCTTAGATGACCTGTTTCTTGCTAGAGCATCGAAAAGTCCCTTGATTTGGCTTAGATTCTACATGATTTGAGTGTTTAGGGCTTGAAGTGGAAGGAGAATGTTTTCTCTTGCCAAATACACGACACACACACACATATGTGTGAGGTTTTTATGATTTTATTTTTATTTATAAAACCCACTTTATCGTATTGGCAACTATGGCCCCTCAAGTTTTTGCCAAAGTCTTTTGTTGTTAAAACTCATTTAGCAAAACTAGTGTTATTCCCATAATAGGACATAACCCAAGTTCTCATTATTCGAGTCTCACTTTATTATTTTGCTAATCACGCCTAATGGCGTAATTATGCGAAAGGATGATTTTGGGGTGTTACATAAACTACGTTTAAGACTAACATAAAGCACCAAGATAACGACACACGTATATGAATTGTAAACGTATAAAAGTTTGTGTGTAAGTGTATGTTTAAGTTTGTATATGTGTACATGTTTCACCCCAAACGTGTAAAAAATGATAAAGGGGATAAGTATACTCATAGTTTGCGAAAGCGATCAAAATCCAACTTAAGATGTCATGAGTTAAAGAACTGGGAATTCCGAGGAATTCTACCTATAATGTTTAAGAATACTAATAAGGGAAATGTCTAAAAATTCTAAGGCATTAGGGTTTGCTAAGTCAATTTGGGGAATTAGAGTTTTTACGATAAAGGGTATTAATATAAAGCTTGTATATCAAAAACAATATAACAAAGTTTATAAACAATGATTAGATAATATACTTATTACCACCTGACTATTTAGTTAAAAAGTAGTTCCAAGTTTTTTTTTTTTTTTTGGGACCGGCTAAACTCATAGTTCCAAGTAATTGGGACAAAAGAATTAAATTAGTTGCTTTAAACTATAAGTGTAAATAATTACAATAATTAGAAATAATTGAACAAATAAATATAAGTTACACAAAAGAATCAAATATTAATAATTATGACTTTGGAAGAGAGAAATATATCTGTTTTATATAACATTAAATGTATAAACAGAATTTAAGTGTTATGAATTAATAATTGATTTACTGTATTTAAATAAGCATAAATACAACTAAAATACAAGGTTTGGTTATCATATTTTTATGAAAATTAGTTGTATTCTGATGAGAAATACCCAAAATATATTTTTCATAATTTTTCTCAGTTTATTTGTATTTAAACTGATTTATTGAATTTAAAATGTATTTAAATGACTAAAAATAGAAAAATCTATAAAAACTAAATATTTCTAGTCTAATAAATTAAGATTAAGTTTCTGATGTTTAGAAATAATTTTTCAAAAATTTTGGGGTTAAAATCATTTAAAATGAATTTTAAATCAACTAATTATGATTAAAATGATTAAAATTATTAAAAATATGAAAATAAAATATTTTCAAAAAAATAAAAGTGTGAAAATTAAGTTTATGGTATCAATATATTAACCCTAATTTTTTATATTTTTTTGATCAAAAATGGATTTATTATGAATATTTGGAGTTTACTAAATGATTAAAATAAAGAATTAATAAAGTAAAAAAGAAATTCAGAATAAAAAGTGTGAGTTGCTGGGTTCGAACTTGGGTATCTCACAGAGCACACACGCTTGAGGAGGAGCCACGTCCCATAGGTTGTTAATTTTTTTTAAATTGTTACGTATTAATTATGATTAGTTTTTTTTAAAATTTTTACTTATTAATTATTTTGTTACTAAAATTGGTCGGGACCAAGCATGAAAGCTAGCGGCGGCTGCAAAAAAAAAGCCGCATCAAGTAGCGGGGGCGGTTCCAGGCTAGGCGGTATACATGCCCAAGTGGAAGTTTTCAATAAAGCACAAGCCGTAAAGATACGGGTCGAGAATGAAAAGATCAGGTTGATAGAAGAAAATGAAGCACTTGAGGAATTCAAAATTTTGTCGATCGACATTTCAACTTTGCCTAAAGCAAACTGTGACGCTTTAGCAAAATTGCAAGAAAACATACGAAATAAGTATGTCTAAACTATTAAAATTTTAGGAACTATTGTATTTTTTTTTAAAGTTTAAGTTTATCTTTATTGTAATTTTTTTTATTAATTTTAGTATTTATCCTAATTTTATATTAATTATTTTTTTACTTTGAAATATAATTAAACATAATAATAAAGTAAAAAACTAATTAATAATAAAAGAGGGAGGATTGTCCCCGTACCCTTGGTTAGTCCCCAAAAGAAGGACAACCCACCATGATGAGGTGGCGGCTTATGTGGCATGGAGGACAATCTATTTGGGTTGTCCCCATACCCATTAGTCTTATATAATATAGAAATCATTGTCACAGTGGCGAAGCGTGAAACTTCTCTTGAGGGGTATGAAAATTATGAGACTCTTAAAATTTTTGTACAAAAAAACCCGTAAAATTACATTACGGCGCAAGAAAAATTGCGGATACTGGGTCACCCCCACCGTCAACTATACTCTACGCCTGCACATATAGTTTTATTTAAAGACGGTATCAATATAATCCACAAACGTGGCCATCAAGAATGGCTACGGACGGGTTGTGAAATGAAAACCTTCGTGCAATGGTGAACCTACAAATATCAAAGGGGGCAGGTGTCCTCCTAAAAAATAATGTAATTTGTGGACAAAAATACCGATCGTTATCCTTAAAGTTTTGGTTAAACCCCCGATCGATCCCCTGAAAAATTAATTGATTATGTTTTACATATATGATCATAACCTATACCGGTAACTTTTCGTTTTTAATAGAATTAATTGCTTGATTGATCCCTATGATTAATATTTACAAACTACATGGATCAACCAAACACTTAGGTGTTGTTTGTTTTTTCTACAGGAAAAGGTCTGCAGTCTGCGGACCACATCTGCAGACATCTGCAGGAGAAGAGGTGGACCAAAGGTCTGCAGTCTGCAAGAAGAAGACTGTTTGTTTATTAACGTCTGCAGGCTGCTGAAATAAACTTAAATTTAAACAAACTGAGTTTTTACAACAGTCTGTTGGTAGATGGTGGTGGTGGTGGGTGTGGTGGACCGTGGTGGTGGTGGTGGTGATAGTGGTGGTGGACGGTGGTGGGTGGTGGTGGACGGTGGTGGGTGGTGGTGGTGGACGGTGGTGGTGGGTGGACGGTGGACGGTGGTGGGTGGTGGTGGACCGTGGTAGGTGGTGGTGGTGGACCGTGGTGGTGGTGGTGGGTAGTGGTGGTAGTGGTGGTGGACGGTGGTGGGTGGTGGTAGTAGTGGTGGTGGACGGTGGTGGGTGGTGGTGGTAGTGGTGGTGGACGGTGGTGGGTGGTGGTGGTGGACGGTGGTGGTGGTGGGTGGACGGTGGTGGGTGGTGGTAGTGGTGGTGGACGGTGGTGGGTGGTGGTAGTGGTGGTGGGTGGACGGTGGTAGGTGGTGGTGGACCGTGGTGGTGGTGGTGGGTGGTGGTGGACAGTGGTGGGTGGTGGTGGTGGTGGTAGTGGGTGGTGGTGGTGGTGGTGGTGGTGGTGGGTGAGGAGAAGAGGAGAAGACCTTTGAAGACCTTAGAAGACTTTGGTCCAAGTCTGCACCAAGAAGAGGTCAGGAAGAGCTTTTGGAGTGAAATGTCTTCCGAAAAACAAACAGTCTGTCCGCCCTAAACGGCTGTCCGCGTCTGCGCGACGCAGACAAAAGATGTCAGAAGTGCTTCTGGGAGAAAAACAAACACCACCTTAAAGTTTTAAATATACGTAAAAGTTGTAATTTTATGAAACCTTTTTGCAAAAATGGCATTTTCACAAATGGTTTTTCACGTCTAGTGTTTCCTTTAATTTAAAGGGGTATTGAATTTTAATAATCCAAACTTTCACTTATTGACTGATATGAATCTGTAGTTCAATAATTCCCAACAACGATACCAACTTTCAACCTATTGGCCGACAATGAACCTTTGTTAACTCAGTTAGTGGATGATGGCGTGGACGCTGACGTGGCATGCTCACGCTGACGTGGATGATGATGTGGCATGCCATATCAGCATCCATGCCTGTGTTGGCATGTCACGTCATCATCCACGTCATCGTGAGCATGCCACGACAACATCCACTAACTGAGTTAGTTCTCAGTTAACAAAGGTTCACTATCGGCCAATACATTGAAAGTTGTGATCGTTGTTGGAAATTTTTGAAGTAAAGATTATTACTGGTTAATAAGTGAAAGTTTGAATTATTAAAATGTAATACCCCTAATTTAAATTATGTTTATGAGACCTCTAAAAATAACTTTGGACGAAAAAATAAGCATCACACTTCCATAATTATTTGTAAAACATGCCATTTTAAGAATTTTTTTTATCATATTTATGTCATATAATATTAATTATTAAAAAAACACACAAACAACACATGATCAGTAACACATATAAGGGCGAACAGGGTGGTCCGTGATGGCCACCCCGTGATTGCCGAGATACCGCAAAACACCGGCCCACCCATTCCATCACGGCCGCAAACCATTAATTTCGTGATGTATATCACGACCGTTGGCTCGCAACGGTCAAATTTGACCAAAATTTTTAAAAAAAATTAACCTATATATATACACACATAATCACACAAATTTTTTAACGGTCAAATTTTTTTTTTTAACTTATATATATACACATAGCCGAGTTTAGTTAACTTGTCGGGGAAACACAACGTTTGTGCGATTCAATCTCTCACAAGCACGCGGACCTCCACTCGAAGTGTCAAAGCTTCGAAAATTTATTTAAAAAACGGTGAATAATAACCCCAACGAAACAGAAGATGTGCAAGTTGGCTTTGCTCAAATCGACTACACGGCTGAGTTCGGGGTTGATTTTCAACATGTTTCGGCGTGGCGAATGTTACGCCCTAAATTTTTAGATTTTTACTAATGTTTGTATTTTTTTTAGTAATTTTTATTTTATTTGTAGTAGTGTGTTTTTATTTTAATTTAATGTTTTTATTTATTTAAAATGTAATGTTTGTAGTTTATATAAATAATTTTTTTAAATATTTAAATATTTTTTTTAAATATTTTTTTATTAATTAAAATGTAATGTTTTATTTAAAAAAAAGTTTAGTGATGGAATGTGAGCACCGCCACATGGGTTTAGTGATGAAATGTGATGGAATGTGATAGAATGACGTGACACAAAATAATTAGGTGTAATAACGTGATGGGTGTGATAAAATTCTTACTGCCCCATGTGCCCTAACACCAAAACATACAAAAAGTATCATAAAAACGCGCTAAGATCTAAAACCATAGCACCCTAAAATTTATATCAAGAATCAAAACACATCTATCTATACATATAATAAACCAAAGCCATTTTAATGACATGGCAATCAAAGATGCATTCTCTTCTTTGAGTGTGTCATGTGTCATACCATGTGGCATTGAGATATTTTAGGAAAAAAATAATTTAAAAACAAAATTGGATTTTTCACCCTCATGTTTCCTCTCATAATTTTTAAACGTTAATCTCTTTAATATACAAGATTTTTTAAAGAAAAAAATTACACCAAATTAACGAGCGTTTTATTATCTTTCCAACGAGTACCATATTGCTATATAAAAAACGGAGAAATTTTTTTGTGGGGTTTTGTTCATACAGGAAAAAAAACACAAAGTGTTCAGGTAAATCATTAATCATGTATAGACAAGTCACTAATTATGTTTAAATCAGTAAATATGAAAAAAAAAATTCAACCAGAGCCGAATAGGTTAATAGAGTTATACGTTGTTTTAAGTTAGGTATCAATATTAGTATGTTAGAGTTGTACATTTGTTTAGTCTTTAGGATATGTGTTAATATTAGAGTTACATTAAAGTTCTACATTCTTCTAAGTTAGGTGTTAGCATTGGAGTTGCACATTGTTAATTTGTTTTAGGTTAGATATTAATATTAGAGTTATACATCAGTCTATTTCATATGTAAAATTGATGTATCATATTAAATTTTTCAACCCGGGACGCTCCCGAGGTATAATCTAGTAAATAAATATATACACCCCAAAAGAAAAATTACCTCCATCTCCATGACTCCATTATATTATATAAACACACATAATAAAGCATGATTTTGAGATAATATAACAATAAGCACATATCCTAAAATGCCCTGGTGTCGGTGAAAACTGTAGCTAGTCTTTGTGAGAGAGACCCATGTAAAATCAATTATTAAAAAGTTGTTTTCAAGCCATCAATTTAGATTTTAGACGCATCTTTTAGAAACTTTTAGGTTTCATGTTGGGATAAGATTTTTAGATTTAAGATCACGACATTTGTTACAGCTAATATTATTAAATTTTTAAATCCTCTATGTACGTTCATACCTTTTAGTTATATAAATAATTTAAGGGTAGAAAAATAATAAAGTGTACCTGAACTTGTTTACGGTTGGATTTTGAGTTTTTTTTTTTTTTAGATTGTAAATGGAAGTATCAAACCACTAGTAGCGGTTTTTAACGTCTTCAAACTAGAAGCATACGATCGATTTTAAAACGGGAACCAACCAAAATCATTATGATAGTTTTGGTCTAGCATCACACTTCGACATTGTTGGGTCTTCAAAACATTTAACTTTAAGCACGAGATGAGATAAGTTGAGCTGGAACTTCTAGTACCATATTGTAACACTAAAACAAACATGTGTCCTCAAATCCTTATGGTTAAATGGTGTACATTGTCCACCACCGTAAAAATGTCAGAAGTTCAAATCCTGCATATTGCTAGTAAAGTATACAAAGAATCCTTTACAGAAATAGGCGAGTTATGATTCTAGAGAGTGTGATTGGTAGGCATTGTGGGAAAAAGCAAGATTGGTGATGTCGCTACTTCATTCAGCGACATCTCCCTCCTCTTTAATCCCAATCATTTGCATTCTGAAAGGTGTAAGAAGATGTCCCTGAAGCCGCTGAATGAACTAGCGACATCACCATCTGAAGCCGCTGAATGGACAAGAGGCATCACTGATGTCGCTTAATGGGTCTGAGGCATCACTGATGTCGCTGAATAGGTCTGAGGCATCACTGTTTGATGTCGCTGAATGGGTCTGCTGCATCTATAAGAAGTCGCCGATTGGTACAGAGGCATCACTTTAAATTTTGAATTGGAATTGGAATCAGATTCTTTATTTGACCCAGCCGAGAAGAAAGACATCCCCACCAAAATTAGAACCACATACACTTCATTGCATGGCCTTGGATTAATAAAAAAAAAAATTGTTAGATATGTAGATGATAAGATGGTAAATAGTAAATGTGTAAGAGGTGTAAAATTGTGTAAGATTTAAGATGTTATAACATGGAGGTGGTGGTGAAAAATTTTATTCATCAAACAAACCATTAATACGGAACCCTAAGGATGCGGAGACGATCATCGGATACAAGTTTAAAAACAAAGACTTATTATACTACAAGTTTAAAAACAAAGACTCCCCCGCTCCAATACTATTATATCTCCATGCAAATGTAACACCGATTCGAAAACACTAAAAAACCATACCATCCAAAACGTCTGCCATAGTATTTTGCTATGGATGAAACAATTGAGTGTGTATCATGGTATTTTGCTAAAATTGGAAAACAAAGAAGTGGAGGCATGAGGAGGGATCGTTCGAAGTACCATTTTATTTGCTCGACATATTGAATGAAGCCTTTACTTCAACTAGCGACTTCAATGAAGTCGTTGAATGAAGTAGCAACATCACAAATGAAGTCTCTGAATGAACTAGCGACATCACAAACATTCCTCTTACACGTTTCAGAATGCCAATGATTGGGATTAAAGAGGAGGGAGATGTCGCTGAATGAACTAGCGACATCACCAAAATTGCTTTTTTTCCCACAATGCCTACCAATCTCGCTTTCTAGAATCATAACTCGCCTATTTTTGCAAAGGATTCGTATATTTATTTTAGAAATTCCAAATATGGTTTGTTAAAAAAATAAAACAAACATGTCTTGGTTTTTAGAGAAAGGATAGCTTGAAGTAAACAAAAAAATTAGTTTTACACAATCAATAAGAAAACTGCTAATGTAACATTGTGATATATTTACTAGAACTAAAGCATCAGTCCAGTCCTATTTTATACGGTAAATACTAAAATCATTAGTTTAAAAAACTAAAAAAAAAAAAATCACAAAAACTTTAGCTTACTTTTATGTTCGAGGGAAAGCTATATGACTATGATCATTTAACTATTTATAAGTGGGACTTAGTGAGACCCACGTAGCTTTGACTCTAGCCCATAATCATTGACTTGTGGTGTGTGTTCTTATTGGTTTATTGTCATTCCAAGTCAACGGTCAACATTATTTTATTTACGCAGGTTCTCGTGTTTATTATAAAATTACTTTTTATTCTTTAACCTTTGTTGACAAAATTCTTTTTGAATTTATTCGGTATTTTTCTGTCGAGCTTCTGATCTGTTTTGGTTATGATTGATTCTGTGATTTATTCTTATTCTGATCGATAATTGTTCTTGCAAATCGTTGAGTATGCGCCCACCACACCATTTAATCTTCAACCTTGAAGTCTCATGGGTGGCTTGATAGTAAGTCGATTTGAGATGGCTAATTTCTTAAGTGACATGTTGAGTGGGTTAAGCTCCAAAGAATTAAATAAAGAACTAGAGATGACTTTTACTTCAATTCTTTTTTATCGTACTTATGAAACTCAAAGGCCTTTATACTTCAATTCTTCTTTATACAAATACAAAAACTAAAATACGTGAACATAATAAAAACCTACCCATTATCTTAACTACTAAAGCAATAAAACATAAAGAAATGGTTGAAGGGAAGTAATGTGAGATGTGGGTGAGAATGCATAGTGTGGACGTGGGTACGTATCATGGCTCTAGTAGATAAAAACATAAGTTGAGTGGCGTAGCTTTTAATGGGCGGGGAGGGGCGGCCGACCCCCCCGATTTTTTGCTCAGAAGTTCCAATTATATAGTATTTGTATAGAATTTTTTTGGTATATACAGTTTCGACCCCCCGAAATTGGTTTTCGACCCCCCGAAACTAGTGATTTTCGACCCCCGGTGACTTCCGACCCCCCCAAGTTTCGGGTCAAGCTTTGCCATTGCATAAGTTGTACTTGTAGCTTAGGCTACATTATGTGATGGCGGAAAAATGAGCCGTGGAGCTCTTTCATACCAGCCCATCACCCTGTGGACCGGGTGAAACATGGCATGGGGCATTTTTTTGTGGAAATATCCACCTGCGTGGGTCAAAAGTTTAGTCCAACGTGGACGCTTTGAATTGGTGGACGGTAAATGTGCTTTATTTATTACCGTTGGGGGGACCAACGGTTATTTTTTAAACCACACCAACTACATTTAATTTTTATACACTATATAAACCCAACCTTTTACCAAACAAGCCTTCAACGGTATGGACCAGCCGTGGACCGAAGAAGAGGTGTTAGCCCTAACCTTGTGGTGGCTTAATGTTCACGAAAACACTAGAGTATCCACTACGCTTCGTTCCATTCCCTTTTGGGGTAAGGTATTGGCGGAATTCTGTGTTCTACTTGGCAGTCAAACAAACTGCACCAATGATGAAATTCATCACAAGTTTTGGGATATCGATTAAAGAGCATGATCTTTGAGGATATGTTCAAGGTGAACATGGAGGAATCCCCAACGGACTCGGAAGAAGTCACCATAGAGGTGACTCAAATTTATAACTATTTTGAGTATAATGAGGAGTTCGAGTACGTGCCGTTATGGAAAATGCTACGACTTAATTATATTTAAATAGTTAGTTATGTGTTTAAAAATAAAAAACCTCAAAGTGACATGGAGGCCACCCACTCACCGTCCATGCCACCATCACCCTGTATATAATTGGTTAAATAACTAAAAATAACTTAGATTCACGTATCAATTCATGCCCCCTTAAAGATATGACTACACCATGTAATCTTAAGAGCTCCACATTTAATAGGCTCATAACTTTCTTGATTATACATAAAAACCATACATCATTTTCTGGTTATTTAAATATGGCTATGCAATTTTTGTTGTTGGGAAAATATTAGAAAGTGTTGGGCAAGGACTTTCTCTCTTTCATTTATTAAAGCAACCGGCCATGCTACCTAGTTTATCCGCAACCAATATGACTTAACTAGCAACCTTCTTCCCATTTCACACACAACTCTACGTACCTCTCTCTCTCTCTCTCTCTCTCTCTCTCTCTCTCTCTCTCTCTCTCTCTCTCTCTCTCTCTCTCTCTCTCTAACTAAAAATGATCAAAACTGTCAAACAAATCACAAACCATAGCTGTAATTAACCAACAACACAATGGGGAAAACATTAACATTCTTTAAATCACTTCTAGGATTATTCAAAACCAACGACTCACCACCTTCAGAACCTAATAAACAACTTAAACGACGATGGAGTTTCGGAAAATCGCGTAGAGGCCTTCATAATTCGGACAAGAATGAAGATCCGAATAAGCACGCGATTGCCCTTGCTGCTGCTACGGCAGCAGTAGTCGATGCAGCCGTAGCAGCAGCTCAGGCCGCGGCTGAGGTGGTTCGCATGACTGGTGGAACCATTGGCTACGGTGTTCGTGACGAATTGGCTGCCATTAAAATTCAGTCATATTTCCGAGGTTATCTGGTACGTATAAGTAGTTTTTCTATGAGTAAGATTTTACTGTATAATAAAAAAAAGTTGTTTGTTTATTTGCTATGTATAGAGCAATGTTGTAAAACGTCTCGGATGCCGAGTGCTCTCAGAGTAATCGCTACAAGGTAGGCTGTCGAGGTTCGAGTACTCTATGCCTAGGCCGAGTAGTCCCTGGGTACTCTCCGACTAGGCCGAGAACTCCCCAAGTACTCCCGACTCCGACTAGGGAGTGCCTAGCGACTTTTGTAACATTGTATAGAGTATAACTTCTCTATTATATTGTTAAGCATGTATACATTAGTAATGAGTTTTATTGTAGTAAGGCTGACGATATAATTCTAATCGGAAGATCATAATTTTTTTTCTTTAGTAAGATAAACAGGTTTTTTATTCCTTCCTTATAAGTGAGTTTTTCTGTTCTTGTTACATAAGTTTTTCTTTCTTGAATGTGCCGAATTCAAATAGCAAATTAAGGTTGTTAAATTCGTGGTTTAGCGAATTCGAACAACTTAAATTTGTTATCTTTTTAACCGCTCACGTTACTCTTTTGCACTAATAATTTTAAGGGAATATTTTATAGAATGGTAATCAACTTTTACTAGTGTTCTAATTAGATCATTCATAAAAATATTTGTTCCAATTAAGTCACTAATGTTTATTTTATGTTCTAATCCTATATAGTTTATCTGAATAGCAGGTATAATATCTATAATTGAAACATTAAAGTAAACTTTAGTGACCTGGTTAGAACATCAAAGTAAAGTTGACTTATCTAATTGGGAAAAAAAAGTTTTATAAAAATTGCGAAAATTTTAAAAATTGCGAAAATTTTAATTAATATTAAAAAGTTCGCATTTTTTAAATTTTTTCGTTAGTTTTTTTACTTTTTTTATAATCTTACATATTTTTCATAATTATTTTAAAATTTTCTTCATAATTTTTTTGTATTTTCATATTTTTTTCGTAATTTTAAAAATATATTTTCCAATTTTTTAATCCATGTTATTGATAATCCAAGTCAACATTTAAAAAAAATAATCATATAAAAGACATATGAATTGATGACCTTTTTAATGGGTAAATTATCTATGATTAGAACACTAAAATAACTTTAATTACCTAATTGTAACAAAATTTTTTATGAGTGACTTGATTAGAACACTGCTAAAACTAAGTTACTATTTAGCAAAGTTGCCCCAAATTTTAAATTACACACCTTTACAAGGATTAAATCCGAATCTCCCATGTACCTTTGGAAAATGAGCTAGCACTAAATTTGCATAATTGAATTCACTAGTAAATTTAGTTCATGTACTTTTACAATATCATTATATAATATATAACTTAGTTAACAATAGTGATGAGCATATTGTACTGAATACCAAATCCTCGTAACGAATCGAGAGTGTTTGGTATCGGTATTGGTACTCACATTTAGAGGTTTCGGTTTCAGTATTTTCGGTATCGGTGCAGGATCGGTATGGTATCGATATTTTAAGTTAAATACCGATACCATACCGATACTGTACCGTATGTTTTCGGTATCGGTATTGGGTTTTGGAAGTTTTTGGGATCGGTATCGGCTGGTACCGATACCGTCCCGAGATTATCCCTAGTTAACATTCAATATTAAAAACATTTATTTGTTGAAATACTTTCTATTAACAACTCCAGTTATGTTAAAATTTTTGTGATATCAGAATACAAAAAAATGAAATAAAACTGTACCAATAACAATAATAATAATAAACTGAACCCTATCTCAAATACCGAATTTTAATTTATCCTTTTTTTTAATTACAACATCTCGATAGAATTTACTTGTTGAAAGAACTACAAATACTAACTTTTATAAAAACTTAAAAGATCTTCGGATGTCTCATATTCAAAGTTTAATATTAGACAAAACAAAAACCACATTATCCAAGTTTAAATGCAAACATTATCCAAGTTTATAAATTAAAAATGGATGGACAAATGATGATGTATGAATATTATTGAAATATTGACATGATAACTTATGTCCCATGAGTTTAATACTTTTTGTTTTATTAAGGTGACAGGTAAGTTGTGATAGTTTTCCACTAAAATTGATGCTCGCTTAACAACCTTTAACTTTGTATGGTCACTTTCAATTTCTGGTGTACACAATATCACACATTTAAATACACAAAGAAAATTATTGATGTTTGGGGTTCAAATCTCCCGTACACAAAATTTCACAATTAAATATTCAAAAGATTTAACCCCTCATTACTTGAGCATAGTAGTATCAAGGTGTTGGATAAGCATTGTCTTTTCAAATAGTAAAGGGGTTCAAATCTCAAGAATAATAAAAATTGTTAAAAACGACGGATTGGATCTAAAACTAATGTGTCAAAAATGTCTTTTACACTAAATATCATAAAACTTAACAAAATACATGTATCAAGTTTTATAATGTTCTAGAAATTTACCTTTATTTTAATTGCTTTATTAATAACATGAACAAAACTAATATTTATTTTTTTATATAGTACACACTATAAAAAATAATAATCATTAAATATTATCGGGATATTTTTGTTAGAACCCCTTGTTTCACACGATATTATGTTAACAAAATATTAAAAGGTTACTAAAAAGTTTGAAAAGTAAAGAAAATAAATATTAAATAAATAAGAGAAAAACTGAAAAATTATGATTAAATACCAGAGAGAAACAAAAAAGTTATGACTTAATATTAATTATTATTTAATTGAAAAGACATGGGGAAATAAGGGTGAGAAGGTATCAGAAAATTGGCATACACACACGTATATATATATAATTATAATTATAATTATAAACATGCAACAATTTTGCAAGTTTAATATGTTTTTTTTTATAAAAAAGATATTATATCACACTTACAATTATTTATTTTTCTTTGAACGAGAAACTAACATAATCTTAAATATCTCTATACCTACACTTTGAAGGGTTTAAACCATCCCAATTCATGGATAAGTACGAAACACTTTACTTACTATCATACAATATCTTTTAAGGATTAATGTTTTGAAGTTTTTAAGAGTTTTGTTTACATTAAATTTATCTATGTTGACTCTAAAATATATTAAACTTTGTTAAATTAATAAAAATCATATATTTCTATGTTCTAGATTTTTTATTAAAAAAAGTTATATAGCATTTATAAAATATAATAATTTTACAAAAATAAAAGACATATTTTTGAAGAGCATCTTTTCAATAGAAAAAAAGACATTAATAAAGTAAATTTTTTCTGGTTGATAATTTACATGCATACATCAGTACTGTCGCTATAATTATTTTTATGTCGCTATTATCATTGTTCTGTAAAGTTTTCTACTTGCGACAATATTTATTTTTAAATGTTATTGTGTAGTACCACAATAAAGTTGTAACTAGAGATGGTAAATGATTGATTTTGAATTGAATTATTAGGCTAGGAGAGCATTAAGGGCTTTGAAAGCCTTGGTGAGGCTGCAGGCAGTAGTGAGAGGTCACATTCTAAGGAAACAAACTGCGGAAATGATGCGGCGGTTGCAGGCTTTGATCCGGGCTCAAGAGCGAGCATGCACGTTCCGATCGCAAATTAATGGTTCAACCACCAAGCACTCTCACTTTCACCATCATGTAAGCCTTCTCTAGTCCCTACATGCTTTATTAAAAATGAATTTGAATGACATGTTTTTAATTTGAATTTGTAGGGGCCCCTAACTCCTGAAAAAATTGAACATTTTTCACATACTAAACGTGACCATCGTTCCATATCGAAGGTATGTTATGAGCATGCATAAAGAGTCTAAGGGTGTTAATTAAATTGGTCATGTTCATGGGTTGGTGGGTAGAAAATCATGTCATATGAACAGGTACATTGAGTTTGGCTTATTTAATTTAAGAGCGTTCAAGCTTGGCTTGTTTATAATAACATGATACTAACCTTAAGCCAACCCTTGAATGCAGAGGAACGATTCAAAATCTCATGTCCGAGGTATAACTAGTCAAGAAAGAACGTTTCTTGATGGCTCAATCTACCGTGAAAACAACAAAGTTGTTGAAGTAGATACCGCGAAATCCCATGTAACGACCAATGGTAGAAAGCTCTTTCAACCAGACTACATCAGGTTCCAGCATAGTAATAGTTTAACCACTTCAAGAGGGTCAATACTTCAACCAACAAGTTCAAGCCCTTGTGCATCTTGTGAAGTAAACTCTTTTTATTATTCAACGAGAGGAACCGTTTCTACTACTGCTAAAAGTGAGTGTTCAAGAAGTTGCATAAGCAGTTTCTCAGACCACCCAAACTACATGTCTTACACGGAGTCATCACGCGCTAAGGTCAGGTCTCTAAGTGCTCCAAGACTAAGGCCTCAACTCGAGGTTTCTAATCTAACAAGAAGGGATTCGGGCTACAAATATGTTATGGGTATGCAAAGAGGTCCAACAAAGCGTGATAGTTTTGCGGAGAAAACTTATCCTGGCTCTGCTCGGCTTGATCAACTTAGGTTGTCGGTCTATGATACCGAGGACAGTGAATATTGTGATGGTTATTGGAATTGATGTTTTAATGGAACGTTTTCTATTGCTACTTATTTGTATCATGTATGTACTAGGCTATATATTTTTATATTTATTTTAATTTGTAGCATCGCGAGGAGACATGCTATGGTATGCTTATTACGACATACAAATAAATAACATGTCTCTTCGTGATACTACAGTTTGATGTTATATATAGTATGCTTTTTTATACATTCTCGTTGCTCTCCGCACTTACGTCTCTTGATTGTCGTATTTTGGTTTGTGATATTTTAGAAATCTTCCAAGGCTAGCTGAAGCAAATTGGTTTTGGTTGGTTTAGCCACCACTGGGTTGGTCTAGAACACCAATTCAACTTATATCTAAGTTCATTATAAGTAATGTGCAACTTCTTCAATTTAGTTATATATGTTGTATCATAATTGTTCTTTTAAACCCCCCACCCTCACACTTTGAAAGTTTCATTTTTGTAATTTTCTAGTTGTTCTAAAGTCTCATAAGTTGAATCAATCAAATTCAATTTTTCTCGCTCTATCTCAGAGTATCCATTCACACAAAACTCATCTGCTTCTATTTCTACATTCCGTAAGCGAGCCCAGGCTTTTTCCAGCTGTTCGATGGACCCTTCGCGCAATTCTTCTGAATTTCTAATAGTATTCAAGATTTTTTGTTTTCGATTACCTAATAAATCACTTAATGAAAGTAGATTATCTTTTCATTCATTTAAAAAATTCCATGATCCCTTCCTGAACCAAACATGAATATTTTGATTCATTTGGCTCTCACGCTCAATGTAAATTTCCATATTTTTATTGTTAATGTAATTAGCATATCCTCTATTTTCTTGTCATATTTCAAAACGAAATCAAAATCTCAAAAGGAATTACTAATCCAAGATCAAAATATTCGGATGACTCTTCTTACCAAACAAAAAATATGTAATTCTCAACAAAGCTGTTTACTTTTTTTAATCCAAGAAGTTTTTCTTACTTTATACACAATACATAGGTCATCGATTCAGCATTGGCTAAAAAGGGGGAGAAAACCCCCAATAAGTAGTTCAAATCATTTTATCAATATGAGTGTTCTATATTGATAAAATATTTATTTTGAAACCATCTCTATATTAACATATTGGTAGAAAGAGTACCATGCTGCGTCTGGACTTCAAACAGTTTAGATTTAACCATGTTAAGGAAATATGGCTGGAAATAATGGGCTAATTGATTCTTAACGGCTAAATGATTTGTGTTGAGTTGTATGCTATCTCTCAAATAAGGAAATGATGAGTAAATGCTGATTCTTAAGTTATTTTTTCTAACAACTGACACATGCCAAGGATCATATCATCTTTAGTTAGACCAGGTGTAGTGGATAAAGGTTTTAGGCGTGAAATGGCTGGAAAAACTCCCCCATAATGCCCTAACACCGCCTCCGGGGCGTTTTACTTCAAAATTATGATTTGGCGTGGAAATTTTAACGCCCAAAAATGGCGTTTTCTGACCTTTTTGCTGAGCCAATCACAAAACCCCATTTGAAGTGGAGGGCATGGAGCCCTTCTTCTGATACAAGTAGTCTTAGATGTTTTATACATAATAAGTGGACTCAGGTAAGAGCATTGACATCCCCTCCATCAACCCCCCCCCCATCTCTAAAATTTAAAAAAAAACAAAACTTACTAAAAACACCTTACATCTCATCCACGATTTTATACTCCATCTTTATATTTTGAAAAATCTATCTTCTAGCTTTTTATCTATACTATATTATAAAGCATGAGTGAAGGATTCCAACCAAATTTAAGTAATTACAACATATAATGCATATGGTACAATAACTTAATGAATGTGGTAAAGAGGTGAAGTTGTCTTTTTACATTAACAATTAAGTTGCTTATGAAATAATAAAGTTATTAATGACTATCCATGTTTCTAACTCCTTTATATATTATTAGTGACTATCCATGTTCCTAACTCTTTTTTTCTCATTTATGTATATACATTCTATTAGAGCCCTATAAATAGTGGCCATTATGTTGTTATTATATACATCTCAATGAACAACTCTCTCATTCCTTATTCTCTTTATAATCTTTAGTTTGTTAGCAGGCATTGTCACTTGTTGTTTTCTTCAATTTGTACCTTTATGAGGCTTTATTCTTACTGATATCTTATGGTTACCTTCTACCATGAAAACAACTAATGAACCATTTTCTTTTGTTTTTGCAGATTCATAAGGGATTTTGTGTACGAGAATATTGCAATAGGCATATCGAAACTTACACGCATATCGAAGCTTGGTCGTCGTGCCAAGCCTTCATGATGAGTCTATGATATCCTTCTTTGTCTCATGTAATAGGCAATAAGACCATATGACACGTGCCCTACCCTTGTTTATATTTATCATCACATATTTATTTTTGTTGTTTTTTTTTTTCATTTTTAGTAAATGTTGTGCTCCCGCCGCAACGCGCGGGCACCCCACTAGTATATAAAGAAACCACTATTCACTCCCATGAAATTATTGTGAGTGTATTTTAACGAATAATATAATAAAATAAGTGTTTGTGAGTAAGATAAATGTAAATATGGTGGAGGGGATGTGAAAGATTTTTTAAAATGAGAGATAAATTTTAAAAAGTATGATTTTTTGTTATATTATCTACTATACTATATATAAATGAAAGTAAAGTTGGGACACATGTCATCATATGAGAGCATAGTTTTTGTTTTTCCTGCTCATTTAATTTTATTCAAGCTCTTCTTAAGCCACATGGCACATCTACTATTAAATTATTTTTTCTCTCTCATGTGCATAGCACATGCACTTTCCCCCATGATTTTTAAACGTTGATAACTTTTTTAAATGTCATTTTTTTTGGAAAAAAAATTGCACCAAATTAACGAGCGTTTTATTATCTTTCCAACAAGTACCATAGTGCTATACAAAAAACGAAAAAAAACGAGCATTTTATTATTTTTCTAAATCAAGAACTAAACCATTTGTTGCAAGCAAAGTCTGTTTACCAAGGTCTGTTCCAGAGCAGTGGGTCTGTTAAGGAGATGTGTCTGAAACAATTGTTGCTTCAAACAGATGATGCTTTAACAGTTTACTTGCAGCGGTTCGAATGAAGCAAATTTAATGATTAGTAAAGCCGAAGAAACTGTTGAAGCAATAACTGTTTCAGACAGATCTTCTAAACAGATCCACTGCTCTGGAACAGACATTTGTAAATAGACTTTGCTTGCAACAGATGCTTGACTTCTTAATTTGGTATTTAGTAAACAGACCTTAAAAATGTTATAGTCTTCCCGTGCATCGTACGGGATTTCACCTAATAGAGTATAAAATGGTGGAGGGAATGTGAATGCTCTAAACCTCGCCCTATTGTAATTGTCTTTTTTTTTCTTTATAAATTATATACTATTATCAGTTTAGTAAGTAACTAACATATCAATAGTATTTCAAAAATAAATCGTTTAGAAAAAAGAGTGAAAGTTTTGAAAAGCTAAACATGATTGATTTTGTCACCTCTACCATACATGGATATATGTATGTATGTGTTATTCATATATTTTCAATTGCGACATTGTGTTTTTTTTTTAAATTAACTTTCATTAAAACACACAAACTCCCTCAAGCTGAGGGAGTCGCGAAAAAACTACAACATATACAAAGGATAATCGACCCACTCCTTCCAAACAAGGGAATTAACACTCGCTCTAGTTTTAATCCTTAAGAAAGACAATGATTTAATACTCTGCACCGCTTCCATAGCGGTCGTCTTCCTACCATTAAACCTTCTCTCATTTCGCACCTTCCATATCATCCAACAAGAAACTAAGATCACCCCATAGATAATCCTTTTCGCCTTTTTGTTTCATCCGATGCTCTTAAAAACCTCCAATAAGTCTTTGAAATCAAATGCAAAAATGGGATCCAGACGACACCACCTTCCAATCCTGCTCCAAACCTCTGTAGCGAACCAACAGACGGTGAATAAATGAAGCGTGGACTCATAATCAAAGTTACACAAAATGCAAGTGCTATCCTCAATTGCCACTCCTCTACGTGTAAGGGCCGAAACAGTCGGGACTATGTCTATCTCCGCTCTCCAAGAGAGAATGTTACATTTCATGGGAACCCAAGGTAACCATCTGAAAGAAGAATGCGCATGTCTCTGCGACATTGTGTTTAACTCTGTTTATGCCTCTGATTTATGTTTCTTGTTGATCAATAAATAAAAACATCTAACTAAACATGATATGATCCTTATCACAAAAGGAGACACATGAACATGGACACGGACACGGTCACGGCTATCACCATGGACATCATGAGGAAGGAATGAACTTTGGGGAGTGGAAAGAATCTTCATACTAAAACGATTGATCCAAGCGTTATAAAATTGTTCGCACATATCAAGGGTTCTGTGGTTTTTTTTTTTTTTTGAACGGCCAACAAATATTATTAAACACCAAGCTAGCGGGAAACTAGCAAAATTCGCCCGGCGTACAACAAAAGTAATAAAGGGATCACCCATTTACATATGCAACCTACATCTACACTATGAGCGATAAATTGAAACCTCGCCACATCTCCCATTCCAACCCATTAATTTTCGCTCTTGCCTTAACCCAGGTGAAACTGAGCGTCTTAATATCACCGACAACCTTGTGTAATGACGGCTGCACATTATTGAAAACTAACTCGTTCCTTGATCCCCAAATGCTCCACAAAGTCGTCAAACAAACCGCGTAAAAGGTCTTCTTCCATTTCACAGAACCTGCCATATATTTGTGTAGTGAAAGAATGTCCCGGACATCAAACGCATATAAGCCACTCACTTTACACCACTGACCAACCGCTTGCCAAACTGATGTTGCGAACGCGCAGGAGGTGAATAAGTGAACCTCAGTTTCTGCAGCATCTCCACAAAATGGGCACAATCCGGCGCCCACATTAATGTTCCGACTACCTAACGCCTCTCTTGTAGGAAGCCTATTAAGCCCCGCACGCCACGCCATGATTTCAACCTTCCGTGGGACCCAGTTATTGCGTTCAAAGACCCAAGAGGACCTGCTCGGACTCAGCTCCTTCAGCAACTCCTTTACACCCTTAACCGAAAACGGACCCAACCCATTTGCTGCCCATGCCCACCTATCTGCTGCAGGTGCGAGATTAGGCGGCTGCAGAGCAGCCCTAAAATGTCCCAGCTGCGTCTGTTGACCCGCGTTTAACACCCCATTCCTCCAATCCCATACCCAACCCAAACCGGTAGTGTCTACCCGCTCAGCTAGAACCGCGAATTTATTCCTGGCAGCCATAAACAGTACAGGATACACTTCTGCCAGTCGTACGTTTCCTGACCAATTATCGAGCCAGAACTGAATTGTATTCCCATCTCCAATAATACCCCTCGTTAATGATTCAACATCAACCCCCAATGATTTTAGTCTGCCCACTGCTGCTGCAATTGCCTTCCACGTACCTGTGACCGACATTCTACACGGAATTGGATTCCAATCCCTTGAAGAATGGTGGATAGACCAAATCACCTTACGCCAAAGTCCATCCGGTTCTGCCCGAAATCTCCACCACCATTTCGCAAGTAGCGACAAGTTATTGTCCCTAAGTGACCCAAAACCAAGGCCACCCCCATCACAAGGCGCGATTACACCATCCCACGCCACCCAATTCATTTTGGCTTTCTCCTCCGAGCCGCCCCAAAAGAAGACTCTACGCAATCGATCTAGTTTGTCCAAAACACAAGCCGGAGCCTTGTATAAGGAGAAAAAGTAAGTAGGCAACGCGTTCAATACCGACTTGATAAGAATAACTCGTCCCCCAAATGACAATGTTTTAGCCTTCCAATTAGATAATCTTTTCCGGAATGTTTTCAAAACTGGCTCCCAATTTTTAACTAGATTCATATTTGCACCCACCAATAAATCCAAGTATGTAAAAGGAAAACTTCCCCTTGGACACTTAAGTAAATTGGCCATTTGTTCTATCTCCCCGTCATCGACACCAACACCAAAAATGCTACACTTGCGCAAGTTAACCCGCAAACCGGGGGCAAGATAGAAGCACCGTAATACCCGTTTCAAGTTAGCCGCATTGGTCATACCCCATTCACCTAGGAAGACCACGTCATCCGCGTAGACCAAATGTGACAAAACGATATCACTATTTCCGCACCTAATACTGCGGAATAATCCCACATCACCCGCTCGCTTTAGAACCCCGGTAAGTGCTTCCATAGCTAAGACGAACAAGAAAGGTGATAGTGGATCACCTTGTCTCAATCCACGTTTACAATCGAACTCTTGTGTTGGTGAACCGTTGACAAGGACCGAGCTTCTAGCCATGGTAACCACGGCCATTACCCATTTACGCCAAATGATTGGAAAATTCATTTGCTCCAATACCGACTCCAAAAAACACCAATTCAACGAATCATATGCTTTTTCTATATCAACTTTAAAAATCATACCTTGGCGTTTCATCCTCTTTAGCCACCCGATAACTTCATTGAGCATTAAAGGACCATCCGTGATGCTTCTTCCCGAAAGGAAAGCGGATTGTTCCGGCGACACCAACTTCCCTACCACCGTTTTAAGTCTTGCGACTAACACCTTGGATATTACTTTATTGATTACTCCTACCAAGCTAATCGGCCTGAAATCACGGAAATCCAAAGGGTCTTCGGCTTTCGGAATCAGAGCAATAAAGGAGGAGAAGCACCCATTGGACAGATTAGGATTATGATAAAATTCTTGAAACATTTTCACAAAATCGGCTTCAACACTCGTCCAGCACCTCCTAAGAAACTTAAAATTAAACCCATCAGGCCCGGGCGCCTTATCCCCATCACACTCCCATACCGCATTTTTAATTTCCAGTAGCGTAAATGGAACAACTAGGCTGTCCGCTTCCTGCTGTGATAAACTATTAACATGTGAACATACAATAGCAGGTCTACTCCCCAAAGGTTCTTTAACTTTGTCTCAAAGAACCTAAAAGCCTCATCTTTAACTGTTGTAGGCCCCGTCTCCCATACCCCATCTATGCGGACTCCATTAATGCGATTGTTGGACGTATTAGCATTAATAAGGCGATGAAAGAATCCGGAGTTTTCGTCGCCATCAACTGCCCAACGGAACCGCGCCTTTTGACGCTCATCCGATTGTACTTTCTTGTCAAAATCCAAAACGAATACTTTGCACTCGTCTCTAACACCCATTTCAGCAGAGGTTAACTGCCGCGATTCAGCCACAACGTCCAGCCGATGTATTTTTAATGATGACTAATAAGTTATTTTGTAAAATTAATATAATATATAATGTTAATCTAAGCTTTGTATAATAATAATAATAATAATAATAATAATAATGATAATAATAATAATAATAATAATAATAATAATAATAATAATAATAATAATAATAATAATAATAAAATGATAAACTCTAGTTAGCTTGCAATCCGTGTTTTTAACTAAATAAATATTCACCTTTTAAGGTGAAAATAAATATCCATACTTTGTCACTTCTAATTGCTAATGTTTCTTCTTTGTATAATGGAAACGTGTAAATCACAACCACGTTACCCAAAGACATAAATTTATGAAACACGTACCCAACAATAGCTAGATGATGTTATCCCATCCTCCCCTCTAATTAGGTTGCAATAGTAAACTTTGTTGTCAAATGTCTTAATTTGGTCCATTGAGCTAACACCAAATTAAAAATTTCTTTGGAATCAAAATTTACTTTACCAAATTGACATGGGTAAACTAAAAAACTAAGTACTGACCGGCTCGCTTAAGCTCATGAGGAATTATAGAGGATATTTATAGTGAAGATCTAGGAATAGCGGCGTAACTTGTTTTTCGCTTACCCACTATTCAAATGTAAATTGTTTTCGGATTAATGAAAATGGATTATTTTGAAGGTGATTTTAACTTCAATTCAATCTTACCATATTGCCTAAACCGTTAACGCTTGTCAATACAAGTTACATTGTTTTTTTTAATCACATAGTCCCTGATAAAAAAAAAAAAAAAAAAAAAAAAAAAAACATCTATATAGTTACAAATCACTGTTTTTTCAGAGTTTTTGCTTGTATTATTGACTTGAATCAACAATCTAAGCTAAAGTTTTGAAATAACATAAATATAGTAGAATTCTTTTATGGACAGAAATGTAAGGTTAGTTACGAGCAGAGGAAGCAACATTTGTGTTCTTATATCCTTGGTACCATTGATTTATAATTTTGCATCCAACCTAAAATCAAGCCATGAAATTTTTAGTAGATTAAACAAAATAAACTTAGAAGTATGAACAATCAATATCCAATCAAATAATGTTACATTTTCCCTAAAAAGTGAAATCAAGTATCTAAAATAGTAAAATCTTTAAAAAAAATATAATTTTATTATTAGAATTACTTTCTTCAAAACCAAGATGTAATAGTAATCAAATCACAAACATGCATGTCATTATTTCTTAATTTCTTTACCTCTTTCTTCATTATGCCATCCAAGAGATATACGACTTCTTATTTTATACATGTTGCCTAGTTTCGTCATAGTCGTATGGTTTAAAAAGAGTTCGTATTAATCATTCTCATTTATATACTTTTGTTCTCATTGCACAAGTCATTCTTCGAAATCTATAGAAGTTAAGGGTATTATAAACACCTTATAAATTTATGTTTTGTTTAACTATCATAGTTTCTTTTATTTAACTTCTAGACATTGTGGTCTATGGGCAAATTTATTTGACGACCGTATTTAACTTGGTTGAGTAAAAAGAGAGAAAAATTGATACCAGTAGAATACGGATGGACTTAGTATAATACCAATGTCAATACTTGAAGAAACACCAATCTAACAATCAGTTATAACAATGATAATGAACTAACAATGCAAAGGGACGAGCTTTATATATTTATCAAGACAAGTTACAAGACACTGTTATATGATTATTACAGAGTTTCGACTATAATCTATCTCTCACAGCTTACTATATGAATTCTTTGTAATGATATTCGATCCCCTCTTCTGATGACGAAGGGAGGTATTTATAGGCTACTTAGGTGGCCTATGATTGGCTGTGAGGAGAATGGCAGCTGTCTTGTACGATCGTGGCCGTTGTCATTTTCTGCGCTGTCTTCCTTTGATTGGTCCACGTGTCCTGGCGTCGTCCTTTTCGTCCTTTTCTGTACCTCGTACTGGCAGGTGATCATGGAGCAGGGTGTTTTGGCCTGTGATTGGCTGCTGGCTCTGCTCCTGTCGGGTGACACTTGTCCTTTTTTATGGTCGCCTGCGCCGTCTTCTAGAACGCCACGTCACACTATTGCGTTGACGTGTACGCGGGTTTCTTTCCCGCGCGTATGCGGGTACATATCTCTTCAAGTCCCCCTAGTCCAGTGTGTTGTTTGTGTAGCATGCGAGACGCTGGACTCAGCCTTTTGACGTAGGCCGTGCGAGGTGTTTTGCGCGTTGATTAGGCGGGGGGAGCTCCTGCGCGGTATTTGTGCAAGTGGGGTAGGTGCGGACGTCCCGTAATTAATGTGCACATCAGTTCTGTCAGTCCGCGTGTGCGACGCGACTGGTTGGTAGCCGAAAAGTCTCTGACGGTTGTACAGACGTCAGAGACGTGGTGGGCCCGGGTCGCTTTGTCTCTCTCATGTTGTGACGTGTCCTTCGCTGGTTGGTGGGCTTTTTGAATTCGAAAAAACCGTCAGGCCACGTGTCTTCCACGTGTGGCCTCCCTATTTAAACCCTCTCTCTTCTCTAATCTCTTCACTTTCCTCCTAATCTAACTTCAAATCCTCTGGATTTCTTCTTAAGGCGATTCCTTCTGCTTTTATTATTTTTCAGAGCATTCGTCTTCTTTGTGAGCCATGGATCATATTTCTAACATTCCGAAGAAGAAGCATGGGTCTAAGAGGGGGGATGATGGTTCGAAGAAGAGGTCGCCCCATGCTGGGGAGGTTACAGCAGTTTGGAGTAAGGGAGAGTTTAGGAAGTTTAGGAAGGAGGTTGGGTTCCCGTCTTCCTATGGGGTGGAGGCTCCTGCCCCTGATAAAACTATATTGGAGCCCCCTGTTGGGAAGGTGGGATTATATGCTTGTTATTTCCAGGATTGTAATTTTAGGGTTCCGATCACTCAGTTTCTTGGTACCTTTATCCGGGCTATTGGTGTGCATATTAACCAGATCCATCCCGGTTTGATGTCCAGGCTCATGTTCTTTGAGTTTTGTTGCCGTGCCAACAAAATCGAGCCTTTGGTGGATATGTTTTTGGTATTCTACATATTAAGCTTTGTGGAGAGTTGGCTCTCGTGTAGGCCGCGCCCTGGGGTTTCTCCTTGTGCGGGGGCTGGAGTTAAGAGTTTCAGGGAGTGGAAACCAAGATTTTTCTGGATCAACCAGGGGGTGATCCCCATTGAGATGAGTAGGTTGGACCCGGCGAAAGGATTGGGCAAGATGGTGCTTATCGAGCATAAGGATCAGGAGTGGTTTAAAACACTGACTAGCCACCCGGTTGACGTATGCGAAATCCTGGAGACCGGGCTAGTAATGGCGGGGATGAGCATAAAGTATGATATCAAGGGGCGCAACCCGCATCTTACTGACAATGGCAAAGGTTTGTGATTATTTTTATTCCCTTTCTTTTCTTGTTCCGCGCGAGTTGTTCTGGATAATCCTGAATTTATGTTTGTTATGTTTGTTTTTTGCAGAGGTCGCCTGTTTGTACTCCCTACTCCTTGGCGGGGATGACATGGGCTTTGCCTTCAAGGAGTTGGCGGACGATGAACTGTATATTTTGGAGAAGGCGTGGGACACACTTATCCGTCCAAAGTTGGAGGATGCGCCGCAGGAGCCTGCCCTCACGCAGCTGTTGATTACTGAAGCAGGTGAGTCTTCACCACTTTATGAGAATCCTTCGCCCGTCAACATGTTCATGCGGACGTGCTTCCCTTTAATTGTATTATCTAGTGATGAGTCCTCTGACGCGTCTATGCTTTCGCCGATTGCGTCATCTACAGGGAGGCGGGACGCGCAGCAATCGCCTGCGCGTGCGGATGACGATAGCGAGGAGACTGTTGAAGATGACCCCCTTGTGCACCGCATCTCAAATCCGCGGGCGGATGTGACCAGAGGTGAAGACTATTTTTTTGTTTTAAACCACGAAGTGGTTAACAGATACTTTGAAAATTACCAGCCTTTTGAACGAAGCTACGTTGAACTTTCAGATGCGTTCGTGCAAGGGGAGTCTGTGTTGAAGCTGACTGAAGAGGTCCAAGGCGCGATGTTGACGAAACCTGTCACTGCGGGGCCATCCGAGGGTGGACCCGTTCCTGCCGACGCGCCCCGTCAGAAAAAGCGGTCTAGGCGGTCAGGTAAGGAGAGAAAGGCCAGCGGGGAGTTGATGTCGCCTGCTGAGAAAAGAGTGAAGTTGGACACTCTTGTCCAGTTTGCGGAGGAAGATTTGTTAGGTGAGTTTGCTAGTTTTCTCCCCCTCTCTCTCCTTTCCCTCTTATTGACTAATGGCCTTGTGTTTTTTGCAGCTTCACTGTTGGGCACCACTGCGCCCGAGGATGTGTCCATTGCTCCTATCAACAAGGAGTTTGACGTTGGGCCCATCAGGCCGACGTCTCCTGATGAGCGGGTTGAGGAACCTGTGCGTATTGATGCGCAGGATAATGTTTTGGTCACCTTGTTGCCGGTAGGTCAGCCGTCGCCTCTTCGCCAGCCTTCCCCCGTGCGGGGGTCAACGCCACCGCGTTTGCCTACGCCTCCGCGGTCGCCAACGCCTGTTCAACTCTCCACTCCTCCACAGTATGATCCGGAGGATAACGAGGGGAGAGTGTCGCCGGCGGACATCAGCGAGGGGTATGGTCATGGCATCAACATGAATGTTGATGACGACGACGAGAACGAGAAGCGGGTGACGACAGAGCCGAAGCCTAGTTCCTCAAGTGCGCCCACAGTTATGGGCGATGAGTCGTCCAGTGGCATATTTGTGCCGAACTGGACGTTGACACCGGCTGCTCGTTTTTTAAGTGTGGATGAGTGTCGCCAGTTCTTGGCGAATGTTATCCCTCCTGGTGAGCGTGAGCACCAGGCTAGGCGTCCGCGCGGGGACCTCATGGATGACCACATTCTAAGTGTGGCCAACATGTTGTCCACTTCTGCTGAGATAGTGCGGGAGTGGGGGTCCATGGCGCATGATCGTCACAAGTTTCATCAAGACTTGCAGCGTGTGACGGAAGAGCGTGACCGCATGCATGCAGAGCTGAAGCGTGCTAAGTGGGACGCCGTCACGTTCCGTGAGGAGCGTGACAAACTTCGTGAGCACATCTCTGAGAGAGAAGAGCAATGGAGGGTTGCTTGTGCGAAAGAGAATGCGAAGATGGAGGCGTCCAAGAAGCGCATCAGCGAGGTTGAAGCTCAGAGGGAGGAGTTTTATAAGGAATTGGACGTGCAGCGGCGGCTGGTGCAGCAGCATAAAGATAAACTGATTGAGGCCCGCGAGCTCTTCAAGGAGAAGGATAAGTTAATCACCGAGTTGCGCGAGGCGCATGACGGGTTAGACAAGGAAAACTTGTCCCTTCACCGGAAAATTCTTGAGCTGGAGGGGCATTTGCTGGAGGCCCAGAATGAGAAGGACGTGGCGGAGGAGGATCGCGCCTGGGTGCTTGGTTGTTGCGTCCCTGAGGTATGTGCCCCTCCTTTGCATTTATGCCTTCTCGTTATTTTTATGTTTGCGTGTACTAATTTTGTTTCTTGAGTATCGTGCAGGTTGCCCATCATGTAAAGAACTGTGCGCAGACGCGTCAGGCTGTGGCCGCGGTGAATGCAGCCGCAAAACTTGTGGGCCGCAAGGCTGGTTTTATTGAAGGGTACCAACACGCACAGGATGGGAAGCCTTTGGATCAATTCCCTTTGTATAAACAGGACTTGGACGCTGTGTTCGCTAAGAAGGCCGCTGAGTTTGACGAGTTAAAGTATGAGCTGGTGGACTTCGTCGTAGGTCACCGTGACCGTCCGAGCTGCTTTGAGCTCAAGGAATCGTTTGACAAGGCAGGCCTGGTGCATACACGTCATGAATATGCTAAGTTGAAGGCGATTGATTTGGCGGCTGAGAATCAGGCGGAGGGCGATGAGCGGTTGAGCTTGTCTGGGTCAGATGACGATGATTTCAGCGATACATCTTCAATGTCCAAGAAGTGAAGCTGAATGTTACTTCTTTATTTTTAATCTTGTTTGCATTTGTAGCTCCGCTTTTGACCTGTTTAATCAATATGTAATGCTTTTACTCTTGTAAGTATTGTTGTACATATATGTTTCGTCAATGTCAGTTTAATTGATTCCCGCTTTGTGTTAATGTTCGTATGTCTTATCACGGCTTCATAGTTTTTACTCTGCGCGTCACATCTTTATCCAAGCGTCCGCGCAGGGATTTAATGAAGTTGCAAATTAATAATGCAGCTTCATGTTAGACATAGGATGTTGAACATATCATGTTTAGTTTTGTGCGGTGTATCTTAACTATACGACCGCGCGGTATTGTAGGAGAATCATAAATTAGTGGTGCATGTTCAATTTACGACACTGTATTTTAGACATGCAATGTGTAAGCAAACGTGCTTCTATCTTAACCATACAGCTGCGTAGCAGTTTTATGGAAGTTGCAAGTTAATAATGTAACTTCGTTTTAAGACTTTGCATCTTATCTGTGCAGTGTTTAGGGTGCGCGTTGCATCTTGACCATGCAACGCGCATGTTTAGGGAAATTGCAGATTTTCTCGATGCAATTTCTAAGTTTAGGGTGCGCGTTGCATCTTAACCATGCAACGCGCATTTTTAAGGAAATTGCAGATTTTCTCGATGCAATTTCTAAGTTAAGGTGCGCGTTGCATCTTAACCATGCAACGCGCATTTTTAAGGAAATTGCAGATTTTCTCGATGCAATTTCTAAGTTAAGGTGCGCGTTGCATCTTAACCATGCAACGCGCATTTTTAAGGAAATTGCAGATTTTCTCGATGCAATTTCTAAGTTTAAGGTGCGCGTTGCATCTTAACCATGCAACGCGCATTTTTAAGGAAATTGCAGATTTTCTCGATGCAATTTCTAAGTTTATGACATTGTATCTTAACCATACAGTGTTTAGGGTGTGCGTTGCATCTTAACCACGCAACGCGCATTTTTAAGGAAATTGCAGATTTTCTCGATGCAATTTCTAAGTTTATGACATTGTATCTTAACCATACAATGTTTAGGGTGCGCGTTGCATCTTAACCATGCAACGCGCATTTTTAAGGAAATTGCAGATTTTCTCGATGCAATTTCTAAGTTTATGACATTGTATCTTAACCATACAATGTTTAGGGTGCGCGTTGCATCTTAACCATGCAACGCGCATTTTTAAGGAAATTGCAGATTTTCTCGATGCAATTTCTAAGTTTATGAGAGCAAGCGCATGTAAAGTAAAGGAACTGCTATTTTTCATTTCATTTAAACGGCGCAGTGGCCTGTGTTACATTGTGGTTCGAAGCTACATATAACATTTTCTTAATTGTGCCGCGTTCCATGTTCGGGGAACCGGTTTTTCTTCCAACGTTGATAGCTTGTAGGCTCCTTTACCAAGGACTTCTTGTATGCGGTATGGTCCTTCCCAAGTTGGGGTTAACTTTCCTTTGGGGAGGGCACCGCTGGCCTCATTGTTCCTTAAGACAAAATCTCCGGCTCTGAACGTTTGGGGTTTGACTTTCGCATTGTAATAGCGCTCGAGCTGTTGCTTGTAATTGGCCTCTCTTATCGCTGCTCCCTCGCGGCGTATTTCTGCTAGGTTAAGGTTTGTGCGCAGCTCTTGATCGTTGTCTGTTGTAGTTGCTGAAAGGACTCTTGGGGATGGGCATCCAATTTCCGCGGATATCATGGCTTCAGAGCCGTATGTGAGGCTGAACGGGGTTTCACCGGTGCTCGTTTTGGTTAATGTGCGATTGGCCCATAGCACGCTCGGTAATTCCTCCGCCCAAGCCTTTCCTTTTGTTCCCAACCTGGATTTGATGCCTTCTACGATGCTGCGGTTTGCACGCTCAACCTGGCCGTTGCCCTGCGGGTGCGCGACCGAGGTAAAGATTGGTTGGATGCGCAAATCCGTATACCATTTCAGCAACCCCTTGTCTGCAAATTGGGTCCCATTATCTGTGACGATTGACATGGGCAGCCCAAAGCGGCAAATGATGAATTCCCAAATGAACTTCTTCACGTGGTTGGCCGTGATTTCGGCGAGCGGCTTGGCTTCGACCCATTTGGTGAAGTAGTCAATGGCGACTATCAGGAATTTCCTCTTGCCCGTTGTCATTGGGAATGGTCCCATTAGGTCGATGGCCCATTTTTGAAATGGCCATGCTGAAGTCACTGGGATGAGCTCGTTCTTAGGACGCAGGGTGTTGGGGGCGTGCCGCTGGCATGAGTCGCATTTGCGGATGATTTTTAAGGCATCTAAGTGCATGCCTGGCCAATAATATCCCGCATTCATGATTTTTGCGACCACCATGCGTGGCCCCGCGTGTATCCCACATATTCCTTCGTGTATCTCGCGCACCAAATAATCCGCGTCAACTGCATCCACGCATCGCAACAATGGCCCTAGGTATGACTTCCGATAGAGCACTCCGTCTTAAATTTGGTACTGCAGGGCTTTGTGCTGTATCTTTCTGGCCTCAGCGCGTTGTTCGGGCAGGGCGCCAGTGGTCAGATAGGATGTTATCGGAGTCATCCAGCTGTCAGCACCCGTTTGGATAACGTTGACTTCTTTGGGTGGCACAGACGGTTCGCTTAGCGTTTCGATTCGGACCTCTTTTGCTAGATGGCTGAAGGATGTAGAAGCCATTTTGCTTAGAGCGTCCGCCGGCTTGTTCTGACTGCGTTTGATGTGGTCGATGGTGCAGCTGGGGAAGGCAGCCATGAGCTCTTTGGTGCGCTGAAGATACATGATCATTGAAGGCTCTTTTGCTTCGTATTTTCCGGTGATTTGACCGGAAACCAACATTGAGTCGACATGCGCGAAGATGTGCTTTGCGCCCAGCTTGTGCGCGATGCGTAGTCCGGCGAGAAATGCCTCATATTCGGCCTCATTGTTGGTGGCTTTGAATTCGAGCCGTATCGCGTATGTGAATTCTGCTCCTTCCGGACTAACCAAACGTATCCCCGCGCCGACGCCATCTTCGTTTGAGGCCCCATCTGTGTAGAGGTTCCAGATGGCCTTGTCATCGTCTGTTGGTTGCGGGTCTTGTTCGGCTTTGCATTCTTCGATTTTTTCTTTTGGTACCTCCGCTATGAAGTCAGCTAGTACTTGTCCTTTGATTGGTGGGCGCGTTTTGTAGTTGATAGTGTGTTCGCCCAGCTCGATTGCCCATTTGGCTAATCTCCCAGAGACTTCTGGCTTTGATAGGACATTGTTCAGTTTGTAATCGCTCAGCACGTTGATGGGGTGGCCCTGGAAATATCGGCGCAACCTTCTTGATGCGTGAACGAGGGCTAAGACTAACTTCTCCATGGTGGTGTACCTAGATTCTGCGTCTGTTAGCACCCTGCTGACGTAGTAGATGGGCGTTTGGACCAGCTTCCTGTCTACCATTAGTACCGCGCTCACCGCCTGCTCTGTGGCGCAAAGATACATCGTTAAGGGCTCCCTGGGGAGTGGAGCGGTGAGCGTTGGTAAGTCCATCAAGCATTCTTTCATCTCTTGAAAAGCCTTTTCTGCTTCTGTCGTCCATTTAAACTGGTTCTTTTTTCAAACAGCTTTTCAGTGTTTCGATGAATGGAATGGATTTGCTTGCATGGTGTGACAGAAAACGATTGATCGCTACAAGGCGCCCGTTCAGGGTTTGAACTTCTTTCAGGGTGGATGGAGAGGGCATTTGCGCGATGGCTTGTATCTTTTCAGGGTTTGGTCTGAATCCATCTTTGGTGACTACAACCCCAAGAAACTTGCCTTCTTCCATCCCAAAAGCACATTTGCCCGGGTTTAGCTTCATGCGGATTGCTTTTAAGTGCTTGAAGGTTTCTTCAATGTCTTTCAGCATCTGATCCTTCTCTTTGCTCTTGATGACTAGGTCATCCACATAGACTTCTAGATTCCTCCCTATCTGCTTGGCGAACGCGCGGTCCATCAGTCGTTGATATGTAGCCCCGACGTTCTTTAGGCCAAACGGCATCTTTGTGTAGCAGAAAACTCCCTTATCTGTGCGGAAGGCGGTTTTGTCTTCGTCTTCAAGTGCCATCTGTATTTGGTGGTAGCCTTTGTAGGCGTCCAGAAAGCACTTGAAGCGGAATGGGGCTAGAGAGTCTATCTTTAAATCAATTTCTGGCAGAGGATAACAATCTTTCGGGCATGCTTTGTTGAGGTTGGTGTAATCTACACACATCCTCCATCCGCCATTGCTTTTCTTTACCATCACTGGGTTAGCCACCCAGGTCTGGTATCGCGTCTCTCTCAAGATTCATGCTTTCAACAGTTCTCCGACTTGCTCATTCATCGCTTGAGTTTTTTCAGCACCCATGCTTCTGCGCTTCTGCGCGATGGGCTCTACAGAGCGGTATGTGTTAAGCTTGTGTTGAGCGAGTTCGCGTGGAACGCCGGTCATATCTGACGGTTGCCATGCGAAAACGTCGATGTTTTTGCGGAGGAGCTGTTTCAAATGGTCCCTGATGTTTTCGGAAATTTCTGGCCCTATTGTGATGGGCTGCTCAGGGAACTTTGGGTTTAAGATCCACTTTTCTGGTTCTGTACGTGGACATGGCTTCAACATTTTGGCTGGGTGGGGCTCTGTGGTCATGGCGCACTCTCTGTTAGCCCATACGATTGCCACCCCGTTTGGGGTGGGAAATCTGATCGCGCTGTGTACTGTTGAGGTGACCATGTTGTATGAGGCCATAGAGTCCCTACCCAGGATGATATCATATTTGGACTTGGATGGAATGACGAGAAAGGTAACCTCTTCTGTTCGCGACCGCCCTTGCGCGCCTAGAGTGAGAGGGAAGGATATTTCTCCTAGGGGTGTTACAATCTCGTTGGAGAATCCCATAATCGGAGAGTTGATGGGGCGCAGGCGTTGCTTGTCTTCCTCGTCCAGAAGGTCAAAGCACTGACCATACATGATGTCTGAATTACTGCCCGTGTCTTGTACGATCCTGGCCGTTGTCATTTTCTGCGCTGTCTTCCTTTGATTGGTCCACGTGTCCTGGCGTCGTCCTTTTCGTCCTTTTCTGTACCTCGTACTGGCAGGTGATCATGGAGCAGGGTGTTTTGGCCTGTGATTGGCTGCTGGCTCTGCTCCTGTCGGGTGACACTTGTCCTTTTTTATGGTCGCCTGCGCCGTCTTCTAGAACGCCACGTCACACTATTGCGTTGACGTGTACGCGGGTTTCTTTCCCGCGCGTATACGGGTACATATCTCTTCAATACTAAAAATGAGAAAAATAAAAAATCAAATATTGTACCACTTTTGTCGGTTCAGCACTAATACGGTACCAGACTTTCAATACTTGACCAGTTTTGTACCGTTTTGAAGTTTTTTTTTATTTCACCTAAAAAAATCAATAACTAAAGTGAAAACAAGATGAAATATTCAAGGGATCAGGTTGATCAATTGCAAGGAGACAATTTCTTCCCGTTGACCCATCTAAGAATATTTAAAATAAGAAATTTACCATAGAAAACGAATTAAAAGACTCAGCCTTGAGATCAAAATCCGAGGTAAGTTACAATTTTTATCAATTGGCCTTTCAAGACAAAGAAACTCAAAACATGTTTTCAACAATAAATATAGTAATCTCTAGGTTATAAAGAAACATAAATCCAGGTACAAAATAAACTAAATTTCATAACCTCATTTCAGTATTAAAATCGGTAGTGCCGAAAAAACCGATACCTGTTAGTACATAAGAATGAAAATATAAAAAAAAAAATACCGGTATCATTATTAATGTCCAGTCAATATCGGTTAGGTACAGTGTCGATACTCGGTACAAATTATTCATCCTTACCATAAAAGCCTAAAATTGAAAACAAAATCTGTTTTACTATAAGACCCTATTTTTGCGTTTGACATTCAAGATTTGTTAAAACTCCCTGCAGGCCGCCAAAACAAGGTTAAGAGGCTAATCATACAAGGTATTATCATGGTTATGATGTGGGTGCTTTGAAACACAAAGAACGAAAAGATTTTCCAAGATAAAGAAGTTAGAGTTGATGTCATAGTGGCTAAAATCAAGTCCTTTTCTTTTTTTGTGGCTCAGATCTAGGTCCATGTTTAAAAAGATTGTTTGGAAAGATTGGCGGATAAATCCGATGTATATGTTGTAGTTTCCGGCCTCCGATCCTTGATTTGAGGACCGGTTGTACGTTTTTCTAATGAAGTTCACCTTAAAAAAAAAAAAAAAACCCTATTTTTTCATTGTCATGTACCTACATATTTCCATTTAATGATCTTTGTCTTCCTTTCTTCCTTAATATGTATTTATTTACATAATTGCTTAGTAATAAAGCACATTACATATCAACCCATGATTGAAATAATGATTTAAGTTTTTTCAGTTAATTACAACTGTTATATTTATATTAGGCTCAAGATTTAAAAATACTACAAGTAAAAAAAAAGTGTATATTCAACAATAGGATCAAGATACATGACACAGACAAGTTAATTTAGTAGTAATGAAACAAGTGTAAATATCATCTCGGTTTGGTCCATTACAATATTGGTACGTTACTAACGTCTAGTATATCAATCGAAAAAGAATACCTAAAAAATAAAGTCATCATATGTCTAAAAGGACATCGACTCATCAAGTGTGTTTTATATTGATTCAACACCATGAAAATACATGTCGATGTTGTTTGGTTAGAATAAGCTTGGTTTGTCACTAAAATTGTTTATATGGTATCGTTTCGGGTCATTATGGTAAAGAAGAAAAAAAATCAATTATATTTGACCCGTTCCATTTGAATATAACTTTTATCGAAAAGCGTAAATAAAAATAAGCATGTCATAATAGTATATTCAAAATTTTATGTAGTACTGGATATGTTGGAAATTAAACTCAAAAACTACAAAATATGGTTGAAAATTATAAGGCTTTGAGGTGTGGTGTCATCGGGGAGGAGTCATCGGCACCACCTCATTACTGTTAGAGAGAGAGAGAGGAGGGGGGGGGGGGGGGGGGGGGAGGGAGGAAGGGAAGATTTCCCCGTTTGCACTGAAATTTCGAGGGGGGGGGGGGGGGTCCCCAACGGGGGAGGTGCCACGTTGGCTCTCTGTCTCCCACACCTCTCCACCTAAGTATAGGCACATCACACGAGAAAACAAAATATGCTTGAAATTACCTTTATAATAATAAAAAATTAACGTTAAATTAAAGTAAAATAACAAATAAAATTATAAAGAGTAAGAAAATTCATATGTATATATATATATTTTTTGTTACGAAAGAAAGACAAATTCTTTTAAGTTTTAATCATGTCATCTACAAGTAGGGTTGTTTACAAGCCTAGTCGATTCGAGCGGAGCTTTGCTCGTGCTTGGTTTGTTTACAAATCGAACCGAGCGGAGCGGCTCGTTTACAATAGAGCGAGTATTCTTCGAGTGCAAATTTTTCCAAGCGAGCGCCAAGCGAGAATCGAGCGGAAAGTAATTTTGACAACCATAAAATTAGGATGTTTCCTTCGATGATTTCATTATCGGGTGACAACTAAGGTCAAAATGTCCGATAGTAACACTAATATTTAGATCCGAGTGTCCGATGATGGGGCTTAAGTTGAAAATGGTGAGGCGATCAGTTAATACAGAGAACAATTGTTACATTGTGACGTAGGGTGGTATCAAGTGACGATTAGCGATGGACAACTAATACCATAAAGAAGTCAAGACTGTCACCTCATTACTTATGGGTTTACTACTAAACTCTATGTTAATTTTTTTTTATTGGGCTAGTTATATTTTGTTTGCATATATTGAGCCAAATCCAATAAAATATTATATATAAAGCTACCAATATATATATATATATATATATATATATATATATATGTAAATTGTGTGTATATTTATAATTAAATATATAAATAGATAAAAATGTATTCGAGCCGAGCCGAGCGGATTTTTACTCGTGCTTTGCTTGTTTATAAATTGAACCGAGCCGATCGGCTCATTTAGAACCAAGCAGAAAATCGAGCGAGCATTTTACAGGTGAGTGATGAGTGATCGGCGAGCGCCGAGCGATTTAAACAACACTATAAAGTAAGTCATGATTGAGCTGCATGTTAAAAACAAATAAAAGTATCAAAGGTTAAAATAGTCCCATCAATCTGTCAAAAACATTTATTTTCTAAACAAAATTCATCATTTCGTACACAGATATCCTTCCATTAATCAAATCATTTACAGTTAATAAAATCATTTTATATTGTTAAATTAAGTCATACTTTTTCTTGAACGGCCATAAAAAAAAAATATATATTCCCATAATAAATTAAATTAAATCATACTTAAAACCTCAATTAACACACAATAAAAAACAAATATATTCCCATAATAAAACCTCAAACAATACCATAACAAAACACACACTTTTTCATTTCAAAACAGTAAAACATATCTTTTAGCTCAACAAAGTAAAAAAAAAAAAAAAAAAACACATCTGATCTAACTGACGTGTCGGTTGTTGAGGACACGTGTCAGTTACTTTTGTCCGTTACACCTACTTATGTCCTACTATTAGATAAACACAATAAACAACATCCCCCATCTGCTTTTAACACCTTTCATCACTTGTGTTGTTCCTGCTTGCCTAACGACGTCGTTTTACAATATTCTGCCGTAAATGGGCTCCGATGAGTGGCCGGAGTGGCTCCCCGTTGACTGGACGGTTAATATTAAAAAGATCGATGGCCGTACAGTCAAGGTAATTAATTAATTAATTAATTATTATTATTTGTGAATTGTTTTTTTTTTTGGTTAGATTTTGTGGTTTTTTTATTTGCATGTGATCGGAGGTGTGTTGAGTAGTGTTGATCTGAACGACGTCGTGTTCATTTCGAGCTCTGTGTTGTTATTATTATGAGATAAGTTTGATATTTTGTGGTGAATTATTATTATTATTATTAGTTTTAAAAATCGGGGAAAAGGATTAGGTTGAAATCGTGTTATAGTCGATTAGTCTCGTATTAATTTAGGAGTAGATTTAGTGCGTGTATGAGTTCGCCGTTTTAAAAGGAAAAAAAATGATGGAATTTGGGTTGTGAGTTGAGATCCGGCTCTATGAGGCTGTTTCTATAGGTTACTTATGGAGTTTGTGACTCTAGATGTAGCCTAAGTTATGCCGTTTTTAAGCCGGGGTCCGTTTTGGTTGGGTCATGAGCAGGGGCGGATCTAGAAATGAATTTTAGTAGTGACGTTTTTCATTTTTTTCATTTTAGTAGCAACGTTTTCCAAATTTCGTAAAAAAAACCCCAAATTTTCCACTACGCGCGCGAAGTTGAGCAGCAACGGACGCGGCACCTAGTTATGCACTAGGTCCGCCCCTGGTCATGAGTGGGAGGAGGTATGGGGATAGAGGAAAGGTTTGCCTTTCGTTCTACCCTCGTAGACGTAGCAATAGGTGGGATTTTACTGTGTGCGTTTGTTTGTTATGTTGGGACCTTTTTGTAGCTCATTTGCCTACGTCGGGCTAGTCCAAGCGTTAGTCTGCTAGCTCTTGAGTCAGCTTCTTGTCACATCAGCACAATGTAAATCACTCATGAGTCGGGGTCCGGGATTTCTAAATTGTAACCAATGTTATGATTTGTTTATACAAGTTTGACATCAATGTTATATTGTGTTATTGTATGAGACTCGTAAAGATGGGGAAAAACCGTTAAGGAGTCTGAAATCGCGGTTCCAGATGAGGGAATTCTATTGACCTGTGTTTTAGCTTTTGAAACTAGGGTTTTATATGTTCTTCTAGCATCTTGCTAGTCGTTTTTTTTTCTAATAAAGTTTCAGCTGTCCACAAAAAAGGATTGCGAGTTGGGATCCGGCTTGTTGAGACGTTTTCGTCCATTACTTATGGGCCCTGAAGACGTAGCTAGAGTTATGCCGTTCTAAGTTGGGTCCTTTTTGTAGCTCATTTGTATGTATCAAGCTCAATGTATATTAAAAATATAGATTGTAAATTGTTCATTATAATTGCATTGTCTGTATCAAATAATCAATCCCAACGTATATTACAAATTTAGATTGTAAATCGCTCATTATAACTGAACATGGGTCAGGTTATGAAATTTTAAAGAATCCATTGTCGTTGAAACTGAAAAACAGTCATTTTGACCTCGTTAATGTTGCAGTGTTTTGTTGATTCCGAAGGACACACATGCTATTCAAAGCCGGAAGTGCTTGACTATCTTAAAAAGACCAACAAAAGTACAGACAATGCAAAAACTGTAAGTCCCACATTTCGCCAGCCTCCGCTTTAGCATTTTTTTACTTTTAACAATCTAACATTCTAATATTCCTGTTTTCCGTTCAGCAAAATGCCGATGACTCACCTATAGACTTATCTGTGGACCCCAACGCTCGACCTACAAAACTGACACCTAGAACTAGCAGAAGGAAATCACATTCCCGGGTATTAAACTGGTCTTCGCCTATTCAAGTCATTGGTTAAATGCATTTTCACCATTATACTTATACACATCTATTAGGGTGAGCATGGGTTGGTTCGGTTATGGGTCAAAACCAAACATATAACCAATGTTTCGATTTATAAAATATAGTGCGGTTAATTTGGTTTACCGTTGGTTAACCGCCAGTTTTGGACGTGGGTCAATTCCAGCTAATTTAAATTAATACTCCAATTATATTTTGGTTCAAACAAAAAAGCAACAAACATCTTAATTATAAGGGAGAATGAGGGGCGAGTAATATGTTATTTAGAAAAAGGTGCAACAAAGTTTTATATAGAAACTCAAAAAATTCTAATGGTTGGCTTTAATGGCGGTTTGGTTATTTATATACATATAACTATAACCGAACCATAAAAGTTGGTTATAAAAAATTCATAACTGAACCATGAGTGGTTTCTCAGTTGGTTCGGTTATTCGTTTTTTCTGCTCACCTCTATGGCATCTATTATAGGATCTATCTGAAGATGTGTTGGCTGGAGATGAAAAAGATGGATCTTCCACTGAGCCTTTATCATCTCAAAGAGACGAAAAAGATTCTTGGCTACCTGAAGGGTGGACTGTGGAAGTGAAGGTTCGAAAAGGTGGTAGCAGTACTGGAATGAGATATAAGGTAGTTTAGAAACAGATATAATATCGTTAACAATACCGAAGGTCTTTTTTTTTTTTTTTTTTTTCTGATGACCAGAGTGTTTATGACAAATTTTACTCTTCTGTTATTGTAGTGCTACACAGATCCTATAAGTGGACAGAAATTCTTTTCAAAGCCACAAGTTATGACCCATCTTGCCAAAACAAACCGTAGTGCAAGTGGATCGAAAGAAGCATTGACTGAACCTATTAGCGCTACCCCGATATCAGCCTGGGTAATCGTTTTTCTCATTTAATCTGCTTTAAAATGGGTCGATTTGGATTGTGTTTATCTCTTAATGGGTCAAATAAATAAGTTAGCTGAATGGGAACGGCTTGAATGTTAAAAAAGACTGAGAAAAGCAGAATGTACTTCTTTAATTATTTGTTAAAATTTGTGGTTATATAGACATACAAAACCAATTGCAGTGGCTAATTAAATAACTAATACTTACTAAACAATTTAATCCTAAATCTAAAAATAATAATTATCTATAAAAAACTTCAATAAATTAGGAAGCAAGTGGTAACGGGTTTGAACAAGTAAAGCGGTTTAGTGCATACAACCTCCCAAATCGTTTTGTTCAATGGTTTAGATCATTACTGCAGTAGTATTCTTCTTTTTTTTTCTTTTTGTAATCATAAGTAGCGTGTCACTAATCGAGTTTCATCTCAACCTACTAGTTTAATCATAAAAACTATAAGTGATTAGCTATACCTATAAATAAAAATGCAGATAAAACTCTTTAAGAATAGGCAGTGCGCCATTGGGGTTGAACAAGTAAAACATGTTGGAGATGTTGCCTTCAGCCCACTTATAGGCTCAACCGGTTATGCCCAGTTTGATTAACTTGTTAATTAAGTTTAGCAAAGGGTTAAAACCGTAACTAGTGGTCTATAAATACTATTCTATGTACTTGTAAAAGATTATCACTCAAATAATAGAATACACCAGTTGCCTCCGTGGGCGTAGGTCAGCTCAGACCAAACCATGTAAAATCTTGTGTTCATTTGTTTTGTGTGTGTGTTCTCTATCCTAACAAAACAGTTTAATACTTTAATGCATACCGCCTCTTCAATCATTTCTTTAGTGATTTAGATCATAACTATAGTTTTTTTTTTTTTTTTTTTTTTTTTTTTTTTTTTTTTTTTTTTTTGTAATCATAAATGACCCACACAATATTCTTTGTTATAAAATATTGACGAATGACTAATTTCGACCTGTACTTAAGGGTTGAGCTACTTTGACCTAAACCGTTTTGATGGTTTGACTCGTAACCAATGGCACCCATCTTGCAACGTCTAATATCAACCATTCAACTTATAACATGTTCATAATTGGAGTGTTACTTTTTTTTGGTAATCATAAATAACCCACACACTCTTGTAACATAAAAAATGCGAAATAATCATCTTTTATTCGTTCAAGCTGTTTTGACACGTAACCCAAAAGGACCGTCTTGCTACCTCTAGTATAAACTGTTCAAGTTATAACATGTTAATTCCCCCAACATTAGTTTGGTTAACTGACTGATTGCTGTTAACATGTACCTCAACTCTTAAGCAAGAGAAGCCCTCTACCGAACCTGACAACCCCCAAACGTATCAAGCCAGTAAAGTCAAGAAGACTACAAGCGGAAAGAAGACAGAAAGTGCCCGCTTCTCATCTAACTATGAGGTTTGTTCAGTAAATCCCCAAGATCATATTGTGTTTGTCAAATGTCACAGTTACATGTCAATTTAATTTTTGGAGCAATGTGTAGGTCATCTCAAGGACTCCAGTAGAAGGGTTGCCTGAAGGATGGATGAAAGAAGTCAGAGTCAGAAAACATGCATCCACAAATAGAAAGGATCCTGTAAACATTTCTGTTTCTTTTTGTTTTCATTTTAAATCCAAATCTCTTTTATAATGTGTTGTTTTATAATTTTATGTCTGATGTATCGGTGCAGTACTACGTAGACCCTTTAAGTGAATACGTCTTTTTCTCGAAAAAGGACGCTTTGCGCTATCTGGAATCTGGAGATGTAAGGCAATGTGTCATGAAACCGCTCATAAGGGATATGAATAATGATGACATTGTAAGTTTTTAGTTGCATTAAAAAAATATTAGTGTTTTTTTATTTACAAATTTAACTGAATTATCTTGAACTTTACTTTACTTTATTTTTTTGTTTAGGTGGGGTGTGTGTGTGTGTGAATGGGGGGGGGGGGGGGGGGGTTAATGCCATAAAAACCACTATACTTTCTTAATTTTCACAAAAAAGCCTCAACCTAGTTTCGGTATACTAAAGTTTTGCAACGTGTGAAAAATACACGTAAAAAGTCTGTAAACTAGTTTTTGTATATTGAAGTCCCTAAACTTGTCTAAAATGCACGAACTTTTGACTGTGTTCACTGTTAGCGGATATGATCTTTCATTCTTTCCTCATCGTCTTCCAACAAGATTAAGTTAAATAATGAAAAATACTAAACGTTCTCTTTGAATATTCAAAAAAAATTCTTTCATTTGTCCATACTAATTGGTATATTCTATTTAAAATATTAATTTTACTTTTTCCTTTTTTTACTAATCGAGTTATCTGTACTTTTACTTTTTATTTTTTTTACTTATTGCTGTTAACATAATCCAACTAAATTCTGTTTTTGTTCAGCATGATGAGAATTTGACTTTAAGTATGGAAGATTTGAATACACCTTGTCCATCTAATGTAATTGAAACTCCTAAAGAGGTACCAAATGGTGTCGTAGAAGAGCCGAAAACAAACGAAAGTGATGTCGTAGAAGAGCCGAAAACAAACGAAAGTGATATACACAACCCGGTAAAGAACAAGTTATTTTGGATCGTTTTATCTTCAGTTTATCATGGATTTTGTTTAATAACTTATGTGTCATTTCTCATGTAAATCTTTCTTAATCCTTCTGCTTGTACTGTTATATTCATTTTGAAAGTGAACTTTTTGCAAAACTAAAAAAAAAAAAAAAAAAAAAAAACTTCTGATTCAGAAACCGATTCGCTCTATATCTGGAGGAGTTTTCAATACACCAAACAATGAAAAGTCTGACTGGCTACCTGATGGATGGGTCGTGGAGGAGCATTATAAATCTTCTGGAGTGAAATTTAAGGTAATCATATTCATAGACATAAGTACATAACAATAATGTTATAAACACTGTGTTTTTCGTTGATCTTGTTAGAAAATAGAAATCATTAAATTATTTCTTTGATTGATTTTAACCGGTGTAATGCTGTTGAAGGTTTTCAAAGAAGCTGCAACTGGGAAAAAGTTTTATTCAAAGCCGCAGGTGCTGAACTATCTTGGTGGTGGCAGTAGCAGCTACTCCGGAAAGAGAAAAGTATGCTCCTATACCGTTAGTAATACATCTTTCCAATAGAGGTGCAAAATAGGCGGAGAGGGCTGGGTAATGAAATGGATTGTTTCTGGCACGGGTTGAAACAGGGCAGGTTGCATTGACCCCAAACGCTTCTTGTCTGAACCTTCTAAACGAACACAAGCGAACGGACATACATAGGTAAAGGTTCGGGTACAAAGACCATATTTCGTGAGAAGTGTGAGAAGGATCAAGAATTGACATGTAGGCATCATGTTTTGGATTTAGGTATATCATGTTTTGGGTTGTTTTTGCTAGAAAAACACCAAGCACAACAATTTAAAAATTAAAACACAATGCTATAGCCATAGAATTTAAACATAGCTAAAACACACAGCTAAAACACAACAATTTAGAACACGTATGTCATGGTGGTGTTTTAAGTTTTTAAGCCTAAAATAAATTGTTTTGTGTTTTTAATTGTTATGTTAGGTGTTTTAAGTTTTTAAGCCTAAAATAAATTGGCCTAAACAAACCAAAACATCACGAGTAAGTCCAAAAAATGATGTCTAAATATCGATTCTTCATCCTTCTCACACTTCTCACGAAATGTAGCTTTTGTACCCTAACCCCACCCGACATACATATACAATATTTAAAAAAATAGCCTATCAAAAACAGTATAATTAATAATATACATAATAGTCATTAGCTTATATATGTTCGTTCACGTATAGACATAAATATATCCTTAGAATTAATTAGCATACATATCTTTTTCATATGTTACTTTTGGTTAGCTGACATGTTATTACTCCATGTATGTTTCAATTCTTAAGGAAAGTAAAACCTCAGCTGCGCTTGATTCATCCTCAAACTCGTCACCTACTGATTCTACCCGCCCCAAAAGGTCCAGAAAGAAGCAAGACAAAACGCAGGACTCTGATTTCCAAGAAGTCTGTTTCCTTTTCCCTTGCAGATAATGCTAAATATATTATTATTTTGTTTATATTTTTAATCGCCTATGTTTGATGTGATGGCATGCTGATATTGGAACCAAACTTCTAGGTTATCACAACATCAGCAGCTGACGGGTTGCCGCCAGGATGGGTAAAAGAAGTCAGAACTAAGATATATGCTACCCACAAAAGAAGCGATCCGGTACCTGAGTTTTTTTCTTTCTTTTTTCTTAATTTTGAAACCTAATAAAAAAAGACGTCTTTGCAAATTTATCATTGTGTATCATGCAGTTCTACACAGACCCTGTGTCCGGCTATATCTTTCGCTCCAAGATGGATGCTATGCGCTTTTTGGACACCGGAGATGTGAGCATATGTGCTATTAGACCAAAAGTTAAGGATAAAGATGGAAAAGAAGTTGTAAGTCTTCCGCCTGTAATCTTGTCAAACGGGTCAAAGCTAAATTAAACGAGTCAAAACGGGTGAAAATCACCTTAAGTGTACTTTTAATGTAAACAAACAATTGTACCCAGTCGAATACCATTTATCGCAAGTAGTGTCTACGGAGGCGGGATAGGAGCAAACCTTTCCTCTATCCCAAGAGATAAGAGGTTGCTGCCGCTTAGACGTCGGCTCAAAAAATATTTTAATGCACAAACCTCCCAAATCCAGTTATTACAAAAGTTAGATTTTTGTAATATTTGGAATCATGTTAGGCACGAAATGTTTTTAAAATATGAAGCTTTATTTGGCAGTTTGTATATGCAAATGGTGAGCAAAAACCAGATAAACCAACAACGGGGAAAGGACTCGAAGGTATGGGATGAAAATGATTCAAATCTTCAATTTAGATGCTATTTTATCATATTTGTTATGGGTTAATATCATAAAATCCCAATATATTTTCGCATTTTTCATGAAAAAGTCCTATCAACTTGTAAAATATACAAGAAACGATCACTAGTATGATTGTTGTATATTATAGTCCCTAAACATGTCTAAACAATGACTTGTTAAGTCTTCAATAAACAAAAAATTGATAAAGCGACGTTCAACATTTTTTCAAAATGTAATTATACCATCTTATTCTAACCAATTTAAGAGTTAACAAGTCATTATTGAAAATATTCAAAAGTATGTGCATACTAGACGAGCTTACGGACTTTATACAACATTTTGTTAAGCAACTTAGTGACTTTATCTATTTTGTACACGTTGAGGGTCCTTAGTATACTAAAATGAGACCTTTTTTACGCGGAAAAACAAAAAAAGTATAGTTTTTATGGTATTAACCCTTGTATTACAACTTATTGATATAAAAGACAAAGTAGATGGCAAGTCAACTGAAAATCACGAAGAGAATCAAACCACTCCAGACAACACAAAGAATAAGTCGCCTGCCAAGAACAAAAAGAACAGCGATCCAGCAGCCAGTGCCAGTACACCTGCACGATCTTCAAAAAGGCAAAGGGGGATGGATCCTGGGGCTGGCACGACAGGTGCAGGTGCCAGCGATGGCAACGGTTCGGGTCAAGTGAAGCAAGCATCATGGGTGAATCTGGAAAAACAACCAGCTGATGATGGCAACCTGTCGTATGACCTTCCAGAGGATGATACTTGGACTGACCAGTGCATCGACTTTGCGGTCAAAACACTTGCAAATGAAATATTGTTTAATGGTCAGCCAATGTCAGGTGGTTTTCAGGAAGACAAGAGTAATAATGAGACTCCAACCAAGGTGAAGTGATGTGTGATGTGATGGGGTGGGGTGTGGGTTTCTCTATGGTTAGTGATGTTGTTATGATATTATTATCTAGTTAAATCTAGTTATGAAGTATGGTTAACTTTAAAGCAGGATTTTATTAGGAGTGTAATGGGTGTTTTGATGTATAAATAATGAACCAACTTGAATCATTGTCCATGAGAAAACCCAAGTTTTTAGGTTTTGTATCAAGTACAAGTATGATTGATGGAAATGTCTGATCCAACGGTGTTTGATCTAACGAGTGAACACATGGTTCATACGCTTGTTGTACTTGGTGGCGAAATTGAGAATTCGGACCCGGGGTCAAAGTAAATAACATTTTTTTTATATAAAAAATGGGGGTCCGAAACCGTATATGCCAAAATAATACTATACGGAAAACTCGGGGGGGGGGGGGGGGGGGGGGGGGGGGGGGGAGTGAACACTGGTTGTATTAGATATAAAAACCTTATTTAGATGATGTACTTGCCATATCAATGTTACGCCATTGCAAGGCAAGGTTCGAGGCGTCATTGGTAAGTTGAACATTTGACGCATCTCTTGGGACTAAAAGTTGATCAAAACATGTGTGGGTAGAACCACTCAATGCGTTGCACTTGATTGTGTAGTAATTTCTTTTCTCGATGTTGTAACATTTGTTTGGTACAACCGTCTAATAACACAACTTTTAGATACGACTCATAAATTTGTCTTCGATTTCTCTTGTGCACCAAAAAGAGACTTGAAAATGGAACATAACTAAATGTTGCAACCCCCGGCAGTTGTTTTCCGTCATATCTAGAGTGACTTGAGTTTCTAGGATGGTGAAAGATAAAGACGCGTTCTAGTCTATGAGTGTAATAGGTTGCATTGGCCTCCTTTGTCGCATTCTCAAATGTGTCTTTTTGATAGTTGTTGACATTACAGATCTGAATGTTAATTCTCTTCCGAATTAACTAAATGACCGCTTGAGTCTATTAGATGACCCTAATGAAATGCTAAAACATATATGATCTTAATAGTACATTCTTGTCTGAATTAAACTAAATGACCGCTTGAGTCTATGGGATGACCCTAATGATATGCTAAAACATATAAGCTCTTAATAGTCCATATACGATGATAGAGAAATAAAAAGAAATGTCATAGGTTGTTTTGATGTTTATTAAACTTTTTGTTTCTAATCAAATAACAGGGTACGAAAAATCGAATACAAAAAGTAAAGATAAGAACTATATAGGTAAGATGTATATTGAAAAAAAAGTATCAAACACTACCAAATATGAAGTAAATAGCAAAATTTTAGATTATGGATTTTGCACAATGCATTGTTTCATCATAAAAAGAAGAGTTACACTAATTATCCCCATGGTATACCCATACTGTATAAATGCTCTCAATTAACACGAATGGTTGGTGACCCTTACCTTTGTTGGGCTTAATCTTAATGGGTTTGTGTTAATTAATGGGTTGGGTCCAAATGAGTCCAATTAGATAATATGCTTTAATATTCAAAATATTGAATACTTTGTATTTGATTAAGGATAGGAAATAGAGTCATGGTAGGATTAATATTAGAGGCTTGCATGCCAAGTTAAGGAGTAGTATAAAAGGTTGGTCGATGTATTGGTTTTATTATGAGTTTGAGTCTTTAAGTTTTTTTAATTGAAGATCCAAAAGCCGGACGAACCTCAGGTAAGAGGTAGAAGACGACTAGCTTGATAAGATCTTTGAGTGATTAACCTGCAAAACTAGACAAACCGTTAGGCTCGTCACAAGGGGGGCAGGGAGGGCCTCTCTGTGACCACCCTCCGGCGTGAGGATAAGTATTTGTTTGGAGAAGAAAAGAGAATATATATATATATATATATATATATATATATATAGAGAGAGAGAGAGAGAGAGAGAGAGAGAGGTAGGTTCGGAGTGTGTCAGAACGTGCCTTCCTTGTACTTATGAGGGGGTATTTATACTAGTCAGAATTTGTTGTACTATCCTTCGTCCAGGTGTACTAACCTTCGTCCTAGTGACCTCCGGTCGTTAGTGGTGGGCACGTGTCTTTGGTGAGCCGCGTCACATGGTCATGATGCCGCGTCCTGGGAGGTTGAGGTTCGGACGGGAGGTTTTATACCTCTTCATGTCCCCTTAAGCCCATAAGTTAATTTATAACTTAGTGGAATTGACCGTTCTTTTGGTAATGCTTTCCAGCTGTTTTGATGGACGCGGCACGTGGCGGTTCCTCAGACCATGTATTGTAGCGGTTATTCCTAGGTGATCTCAACCGTTGACGCTTGGTTGTTTTGGTGAGCGATTGCGACACGTGTCGCCGTTTGAGTTCCTCTTTTCTTGGTTATTTAAACCAGTTTTTTCATTTCTTATTTTTACTTTTTACTTTTTCCTCATACATCGATCTCTCGCTTCCCTGCTACCCTTCCTCGCTACTGAGATTTTTGACTTGCTTCTTCTTGCTCAGGTTCGTCCCTTCTTCTTGTTTCTTTCCAGAGTCTTTCTTTTTCTCATTTGTTGGTTTATCATGGGGAAGGATAATATGAATGTTAGTTTCTCGACCCTCACCAAAAAGAAATTAGACAAATTTCTAACTGATTTTAGGATTCCTTTAGATCTTCACCCTGAACTCCCTGCCCCTGATCGGGCCATTTACCCTCATCTCTCTGGCAAGTTCGCGTTTTGCACAAGAGTATGCGATTTTGCCAATTGCAGGGTTCCTTTCACAAAATTTTTGTTTAAGGTTCTTCTGTTCCATGGGGTTCACTTCTCCCAAGTGAATCCTTTTGGTTTGGGCCGAGTTTGTCACTTTGAATTGAAGTGTCGGGCTTTGAAGTCGAGGGCCGACCTAGATGTATTTAGGGATTTTTATAAGCTGAGCCAGGCCGGCGATTGGTTTACCTTTGAGAAGAGGAGGAAGAAACCTGAGTGTCACTTGAAGGATACCTCCAGCCTGAAGAATTGGAAGACGCAGTTCTTTTGGTTGGACGATCGGTGTCTTCCCAAGGAGATGTTGAGTGTATGGAGGAAGGATTACGTGTCGTCTGAGTGGGAGCTTCCGGGTAACTTTGAGTGCGACTCAACCTTGTACAATAAGCTTGTGACTCATAAGTCAAACATTAGGAAATACCCGGAGCATATCTTGGTGTTAGCTGGGGTTAGTAGGATTTGGGATGAACCTGACCGATGGCCTGTGATCCGGTATAGGAAGAAGGGTGAGCTTCGCTCTTTATCCTTGAATTTTTCGTCTTTTAGAATTTTGTTTTTTAACTTTTATCTTTTTTGCAGAAATGTCGCTGCTTGCAGCCTTAAAGTTCGACGATTATGATGATGATAATCTCTCCTTTTCTAGCGAGCCCCTTGGATCCAGCAAACCGATCTTAGAGCAGGTGACTAAGCTTCAGGCACCCATCCGACCGGAGGGAGAGGAGGCGGAGCATGCTGAGAAGCCTTCGGGCGAACTAGAAGTAGTGGGCGAAGGTAGTGGGAAGGACGGAGGTGATGATGGTGGTGAGAAGGGGCGAGTGCTTGTTCAGGAGGGGGTGATGGTGATGTGACTGTGGGTAAGATTTTTCCTAGCCCTGCTCCTTTACAGTCGGTGAGTTCTTCAAGCGTTCATGTTTCGGAGGATGATTTTACCAAAGACGCTTCTTTGGACTTAAATGTGGAATCCCGGAAGAGGAAGGCCGAGCCATCTAAGGTTAAGAAGAGTCCTAAAAAGGTGAAGTTCGTTCCACCGGCTCTTGCTGTTTCCGAATCAACTCAAGGTAACATATTAGATGTATTTGATTTGCACATTTCTTGTGGGAAATCTCCTCGAGATGGTGATTTGATTTATATGCATGTTCCGGGGGATAAACTAGGTGGTGAAGGTGAGAAGGAGGGTGATGACGTGTTTAGGGATATTGCCAATAGTCCGCCCCGGACTTCGGTGGCTCAAGCTTCTGGTGGTTTTTCCATAGCTTCCCCGGGTAAGTCAACTGGCCGCGTATCTAACTTTCGTGCTAGTGAGGAGAATGAGTTTGGTGCGTCCTATTCTCCTTATTGGTTCGAGACTGAGACATTGATCCTGTTTAATCTTGTAGACCCCCTGGATGATGCGATGGAGGTAGATCCGGCTACAGTCGAAGATGTTTTTATCCCTGATTGGGATTTAAAGAATGGTTCGCGAGTGGTCGACGCCTTGTCATCGAAGATGATGCTTTTCAACTTACATACTCCGGCTGACCATGCTCACTATCGGAAGTTGAAGGATACTGACTTGGGCGATGCTTTAATGATTAACCAGGCTCAATCAAATTTTCTGGTGTCGGAGGTTTATAGAAGGTGGGTTGATTCGGAGTTTCAGCGTGGCAAGTTGGAGAAGAGGGGTGTGTGTAATCATGGGAATGTGCTGGAGTCTTTGAAGACAAGTCAAGAACAAGTCAGGTCTGTGCAGGCTTCTCTTGCCGCGGCTGGAGAAGAAAGGGATGCTCTTCAGGGGGAGATGGAGGTTTTGAAGAAGAAGCTACAGGCTTCCGAGCATGCCCATGAGGCTTCGAAAAAGAAGTATATCCATTCTATTGAAGAGCTTGAGCAGGTAATGGCGAAGACCAAGACTGCCGCAGACCAACTTGTGAAAGGTTCGTTCTTCTTTCCCTTTTTATTTTCTTCATGTCTCTTTTGTACTTGGTGAATTTTATTTTGTTTCTTTTTTCAGATAAGGATGAAGCCGTGGCTCGGGAGAAAGAGGCTCTGAAGCTTGTGTCGAGTTTGAAGACGGAGTTTGAGAGGAAGGAGTCGGAGAGGCTGGATTTGCTGAAGGAGATTGAAGGATTGTTTGGCTTAAAACTGTTCATGCTATCCGAGGGAGTGGAGCTGGTATCAAAGTATGTTCGGAGCTGTTCATCCATGAAAGCTGCGGTAGCTGGAGTGAATAACGCTATGCATGGGATAGGCTATAATACTGGAGTTCGAGCCGGGCATGGGGCGGCTCTTAAGGGAGTGGCCGTAAATGTTGTGCCCAAGCTTGTGCCCAATGCAAAACAGCAGCTAATGGACGCCGTCAAAGTTTATGACGAAGTCTCTTTTCCTTCTCTCTCCAAGATGCAAGATCTCTCTTCCGAGCCTGTGGACGTGGTTATCAAGGCTTTTCAAGACTTATCAATTCTGGAAGACGCGTCCTAGGGTTTACCGAAGTAGCCTTTTGTCGAATGTTTCAGTACCACCCGTTCCTCCACATAGGTTCGGGGTTTTTAGTTTACTCTTGTGAAGCTTTTTAACACGTTGTACCACCCGTGCCTTAACTTAGGTTCGGTATCTTAGTCGGTAGAAAACCCCTTTTTGGGTATCGGCCATGTTTGGCTTGTAACCGTTACTCGTTAAGTCTGTGAATCGTTATGTTTTTGCCATATGAATGGGAATGCCTTTACTTTCATGCTTTGTATATTCTTTTTCTTACTTACTTTTTCTAAGTAGAAATTAATTGTATGTCTTACTGAAGTTTTAATGGCTTCAGCTTGTTGTGATATGGAGACTGTATCATGCGTCCATGATTTTCGAGCCTCAGTCACAAAATTATGTTTTAATTGTTTCAGAATTTTTTATCCTTAACAGCCTATAACATTCGAAGTAGAACGTTCATTTTTCGCGAATTAGTTTTTTAAGAAACAGAGATGCTACGTAGTCTTTATGGGGTGTTCTTTAGGTTCGGTATTTTTGGTTCCTTGAGCCTGTTTGACCAAGAAGTCCGGACGAAAGGGCCTTCGATACCCCCATGCCCTAATTCTTATCCCCTTTATAGACCGAGGTACTTTTACCTCGGCTATCGAAGCTTGTAAGTTCATATAAGTAAATATTTAACAATGGAATGATTTTGTAAAGATCATTTTTTGTGAAATGAGGCATGTCGCATCTCATTTTTAACAAATATGTATATATATGTGCGGAGAATTTCTCATTCCGCAGTACATATTGGAAATTGAAAATTGTGGGGTATCCCACTTTTACATAGAAAAGAAAAAGGAACTAAACACTTTATTATTTTGGTCCTCTCTTCAGATGTAGCATTTCTTGAGATGTACTCCATTCCATGTTCGGGGGATTTCTTCCCCACCAAGAGTGGCGAGCCTGTAGGCTCCTTTTTCCCCTGCCGAAGTAATGATGTATGGCCCTTCCCATTTAGGACTCATTTTGCCCGGCTTTTCCGAACCTCTCGCCTCATTACTCCGCATCACGTATTCTCCCACTCTGAATTTTTGTTCTCGGACCCTTGAATTATAATATCTTTCCAAGGTCCGTTTGTACTTTGCCTCCTGGATGGCCGCGGTCTCTCGTCGTTCTTCCAGAAGATCGAGGTTGCACCGGAGCTCTTTCTCATTTTCCTGTGGGTTAGCCACCCTATGGGTTGGCATGCCTATTTCAACTGGAATCATTGCTTCGGTCCCGTACGCCAAGCTAAAAAGGTGTTTGTTAGGATCTGAGTTTGATTGTTTTGATTATGTTTAACTAGATATGATAAAAGTGAAACGAATATAGAATGAAAGTGCAGCGGAATAATAAACTGTTAATCAAAACAAGAGAGTAAATGTTTTCAGATCAAATGCTTTCATTTATCTAAAAGATTACAATCGTACAAATACTCCCCCTCAGCCTGATCACACAGTGATTGTTTGTCTGAGAGAATGTTTGTGTGTGTGATACAATAGAACAGTACAAGCACTGTTCTATTTATAGACAGACCTAAACCACTGATGACCTAAGCTGACGTCACCTAAGACAGTGACCTCTAACAGAATAACAAACATAAAACATCTGCCTATTACAAACTACTGTTACATTGAAAGCACTGATAGTAAACAGCTGTTGTAGGAAAACTCTGATGGTCTTGTATCCTCTGCTGGAGCCTAAGTGCTGTTGGCTCCAGCAGTGCTTTAGTCTTCAGTACTTGAATCAGCAGTTGTTCTTCATCAGACCTTTGGTCAGCAGTTGTTCTTCATCAGTTGTTTATTCAGCAGTCCTTTGTATCAGCAGTTGTCATAGCAGTTGTTTGGATAGAACAGTTGTTAGAGTCAGCAGTCTTTTGGGAGAAGTAAGTTGTAAAGACTGTTTATTGAAAGGATCAACTGTTAGCATATTTTGGCTTTCTAATCATCTGTTCTTCTCCATGTCAGCAGACCCAACAGTGTTTCACCAGTGCTTGTCTTGTTCATTGTTCGGTATGCCCAAAGGACGTTCGGCAATTCATCTACCCAACCGCTTCTTTTCTTTCCCAGTCGTTTCTTGATGCCTTCTACTAGGCTGCGGTTTACTCGTTCAACTTGCTCGTTTGCTTGGGGATGAGCAACGGAAGAAAAGGCTTGTTCTATGCCGAGACTGGTGCACCATATTTTGAAGGGGTTGTGGGCGAATTGTTTGCCATTATCAGTGATGATAACCATGGGTAGGCCGAACCTACATACAATGTTTTCCCAGACAAACTTTTTTACTTCAGCCCCTGAAATTTTTGAAAGGGGCTTGGCCTCCACCCACTTGGTGAAATAATCTACCGCGACTAGTAGGAATTTTGTTTGTCCGGAGGACACTGGGAAGGGACCTACTATGTCGATGCCCCACTTTTGGAAGGGCCAAGCTGCGGTTACCGGGACCAGTTTGTTTTTTGCTCGGAGACTAATTGGCGCGTGTCGCTGACAGTTGTCACACTTCTGCAATTCATGTACTGCATCTTGATGCATGCTTGGCCAGAAATATCCTGCATTCATGGCCTTCGTAACTACCATTCGTGGCCCAGCATGAATACCGCAGATCCCCCAATGAATTTCTTCTATGACGTACTTTGCTTGTTCTGCTTCTAAGCATCGGAGTAGGGGGCCTAAGAAGGTCTTTCGGTATAATGTGCCATCAATCACTTGGTATTGCAAGGATTTAACTTTGATCTTCTGGGCTTGTGCCTTATCTGATGGTAATGCATCATTCATGATGTAGTCCATGATGGGCGACATCCACGACTCTGTGTGTGTACTTACTGCGCATATTTCTACCTCGGCTGTAGACGGAGTATTCAGTATCTCGAGCTTCACTTCTTGTGACATATGGTCCGGTGTGTTTGCCGCGAGCTTGCTCAAAGCATCGGCTTGTTTGTTCTTTGATCCTGGCACGTGCTTTACCTCACATTTTTCAAATTCTGTGATCAAACTTTTTGCCTGTAACAAATGAAAAAGAAGTTAGAAGCTATGCCTTTTTTGTGGGAGATGAAGTATTTTTTGAGAGGTAAGGTCCGTACCTTTTGGAGGTATTGAACCATGTTTGCCTCTTTTGCTTCGTACTCCCCACTGATCTGGCGTGCAACCAACATTGAATCTACATGTGCTACAACCTGTTTGCAAAACACGGTATTTTTGAGCATTAGATTATTGCATTCTTTCTCGAATGTTTTTAAGAAAGGAGCATCCTCGTTTTGTCGAGGTGTATACCTTTCGAGCTCCGACCTTTTTTGCCAGTCGAAGTCCAGCCAAGAAAGCTTTGTACTCAGCTTCGTTATTGGAGCTTCTGAAGTTTAAGCGGATCGAGTATACGAGTTCTTGTCCATTAGGATCTTTCAAGACTACTCCGGCTCCAGACCCTTCGGAGCTGGATGCTCCATCGGTGAAAATACCCCATTCACTTGATTCTGTTGGGGTAACAACTTCGTCAAGACTCATTGTTAGTTCGGTGAGGAAGTCTGCGACTACTTGTCCCTTGACCGGGCCTCTTCTCTTGTAGGTTATGTCGAATGCTCCGAGCTCTATTGCCCATTTGGCGAGTCTTCCGGAGACTTCTGGCTTTCTTAGTACGCCCAGAATCGGCTGGTCAGTTTGTACCTCAATTTCAAACGCTTGGAAATATCGGCGTAATCGTCGTGAAGCATGTACAAGAGAGAGGGCGAGTTTTTCCATGGCGGGGTATCGCGTCTCATAGTCTCGGAGGGCGCGGCTTACATAAAAGATGGGTACTTGTGCTTTACCCCTGGTGACCATTAGTACGGAACTAATAGATGCCTCCGAGGCTGACAAGTATATGGTGAGAGTTTCCCCAGGTTCGGGTGCGGTTAATGTTGGTAATTCTGCCATACATTTTTTGAGATCACTGAAAGTCGCGTCTGCTTCCTCTGTCCATCGGAATTCTTTTGTGCTCAAATACTTTTTTAGAACCGCCATAAAGGGCAGCGTTCTCTCTGCAGCCTTGGACAAGAACCTGTGTTGAGCGACCAGCCGCCCATTGAGTGTTTGGACCTCTTTTAAGTTGGACGGGGGCTTCATGTTTGTAACAGCTTCCACTTTCTCAGGATTGGCTTGAATGCCTTCCTTGGACATTAGAAAGCCCAGGAACTTTCCTTCTTCTAATCCGAACGAACATTTCTTCGGATTGAGCTTCATGTTTATCTCTCGGAGCTTGTCAAATGTTTCTTTGATGTCTTTCAGTAAAACTTCTTCATCGGAGCTTTTGATTACCAGGTCGTCCACATACACCTCTAAGTTCCGACCTATTTGCCCCTTGAAATCTTGGTCCATGACTCGCTGATATGTGGCTCCGGCATTCTTTAACCCAAATGGCATTTTCTTGTAACAATACAACCCTTGACTGGTGACGAAGGTTGTTTTGTCTTCGTCAGCTTCGGCCATTTGGATCTGGTGATATCCCTTGTAAGCATCTAGAAAACATTTCAATTTGAAGTTTGCCACGGCATCGACTTTTAAGTCTATCTCTGGTAAGGGGTAACAATCTTTAGGACATGCATCATTCAGATCTTTAAAATCGATGCACATCCTCCATGACCCATCATGCTTCCGAACCATCACCGGATTGGAGACCCAGGTGTGGTATTTTACTTCTCTGATAATGTCTGCGTCTAGCAGGACACTTACGTCATGTGCTATTGCCTTGATGCGATCCGGGGCCATACTTCGCTTCTTCTGAGCCACTGGCTTTTTGTCCGGACGAATGTTGAGCCTATGTTCGGCTAAGATTCTTGGTACTCCGCTCATGTCTGATTGTTGCCAAGCAAATACGTCGAGGGACGTTGATAATAGTCTCCATAAGGACCTTTTTATGGCATCTGGTAATTGGGTACCGATGGTTATTTTCTGTTCTGGAAATGCCGGATTGATGGACCAATCTTCTGTCGTGTTGAATTCGGAGTCTTTATTTTCTGGGGGAGAGGAGCCTGAAGCCTGTCGTACTTCAGCTACATATACTTCTGATTCGGTGTGCATTGTTGCCACTCCTGTTTCGGTAGGAAATTTGATAGCTCCGTGAATTGTGGAAGTTACCATGCTGAAAGCCTTCATACCTGGTCTTCCCAGTATGATATTATGAATTGAGGGTGCCCCAACCACTAAAAAGGTAAGCACAACTGTTCTTTGATGCTCTTCAGTCCCAAGGGTGATTGGAAGAGTTAACTGTCCCAACTCCCAAGGGGTGTATGACTTCTCCGGAGAAACTGATCAATGGCATTTGGACTACGACTAACTTGTCCTTGGTGGCCGGAGCTAGCTGTTGATAACATTGGTAGTACATTATTTCGGATGCACTACCGTTGTCTATGTAAATCCGTCGGACCTTGTGTCCTGCCACGACACCGGAGACGATGACTGGAGCTTCTTTCGCATCTCTCGGGTCAATTGGTGGGAAGAACAACAATTTCTCCATCCATGGTGCTATATGTTCGTTACTTCGCTTGGTCCCATGTTCATGGATGGACCGCACCATGTGGATTCCTGCTTGATTGTTCGGATTGGAGATTTGTGGCGTGGCTGGTTTTCCTTCTTTTAGTTCTCGAATCAGGTGGGACAATTTCCCTGCTTTGCATGCTTTGTCTATTTCTTGCTTTAGCGACCAACAATCATCCGTGTTGTGGCCTTTTGCTTGGTGATATTCACAGTACTTTTTGGTATTTCGGTCGGAGGTGGGTTTCTGTTTTGGTGGGGTTGGGAAACGTATTTGTTCAGTGCTTAAGATTTCGCTTGGGGTTTTATTAAGGTCGCGGTAACTGGTACTTCGTGCAGAGTGTCCGGAGCTGGACCTCTCATTTCTGTCGCTTCTTCCGTATGGTTGTGATCTGTGCTTCGACCATGAGCTGTTTCTTTCTACTGGAGCCGAGGCTCCTTTTTTCCAGGAATTGCCTCTGGTGCTTCCTTTGTGGTCACTTTCTGCTGATTGACCACAAGCACTTTTTCCTCTTGCAAAAGCACGCGCTCGTTCCATTAGTATCTCCATGGTTTTTGGTAAGTCTTCATGCAGTTTTTCAACTAGCTGATTGTTTCGAACCCCATGACAGAAACCAGATATCCGCAGCTGATCAACGGCTCCGGGTATTTGCGTGCTTTCTTTGTTAAACCTGTCGATGAACCTTTCGAGTGACTCTCCGTCTTTTCTACGGATGTTGTGTATTTCGGTGATATCTTTTGAACATCGCCGTTGTTGAGAGAAGTTTTGTAGAAAAGCTCGGCGAAGTTCAGTCCAATTTGCTATTTCCCCTGCTGGTAGACCATCAAACCATACTCTAGCTGCACCTGTAAGGGTCTGCGCGAACATGTGGCACCAGGCGGGCATGGGCCACATTTCAATTTCTGCAGCCCCCCCGAAGTCATGAAGGTGGTCATCTGGATCCGAAGTGCCCTCATATCTTTTTATTGTTGTTGGCATTTTGAGTTTTGCTGGCAAAGGGGCACTAGCAATTCGAGGTGCAAACTTGGAGTATTGAGTCATGTATGCTGGTCTGTATGGAGCTGTAAGTTCTTCATCAACTGTACCGGAGCTGGTTTGTTGCTTGGCTGACTGCACTGACGCGGTAGCCATTGGCCCCGTGGGTGTGAGTCCAGTTGGCAACGGTCCGGTATATCCGTAGGGCATCAAGAAGCCGTACGGTGTTTGCAATGGTACGGACGTAACCACAGTGGAGTATGTTTGGAGACTAGCAGGGGTGGACATCACTACGGATGCTGTTCCTTCGGAAGGGAACAAATTAACCTGTACACTGCGAAGTTTTTCGTCTTTATCCTGTTGTTCTTTTAACTTTAACAAGAAATCACAATTCCGTTGTAAAAAAGTTTCATCAAACTCTGCTGATACAGTTTGCATCCCGCTGGGTGCAGTGACTGTTTCAGTGGCAGCAGCCGATACAAGATCTGACAACACCCTGGAATAGCCAGCGGTGTGTTGTTCAGAAACAGTGATGTCGTCACTTTCTTTGTTGGTGATGTCAACGATGTTTAAATTTTCCATAGCCATTCCAGATCTGAGTGGAGAGAGTAGATCTGCAATAGGATGGCGCCAATGAAGATCCAAAAGCCGGACGAACCTCAGGTAAGAGGTAGAAGACGACTAGCTTGATAAGATCTTTGAGTGATTAACCTGCAAAACTAGACAAACCGTTAGGCTCGTCACAAGGGGGGCAGGGAGGGCCTCTCTGTGACCACCCTCCGGCGTGAGGATAAGTATTTGTTTGGAGAAGAAAAGAGAATATAGAGATAGAGAGAGAGAGAGAGGTTCGGAGTGTGTCAGAACGTGCCTTCCTTGTACTTATGAGGGGGTATTTATACTAGTCAGAATTTGTTGTACTATCCTTCGTCCAGGTGTACTAACCTTCGTCCTAGTGACCTCCGGTCGTTAGTGGTGGGCACGTGTCTTTGGTGAGCCGCGTCACATGGTCATGATGCCGCGTCCTGGGAGGTTGAGGTTCGGACGGGAGGTTTTATACCTCTTCATTAATAAAATAAAAAGGCGTCGTGGGTGATTCCTTCCCACAAAATTCTGTGTCCCACAAAATTCTGTGTTCGCGTTTTGTTTCGACTACTAATTGTCTCCAACAATTGGTATCAGAGCCTACACGATTCTAGGCTCGTAGGAAGATCGATTGGGGTGTATAACCGATCGAAAAGAACGAAGTGTGAAGCCATTCAATCGGGGAGCATAACCGATTGAATTACGGAGCAAGTTTGTAGTTCTCAGTTCAAAGATCAAAGGTGAAGGATCGGGGTGTATAACCGATCAATATCAGAGCCGACCAGCCACCGTATATTGGCTGAACCTCTGGTATAGAAAGTTAAACAGAGAAGACCTGAAGAACTCGTAATCAGATTCTACAGGAGACCAAGGCCGATTACTGGGGCGTATAACCAGAGGGTGCGGGTTGGTATAGATCTGATTGACGTGAGAGATTCCTGGAATTTATCAAGTTCGAGATCGAAAGAACGAAGTCTCAAAGTCCAGCCAACCGGGGTGAATAACCGGTTGTGTTTTGAAGAATACTTGCTGTTTTGTTTCAGTAGATCAAGGGAGGAACTGACTAGGGTGTATAACCAGTCAAGAATCAGCACCGATCAGACCCGTATCACAAAGAACGGGTTATACTGTTGGTTCGACTTAAGTTGATCATTGAAAAGAATAATAGTGATCAGATATCACAATGGCCGATGGAGCACAACCCGCAAACGCACTTGCAAACGTGCGTGATCATCAGAATGTAAGCCTTCAATGTCCGAAACTCACTTCAACAAATTACTCAACATGGTCTGTAGTGTCTCGAACCGTGTTAGGCGCTTATGGTCTCGCAGATGCTATCGACCCAGTAACCGGAGGAGCCGTTGATAACCGAAAAAATCAAACAGCAATGGCAATCCTTTTTCAATCACTTCCAGAAGATATACTTTTGCAAGTCGCAAAGTATGGAAAGGCTCATGAAGTGTGGGAGGCCATTCGGGTTCGCTTCTTAGGAGCAGACAGAGTACAGAAGGCTCGGATTCATGTTTTAAGGTCCGAGTTGGAGATGTTGAAGATGAAAGATACCGAGACGATAGATGAGTTTGCTGCCAAGATAAGTGCAATTGAAGGTAAGTTTAATAACCTCGGAACTACACTTGAGCCGGAGGTACAAGTGCGGAAGCTATTTAACTCATTACCGATAAGGTTCTTGCCTATTGTTGCATCGATCGAACAATCGGAGGACCTTGAGACAATGCCGTTTGAAGAGGCAATCGGTAGATTGAAGGCGTTTGAGGACCGGGTAAGACTGTACGCCGGGAACGATGCTGACTTACAAAGTAAGCTTTTGTTTACTAAAACAGAAAGCCAAAACAAGTGTAATGGAAACAATCGTAAAGGACAAGGTAGGAACCAAGAGTCTTCAAGCAACTATCGCGGTCGAGGACGCGGTCGTGGGAATGGCCGAGGACGAGGTAATTATCATTCCAATGATAATCGTGGAAATTATCCTTCCAATGATAACCGAGTCAATGAACGTACCAATGATAGTCAAAACAACAATCAACAAGGAAAGAACAATGAACAAAGTCAAGAAACCGGTTACCGGGGACGAGATAGACGGAATGTTCGTTGTTATAACTGTAACAATTATGGCCATTATGCTTGGGAGTGTACAAATCAAGTGGAGGAAGAAGCCAATCTAAATCAATTTGATAACCAAGGTCCAGCCTTGATGATGGCAGAGGTTAAGTTAAAGGAAGATAAAATCTTTTTAAATGAAGAGAAGGTACACCCAAAGTTGTTTGCAAGTGACAGTCATGATGACTCGAACGGTGATTCGGTTTGGCACCTTGACAATGGTGCTTCAAACCATATGACGGGTCACGAACCACACTTTTCTGAGTTGGATCGATCAATAACAGGAGTTGTCAAGTTTGGGGATGGCTCAAAGGTTAAGATTAGAGGAAAGGGTACAATCGTGTTTAAGTGTAAAAATGGAGAACATCGGGTAATTCATGATGTCTACTACATACCCGATCTCTGCAGCAACATACTAAGTTTGGGCCAACTAACTGAAGATGGTTGTAAGGTTTGGATGGGTGAGAACTACTTGTGGTTGTATGAAGAAACAGGAAGGCTGCTATTGAAGGTGCCTAGAAGCATAAATCGGTTGTACAAGATTGTATTGAAGTCGGGAAAATCGGTTTGTCTACTAAATTCAATCGGAGATGAGAATAGAACCGATGTTGATATGGCGGTACAAGATGACGCGGAGTTAGCGTATTGTATCCAACAAGAAGAAGTCAATGTCATGTCTCTTGGAAAAATTGATCCGTACAAAGATTGTACTGAACATGGTGGCAATACGGTTGTAGATGACGAGACGATGTTTGACGGTGGTGGTATGGTGACCAGAGATGATGCACTGGTTATTGAACCATAAACCGTTATGCCGATTTTTGGGGGAGCTCGCAGGAGTCCTTGTGCTAATCAGATTGATCTTAAGGACAAGATAACTCAAAATATTAAGTTGAAATATAACCAAGAAAGCAAGGTTAAGATTACACGTAGGTTGATGGATCAACATGATAATGAAATCATGTTTGCCATGTGTGGTGATAAGAATCTTGATAATTCTGCAAAGGTGGCTCAAAATAATGTGGCTCTTAATAGCCTACGGCTAAAAGTATTTGTAGGAGAATTTAATTCAAATAAGGAGTCTCACATTCAAATGCTTAGTGGGTTGTGTGGAACAAGTGTGATGGATATTAGTGTATGGGCAAAAGTTTGGCTGGTAATGAAGAATGAAAACTCTAAAGGAAGTAACTTTGGAGTAATGCGTAAAAGAAAGAAGAGATCCCTTAGAAGATATCGATACAAATCGGAGCTTGTTGAGAACGAGCATATTAGCGGTGAACTACGGCGTGAGAATGTTTTAATCATGGCGTTACTCAAGATCAAGTTCAAGGTTAACGAGATACGAGCGTTATTGGGAATCAAAGATCAAGGTGGCACGCATCAAGATTAAGGGGGAGATTGTTGGGCTTAATCTTAATGGGTTTGCGTTAATTAATGGGTTGGGTCCAAATGAGTCCAATTAGATAATAATGAGTCCAATTAGATAATAATGAGTCCAATTAGATAATATGCTTTAATATTCAAAATATTGAACACTTTGTATTTGATTAAGGATAGGAAATAGAGTCATGGTAGGATTAATATTAGAGGCTTGCATGCCAAGTTAAGGAGTAGTATAAAAGGTTGGTCGATGTATTGGTTTTATTATGAGTTTGAGTCTTTAAGTTTTTTAATAAAATAAAAAGGCGTCGTAGGTGAGTCCTTCCCACAAAATTCTGTGTCCCACAAAATTCTGTGTTCGCGTTTTGTTTCGACTACTAATTGTCTCCAAACAACCTTACCATTCATTAAATGGGTGTAAAATGTCTATTTTACCCCTACTAAAAGACAACACGATAAAAAAAAAAAAAAAAGAGTTACATAACAACACTCATGCACAATAATTCCCACAAACAGTAAAACCATTGGTAAGGTTTGGTAAGGGTAAAATGTAGACAAGCCATAATACCAGATCTTCAATGATTTTTTATATTTTACCAAATCATGAAGAGAAATATACATCCAAACAAAAGTGACAAAAATTTCAGATCTTAATAAAACTGTAGAATGGAATACAAAGAAAGGCAGGCAAGGAGTTGTGTCAGCATGTAACTCACTTAATACTCTTACATTAGGCGAAAAATTTACATAAACTCACCGAACCATCAATCAAACAACAATCTTTAATCGGGTTATTAATAGTTAAAACATATCATATATGTTTAATTTACAGTTTGTTAGCTTTTATTATTCGGATCAAGAAGAAAGCGCAAGCTCAGCCCAAGCCAAAGAGGATGCCTTGAGCTCTGAAGAAACCGAAGTGTCGATTTTGCTTTCCAAAATCGCGTACAAATCTTGCATCGACACTTGATCGCGAGGCCTTAAGTGAATGCAAATTGAAACTACTTCACATATCACCTTTAGATCCTCCTCACGAAAATGATTCAGCGCAGGATCAACGACAGATGCCATCTCTTCCGGTTTTTCAAGATAATCTTTAGCCTGTCAAACATATTTAACGATTTACGCATTAATGAACATGAAGGAATTTATGGTTTTTGAACTTTGGTTGTATCCTTTTTAGCTGAAGTTACTATTTTTCGACTTTTCGAGCGCAATATAATTCAAGAATAGATGCAACATGGCATGCAAAAAGACAAAGCCGTCCCTGAAAATCTCTGAAAATTTATGTACCCTATCCGAGCAGTCAAAAAATAGGTCTCTTAGGCCCAAGTTTAAGTGTTAAATGAGTTATATAAAAAAACATATACATATATATAGGAATGTTTTTTAAAAAATATGCCCCAAGATTTATGGACCCTGTCCGGTTGGCCTCCTCGGACATCCCCAAAGACACCCCTACAAAAAGTACAAAATGCAAGAAGAGTTCTTACCCAGTCCACCAGGCATCCTTTGTCCTTGCAGATTGGCGGCCGTCCACTGATTATTTCCAACAAAAGGACGCCAAAAGCGTAAATATTGCCTTGGATGTCCAGCTGGCGTCCTTCCAAAGAACTTGGGAGAATACACGTAGCGCCCTCGTTGCTAATACATCGCGAGTTGTTTTCTGATCTTGTTAGAATTGTTTTCCAGCTTTCGAAATCAACTAGCTACAAGAACAGGAAAAACACAAGTTAATAATATATCTTCGTAAATCCATTCGTCCCAATAAGTTCATAACAACCCCACTAACATGGGTCGTTTTAGTAATTTACCACGCGTATGTTACAAGTGTTAAGAACTTAAGATCGATAATCACACACACAGTCAGTCAGTCACACATTAACACTAAACAAATGAACAAAGTATTTTATATTTACATGGTTCTAAAAACAGTCCTACATTCAGTGGCTACTAGGATTCTCACTGTATAAACTAGAGGTGGTAAAATGGGTGAGATGGGTGGTTTGGGTAATGGGTCAATGGATTCAGCCATTCGGGTCAAAACATATAATTATTTAGTACGGGTTGGGTTGACCTGCAAACACCTTTTGTCATTTTAAAAATAAAAAACAAAAATAATTATAATTGACTACAACACCTAAATTATTACAATAATATTCTAAAGGTTATTGAATAAAACAAATTTTGGGTGGTTTTAACCACTTTGACCTAGGGATGAGCTCGGGACGGTATCGGTACCGCACTGATACCGATCCTGAAAAAACCGATCCCGAAATGTCCCAAAAATCAATACCGATCCCGTCCCGATACCGCGTAGTACCGATCCCGAAATGACTAAAAAGTCGGTACGGGATCGGTATTCGGGACAATATGCTCATCCCTACTTTGACCTGTTATTTGTTCAGCTAACAAATATAGCGCGGAACCCATTTGAGACAAAACACGACCCTAATTGACATTTATAACTATATCGGTCGAAAATGCCACCCATAATCGATATTTATAATTCGAGACAAAACACAACCCTAATTGATATTCAGCCAAAATGAACCTCACCTACACACACATAAAAATAACATAAGAGATACCTTAGGCGAAAAATCTTCCGTAAGATACACTGCACTAGAATTCAACTCGGATATAGTAAACGATGGTTCGATTTCTGTGTGAAGATACTTTAGACCTTTCGCAATGCCTATAACAATGTTCATTCTTCTTGTCCAGCTTAGTTGACACCCTTCTTCATCTAAATTATAAAAAAGCAAAATATTTAAAATTGCAGCCTTTCAAATAATATTAATTAATAAGTTAAAGGTAAGCGCCCGGGGCGCAGGGTGCAGGCTGGACTTACAATGAAGGTGTTCATATAACGTCCCGTTTGACGCGTATTCAAAGACTAACATTCTTGTAAATGGTGTATTTTCTATACAGTAGCCCAACAGTTTCCCTGTGTTCTCATGATTTAGCCTTGCTAAATCCGCCACCTGAATAATTTGCAAGCATTAAAGTAAAAATAAAGACATTAAGAGTGACAATAACCAAAATATATACTATAAACAAGATTATATTAATATAGTTTTTGGAGTCATATTTAATACTATATATAAAACTTAAAAGGGTCACTCCGACCCAACCCATTTTACCCGAACATGTTTTGACTTGTTAGCTATGTTGTCAAAAGCCCCTCGGGCGCAGCAAGGCGCACCTATAGCGCCTGGTGGTGGCTTAGGTGCAAATTTGGGCTTTTTTTGTGAAAAATGGTGCCTAGGCGCGCGCTTGGAACTAGGCACAGACGATAAAAAACGAGAGCTTAAACTCATCAGGCTGATTTTCCAGCCAAATTCAGGCGAAAAGTTGCCTAAACCTCTAAAACATCCTAAATGAGCTATGAACAAATCCTAAACAACCCTAAAACATCCTAAAGTAGCCCTAAACAAGCCTAAAACATCTCTAAACTCCCTGAAAAATGTATTTTATACTATGCGCCTAATTATAAAAAGCCCTCATTTTTTATGCGCCTACGCTCCGGGCTCGGCCTATGCGCCTTGAGTGCGCCTAGGCGCTTTGACAACTATGCTTATTAGTGTTACCCAACATGTCCAACCTACTGACTTTGCCACCTCTAGTTATTAGCTTTACCTCTTTCTGATAATAAAGCTCAAGATAACCATTCCAATGCTCTTCTTTGACGCAAAGCGAAATCACGGCGATTTCAGGCCCGCCTTTCATGTTTCCTTTGTAAACTAAGCTATCTGACGAGGACCCGATAATGTTGCTGAAATCTTCACATGCTACTTCAAGTTCATTTCGGTTGTATCTCGTCACATCCTTTAACATATTGGGATCTATATACAATACAAGCACCAACGCAACAAGCTTGAATAACATACGTCTTATTTTATTATGATTTATTTTCGTTAAAAGAATAAATCCTTACCTGTGTAGAATGCCATGTGGTCTTTGTCACTTGCAGACTTCTTCCAAGGAATAATAATTGAAGATTTGTTCTTGCATCTGTGAAAAGTTGTGAGAATGGCTACTAGAAACAGAGAACCGACCATTACTCCGGTCACTATTTCAAGAACTAAAAGCCATGATGGTTTTGAAGCAGAAGAAGCCTGTTGGCTGTGTCCTGCAGCAGGCGGGCTGTGTTTCGTCTCTCCACTTTTATGTTTAGCTGGCGGAGTACCGCCGGCTGTACATAAAAAAAAACATGTAAAATTACCAAACTACCCTAATCTGAACATAGTTCAAGCAAGAAAATAAATTCAATTATGTAATTAACCACATAAAAACATACCACATTGTTCAGACGTTCGTTGCTTGATGTCTTTATACGGTAGGCAATTTCCCTGAAAGCTCGTCCTGCAAGGATGAGAAAGAAATGAGAGTGAACACACGCGTGCATAATATTCAATGGAATACATAAAGAAGGGATGGTATGTATACACACCTAGGAAGGTATCCCAAGCATTTAGGTATGCTTCCAACAAGAAAGTTGTATGAGAAATCTGCAATTTTTAAGGAAGCCGAGCGACAAAAACCGAATCTTGATACATTTGAAGCAAACCTAAGATAACAGAGTCTTTATATTAGATGTATATATTGGAATGGTTAAGGAAATTTACTCAAGAAACTTGTGGTTGATGGCATCTGAAATTCGTCTAAATAGTTTAAATACGATGGCATCACTAGTGTAAAGAATAATTTGCTTACATTCCTTGCGTGTTGGAAACAACTGAAGCATTGCCACCCGGAACATTGCCACGCAACTTATTTCTGTCCAGCCGGAGTTCTTGAAGGTATTTAAGATTGCCAAGCTCTGAAGGCAGTTGACCCGTCAACCCATTCGACTGCAGGTTTCTGAACCAATACAAACAAGCTTCACACATAAGAGAAATCATCATAAAATGGGAAAGAACAGTTTTTTGTTCGAAATAACGAAGAAAACTTACATTATAACAATGTTAGCCAAATTCCCGATTTCATGAGGAATCGGCCCAGATATTTGGTTCATTCCTAAATCTAAAAGTTTCAGGTTCTTTAGTGATCCAACTTCTTTTGGTATTGAACCGATGAGTTTGTTGCCATGTAAAATCCTACAAGCATAACCATTTCTAGTTAAATTTCCAATTTTCATTAGGTTCTTTAAGGTGAGATAAAATGTTGAAAGGAAACATACAATTCTTGTAAGGAAGCAAGCTGAAAAAGTTCACGAGCAATAAATCCCGTTATAGATGAGTGCGAAATGTTCCTGGAGAAACAAAAACACACACAAAAAAAAGTAATATAGTTTGATGTACATTGTACCAACTCTCATCTTATAGTTAGAAGCCATTTTGCAAAAAAGTTTGTTCCAAAATAATCGTCTAGTTTAGTATAAAACGACATGATTGTCTTTAAGTTAAAACAAACAAACAAACAAACACTCATATACTACTAGATAAGCTCTACTTGTCAAGCGAAAGCTTCAGTTGCTCTGTATTTTTTGGAACAGAATTACAGAGCAACTGACGTCATCTCTCTATATACTACCAAATAAGTTTTATGTACAACTAAAAGTCGTGTCTCTCTCATCTCTTTTACATATCGACCTTTTTATCAAGTAAACTATTCATACCTTCTTCATCCCTTCGGTTAATTTTACATATCAGTCTTCTACAGACTCTAAATCTTTCAACAATTTTGACCCCGGATGTGCATGAGGCGTTGTTTAGATCGGCCAACACGCCTCGCAAAACCAAGGTCTAGACTCTAGAGTTACCTTTTTTAGAAATTTTCTTAAAGTTAGCTAATTGTTCAAATGTTCATTGTAATCATAAAAATTTCCTAAAATTCACATATCCAAATATCAGACAAGTACATAGAGATTTGAGTCAAACTTATCAAATGAGACAGCTTGCACTTGTTTACAGTCAAAACATATTATTTTCAAAAGGACTAAAAATGGAAAAATAATACAAAGAAAAGTCAAAGAGACAACTTGTTAGTGCTTACAGCTTTGTCACTTGATTTCCAGAACAAGAAACACCAACCCAATTACAAGGATCTGAATCAAGACCATTCCAGCTTGATAATACCATTAATGGGTCATCAAATATTTCTTCCTTAAACTTAGACAAAGCATGAACTGCAAAAAAAAAAAAAAAAAAAAAAAAAAAAAATCACATACCCACAAAAAAAAACATTATTTAAAAAATTAACTTACTCACTACATTGCTAACAAGATCTTCATTAAAGACTATAAAGACTTAGAAAAAAAATATTATTATTGATTAAAGACTTAAACTTGTTCTCAAGATCTATACCTTCAAGTGGTTGAGTAGCATCACAAGTAGCTATAAAGATTCCAAAACTAATCAACAACAGTGTAAATGAACTTGATCTTGATCTCTTCATCTTCTCTCTCTTCTTTCTCTCTCTCTCTAAAACAACACTAAGAACTCATGAAAGCAGAAGCCTTTAAGAAACTACCCATTAAAAATCTTGAGAAAAAATGGTTAAATTAATAATCTTTTTCAAGTAAATTCAAAAGGGTATTCAAATATGTGAAGATTTAACAAATCTTTAAACAAATCATGAAATAAATCAGAGTAGAAATCTCAGTTGGTGAAGTATAAAGATGGAAGCAAACACCAGTTTAAGAAAACTTGGATTCAAAGACAAGTTTGGTGGCAGACTGGCAGGCAACACTAGTTCAAGAATTATTATTATTATTATTATTATTATTATTACTATTATTATTATTATTAATTTAAAAATATTAGTGAGAAAAATAGAAAGATCAAGAATCATAAAAATGAAAGTATATTTTTTTAAAGTGGGAATGTTTTGTTTCTTTATGGTCTTTTATTGAAGGGGAAAGTGAATTAAAGTGACATATTTCGGTGGTTTTTTATTATTTATTTATTTATTTATTTATTATTTTTATTTAAACATTTTGTTTTAAGAAAATATATTGGGGTGGGGTAGGTTTAGACTTGGAGTGCCGTAGCAGGTATTTTTAACCTATGATGATTATTGCTTGTGTAATAACTATTTAATAATTGATATAGGTTAAAATAATGCTTAAAGTAATAATTAATATATGTTAAATAAGTAATAAAAGTAGCTAATAAAATAAGTAGTGCTTCAATATACAATTTGGGGGAGACTTCAACTACATTGATTAGTACCAAAAACCCTGATTAAAGGTTTCATAATTGCTATAGAGGTTGAACTTGTGAAGCATTAAATGATTACTTTGATCAAATAGTCAAAGGGTAGGTTCATTGGATTCACATGAATTTTTAATTTTGAGAACTTTTGTTTTTTTTAGTATTTTTTTAATGGTCAATTGGAATCACTCACGGACCACTGAAGTATCATTGTGTCACCAATGTTATCACGCGATCATATTCTACCACCAAGTCACCAATTCAGGAGGAAACTCATAATTATGAGAAGACCCCCCTTTTTGTGAGATTCGAACCCAGGACCTTATAGTATTTTAGTTGAAGTCTTTGAACTGCATTCTGAAGGTTATGATGTGTACCTCGTAACTAAAAGGTCGAGGATTCAATTCTTAAAAATAAAGGTTTTGGTGCATTTATTCTAGAAAAATCTGACAGGTATTGCTAGGAAGATTGGATTTTAATAATTCAAGCTTTGTCTCGTTGGCCGAAAATAATCTTTACTTAAGAAATTCTCCACAATAATCTCAACTTTCAAAGTATTTTCCTCAAGTAAGTTTTTATTAACTGAGAACTAACCCAATTAGTTGATATTGACTTGAACGCTGACATGACTTGACATGAACTCATAAGGATGACCTCAACTCTCGACTATTAGGGCACAAGAGGTGGCAAGTGCAATCACTTGCATTGTACACTTTTCCTTAGCTATTGAGAACACTCCAAAGGGTACGATGGTTTAAGTAGATGCATCCTTTACATATTTGACACATTACATATTAATTTATAGAAAGCTTTAAATCGAGGTTAAACTATTGACCTTATTAGCATAACAAAAAAAAACTAACGTCTTTATTTTAGAGAAATTGAGTTTTAGTAATGTAAACTTTCACCTATTGGTCGGGAATGATCCCAACTCAACAAATTTTTCCAAATAGTCCCAACTTTGAACATGTTTTTTCCTTCAGTGATCTCACACTAACTAAAAGTTAACGTAGTAAGTCTTTGCTTAGGTGGAATGCTTATATGGTAAAGGTCAAAGTTTTGATGACATAAACTGCTTATTTGGCAAACAAGTCAAAGTTTTGATAACATTGACAGCTTAGAACGTCAGCTTATGTGGCAATCCACGTCAGCAAAAACTAACTGGGTTAGCTAACATTTCCCGAGTTAAGATTAATGCTGACCAATAGGTCATTTTGATTAATAAAATCCAATTGCCCAATATTAATTTACCATAAAAAGTGTTTGGTTAATATTGGTGGCTTCAATTTTGTAATGTTTTAACGATAGTTTGTACTAGTAAACTAGTTAGATCTTCTGTTTAGTATGGTAGTTTTGCGAGTGAGTTGAGCTGAGCCAAAACTAGTTGAACTAGTTATAACTTGGGCTCAAGCTCAAAGTTAAGTGAGCCCACTTGACTCGACTTGTTTAATCTTAACGAGCTAAAATTTAAGTTCGAACTCAGCCCGTAAAATGCTCGAGGCAACTCGTTTCTTTTTTAAAAATTTGATAGAAAATAATATTCTTATAAAAATGCAAATATATATATATATATATATATATATATATATATATATATATACCCACTACGAGTCAAGCAAGAAAGTCATAATATAAAACTTTGACTTTTCTAACTTACTTTGGACGTCTATATGACTTGTAACTTATGAGTTATGACATGTGCTTGCTTAAAATGAGCCAAACAAGCATGACAACCTTAAGTTGAGCTAGTTATATCTTAACAAATTTCAAAGAGCTTCTTTTTAGCAAGACACAAGCCCTTTAAACAACCATGTTGTTTGGTTTTAAGAAAAATAATTTTAGGCCTCACTGATTTTTTTTTATACATGTTAGAAATATATTTTAAATTTCAATTCGATATGATAAGTGTGTATTCTCTTAAATTCTCTTACATTTTGTACTCACTTTTAAGTCGGTTAATTACAAATTAAATACTTCCAAAAAAAATTACAAATTAAATGCCATCTAACGATATATTTTTATGAAATTTTAATTACTTTGTTTGCTATTTGGGGGGATTTGTATAAGTATTAACACACAAGACAAGTGAGTACCATGACTCAATGAGCATTAATGACTTTGGGATGAAGCATATGACATGTAGGGGACCTTGTAAAGCAACTTGTATGCATGATGGAACAAGGGCCCTTTTATATATTATTCTAAAACTTCCTTTTTTCATGTGGGATATTGGGATCTAATCATAAATATTGTCATTTCATAATTAATTTTTAATTCTGTTTCATGAAATGAAATTTAAAGCCAATAGATAAGTAATACTTTTTTTTTTCAAATTTTCAATGCAAGTTATTTTATAGATTATATAGATTATAGTGTGTTTTGCCATATTTATAAAATATTTGTTTACATAAGTACAGAAAACAAATCAATAAACTCCCTATGTTTTACAAGTTATGGTCATAAGATTCATCACTTTATCATCATTTGGTTTCATTTTCTGAATAATTACTTGAAGACAACAAGTTCTACCAAGAAGTTTCTTCCTCTTCGAATCACTATGTCCAGCTAGACCATCCATGTTCACAACTAGTTATAAGGTTTAATATTCATATATATGTATTTAATTTTATAAACATCATGTTCTTAAGCGTAACCTATAGAAATGATTTTTGTGATAAAGTCAAATTACGGCCTTGGTCATAGGTTTTTGAAAATTACATGGTTAACTGTTTATTCAAGTGTTTTTTTTTTTTTTTTTTTTTTTTTTGAACGACATCTCGCTCAGTGCTATACATGAGCATAGTCCGGTCGACGTGGGATTCGAACCGGGCACTCCAGGGTAGGAAACAGGCAAATCCTGAAAACCTCCCACCTCACCTGCAGCAAGTGGAAATTGAACCTGGCTCTCCAAGGAGAAACCAAGTCCTTTCCACCACTAGACCACAGGGTCATTGGCTTATTCAAGTGTTTTGATCGTTGATGATTGATGCATTTATTTAAGAACCACGGTTGAACTAATTAATATCGTATAGATCTGGAAAACACAAAGACAAATACAAATTAAGTTATATCATCATTTATAATGCCTTCAAAGTCATATTCTAAAGCCATGGGTTGTTGTTTTGCTTGATTACTATTACTAGAATGTGGAGTGGAGGGAGGGAGGGAGGGAGGGAGGGAGAGAGAGGGAGGCAGAGAGAAAGGGGGAGAGCGATATAGCATAAAAGCGAGGGGGAGAGAGAGAGCAAGAGACAGAGAGAGGGAGAGAGGGGAGAGAGGGGGAGTTAAAGGGAGAGGGGGGAGATAGAGAGAGGAGAGAGTGAGGAGGGAGGGAGAGAGAGAGAGGACGGGTTAGTAGCATGAGAATCGAAATTCACCGGGTTAGGGGTGCCAAGAGAAAGGGGTTGTCACAGTGTTTATGTAGCTCCACGAAGTGAGTGGGGAGGTACTTTGATTTTAGGTAAGATAGTCATTTTTGTAAAAACTTAAACACAATTTTTAATAAACATTAATAAAAATGACCAAAAGTGTTGCGGTTGAACAAATAATTGTTACCATAAGTGTAACATTTGATCTCAACACATGACCATTCGTTTAACAACTCTATTCCGATACCAAAATGTTCATTTTGATTTAAACGAACATGTTTTATGCAAATATTTTAAAAGCTTATCATAAGATAAATTTATAGTGGTATTTCAACTGGTAATGAATTAAGTAGAATAATGTATAGTGGATAAAAATATTTGTGCAAATCTATACATATAATAAACCAAAGCCATTTTAATGACATGACACTCAAAGAGGCATTCTCTTTCTTGAGTGTGACATGTGTCATCCCATGTGGCATTGAGTTATTTTAGGAAAAAAATAATTTAAAATCAAAATTGGATTTTTAACCCTCATGTTTCCTCCCACAATTTTTAAACGTTAATATCTTTAATATACGAGATTTTTTAAAGAAAAAAATTACACCAAATTAACGAGCGTTTTATTATCTTTCCAACGAGTACCATAGTGCTATATAAAAAACGGATAAATTTTTTTGTGGGGTTTTGTTCATACAGGAAAAAAAACACAAAGTGTTTAGGTAAATCATTAATCATGTATAGTCATTAGTCAAGTCACTAATTATGTTCAAATCAGTAAATATGAATTTTTTTTTCAACCAGAGCCGAATAGGTTAATAGAGTTATACGTTGTTTTAAGTTAGGTATTAGAGTTGTACATTTGTTTAGTCTTTAGGATAGGTGTTAATATTAGAGTTAATTGGAGTTGTACATTGTTAATTTGTTTTATGTTAGATATTAATATTAGAGTTATACACCAGTCTATTTCATATGTAAAATTGATGTATCATATTAAATTTATCAACCCGGGACGCTCCCGGGGTATAATCTAGTACAATAATATATACATAGGGTAGATGGCTTGAAATGACATTAATTATGTCAGTAATTATGAATAAACACAACTTTTAACAATTAACCACATTACTAGATCAAAGATGAAAGTGAAAATGATTATATTCCATCATGCTGTTACAACTTTATTGATGAATTTGCTTAGCTTGTTTCTAAAGCTCTTTACTTTTATTTTAGTTTTGTATTATAGAAAATCTCAGTCTTTTCTCTTGAAGATTAGGAAACCATAATCATTAACCAAAACCTATGAGATTGACACCTCTTTAAGCAATACAACTCTTTGATTGTACATGATTTACTTATGTTTGAGTTTTCAATCTCGGTCGATATACACTGTGGTTTTTCAATTACGGCCACACTTAGGATTTCTTTTGTTAGTTGATTTTGCTAGTTTCCTTTTAAATTATTCAAAAACTCAAAAAGATATAATTATTTACATTTATGTTCTCTGTTCTTTTCTTTCTTCTTCTTCCTTTTCTTTCTTGTACTTTAACCCACACATTGCTGACTGCACACACTTTTCTTCATGTTCTTCTTCCTTTTCTTTCTTGGCAGGGAGGAGAGGAGAGTAGGAAAACCCAAACAAGAAAAAAGAAAAAAGAGAGAGATCGTTCCCTATGGAGGAGAGGAAGGGGGCTGCGACGCAGGAAAAAAAGGAAGGGGAGGTCGGGTCTGGCGAAGGAGGAGAGGGAAGAGAGTAAGGGGTGGCGGCTGGAGGAGAGGGAGGAGAGGAACGGTCCGACGGTGGGAGGAGAAGAGGGAGGAGAGGTGAGGAGAGAGAAGAGGGTAGGGTTTTGTTAGAGAGAAGAAGCAGACGTGAATGCAGGTTGAAGGTCTTGGAGTCTTTTTCCCCATTCAGCAACATCCCTATGCTGAATCATTCAGCTCTTAATGGAACCATTAAGAGGTTGGTCTTTTTACAACCAAACAACTCAACCTCTGTCCGATTCAGAGGTTCCCTCTTAATGAAATAATTAAGAGGTGAACCAAACAGCCCCTTAAACTTCACAAATGTGATCTAGACCACCATCCATTAGGAAAAATCAACACGCACCAAGTGCTCCAATACTGATGTGACATTTCACTATCACATGTAGACACCAAGTATATGTATGTTGTTTAATCTAACCTATGTTTAGAGGGTGTTTGAGATTGTGGTGGAAAACTCCTTATTGGCTTATTGATTTTTAAAAAGCCAACAAGTTATTTCTAAAAGCTAGGATTTGATGGTTTTTTTTTTCAAATGACTTATTGGCTTTTTCAAGAAGCTAATAAGTCAATAAATCATATTTTCAAACTCAATCCCAAACACCCACTTAGTCTAGCAGATCTAAAAAAAAAATTAGGGACAGTAAAAGAAACTTACCGTACATTCATAAAATGGAGAAATATAATTTTTTACCATACATTCAGGGGTATTTTACACTTTGGCAAGAAAGTTGAGGGGTATCCACCACCCCCTAAGGTCTTAATAGATCCGCACTTGACTACATTACTAACTACTAGTGTGAATGCCCGCGCGTTGCGGCGGGTGTCTCAATTGATATCAGATTCAGTTTTGATGTCTGTTACGAACACAACTCATTTCAGGTTTCTACCATTTTATTTCAGCCACAGAACATATAAGGCCACAAATATGCAAAGAAAGGCCAGCACATTGCCGCGTGAGCCCCATACATATGCAAAAGAGATTATGGACAATTTATAGCGTTGTACTCATGTTTTGTTATTTTTTCAATCATGTCAGTTTCCTTTAATTGTAACTAAATATATTTATTTTATTTAAAACAACATTACCCATACACAAATTACAAAGGCAGCCTTGAGATCTCTAAAAAACACCACCTCCAACTATAGCATTAATCAGCTATGTCAATAAGTTGATGCAAATATTTCCTTACTTCATCTTCTTTAAGGCTAGTTCCAGTTGTCTTAAAAATAAATGATAAACATGTATTAGTATAGCCCATTGTGAAAGCCATTAAAACTTCAAAGGTACCTTCAATTGTAATGAATCTAATGTATATAATTTATATAAAAGGGTATACTTATGACGTGGATAGAATGATTGGTTTTTGTACATTGGGTCATTTTTAATGTATGAGGGTCACTTAATTCTAAATACGTGCATCGGCACGCTGCTTGAGGCAGTGATGAAAACATTTCATCATAGCTGATGCGCAACGATTTCAAAAGGCGCTTGTGAGGCGTTGGGCTTGCTAGGTGATGTGGCCTGATACATCGCTTTTCTGGAATCGACCAGTTTTGTAAGATATATTTGATTTATATCTTGATTTGATTTAACAAATTGATTTGTTCATAAACAAATCACAATAAATTATTTGGATAACGACGTTGAAACTGTTTGGAGAGGTTTGCCCTTGCTGCAGACCTGTAGTCGCAGCGAGTGTCAAAAATGTTTAGGTAGTCAAATTATAGGCAACCTATCGTAGTATCTTGCTAGATATATGTTTAGAAACAAACTACTTCCAAATCCTACTAAATTTCTAACAAGAACCTAATTTTTTCATTAATAATCATTCAAGAATGAATCTTTTTCATCAATAATCAATCAAGAAAACCCAAATGCATGTACCTTCAAAAACTCCAGAATTAGCTGGTACTTATCGACCGGAGACTGCACCGGAACAGGCGAACAGCAAGATAATGCTTGTCAGCTCCTCGGTTACCGAAACAAAAACAAAAATACTTTTTTTTGGTCAAACTTCAGCCCGTTGGAGAAGATCATGGTTCTTTTCTAAAGTAACTCCATCAGTTGACACATTAACATCATACCACAACCCAGTTTTACATCTGAAAAGTATGATAACAGAGTGAAAAAAAGTGAGATGCACTGTATTTATAAATAATGATAGTATGATGCGAAATGCAAGCACTTATAATTGTACACACATACGTATATATGTATCTAGTATGTACATATCTCACCATTGTCAATGGCAAAGCGTACGAGAAAAGACACAACATATGTCTCGATGTCACGCGACTGTTTGCACCAACAATCTTCTATATGCCAGTCGATCTAAATAATTGAAAGACTCCAAATGTTGCTTCACCAAACTCCTCCTCTGCAACTCCAAAAGTTAGCACATACAAGCACACTGTTTTCAAGTCTAATCCATAAAATTAAAAGGCCATGCTATAGGAACACCCCCTACCATGTGATGCAGAGTTGCATACACACCCCTCATACCAACGCATCAATCCATTAGCCATACAAAATACGAGCATATAACATTTTGAAATGGTCGTATACTTGTATAAGGGCGTATACCATCGCGTGGTTGCCATATACAGGCGTCTACCGTACCCTTGCCTGCCCTATACAGGCCTATAGAGTATCATAAAATTCCCTATACGGGCGTATATCAGCACATTGCACAACCTTAAATGCGCCTAACAATTTTTTAATAAAAATAATTATGTTTACAAACAAACTAATTTCCAATCCTAACAAGAACCTAATCTTTTCGTTAATAATTATTCAAGTACGACTCTTTTTTCATCGGTTATCAATCAAGATTAGAACTAGTCTTTTTCATCAATAATCAATCAATAACAAAAACGCAAATGCATGTACCTTCAAAAACTCTGGATGTAGCTGGTACTTATGGACCAGAGACTTCACTGGAGCAGCAAGATATTGCTTGTCAACTTCTCTGTTACCAAAACAAAACAAAAATTTGTTCTAAATGGCTCAACACAATCAGATGGCTCAAAACCTATCTATGTTACCTTATTAAGGGGGAGACATGTCTAGAAAAGTAATTTCCTCCCCCTTTTAAGATGGCATATGAAAAGGCATAAGCATAATCTCTATATTTTACCCAAATTCTTCCTATTATGCCCCTCCATACAACATTTTATACCCATGGTACATGTGTCTAATACATGATTAATATCTTCTCTACAATGTAACCCCCCATTAAAAGCAACGTATAATTGCAAACTGTACAAGTCCCCATGCTTTTCATTGATATAGTAAGATTAGGTCTTGCAAAACTTCACACACAACACACACCATGCTCATCTCTCTTCCAAGATCAACTCGGACTCATGGTCTGATGATGAGTTGAAAACCGCCATTAAGAAAGTTTCTCTCCTCGGAATTGAAACCAAAGGGAAGTACTTGTTTCTCATAATCGTTGTTTTTTGTTGTTACTTGTTTCTCATAATCGTTGTTTTTTGTTTATGAATTTGTGACAGAATGATCGTTGATTATCATTCGTGTAGACGATTCTTTCATCAAATCAATTTTCCAGGTAACAATTCAAATTGATTGTATAATTGTTTTTGATTATATGATTGATTTCATTAGAGGTGATTCATAGGTGTTATATGTTATTTTTATAGAGCTTTTTATCTTGGTATGGTTGTTATTTGTTTCAGTTAAAGATTTTTTTTTTTTTTTTTGTCCTGTGTACGGAATGTTTCAGAGGTACCAACTTGTTCATAGTATCTATGTTTATTGTTTATTTGCTTTCTATAAGTTATCAAATGCAATGAAATTTTGGTTCTCTGTCTTCTGTAACGATCGTCTCTCTATCTGGAATTTAGGGTTTTCGCATACATAGGGATTTTCGGTTACGTGGACTGTACAGACCCAAAACAACGGTAGTGATGGAATTCCAGCACTGTTATATTTGTTATTGCAGCAATGAACATCCGATTCGGAAACAAACTCCAAGAGCTACACCAACCGATTGAATGTATGTTTCTAATTGCAATTGCTCAGTAATTGATTGTGTTTCCCTCTTTTAATTTTTATTTTTCTGTCAGTTTTCTATGGAATTTTCTATCGGGGATTTGAAATTTTTTAATTGATTCTATTCCGTGCATTTGAGGGTTGGAGAATCAGTGTCCTGATGTCTGTTGATTCATTTGGTTATGCTTCTTGTTGCATCTTTAACATGTTTTAATTCAGCGTATAAGCATGTTTGGTGTAAAAAAACTATACAATTTTTCATACTTTTATTTTTTATTGTTGCTCTTATTCCTGGTGAATTTGATTCCACTCATCATTTGGTTTATATAAAGAAATAGTGGAGACAAATTTTGATAAAAATGAGTCTCTGATACTTAATTTATGAAGTTTTGATTACTTGAAAATATTTGTATGCTACCGCCAATCTTGATCAGTATTTTGATAACATTTGACCCATTTTCATCATATCACTCATTTTCAGAATGGCGGCTCCTACGCTTGATTAGAAGATCATCAAGAAGTGTGTAAAGAAGTTCACGAGGCTTCAAAGTGATTGGAAACTATGCGTCACTATGTGACCTCTTGAATCATTAAACCACATACCTCATAATATTAGTGCAAATATAGTTTACTTAATCGCCCTTTGGTGCTATTAGTTTCTTTCTTTTTATTTATTTTCAGCAGTTATCATAAAAAGAAAAGAATTGCGAAGGCGATATCTAAGATAGCATAGTACCAAAAGCTTCTTGCTACACGATTGATCGAACAAAGAGGAAGTCATAGTGAGAGGGGTAGGGGTTAATTGGAAAATTAACTGTTGCTATCTTATCCTACACAAAAGAAAAGCTTATATTCAAACTTTGCCCAGCATCTTATAATGTGAATACATTGGTCAAACATTATTAGTTTCCCAGTAGCAGATTGAAGCAAACATGTGAGGTTTCCCTATTGTCATTGTTTATAACTTTTGACTCAGTTTTCAATCTTTTCCCCTGACAATATCCAAAAGAAAAAGAAACTTTCAATTTTATTAATTTTCTTTTGGGCATTGATTTAGATTTTCACTAAGTTTGTGAGATAACTCTAAAAATAAATTATATATAGTGTTGTTATCTTACTGGGCTGTAGTCAATTAGGACCACACCTGGGGAGTTGCGTGGAATCTATAGGTTGCTATCCCATGTAATGTATTCCATATTTCCATCTTTGGTGAGTGTCAGTTACAAGTCTCTTTAGTGGTAAGCAATTGCAATTTTTGAAATGTGTGTAAATTACTAACAATGGTATATATTTCATAGGATAACACAATCCTGAAAATGTGACTTTTTTTTGTAGGTGTTTGATAAAAAAAATCGGATGCTTGATATCGGATCCGAACCAGAAGTCCATTTCATTATAACAAAACAAGTTCATGTACAATACCAATTTTCATTTCCAAACATAATGCCCGCAGCAACGCGCGGGCACACCCACTAGTATGTTCTAAATGCTTGGAAACTCTCGGAAACTAAAGATTCAATCTCAAAACTAAAACTAACCATTTTCATTAACTTGCAAAACCAAAATACTTAATGTTGATTGAAATCTAGGACAGAAGGTGAAGTGATGATAGGGGCAGGAAGGGACCCTTCATGCTCTCTACTCTTCTGAGTAATGGTTGAGTAGGGGCCCTTGTGATAAATGATTCACAGGAGTCAATGAGTCATACCTTCATGCATCATCTGCATTCGCTTCCCACCGTTACATTTCTAATGCCTACAGCACCAATCAAGTTTTCGATTATTTTTACCACCTTCTTCGACAATGCACCAACCCCACACAATCCAAACAAATACACGCCCAAATCCTGCATTTCAACGCCTTAACCACTGTCTTCTTACCTACATAAGCAAAGCAGCAAGGTATTGACTACTAATGGATCCTGACAGCTTAACCTGTATACATAAAAACACAAATTTGTTGTTATTTTATTATCGTTATAAATCAAATTACGGTCCATGACACACTGCATCTTTCCATTAAAAGGTTGATCATTGCTAAAATGATGTTTTGATATTATAATAAGTTAGCAACAAATAAAAGTTATATGTCATTTTTACTCATTTTTTAATATAAGGATTTAACAGGTTTTAAGCATTAAAAATAACTCTGGAAGACTTTTGATCAGTTCGACCCTTCCATTTTAATCTTCTTTTTTTTTTTACTACATTAGAGGTCAAACTTATTCTGACTCAACTCATTTATAAGCAATTTGGTTGAATTTGGCACCTAGTGCTGCTGTTAAAACTTGTTAATTGCATACAATAGCAGCTGGTTTGACCACTAAATTTTAATAAAATACAAAACCACCAAAGAAATTGAAGAAAATAAAAAAAAAAATCGTACCTTTCCGCCAGGAAAGCCCCTACCTCCAACTACACGCACAGGTGTGCAGTTTGTCCCGAGGAAACAATCGACATCTGCACCAAGCTGCTTAAGACCTAAGGTATGTAGCTGGAGAAAATATTCCATCTATGATAACTAAATGGATGTTTTCACTAAGACAAGATGCCCTTTTGAACTCAAGCATTTACAAATTACAACCTTCTAAAGCGCTTTAATAAAAAAATGAATGATTGTTTTAATAAACATGCATTTTAAGCGTACGTAACAAAGTAATTATTAACAAAAATAAGAAAATGACAAAACATTTCAGCGGGTCAACCCGACCCAATCCATACGATTTTGACCGGTTACCCAACCCCTAACAGCTATGTACATTTTGCCCAAATCCACACAATCCAAACAAATATCGTGTCGTTTCATAACCTACAATGCGAAGAATGTTGACCTGTTATGTCCACCTGCTGTAAGAATACTATATCTGAAAGACTGTTGTAGGCAACACATCAACTAACCCTTTGTTGGAGCTCCTTAGTGCTAAGGCTTCAAATTTTTTTAAAAAAAAGAATAAACATTTAACATATTCTAGAACAATATTTGAAAAAATAGCAAGATAAAGAACAATATGGAGTGGCATGATAAGATAACAAGGAGTATATAAATACATAAAGTGTCATTAGCTGATTAGCATCAAACTTTTAAAATCACAGTTACTCATTCAGTAAGAAGCCGCCAAGTGCAGAACTACAGATCCATCTTTGACCCTGACGGTTTCTAATAAACAACTAAACAAATTTAACAAAACAGTTAGTAGTAAAAAACTTGATACAAGTTTTGTTACACATTCAGACTTAACCCAGTATTTGAATTTTTCATAATAAACAACATAGCGTGAATCAAATTAAGAGATCAAAAGCAGAAAACCTAACCTTGGATCGGTTGTTAACGACGAGTGAATAGCAGAGGAGATAGAAGACTCGCGATGAGGTAGATGCTCTGATCGCCTGAGCAGTAAGTGATGATGATGCGGTGGTGGTACCGTCGTATCGAGTAGGTTTGTAAGGAAGATCATTCCTTTCATTGCAACAGTGTGTTTCAACCGTGATAATTGAAACGTCGATTTCATTTAATTTGGTATTGAATTAAGGTGAAGATGAATCGTATCATAGGGAAGGTTTCTACTGGATTTGGGGTTTGGGGGCATGATAGGAAGTCATGGGTACTAATGTAATTTTGTATTCATATTGTAAAGGAGGAGGTGAGTAAAATGTCTATATTACCCTCCTATGTGTCTTAATAGTCACACATATCCCCATAATACCCTTAAATTTATTGTTTAAATGTCTTGTACATGTTGCTTCTTAAGTTGTACGGAAATGAAAATTACAATATGGTACATCACTCTTCCTTAATAAGATAACTAGTTTTATCCCGCGCGCGTTGCGGCGCGTAAAACTGAATTATTCTCAATTTAATAACATATATCTTGTACTTCGACTACATTTATATCACCGTAAACAACACTCTCTGTTGCAAAATAATATCACACAAAGGTAAAAAATATGCTCTTAAAAGGAAAAATAAATTTATTAAAGCTTAGGAACATTAGAGTAAGTTAATTACATGATTCACTTTAATCAACCATTTTTTCTTTTTCCCAAATTCCATTTCTCACCCTGAACGGTGGAATGCTACCGGATCCAATAAGTTGCTTAACATCCCAACGACGTTCCAAATACCTGCATATAATACCAAATAATAATACTGACACATAAGGTGGTATCTTAACACTAAATCATCAATCACTTTCAAATGATATGCCAATGGGTTTTTAAAAAATGTTATTTGTAACAAACACAACCATCTCTAACCGCTCACTTAACTACAATTACAATTCTGACCAACTTACTATGTGATTCTAATTCTAGTTCGTCTTCCAGTTTCTTTAATATACGGTGGAAATGATCAATCTTATAGACAGGTTGAAAAGCATCAAAACTTTACTATTTAGAAATAGTATTAAATGGTGATTAAAGAAATATTTCAGCCATGTTTCTAAGTCTACACTCTGCACTTCCCCATAAATTTATTAAAATGTTAAGCCAGCAAGGAAGAGTTGTACCTCAACGTTGAAATATGATTATGAGCAAAGTCCAAGGCAGTTGAGTGCCTTAGCTAAGCTTCCTATGTAATTTGATCAACGAATCCTTTTCCTGTTATCTACAATTGTTACTCCAAATATCATGCATAGCTCTTAGGAATCCATTTTTTCTTTCATCAGCCCCATTCTTAACACCAAAAGCTGAAGTAATACATGGTAAAATATCAAAATCACTGAGATCGATATTCTAAATACATGTAAATAAAAGGATTTTACTAATACAGAGCATGAGGGAATAAGCATCAGTGCTGTTTAGGAGTTGAGCCAAACAAACACATACCCACATTTTAAGACCACCCAATATGCATCGACGGAATAACAAACAAATTCATTCCGTAAAACCTGGATAACAAATTAACAATCAGCCTTTTCAAGTCAAATCATCAAAATAAATACATAATTTTGTAATCAAATAATCATAACCTGAACATGTGTAATCAAACATAATTATTAACAATTAAAACCCTTTTATTTGTTGTGAGTTGTGACTAATGAAAGAATTATACCAAACCAATATCTTTAGTCTTCCGAGAAGTGGATAACATTACGTGCTCTTTTATTTGTTATGATAAACGAAAAGGTTAAACCAAAACAATATCATGTTGCCTTGCGGAAAGTGCATGCTTTTAGTTGTTATAATAAAAACATCCATAAGTATTATTATTGTTTCTCTTAATATGCATCAATATATAGTTTCTAAAGAGCTACAATCTAAACATGTCATTTCTTCCAATATTTGGACTTTCACCTACATATCAGAATCCATGGTTTAGCCAAACAAACTGTAATATAATTGGTACAAATGAAAGAGTTGGAGGTACTACTCAAATAGTCAAAAAAATGGAGGGCTTTGGAGGTGTTGTTTTACTAAATATTTAAACTCCAAATAATATGTGTATGTAAAGTGGAAAAATGAAAGCAAGGAAATTTTTGTTTTCGAAACACACGTGTAGTTGTGCATAACAATAACAACATAAAAAGTACGCATATACAAACATGAGTGAATTTGGTCTTAGCTGACCTTGTCGTTCATGTTAGATAACTTCAATTCCTTGATGTGTATATGCAATCCCCATTGCTCATCTTGAATTGATGTGCTACAATCAACGACATAAGCAGATAACCACAAATTTACACCTATATATACAATGTTACATATTACTATCCATATCTTCATTTGGCACAGATACATTCATTAACATTAATAGGTTAGATTATTTCCCAATTTTATGAGATTACAAGATTAAAACACTTCTATAAACATAATTATTATTTAATCATAATTTCAAAACTATATACAACCTGTTTAAATCTTCCACTTCTGATGCATTCAATTAATACTCTAATGTCTACACAGCTCAGATGTTGTAGTTTCTTCCCCAATGGCTTCATATTCACACCCAAAATATACAAGGTTAATATTGTGAAATTGTAATGAGAGATGAAGCGATAAGACCAACCTTCAGTAGGAAATTTGAGACCAAGAACTAAAACGGCAAACCTTAGCCTGTTGAACAAAAGTAAAGCAAATAAAAACGACAGATTTAGAATAGATTGATTTAAGGTTCAACTATTACATATATAAAGAGAGACAAGCCTGCATATTTAAAGAAATAGAAAGAGTAAACAGAGGCCGGTCACTCCGACTCCGATCGGATTCCGATCACCTTCCGGCAACCAAATCACCGATTGCACGACCCCTCCAACAACCCCTCATCTTCTAATTCATGCACCACCCAAAACCCACAACCGAAACCCCCAACCTTTATCCCCTTGTAATCTATTATTAACCTAAAGACACACTCACATATGTATAAGCAGAGAGGGAGTAATCCAATAAATGAACGAAGATCCGAATTATCGTATTGAGTCATACGCGTCCCTGTAAGAGCAGATCTGTATGTGTGCAGGGATTACTGATCGTTTGTAGTAATTGTAGAATAACCTATCAACTCCCAGCACATGAAAGCGTGGTAGAATCTAACCTGAATTAGTGAAGCGATTAGGTCCATGGAACCAATATTGCCGATTATAAACATATGGGATTTGAAACTGGCATTCTATTGAATGTCAAATTGAAGAAATGGCAGGTTATAATCGATTAAGTTTTCAGAGGGGATCTGAAGAGACCAAGGGTAAGGATGGAATGTACTACAACGTTTACTCACACAAAGAAGAACGAATTGTCACAATTACCCCATCAAGTGTCTTAATTGTCCTTGTCTTGACAAATGTACCCTTCTAAATTGTGCTCTAATCTTTTGTACATATTGCTTCAAAACTTGTACACCTAGCAAAATTACTTTTATAGCCATAACTCCTCCTTTATAATGTACTAGTGGGAATGCCCGCGCGTTGCAGCGGGTACGTCTATATTATCGCATCATAGTTGATGGGATTTGTGGGGTGTCTACCACGTTTGTAAATGATTCGTTATGTTGACATGAAGAAAGTAGGAGGCAACAACAACTGAATCATAGTGACCTGCCTGAGATTTTGTGTTTAAGTATATTTTGATGGTTTTTCAGCTAATGAATAAAGAGAACAAAGATATGTAAGTCAAGAACACAACTTCGATATTACTGTGAAAATTGCACACAAGTCAAAGGGCTAACAATCACTTAAATAAAAAAAAGATTCTAATGTAAACAACCCATGGATCAGACTATCTTTATTCGAAAGATCATTTGTATCCTTAAATCATTTGTATAGAATAAGACAATTATCTAAATATTTTAGTTTGAAGTTATAGCATGCAAAGTGTAACAAATATACAATCGTTATTCACCAAATACACACAAACTTTGCAACATACAATATATTCATAAAAGTTTTAGAGTAATGCTTACTTTGTCCTTAGACCCTATAAGACAGGTCATTGAATCCCGACATACACTTCTGTTGAAGATCTTTGCATTCTTGTGGAGTATAGCAGTTTTGGGATTAAAAACTTTCCCATCTGCCAAAACCAGACCCGGTTTCATCCGACCCATCTTTCTCGAATGTAAAACTTGCTTTGAGGTAATAGGCACCCGAATAGACTGGTATTCTTCTAAACCCACACATAAGTTTTCGACCCCAGATTTCATCAGACATTGACCAAGAATTGCTGCATCCAAGACGGACATGTTTGTACTCCACAAACCGTGTGGCGTTGTTGGGTGAGCCGCGTCTCCAATAAGCACTATATGGTCCCAAACAATCCAATGCAGAGGATCACAATCATACATGACATTCAAAAATGGTTCTTTGGTTTCTTTTATGACTCTTACAAGTTCAGGAACCCATGTTTTCTCTGCTTCCTTCTGCATTTTCTTGATCATATCGTTGCTTATTTACATAGTTACTGAATTCCCCAAAAAAAATCAATAATTAGGCGGGGAGGTCAATACTTGTAAACATATAAAAAAACATTAAGATTATAAGTTAAAAAGATAATCAATCATCTTAAGTTGTGGCTCGGGTTGATTGACCTACCAGATCCAGATGATCGTCTTGTTCAAAAGCTCATAAAAACAGCATGCGTTCCACTACCTAAATCGAAGTACAGGCACTTGCCAAGATCTTGATAAACCTTTTGCAATCCTGCATAAATCTCCGAGTTTTCATCACCAGAAAGATCCAAAACCTCTCTCCAAGCACAGTAACCTGAGTACTACACATCATTCTCAACATTAGATTAACAAATTGATTAATAGAATAAAATAATAAACACATATTAAAGTTTCTTCAAACTTTAATTTAAGGTCAGGGAGGGAAACTTGTCGAATCGAAGATAAACAACCGTCCGCCACAACTAACAAATCACCTTCAAACTCAACAACATTGCCTATTTGAAAAACTTTACTTCGAACTGTAACTGATTTCTTGTCATTTGATACACAAAAGGATTGGTACACATGACCCCAGAAGAATATATCTGGAGGCAATGCATTCTATAAAAGATTATGCAGATCAGGCCAATAAGCAGCCCTAAACATAAACAAACAACTTGTTCAAATAATAAAACGGCTCCAAAGACTACAGCTTGAGTTCTTGACTTGTTCAACGAGCATGAGCTGATGTGGAAGTTCTTGTAGAATATGCACAAGGTACCCTTGGCAGGCTTCACCAATGGTATGTACTCATATACCATATGCCGGTGTCTAATGCAGATAGCAACTAAATCTATCCCGGCCCATTCGTCCTAGATCTGGGTTGGTATCACAACACAACAACCAAAATCATATCATAATTTACAACAAAAACTTGCAAAGAAATTACCTCCAAACATTTCAAGACCCCAATGTAATTCTTCTAGCAACACCCATCGTCATTTCGATCCCATAACACATCACTCACACCACCCTCTGCACACACTTCCACACACACAACCACCACACCACCTGCAGGCTGCAACATTAGCAAATAAAGTGGATACACTGTAGAACAAAATAAAAACCCGAATCAACATCACATTACAACGCGATTAAGCAGACGTATTGAATAAACGTAATAAAAGAATCAATCTAACCTTTTCGCATAGAAGACGTGAAAGCCACATTTGGTTTGTACAAACCTAAACATGAAGCCAATCAACACATATAGAGTTTCAATCGCATTCCTAATCATAGTCAGTACTATTAACACGAGAGTGATCAAATACCCTCAAATACATGAAAAATGTGCAACATTATCTTAAATACAACATGACACAGCAAACAATTGAATAAACAAGTGCCTTTAAATACATGAATAATGTCAAACATTATAATACAACATCACACAGTAGACACATTAATATTTTCACTTAGGTTAAAAAATAACTAAGATCGATAATTGTAAGGACATCCAAAATTTCTGGAAAGCAGCTCAGCACATAAAATAATTTGTTGTAGATATGGATACAACTAATACCACGGTATAAAGATGCAAAATTACAAGTGGATTGGTAAATGGCTCAATGCAAGTAGAACTACAATTAAAAAGTAGCCAGCTTTTATATTTGGCTATTATAACTTTAGATTCTTAGAAACCAAGAAAGAAATATATGGTTGTTATTATACATGCCTTTAAGATCAATTGATAAATGATTCAAACGAAAGGCTACATTGTGATTTGTAAAAGTCAAATGACATTTTGTAAGTCAAAAAAATTGTTGGAAATTATTTGCTAATTAAACTGTGAAACATATACAAAAATTAGTAACAAAATAATTTTAAAAAGGTTGATATCATTTCACCTTTTCAGCAAAAGATTTTGTCTTCAAAAGAGAAAGAATAATGGTGTACCTACTTGACAGAGGCTTGATCAGTTGTGATCTTAAATCCTGAACTGCGGCCTAAACCATTTGAAAACAAATTTATTAGTTAACAGCCAATATCATTGTCTAACATGAAAAATAGTAACCTCATAAAGATTAACGGACAGTTTCATGGTGATTGAAGGCCAATTAATTCTCTGAATTAAATGAATAAAGCTAGCAAATGTATCCGGTCATCTATTTAGTAGAGTCAGAACTGATTACCTGGTGAGAAGCGATCGCTTTTGGGTTCTTTAGGAATGACGATATTGGCGTTAACAGAATAGGCGCAACGCATATGAACATGTAAACATCAAACATATAAAAAAAGATGAGCATGCCAATTATCAAATTAGTTCAACTATTAGAAGCACATGAAGACAACAGAACAGGCGCAGCGCATATGAACCTGAGTCAATCGATGCTGTCAACATCATTCTCGCCGGTTTTAACACGGTAACCTAATAACCCCGTCACAATCCCAAATCTGATTATAACCCTATCAATGAAGAAAACAAATAAACAATCAATTATGAAACGAAAATCAAGTTAAAAAGTATTGACAAATAAGCCACTCAACCATAGAAAATTTGATTATTTTTCAAATCGCCTTACGGGAGTTCATCCAACAATCAGCGGTCATAATTATGTGAGTTAAAGTGTAATAATGGGTTGAATCATTATTTTAATTAGTTTCGTCGGTTACAAACTATTTTGGAAGAGCAAAGAATATGAATAGAAGAGAGGGGCATGAAGGGAAAGAAGTTTTAGGTTTTAACTAAAGAGTGTTGATGAATTTACCAAGTTAACCATCTAAGCATCTTAATATACACATAAGTGACTAATCTACCCTTACTAAATAAGCTTTATCCTCTTGTATATGTTGCTTTAAAAGTTGTACCAATGACAAAATTACTATATGGTACATCACTCCTCCTTTATAATGTATTATAGATTATAGATATAGATTATAGATAGATTATAGAATTATAGATATAGAAATATAGATTATTGTCACACCTTTCCACATATGGGACAGACATAAAGTGATTGATCATACCAGGATTATACATAATGGAAATAAAAAGGTATCATTAACATAACACTCTCATTCATTGTATTCATTGATAATATGTAGTGTCCGTAGACATAGGACAACAATTCATAAACTTAAGCCCGGAACAAATTCAACATTATGAATAACATTGTCTTCATGTAAGGACCGCTATCACCACATCCCCGAAAGAGAATCAAAATGTCTAGCACAAAGGGATATTCATCAAGTTTGGGGTTTCCATTAACACTTCCACAAATCAAGCCTCTTATATATCTATCACCTAGTGATCCTTCTAGCCTTCACTTATCATTTCCTGAAAAGACACATAAAACTAGTTAACTAAGTTTCTGTGTAATTAAGTCTTCATGTATTTATAGCATCAGCTACATGCATATATATGCTTGAGTAAACAAGAAGACTTAATTCTTTGAGTAAGTAAGACATTTTTTTTGAAAGGCCAACAAAGTCGTCAATAATTGGTAAAACCTTGTATCCTTCAAGGCTCGAGATTGTGACCATTAGGCCTCAAGTCTCATATCATTAGGCCTCCACATCACTCCACCAGAAGGTGGGTGGTAGTAAGTAAGACATTTTAATGATATAATATACATACAAAGAACACTTGTCATTATCAAAAGCATTCGCATGTATTTCCATTCCATGAACATATAGAAAGGGATTTAGGAAATAATGAATAGTCGTCGACATGTCACAGAGAATTATAACACCTAAAATTAAATATTTCATATTTAAAATATCAAGAATTTAGGTTGTCAGGGGTGTCTTTGTAACATGTTATTTGAAGTTGCATGCATATTTAACACGTTTTTTTTAATAAACTCTTTACTTATGTTTTGCTATTTGTTGTTAAACTTGGGACAATATTCAAGAATAAAAGTTTTTATTGATTCTTGAAGACACTATTTAAAACAAGAAAACTTAACCCTTATTTATACTAGTTCAATAAACCAACCTTAACCTATTCAACTTAGGAAACATAATGCTAAAACAATTAGACTAGACTTATCTAAACAAACTAGATAATGATCAAACAAAATAAATACTAGATAATTCAAATAATAATTTGTCAGTTATTATTTTACTTTTTTTAGTCCTTTGACTTTAGCCTTCGAGTTGATATCGCCACAATTTTAACATTTGTTATCAAAAGTCAAAACTGTTTTCTATTGATAACGGTTAAGATGTCAAAACGGCTCTTTTTCTCGTTGAAGTGTATGCCAACAATTAGTAAATGCATTCCACATACCGAAATAAGATGAGTTTAATAGAAAACTTATTTTAAATTTATTGGTCTCATTGAAAACTCAAAAACTTACTAGACTTTTATAAGCCCAATACTCATTTAAAACTCTAAAGTTAAGAATTATGGGGCATATTATTTAATGGCTCGAATAAGACACCTAAATCTTCAGAGACGTCAATGACAATCCTGATGAAGAATAGAATGTGGATGATATCGACAATCTGTTGATAACACTAAGCATCTTATCATATGTTTGTCAACGATAACCTTTGTTTATTAATTATTATCTATACATATAATAAACCAAAGCCATTTTAATTCCCATAACTTTTAAACGTTAATATCTTTTATATACTGTAACACCCCGAAATCTTGTTTCACCTAAATACGCCATTAGGCGTAATTGATAAAGTATCGAAAGCGAATTTAGCGGTGGATGTTTTAGTCAACGGATAAAAACGAGACTAAAACCCACTACAAGATACTAATCTAGTTAATGTTATAATCTAAAAGCAAACCGAGACCAAAACTTGAGGGACCATTGTTGCCAAATGACAAAGTGAGTTTTATTAATAATAATAAAACAATAAAAACACACAAAAAATGTGTGTGTGTGCGTGTAATGATCAGGAGATCATCATCTCCTTCAAGACTCAAACCTTAAACACAATAACATGCTTGAATCCAAGCCAAATCAAGGGGTTTTTCAGTGCATTAGCAAGATACGGGTTATCTAAGGCTTATAGAACATCAAGGTACCTTTTATTTGGTAGAAATTGATGTTATATTCGTTTTTGATTCTTATGAAAATTTAGGGTTTTGATAAAAACGTGGAATTGATGGTTAATATGGGTTACCCTAGTCTTGGGGAGCCTTAAACATGTATAATCCAGTCACAAATCACACTAATATGTGTATTTGATTTTGATCATATGATTATGTGAATATGTAAGATTTGGGGTTTAACCTCTAGGTTGAAACCACACATGATTAGTAGTCTTGGGTGACTCTTAGGAGTTGTTATAATGATCAAATTTAGTTGAAATGCCTAAATATCTTGTTATGATAATAATTAGATACATGGCTATATTTTGGTTAAACTTAGAATGTTGAAAACTAAGTATATTGGTGGATGCACACCAAGTGTTTGATGAAATGCCTAGATGAGTTAATCTTAACTAGACATGTAAGAAAATGGCTATGGATTTAGCTAGAAATGATAATGAATACATGATGTTATGGATAGTGAACAAAATTCCATATTATGTATTCTAATAGACAAGTTTGACTCATCCCCAAGTTAGGTACAACCAAGAGGGAGCAAACGGGTCAAACGGATGCAAGGCGAATACTTATGGAAACAAGAATGGATGCGAGGTAAGTTTTACTTACACCAATGTACTATAACATAGCTTAATTGTTGTGACATTAGTCTTAAATCTTGAATGTGTGATAAAGATAAACCCCAAGGGGTAGAAGCTATTAATGGGTCGCCTTATGTGCACTCAATATAAAACGTGGTTTATGACCTTAATCAAGACAATGCGTTATAACCAAATGGTGAAATCCATCAAACGGGTCAATAAATAAAGATATGTGAAAATGATGTTTTAATCTAAATGAAAGCATTTGAATGAAGCCGTTGAGCATGGTGTTAAATGGGTCAAGTTAGTGTCACTTGAACCATAATAAAAACTTGGGTAACATAGTATCATAAACTATGGGTCTAAACGGGTCATATGGTGAATTCATCATCATTTGAGTCCAACACTTGATGCTTGTTTTCCAAGCATTAAGATTCTTGAGGTTAACGGATCAAATGGCAAGGTATTATCATTTGAGTTCCGAGAAGTTAATGTGTCTATCTAGAAAGCACGCAGGTAAACGCACTCACGTATGCTTGCTTGATGCTAAGAATCATGGAGGAGGAGCACAAGGTATGAATATGGAACACGGGCACCCGGTAAGTCCGTAGTCAAATAAACGCCTTCGGGCGAAGCAACATAGGTGATAAAGTACCCACATGAAGTGTGGGTGCAAATCAAGTAAGTTATTTCCATAACTATGTCTAATGCGCGCTAAGGCGCTTAGAATCGACCACATTAGAACAATCTTGAGAAATGTTGAGAATCTAAGTCCGTATGGGCTTAGAAGTTTTTAAACAAGTCATTGAGTCCAAAACAATGGGTTTCAATCAAGAAGTGTCGCCACGAATGGCTAAATCGAAAGATTTGGCTAGGAGGGGCATTTTGGGAAATTATAAAGATTTACTAAAGGATAAATCTAATAATCGGAATCATAACGAACAAATCGGACAAACACTTTAGTTGATCAAGTGTATAATGACTTGACAACATGAACTAGATGCATTGCGCATGGTCAAATGGTGTTTGGATAAGTTAAATGTCTAAATGGGTCAAATTGGGTAAAAGTCGCCATAAACATTCAAAACTAAGAACCGGATCATGGCGACATAAACCGGACCATAATTTCAGTCAAACAAAGGTTTATTTAGTCGGCGAGTCATTACTTAGGCTTCGGGAATCATCAAATGCGGTTGCGACATGATTCCCATGCTTAAAAATCACCAAATTCACATCAGAAGCTTCGAGCGGCCGCTCACAGAGACCGAGCGGCCGCGCGCTTTGACCTGCACGTCAGCACGAACTTTAAAATTGCGTATAAAATCGTAGAAAAATCGTTAGGAGGTGTTCTTTATATGCCTTGAAAGCTCTCGGAGCGTAGAACAATTCTCATTTGAAAGTCGAAGTCAGATTTTGGGTTTTAGAAGGGGTAAAAGCGATCCGAACAGCTGCTGCGCATAAGTTGCAGCAGTTTGTTCTCCTGATAAAGGGCCGTTTGGCCTGGTTCGTTCCGTATCAACGTGTAACGAATACCGTACTAGTTTAAATGTATCATTGACAACCCACTAACCATTTTTGTGAAATGGTGCTAGGTAAACAAGTGAAGGAAGTCCCGGAGCAAGGATCAAGTCGCGAGAAGAACCGAACACGCCCGAACATTCATCAAGCTTCCGCACTAGAATCTAACGAACTCCCGTTAAAAACAAAAACTTTAATACATTCTTTTTGTAGCAATGATGTAAAAATTTATTGGAACTAAACGTGTATGGGATTCATTAAGTTGGGCTTTCATAATTTCAAAATTTTAATCGGGAGTGGTTTTTAGTTAAGGTCCAAACCCGTAAGATTAGGCAATAATCGCGTGATTACGGGTTAGGGTCTTACAAGTGGTATCAGAGCCATAGGTTTGAGGGATCCGAGTGTCGGGAAGGATACTTGGACTCAAACCGTGCGCTCAAAGTGTTGAAGGGTGTTCGGTTCAAGACTTGATCGAGGAATCCGGTAAGTAATACCTATAATGACCATCCGTTTTGATCGGAAATTGTTATAGGTAATCAATAGTTATATCGTGTAGATACACGCTATCTCAAAAGCTTGATAAGGGAATGGTTAGGTACTCATGGGGCCTATCCAAAAGATTGATTCGGGCAACGATAATCTCGTATAACAAGAATTCTAACATCACTATTGCAGTGATGCATACTAATAATGAAATGTCATGTTACTAATTAATTGAAATTATAAATGTGACAGGGATGATAACATCTTATTTGATCGAGAGAGGATCAAATGATTCACCAAACGAGGTTGTAGAGGTTTCAGGAGCACGGCTGATAGCATGCTCACTAAGGACCAAGTCAAGTAACGACTCGGGCTAATGGATCAGTAACGGAAGGGAACACGGGAGCAAGTATCAAACAGGTACATGCTCGAAACCATAGTAGGTGCATTAGTATGCAATTATCACCTGAAGAGTGGTAATTGCATATGCAAGCAATAGGAAAAATGTGAAAGGTGCATAGTTCACGATAATGAACGATCAATGCACAAACTTAACTTGAACATCGAGACCGGGTTGGGGGTAATCATCCCAAACTAATGTTTAGAAAGGCGTTGTGATCATACCAATGAGTGTGATCACACAAAGCTTATTAAATTGAAAACACATCGCTTCTTCTTAATGAATAAAGGTAAAAACCTAACATTGAATAATTTATCAAGGAAGGGTTTTACCAAATAAAATAGGGGGCACAAGCATGAGCTGAAAATTTGCTTGCATAGGGTGTGATGCCTTAATTATAATAAGTCTGTGCGTACCATATGCGAATTACTTACCCTGGCCAGGTAAGTGTTAAACATATGATACCATGGGTTTCTTATGATTAATACATATACAACCTATGTGACAAAGACTTAGTAAGTGTGAGGTGCCGGGGGATTCTGGACGTAGTCCACTGTCTAACACGGCAGGGATGCGATCCATGCAAGACCTTGAGCGAGGCACCAGCTAGAATACGCTGGGCTAGCAAAGAGGACAACAAACTGGAGCGTTTGAACGTAGTCCACTGTCTAACACGGCAGGGATGCGAACCATGCAAGACCTTGAGCGAGGCACCAGCTTATACGCTGGGCTAGCAAAACGGGCAATATACGATTCGAGTTATCCTGGGTTGATACAGAGATTGACTTGAACCTTAATCAAGGTCTAGTCATAAATAGATTCAGTTCGGAAATAAACTTGAACCTTAATCAAGGTCGAGTCATAAACAGATTTAGCTTGAAAACAGACTTGGGCCTTAATCAAGGTTAAGTCATAATTAAACTCGGGCTTTTATAGAAGGTTAAATTCGTAAAGAGGGACTTGAACCTTAATCAAGGGTTGAGTCGTAATCACATTCGGGTAAGTCATGAATCTTGGGATTAATGACCTAAAACAGCGGGCTTGGGCCATGATAAATCAGTAAATCATTCAACCCTCGGGTTAAGGATGAGAAAGTGTAAACTGCAACAACATTAGATTGTATTGTTGGTACGATTTAATACAAAACATAATAACGGTTGGATTGTATAGTTATTACAATCTGATGCAAACCGTGATAACAGGAAATTAGTCGATACAATACGTAGTAATGACCAATCTACACCGTGTTTTATGAAAAGAAAACTGACCTCAATTTGTATTGAGATCGGTAATCAGAAAGAGGACTTTTAGAAACTAAGCGTTCTAAATATATAAACGATTTGAAATCTAAAACTCAAAGGTCTTTAAACGGGTCGGGTGGGGCTATGACCACCAATCGAGTTAGCAAAACGGGAAATTGGGTAAACCCAATAAATGGCAAATTCTTGAAATAGGATTAGCCAAAGAAAGGAAAACGTTAGTGTAAAGCAAGGTTTGTTTATAGCATTCTAGCAAACCAAAAAGAAACGAGGGTTGGATTCGGGGATGAATCCAAGAAGCTAGAAAACGGCTATATTAAAAAGTCGGGTTAGTCTTGGAAACCAAGACAAATTACTTGTTAGAAATAGACGCATAGACATGTATGCCTATGCATGCTACAATCGAGTATTACAGTAGATGCCCTAAGGTGCATGATAGAATGGCCCCTTAAACCATTATAGCATTCGTGATAATAGTAGACGGGGATAGTCTACGGATCTAGGGAAGACCTATGAGAACAGAAGTAGCTAAAATGTCGGGTAGGGGGTAAATATGTAGATATTGCCCCTAGTTAACCGAAATAATAGAATGACTCAAGTCATATTATGAAAGCTAAGGCTTCCATATAATAAAGGTTAGAAAGCCGAGTAAAGGGATGATAGCCCTAGGTATATAATACTAATTGGTGACGAGGCTTTAAAACGACAAAACAGCGAGTGGTCCTAAAATTTGGTTTGGGGATATACTAAAATTCCTCATGATAACCAAAACAACTACAAGAGAAAGGTTTCGGGGACGAAACCTCTTTAAGGGGGGTAGAGTTGTAACACCCCGAAATCTTGTTTCACCTAAATACGCCATTAGGCGTAATTGATAAAGTATCGAAAGCGAATTTAGCGGTGGATGTTTTAGTCAACGGATAAAAACGAGACTAAAACCCACTACAAGATACTAATCTAGTTAATGTTATAATCTAAAAGCAAACCGAGACCAAAACTTGAGGGACCATTGTTGCCAAATGACAAAGTGAGTTTTATTAATAATAATAAAACAATAAAAACACACAAAAAATGTGTGTGTGTGCGTGTAATGATCAGGAGATCATCATCTCCTTCAAGACTCAAACCTTAAACACAATAACATGCTTGAATCCAAGCCAAATCAAGGGGTTTTTCAGTGCATTAGCAAGATACGGGTTATCTAAGGCTTATAGAACATCAAGGTACCTTTTATTTGGTAGAAATTGATGTTATATTCGTTTTTGATTCTTATGAAAATTTAGGGTTTTGATAAAAACGTGGAATTGATGGTTAATATGGGTTACCCTAGTCTTGGGGAGCCTTAAACATGTATAATCCAGTCACAAATCACACTAATATGTGTATTTGATTTTGATCATATGATTATGTGAATATGTAAGATTTGGGGTTTAACCTCTAGGTTGAAACCACACATGATTAGTAGTCTTGGGTGACTCTTAGGAGTTGTTATAATGATCAAATTTAGTTGAAATGCCTAAATATCTTGTTATGATAATAATTAGATACATGGCTATATTTTGGTTAAACTTAGAATGTTGAAAACTAAGTATATTGGTGGATGCACACCAAGTGTTTGATGAAATGCCTAGATGAGTTAATCTTAACTAGACATGTAAGAAAATGGCTATGGATTTAGCTAGAAATGATAATGAATACATGATGTTATGGATAGTGAACAAAATTCCATATTATGTATTCTAATAGACAAGTTTGACTCATCCCCAAGTTAGGTACAACCAAGAGGGAGCAAACGGGTCAAACGGATGCAAGGCGAATACTTATGGAAACAAGAATGGATGCGAGGTAAGTTTTACTTACACCAATGTACTATAACATAGCTTAATTGTTGTGACATTAGTCTTAAATCTTGAATGTGTGATAAAGATAAACCCCAAGGGGTAGAAGCTATTAATGGGTCGCCTTATGTGCACTCAATATAAAACGTGGTTTATGACCTTAATCAAGACAATGCGTTATAACCAAATGGTGAAATCCATCAAACGGGTCAATAAATAAAGATATGTGAAAATGATGTTTTAATCTAAATGAAAGCATTTGAATGAAGCCGTTGAGCATGGTGTTAAATGGGTCAAGTTAGTGTCACTTGAACCATAATAAAAACTTGGGTAACATAGTATCATAAACTATGGGTCTAAACGGGTCATATGGTGAATTCATCATCATTTGAGTCCAACACTTGATGCTTGTTTTCCAAGCATTAAGATTCTTGAGGTTAACGGATCAAATGGCAAGGTATTATCATTTGAGTTCCGAGAAGTTAATGTGTCTATCTAGAAAGCACGCAGGTAAACGCACTCACGTATGCTTGCTTGATGCTAAGAATCATGGAGGAGGAGCACAAGGTATGAATATGGAACACGGGCACCCGGTAAGTCCGTAGTCAAATAAACGCCTTCGGGCGAAGCAACATAGGTGATAAAGTACCCACATGAAGTGTGGGTGCAAATCAAGTAAGTTATTTCCATAACTATGTCTAATGCGCGCTAAGGCGCTTAGAATCGACCACATTAGAACAATCTTGAGAAATGTTGAGAATCTAAGTCCGTATGGGCTTAGAAGTTTTTAAACAAGTCATTGAGTCCAAAACAATGGGTTTCAATCAAGAAGTGTCGCCACGAATGGCTAAATCGAAAGATTTGGCTAGGAGGGGCATTTTGGGAAATTATAAAGATTTACTAAAGGATAAATCTAATAATCGGAATCATAACGAACAAATCGGACAAACACTTTAGTTGATCAAGTGTATAATGACTTGACAACATGAACTAGATGCATTGCGCATGGTCAAATGGTGTTTGGATAAGTTAAATGTCTAAATGGGTCAAATTGGGTAAAAGTCGCCATAAACATTCAAAACTAAGAACCGGATCATGGCGACATAAACCGGACCATAATTTCAGTCAAACAAAGGTTTATTTAGTCGGCGAGTCATTACTTAGGCTTCGGGAATCATCAAATGCGGTTGCGACATGATTCCCATGCTTAAAAATCACCAAATTCACATCAGAAGCTTCGAGCGGCCGCTCACAGAGACCGAGCGGCCGCGCGCTTTGACCTGCACGTCAGCACGAACTTTAAAATTGCGTATAAAATCGTAGAAAAATCGTTAGGAGGTGTTCTTTATATGCCTTGAAAGCTCTCGGAGCGTAGAACAATTCTCATTTGAAAGTCGAAGTCAGATTTTGGGTTTTAGAAGGGGTAAAAGCGATCCGAACAGCTGCTGCGCATAAGTTGCAGCAGTTTGTTCTCCTGATAAAGGGCCGTTTGGCCTGGTTCGTTCCGTATCAACGTGTAACGAATACCGTACTAGTTTAAATGTATCATTGACAACCCACTAACCATTTTTGTGAAATGGTGCTAGGTAAACAAGTGAAGGAAGTCCCGGAGCAAGGATCAAGTCGCGAGAAGAACCGAACACGCCCGAACATTCATCAAGCTTCCGCACTAGAATCTAACGAACTCCCGTTAAAAACAAAAACTTTAATACATTCTTTTTGTAGCAATGATGTAAAAATTTATTGGAACTAAACGTGTATGGGATTCATTAAGTTGGGCTTTCATAATTTCAAAATTTTAATCGGGAGTGGTTTTTAGTTAAGGTCCAAACCCGTAAGATTAGGCAATAATCGCGTGATTACGGGTTAGGGTCTTACATATACGAGATTTTTTAAAGAAAAAAATTACACCAAATTAACGAGCGTTTTATTATCTTTCCAACGGGTACCATAGTGCTATATAAAAAACGGAAAAAAACGACTAATTTTTTGTGTGGTTTTGTTCATACATGAAAAAAACACAAAGTGTTCAGGTTATTCATTAATCATGTATAGGCAAGTCATTAGTTATGTTCAAACCAGTAAATATGATTTTTATTTACAACATGTGTTAGCATTGGAGTTGTACATTGTTTTAGGTTAGGTTTTAATATTAGAGTTATACATTGTTTTAGGTTAAGTGCTACCCGAAGCTTTCCTGCATGTAACTATAAAACGCATCAGTCTATTTCAGGTGTAAAATTGATATTTTAAATTAGATTTCTCAACCCGGGACGCTCCCGGGATATATTAGTTTTAAAAAATTGGGGGTTTGGGTCGGGCCTGGGATTAGGTGATACCCGACCCAATTACCCTTTTTTTATATTAGAATATGATAACTTATGGCAGAGATTTGTTTAAAATAATAATAATAATAATAATAATAATAATAATAATAATAATAATAATAATAATATTCATTAATCATATATTGGCAAGTCGTTAATTATGTTGTCATATTAGATATTTTATTATATCATATTAGATATTTCAACCCGGGACGCTCTCCAACAGGTAATTGTTATGTTTTCTTTTTCTACCATATTCTGAAATAGCTCAAATCTTATTGTATGCAGTTAAAGACCTTTGACTGAATGTATTGGTGTTAAACAATCTTTGTCCCCTTAAAGTGCTTGGGATCTTAATATTCTGTTTTAGGTGTTGATGTTGTAAGGTAAAATGGATCTTTTGGTATATATTTTTTTTAAAGTATCTAATGTAAGTTGATACATAAATGTCATTTTTATAGTTTAGATACTTCTAATTTTATTCACTTTACTTAGATTTCTCAACCCGGGACGCTCCCGGGGTATAAGCTAGTTGGTATTATATGTTCATCCAAAAAATAAATTTGTAATCCAATAACTTACCGGGCTTCTTCTTTTAAAATGATCGTAAACTTATAAACATATTGGGCCACCATAGTTTTGGTTCCTTCTAATTATTAAAGGTGCACATAAATGGTTTTGAAAATTCAAATACCAGTGTTAACTTAACTATGTATGTACAGATGTTTGGTCGGTTTCTCATGGTTCACCACAACCGTACATTTGCATTACCACACATTGGATTGATCCTTATGGTAAACGATGAAGAATACTATTGCGTTTGAAGTTTTCAAATATCCACTTATTGGAGAAAATTATTTTATATTTTTATTGAAGTAATCACAACTTTAAATTACAAATATACATTCTATATCTTTTTGATAACGCGTCAAATAAAACAAACGTCCTTCAAAAATAAAAAAATAAAAAATTCCCCGGTTTGTAACGGTGTTGTATTTCATAGTCGATATTTTGACACGTCATTACTTTCATTGTTCAAGGCGTACTTGTGGTTCCGAAAATATTAGAAGATTTTACGGATATGCTACATGACGTTTTTACCTATAGTAAAAAAAAAGATATACCGAATATCAAACATTATGTAGACAACTGAGAAAACCATGTTTCACGCTGAATTTTGACCTACGTATCCACTAGGTGGAATTCGACTTGAAGAATGTTTGATAGTGTGGTGAAAGAAAGCGAAACTTTAGAAATGTAGTATGATAGTCTTGCGACGCCCGGTTTGGTTATGCATTTCTCACCACTTGTTGAAATTGTGTTGAAATATTAACCGAAATGATTGGTCTTTTCAAACTGCAACCAAAGTTTTATCGGGAGTTTATTATCTCACTAGTTGTTTGGACGAGGCACAAACTAAAAATGGTCACGGGTATCCCACTACCAGCACGGTAACACCACCGTCGGTGGTGCTGGTAGTGGATCCGTGGACCATTTGCTGGTTGTATCTAACGAACCGTGACCAAGATTTTATGTGTGGGGGTTTTTGTTATTTATGGGTTAAGTGGTTCTGGGTAGTGCTGCCTCAAAAACCGTGTTTCAGTGAAGGGAATTAATAAAGTGATGTGGCAGTACAAGATTGGTTGAAATTAGTGGAGTGAAAAATTATTGATGATAGTGCTCCGTCCCCCTAATAACTTGAGAAATGTAAGCCAATGATCTCCAGCCTAGCTGGTTTGAGGTAGGATGGGTTTTCTCTTAGGGGTTTCCCATCATGGGGATAGATCACAGGTTCGATCCATGCACACCACAAAAAAATTCTCCGTGACGGTTTGAGCTTAGGCAAGGATGACACTGGTGTGTGGGTAGGGATTCTAACTTAAGACCGCTAAATTAGGGTTGTACAAGAATTTCCACATGCAAATAGTAAACGGTCACGTGGCATAATCCTAAATAGTGAGTTCAGAAGGTATAGCTCCCATTAATTTTTTTATTTTTTTTAATCAACAATACTTCTCGATATTCTCTTAGCATTTGATATTTTGGCTTGGTGGAAAGATAAAGAACCTCATTTCCTCGTTCTAGTCGCCATAGCTTGTGATCTACTAAGTATCCTAGTTTCTACAGTAGCTTTTGAATAGATTTTTTTTTCTTAGTGACTGGGTTTTATCTATTCGAAGAACAAGGCTCACTCCAGCGTTGGTGGAAATGGGCATTTACTTGAAAGACTACTTGGTCGTGATGGAACTTACACAACATATGGCAAATGTGAACTCAATGTGGAAGAACCAATACACGGCTACGAAGCAGCAAGGGGTAAGGAAACTCCACTTTTCGATAATGAAATTGTTCTTGAAGAGATGGTAAGCTTAACTAATCCCCAAAACGTTGTAGATTAAATGATTTGAAGATTTATTTTTGAAGACGACGACTTTTTGTAGATTTAACGAAGACTTGTGTTAAATATACCAAGTAAGAGGATTAGTATACCAATTTAGTCAAACTTTAATGATAGATGGACATTTAATGATAAGTAGGCATTTATTATACTATTATTTATTATTTATATTACTATCTACTATCACTTTTTTTATTTACAATTTTATGTTTTGTTGTACTATTATTAATAATATTAATCCCAATATTAATAAAAAAATAAATTAATCTTTCATAAAAAATATAAATAAATACGAAAGTACAAAAGTTCATTATAAATAAACAACGATACGAGTCTCTAATACAAAAAAAAAAGTAAACAGTCAAACATTAAAATACTTAGTCAACTAGATCGACAAAACCACTTTCACGGTGACAAAGTTGAGTATACAGTTCTAGATGCGACCCATACATGGTTTTCCATCTAGTTGCAGACTGGCTAATGTTGCGAAAATTCCAATAAGGCGTGATAGTAGGCATTGGGTACACTCCTTGTAATTCCACCATGACATAATGGTTCTCATCATTAACTAGGGCAATTGTAAGAGTTCTGTGATGTTGAATCTCTTCTGGACCACTCCAAAACAGGAAAATAGTTGTACTGACTGACATGCTTAAAGAATGGACGATTGCACCAAACTTATTAGCAATCTGAACACCTGCCTCATGCATTTTCATCCGGTGTACTTCTAGACAAGGCGACCCAAAGAAGCATAAGTCCTTGATACAATGAATTTACATCCCTAACAAAAATGTTCGCGTAGATATCATATCGAATTTGTAACTCTTCTCTCATCATCTGTCGAATGTACTCATAATATCTATCTTCATCAAGTCTCGAGGCAAACAGCTAGTAATACTTTTGGAATATCAACCAGTATATCTAAACCATCCATGAGTGGTACTTCATTCAAGTCTATCACGTATGAACTATGTCTGGCCGGCTTATCTGGGATCTCGGTCCAGTCTATCACCGGTTCCTTGTTTAAGTCAAATTCGAATGAGCTATGTCTGGCTGGCTCCTTTTTGTCACACCTTTTTTGCTGCGATTTCTTCAAGGTTGGTCGTCCACGAGTTTTTCTTTCAACTTGAGGTTCCGACTCCCTTTTGACACTTTGCAAAGATGCCGGTGGTGAAATATCCAGCTTCCTCCAAAAAAATATCAATCAAATCCAAAGGAACATATTGATCTACACACAAATATAAATAAGTACTATTTTCTCTAAACTTTTAGAATGAAGAGTTTAAAACAATTGGAAGTACATAAACATACTTATGTGAACTTATATACTTTGAAAGTTCGCAAGCACATTGTAACCCATGACTGGTTACCATAAAGGCAAAAGCTATGGAAAACGTATTGCTAGTTAGGGCTGGCATAACAGGTTACACGAACCTGTTAAGACACGAACACGAAACTTGTAAACACGAACACGACACGAAATATAATCGTGTCATTTTTTTCAAACATGAACACGAACCTGTCTATAACATGTTAACATGATAAGACACGACAAGACACGATAAGGAACCCCTAGTAAAATAAGTTAACACGACAAGACACGATAAGACACGACAAGACATGATAAGAAATACGATAAGACATGATAAGACCTGTTAAGACACGTACACGATAAGACACAAACACTAAACATGTAAACATGAACACGACACGAAAATAAACAGGTCTTAACATGTCGACCTGTTATAGACACGAAACATGTTAAGGCCAAACACGAAACCTATTAAAATCGCGTAGGTTCGTGTCAACATGCCTGTGTGGACCTCACCGGGGTATTTCCACTGGTTGGGTTAAGGGAAACATGGTTCGTAGCTGGGCAAGCATCAAGAAAGGCGGAATCAAAGAAAGTAGATAAACATGCTAAAGCTTGTGCAGATAACCAACATGTCTTTATCCCTCTGGCCTTCGACACCTTTGGCTCCCTGGCGCCAGAAGCTATTTGTTTCTTGACCAGGGTCCAACGAGTCGTCCACAGCAATGTTTCATCCCCAGGGGGGCAAGGTTTTGTCTTTAGTAGACTAGGGTTTGCAATTCAAAAAGGGTGGCGGCGCAGCTTGTTGCCCGTCTACCTGCTATTATGATGTAACTTTCGTATTTTGTTTTAATGAGAAGTAAAGTATTCATATAAAAAAATACATTTGAATATGTTTCTTCTAATTCGAATGGACAATTAGTTTTTTTGGTGCCAGTAACTTTACTTGAATCTTTAACTTTATATTCGCCGCCACGATCACATTGGAACACAACCTTATACACGAAGCCACATGGTTTTTTATTTGATCTTTTTTTCACGACAACAACACCAAGTGAGTATGCCAACTTTTGTACCCAATCCACCAATGCTTCACGAGACCCGAATGCCTAAAAATGAAACGTGAAACGAATTAAACCATCTATGAATTCTTGATTTACTAGGGTGTTCATTTTGAAATTTGGTTAGTTTTGAAAAAAAACTGGAAAAATGGCCAACTTTAACTTTCTCAGTTTGATTGAAAAAAACTATCTATAAATTCTTGATACACTTTTTATGTTGTAAAACCCATGGTAGAAAAAAACCCACAACCTATGGGATATTTTGCACTTAGAAATTTCGTATGTTTGGTTTACATATCCATGTTGGATTTTAATTATTAAATCTAAGGTTATCAAAAAATTCACCTAATTACTAATTTAAATCTAAGGTTATCAAAAAATTCACCTAACTACTAATTTTTGAATAAAATAAGATACAAGGTGGTCGTTTCATGTTTGCCTCTTTGTTTTAAAAAAAAAAACTCGACCTTATAGTTTTAAAAAAATTCTAACTTATTTAATAACTTATGTGTTTTCAAAAAATAATAATAATAATAACTTTAATGCAACTACATAGTAACTTATTTAATAAATTATGTGTTTTAAAAATAAATAATAAATTGATTGAAAAAATGTGCATGAGAAAGCCAATAACATTTAATATAAGTTAGTAAAATGTTTGACTAACTTGGTATGTGTAACAATAACATTTAATATAAGTAAAATGTTTGACTAACTTGGTATATTTAACAACACCCTTTAACGAATTGAAGCCGAAACAGAGTCATCTTGCAGCTGTCAAACATATCCTTAGATATCTGAAGGGTTGTCCGTCGAGAGGACTATTGAGGATGTTTTTTTTTTTTTTCTCTTTGCTTGGCCCATTAACCGATTTCTTGTTTTTTTAAAGCCCAAATTAACAGTCAGGCATTATTGCTCTTATCAAAACTTGTATATAAAGCCCATACAAGTATCTATATTAATTCTTCAGTCCCTCACTCCCTCTAGTTGGATTAGATGTGGGTTGCTCTTTTGTTTAAATTGTTAGAGTGAAGGGAATGGGGGGTTTGGGTTGGGAGCATGAGTTGTCATGTGATAACAGTGAGATTCAAAACTCACGACTTAGTGGAAGAGCTTAGGTTTCAAATGTTTTAAAGGTTATTGTTTATTAAAGAAAAAAACAATCACAAAGCTCCACATCATCACCCAACCCTCCCCCATGCCCTCTCCAAATCCAACGCCATAGAGGCAACGCTGGTACAACGCCATGGAGGGGCTGGTGTTGTCAGCGTGGGAGAGCAACCCATGCGGCCACGCTCAACCCACCACTCTCCATAGTCTTAAGCTTGACTGTTCACATAGAACGAGTTTAACATTGTTAATTGTAACCCAACACGTAAGCCCGTGTGGAAATATATTTTTAGATGCGAGACTAAAATATGCAAACTGATTACTATTTTCTTTTTCTCAAGTCATAAAATATATTAACGTATAGGTTTTGTCTATTTGTTTTGTTTTCCCTTTTAACTGAATATTGATGCTTATACTTTGAACAAAACAAGATTATTATTTTTTTTTTCGTGAAGATGTAAGCATGTTTTAAAAAGTAAATATACAAATTATTGTTATTATTTCTTAATTTAATTTTTTTTATTGAAATGATGGTTTATTGTAGTTTACCTTCTGGGCCAAATGATAGGTGACTTGGAGCCTAATGGTCACAAGTTCAAGCCTTGAAGGATACCAAGTTTTACCGATTATTCACCGTCGTGACTTCGGGGGATGGGTGGTTGGGTTTTCCCTGGATTGATGGAGCTGGAGGACCAGGTGCCCCTTGGGTATTTTGAATTTGTCATAAAAGGATTCTCACAAAAACCCATGACGACTTTGTTAGCATTTAAATAAAAAAAAAAAAGAAATGATGGTTTAACATGTTAAGAAAATCAAAAAGTTAGGCCATGATTATCTTAAGGGTTTTTCTATTTACACCCACCCTATTTTCCATTTACACCCACCCTAGTAACAATAAATATGTATTAATTGCAATTTAGTTATGGAATATTGACCAAAAGTTTTAAAGTTTGAACAACTAACAATTAATTGCATTTAGCTATTAATGCTACCAGATTATATAAAGGAACAATGATTTTTCCACGGTGCATTACAATCCTACACCCACATTTGCATTTGACTAATACAATAGACTAAGAAGTAAGTCACATCATCGTTCAAAAAAAAGAAGTAAGTCACATCACTTGCCTTTCTTTCTTTTTGTTTTTTAATATGTGTTGTACCTAGCTAGTTTTTATTCCATTTATCCTCCATATTTACCACTAAAGGAATTATGTTTTGCCACCACCTCGACATGAAACAATTCACATTTGACGGAACTCACATGAGCCGTATAAAATCGCTATCATCACCTATAGCCTCTAATTAGCTAGTTTTTATTCCATACTTTTTATTTATATCTTTTATATTGAAGTCAATCCAATGAAGTGTTTTTTTATTAATTTGTTGGTACATAGTAGGATTTGTTAATTGATTATATGTAGAGGCCATTATGACCAAACTACTTTATTTTTCTAACCTTTATTTTTATTGATATTCAAATGAATTATTATCTATATTGTTTTTAAACTTATAATCTTTAGATATGTATTAACTTATAATCTTTGGTGTTATTGTTTTTACATGTAGTAATAAAAAGAGATGACTACAAAATCAATATATTCCACCAACGAGGTATGATATTTAGTTTCCTTTCTATACGATTGTAAAATAATTGGCATATTTATCTAACATAAACTAATTTTAAAATGAAGGTGTTTAGAACTCGTGAAGATCTAGTGAATTGGGTGCAGGGCGTAGGACGCTCTCTCGGTTATGTTATTGTTACTGCACGATCAAGGACAAACCGTATCGGCCAGATGTCTAATATCGTGCTTGGTTGTGAGCGTGGTGGTGTACCCCGAAATAAAAAAACAGATGGCGTTCATAAAGATACCGGAAGCAAAAAAATAAATTGCCCATTCAAATTGGTGGGAAGGTATCAAAAGTCGCATGATGTTTGGGTTTTAATGGTTATACGTGATGAACATAATCACCCACCTGCTTTGTATTTGGAGGGTCATGCATATGCAATGCGATTGTCAGCAAATGAACGTCAGTTGTTGCAAGATTTGACAAAGTTAAATGTTAAACCGCGTGGTATTCTATCAACAATAAAGAAACAATTTGTGGATAATGTGTCTTCTTTGAAGACCATATATAATGCTCGTCATAAGTTTCGGATCACTGAGAAAGCAGGTAGAACCCCAATGCAGAATCTTTTCTTCATTTTGCAAAGTAAAGGATATGTTTTTGAGTATCGCACACACCATATTTCTAATGAGTTGGAAGAGTTATTCTTTGTTCATCCAACATCTCTCAAAATGTGGCAGGCTTTTCCATATGTGGTTTTGATGGATGCCACGTATAAGACAAACAAGTATAATTTGCCTTTTTTTGAAATTGTTGGCGTTACTTCTACCAATAAGACATTTTGTATTGCGTTCGCATTTATGGACAAAGAAAAGACAAACAACTACATTTGGATATTGACTCGTCTTAAGTTGACCATGAACGAATCTTTTTCCCCTCGTGTTATTGTCACGGATAGAGATCTGGCTTTAATGAAAGCGTGTGCAGAAGTCTTTCCACAAAGCAATCACTTACTTTGCAGATGGCATATCGAAAATGATATCACAAAGCGTTGCAGGCCTCGTATTAAGGAACAAAAAACTTGGGCTTCTTTCCGATGGATGTGGAATGCATTGGTTGCATCTCCAACAAATGCCGAATACATGAAAAATTATACAGACCTAAAAGCATTATTGTTTAGATATCCAGGTATCTTTTCGTATAGTAACAACTTAATATTATTATTACATAATTATTTGATGAAACTAATTTTTTTCTTTTTTTCTTCACAATTTAGCTGTACTTGATTATCTCCATACTACCTGGCTAGATAACTTTGCAGAGAAGTTTGTGTCAGTATGGACAGACAAACATCTAAACTTTGGGAATTCGACAACTAACAGAGTTGAGAGCCAACACGCCAAGCTAAAAAAGCACTTAGACACAAGAAAGTGTGACTTGGACAGATTCATACTTGTTATTGAAGATGTTGTTGAATCACAAGAAACTGCTATTAAAGATAGTCTTGAAAGAAGCAAAACTACTTGCAAGAATAAATATAACAAACCAATATTTCAACAATTGAACGGTCGTGTTTCACACCATGCCATGAAAAAAATCTTAGATGAAGTTAATCGATCGCAAGGCTTTGTGCTAACTCTGGACAATTGTGGTTGTCAGTTGCGGTCATGTTTTGGGTTACCGTGTGCTCATGAACTTGCAACATATGTTGGAGCAGGTATGTATGTTCTACTACATTCAGTTGTTATTATGTCTTTTAAATCATATAATCTTACATGCAGTTTATTTAACTGTAGGGTTGTCTATTCCATTAAATTGCATTGATCCATTTTGGACAAAACTTGATTTGTTACCCTCCATACATATGGAATATGGGGATGTTGGTTTTGAAAAGGATTTGGAAATGTTTAAAGAAACATTCAACAAGCAATCAATGCCTGTCAAGTCTAGCTTAATAAGAAAGCTAAAAGGGATTATCGATCCATCTACAACTTTGATTGCCGAACCGCCAGTTAAGAAAAATAATCGTGGACGTCCTAAAAAGAAATGTGCTGCCCCACCAACTCGAGTTCCTCACAGACATAGTTTTTCAAATTTTGGCAAGGTAGAACTTGAGGGGATGAATAATGAACCAGCAAGACATAGTTCGTATCAATTAATTGACTTAAATGAAGAACCACCAGAGCAAGAACGATACATGATGGACTTGAATGATGACCCGGTAGAGCAAATCCCATATTCATTTTTCATGCATCCACTAATGGGAGAAATTCCAAAAATTTTTCACCCTTACATCACGCATATAGAAAATGTTTTGGGTGATGGAAATTGTGGATTTCGTGCAGTAGCTGCTTGTCTCGGGTATGGTGAACACCAATGGCTCCACATGAGGGAACAATTGTTACATGAGTTATTGAATGCATACGATGACTATAAAAAGGTTTTAACTTATGGAATCAATGAATTACAAACTTCATTGAGTTTCTCAAAATCACCTGCACCTGAGAAACATTGGATGATTATGCCTCTGACTGGTATCCTAATTGCCAATAAGTTTGGTGTGATCCTCCATTACTTGAGCAATCAAGGTTGTATAACTTGTTTTCCTTTATGGAAAGGCCCAGAAGATTTTCAACAACATAAGATAATAACAATTGCAAATGTGGGTAAACATTATGTGATGGTACAGTTAGAAGGAGAATATCCTATGCCTTGCATTTTGTCGACTTGGATTCGTCACAGAGCTCCGTCTGCAGTTGGATGGCAAAACATGTATATGCAGCGTCTAGAAATTTATAAACAACTCAACCCTTGCAATCGTGATAAAAGTTTCATACACATCGAGGATAGTTGTTAATTTTTAAAGTTATTGAAGTGTTATCTATGATGTGTTTTTTGGTATTGAATTATTATCTATAATAATCTTTTTTAAACTTATAATCTTTTATATGGTATTGTTTGTTACTAATAGGAAATAAAAAACTTACGCTGCAATCATAAAAAAAATTAATGTTTTGTCCATTTATTAGAAAAAAAAAATAATTTATTAGAAAACAAAAATAAAAACTATAAAAGTTAAAAAACTTACCTTAACAAAAAGTTAATTTATTAGAAAAAAATAAAAAAACTAATAAATGAATAAGGTTAGTTTAAGAATAAATAAAAAAGATTTTAAGTAATTAATGTTTTGTATTTATTAAGATAGTTATAAAGTAGTTTAGGTAATTAATATTTTGTATTTATTGAGAGATAGCATTAGTATTTATTGAGAGGTAGTATAGAGTGGGTGTAGTAAAGTGGGTGCAAATAGCAACACCCTTATCTTAAAGATGTCTTGGGAACATGTATAATTGCTGAATCAAAAGTATCATATCAAAGTTCAAACCAACACATTCCATAAATTTGGGGAAAATGTTTTTTATAATATAAATAAACAACTTTATAAAAGAAGCAACACATAATTGAAATTCTACTAAAAACCTGATGACCTCGCTTTATTTTTTTTTTCTTTATTCTTTTTGTTAGAAAAGACAATAGAATCATATTTACTTTGCTTTGAATTACGAATATATTAAAGAACGTTAAATTACCTTTTTTTAATGGTTACTTTCTTAGTTTGTGTGGCAGAGATACATCACATTTGGCCTACGGCCGAGCCCCTCTCACGCGTCCAGACTATGTTGTCTGAACCGGGTCCACGCTGGTACGAGTGGGAGTGGCGTTCGCCCGGAAACCGTACCGCCTCCACACAAGTTACCTCACTAGGGTAACGGCCGGATGAAAACCGGGTCAGCTTAGGATCAAGCTTTCCACACATTGGTGGGGGTGCCCTCACCATCATTGCCATATATCAACCAAAGTGATATGGATGGGGATCGAACCTTGGTCACTTAAAGTGAACCAAGGCCCTCCTGCCACTCCACCACTTGTGGCTGATGAACGTTAAATTACCTAACTCAATTTTAAGACTGAGAAATTGTTATTTTCATGTTTAAAATATATATTTTATATTTATCTTACACAGTGTAATAAAAATGAGAAGGACAAAAAAAAAAAAAAACACAATGAATCACAAAATATAACACAGTGCCGAGGAAAAAAGACACAATAACGAAAATAAGGAAAAGACACAATGCAATATAAAAAATACAATCATATGATACAAATTCTAAAACTACAAGTTAAAATGCAAAAAATCAAAAGCATATAAACTAAGATCATAGGGTTCGATAAGACGGTTTTAATGTCGCTTAAGTGAGTTCAATTGGACTCCGTTTAATACCCTTCATATGACTTTCTATTTTTCTTTCAATGTGTATTTGATCTAGGGGTGTTCAAAACCGGATATCCGAAATTCGAATATCCAAACGGATAGTGAATCGGATATCCGAATATCCAATTTTATTATGATATATTTTATTATATATGTTTTATATATAATTTTTTTGGATATATTTCGGATACTTTTTCGGATATTTTTTGGATGTTTTTGGATATTTGGGATATTTTTGGATATCCGATAAAAAACTTTATAAACTTTCGGATATTTCGGATATCGGAAATATCTGAAAAATTTTAAAATCACTATCCAAATCCGAAAACCCGGGGGTTGAACCGGTCTGGTTTGGTTCGATGTATTGAACCGGGGGTTGGACCGGTGAACCAGCGGTCAAACAAAGGAACCGGACTGAACGTTGAACCGGGTTTTTAGGGGTTGAATCGGATTTTTTTAATATTTTTTTAAGCTTTGCCATATTAATTTACGACACCATCTAGTTTTTACAATCGGTCTGGCTAGTGACCGGTCGGACCAGTAAACCAGTAAGAAGGGTTCAACGTTTGATCCGGTTTTAAAAACATTGCATAATTCTACTAAAAGCCTGATGACCTCGCTTTATTTTTCTTTTTCTTAGAAAAGATAATAGAATCATATTTACTTTACTTTGAATTACGAATATATTAAAGAACATTAAAATCCCTAACTCAGTTTTAAGACTGAGAAATTGTTATTTTCATTTTTAAAATATATCTTTTACATTTATCCTACACAGTGTAATAAAAATAAGAAGGGTGAGAAAGACACAAAAAAACAATGAATCACGAAATATAACACAATTAGTCACAAAATATAACACAATACCGGGGAAAAAAGACACAATAACGAAAATAAAGAAAAGACACAATGCAATATAAAACACACAATCATATAATACAAATTCTAAAACTACAAGCTAAAAAATGCAAAAAATCAAAATCATAAAACTAAGATCGCAGGGTTCGATAAGACGGTTCCAATGCCGCTTAAGTGAGTTCAATCGGACTCGGTTTAATACTCTTCATATGACTTTCTATTTTTCTTTCAATGTGTATTTGATATAGGGGTATTCAAAACCGGATATCCGAATATCCGCTTTTATTATGATATATTTTATTTTATATGTTTTATATATAATTTTTTGGATATATTTCGGTTATTTTCGAATATTTTTTTTGGGTATTTTTCGGATATTTCGGATACTTTTGGATATTCGGATGTTCGATAAAAAAAATTATAAACTTTCGAATATTTCAGATATAAAATTTTAAAATCACTATCCGAATCTGAAAATTAGGATATCCAAATTTCCGATAGTTTCGAATTTGGATTTCGGATTTCGGATCGGATTTTCGGATTCGAGTATTTTTTAACACCCCTAATTTGATCTTGAGCTTATATAATAATATAAGTTTTAAATGCTAATGAGGTATACAAAAGATAACACAACTGAGCTCTTATAATGACATTTCTCTTTAACTCCTTAAACCTATGGATGAAACTATGCATTTTGCTAATCATTTTAACACGATATTCCTCAATTACCAATTTACCATTATTATATGTTATACAATGTTTTGATAATCGTATCGGTCCTTAACCAATTGTCTTACATATTTACTGGTCAAACCAGTTGAAATGAACTCAAAAAGTAATTTGAAGAACATTTACAAATCATATAATACTTTTTTACATAACAAAAAAATAATAAAGAAATGATTAAAATTAAAAAGCTATTAGATTTTGGAGTTTATTTAGTTTATAAATTTACAACCTAATCGTATCGGTCCTTAACTAATTGTCTAACATATTCACTGGTCAAATTAGTTGAAACGAACTCAAAAACTAATTTGAAGAACATTTACAAATCATACAATACTTTTTTACATAACAAATAAATAATAAAATAATAAGCTATTATATAATAATATAAGTTTTAAATGCTAATGAGGTATACAAAAGATAACACAACTGAGCTCTTATAATGACATTTCTCTTTAACTCCTTAAACCTATGGATGAAACTATGCATTTTGCTAATCATTTTAACACGATATTCCTCAATTACCAATTTACCATTATTATATGTTATACAATGTTTTGATAATCGTATCGGTCCTTAACCAATTGTCTTACATATTTACTGGTCAAACCAGTTGAAATGAACTCAAAAAGTAATTTGAAGAACATTTACAAATCATATAATACTTTTTTACATAACAAAAAAATAATAAAGAAATGATTAAAATTAAAAAGCTATTAGATTTTGGAGTTTATTTAGTTTATAAATTTACAACCTAATCGTATCGGTCCTTAACTAATTGTCTAACATATTCACTGGTCAAATTAGTTGAAACGAACTCAAAAACTAATTTGAAGAACATTTACAAATCATACAATACTTTTTTACATAACAAATAAATAATAAAATAATAAGCTATTATATAATAATATAAGTTTTAAATGCTAATGAGGTATACAAAAGATAACACAACTGAGCTCTTATAATGACATTTCTCTTTAACTCCTTAAACCTATGGATGAAACTATGCATTTTGCTAATCATTTTAACACGATATTCCTCAATTACCAATTTACCATTATTATATGTTATACAATGTTTTGATAATCGTATCGGTCCTTAACCAATTGTCTTACATATTTACTGGTCAAACCAGTTGAAATGAACTCAAAAAGTAATTTGAAGAACATTTACAAATCATATAATACTTTTTTACATAACAAAAAAATAATAAAGAAATGATTAAAATTAAAAAGCTATTAGATTTTGGAGTTTATTTAGTTTATAAATTTACAACCTAATCGTATCGGTCCTTAACTAATTGTCTAACATATTCACTGGTCAAATTAGTTGAAACGAACTCAAAAACTAATTTGAAGAACATTTACAAATCATACAATACTTTTTTACATAACAAATAAATAATAAAATAATAAAGAAATGATTAAAATTAAAAAGCTATTGGATTTTGGAGTGTATTTAGTTTATAAATTTACAACCTAATCGTATCGGTCCTTAACCAATTGTCTTACATATTCACTGGTCAAACCAGTTGAAACGACTCAAAAACTAATTTGAAGAACATTTACAAATTATACAATAATTTTTTACATAACAATAAATAATAAAATAATACAAAAATGATTAAAATTAAAAGCTATTGGATTTTGGAATGTATTTAGTTTATAAATTTACAACCTAATCGTATCGGTCCTTAACCAACTATCTTACATATTCACTAGTCAAACCAGTTGAAACAAACTCAAAAACTAATTTGAAGAACATTTACAAATTATACAATAATTTTTTACATAACAATAAATAATAAAATAATACAAAAATGATTAAAATTAAAAGCTATTGGATTTTGGAATGTATTTAGTTTATAAATTTACAACCACGTATCGGTCCTTAACCAACTGTCTTACATATTCACTAGTCAAACCAGTTGAAACAAACTCAAAAACTAATTTGAAGAACATTTACAAAACATACAATACTTTTTTTTACATAACAAATAAATAATAAAATAATAAAGAAATGATTAAAATTAAAAAGCTATTGGATTTTGGAGTATATTTAGTTTATAAATTTACAACCTAATTGTATCGATCCTTAACCAATTGTCTTACATATTCACTGGTCAAACCAGTTGAAACGAACTCAAAAACTAATTTGAAGAACATTTACAAATCATACAATACTTTTTTACATAACAAATAAATAATAAAGAAATATTAAAATTAAAAAGCTATTGGATTTTGGAGTGTATTTAGTTCATAAATTTACAACCTAATCGTATCGGTCCTTAACCAATTGTATTAGATGTTCACTCGTCAAATAAATTGAAACGAACTCAAAAACTAATTTGTAGAACATTTACAAATCATATAATACTTTTTTACATAACAAATAAATAATAAAATTATAAAGAAATTATTAAAATTAAAAAGCTATTGAATTTTGGAGTGTATTTAGTTTATAAATTTACAACCACATCAATATCTTCCTAGTATGGTTTGCAAATACTCTCTCGTTGGTCCAATCCATGAAATTATACGTTAAATGGGTATCTTTCTAGTCCGAAATCCGAATGGCCAATCTCACCTTCAAAACAGTGTGTTATTATGCATTTTCCCATAGTAACCTATAAGTTTCTGGTCGAACGGTAGGTCTAACCTTCAAAACATATAAGTTTTATAATACATATTTTGATAAAACAATTAAAAGTATATTATTGTTAGGTATTTAGATATGGTACACCTACTTTATTCATCCTCAAGACTCAAGAGTCAACGATCAACTCTAAGAGCATTCATATCCCATTCCATCCCCAAATCCCAATCATATAACTTAACTAAAAACACATTTTCCTTAACTTGTTTCTCACTTTTTGAAACTGTCATCTCTGTATTTATCCATATTCAATTAAATAATACCGTTTTATTATTATTTTCCTAGTTTCCTCCTTTCACCACTCACATACACCAATTAAAAAATATTTTAAAAAAGATATGGGTGAATAGTAAGAAACAAATTTGGAGGCTTGGATTGTTTTCCGATAAAAACATGGAGAATGAAAATTGGGATGAGGATGGAATGAGATGGGATGTAGAGGTGCTTTATATGTTTCTTTGTCATTTTCCTTTAATATAAAAATGAGCTTAGTTAGACTATTAGGTGAACAGACATTGAAGCCTCCCGTTCTCCACTTTTATGCCCCGTCCCCCACCTCTACACCGTCCCGGTGTTGCGTCCCAACCCAAGCCCCGTCCCTCCCGTCTCTCCGAGGACATATTGGACGCTCCAATCACAATTTTTTCCTTTTTTTCTTATTTTTTTTTGAAGGTAACAAGGCAGCAGGTTTTCAGGGAAGAGACATGAATCTTGTGGGTGTCTCCACACCCCACTCATGTCTCAAGTGAGAGAAAATTGGACATTGATGATGTGACATCCTAGTTGGCTTGAAGACATGACATTTTTGGTGTCTGCTCACCCTATAGCCTTAGAGAAGATGGGATGTGAATGCCAAACTCGATACAAATTCAGAACTATAATGATTAGCCTAGAGAAACTGTTTTTTTTTTTCAAATTTAAAATTAGAAACAGTTTTTTTTTTTTTTTTCAAATTTAAAAACCGTTTTGGTTTTAAAACCGGCTTTTTTTACTGACAACCCAAACCGGTGTAACCTATTGGGATCGGTTTTAAAACCGTTTTTCCTTTATAAAATCATTTTTTTTCCTTTAAAAAATCGTTGTTAACCTGTTGTAAAAAAAGTTTTTTAAAAAACCAGTTTCATTTTTTTTAGTTTCAGTTTTGTTTTTTCAAAACTGGTTTTTTTTACACCTCATTAGACCCATATAAAATTAATGATAATAACATACAAAAGAAAAGCATACCTACCATAACAAATTAGAACAACAATTGCAATATATAGCAACACAATTTCAATTTATTTTTACCCTCGTCAGTTTTTTCATGGTATTACAAATTAAACTAGCATTAACTTTTTTAAAATTTAAACATTTTATTATTATTATTATTAATGAAATACATAAGTTGAAAAGACACAAAAGAAAATTTGAAGATGTGGACTTTGCACATGGGAAAGAAAGCATTTCCTGTTTTTCTCCAAAAATATTTTATTTAAGTGAAAATAGAAGTGGTAGTGAGATGGCAGAGCATAGAGGTGGTGCCATTCCTACGTGGGTATGCCATCATCTTATACTTCACCTAATTCTTTTCGTCCTTAATTAGTAAATAGTGGAATGCACGCGCATTGCCGCTGGTATGTATTTTTTTTCACATTTTAAATTGCCAAAACTTTATACACCATACTGTCATTTATCCAATCCGATCCTTGCTTGATTTTTATTTGCAACATTTAGTTACACACATGAACTAAAGAGCCTTTAGCCTACTGGTTACAAAATATTAAATAAGGCTTAGCCTTTTCTTGTGGTAATAATTCAAATTTCATTGGTAACAAAAAGTTAATCCATTAAAAAAAAGTTACATGAATTAATCTATTACTTGGTAATGGTTCTAGGTAACAAAAAGTTAATACATGAATTAAATGTATTGAATGGTGCAATTGATTTGTATTAGTGACTTGTACATAAGGGCATAAATGGAAGAAAATGGTAAAAGTTAGAGATTTATGCATGAGACCTTTTGTATGCCATCTTAAAATAATGATGAAATTACCTTCTTACCCATCTCTCCTCCTTAATAAGGTAGTAGAGATTAATATTGTTTTTATTAATATCTATTAATCCACATATAAAAAAAAAAGTAATATTGTTGTAATATTGTTACACATACAACTTCATATATTTATTGCTAGATATGCTTTGTGTGATATTATTAAGTTTTTTTTTTTTTTTTTTGAAAAAACAGAAAGAAAAAAGATAGATGGTTTTATACTAGTAATCATTAGAAAAGTAGTGCACGATTGATTTTTTTTTCGGTATTTAGGAATCATACACTTTGACTCACATCATATACTAATAGGAGGATGCCACTTATGTAAGAATGTGATGTCATGTACCTCATAATGTAATATCACAGAGTGTATGAAACCATAGCTTTTTTTTTTTTTTAGTATAGACAATCACATTAATAGCAAGGGAAAAAGGCTTTAAATTGTGGGCTACACTAGAGTTTATTTTTTATTAGACTATGGGGTATGGTCTCCTTCCCCCTTTCCTCCCCTTGCCCACATCAGCGTCACGTCATTTCCTCCTTACCATCCCCCTTCTAAGAGAAATGGTTCCCCCTTCTTCCCCCTTCCCCTTCCCATTCCATTATTTAAATGAAAAAAAAAACAATAAAAAAAATGAACGTAGACACACACCCAAACCAAACCCAAACCCAAACCCAAACCCAAACCCATTCTTCTTCAATAACTCTCTCTCTCTCTCTCTCTCTCTCTCTCTCTCTCTCTCTCTCTCTCTCTCTCTCTCTCTCTCTCTCTCACAAACCCATCTTCATCACCACTTCAATTTCATCTTCATCATCCCTTCAACCACCGTCTGTCTCCACCAGCACCAACCACCATCCGCCTCCACCAGCACCAACCGCCTTCGCCTCCACCTCCACCTGCAATCAGATTTGCTTCTCTCTCTCAAAACGTTTTTTTTAATGCAACGGTCAAAAAAATCATTGGAAAGTGGGACGGGGAGTATCTCCCGAGCACACCGAAGGCACAACGGGGGGGGGGGGGGGGGGGGGGGGGGGGGTGTTCCCCTTCGGGGAAGCCTCCACATCAACATTCCCGATCTCTTTCCCGAGCCACACCTTATAGTCTTAGTTTTAACGTGTCGTACTATTGACACTTTGTGATCACACTGATAAGAAAGAGTAATACCTCTTTGAGTTTACTCATGATGACTATAGATGATAATTTCTTACACAACTATAAATAATTCAAGTTTTAAGTTGTCAAATATAAGCATTCAATAAACAAGATGTGTTTATATTAACCTATCTAACAAACAACTAGAATCTCCAACATGTTTGACTCGTTTGAATAAATAGCTATAAATAGATCGTCATGTTAAACAAATTTAAGTGTGTATACGTAAATGTTGATGTTTTTGACATGAATCAATATACTATTTGTGTTTGAGTTCAACAATCAATTCGAAATACTTCAACCTGATTGTCAATTGACAAGAAATAAGTTGGTGGATATTTATATCTAATGAAATAAATAATGCTATAGTAATAAACTATTTATCAGCTGAACTGAGATCCGAACATAGACATCACTAATAGGGTTAGGTAAATCTATATTCTATTCTATCTATTAATTAATATATATAAAAGAATTGAACATTGCTGACGTGGCGTGCAATGGTGCCTTCAACCTCTCCATGAAATTGCCACGTGGCATCATAATTGAAAGATTTTAGTGTATTTAAATTATTTTCTTTTTTAATTAAAAAAAAAAGATAAACATAAAACCCTAAATTTATCTCTATATGTCTCAATTCTCAATTCTCAATTACTAAAATTAAATTGAGTTATTTTAGGAAAAAAAAATTAAAAATAAATTTAGATTTTTCTCTCTTATGTTCCTCCCATAATTTTTAAACGTTAATATCTTTTATATTCGAGATTTTTTAAATAAAAAAATTACACCAAATTAACGAGCGTTTTATTATCTTTCCAACGAGTACCATAGTGCTATATAAAAAACGGAGAAAAAAACAACTATTTTTTGTGGGGTTATGTTCGTACAGAAAAAAAATACAAAGTGTTCAGGTTATTCATTAATCATGATTTTTCTTTTAAACCAGGTTTTTATCTACGATGTTGAAATTCAGCCCAATCGCCATGCTATCATTGGAATTTTACTCTTCTAAAGATGGATATGTATACTTCATCAAGAGAAGCTAGGAGAAAGAATTGCGCAACACTGCAACACATGGTGTCACCTTATAACAAGGTTATTTTTTTATTTATTAAATTACAAGAGTAATAATTATTACTATTAGTATTAGTATTATTAGAATGGTTATATTTTTCAACCCCTTTCATGAATTCTACATCTATATAAGTCAAAGTCAAATTGTAACATATTTTAAATTACGTGAAGATGATTATATGTTGAAGGTTATCCTTTTAATAATGTATTATGTTTAATATGGTTTATGCTTTTTATTTTTTTAACTTTTTAAATAAATGTTTTTTTAACTAAGATTGATTATGTTTAAGTTATTTACTCTTTTCGTTATTTGAGTTTTATTCTTCTATCATTTTTTATTAAATCATATTAAATTTTTCAACCCCGGGTTCTTCCCGGGGTAATCAGCTAGTATATATATATTGCAAAGGGATTAATCCTACATGTCATACTCTTATGCAATTTTTCATTTGAGAGATGCCACATAGGATGTGATGTGGCAAGTGTAAACCAATTAAAAAAAAGGAATAAATATGATTTAACCTAATCTATTATAATCTTTAACCTAATCTATTTAATACCTAATCTACTAAATCTAAATATTAAAATTTTACTATTTTTTCTCTCATGTTTCCTCCCATAACTTTTAAACGTTAATATCTTTTATATACGAGATTTTTTAAAGAAAAAAATTACACAAAATTAACGAACGTTTTATTATCTTTCCAATGAGTACCATATTGCTATATAAAAAACGGAGAAAAAAATGACTATTTTTTGTAACCCGACAGGTATTGTGTCGGGTTTGGGATTAGTTAAAAAAAAATTTGTGGGTTTTGGTCGGGTCTAGGATTAGGTGATACCCGACCCGATTACCCGAATGATCGATTACAAACTTCCAAATTCATTTGTAATGGCACTAGATTTATACCTCGGCGCAGAGATTCGTTTTTTTTATATTTGAATATGATAACTTATGGCAGAGATTTGTTTAAAATAATAATAATAATAATAATAATAATATATTTTATTATATGATATTAGATATTTCAACCCGGGACGCTCCCGGGATAAAAACTATTTATCTATAAGTACTACCAACACAATTATTTAATAAGATCCCACTTGAACACAAATTAAAATACACATACGTACAAAAAGAATAATAATATTAACATAAGAGGTGGTTGTCTAGCTAAATGGCATAAATTAACATTTGTTAAATGCATCCCAAGTCTTATAAAGGTAACTTTTGGGGCAACTTGTGAAACTTTAATTTGACAACACGGTATCTTCTTCCTTTTGCATTTGTTTTTCCTCAATAATTAGGTGTATCAACCTTATAACTCTTATCATCATTAACAACTTAAAGTATTCGGATTCCAATGATGATTATGTTTGTTGGATGGTTGTGTTTGCTTGTTGTCACAAGTATTTTTAGATTTTTTATTACTAATATTAGATATTATTAATTAGAGAGTAGATACTTTAGTTTATTATTATAACTAGTCTAACTTGATTGTATAAATGAGGTTAGAGTTTACTAGGGTTTCTTAATCATGTACTCTTATTTGTTGTTTATCAACAACATGAAAAAACTAGATGATATTTAGCGTTCTAGGTATAAAATTATGTTTGTGCTTCCAAATAATTTCTCTTAAGATAAGAAAACATTATTGAATTATGATTTGTGGTTTTGAATGAACGATGTTGATGGTATAATGTGGATGTTTTGTGACCCAACAAAAATATCAAGAAGATAAGAGTTGTATACGGTAAATGTCTCCTAACAACGATGTTGTAAGACTCATGAATATAAGGGGTTGTTTGAGTGTTTGGTTGATTAAGTGTTGAATTATTAACATGTCGGAATGGTTAAGAGGCTCTGAATTATTAAGTGCTGAATGGTTCAGCTATGTATCAAGTTTGAATGGTTCAACTCTTAACCATTCCATTTAGAGCCTTTTTTAGATTAAAACAAACAGTCTGAATGCTGAATCATTCAGGGCTGAATGTTCAGAACTGTAAGACCCGTCCTAATAAATGGGTATTTGCCCTTAATTTATGAAATTAAAGACTTATAAAAATACGGACTTTTTTAAACTTTTAACGATATTAGCTTGACTATAACAATGTCAAATAAAAATACCAGCTTATGATTCGTATCAGGTGCATTAAGAGTAACACACTTAGAAATCTACTATTGGTTACAGTTTACAAAGAGTTATGCGGAAGCGTTGAACATGAGATTCGTTTACGTTTGGTCCTTCGAATGTACTTGATCACCACTCCGGCTCCATAGTAGTCATACCTAGGGTTTACAGCGTCAAACAACCTGTTAGTCGTTCTAAATAATTGCAGAATTGAAAACACGTTAAAATGATCAAATAACGGTACCCGCCGTAGCCTACGGTTCAAGAACCATAGGTTACGATTCAATGTTCCTGTTTTAAATACTGAACCGTAGCCTACAGTTCAAGAACCGTAGGTTACGACTCACAGTTTCTGTCTTGATGTTCTGTGTGAACCGTAGCCTACGGCTCCAAGCCGTAAGCTACGGTCTGGATCTGCTGGAAAGTCTTGTATCACTTATCCAACATTTCCCACTTTCGAGTCCGAGATGTAACTAGTGAATCTAATATTAGGACCCACTTACCTTGTCTATATCATAATCAATCGCATCAGCACGTCTTACCAGTTTGACATCCAAGCTTCCATTGGCATGAATTTAAAATATGCATACACACATATATATTTATTCATTTGACTTGTCTAATTATAAGTAAACCTCTACAAGATTACCCAAGTAATTCTATACTTGTTTTATGCCAATCGAATACAGTTTATTCGTTTGACCCGTTTGATTATAAGCAAGCCTCTACAAGCTTACCAAAGTAATTCTATACTTGTTTTATGCCAGTCGAATACAATTTATTCGTTTGATTACAAGCAAGCCTTTACAAGCTTACCAAAATAATTCTATACTTGTTTTATGCCAATTGAATACAATTTATTCGTTTGACCCATTTGATTACAAGCAAGCCTTTACAAGCTTACCAAAATAATTCTATGTTTGTTTTATGCCAATCGAATACAATTTATTCGTTTGACCCGTTTGATTATAAGCAAGCCTCTACAAGATTACCAAAGTAATCACTATGGCTTTTCTAACCTTAATTAATGCGGTTTGTTATCTTTTGACTAACTCATGTGTTGCACTATCTAGTCGACTCGTTTGTCTACAATGGCAAACACCAACTTCCAACTGAGTAACCTTCGTCATTCTTGGCAATTGATTACTAGGCTATTCAAGTATATTCTAACCTTCAACTAAGGTCATAAACATACGCGGTTTCAAATTTATCTTGGACAATCTATCTAAGTCCTAATCACAGATTCGAGTGTACAACAAAACATACTACATATATATACTATTTAGAAGTACTTAAGTCATAAATATATACATATATATTTATGCGGAATGTATCAGAATTTAAGTCATCAAGTGACTTACCTCGCGCAAGCTTCCTCGGCCTCACATCCATGGCTCCGTGCCTACCCGAAGCCACTCGCATTCACACCTAATATGTGAACATTTGATTAAGTTGTTAGAAACCTATTTAGAATATAACTACACATATTTTGGTAGTGTTTTTCCATAATTCAAGTTTTCTAGCATTAACACATGCCTAATCCATGCTTTAACCGATGTCTAACACATAAACATTCATCCGAAACAACATTTAGTGTTTAGGAAGTGGGTATCTAGACAATCATACGTGCTAAGTTGATAAAAACACATTATTTTCACTGCTGCACTTTTTGCGCAGCAGCTGTTCAAGTTGCTTTTACCCCTTCTAAACCCCATAATCTGATTTCGACTTTCAAATAAGAAATGTGCTACGTTCAAGGAGCTTTCCAAGCATATAAAGAACGCCTCATATCGATTTCTCTATGATTTTATATGAATATTTGAAGATCAGGTCAGAAACACATTATGTGCAGCGATTTCCTTTTCAGCTGCTGTAATTGACCATTTTGACCCATTTAAAGTCCGAATTAGTTGAACATGTTCAAAGGTGGATTGTGCTTCGTTCAAATACCTTTCCAGGCGTATAAAGAATACCTACTAACGATTTTTCTATGATTTTACATGAATATTTGAAGATCAGGTCAGAAACATATTATGTGCAGCGATTTCCTTTTCAGCTGTTGTAATTGACCTTTTTGACCCATTTAAAGTCCGAATTAGTTGAACATGTTCAAATATGGATTGTGCTTCGTTCAAAGACCTTTCCAGGCGTATAAAGAATACCTTCTAACGATTTTTCTATGATTTTATATAATTATTACAAAACAGGCCGGTAACCTATTTCGTTTCAATCATAAACAACAAATTTCTAACTTCCATGTTCTTTTAGGCGTTTTGACAAACACTTAGCGGGCATCCTTTTTCTAAGATTATTTCCATGATCAAATATCATCTCTTATTTACCATTTACCAAGTTTGCATCATTTTACCACAATTTAATTATGAGCTTTGTTATGACTACAACTATTGCACATTCATGAACAATATTATCCATTTAAAGAAGAGGGTTTCTCTTGAATATGAAAACCCACATTCTTCATGCTACTAAGATTCTTATAACCCTAGTTTTTATCACAATTTACATCAATTCCTACTCAATGAATGTTCCTAGTGGCTAGACTAACATCTAAGAACCACCGATTTCATCATTTAACAAGAAACCAAAAATCTCATCTTTCACATAAGAAATTAAAACCCCATGAAACAGAAAATTTAGGGTTACCTCATGAACTGAGGGACTCTAGATGAACGAATTTCACAACATGCAAGATCCCTAGCCTTGGATTTGTCTCAGAATCATCAAATCTTCTAGTTGTTCTTAAGTGTGTGTTTTTGTGTGTGTCTTGATCGACATATGCCTCTGCATATGTTGATTTCTCTTTTTTTTTTATTTAACAAAACTTAAGTTTGGTTGTTGGGCATGTTTAGCCCCTCCCACCTTTTGTCAAGTACATACTAGTTAAAAGCACTAATCGAGTTAGTCTCGTGTAATTGTTTAAGCCTTATTTAGCTAACAAGGTTGACGAGGTTAATCCCTTAGGTTAAGAAATTCGTATAAGTTGCGTTTCATTCGTTTTCAATTAAAAGCCACATGTGCTCATATTATCATAAAACCAGATTTAGGAAAATTTTGGGGTGTTACAAGAACCTCAGTAAGAGGCTACCAAACAGACCCTAAGTTTCAAATATCAAAGTATTATTATATGTACTTTCTCTTCTAACACTTTTGGTATTCTTGTTAGTTTCTAACCAACTCTTTTATCATGAATACTAGGTTAGAACTTTGTGTATTACATGAGCCAAATATCTCAAAATATGTTACTAATTACTTTTTTTATAAATTAATCTTTTAAAATTAGAAATAAAATACGAACGAGTGAATAATATTTTTTATCACTTCTATGAGATGAGAAATGAACGAGTGTGAGGACTTAAAACTTGAGCAAGGGTAACAGAACGCAGTTAGTTAAATCTAACTAGAATTATATGCATTTGAAAGTTTTGTGAGGAGTCATGTTGGGGTAATTTGTCACATAGAACCGAAGAGATACGTTTCTGAATACGTAGCTAGACATAATATTCAACTAAGAGCATTCATAACCCATCCCCCATTTCTTCCCCCATTTTTAAAATTTAAGAAAATCTCACAAAAACTCACTCCATCCCAACCCATTTCCCCATACCCCATTTCCAAAATTTACAAAAACCTATGTTGAGCCCCCATATATAGGGTCTTCCATACTTCTTCCATATCATTTAATAATAATAAAATAATACAAATGGAAGGTTGAGTGGTTTGATGTTGGTTGTAAAGAAAGAAGATAATAATAAAAAAGCTTATAGGGGATATGAATGGGAAATAAGATGTGAGAGAATTTGAAAAAGTGAGAGGCAAATTTAGAAAACTATGATTTTTCCTTAAATTATATGATTGGATATGGGGGACGGGCTGTGAATGCTCTAACAGAACCACGTTTCTTACCTTAAAATTTAATTAAAAAGCTTTTTTCACGCATTATGTTAAGGTAACAAGACTCGACTTCTAAACCGAAACCAAAATTGTAAAATACTAAGGGGCTGTTTGGTAGTCTCTTAATGCTTTATTAAAAGGTTATCTCTTAATGTTTATAACCTTTTAAGGTTAAGAGGTAACTATAAGTCTGAATGGTTAAAAAGTCATCATTAAGAGGTTACCTCTTAATCACTTAGATTTAAGGTTATCTCTTAACCGTTAAGAGCCTATAACCATTAGAGATAGCTTTTAATGATCCATTCAGAGGCTACCTAACAACCTCCAAGTTTTTAAAAAACTAATTTGATATAACTATATAGAAAATTAACAAAATTCTAACCTAGTACAATAGTCAAGTTTATTAGTACCAAAAAACAATAGTATATTTATATTACGGTACCTTTGTAAATCCTAGGCTTTGGCTCAATGCTTAGTGGTTACAGGCAAAAAAGATAAGGACTAGACCCTTAGGGTCGCAAGTTGAAGATAAGGAATAGACCCTTGGGGTCGTTAGTTCGAATCCAAGCCAATAAGGGTTTTCGTCCTGCCGTACGTTACGCCAGAGAATCGTGGTTTTTGTGGCGGCGCAATGTCTGTTAAGTGGTAGACAGCGGTATGGTTTCCTGAGAGACACGGGAAAGTTTCTTAAGCCGGTGTTAAGCCTATTCATGGAGAAACCCGGTGTGTTCCAATCTAAGGTCGGTCTTACAGCCATGCCTACGGCTGCCCAGTCCCAACCGCCCAGTGTGTGGTGTCTTGACACTCATTGTTCCAAAAAGAAAAATATATACAGAACCTTTGTTTTTACTATAATTTAGATTCTACTTGTTTGGTCGACTCGAATTGAATATTAGACGTCTTTATAAACTGAGGTATATTTTACCAATCATATCCTCAAATATAGTTTCAAGGTAGTTACGAGACCATATAGAAAAAGGAGTCAACAATATCCACACCCCTACACTCAATTCCACACCGTCGTCAAACGACCATTGGAGCCGTTTGGGGTACTTTAAGTCAAATCATAGGCCTTGTGAATTTCAAACGGTTGTTTGTGAGTTGTGTATATATCATATGGTCGTTCGCATGTCAAATCATGCACCTCCTGAATCTTAAACAACCATTTCCTCATTGTTGAACACTCATTTGATGACGTGGAACGGTATGAAATTAGAAAGGAAGGGTATGGGTTAGGGTTGTTCATGAGTCGAACCGAGCCGAGCCAGGTCAAGCTCGCGCTCGGCTTGGTTTTAAATCGAGCCGGCTCGGTTCGGATTTGAAACCGAGCTGAAAATCAAAGCTCAAGCTCAGCTTGGTTTTAAACCGAGTTGGCTCGGCTCGGCTTTGTTTGGCTCGAATTTAAAAGAAAAAAGAAAAATTGGCTTTCAAAATTCAATAATCTAAAATATTATTCAATAGTTAATAATGACACATTTAAAATAAGTTCAACCTAATATATTACAAGCTATAATCAAGTTCAAAAAAATACAAAATAAGCCTTAAATTTCAACGGAATACAGTATAAGTTCATCAGCATACAAATTAATCCGCTAAATATGCAATACATGTTAGATTGAACTCCCAAATACTGACCTATTTGAAATCAAAAGCAGTATTGAGTTTGATAACTTGACTACTTAGACAATTATCATTATGCTATGGTTTATTTAAATAACTTGATTAGTTGTAACTTCAATCCCAAGCACACAATCTCCATGCTACTATTACCAAATATTAAACATGTAACATATTCCCCAACTTTTTTTTAACATTTTTAAAGTATATTATATATATGTATATAACAAAATATATTAAAAAATATAATTATCCAAGCGAAACCGAGCCACTCGGCTCGATACGAACCGAGCCGAGCTAGACTCACTTTCTAACCGATCCGAGCCGGCTCAACTCAGTTTGAAACCGAGCCATATTGAGCGAGCTTTTTTCGAACTAAATCCGAGCGAGCTTCGAGCCACGAGCTTTTTGGACAGCCCTAGTATGGTATAGTATGACCCATAAAAAGATGAAGTTTGATCATTGGTTAGACTGTAAGGAGTGGGGGCGGGAGAGAGGGCGGGAGGGGCTTTCCTGGGCGGGAACACCGCCGCCGGTGGGGCGGGAAGGCTGGCGTGGGGCTGGGGGCGGGGAGAGAGTCACCGGCGTGGGGGGAGTAGGGGGGACACGTGGCAGCAGCAGATTGGTCAGTTTTTTTTTTAATTTTTTTTTAACTTTAACATAATATAATATTATTTCCTTCCCCCCCTTCCACTCCCCACAATTATTTTCCCCCCCACAAGGGTCCCACAAGTGCCACATGGCGCTTCATCCCCCTCTTTCCCGCCCTCCCACTCCTTATAGTCTTAAGCCACCAACCGAAGTCAGTTTTAATGTTTGGCACAAGTAACAAAGTTTGACAAGACACGGTCAAAAAAAGTTGTCCAAAGTTTGACAAGACATAGGGGCTGTTTGGTTGATTAAGTGCTGAATCATTAAGATGTCTGAATGGTTAAGAGGTCTGAATGGTTAAGCGCTGAATCATTAAGTTGGACCTCTTAATGGTTAGTTTTCCTGTCCCACGTTGGTAGGGGAGCCTCATTAAGGTTCAGCCTAGTTCAGTGCTTAATAGTTTTGTGCTTAATGGTTCAACAACATCCCAAATCTTAATGATTCAGACTTAACCATTCCATTCAGAAGCTGAAACAAACACACCGAATGCTGAATCGTTCAGCACTGAATGGCTAAGAGCCTCATTAAAAGGCTACCAAACAGCCCCATAGTCTTTACTCATGAGTCATGACACGATCACATCTCAATACTGCACAATTACGAACTTTGGGTGCAGTTTCTGACTTTAAGGCTATAAAAACATATAACATTGTTCTCTTAGTGATTTACCCCTTTACCCCTTTCACTTATGGCTGTGATTAGTTCGTGCGTAGTGGTGGCATTATAGGGGCGGTTTGGCCACCATAGCGCCGGGGAACACCGCCCCCTGGGCGCTATGGTGGCGTTATGGGGCTGAGCGTTATACACAGAACGAGCGTTGTGGCTGACAAAAGGGATGTTTGGAGTTCTTTTTTCTTCTTCTTATATTATTATTATTATTATTATTATATTATAATTGTTATTATTATTGATATGTGTGTGTGAGAAGAAGAAGAAGTGAAGAAGTGAAGAAGAAGAAGAAGTGAAGAAAAAGAGGAGAAAAAAGAAATGAAGAAGAAGAAGTAGGTGGAGAAGGGGTAGGTGGGGTGGGTTATTATTTTTTATTTTAATAAATATATTTTTTTTTGAAAGGTAAATTTCTTGCTCCTTGTGAGACTTGAACTCAAGACCTCACACTCTTGGTGTATTAAAAGGCTTTGCCTTGCCATTGGACCACCAACCCCAATGGTATTTTAATAAATATTAATCTTTAATAGTAAATATTATTTTTTTATTATTGTTTTTTAATTTAAAAATTTTCTTTTATTATTATTATTTTTATTATTATTATTAGGTATTTAATATTATTATTTAAATAAAAAAATAATAATTAAGCAATGATTACCCAATCATTTATAAAGCCCCATAACGCCCCTTCCCACTACACCCTCTTTTTTCCATAACGCACCATAACCCCCATTCTATTACTTTATAATATTTTAATCTCCATAACGCCCTATAACCCCCCTCCACTACACATGTCCTTAGCAAACCTATACCTATTAACGTCATTTTCAGAATCAAATATGTAAGCAAGTCAACTTTAGTAACTTTGCTACCGAATTAACTTATAAAATTCGGTCAATTTTGGAACATATTTAGCCTCAACAAATTTCCCAATTGAGACTTTGAAAAGGGGATACCGGATATGAAAAATTTTTATGGTCAGTAGTTAAAAACAAAGTGATCATATAACACCATGGATGTTTAGATTTGGGTACTCTTGCGTGCAAAATATGTGAATAAGACAAAATAGTTAGTAGTTAATATTGTAAATGGAAGAAAAGAAAGAAATAATTAAAAAAAATAATATAGATATGAGAATAGAGGATAAGATGTGAGAGGTTTTTAGAGCATTCACAATAGGTTATGCATATTTTTATGAGTGAAATATGTGATTTTTAGTGTACAATATGGTTGTGAGTGATTGTGAGTGGATGGAGATGGTGATCCTGATGTAAATGCTCTTAAAAATTAAGAGATCAATTTAGAGAATGGTTATTTTTAGACTAATTATATAGATAGAGACATAGAAGGCTCTAATATCATTTCTGATTTATTTATTTAACCAAATGTAACATTAATAGAAGTTTAGTTAAATGTTTATTTATTTTAACTTAAAATGCATATTTGATTGCTGGGTGTTAATCGGGTTATCTGGTGTCCAAAATAAAGATGCTTGAGTGTTATTTAGGGGTAGGGGGTATACATAATAGACTCTTGAGGAGTAGGTATGAACCCCCCAGAGTGTTGTGTATTGGAACCCCCCCCCCCCAAACTGTTGTGGATTGAACCCCCCTAACTGTTGTGGATGAACGGGGTTTTGTGAGGAAGCAGCCCCTGTAAAATTACCACTCCCACCATAATTCAACAAACTTTGTAAATCAAATTCTGACCAGTCTATAGGCTGGTCATCATTGCTGGGAGGGTCTAGAATTGCTGAAGAAGGCCCTGCTTCGTCCACCCGGCCACATCTACGGTTAATGCGCCCTGACACCCTTTTAGGTCGGTTTCTGTCAGCCTGGAAACCGACCGGGTGATCTTGTAGACGCGAAGGATAATTCAAACGATCTACTTCGCGAATTGAAGTCAACACTGCGGTGGCAGTGTTTTGTATTGCTGCAAATTGTTCAGGAGCGTTTGGCATAAACCGAGCCGCTTGACTATACATCTCTGCATAGCCTTCCATCTGCATTAATATTAAAATAACGAACATTAAAATAATATTTTTGCATTATATACTAACGGGTAAATTTATTAAAGTGATATACAAACCATTAGTTGGGTAATCGACCCATCATCTCGGAACCCGGTTTGTGGTACCGGGTTATTCGTCGAGTTGGTCACAAATCCAACCGTGTGTTCCAGATACCAACTCATGTAATGTGGAAACACGGAAGGAAACCCTGCCGATATCCGTTGCTCCACCACTCTATTATATCTGCGATTATCCCAAAAAGATACATAGGTTTCATGTTTGCTTCTCCAGTTTGTATCCATTTGCCCGGTACGCTTCTGTATATGTGTAACGACCCGAAAATTAACGAGTCATTACGGATTGGTAATCGTGACACATATTATTAATTACCAATTTATTTAATTCTAACAATTCCTTTTATTAAACAAACACCTTCTTTATTTATTTCACATTGGGCCAAGCCCATTCAAAACATACAACTGGGCCGAGCCCATTTAACATTGTTACCAACCGGGCCAAGCCCGTTACATTCACCTTGTCATATTCCGAGTTTTTAAACCATTGGGCTGAAGCCCATTAAGACTAAAACACAACATTTTTACATAACCATTTGGACTCCCATTCTAGGGCCGAAGCCCATTTTATTTCTAGGCCGGCCCAAGGGCCGGTTTTGTTTCCATTCTTTTTAACTTGACTTTCACATTATCGAGCTCGGGTTCCCCATTATCTAATCAACCTGAAATGCGCGTTAGAAATACGTTAGCCACAAAGCTAGTGAGTGATGCCAGATTTAGACTCGTTTATAAAATAATAACAACAATTCTCATATGGTTCGGTCATTCTAAGGTGGAACATATTTAACGATGGAGCACCATACAAATGCTTAATGTGGTTCCAAACCTCTACTTGGTTTAGAAAAATACATCCCGGTGATACCGAATGGATCCATTCTACGTGATTTCTATTCGACCGATTCTATTAACTCTTTCATGATCATGAACAAATATTTTATCAAATCACACGTAAAAACTAACATGCATTCACCCCGAAATCATTTAAACATATGGGGTACATGCACTCACGTTGGTTATTTCCGAGTCTATGTTTTCACTAGAAGCAAGATTTCTATGTTCCACGAGTTCCTGTTACAACACAAATCAAGTTATTGTACACATATATATAAATAATTATACGTATAGCTGGCCTTTACAGCTTAGGCGTAAGATCTAAACTTAAAGCTGGCCATTACAGCTTGGCACACGACCCTAAGGGACTCTAGACTCAACTTACTCAAGAAAACAACTTAATCCACAATTGCTTGGTTGCGTGTCATATGAGCCGATTGTTTTAAGGGTTAAGTGGGTTGGGTTTATCTAGTTAAAAAGGATAGTTATGGGTTATGTAGATGTTTGTCTTACAAGGAATGGGGTTGTATAATGATAAAGGATGGATTAATAGGATGGATGCATGGTGGCCGATTGGTTTTCCTTAAACCATCAAGGAGTTTGCATGTTGAGTAGTGGTTTCTTAGTTTGTGGTTTCAAGGGTAGATGCAAAGGATCTTGCTTTGGATTACTTGCCTCATATATAGGGAAAAGGTGATGCATGACATGATGTTGTAGGTTGTAGGCTTATGAGGTGGAGGGTGTTTGCATCATTTGAGTGTTAGGCTAAACAATGAGGTGTAATATTCCCTCTTTCATTTTGAACGGCAATATTCTTAACACAAGGGGGGGGGGGGGGAATGGGCCGATTTACTTGTAAGACTATTGGGCTTGATTATGTCCCCTATAATGGTTAATTTAAGAATCCATTCTTTAAACAATTATTGGCCCAAACTCTATAACTCAAGCGGCCCAATCCTTTTTAGCTAATTCGGGTTTTATGTAGCGGCCCATTACTATATATATCGAGCCCAAACCGTATAGCCCACATAAATAGTTATCGGGCCTCATAAAGGATTATCGATAAGCCCACTTCTTCTATTGGGCTTCAAAAATCTCTGGCCCACTTAAACTAAGTTATTGGGCCGAGCAGATTGTCCGGGTACGTTATTGGGTCCATAGGTGGCCCAATCACTATTTTAATTAATTATTATTATTTAATCTAATTGTCGTTAATTACGACGTCATAAATTTCCGGATGTTACACTCTCCCCCCCCCCACCTTAGGAAATTTCGTCCCCGAAATTTTTAATTATAATACCTGATTCTCAAATAGGTGGGGGTATTTAGCTTTCATCACGTCTTCTCTTTCGAAAGTAATTTCAGGCCCCAATCTAGCATTCCATTTCACTTGTACAATTGGAATTTTTCCTCTTCTCATTTTTCTTTCTTGTCGAGCCATAATCTCTATTGGTTCCTCAGTAAAATGGAGTTGAGGACTAACTTTCACATTATCTAATGGAATGATAGTTTGGGTTTCTATTATACATTTTCTTAGATTCGAGACGTGGAACACATCATGAATTTCACTCAACTCAGGAGGTAATTCTAAACGATAAGCTACCGGTCCTACCTTATCTTTAATTCGATAAGGTCCTATGAAACGTGGATTCAGTTTACCTCTTCTTTGGAATCTTATCACTCCTTTCCAGGGTGACACTTTCAATAGGACATAATCTCCTATTTGAAATTCCAATGGTCGCCTTCGTTTATCCGCATAGCTTTTCTGCCTGCTTCTCGCTTCTTCCAATCTTTTCTTGATTTGCACGATCTTGTCCGTTGTTTCTTGGATAATTTCTGGGCCCGTAAGTTGGTTTTCTCCGATTTCGTTCCAGCAGATCGGAGATCTACACCTTCTACCGTATAACGCCTCAAAGGGTGCAGCTTGAATGGAAGCGTGGTAACTATTGTTATATGAAAATTCTATTAACGGCAGGTGTGTATCCCAACTCCCACTAAATTCCAGGACACATGCTCTCAGCATATCTTCTAGTGTCTGAATCGTTCTTTCACTTTGCCCGTCTGTCTGAGGGTGATAGGCGGTGCTGAGCTTAATCTGGGAACCTAACGCTTCTTGGAACGTTTTCCAAAATCGGGAAGTAAAATGACTGTCTCTATCTGATATAATTGAAAGAGGTATCCCATGACGGGACACAATTTCTTTTATATAGATTCTTGCCAATTTTTCTGTTCCAAAGGTTTCTTGTATTGGTAGGAAATGGGCAGACTTGGTTAATCTATCTACGATAACCCAGATGGTATCGTTACCGCTTTGGGTTCTTGGTAATTTGGTTACAAAGTCCATAGTGATTTGATCCCATTTCCAAACTGGAATCTCTGGTTGGATCAATAACCCACTGGGTTTTTGGTGTTCGGCTTTCACTTTCGAGCAAGTAACACACTGAGTTATAAATTCTCCCACACTCTTTTTCATACCAGGCCACCAGAAGTTTTTCCTTAAATCTTTATACATCTTATGGTTTCCTGGGTGAATGGAATACTTAGAGTTATGGGTTTCTCTCAAAACTATCCCTCTTTGTTCACCATATCTGGGTATCCAGATTCTTCGGTTGTACCTAAAGATTCCATCCGTTCCTTCCACCAATCTTGCTTCTTCTCCATTTAAAAGTTCTCCACTTACCTGGGTAGGTTCTAATGCTCTCCTTTGACATTCCCGGAGTTGGTTTAGAAATTCGTTAATCAAAGTGACCTTAAATGCTCTATCTTTTAGGGGTCTTTCTTTTCGACTCAAAGCATCTGCTACAATATTGGCCTTTCCCGGGTGATATTTAATATCACAGTCATAATCACTTAGAACTTCTATCCATCTCCTCTGACGCATGTTTAGAAGCTTTTGATCAAAAATATGTTGGAGACCCTTATGGTCAGTGTAGACGGTACACTTGGTTCCATATAAATAGTGTCTCCAAATTTTTAAAGCAAATATAATAGCTCCTAACTCTAAATTATGCGTAACATAGTTCTGTTCATGTCTTTTCAACTGTCGGGAAGCGTATGCTATAACCTGATCTTCCTGCATTAATACACATCCTAATCCTTGTTGAGATGCGTCACAATACACAGTAAAAGCTTTTCCTTCTACTGGTAATGTCAACACTGGGGCTTTACATAATCTTTCCTTAAGTTCTCGAAAGGCTTTTTCTTGTTTTTCTTTCCACTCATACTTAGAATTTTTCCTGATCAAAGTGGTGAGGGGTAGGGCTAGTCTAGCAAAGTTTTCTATAAATCGCCTATAGTATCCAGCTAGCCCTAAAAATTGTCGGATCTCACTTGGGTTTTTAGGAGCTTCCCACATCTGTATTGCTTCTATCTTGGTTGGGTCTACTTGAATTCCTTGATTGTTGATCACATGTCCTAAAAACTTAATTTCTCTTACCCAAAATTCACATTTTGAAAACTTGGCATACAGTTTTTACAAATAGTGCCTCCATATCTTGAGAGCAAACACCACTGCACCTAATTCCAAATCGTGTGTAGTGTAGTTCTTCTCGTGGATTTTCAGTTGCCTGGAAGCATATGCTATCACTTTTTCCCGCTGCATCAATACGCAACCCAAACCTTGATGTGAGGCATCACAGTAAACTACAAAATCTTCCGTACCATCGGGGAGTGATAGTATCGGAGCGCCACGTAACTTGTCTTTTAACAATTGGAATGCTGCCTCTTGCTTTTCCGTCCACTCGAATTTCTTATCCTTTTGGGTTAACATGGTTAAAGCTTGCGCTATCTTTGAAAAGTTCTCGATGAACCTTCTGTAATAACCCGCAAGGCCAAGAAATTGTCGTACTTCGGTAGGAGTTCGAGGGGCTTCCCAATTTTTAATTGCCTCGATCTTGGCGGGATCGACGTGTATGCCCTTCTCGTTTACCACGTGGCCTAAAAAGTGAACTTCCCGAATCCAAAAGTCACACTTTGAGAATTTTGCGTAGAGCTTCTCTTTGCGTAATACTTCAAGAATTAATCGAAGGTGATTCTCGTGGTCTTCTTTGGTGCGCGAATATATCAAAATATCGTCAATGAAGACTATGACGAATTTATCCAGGTATGGCTTACACACGCGGTTCATTAGGTCCATGAAAACCGCTGGTGCGTTGGTTAAGCCGAACGACATTACCAGAAATTCATAGTGTCCATACCGGGTTCTGAAGGCCGTCTTTGGTACATCTTCTTCTTGTATACGCAATTGGTGATAACCAGACCTCAGATCAATTTTGGAGTAATAGCTGGAACCTTGGAGCTGATCAAATAAATCGTCGATCCTGGGGAGAGGATAGCGATTCTTGATGGTTAGCTTGTTCAGCTCTCGATAGTCGATGCACATGCGAAATGTGCCATCCTTCTTCTTTACGAATAAGACGGGAGCTCCCCAAGGTGAGAAACTCGGTCTTATAAAACCTTTGTCCAATAATTCTTGTAGTTGGCTGGACAGTTCCTGCATCTCTGATGGAGCTAGGCGGTATGGCGATCGTGCCACAGGAGCAGCTCCAGGAACGAGGTCGATGCGGAACTCGACTTGTCGAGGTGGCGGCAACCCCGGCAAATCTTCTGGGAATACATCCGGAAAATCTCTAGCTACTGGAATGTCTTCCAACTTTCGCTCATCGGCCTTCTTGTCCACTACGTGTGCCAAGAATGCGACAAGCCCTTTTCTTAGACACTTACGAGCCTTCATGCTTGAAATAATTCTTAGCGGCGTCCCGTGTCTTTCCCCTTGAATTGAGAGAGTTTCACCGCTTGCGAGGGGGACTTGAATGACTTTATCGTTGCAAATCACGACGGCATGATGTGCGGACAACCAGTCCATGCCGACAACTATGTCAAAACTTCCCAACACAACTGGCAAAAGATCAATCCCAAACTCGTGCCCACAGAGTTCTAATTTACAGTCTTTTGCTACCTCTCTCGTTTCAATAGTTTTACCATTAGCCAGTTCTATAGAGTAGGGTGTATCTAGTTTGCTAGTTTTTAGTCCAAGTAGCCTTTTAAACTCAATGGATACGAAGCTAAAGTCAGCACCGGTATCAAATAATACAGAGGCATAATGACCATTAAGAGGAAACGTACCAGTGACCACGTTGGGGTCTTGTCGTGCATCACCGGCTCCAATCACAAATGCCCGCCCGCGGGCCTGGTTGTTGATCTTGGGGCAATCCTTTTTCCAATGATCTAGCGACCCGCATGCAAAGCATGGTCTAGCCCCTCCATTCTTCGGTGCTCCAGAACGACAATCTTCAGTCTTGTGTCCTGTGCGGTGGCACTTTCCACATGTTAACCCATTATTCCTTCCCTGATTACCCTGTTTGTTACCATTACCACGTCCCGTGGCAGCATACCCTTTTCCTTTCTTGTTTGAGCTACCCGACGCCCTGTCCCTTTTCCCTTCATCCCGTTTCCTTTTCCCAAATCTTGGCTTGTTACCCTGGTCGTTCGACACAACAGCTGAGTTTGACCCCTGATTCTTGGCTTCTACACTGCTGGACTCAGAAATTTTCAATCCCGAAACTTGTCGGATCAGTGTACCCATGCGTATAGCATCTTCGGTGAGGCTTAGCGCAAGATCAATGGCTGCGCGCATGGTCGTAGGTTTAGAAGCAGTGACCATGCTGCGTATTTGCGGTGCTAAGCCGAACAAATAACGCTCAATCTTGTTATTTTCAGGGGTGACCAACCGTGGCACTAGTCTGGCGAGATCGTGGAATCGAGACGTGTAACCAGTCACGTCCGCCCCCATCATAGTGAGGTTCCAGAATTCAGTTTCCAGTTTTTGTACCTCGCTCGCCGGGCGGTACTCAGCTATCATGAGTTCCTTCAATTCTGTCCATGACAGGGAGTAAGCAGTGTCATCACCCAATGACTGTACTTGTCCATTCCACCACGTCAGTGCTTGGTCCAAGAACAAGTTGGTGGAGTACATGACCGACTGGCGAGGGGTACACCCACTAATACGGATGACTGCCTCGGTCTTTTCAAACCACTTGACCAGGCCAACTGATCCTTTTGTGCCGTTGAAATTGATCGGCTTGCAGTCCAAGAAGGCTTTGAATGTGCAGCCACGCTCTCGCGAGGCCGTTTCTGCATTAATAAAGTTGTATGTTATTATGGGATAGGAGTTTTAGGATATTCTCCCATCGCTTTATCAATTATTTTTAAACCTTCTTACCATTGGGGGAGGTTTCTCGTCGGTCACTCCCAGTCAAGTCGCGTGATCGTTCGGAGCGAGCAGCTTCGTGCTCCGCGATTGCTCGGGCTATGCGCTCCGAAATCATGGTCTCAAGTTCGGCTGGTGTTGCGGGCAGTCCGTCTGCACCGCTGTTGCTTCTGGTGGCTGGTGCCATTTTCTTCAATAATAATTATCAAAGGTTAATTTGGCAAACATTTACACAATATAAAGCATAAATAACAAACCAGAATATGAACACAATAATCAACACCATGTCATCACACAACATACCAACACATCATACAGAAATAAATAGTAATCAACACAACATCACCACACAAATACACAAACCACAACATATGGAGTAAGCAATAATAATCATAGACAACAACATATTTCACCATAATAATAAGATTTTTCATTAATTTCAATAGTACTAGTACAATGCTTGTTCATAATAACAAAATGGAGAATACATTTCTCATACAATACATTGTTTTTGAAATAAATAAAACATCATATCATGTGCCGTCGTACCCGTACGGCTAGGCAAAATGCAGACGAGTGTCATAACCCGTGCTATACTACCATACTGCTGCTACTATGTACATAAGCTGGTGATTCTTCCGTACGTCCCTGATACATCCTCACTGTGGCGGTGGTGGCGGATACTGGTACTGTGGTGCATGCGTACTGATCGTCATGCTGATCGTCATGATACGCTCATACAAGAACTGTCGATGCGCAAAATGCGCATCCCCTGTAATACCACACTGAGCGTCCATGCTCAGTAACTCCTCCGCATAGTGCGCCAAAGCATCACGTGCATCAATCATCCGCGTCCACATCAGACGGGTCTGCTGCTCCACCTGTGTCACAGTGCGCTGCACCGTGTCAGCGAGAGTCTGGTGATGACAGTGGACCATGCTGGTCCAGATAATGGTGTCATCCTAGGTGGCTGGGATGGTCCGGGTATATCTGGGTGAGCTGATGGGAATGGCCCAAAGGGGGCTGGTATCGGTATGTGTGGAAGTAACGGGGTAAAACCTGGTGGTCTGAGGGTAAAGTGGGGTGGCATCATGTAAGGGTCCCCTGCACCCAGAGGGTACGGTGCAGGTGGCATGCTGGGAAGGGTAGGGATCGGTAGTGTCATGGCTACAGTGGGCGGTGGTACAAGCTCGGCTAATGGGGCTACTAGAGGCTCCGAAACAGTGGCCCACTCTGGGGTGGATACCACGACAGTGGGGGTGGGAGGGCTCGCGGTGGCAAAGGCTGCCATACCTGCCCTGCGTAGCTCAGAGCTATCGGCGGGGCTGCCCTCAAGTACATGTGCTGCTATGGCTGGCCCCTCCTGAGGTGCGGGCTCAAGTGGTGCTGGTGGGGCTACGGGGTCAGCAGGTGCGTCCTCTATCATTGGAGCCACTGGCTCCTCCTGAACAGCTGGGATCTCGGGTACCAGCATGTGCTCAACCGAGGCTACGGACTCGTCGTCCGAGTCATCAGATATCCACCCGTTCCTCCCACGGGCGATCGGCATGAGTCTCATGCCTGGAGGAATGTGGATGTGTGGTACAGGTGCTGGCTCATGCTCAACGTGAGCCTGTCTGTCGAACAGAGACTCTACTGTCTCCGACTGGGCTGGGATCGGCCGAGACGGACCAGCACAGCCTTCAGGGAAGTCCCTGATAGCTCGGATGGGGCGTGGGGCTAAAGGTGCGGCCGGTACAATAGGTAGCGGCGCGTCGACCACGGCGGGTGCCCAGTCAGGATCCTCGCTAGGATCCGTCTCGTCCGAATCGTCATCGGAACCTCCTGCGACGTTCATCTCCACGTCGTCGTCTTCCGCATCCAGTACAACCAGCTCGACTGGCTCAGGCGGTGGTGCGGGGATGATCTGAATGCTGCTATCGTAACTGGGCGCTATGCTACCAGCGTCCGACATCCTGGCAAAAGAACCGTACATGTATATATATGAATTAATTTAAATTAGATAGTTAAGGCGTACATTATCAGTATCCTTTCTAACCTCTAATACTACGTTAATGCATAACGATACCCCTGGCTAGCTTGGTCGGAATCTCCTCATGCCCAATGCTTCTTGAAAAATCACTTTATTTGCATTTAGCAACTATGTATATATTTTTTTGAGAACTTTATCTTTTTGAACCATATCCGGTTATAGTCTAGTTTTTAAAGAAAATACTCTAGTTCGCTATAACCTTGGCTCTGATACCACTTTCTGTCACACCACGACAATGGCGGAAACACGTGGCGCGACGGTTCAAAGCATAAAGTCAAGTTTCTAATTTCTGTACCTCACTCGCCGGACGGTACTCAGCAATCATCAGTTCCTTCAGTTCTGCCCACGACAGAGAGTAAGCAGTGTCATCACCCAAAGACTGCACTTGACCATTCCACCATGTCAGTGCTTGGTCTAAGAACAAATTGGTGGAGTACATAACCGACTGACGTGGGGTACACCCACTGATGCGAATAACAGCCTCGGTCTTCTCGAACCATTTGACCAGACCAACTGATCCTTCCGTGCCGTTAAAATTGAGCGGCTTGCAGTCGAGGAAGGCTTTGAAAGTGCAGCCACGCTCTCGCGAGGCCGTTTCTGCATTAATAAAGTTGTATGTTATTACGGGATAGGAGTTTTAGGATATTCTCCCATTGCTTTATCAATTACTTTCAACTTCTTACCAGTGGGGGAAGTTTCCTGTCGGTCACTCCCAGTCAAGTCGCGAGATCTTTCGGAGCGTGCAGCTTCGTGCTCCGCGATCGCGCGGGCTATGCGTTCAGATATCATGGTCTCGAGCTCGGCCGGTGTTGTGGGCAGTCCGTCTGCTCCACTATTGCTTCGGGTGGCAGGTGCCATTTTTCTTCAATAATAATTATCAAAGGTTAATTTGGCAAACATTTATACAATACAAAGCATAAATAACAAACCAAAGCATGAACACAATAATCAACACCATGTCATCACACAACATACCAATACATCATACAGAAATATAAATAGAAATCAACACAACATCACCACACAAATATACAAACCACAACACATGGAGTAAGCAATAATAATCATAGACAACAACATATTTCACCATAATAATAAGATTTTTCATTAATTTCAATAATATCAGTACAATGCTTGTTCATAATACAAAATGGAGAATACATTTCTCATACAATACATTGCTTTTGAAATAATAAAACATCATATCATACGCCGTAATACCCGTACGGCTAGGCAAAATGCAGACGAGTGTCATAACCCGTGCTGTACTACCATACTGCTGCTAATATGTACATAAGCTGGTGTGTCTTCTGTGCATCCCCGATACATCCTACTGTGGCGGTGGCGGTGGATACTGGTACTGCGGCGCATACATGCTAATCGTCATGCTGATCTCTGTGATGCGCTCGTACAAAAACTGTCGATGTGCCCAGTGTGCATCCCCAGTAATCCCGCTCTGCGCATCCATGCGCAAGAGCTCCTCTGCGTAATGCGCCAAGGCATCACGAGTGTCAATCATCCTCGCCCACATCAATCTCGTCTGCTGCTCAACCTGATTCACGGTGCGCTGCACCGTGTTGACTAGAGTCTGAAAATCCTGCTCTAAAGTGATGGTTGAGGTCTGGGCGGGTCCAGAGGGGGGTGTCATCCTGGGAAGGTGGGACGGTCCGGGTATATCAGGGTGTGTGGATAGGAAGGGCCCGAAGGGGGCTGGTACTGGTATGTGTGGCAGCAATGGAGTGAAACCGGGTGGCCTGATGGAAAAGTAGGGTGGCATCATATAAGGGTCCCCTGCACCTAGAGGGTATGGTGCAGGTGTCATGCTGGGAATGGTGGGGATGGGTATAGTCATGGCAATGGTGGGTGGTGGCATAGGCTCGGCTAGTGGGGCTACTAATGGCTCAGAGACAGTGGCCCACTCTGGAGTGGATACCACAACAGTGGGGGTAGGAGGGCTCGCGGTGGCAAAAGCTGCCATGCCTGCCCTGCGTAGCTCAGAGCTATCAGCGGGGCTACCCTCGAGTATATGTGCTGCTGGTCCCTCATGTGGTACGGGCTCGAGTGGTGCTGGTGGGGGTATGGGATCAGCAGGTGCATCCTCCAACATTGGAGCCACTGGCTCCTCCTGGTCAGCCTGAATCTCTGGCACCAACATGTGCCCTACCGAGCCCACAGACTCGTCATCGGAGTCGTCGGATATCCATCCGTTCCTCCTATGGGGAATAGGCAGGAGTCTCATGCCTGCTGGTATGTGAATATGAGGTAAGGGTGCTGGCTCGTGCTCCACGTGAGCCTGTCGGTCGAATGGAGACTCTACTGTCTCCGAATGGGCTGGGATCGGCCGGGACGGTCCGGCACAGCCCTCGGGAAAATCCCTAATAGCTCGAATGGGGCGTGGGGCTAACGGTGCGGCCGGTACAATGGGTAGCGGCGCGTCGACCACAGCGGGTGCCCAATCAGGATCCTCGCTAGGATCCGTCTCATCCGAGTCGTCATCCGAACCTCCGTCGGCGTTCATCTCTACGTCTTCGTCCTCTGCGTCAAGTACTACTAGCTCTACTGGCTCAGGCGGTGGCGCAGGAATGATCTGGATGCTGCTATCGATACTGGGCGCTATACTTCCAGCGTCGGACATCCCTGGCAAAAGAACCGTACATGTATATATATGAATTAATTTAAATTAGACAGTTAGGGCGTATACTATAGTAACCTTCCTAACTTCTAGTTTTACGTTAAAGCATAACAATACCCATGGCTGGCTTGGTCGGAATCTCCTCATGCCCAATGCTTCTTGAAAATTACTTTTATTTAACATCTTATATATTTTCTTTTTGAAAACTTTATTATTTGAACCAAATCCGGTTATAGTCTAGTTTTTAAAGAAAATACTCTAGTTCGCTATAACCTTGGCTCTGATACCACGTTCTGTCACACCACGACAAAGGCGGAAACACGTGGCGCGACGGTTCAAAAGCATAAAGTCAAGGTTATTGCTAAACACAAGTAATTTAAGAAAATGGGTCATTTATTATGACGTCAAATCAGTTTCAAACATTACACAAAAGTTAATTGTTTTTGAAATAAACATAGAGGTTTCTCATATATATCCCAAATGCCTTGGGAAATAAAAGTGAAACCCCGCAAAAGTTCGACGTCGCATTGGAGATTCCCCGACCCTGCTCGCCTGATCTTTCATCATCTAGTTACCTGAAAGATATGTTTAAAAAGTTTCGTCAATATAAATATATTGGTGAGTTCACAGGTTTTCAGTTTCTAAAACTTGAATACTTGGGAATACCATGTTATGACAATATATAGGAGTTGCAAATTCCTATAAATCTACTTGAGACTATAATCAAACCAAGACGTATATAAATAAAATGCCCCGCTCCAAGTCGTTACTCGGTTTCCCACGACTTAAGTTCAGAATATTTGCACCCCAGGCATAACCTAGTGCATAATCGACGCTATCGATTAGGGGTGGGCCTTGTCAGGCACCAATAGTACTATCCGAATATTCCTCCGGTTTCAATTTCCGAATAAATGATTATAGAGGCGAGGACTCAACCCCGAGTGGCGGTCACACCTCAAGTATTAAATCCGTCAAACATTATCCCTAACATATCTTTCCCCCGGAAAACGTAAAAATAGTTTAAAATGGGGCCGTGAAACTCACCTGAAACTGCGTCTGGCTCAAAAGGGTGGATAGCAAGGGGGTGGTCTCGCACCTACAAACGTCCTAGACGTATAAGTCACTATTCCTATAGTGCATGTGCCTTGGCAAGTTGTACACCCAACTCCCGACCACAAGTTGTTCCAAATCCCGTCTAATTAAGCGTGTATCCTAGGTTTTGTTGGCGTTACATTACCCTTTGTGTTACAAGTTATATATTACTCTTGTTAATATTTCCATAACTTGTATCTTATTATTATCGACTCGACTTCACTTAACATATAATTATTTTCCCATTTAAATAATTATACTTAAGATCGCATCGCTCGATATAATATATATTTCAATCCTCGACCCGACTCTCTTTGCCACACATTTGTTTTCCCATTTAAACAAATATGCTAAGATCTTGTCGTTCGATCGCATATTCTTAACGTCCGATTCAACTCACCACACCGTACATTTATTTTCCCATTCAAATAAATATACTAGGATTTCGTTGGTACGACATACACATATATATATATCCTTGTCTTCTCGTCGCGGCTTTCCTTCCCGCATATCTACTTTCCCATTAAGTAGATATACTAGAATTTTGCCGAGACGAGCGTACAAATATATATAAAAGTGTAATTTTTCTTGTTAAGTATATACGTTTGTTTTAACGTCTTATTCGTTTGTGTCATGCGTTTCTCCCACGAATTAATCCTCCAACACTTAGGAAGGTGTTTATTTGTTTTCACCCATAATGTATATGTATTTTACTTCTTAAAATATATATTTTTCTTATCTTGCCGCAATGGCATTTTTCTCATGTTTTGTCCGTGTATGGTTCGTTAACGCGTTTTAGTTCGATATCTTAACTTGATTAGTTAACTTTTCCAAGTTTTTCCCAACATGTATTTTATAGAAATATTATCCATATTTCTTCCTCTTTTCACATGTTACTTGGAGGGTTAAAATACTTATGTATTTTTAACCCAACTTGTCAACTTAACTACAAAAATGTTTCCAACACTTTTATATTCCCATTTATATAAAAGTATTCATTTTTGTATAAGTTTCCCAAGTTTGTTTAATATTTTTATAAAATCTCTATTTTATAAAAATCCTTATGTTAAAACCCTTTATATTTTTATAACTTTCAAAAATACACTTTTATACAAAATACCCAAGTATTTTTACTAGTATTTACAAAAATCATCCTTAGACTTTATTACTTGCATCTTTGACACCAAACTTTCCATACTTGTATTTTTGGACTAATAGTTTCTAAAATATCCATTTTAGTCCCTTAACTTTCAAAGTTACAACTTTAGTCCCTTAACTTACAAAAGTTGCATTTTTCTATTCTAACTTTCAAAGTTAGCATTTTTCACTCAAAATAGTTAACTTTGAAGACTCAACTTTTTATTGGTAAGTTATTTTTGTATTAAAACACTTATGTTAGTCTTATATTCCATATGAAAGACTAATAATATGTGTGTTTTATGTATTTGTCCATTTTATCAAAATTTCATTCATCTAAGTAAGCTAACTTAGATTTTCCATCTTATTCATTTATGAACTTCTAACATGTTTTACCACATATTATAACTTAAATGATCATAATAAGATGAATTAAAGTTGGTTTTGACATATTCAAGTTCATTTCAAAATCTTAACCAAAACATCATCCTACTTAGTCTTACATGTAAACTTTATATATTTTCAAGACTAATACATCATCATCAACAAATCCATGGTTTATTTTCATATCTTTAATCTTCCATTTTACACATGAAAACCTATTAAAGATTATGTTCAAAACCATTTTTAAACCCTTCATGTACAACTTGCTACTAGGAACACATACATGAATAATAACAATCAAAAACAAGATTAAGAAGCTTACTACTAGCACAAGGCTAGGGAAGACAAAAACCTTGGATTTGAGAGGGGTTTAGTGTGTTCTTCCTAGTGGTTTAGCTCCAAGCTCTTGAAACACACAAAAGGGGTTTGGATGATGGATGATTTTAAGTGATTTGGAGATGTAAAAACTTGAAAGAACAATGTGTGTGTGTGTGTGGAAACCCACGGCCACAAGAGAAAGAAGAAAGAGGATTGTTTTGCTTGGTTATTCAATCTTCTAACATGTGTTATTATATAACTATCTCATGTAATGATGCTAAAGATTTAAGAGATCTTATGGAAGATCATGTGGGTACTTGGGAGATTTTGAAAAAGAGGATATGTGTGTGCATGTAATGTGCCGTATGTATGTATGTATAGGCATGAGTTTTCTTGCAAATCTTAGCTAATCTTTATAAGGTATCATTATCCCTACTTACAAGACCCATCACACACATGCATATACTAGTGTAATGATGTTTAGGTGGTGTGTCTTGGATTACTTGGGCACTTGGCCGAAAATTATACAAGAGGGAACAAGGATAAGTTGCTTTTGTACTTATGTTCACTCATACCTTTTCCTTACACATTTTGTCTTATGTTAAGCATGCTTTACTTAGCTTTTAGGTTATAATTATCAACACAAGTTGCATGGACATTTCCTTGGCCTTTAGGCCGGCCCTTAGAGGGGTTTGGGTGGGGTCCACAACTTCAAATATTTACCCATTGTTTGTTATGTTTAATCCCCCGTCGTTCGGGTGTCGTTCGGGTATTTTTCGGGTTTTAATCACGCGTTATCCGGACATTAAATATACCTTTAATAACCCTTAAATATAGTCTATTTTAAGCGTTGATTGGTTATTTAGGCCTTTGCCGGGTGAAATTATGAGTTATACGCGTATCGGGTGCGGTACGCGCATTTTATTCGTTACCGGGAGATTTGTACAAGACGTTTTCATTTATGGTTTTGGAGTTCCAAAACTCATTATATCTTATGAAAATACCCTTTATTTTATATCCTGGGTGTCCGGGATCCGTTTCGTTTATTTAATTATTACCGGGTAATCGCCAACGTCCATACCGGATAGCTTATTCGCACATGATCCAATCATGCTTTACCATTAAACGTATGCATTCCTATGCACTATTTGGAAATTGCTATCTCCTAAGGCCTTGATAATTAAATCACACATAATTGCATTTAATTACGTTAATCATATATTAATTAATTGTACGGAATTACCTTATTTTTGCCGGTTGTTACATTCTCCCCCCGTTAAGAGAATTCCGTCCCGGAATTCACTTCGAGTTCTCCGGTACAGGTGTCTTCTCGAATAGGGCGGGGTATTTTTGCTTCATCCGGTCCAGCCTTTCCCACGTGAACTCCGGTCCACGCTTGGCATTCCAGCGCACTTTGACCAATCTGATCTTGCTGCGCCTTAGTTTTTGGACCTTCCAATCAGTTACCTCGATTGGTTCTTCAACAAAATGTAACTTGTCGTCAATCTGGATTTCGTCAGCAGGAATAATGAGAGTTTCGTCGGATAGGCACTTTTTCAAGTTCGACACATGAAACGTGTCGTGTATTCCACTAAGCTCTTGAGGTAACTCGAGCTTGTATGCCACTGTGCCTACCCTGGACAAGACTTTGAACGGTCCAATATATCGCGGGTTCAGCTTTCCGCGCTTCCCAAAGCGCGCGACACCTTTCCAAGGTGACACTTTCAGTAGGACCCTGTCTCCGACTTGAAACTCTAAAGGCTTTCGCCTCATATCAGCATAGCTTTTCTGGCGGTCCCGGGCCGCTTTGAGGCGTTCCTTTATCAAAAAGACCTTATCCGTGGTCTCTTGAACCATTTCGGGCCCGGTGAGTTGTTTTTCCCCAACTTCCGCCCAACATAATGGCGATCGGCACTTGCGTCCATATAGAGCTTCAAACGGTGCGGCTTGAATGCTCGTATGATAACTGTTGTTATAAGAAAATTCTACCAATGGCAAGTGCGTATCCCAATTGCCTCCGAAATCTATCGCGCATGCCCGTAACATATCCTCCAAGGTCTGGATGGTTCGTTCACTTTGACCATCCGTTTGGGGGTGATATGCGGTACTCATGTCGAGGCGAGTACCGAGGGCTTCGTTCAAACTTTCCCAAAATCTTGACGTGAAACGACTATCTCGATCGGAGATGATAGAAACAGGTACACCGTGTTTAGATACCACCTCCTTAATGTACAAACGGGTCAGTTTCTCCAACCTGTCCGTTTCGCGTATCGGAAGGAAGTGTGCAGATTTCGTCAATCGATCTACGATTACCCAAATCATGTCATGGCCGCTTGTTGTCTTAGGTAACTTGGTAATGAAATCCATGGTGATTCGTTCCCATTTCCATTTCGGTATTTCCGGTTGCTGGAGCAAACCGGAAGGTCTCTGGTGCTCAGCCTTGACCTTTGCGCAAGTCAAACATCGCGCAACATAGGCTGCTATATCCCTTTTGAAATTCGGCCACCAATAAAGTTCCTTCAAATCGTGGAACATCTTGTCTGCACCCGGGTGAACCGAATATCTAGAACTGTGAGCTTCGGCCAATACTAGCTCACGCAATCCACCATACACTGGAACCCAAATTCTATTCCTGAAATACAATGTCTGATCCGCTTTTGGTTCCAGTGAATCAACCATCTTTCGTAACCTTTCACCTTTGACATTCTCGGGTTTGAGGGCGTTAACTTGAGCTTCACGAATTCGTTCAGTCATATTCGTGTGGATAGTCAGTCCCAAAGCTCGAACACGCAATGGTTTAACCCGTTCCTTGCGACTCAAGGCGTCGGCTACGACATTCGCCTTACCGGGATGGTACTTTATCTCACAATCGTAATCGTTTAATAATTCAACCCATCGCCGTTGTCGCATATTCAAATCTTTCTGATCAAAGATGTGTTGCAAACTCTTGTGATCAGTGAAAATCGTGCACTTGGTTCCGTACAAGTAGTGCCTCCATATCTTGAGAGCGAACACCACTGCACCTAATTCCAAATCGTGTGTAGTGTAGTTCTTCTCATGGATTTTCAGTTGCCTGGAAGCATATGCTATTACCTTTTCTCGCTGCATCAATACGCAACCCAAACCTTGATGCGAGGCATCGCAGTAAACCACAAAGTCTTCCGTACCGTCTGGAAGTGACAGTATCGGAGCGCCACATAACTTGTCTTTTAACAATTGGAATGCTGCCTCTTGCTTTTCCGTCCACTCAAATTTCTTGTCCTTCTGGGTTAGCATGGTTAGAGCTTGTGCTATTTTTGAAAAGTTCTCGATGAACCTTCTGTAATAACCCGCGAGGCCTAGAAATTGTCGTACTTCGGTAGGAGTTCGAGGTGCTTCCCAATTTTTAATTGCCTCGATCTTGGCTGGATCGACGTGTATGCCCTTCTCGTTCACTACGTGGCCTAAGAAGTGAACTTCCCGAATCCAAAAGTCACATTTCGAGAATTTAGCATAGAGCTTTTCTTTGCGTAATACTTCAAGAATTAACCGAAGGTGATTCTCGTGGTCCTCTTTCGTGCGTGAATAGATCAAAATATCGTCAATGAAGACGATGACGAATTTATCCAGGTATGGCTTACATACGCGGTTCATTAGATCCATGAAAACCGCTGGTGCGTTGGTCAAGCCGAACGGCATTACCAAAAATTCATAGTGTCCATACCGGGTTCTGAAGGCCGTTTTTGGTACATCTTCTTCTTGTATACGCAACTGGTGATAGCCTGACCTCAAATCGATCTTGGAGTAATAGCTGGAACCTTGGAGCTGATCAAATAAATCGTCGATCCTGGGGAGAGGATAACGATTCTTGATGGTTAGCTTGTTCAGCTCTCGATAGTCGATGCATATGCGAAATGTGCCATCCTTCTTCTTCACAAATAAGACGGGAGCTCCCCAAGGTGAGAAACTCGGTCTTATAAAACCTTTGTCCAGTAATTCTTGTAGCTGGCTGGACAATTCCTGCATCTCTGATGGAGCTAGGCGGTATGGCGATCGTGCCACAGGAGCTGCTCCGGGAACGAGGTCGATGCGGAACTCGACTTGTCGAGGTGGTGGTAACCCCGGCAAATCTTCTGGAAATACATCCGGAAAATCTCTGGCGACTGGAATGTCTTCCAACTTTCGCTCGTCGGCCTTCTTGTCCACTACGTGTGCCAAGAACGCGACAAGCCCTTTCCTTAGACACTTACGAGCCTTCATGCTCGAAATAATCCTTAGTGGCGTCCCGTGTTTTTCTCCTTGAATTGAGAGAGTTTCACCGCTTGCGAGGGGAACTTGAATAACTTTATCGTTGCAAACCACAATGGCACGGTGCGCGGACAACCAATCCATGCCAACAACGATGTCAAAACTTCCCAATACAACCGGTAATAGATCAATTCCAAACTCGTGCCCACAGAGTTCTAACTTACAATCTTTTGCTACCTCTCTCGTTTCAATAGTTTTACCATTAGCCAGTTCTATAGAGTAGGGTGTATCTAGTTTACTAGTTTTTAAACCAAGTAGTCTTTTAAACTCAATGGATACGAAGCTAAAGTCAGCACCGGTATCAAATAATACAGAGGCATAATGACCATTTAGAGGAAACGTACCAGTGACCACATTGGGGTCTTGCCGTGCGTCACCGGCTCCAATCACAAATGCCCGGCCGCGGGCCTGATTGTTGACTTTGGAGCAATCTTTCTTCCAATGATCCAATGACCCGCATGCAAAACAGGGTCTGGCCCCTCCGTTCTTTGGTGCTCCAGATCGGCACTCTTCGGTCTTGTGCCCGGTGCGGTGGCACTTCCCGCAAGTTAATCCATTGTTTCTCCCCTGGTTTCCCTGTTTGTTACCGTTACCACGTCCCGTGGCGGCATACCCCTTTCCTTTCTTGTTCGAGCTACCCGACGCTCGATCCCTTTTTCCCTCATCCCTCTTTCTCTTCCCAAACCTCTGCCTGTTATTCTGATCATTAGTCACGACAGCTGAACTTGATCCCTGGTTCTTGGCCTCAACACTACTTGCTTCAGAAATTTTTAATCCGGAAACTTGGCGGATTAGTGTACCCATGCGTATGGCATCTTCGGTGAGACTGAGCGCAAGATCAATAGCCGCGCGCATGGTCGTAGGTTTAGAAGCAGTGACCATGCTGCGTATTTGCGGTGCTAGGCCGAACAAATAGCGCTCAATTTTGTTGTTCTCAGGGGTAACCAATCGTGGCACCAATCTGGCAAGATCGTGGAATCGAGACGTGTATCCAGAAACGTCTGCTCCCACCATAGTGAGGTTCCAAAACTCAGTTTCTAATTTCTGTACCTCACTCGCCGGACGGTACTCAGCAATCATCAGTTCCTTCAGTTCTGCCCACGACAGAGAGTAAGCAGTGTCATCACCCAAAGACTGCACTTGACCATTCCACCATGTCAGTGCTTGGTCTAAGAACAAATTGGTGGAGTACATAACCGACTGACGTGGGGTACACCCACTGATGCGAATAACAGCCTCGGTCTTCTCGAACCATTTGACCAGACCAACTGATCCTTCCGTGCCGTTAAAATTGAGCGGCTTGCAGTCGAGGAAGGCTTTGAAAGTGCAGCCACGCTCTCGCGAGGCCGTTTCTGCATTAATAAAGTTGTATGTTATTACGGGATAGGAGTTTTAGGATATTCTCCCATTGCTTTATCAATTACTTTCAACTTCTTACCAGTGGGGGAAGTTTCCTGTCGGTCACTCCCAGTCAAGTCGCGAGATCTTTCGGAGCGTGCAGCTTCGTGCTCCGCGATCGCGCGGGCTATGCGTTCAGATATCATGGTCTCGAGCTCGGCCGGTGTTGTGGGCAGTCCGTCTGCTCCACTATTGCTTCGGGTGGCAGGTGCCATTTTTCTTCAATAATAATTATCAAAGGTTAATTTGGCAAACATTTATACAATACAAAGCATAAATAACAAACCAAAGCATGAACACAATAATCAACACCATGTCATCACACAACATACCAATACATCATACAGAAATATAAATAGAAATCAACACAACATCACCACACAAATATACAAACCACAACACATGGAGTAAGCAATAATAATCATAGACAACAACATATTTCACCATAATAATAAGATTTTTCATTAATTTCAATAATATCAGTACAATGCTTGTTCATAATACAAAATGGAGAATACATTTCTCATACAATACATTGCTTTTGAAATAATAAAACATCATATCATACGCCGTAATACCCGTACGGCTAGGCAAAATGCAGACGAGTGTCATAACCCGTGCTGTACTACCATACTGCTGCTAATATGTACATAAGCTGGTGTGTCTTCTGTGCATCCCCGATACATCCTACTGTGGCGGTGGCGGTGGATACTGGTACTGCGGCGCATACATGCTAATCGTCATGCTGATCTCTGTGATGCGCTCGTACAAAAACTGTCGATGTGCCCAGTGTGCATCCCCAGTAATCCCGCTCTGCGCATCCATGCGCAAGAGCTCCTCTGCGTAATGCGCCAAGGCATCACGAGTGTCAATCATCCTCGCCCACATCAATCTCGTCTGCTGCTCAACCTGATTCACGGTGCGCTGCACCGTGTTGACTAGAGTCTGAAAATCCTGCTCTAAAGTGATGGTTGAGGTCTGGGCGGGTCCAGAGGGGGGTGTCATCCTGGGAAGGTGGGACGGTCCGGGTATATCAGGGTGTGTGGATGGGAAGGGCCCGAAGGGGGCTGGTACTGGTATGTGTGGCAGCAATGGAGTGAAACCGGGTGGCCTGATGGAAAAGTAGGGTGGCATCATATAAGGGTCCCCTGCACCTAGAGGGTATGGTGCAGGTGTCATGCTGGGAATGGTGGGGATGGGTATAGTCATGGCAATGGTGGGTGGTGGCATAGGCTCGGCTAGTGGGGCTACTAATGGCTCAGAGACAGTGGCCCACTCTGGAGTGGATACCACAACAGTGGGGGTAGGAGGGCTCGCGGTGGCAAAAGCTGCCATGCCTGCCCTGCGTAGCTCAGAGCTATCAGCGGGGCTACCCTCGAGTATATGTGCTGCTGGTCCCTCATGTGGTACGGGCTCGAGTGGTGCTGGTGGGGGTATGGGATCAGCAGGTGCATCCTCCAACATTGGAGCCACTGGCTCCTCCTGGTCAGCCTGAATCTCTGGCACCAACATGTGCCCTACCGAGCCCACAGACTCGTCATCGGAGTCGTCGGATATCCATCCGTTCCTCCTATGGGGAATAGGCAGGAGTCTCATGCCTGCTGGTGTCACACCACGACAAAGGCGGAAACACGTGGCGCGACGGTTCAAAAGCATAAAGTCAAGGTTATGGCTAAACACAAGTAATTTAAAGAAAATGGGTCATTTATTATGACGTCGGATTAGTTTCAAACATTACACAAAAGATAATTGTTTTTGAAATAAACTTAGAGGTTTCTCAAATATATCCCAAATGCCTTGGGAAATAAAGGTGAAACCCCACAAAAGCCTGACGTCGCATGGAGATTCCCCGACCCTGCCTGCTTGATCTTTCATCTTCTAATTACCTGAAAGATATGTTTAAAAAGTTTCGTCAATATAGATATATTGGTGAGTTCACAGGTTTTCAGTTTCTAAAACTTGAATACTTGGGAATACCATGTTATGACAATATATAGGAGTTGCAAATTCCTATAACTCTACTTGAGACTATAATCAAACCAAGACATATAATAATTGTGCCCCGCTCCAAGTCGTTACTCGGTTTCCCACGACTTAAGTTCAGAATATTTGCACCCCAGGCATAACCTAATGCATAATCGACGCTATCGATTAGGGGTGGGCCTTGTCAGGCACCAATAGTACTATTCGAATATTCCTCCGGTTTCAATTCCCTGAACAAATGATTATAGAGGCGAGGACTCAACCCCGAGTGGCGGTCACACCTCAAGTATTAAATCCGTCAAACACTATCCCTAACATATCTTTCCCCCGGAAAACGTAAAAATAGTTTAAAATGGGGCCGTGAAACTCACCTGTAACTGCGTCTGGCTCAATGAGGTGAATAGCAAAGGGTGGTCTTGCACCTATAAACGTCCTAAACGTATAAGTCACTATTCCTATAGTGTATGTGCCTTGGCAAGTTGTACACCCAACTCCCGACCACAAGTTGTTCCAAATCCCGTTTAATTAAGCGCGTATCCTAGGTTTTGTTGGCGTTACATTACCCTTTGTGTTACAAGTTATATATTACTCTTGTTAATATTTCCATAACTTGTATCTTATTATCATCGACTCGACTTCACTTAACATATAATTATTTTCCCATTTAAATAATTATACTTAAGATCGCATCGTTCGATATAATATATATTTCAATCCTCGACCCGACTCACTTTGCCACACATTTGTTTTCCCATTTAAACAAATATGCTAAGATTTTGTCGTTCGATCGTATATTCTTAACGTCCGATTCAACTCACCACACCGTATATTTATTTTCCCATTTAAACAAATATACTAGGATTTCGTTGATACGACATACACATATATATGTCCTTGTCTTCTCGTCGCGGTTTTCCTTCCCGCATATCTACTTTCCCATTAAGTAGATATACTAGAATTTTGCCGAGACGAGCGTACAAGTATATAAATGTGTAATTTTTCTTGTTAAGTATATACGTTTGTTTTAACGTCTTATTTGTTTACGTCAAGTGTTTCTCCCACGAATTAATCCTCCAACACTTAGGAAAGTGTTTATTTATTTTCACCCAAAGTATATATATATATTTTTACCTCTTAAAATATATATTTTTCTTATCTTGCCGCAATGGCATTTTTCTCATCTTTTTGTCCGGTTATGGTTCGTTACGTGTTTTAGTTCGATATCTTAATTCGATTAGTTAATTTTTCCAAGTTTTTCCCAACATGTATTTTATAGAAATATTTAACCATATTTCTTCCTATTTTCACATGTTACTTGGATGGTTAAAATACTTATGTATTTTAACTCAACTTGTCAACTTAACTACAAAAATGTTTCCAACACTTTTATATTCCCATTTATATAAAAGTATTCATTTTTGTATAAGTTTCCCAAGTTTGTTTAATATTTTTATAAAATCTCTATTTTATAAAAATCCTTATGTTAAAACCCTTTATATTTTTATAACTTTCAAAAATACACTTTTATACAAAATACCCAAGTATTTCTACTAGTATTTACAAAAATCATCCTTAGACTTTAATACTTACATTTTTGACACCAAACTTTCCATACTTGTATTTTTGGACTAATAATTTCTAAAATATCCATTTTAGTCCCTTAACTTTCAAAGTTACAACTTTAGTCCCTTAACTTACAAAAGTTGCATTTTTCTATTCTAGCTTTCAAAGTTGGCATTTTTCACTCAAAATAGTTAACTTTGAAGATTCAACTTTTTATTGGTAAGTTATTTTTGTATCAAAACACTTATGTTAGTCTTATATTTCATATGAAAGACTAATTATATGTGTGTTTTATGTATTTGTCCATTTTATCAAAATCTCATCCATCTAAGTGAGTTAACTTTAATTTTCCATCTTATTCATTTATGAATTTCTAACATGTTTTTCCACATATTATTACTTAAATGATCATATTAAGATGAATTAAAGTTAGTTTTAACATATTCAAGTTCATCTCAAAATATTCACCAAAACATCATCCTACTTAGTCTTATATGTAAACTTCATATATTTTCAAGACTAATATATCATCATCATCAAATCCATGGTGTATTTCTATATCTTTAACCTTTCATTTTACACATGAAAACCTATTAAAGATTATGTTCAAAACCATTTTTAAACCCTTCATGTACAACTTGCTACTAGGAACACATACATGAAAAATAACAATCAAAAACAAGATTAAGAAGCTTACTACTAGCACAAGGCTAGGGAAGACAAAAACCTTGGATTTGAGAGGGGTTTAGTGTGTTCTTCCTAGTGGTTTAGCTCCAAGCTCTTGAAACACACAAAAGGGGTTTGGATGATGGATGATTTTGAGTATTTTGGAGAAGTAAAAACTTGAAAGAACAATGTGTGAGTGTGTATGCAATCCCACGGCTCTAAGAAGAAAGAAGGAGGATTGTTTTTGCTTTGTTATCTTCAAAGGACTAACATGTGTTATTATATAATCAACTCATGTAATGATGTTAGAGATTTAGGAGATCTTATGGAAGATCATGAATGTACTAGGGAGATTTTTGAAATGAGGTTATGTGTGTGTGTATGAATGCCGTGTATGTGTATGTATGTAAGTAGGATTGCTTGTAAATCTTGATTAATCTTTCTAAGGCATCATTATACCTATATACAAGACTTCACATACATGCATGCACACTTGTGTAATGATGTTTTAGAGTTTGTCTTGGCCTTGGGTGGCCTTTGGCCGAAAATTGGCTCAAGGGGGACAAGGTTGGTTTGCTTTTGTACTAGATGTCTACTTATGCTTTTCTTACACACTTTGTCTTATGTTAACATGCCTTACATAGGTTATTATTATTATCAAAACAAGTTGTATGGACTATATTTTGGCCATAAGGCCGGCCCCTATGATGGGTATAAGTGGGGTTTACAACTTCAAATATTTACCCATTAATTGTTATGTTTAATCCCCCGTCGTTCGGGTGTCGTTCGGGTATTTTTCGGGTTTTAATCACGCGTCATCCGGACATTAAATATACCTTAAATAACACTTAAATATAGTCTATTTTAAGCGTTGATAGGTTATTTAGGCTTTTACCGGGTGAAATTACGAGTTATACGCGTATCGGGTGCGATACGCGCACTTTATTCGTTACCGGGAGACTTGTACAAGACGTTTTCATTTATGGTTTTGGAGTTCCAAAACTCATTATATCTTATGAAAATACCCTTTATTTTATATCCTGGGTGTCCGGGATCCGTTTCGTTTATTTAATTATTACCGGGTAATTGCCAACATCCGTACCGGATAGCTTATTCGCACATGATCCAATCATGCTTTACCATTAAACGTATGCATTCCTATGCACTATTTGGAAATTGCTATTCCCTAAGGCCTTGATAATTAAATCACACATAATTGCATTTAATTACGTTAGTCATATATTAATTAATTGTACGGAATTACCTTATTTTTGCCGGTTGTTACATTCTCCCCCCGTTAAGAGAATTCCGTCCCGGAATTCACTTCGAGTTCTCCGGTACAGGTGTCTTCTCGAATAGGGCGGGGTATTTTTGCTTCATCCGGTCCAGCCTTTCCCACGTGAACTCCGGTCCACGCTTGGCATTCCAGCGCACTTTGACCAATCTGATCTTGCTGCGCCTTAACTTTTGGACCTTCCAATCAGTTACCTCGATTGGTTCTTCCACAAAATGTAACTTGTCGTCAATCTGGATCTCGTCAGCAGGAATAATGAGAGTTTCGTCGGATAGGCACTTTTTCAAGTTCGACACATGAAACGTGTCGTGTATTCCACTAAGCTCTTGAGGCAACTCGAGCTTGTATGCCACTGTGCCTACCCTGGACAAGACTTTGAATGGTCCAATATATCGCGGGTTCAGCTTCCCGCGCTTCCCAAAGCGCGCTACACCTTTCCAAGGTGACACTTTCAATAGGACCCTGTCTCCGACTTGAAACTCTAAAGGCTTTCGCCTCATATCAGCATAGCTTTTCTGGCGGTCCCGGGCCGCTTTGAGACGTTCTTTTATCAAAAAGACCTTATCCGTGGTCTCTTGAACAATTTCGGGCCCGGTGAGTTGCTTTTCCCCAATTTCCGCCCAACACAATGGCGATCGGCACTTGCGTCCATAAAGAGCTTCAAACGGCGCGGCTTGAATGCTCGTATGATAACTGTTGTTATAAGAAAATTCTACCAATGGCAAGTGCGTATCCCAATTACCTCCGAAATCAATCGCGCATGCCCGTAACATATCTTCCAAGGTCTGGATGGTTCGTTCACTTTGACCATCCGTCTGGGGGTGATATGCGGTGCTCATGTCGAGGCGAGTACCGAGGGCTTCATTTAAACTTTCCCAAAATCTTGACGTGAAACGACTATCTCGATCAGAGATGATAGAAACAGGTACACCGTGTTTAGATACCACTTCCTTAATGTACAAACGGGTCAGTTTCTCCAACCTGTCCGTTTCGCGAATCGGGAGGAAGTGTGCAGATTTCGTCAATCGATCTACGATTACCCAGATCATGTCATGGCCGCTTGTCGTCTTTGGTAACTTGGTAATGAAATCCATGGTGATTCGTTCCCATTTCCATTCCGGTATTTCCGGTTGCTGGAGCAAACCGGAAGGTCTCTGGTGCTCAGCCTTGACCTTTGCGCAAGTCAAACATCGTGCAACATAGGCTGCTATATCCCTTTTGAAATTCGGCCACCAATAAAGTTCCTTCAAATCGTGGAACATCTTGTCTGCACCCGGGTGAACCGAATATCTAGAACTGTGAGCTTCGGCCAATACTAGCTCACGCAATCCACCATATACTGGAACCCAAATTCTATTCATGAAATACAATGTCTGGTCCGCTTTTGGTTCCAGTGAATCAACCATCTTTCGTAACCTTTCACCTTTGACATTCTCGGGTTTGAGGGCGTTAACTTGAGCTTCACGAATTCGTTCAGTCATGTTCGTGTGGATAGTCAATCCCAAAGCTCGAACACGCAATGGCTTAACCCGTTCCTTGCGACTCAAGGCGTCGGCTACGACGTTCGCCTTACCGGGATGGTACTTTATCTCACAATCGTAATCGTTTAATAATTCAACCCATCGCCGTTGTCGCATATTCAAATCCTTCTGATCGAAGATGTGCTGTAAACTCTTGTGATCAGTGAAAATCGTGCACTTGGTTCCGTACAAATAGTGCCTCCAGATCTTGAGAGCGAATACCACTGCACCTAATTCCAAATCGTGTGTAGTGTAGTTCTTCTCATGGATTTTCAGTTGCCTGGAAGCATAAGCTATTACCTTTTCTCGCTGCATCAATACACAACCCAAACCTTGATGCGAGGCATCGCAGTAAACCACAAAATCTTCCGTACCGTCAGGAAGTGACAGTATCGGAGCGCCACATAGCTTGTCTTTTAGTAACTGGAATGCTGCCTCTTGCTTTTCCGTCCACTCAAATTTCTTGTCTTTTTGGGTTAACATGGTTAAAGCTTGCGCTATCTTTGAAAAGTTCTCGATGAACCTTCTGTAATAACCCGCGAGGCCTAGAAATTGTCGTACTTCGGTAGGAGTTCGAGGTGCTTCCCAATTTTTAATCGCCTCGATCTTGGCTGGATCAACGTGTATGCCCTTCTCGTTTACCACGTGACCTAAAAAGTGAACTTCCCGAATCCAAAAGTCACATTTCGAGAATTTAGCGTAGAGCTTTTCTTTGCGTAATACTTCAAGAATTAACCGAAGGTGATTCTCGTGGTCTTCTTTCGTACGTGAATAGATCAAAATATCGTCAATGAAGACAATGACGAATTTGTCCAGGTATGGCTTACACACGCGGTTCATTAGATCCATGAAAACCGCTGGTGCGTTGGTCAAACCGAACGGCATTACCAAAAATTCATAGTGTCCATACCGGGTTCTGAAGGCCGTTTTTGGTACATCTTCTTCTTGTATACGCAACTGGTGATAGCCTGACCTCAAATCGATCTTGGAGTAATAGCTGGAACCTTGGAGCTGATCAAATAAATCGTCGATCCTGGGGAGAGGATAGCGATTCTTGATGGTTAGCTTGTTCAGCTCTCGATAGTCGATGCACATGCGAAATGTGCCATCCTTCTTCTTCACAAACAAGACGGGAGCTCCCCAAGGTGAGAAACTCGGTCTTATAAAACCTTTGTCCAATAATTCTTGTAGCTGGCTGGACAGTTCCTGCATCTCTGACGGAGCTAGGCGGTATGGCGATCGTGCCACAGGAGCTGCTCCGGGAACGAGGTCGATGCGGAACTCGACTTGTCGAGGTGGTGGCAACCCCGGCAAATCTTCTGGAAATACATCCGGAAAATCTCTGGCGACTGGAATGTCTTCCAACTTTCGCTCGTCGGCCTTCTTGTCTACTACGTGTGCCAAGAATGCGACAAGCCCTTTTCTCAGGCACTTTCGAGCCTTCATGCTCGAAATAATTCTTAGTGGCGTCCCGTGTCTTTCCCCTTGAATTGAGAGAGTTTCACCGCTTGCGAGGGGAACCTGAATAACCTTGTCGTTGCAAACCACAATGGCACGGTGCGCGGACAACCAATCCATGCCGACAACGATGTCAAAACTTCCCAATACGACCGGCAATAGATCAATCCCAAACTCGTGCCCACAGAGTTCTAACTTACAATCTTTAGCTACTTCTCTCGTTTCAATAGTTTTACCATTAGCCAGTTCTATAGAGTAGGGTGTATCTAGTTTGCTAGTTTTTAAACCAAGTAGTCTTTTAAACTCAATGGATACGAAGCTAAAGTCAGCACCGGTATCAAATAATACAGAGGCATAATGACCATTTAGAGGAAACGTACCAGTGACCACATTGGGGTCTTGCCGTGCGTCACCGGCTCCAATAACAAATGCCCGGCCACGGGCCTGATTGTTGACTTTGGGGCAATCTTTCTTCCAATGGTCCAACGACCCACATGCAAAACAGGGTCTGGCCCCTCCGTTCTTTGGTGCTCCAGATCGGCACTCTTCAGTCTTGTGCCCGTTGCGGTGACACTTCCCGCAAGTCAACCCATTGTTTCTTCCTTGGTTTCCCTGTTTGTTGCTGTTATTGTTACCACGTCCTGTGGCGGCATAACCCTTTCCTTTCTTGTTCGAGCTTCCTGATGCTCGATCCCTTTTCCCTTCATCTCTCTTTCTTTTCCCAAACCTTTGCCCGTTACCCTGATCATTAGTTGTAACCGCTGAACTTGATCCTTGTTTCTTGCCCTCAACACTACTTACTTCAGAAATTTTCAACCCAGAAACTTGGCGGATTAAGGTACCCATGCGGATAGCATCCTCAGTCAGACTTAGTGCCAGATCAATTGCCTCGCGCATGGTCGTGGGTTTGGAAGAGGTGACCATGCTGCGAATCTGTGGTGCTAGCCCGAATAGGTATCGTTCCACTTTGTTCTTCTCTGGTGTAACCAGGCGAGGTACCAGTCGTGCGAGATCATGAAATCTTGACGTATACCCAGTGACGTCTGCTCCTATCATGGTGAGGTTCCAGAATTCAGTTTCCAACTTCTGAACTTCACTTGCCGGGCGGTATTCGGCTGTCATCAATTCTTTTAGTGCCGCCCATGATAGAGAGTATGCAACATCATCTCCTAAGGACTGTACTTGGCCGTTCCACCAAGTTAGCGCTTGATCCAAGAACAGATTAGTGGCGTACATGACCGACTGTCGAGGGGTACACCCGCTGATGCGGATAACTGCCTCGGTCTTTTCGAACCATTTGACCAGGCCGATGGAACCCTCAGTGCCGCTGAAGTTTAGTGGCTTACAGTCCAAGAAAGCCTTGAAAGTGCAGCCGCGCTCTCCCGAGGCTGTCCCTGTAATAGTAACATAGTATGTTATTATGGGATAGGAGTTTGTGAAATATTCTCCCATCGCTTTTCATTTATTTATAAACCTCTTACCACTGGGGGAGGTCTCACGTCGCTCGCTCCCTGTCCTGTCATGGGAGTGTTCAGAGCGTGCGGCTTCGTGTTCAGCGATGGCACGAGCTATTCGTTCAGAAATCATAGTTTCGAGCTCAGCCGGTGTTGTGGGCAGTCCGTCTGCACCACTGTTGCTTCGGGTGGCAGGTGCCATTTTCTTCAATAATAATTATCAAAGGTTAATTTGGCAAACATTTATACAATACAAAGCATAAATAACAAACCAAAGCATGAACACAATAATCAACACCATATCATCACACAACATACCAACACATCATACATAAATATAAATAGGGATCAACACAACATCACCACACAAATATACAAACCACAACACATGGAGTAAGCAATAATAATCATAGACAACAACATATTTCACCATAATAATAAGATTTTTCATTAATTTCAATAATGTCATTACAATGCTTGTTCATAATACAAAATGGAGAATACACTTCTCATACAACACATTGCTTTTGAAATAATAAAACATCATATCATACGCCGTAATACCCGTACGGCTGGCAAAATGCAGACGAGTGTCATAACCCGTGCTGTGCTACCATAGTGCTGCTAGTATATACATAACCTGGTGCGTCTTCAGTGCATCCCCAATATATCCTACTGTGGCGGTGGCGGGGGGTACTGGTACTGCGGCGCGTGCGTACTGATCGTCATACTGATCTTCATGATACGCTCGTACAAGAAATGTCGATGCGCAAAGTGCGCATCCCCTGTGATACCGCACTGAGCGTCCAGGCTCAGCAACTCCTCCGCGTAATGCGCCAAAGCATCCCGCGCATCTATCATCCTCGTCCACATCAGACGTGTCTGATGCTCCACCTGTGTTACGGTGCGCTGCACCGTATCAGCGAGAGTCTGAAAATCCCGCTCTAGTGTGATGGCAGTGGACCATGCTGGTCCAGACAAGGGTGTCGTCCTGGGTGGCTGGGATGGTCCGGGTATGTCTGGGTGTGAGGATGGGAATGGCCCGAAGGGGAATGGTACTGGTATGTGGGGCAGTAAGAAACTGGGTGGTCTGATGGAAAAGTGGTGTGGCATCAGATAAGGGTCCCCTGCACCTAGAGGGTATGGTGCAGGTGTCATGCTGGGTATGGCGGGGATGGGTGTAGTCATGGTAATGGTGGGTGGTGGCATGGGCTCAGCTAGTGGGGCTATCAGTGGCTCAGAAACAGTGGCCCACTCTGGAGTGGACACCACTACAGGGGGTGTGGGAGGGCTCGCAGTGGCGAAGGCCTCCAAGCCTGCCCTATGTAGCTCGGAGCTACGGGCGGGACTACCCTCGTGTATAAGTGCGGCTGGTGCTGGCTCCTCCTGGGGTAGGGGATCGGGTGCTGGTGGGGCTATGGGGTCCGCTGGGGCGTCCTCTAGCATGGGAGCCACTGGCTCCTCCTGGGCAGCCTGAATCTCGGGCACCAGCATGTGCCCTACTGAACCTACCGACTCGTCATCCGAGTCGTCGGATATCCATCCGTTTCTTCCACGGGGAATGGGTAGGAGTCTCATACCAGCAGGTACGTGAATGTGGGGTACCGGTGCCGGCTCGTGCTCGGCGTGAGCCTGGAAAGGAGACTCTGCTGCGTCTGACTGGGCGGGAACTGGTCGCGAAGGACCGGCACAGCCGTCAGGGAAGTCCCTGATGGCACGAACGGGGCGTACGGCCAAAGGTGCGGCCGGTACGATGGGCTGTGGTGCGTCGACCACGGCCGGTGTCCAGTCAGGATCCTCGCTAGGATCTGTCTCGTCTGAGTCGTCGTCTGACCCTCCTGCGACGTCCATCTCTACGTCGTCTTCTTCCGCATCGAGTACCACCAACTCGACTGGCTCCGGTGGAGGTGCGGGTATAATCTGGATACTGCTGTCAACACTAGGCGCTATACTTCCCGCGTCCGACATCCTGGCAAAAGAACCGTACATGTATATATGATTTATTTAAATTAGACAGTTATGGCTTACTCTATAGTAACCTTCCTAACTTCTAGTTTTTACGTTAAAGCATAACAATACTCATGGCTGGCTTGGTCGGAATCTCCTCATGCCCAATGCTTCTTGAAATTTACTTTTATTTAAAACCATGTACATTTTCTTTTGAAAACTTTATCTTTAGAACCAAATCCGGTTATAGTCTAGTTTTTAAAGAAAATACTCTAGTTCGCTATAACCTTGGCTCTGATACCACGTTCTGTCACACCACGACAAAGGCGGAAACACGTGGCGCGACGGTTCAAAAGCATAAAGTCAAGGTTATGGCTAAACACAAGTAATTTAAAGAAAATGGGTCATTTATTATGACGTCGGATTAGTTTCAAACATTACACAAAAGATAATTGTTTTTGAAATAAACTTAGAGGTTTCTCAAATATATCCCAAATGCCTTGGGAAATAAAGGTGAAACCCCACAAAAGCCTGACGTCGCATGGAGATTCCCCGACCCTGCCTGCTTGATCTTTCATCTTCTAATTACCTGAAAGATATGTTTAAAAAGTTTCGTCAATATAGATATATTGGTGAGTTCACAGGTTTTCAGTTTCTAAAACTTGAATACTTGGGAATACCATGTTATGACAATATATAGGAGTTGCAAATTCCTATAACTCTACTTGAGACTATAATCAAACCAAGACATATAATAATTGTGCCCCGCTCCAAGTCGTTACTCGGTTTCCCACGACTTAAGTTCAGAATATTTGCACCCCAGGCATAACCTAATGCATAATCGACGCTATCGATTAGGGGTGGGCCTTGTCAGGCACCAATAGTACTATTCGAATATTCCTCCGGTTTCAATTCCCTGAACAAATGATTATAGAGGCGAGGACTCAACCCCGAGTGGCGGTCACACCTCAAGTATTAAATCCGTCAAACACTATCCCTAACATATCTTTCCCCCGGAAAACGTAAAAATAGTTTAAAATGGGGCCGTGAAACTCACCTGTAACTGCGTCTGGCTCAATGAGGTGAATAGCAAAGGGTGGTCTTGCACCTATAAACGTCCTAAACGTATAAGTCACTATTCCTATAGTGTATGTGCCTTGGCAAGTTGTACACCCAACTCCCGACCACAAGTTGTTCCAAATCCCGTTTAATTAAGCGCGTATCCTAGGTTTTGTTGGCGTTACATTACCCTTTGTGTTACAAGTTATATATTACTCTTGTTAATATTTCCATAACTTGTATCTTATTATCATCGACTCGACTTCACTTAACATATAATTATTTTCCCATTTAAATAATTATACTTAAGATCGCATCGTTCGATATAATATATATTTCAATCCTCGACCCGACTCACTTTGCCACACATTTGTTTTCCCATTTAAACAAATATGCTAAGATTTTGTCGTTCGATCGTATATTCTTAACGTCCGATTCAACTCACCACACCGTATATTTATTTTCCCATTTAAACAAATATACTAGGATTTCGTTGATACGACATACACATATATATGTCCTTGTCTTCTCGTCGCGGTTTTCCTTCCCGCATATCTACTTTCCCATTAAGTAGATATACTAGAATTTTGCCGAGACGAGCGTACAAGTATATAAATGTGTAATTTTTCTTGTTAAGTATATATGTTTGTTTTAACGTCTTATTTGTTTACGTCAAGTGTTTCTCCCACGAATTAATCCTCCAACACTTAGGAAAGTGTTTATTTATTTTCACCCAAAGTATATATATATATTTTTACCTCTTAAAATATATATTTTTCTTATCTTGCCGCAATGGCATTTTTCTCATCTTTTTGTCCGGTTATGGTTCGTTACGTGTTTTAGTTCGATATCTTAATTCGATTAGTTAATTTTTCCAAGTTTTTCCCAACATGTATTTTATAGAAATATTTAACCATATTTCTTCCTATTTTCACATGTTACTTGGATGGTTAAAATACTTATGTATTTTAACTCAACTTGTCAACTTAACTACAAAAATGTTTCCAACACTTTTATATTCCCATTTATATAAAAGTATTCATTTTTGTATAAGTTTCCCAAGTTTGTTTAATATTTTTATAAAATCTCTATTTTATAAAAATCCTTATGTTAAAACCCTTTATATTTTTATAACTTTCAAAAATACACTTTTATACAAAATACCCAAGTATTTCTACTAGTATTTACAAAAATCATCCTTAGACTTTAATACTTACATTTTTGACACCAAACTTTCCATACTTGTATTTTTGGACTAATAATTTCTAAAATATCCATTTTAGTCCCTTAACTTTCAAAGTTACAACTTTAGTCCCTTAACTTACAAAAGTTGCATTTTTCTATTCTAGCTTTCAAAGTTGGCATTTTTCACTCAAAATAGTTAACTTTGAAGATTCAACTTTTTATTGGTAAGTTATTTTTGTATCAAAACACTTATGTTAGTCTTATATTTCATATGAAAGACTAATTATATGTGTGTTTTATGTATTTGTCCATTTTATCAAAATCTCATCCATCTAAGTGAGTTAACTTTAATTTTCCATCTTATTCATTTATGAATTTCTAACATGTTTTTCCACATATTATTACTTAAATGATCATATTAAGATGAATTAAAGTTAGTTTTAACATATTCAAGTTCATCTCAAAATATTCACCAAAACATCATCCTACTTAGTCTTATATGTAAACTTCATATATTTTCAAGACTAATATATCATCATCATCAAATCCATGGTGTATTTCTATATCTTTAACCTTTCATTTTACACATGAAAACCTATTAAAGATTATGTTCAAAACCATTTTTAAACCCTTCATGTACAACTTGCTACTAGGAACACATACATGAAAAATAACAATCAAAAACAAGATTAAGAAGCTTACTACTAGCACAAGGCTAGGGAAGACAAAAACCTTGGATTTGAGAGGGGTTTAGTGTGTTCTTCCTAGTGGTTTAGCTCCAAGCTCTTGAAACACACAAAAGGGGTTTGGATGATGGATGATTTTGAGTATTTTGGAGAAGTAAAAACTTGAAAGAACAATGTGTGAGTGTGTATGCAATCCCACGGCTCTAAGAAGAAAGAAGGAGGATTGTTTTTGCTTTGTTATCTTCAAAGGACTAACATGTGTTATTATATAATCAACTCATGTAATGATGTTAGAGATTTAGGAGATCTTATGGAAGATCATGAATGTACTAGGGAGATTTTTGAAATGAGGTTATGTGTGTGTGTATGAATGCCGTGTATGTGTATGTATGTAAGTAGGATTGCTTGTAAATCTTGATTAATCTTTCTAAGGCATCATTATACCTATATACAAGACTTCACATACATGCATGCACACTTGTGTAATGATGTTTTAGAGTTTGTCTTGGCCTTGGGTGGCCTTTGGCCGAAAATTGGCTCAAGGGGGACAAGGTTGGTTTGCTTTTGTACTAGATGTCTACTTATGCTTTTCTTACACACTTTGTCTTATGTTAACATGCCTTACATAGGTTATTATTATTATCAAAACAAGTTGTATGGACTATATTTTGGCCATAAGGCCGGCCCCTATGATGGGTATAAGTGGGGTTTACAACTTCAAATATTTACCCATTAATTGTTATGTTTAATCCCCCGTCGTTCGGGTGTCGTTCGGGTATTTTTCGGGTTTTAATCACGCGTCATCCGGACATTAAATATACCTTAAATAACACTTAAATATAGTCTATTTTAAGCGTTGATAGGTTATTTAGGCTTTTACCGGGTGAAATTACGAGTTATACGCGTATCGGGTGCGATACGCGCACTTTATTCGTTACCGGGAGACTTGTACAAGACGTTTTCATTTATGGTTTTGGAGTTCCAAAACTCATTATATCTTATGAAAATACCCTTTATTTTATATCCTGGGTGTCCGGGATCCGTTTCGTTTATTTAATTATTACCGGGTAATTGCCAACATCCGTACCGGATAGCTTATTCGCACATGATCCAATCATGCTTTACCATTAAACGTATGCATTCCTATGCACTATTTGGAAATTGCTATTCCCTAAGGCCTTGATAATTAAATCACACATAATTGCATTTAATTACGTTAGTCATATATTAATTAATTGTACGGAATTACCTTATTTTTGCCGGTTGTTACAGCTGGTATGTGAATATGAGGTAAGGGTGCTGGCTCGTGCTCCACGTGAGCCTGTCGGTCGAATGGAGACTCTACTGTCTCCGAATGGGCTGGGATCGGCCGGGACGGTCCGGCACAGCCCTCGGGAAAATCCCTAATAGCTCGAATGGGGCGTGGGGCTAACGGTGCGGCCGGTACAATGGGTAGCGGCGCGTCGACCACAGCGGGTGCCCAATCAGGATCCTCGCTAGGATCCGTCTCATCCGAGTCGTCATCCGAACCTCCGTCGGCGTTCATCTCTACGTCTTCGTCCTCTGCGTCAAGTACTACTAGCTCTACTGGCTCAGGCGGTGGCGCAGGAATGATCTGGATGCTGCTATCGATACTGGGCGCTATACTTCCAGCGTCGGACATCCCTGGCAAAAGAACCGTACATGTATATATATGAATTAATTTAAATTAGACAGTTAGGGCGTATACTATAGTAACCTTCCTAACTTCTAGTTTTACGTTAAAGCATAACAATACCCATGGCTGGCTTGGTCGGAATCTCCTCATGCCCAATGCTTCTTGAAAATTACTTTTATTTAACATCTTATATATTTTCTTTTTGAAAACTTTATTATTTGAACCAAATCCGGTTATAGTCTAGTTTTTAAAGAAAATACTCTAGTTCGCTATAACCTTGGCTCTGATACCACGTTCTGTCACACCACGACAAAGGCGGAAACACGTGGCGCGACGGTTCAAAAGCATAAAGTCAAGGTTATTGCTAAACACAAGTAATTTAAGAAAATGGGTCATTTATTATGACGTCAAATCAGTTTCAAACATTACACAAAAGTTAATTGTTTTTGAAATAAACATAGAGGTTTCTCATATATATCCCAAATGCCTTGGGAAATAAAAGTGAAACCCCGCAAAAGTTCGACGTCGCATTGGAGATTCCCCGACCCTGCTCGCCTGATCTTTCATCATCTAGTTACCTGAAAGATATGTTTAAAAAGTTTCGTCAATATAAATATATTGGTGAGTTCACAGGTTTTCAGTTTCTAAAACTTGAATACTTGGGAATACCATGTTATGACAATATATAGGAGTTGCAAATTCCTATAAATCTACTTGAGACTATAATCAAACCAAGACGTATATAAATAAAATGCCCCGCTCCAAGTCGTTACTCGGTTTCCCACGACTTAAGTTCAGAATATTTGCACCCCAGGCATAACCTAGTGCATAATCGACGCTATCGATTAGGGGTGGGCCTTGTCAGGCACCAATAGTACTATCCGAATATTCCTCCGGTTTCAATTTCCGAATAAATGATTATAGAGGCGAGGACTCAACCCCGAGTGGCGGTCACACCTCAAGTATTAAATCCGTCAAACATTATCCCTAACATATCTTTCCCCCGGAAAACGTAAAAATAGTTTAAAATGGGGCCGTGAAACTCACCTGAAACTGCGTCTGGCTCAAAAGGGTGGATAGCAAGGGGGTGGTCTCGCACCTACAAACGTCCTAGACGTATAAGTCACTATTCCTATAGTGCATGTGCCTTGGCAAGTTGTACACCCAACTCCCGACCACAAGTTGTTCCAAATCCCGTCTAATTAAGCGTGTATCCTAGGTTTTGTTGGCGTTACATTACCCTTTGTGTTACAAGTTATATATTACTCTTGTTAATATTTCCATAACTTGTATCTTATTATTATCGACTCGACTTCACTTAACATATAATTATTTTCCCATTTAAATAATTATACTTAAGATCGCATCGCTCGATATAATATATATTTCAATCCTCGACCCGACTCTCTTTGCCACACATTTGTTTTCCCATTTAAACAAATATGCTAAGATCTTGTCGTTCGATCGCATATTCTTAACGTCCGATTCAACTCACCACACCGTACATTTATTTTCCCATTCAAATAAATATACTAGGATTTCGTTGGTACGACATACACATATATATATATCCTTGTCTTCTCGTCGCGGCTTTCCTTCCCGCATATCTACTTTCCCATTAAGTAGATATACTAGAATTTTGCCGAGACGAGCGTACAAATATATATAAAAGTGTAATTTTTCTTGTTAAGTATATACGTTTGTTTTAACGTCTTATTCGTTTGTGTCATGCGTTTCTCCCACGAATTAATCCTCCAACACTTAGGAAGGTGTTTATTTGTTTTCACCCATAATGTATATGTATTTTACTTCTTAAAATATATATTTTTCTTATCTTGCCGCAATGGCATTTTTCTCATGTTTTGTCCGTGTATGGTTCGTTAACGCGTTTTAGTTCGATATCTTAACTTGATTAGTTAACTTTTCCAAGTTTTTCCCAACATGTATTTTATAGAAATATTATCCATATTTCTTCCTCTTTTCACATGTTACTTGGAGGGTTAAAATACTTATGTATTTTTAACCCAACTTGTCAACTTAACTACAAAAATGTTTCCAACACTTTTATATTCCCATTTATATAAAAGTATTCATTTTTGTATAAGTTTCCCAAGTTTGTTTAATATTTTTATAAAATCTCTATTTTATAAAAATCCTTATGTTAAAACCCTTTATATTTTTATAACTTTCAAAAATACACTTTTATACAAAATACCCAAGTATTTTTACTAGTATTTACAAAAATCATCCTTAGACTTTATTACTTGCATCTTTGACACCAAACTTTCCATACTTGTATTTTTGGACTAATAGTTTCTAAAATATCCATTTTAGTCCCTTAACTTTCAAAGTTACAACTTTAGTCCCTTAACTTACAAAAGTTGCATTTTTCTATTCTAACTTTCAAAGTTAGCATTTTTCACTCAAAATAGTTAACTTTGAAGACTCAACTTTTTATTGGTAAGTTATTTTTGTATTAAAACACTTATGTTAGTCTTATATTCCATATGAAAGACTAATTATATGTGTGTTTTATGTATTTGTCCATTTTATCAAAATTTCATTCATCTAAGTAAGCTAACTTAGATTTTCCATCTTATTCATTTATGAACTTCTAACATGTTTTACCACATATTATAACTTAAATGATCATAATAAGATGAATTAAAGTTGGTTTTGACATATTCAAGTTCATTTCAAAATCTTAACCAAAACATCATCCTACTTAGTCTTACATGTAAACTTTATATATTTTCAAGACTAATACATCATCATCAACAAATCCATGGTTTATTTTCATATCTTTAATCTTCCATTTTACACATGAAAACCTATTAAAGATTATGTTCAAAACCATTTTTAAACCCTTCATGTACAACTTGCTACTAGGAACACATACATGAATAATAACAATCAAAAACAAGATTAAGAAGCTTACTACTAGCACAAGGCTAGGGAAGACAAAAACCTTGGATTTGAGAGGGGTTTAGTGTGTTCTTCCTAGTGGTTTAGCTCCAAGCTCTTGAAACACACAAAAGGGGTTTGGATGATGGATGATTTTAAGTGATTTGGAGATGTAAAAACTTGAAAGAACAATGTGTGTGTGTGTGTGGAAACCCACGGCCACAAGAGAAAGAAGAAAGAGGATTGTTTTGCTTGGTTATTCAATCTTCTAACATGTGTTATTATATAACTATCTCATGTAATGATGCTAAAGATTTAAGAGATCTTATGGAAGATCATGTGGGTACTTGGGAGATTTTGAAAAAGAGGATATGTGTGTGCATGTAATGTGCCGTATGTATGTATGTATAGGCATGAGTTTTCTTGCAAATCTTAGCTAATCTTTATAAGGTATCATTATCCCTACTTACAAGACCCATCACACACATGCATATACTAGTGTAATGATGTTTAGGTGGTGTGTCTTGGATTACTTGGGCACTTGGCCGAAAATTATACAAGAGGGAACAAGGATAAGTTGCTTTTGTACTTATGTTCACTCATACCTTTTCCTTACACATTTTGTCTTATGTTAAGCATGCTTTACTTAGCTTTTAGGTTATAATTATCAACACAAGTTGCATGGACATTTCCTTGGCCTTTAGGCCGGCCCTTAGAGGGGTTTGGGTGGGGTCCACAACTTCAAATATTTACCCATTGTTTGTTATGTTTAATCCCCCGTCGTTCGGGTGTCGTTCGGGTATTTTTCGGGTTTTAATCACGCGTTATCCGGACATTAAATATACCTTTAATAACCCTTAAATATAGTCTATTTTAAGCGTTGATTGGTTATTTAGGCCTTTGCCGGGTGAAATTATGAGTTATACGCGTATCGGGTGCGGTACGCGCATTTTATTCGTTACCGGGAGATTTGTACAAGACGTTTTCATTTATGGTTTTGGAGTTCCAAAACTCATTATATCTTATGAAAATACCCTTTATTTTATATCCTGGGTGTCCGGGATCCGTTTCGTTTATTTAATTATTACCGGGTAATCGCCAACGTCCATACCGGATAGCTTATTCGCACATGATCCAATCATGCTTTACCATTAAACGTATGCATTCCTATGCACTATTTGGAAATTGCTATCTCCTAAGGCCTTGATAATTAAATCACACATAATTGCATTTAATTACGTTAATCATATATTAATTAATTGTACGAAATTACCTTATTTTTGCCGGTTGTTACACTATCGATTAGGGGTGGGCCTTGTCAGGCACCAATAGTACTATTCAAATATTCCACCGGTTTCATTTCCCTGAACAAATGATTATAGAGGCGAGGACTCAACCCCGAGTGGCGGTCACACCTCAAGTAATAAATCCGTCAAACATTTTCCCTAACATATCTTTCCCCCGAAAACGTAAAAATAGTTTAAAATGGGGCCGTGAAACTCACCTGAAACTCTGTCTGGCTTACTAGGCGGATAGCAAAGAGGGTCTTGCACCTACAAACGTCCTAGACGTATACGTCACTATTCCTATAGTGCATGTGCCTTGGCAAGTTGTACACCCAACTCCCGACCACAAGTTATTCCAAATCTCGTTTAATTAAGCGCGTATCCTAGGTTTCGTTGGCGTTAGATTACCCTTTGCGTTACAAGTTATATATTACTCTTGTTAATATTTCCTTAACTTGTACCTTATTATCATCGACTCGACTTCACTTAACATATAATTATTTTCCCATTTAAATAATTATACTTAAGATCGCATCGCTCGATATAATATATATTTCAACCCTCGACCCGACTCACTTTGCCACACATTTGTTTTCCCATTTAAACAAATATGCTAAGATTTTGTCGTTCGATTGTATATTCTTAACGCCCGATTCAACTCACCATACCGTATATTTATTTTCCCATTCAAATAAATATACTAGGTTCTTGTCGGTACGGCATACACATATATATATATCCTTGTCTACTCGTCGCGGCTTTCCTTCCCGCATATCTACTTTCCCATTAAGTAGATATACTAGAATTTTGCCGAGACGAGCGTACATATATATAAATGTGTAATTTTTCTTGTTAAGTATATACGTTTGTTTAACGTCTTATTTGTTTACGTTATATTTTTCTCCCACGAATAATCACTTCAACACTTAGGAAAGTGTTTATTAGTTTTCACCCATGATGTATATATATTTTACTTCTTAAAAATATATATTTTCTTATCTTGCCGCAATGGCATTTTTCTCATGTTTTGTCCGTGTATGGTTCGTTAACGCGTCTTAGTTCGATATCTTGGCTCGAATAGTTAATTTTTCCAAGTTTTTCCCAACATGTGTTTTATAGAAATATTATCCATATTTCTTCCTCTTAACACAAGTTACTTGGAAGGTTTAAAATACTTATGTATTTTTAACCCAACTTGTCAACTTAACTACAAAAATGCTTCCAATACTTTTATATTCCCATTTATATAAAAGTATTCATTTTTGTATAAGTTTCTCAAGTTTGTTCAATATTTTTATAAAATCTCTATTTTATAAAAATCCTTATGTTAATACCATCCATATTTTTATAACTTTCAAAAATATACTTTTATACAAAAATACCCAAGTATATCTACTAGTATTTACCAAAATCATCCTTAGAAATTTATTACTTACACTTTTGACACCAAACTTTCCATACTTGCATTTTTGGACTAATAGTTTCTAAAATATCCATTTTAGTCCTCCAACTTTCAAAGTTGCAATATTAGTCCCTCAACTTTCAAATGTTGCATTTTTCCACTCTAACTTCCAAAGTTAACATTTTTCACTCAAAATAGTAGACTTTGAAGATTCAACTTTTTATTGGTAAGTTATTTTTGTATCAAAACACTTTTGTTAGTCTTATATTCCGTATGTAAGACTACTTGTATGTGTGTTTTATGTATTTACCCATTTTAACAAAATATCATTCTTCTAAGTAAGTTAACTTTAATTTTTCATCTTCCTTATTCTTGAACTTCTAACATGTTCCACCATATATTATACCATATATGATCATAATAAGATGATTTAAAGTTACTTTTTAACATATTCAAGTTCATTCCACAATCTTAACCAAATCATCATCCTACTTAGTTTAAGTCTAAACTTTATATATTTTCAAGATCATTACTTTATCATCATCAAATCCATGATTTATTTACATATCTTTAATCATCTATTTCACACAAGTAAAACCTATTAAAGATTATGTTCAAACCACCTTTTAAACCCTTCATGTACAACTTGCTTCTAAGAACACATACATGAATAATAATAATCAAAAACAAGGTTAAGAAGCTTACTACTAGCACAAGGCTAGGGAAGACAAAACCTTTGATTTTGAGAGGGGTTTAGTGTGTTCTTCCTTAATGGTTAAGCTCCAAGCTTGAAACACACAATAGGGGTTTGGATGATGGATTGTTTTGAGTGATTTGGAGATGTAAAAACTTGAAAGAATGGTGTGTGTGGATGGGGGAAACCTACGGCCAAGGAAGGAAAGAAAGGAGAGTTGTTTTTGCTTTGTTATCTTCAAAGGACTAACACATGTTATATACTACCATCAAATCTTCCATGGATTGCATGTGATCTTTGATAATGATTCAAGAGATTTGATAAGTATATAAGTGATCTTGGAATGACATGTGAGTGTGTGTGTAGCCGTGTATATATGTATAGATGTGAGAGGTTTCTTGCAAATCTTGCTAAACCTTATGATCTCTCATAATCTTTCACTAGATATCATATATACACACAAGAGTGCACTAGTGTAATGATGGTTTAGGTTGTGTCTTGGATTGTTGTGGCCTATGGCCGAAATTTGCAAGGAAAGGGGGACAAAGATGTGCATGCTTTGTACTTGCTAATCTTACACTTTTGTCTTATGCACATGCATGCTTTTTAGCTAAGTGTAGGTTATTATTATTATTAACACAATGCATGGATATTTTGTGGCCATAAGGCCGGCCCCTTTGTGGGTTTAAGTGGGGTCCACAACTTCAAATATTTACCCAATATTTGTTATGTTTAATCCCCCGTCGTTCGGGTGTCGTTCGGTTATTTTTCGGGTTTTAATCACGCGTTATTCGGACATTAAAAATACCTTTAATAACCCTTAAATATAGTCTAATTTAAGCATTGATTGGTTATTTAGGCCTTTGCCGGGTGAAATTATGAGTTATACGCGTATCAGGTGCGGTACGCGCATTTTATTCGTTACCGGGAGATTTGTACAAGACGTTTTCACTTATGGTTTTGGAGTTCCAAAACTCATTATATTTTATGAAAATACCCTTTATTTTATATCCTGGGTGTCCGGGATCCTTTTCGTTTATTTAATTATTACCGGGTAATTGCCAACGTCCATACCGGATAGCTTATTCGCACATGATTCAATCATGTTTTATCATTAAGCGTATGCATTCCTATGCACTATTTGGAAATTGCTATCTCCTAAGGCCTTGATAATTAAATCACACATAATTGCATTTAATTACGTTAATCATATATTAATTAAGTTGTACGGAATTACCTTATTTTTGCCGGTTGTTACACATGGCACCAAATGGGAGTCTAGGTCTAGGGAGTCTACCGTCGCCTTCTTCTTGTTGTTCCCATACAATTCTGGGAGCTAATACCCGGATTCTGGTATAGGCCCACAACGGTAACAAATACACAGACACACACATTGCATCGCCGTCCATTACTGCTGCTTTGCACAGGTTGCGATACAACCATGCCAACATAGCACTACCCCAACTCAAGGTCCCGCATTCATTGAGGTCTGCTAAGTGTGGTAAAAAGGACAACTTCACAAAACCGTTGCTTGTGTCATTAAACAAACAACATGACAACAGGATTAATATCACACAACGTGCGCGTTGTGTGATCTTGTAACATCCGGAAATTTATGACGTCATAATTAACGACAATTAGATTAAATAATAATAATTAATTAAAATAGTGATTGGGCCACCTATGGACCCAATAACGTACCCGGACAATCTGCTCGGCCCAATAACTTAGTTTAAGTGGGCCAGAGATTTTAGAAGCCCAATAGAAGAAGTGGGCTTATCGATAATCCTTTATGAGGCCCGATAACTATTTATGTGGGCTATACGGTTTGGGCTCGATATATATAGTAATGGGCCGCTACATAAAACCCGAATTAGGTAAAAAGGATTGGGCCGCTTGAGTTATAGAGTTTGGGCCGATAATTGTTTAAAGAATGGATTCTTAAATTAACCATTATAGGGGACATAATCAAGCCCAATAGTCTTATAAGTAAATCGGCCCATTCCCCCCCCCCCTTGTGTTAAGAATATTGCCGTTCAAAATGAAAGAGGGAATATTACACCTCATTGTTTAGCCTAACACTCAAATGATGCAAACACCCTCCACCTCATAAGCCTACAACCTACAACATCATGTCCTGCATCACCTTTTCCCTATATATGAGGCAAGTAAATCCAAAGCAAGATCCTTTGCATCTACCTTGGAAACCACAAACTAAGAAACCACTACTCAACATGCAAACTCCTTGATGGTTTAAGGAAAACCAATCGGCCACCATGCATCCATCCTATTAATCCATCATTTATCATTATACAACCCCATTCCTTGTAAGACAAACATCTACATAACCCATAACTATCCTTTTTAACTAGATAAACCCAACCCACTTAACCCTTAAAACAATCGGCTCATATGATACGCAACCAAGCAATTGTGGATTAAGTTGTTTTCTTGAGTAAGTTGAGTCTAGAGTCCCTTAGGGTCGTGTGCCAAGCTGTAATGGCCAGCTTTTAGTTTAGATCTTACGCCTAAACTGTAAAGGCCAGCTATACGTATAATTATTTATATATATGTGTACAATAACTTGATTTGTGTTGTAACAGGAACTCGTGGAACATAGAAATCTTGCTTCTAGTGAAAACTTAGACTCGGAAATAACCAACGTGAGTGCATGTACCCCATATGTTTAAATGATTTCGGGGTGAATGCATGTTAGTTTTTACGTGTGATTTGATAAAATATTTGTTCATGATCATGAAAGAGTTAATAGAATCGGTCGAATAGAAATCACGTAGAATGGATCCATTCGGTATCACCGGGATGTATTTTTCTAAACCAAGTAGAGGTTTGGAACCACATTAAGCATTTGTATGGTGCTCCATCGTTAAATATGTTCCACCTTAGAATGACCGAACCAAAAGTCAGCCCAAGGGAGACCAAGCAAGGGGAAGAGCGTTTGTAATCAATGCAGCGAAAGCACGTGACGAACCTGATCTAGTCACGGGTATGTTCTATATCAATCAATTACCTGTTTATGTTTTGTTCGATACAGGTGCAAACCTTAGCTTTATCTCTAAAAGGTTAGTCGAAAAGATAAACGTCATCCCGAACCTATGACACAAACCTATGAAATAGAGATAGCTGATGGTAAGATTTTGCAAGCTAATGAAGTTTTTAAAAAAACTGATTTTAATCATGGAAGAACAAGAGTTTAAAATAAATTTAATACCTATGAGTCTAGGAGAATTTGATGTGATTATAGGGATGGATTGGTTAGCTACAAATCAAGCAGAGATAGTCTGTAAGGAAAAACTTGTAAGAATTCCCTTAACCAACCAAGAAACCTTGGTAATTCACGGAGAAAAACCAAAGGGTACCTTAAGTTTAATCTCTAGTGCAAAAATGATGAAGTATTTAAGAAAGGGACATCAACTCTTCTTAATCCACGTGAATTTAGGAAATAAAGAAAAAGAAGCAGAGATTAATGAAATTAAGGTAGTATCGGAATACAAAGATGTATTTCCAAACGAACTCCCAGGTTTACCACCATCCCGACAGGTGGAATTTGAAATTAACCTAGTTCCTGGAGCCGCACCCGTTGCTAGAGCCCCATATAGGTTAGCCACCACAGAAATGAAAGAACTCACAAATCAGTTAGAAGAATTGATAGAAAGAGGTTTTATAAGGCCAAGTACCTCCCCTTGGGGAGCACCAGTACTGTTTGTCAAAAAGAAAGATGGTTCTATGAGGATGTGTATAGATTACAGGGAATTAAATAAGTTGACAATCAAAAATAGGTACCCGTTACCTAGAATAGACGACCTTTTTGATCAATTAAACGGAGCGAAATATTTTTCAAAAATCGATCTTAGATCTGGATATCATCAATTGAAGATAAGAGATGAAGGATGTTCCAAAAACCGCTTTTAGAACTAGGTATGGACACTATGAATTCCTAGTTATGCCATTTGGTTTAACCAATGCTCCTGCCGTTTTTATGGATTTAATGAATAGGATTTGTCGACCTTATTTGGATAAGTGTGTGATTGTATTTTTAGATGATATCTTGATTTACTCAAAAACCGAAAGTGAGCATGAAAAGCATCTAAGAGAAATCCTAGAAACTTTAAGAAACGAAAAACTGTATGCCAAGTTTTCAAAATGTGAATTTTGGGTAAGAGAAATTAAGTTTTTAGGACATGTGATCAACAATCAAGGAATTCAAGTAGACCCAACCAAGATAGAAGCAATACAGATGTGGGAAGCTCCTAAAAACCCAAGTGAGATCCGACAATTTTTAGGGCTAGCTGGATACTATAGGCGATTTATAGAAAACTTTGCTAGACTAGCCCTACCCCTCACCACTTTGATCAGGAAAAATTCTAAGTATGAGTGGAAAGAAAAACAAGAAAAAGCCTTTCGAGAACTTAAGGAAAGATTATGTAAAGCCCCAGTGTTGACATTACCAGTAGAAGGAAAAGCTTTTACTGTGTATTGTGACGCATCTCAACAAGGATTAGGATGTGTATTAATGCAGGAAGATCAGGTTATAGCATACGCTTCCCGACAGTTGAAAAGACATGAACAGAACTATGTTACGCATGATTTAGAGTTAGGAGCTATTATATTTGCTTTAAAAATTTGGAGACACTATTTATATGGAACCAAGTGTACCGTCTACACTGACCATAAGGGTCTCCAACATATTTTTGATCAAAAGCTTCTAAACATGCGTCAGAGGAGATGGATAGAAGTTCTAAGTGATTATGACTGTGATATTAAATATCACCCGGGAAAGGCCAATATTGTAGCAGATGCTTTGAGTCGAAAAGAAAGACCCCTAAGAGATAGAGCATTTAAGGTCACTTTGATTAACGAATTTCTAAACCAACTCCGGGAATGTCAAAGGAGAGCATTAGAACCTACCCAGGTAAGCGGAGAACTTTTAAATGGAGAAGAAGCAAGATTGGTGGAAGGAACGGATGGAATCTTTAGGTACAACCGAAGAATCTGGATACCCAGATATGGTGAACAAAGAGGGATAGTTTTGAGAGAAACCCATAACTCTAAGTATTCCATTCACCCAGGAAACCATAAGATGTATAAAGATTTAAGGAAAAACTTCTGGTGGCCTGGTATGAAAAAGAGTGTGGGAGAATTTATAACTCAGTGTGTTACTTGCTCGAAAGTGAAAGCCGAACACCAAAAACCCAGTGGGTTATTGATCCAACCAGAGATTCCAGTTTGGAAATGGGATCAAATCACTATGGACTTTGTAACCAAATTACCAAGAACCCAAAGCGGTAACAATACCATCTGGGTTATCGTAGATAGATTAACCAAGTCTGCCCATTTCCTACCAATACAAGAAACCTTTGGAACAGAAAAATTGGCAAGAATCTATATAAAAGAAATTGTGTCCCGTCATGGGATACCTCTTTCGATTATATCAGATAGAGACAGTCATTTTACTTCCCGATTTTGGAAAACGTTCCAAGAAGCGTTAGGTTCCCAGATTAAGCTCAGCACCGCCTATCACCCTCAGACAGACGGGCAAAGTGAAAGAACGATTCAGACACTAGAAGATATGCTGAGAGCATGTGTCCTGGAATTTAGTGGGAGTTGGGATACACACCTGCCGTTAATAGAATTTTCATATAACAATAGTTACCACGCTTCCATTCAAGCTGCACCCTTTGAGGCGTTATACGGTAGAAGGTGTAGATCTCCGATCTGCTGGAACGAAATCGGAGAAAACCAACTTACGGGCCCAGAAATTATCCAAGAAACAACGGACAAGATCGTGCAAATCAAGAAAAGATTGGAAGAAGCGAGAAGCAGGCAGAAAAGCTATGCGGATAAACGAAGGCGACCATTGGAATTTCAAATAGGAGATTATGTCCTATTGAAAGTGTCACCCTGGAAAGGAGTGATAAGATTCCAAAGTAGAGGTAAACTGAATCCACGTTTCATAGGACCTTATCGAATTAAAGATAAGGTAGGACCGGTAGCTTATCGTTTAGAATTACCTCCTGAGTTGAGTGAAATTCATGATGTGTTCCACGTCTCGAATCTAAGAAAATGTATAATAGAAACCCAAACTATCATTCCATTAGATAATGTGAAAGTTAGTCCTCAACTCCATTTTACTGAGGAACCAATAGAGATTATGGCTCGATAAGAAAGAAAAATGAGAAGAGGAAAAATTCCAATTGTATAAGTGAAATGGAATGCTAGATTGGGGCCTGAAATTACTTTCGAAAGAGAAGACGTGATAAAAGCTAAATACCCCCACCTATTTGAGAATCAGGTATTATAATTAAAAATTTCGGGGACGAAATTTCCTAAGGGGGGGGGGGGAGAGAGTGTAACATCCGGAAATTTATGACGTCATAATTAACGACAATTAGATTAAATAATAATAATTAATTAAAATAGTGATTGGGCCACCTATGGACCCAATAACGTACCCGGACAATCTGCTCGGCCCAATAACTTAGTTTAAGTGGGCCAGAGATTTTTGAAGCCCAATAGAAGAAGTGGGCTTATCGATAATCCTTTATGAGGCCCGATAACTATTTATGTGGGCTATACGGTTTGGGCTCGATATATATAGTAATGGGCCGCTACATAAAACCCGAATTAGGTAAAAAGGATTGGGCCGCTTGAGTTATATAGTTTGGGCCGATAATTGTTTAAAGAATGGATTCTTAAATTAACCATTATAGGGGACATAATCAAGCCCAATAGTCTTACAAGTAAATCGGCCCATTCCCCCCCTTGTGTTAAGAATATTGCCGTTCAAAATGAAAGAGGGAATATTACACCTCATTGTTTAGCCTAACACTCAAATGATGCAAACACCCTCCACCTCATAAGCCTACAACCTACAACATCATGTCATGCATCACCTTTTCCCTATATATGAGGCAAGTAAATCCAAAGCAAGATCCTTTGCATCTACCTTTGAAACCACAAACTAAGAAACCACTACTCAACATGCAAACTCCTTGATGGTTTAAGGAAAACCAATCGACCACCATGCATCCATCCTATTAATCCATCCTTTATCATTATACAACCCCATTCCTTGTAAGACAAACATCTACATAACCCATAACTATCCTTTTTAACTAGATAAACCCAACCCACTTAACCCTTAAAACAATCGGCTCATATGATACGCAACCAAGCAATTGTGGATTAAGTTGTTTCTTGAGTAAGTTGAGTCTAGAGTCCCTTAGGGTCGTGTGCCAAGCTGTAATGGCCAGCTTTTAGTTTAGATCTTACGCCTAAGCTGTAAAGGCCAGCTATACGTATAATTATTTATATATATGTGTACAATAACTTGATTTGTGTTATAACAGGAACTCGTGGAACATAGAAATCTTGCTTCTAGTGAAAACATAGACTCGGAAATAACCAACGTGAGTGCATGTACCCCATATGTTTAAATGATTTCGGGGTGAATGCATGTTAGTTTTTACGTGTGATTTGATAAAATATTTGTTCATGATCATGAAAGAGTTAATAGAATCGGTCGAATAGAAATCACGTAGAATGGATCCATTCGGTATCACCGGGATGTATTTTTCTAAACCAAGTAGAGGTTTGGAACCACATTAAGCATTTGTATGGTGCTCCATCGTTAAATATGTTCCACCTTAGAATGACCGAACCATATGAGAATTGTTGTTATTATTTTATAAACGAGTCTAAATCTGGCATCACTCACTAGCTTTGTGGCTAACGTATTTTTAACGTGCATTTCAGGTTGATTAGATAATGGGGAACCCGAGCTCGATAATGTGAAAGTCAAGTTAAAAAGAATGGAAATAAAACCGGCCCTTGGGCCGGCCTAGAAATAAAATGGGCTTCGGCCCTAGAATGGGAGTCCAAATGGTTATGTAAAAATGTTGTGTTTTAGTCTTAATGGGCTTCGGCCCAATGGTTTAAAAACTCGGAATATGACAAGGTGAATGTAACGGGCTTGGCCCGGTTGGTAACAATGTTAAATGGGCTCGGCCCAGTTGTATGTTTTGAATGGGCTTGGCCCAATGTGAAATAAATAAAGAAGGTGTTTGTTTAATAAAAAGAATTGTTAGAATTAAATAAATTGGTAATTAATAATATGTGTCACGATTACCAATCCGTAATGACTCGTTAATTTTCGGGTCGTTACAGATCTCGACATCAGTCTGGTTATCGGGACATAAAGGACGATCCAATCACCTTTTTTTCCTTTTTTTTTATTTGAACCACTAGGTATTTTTGTTTTTATTGGATGGTTTATAAATGTGAGACATAACATTGTGGTGTCTCCACACCCTTGCCACGTCTCAACCAAGAGAACATGAGAGTCATCCTAGGTGGTATTGAGACATGAACATTCTCATGTCTGCACACCTCATAGCCTAAGGGCTCAAAGAAGAGAGAGATCCAGTGTAATTTTTCTTATATTTTTCTTAAAAATGATGTTTTAAAGGGTATGTACTGCGTCCAAAACATGGTAAGCTACGGTTTAGCACCACAACGGGAGAGGTTCTTTAAATATAATATGTCATGGTTCTTTAGATACGAGTGAAATTTGTCATGGTTTTAAAAAATAGGATAGAGATAATATGTCATGGTTCTTTAGATACCAGTGAAATTTGTGCAAAACAAACCAAAAATATCATCTAGTCATGAATATATAAGAAACATAATAAAAAAGAAAAGGTTTAGTATTTTACCTTAGTATAAAAATTCCGAGACAACCAATTCCAACGATAAATGGAAAATAATGCCCCATGGAATTTTAAAAGGGTTCCATCCCACACACACCTTCATTGCTTAGAAGTGGTTACCCAGATCTGAAAGGGAACAATATTATTTGTAAGGTTACACCCACTACCTAGTTCGGAAACTGGTGTTGGAGTTGTTCTGCAGTGAGCCGGCCGGCGGTTGGACCAGAAAACCGGTGAAAAGAGGTGGTCGGGCCGATGGTAGTTTTTTTAAAAGAGTGAAGATCGCTACATTACTTGTTTAAAATCTATGTATGTTTTATTATGGAAAGACAGAGAGAGAGAGAGAGAGAGAGAGAGTGACAAACGGGTGGTTTTGTAGTATTGAAGGGGGTGTGAAATTAGGGAAAGTGGGTGGAAGCACGGAGGAGGATATCACCAGAATTGCTCTTCTTGAAATTGAAATGGGGGGTGGTACGTGGAGTATGAATGACATTGATTGTGATAAACAACGAAGGAGAAGGGTAGGTGGCGTGGAGTATGAATGACATTGATTGTGTGGTAACAAATAAAAGGCTTTAAAAAATTAACGATAACAGTAAAAACCCTGCGCACATAACATCAATTGTCAACTGAATTTTGATGAATGAATTTATTATTTTCTCATTGATTACTTTTTCTTTTTTTTTTTAAGGTGAATTTCATTAGAAAAACGCTATCGGTTCTAAAAAAAATGATCGAAGCAAAGGGAACTATAACATATACAAAGGACTAGACGCCCAATCTTTCCAAACCAAATTCTCATAGATTACTTATTTATTGTTATAACTAGATTATATCATGGGAACGTCTCGGTGTTGAGAAATCGAATATAACATATCAATTTTACATATGAAATAGAATGACGTACTTTACAGTTACATGCATGAAAGCTTCAGGTATTACTTAACCTAAAACAATTAAAAATGTATCTCTAATGTTGATGCAGACATTAAAAGCGTTTAATAACATAGTATTCTTCTACGTAATAACTAAAAAAGTTTAAAAATTTGTATGAAAACCTTAATAGAATCAGCTTTAACGTATTTTTTCTATTTAATAGAATCATAGTTAATGTATTTAACTTTTTTGCTAATCTAAACCTATTTTTCTATTTAATCTGATTGAACCCTAATCCAACTAAAAACTTAAAAATTTTAATCCAACTAAATAACGAAATCCCTTTTTTGTTAGTGCAATAAAGGTGAAAGGCGAATGAACTTATTTTTCATCTCAATTAACGTGGTATTTTTTTTACATACATACGTTTTTCATGGGATCATTAATAGCAATCGAATTAGAAACAAGGTGGATGGAATTAGTATTGATGGTTCTTGGGGTTCGGACCTGAATATTATAAAAAATAAGGTGGTTGAAATTTTTTCTAATAAGTTTGATGAGCCAATATCAAGAAGACCAAGACTAAAGGTTTCAAGAAATTAGTAGAGGTAGAGGCGAACAGTATGATAAGTTCATTCACTTGCGAAGAAGTTCGGAATGCGGTTTGGGATTGTGGTGGGGAGAAATCCCTGGGGTCAGATCATGGGCGGAGGTATGTTGATCCCGGTGTAGTCCCGGGACAACAGTCTTTTTTCAGTTGTATATATACATGTATACATAGTTTTTCGAGTGACATCAATGTTTTTTAGATGGTGACTACATTAGACCCAACCCAATTCCAGTTAAATGAGCTCAACTCTAATTTTTAAGTAGATACAAATAGAACCTTTTACAAGCCCACTCCACTAAATGACTACATTAGACCCAACCCAATTCCAGTTAAATGAGTTCAACTCTTCAATGAAACATGTGAAGACGAAATTGCGTAATAGAATGGATGATGGATACATGAACAATTCTTGCATTTGTTACATTGAAAAAGAGTTCTTCCAACAAGTTTCAGTCGAAGATGTAATGCAACATTTTCAGAAGATGAAAACTCGTAGGGAACAACTCTAACTATTGTATTTTTTTTTAAAATTCATAAGACAGTCGAATTTATATTATGTGTTTTTTTTTTAATTTTTAATGACGATGTGTTTTTTTATTATTGTATAATATTTTTATTATGTGATCAACGTTACCTGACCCGAACCGTCAAACCGACCCACCCGAAAATATTTATGTCCGGTTCTATAAAATTAGAATGTCTAAAATAGTGACATCATTCAAAAAAATTTCTGGATCCGCCACTGGGTCAGATGGATTTTATTTTGAATTCATCACAAATTATTGGGATAAATTGGAAGGATTTGTGTTGAAGATCATGGAGGAGTTTCATTGTCATGGATCAATCCACAGCTCATGTAATTCATCGTTTATGGCGTTAATTCAAAAAATAAAAGTTAATTTATCAAAGAGTGCTTTATTTCACCCTAGTGGTTAGTCGAATGGCTTCAGTTATGGGCTGTGTGAAAGGAAATCTCCCATTTATACACCTTGGGTTATCGGTCGGCGCAAACATGAAGAGGGTTGGGTATTGAAAAGTGGTTATTGATAAGTTCAATTCTAATTGTCAGCGTTGAAGCCTAGGAACTTATCGTTTGCAGGCATAAAAGTTCTAATTATCGAAGACGGTTTCTATGGGGTAGGTCAAGCGATTCAAATAAAGTTAGATGGGTTTCTTGGAAAAAGTAACAACACCAAAGTCGGGGGTGGCTTGGGGGTGGGTTGTATTAAAAATATGAATCTAACATTACTTAATAAGTGGTGGTGGAGATACAAGACCTCGACGGATCAACTTTGGGTGAAGGTCATCGAAGCGATACATGGCAGGACTAGACAAATGGGAATGATTCCGTGTAACAAGGTGTGTTCGGGATTGTGGAAAGAGACCGCTTCTATAAATAATGAATTTATGAAATGTGGAGTGGACATTCAATCGAGGCTTGCGTGCAACATTGGATCCAGAAACACTATTAATTTTTTGTTAGATCGTTGGTGTAATGGGGAGGTACTATGTGATAAATTCCCCTACATTGTATACTTTGAGAAAATCTAAGAAGGCAAAAGTTTTTTTGCTGCTATCATGATGATGACGGTAATATTGTTTGGCGGTTGGATTGGAATCGAGCACATGTTGCTGGTCAGGAAACTCAAGAAGAAGCTCAGCTCAAGTAATGTGAAGTCTAAAGACGAGTGGCATTGGCTAGAGGATGGTGAAAAGAAAGACTTTTCGGTAAAGACGATTAGAAACGCACTGGGAGATCAAAGTCAGGTAACGGCTTCGCTTCATATCTTCAAATGGAGTAAGACTGCTACAGCAAAAGTGAACTGTTTCGTTTGGAGGGCTACAAATAATAACATTCCAACAAGTCAATCTTTATGTGCTAGATGTTTATTAGCGGAAGACGATTTGTGCAAACTTAGTGAAGCGGAATTGGAGACGTCAAATCATCTTTTTGTTGAACGTGTTTGGGCTAGATCAGTATGGTGGAATGTGTTCTCATGGATAAAGATTCAGGCACCGAGTCGTTATGAGTCGATTTCTCAGGTGCTCGAGTACTGTTTGTCGCTTAACTATGAAAAAAAGAAAAATGATTGCATTTACGCGATATGCTTTTGGTGATTTGGAGGCTATGGTTAAGAAGAAATGAAAAGGTTTAACAATTAAAAATCTTTAAAATAAATGACATAAAATATTCACCAAACAATTAATGGTTGTTCTCAACAGTACATGGATGATTGTATATATATCTAACCCTCTTCATCTCTAACAGAACTTGCTTTCCCCTCTACAATGGCTAAGGTTTATCCTCAAACTCCATCATCACCATCACAGTCACCGCCACCATCATCATCTCCATATGTAAGCTCGAACAATTAAGGCAAGTCATGAAAGAATCATTGTGACGAGTGAACATTAGTACCACTGGACGATTAAAAAGAACTAAAGGACACAAGTATGCGATTACTAGACGCCACGCCTAAACGGAATAAATTGTAAACTCGACAAAGGATTGGTAGTATTACTTACACTAGTGAACTCAAGAAACTAAATAGATAAAATATACTTGTAATAACCCGAATTTTAATCATCTAATTTATTTGAAATTTATTTATGTATATAAATTATGAACTAAATATAAAATTTATGGCTATTATTAAAACTCGTAAATGGTTTTAAATGAAATTGTTCCTATTATAATTGTATTAAGTCAGCTTAAAAGAAAACGTTTTCCATTGTGATTTATTAAAATAATTAGCATTTATATTTAAAGAAAATGAGTTTCAGTCAACATATGTATTTTCGATTATATATCTATAACCGTCGGTATAGAAATAGTTTTGAGTCATGAACTTTTTAAAACTAAAATAAATAAATATGGTTATATATAGCATTATTGATAATAACTTACCCGTAAAAAGTTAAGAACCAATTTTGTTAATCCGTCAAGTCAGACAATTTCACCACTATTATGTCGGTCAATGAATATTGATTTCTTTTAATACCAAAATGAGTAACTAATTATTATTTACTATTGGGAAATCAATGTTTACTAAATTAGGCGAGATCACATGGTCTTATTTAAAGAATTATGCACCAATCATAAAAGGAAGCACTGGCTGGTTTTCATTCCATTAGCCTATTATTATTATTATTTCCAGCCTTATAATCAAATTGTCTCTATTAAATTATGTTCAAGTTTCGATGCTACACACCGCAACGCCATAGTCATAGGCCACATACTTTCAACTTTCATTATGGTCTTGAAGTACTAGAGAGGTTGTTGCTACGAATCTATGTGAGAGCGTCTTAGCTTTTGGAAAATTCGATCTTACGTCTTTAATGTATGGACTCTAAACAACATTGCATGACGGGTTTGGGTTCTTTACTACTTCGTAGTCGAAAATTCAAATTCGATATTGATTGATATATTACATAGTATTTTTTTTTGTATATAAATATTGACTGTACCACTGAACTACTGATATCACCGAAGGGTGACCACTGAACCTGTAAGTCCTTCATATATACCGGTCGAGGGGGAAACGAAGCCTTCCTTATAAAGGGGTTGATACCCCTTCATATCAGGATGCGTTTCGCCTGGGCGAGCGACTCGTCGGGTGAGCCGTGAGCTTCTGGATGGGCAACCCATCAGGGGCAAAACAGTAGAGTCCTAAACCGGTTTATGTGGGATGTTACAGAAAAGTGATCATTGAACTACTGTACCGAAAGGTGACCACTGATATCACCACAAGGTGGCCACTGAAACTACTGATATCACCGAAAGGTGACCACTGAATGTGAACTACTGAATGTGTTATGTGAACTACTGAACGTGCTACTGAATGTGCTACTGAAAGTGAACCACTGAATATGAACTACTGAATGTGCCACTAATTGTTTATATACGTATATATAGATATGGTTAGGAACTGTATTGTTGTTGTCCCACTGAGTAAATTTTACTCAGGCGTGCATATGTGTTTTATGTACGTTAGGTTCAGGAATTCAAGAAGTCTAAAAGCGCGGGCTCAAGGGATTAAAGATCAAGGGATTATAGACTCAAAAATATACTTTTTACAAGACTTAATGATGTTTTTTTTTGTAATTATTGTAAATCATTGTAAAGTTTTATTAAATTTGGATTGATGTATTGAATTCTAATCACTGAATATGTGACACGTCAGCCCTACACGGGCGGGGTGTTACAATACTAATACATACATACTAAAGTCTGAAATAACAGAAGAACATAGAACGGTATTGATAGAAACTATACGCTCGAGCTCGTTGATGACCTCGGTCGTCACGGGTCATACAAAACCTAAATAACCTAGGTAGCTAGGGTAAGTAGGGTATCGAATCCAAGGAGCATGTGGTTAGCGTCACACTAGTTGTTTGTTTTGAAGAAGAAATTGGAATTAACTAATAGCTAAGGTAACAATAATTTCTAACTAACATTCACTCCCGGGCTAGGATATGCAAGTAACTAGGATTCAAGAGTTATTATGATAGATTTGCAATTTCACTTGTATGAATCGCTAGGACAGAGAATCAAGACTTAGGCATCAACAAATAGCTACTAGGCCCTAAGTATGCTTCATTATCTAGTTCACCAAATCCTATATGTCGAGTTAAGGCATAATTGGCAGAATTCATCTTATGAGTTTAAAAAAACACAATGGTCTCTAAACATGCAATAAGTCCAACCCAATACCAAGACAATTAAGCACAACAATTAATTCATACAAATGATGTCACGATTACAAATAGATTTGCAAGGATACAAAAACCTTTAGTCATATAATGAGTCTAACCCAATATCCCAACTTAAGTGATAGGATTTATCTCACAAGTCTAAAGATAATGTTGAGGCAAAACTTAATTGACAAGATTCATCTCTATGGTTTAAGCATACAAGAAACATACACAAGGTCCAACCCAACATCAAAAGTTAATTGATGGAATTCATCCCCATGGCTCAAGCACAACATAAACATACACAAAGTTCAACCCAATATCAATGCTTCATTGAGTACAACACTTGTTCCTTACAAATACACAATCAAAACAACATTACAAATCTAGAAACTTACAATCCTTCACCCGGAAGTGAAGGGGAACTTAACCAAACATGGTTGTAGGAGCTTGAATCTCTCCCCTCAATGATGATTTTAGATGAATTGTTATATATGGAGGTGTTAGGAGGATGAAAGATGATGTTAGAGGTCTCCCAATCACGTTTTTATCAATTCCCCATCAAGTCTTTGGTCAAAGGAAATTAATTCCTTTTAACTGATATGGTCCACGAAATAAATGGTTAAGAAAATTGCCTTGGTCCGTCAACTCATAATTTTTGGACTAACCCAAAAATTGCTCCTTAGTCTTTGAGTCAAACTTGAATAAACAATAACCCCCAAGACAATTTAATTACTAATGATAATAATCATGATGTGTGCTATCAATTTGTTGTTAACTCCTTGAGTCATGTAACCCATTGTTTCAAATCAAAGTCAAACATCATTAAATGCTTGAGTTTATTTCATCCGGTCACTCCTGGCTTCAATCCAAAACCTCGTTAAGCTCCCCAAAAATGCACTTTAAGTTCTTCTAAGCCTACGAACACAAATCATATCAAAGTAATACATTCTAAAATATAAAATCACATAAAAACACAATTTTAATCATGAGAAACTAACGACTTTCAACCCCGTATCACTCGTCCCCACGTGCAACCATTATAAATAAAGCCGAGACTAATAATATGTGTCGACATAGGGCTCAACCAGGAGAGTACCGACGCGCGATACCAAGGATCACGTTTTCTCTTCTCTACAACTTATGCTATGCCATCCAGGTGAGTCTCGTGAACCATCGCCTCTTTTTCTGTTTTAAACTGTTTTGGGGTGAACATATACTTTTAGTGTAAAACCAGTATGATAAACCAGTTTGATGTGACAGGTTGTGCTCCTGATTACAAAACCTTCACACTCATTAACCCAACAGGAGATTGGGCCACTTGATATATGGGTTGTACTACTTGGGGAAACCCCCTCACACAGTGGACCCGGAAGCCCCGGGAACCCTCCACTGCAGTCCGTGTCATGTATTTTGCCATGGAAATCCACAATAGGAGTAGGTGGGTTCAGTGTTAGGTTTGAGGTGTGGCTTGTACATCACCAGTGCTAGACCATGAGTTAAACTTATGAACTTATAAAACTTGTTTTGGAATATTAAACCTGTTTTGTGCTAAACCATGTAAACTTGCTTTTGGCACGATAAAACTTATGTACAACCAGTTAAACACACGCACGGACTCACCAACATTATTGTTGACCCAAACCTCTTTTAAGCATGTGTTCAGGTACCTGTCTGAGTTAAAAGGAATGAGCAGCTACGACTCGAAGGATCCCCGACGGACGAACCCGAAGATGATCTCGAAACCATAGAGACCATTCAACTATTGTATGATTGGAGATTAGATAGAATTGTCGCTAGATGAGGTATTATGTAATGTAAATCAATATTCTTTTATAAAAGATTAGTTATTTATAACGCTTTCGCTGTTTGCTCACATTATGTGTTGTTTGGTAACAATCTGGAATTCCGTCTAGGCCCACCTAAGTCGGGGTGTGACACGGTTCGACCAGTGGGTTCACTTCAATCAATATGATTTCCATGTTAGGGTTTATAATATTCCGAGCTGAGGTACATAACCTGCAAAATTGAACAAATACCATAAGCTCGTTACAAGAAGGAGAGGTAGGGGTTCTTCTCGTAATCACCCCCGACATTAAAATAAGTATGGGTTTTCAATGAATAATGATAATTCAAAGAAGTAGCAAGCATATAGCGAGAGTGAAGAGTACAAGACCGTTTTTACCTTGGACCAAGGGCCCTATTTATAGTCAGAGATGGATGAGAATGACTGGATGAGGGGTCGTCGTCAAGAATATTCCCTTTGTTTCCCCGCCCTCACTATGGCGTCCGCAGAGGTGGGAGCACGTCCGTGTGGTCTGATTGGCCACATGTCGCTTTTTAAGATGTACTATTTGTCCTGACTACGCTGATTGTTTGTGGAAGTTAAGGATAACGTGGATCCATGACGTCTTATTGGTTGGTTGTCATTCTTGGAGGTACCTTCTGTTCCCTCTGCTCGTGTCAACAACCAACATTCTCCCATAGTGTGGCCTTACAATCTCTCCAAAACACTCCTGGATTTGAGACACTCTCTCTGCCTCATTCCAAATCGTTAAAATGAATTGTCACACAACAAATATGCATATATACTCCGCTAAATTCGTATGCGGTGCAAATTCGCACACACCTTAATAAATATGCAGTAAACATTAATTGATCTATTATTTCACTGAATATGCACCAACAGACTCTCCATAGACAATATCATCAATTTATGTCAACCAGAGCAATTTTCTTTGTCCGTTTGACTTGATCTTTGGAATACTTTAGCCTCAACGCTTCCCAGCCTCTATATATACGAATTAATATTGGTTGTTTTAAATGCATGCTTTTTACTGAATGAGATTTTTTTTATTCATGTTCGTTTGTTAAGAAAACACTATTGTTCATGTTCGTTTGTTAGTTCTGTTCATTAACGCACACGAACACAAATGGACATTAAAGAACACAAACAAATGTTCATGACCACACATGAAAACAAACGTACATATATTAACTTTCGAATAAGTTCACATTAACATACATTAAGATATTAACTAGATCAACCCAAAGTATAGCCTAATTATCCAAACATGTAGTGGATGTCTGCGCTGGAACGCGAAAACATATACTAAGCATTGAGTGTGGGGTTATTAATATCATATATTAATATTTACCTCACATGCAGGGCCGGCCTTGAGGGGGTGTGGGGAGGACTCCCGGCCCGGGCCCAATTTTTAAAGGGGCACTTTGAGCGGCGACGAGTGTAGAGTGTATTTTTTCCGCAAGTATTTTCTTTCTGTTTTCAACCCAAAAAAAGATCTCATCTTAAACATCACTGGTTATAAACGCAAGAAAGTGAAGAGTAGATAAGGAAGAAGATGAGTTATACATGAAAAACTATATTTGAAGGTTACGACAAAATTAAAAAAAAAAAAGTTTAAGTGTGTTACTTGAGATTTGTATTGTAGTACAGTAATTGTGCAGCCTTTGCAGTAAATTTTAATATATAGTAGTACTACAAAATAGTAATTGTCTCACGCTTATGCACATGATTCAAGTCAAATTCATTTCATTAAAAAACTTTTGAAATCTAGACATAAATAATGGCCAGATTATTATGGAATTTTAAGAAATGGTGGTTTTTTTTATGAGCCAATTAGCCAAACATATTAATTTTTATAATTATTACGACACTTTCAGTTCTATATCCAGTTCGACCGGTCTGACTAGGGAACCGGTAAGGACACCGGTTCAACGTCCGCTTCGGTTATGAAAACATTGCTTAAAAGACATAAGACTAAGGGGCACATATTTCCCGGCTCGACCCGGGCACCCGAATTTTCAGGGCCGGCCCTGCTCACATGAATTGTTTATTTATTTATTTATATGGGTAAAATAAATATAAATAAAAGAACATATAAAAATATAGAAATTAAAAACCTTATTAAGAGCACAAACTAACATGAATGAACACGTTCACAAACTGAAGAAACACGGGTGTAAAGATAGTTGAAAAGAGGACTATCCGTACGGTGATTCTACTGTATTTTCTAAAGAGAGTGTGATTATAAAATACGTGTGGGTCTGTAGGCAAGACCAGGGATTTACGAGACTACCAATTAGAAGAGCCGAGCCTCTAATCGTTAGTGTAATAAACAGGGGGGGTGAAGAAGGTACGAGAGTTCGTATTCTTCTTGAGTGAAAGTATACTGGGTATTCGATGCCAATAAAAGGAGAAGAGAGTCCTCCTTTTATAGTACCGAGATGCCCTACTTTCTCAGCCCATCCTCTACCTTTAATGGGGCCCGGCCCAGGTAGAGGAGTCTCCATAATCCGGCCCAAGCCTTTAGGCCCATTTGGTGCAAGTGGGTTTTAGTAAAGTGGGAAGCTAGGGGAGATGTTACCGTCCTGACGCATGTACACGTGGCGCCCAGTAAGTGGACGCTGATGGGCGGTTGACACGTGGTGCTCGCCCATTGGTGCATCCAGGCGGTAGACACTTTATACTTTTCCAGGATTTCAAGACGGACAGAGAAAGTCTGCTTTGTCAGGAAGATATCTTGGTCGAGAGGCTGCCACGTCATCGCCTTTTCTGCTCGTCAGACTGGGGAAAGTCTCTGGTTGGAGAGGAACTCTGACGGGCTGCCTGTCGTGTCAGAGATATTTGCTTGGGGCAGGGGTGAGTCCCAAGGCTGCCCCAAAAGGTATCTTCCACTTGTAGTGACGCTTGTCAAGGAAGCCTTGAGGTACATTTGGCCCGCCCCTGTAAAAGGGGCGGGAGTTCATGCGCCTGGCGTCGAGTGCACCGCTGACGTAAAACGGGCGGGTGGACGCCAGGTGTTCCGCCGACGTGGATCGTGAATACAAATGCACGCGTCGGGCGGCAGGAGCATCGCTGACGTAGAACGGGTTTGTGGTCGCCAGACGTTCCGCTGACGTAAAACGGGCGGATGGGCGCGAAACGATCCGCTGACGTAGAACGGGCGGGTAAGCGTCTGGCGAAGCCTGTTCTAAGTGGGCGATGGTATGATATTTGTAATGTTTTAATACCATATCCCTTCAAGTCCCCCTAGTCCAGTGCTGACCTGTATCTTTGGGGAGTGCTGGACTTGATTTCACACGTGTACTTTCAGTGACATCCAGTCGTCACTGGGTTTTCATGTACCGAAATGGACGTGTGTTTCTGTTTATTCTTCGTCAACTGGTGCGCGCACAGAGATCAACCTGTGGGCGTATGACGGGATGCGCAAAGATTGTGTTTGGTGCGCAGGCGCTGAGCCAAGATGGGCGTTGGGCCTGTTTGCGCGCCCAAAAAGTTGTGAAATTTGATTTTTTCAAAATTTTTCGCTCTGGCACGCAGGCGTTGAGCCAAGATAGGCGTTGTCCCTGTTTGCGCGGCCATAGGTTGTGAAATTTGATTTTTTCAAAATTTTCGCTCTGGCGCGCAGGCCTTAAGCGACGAAAGGTGTTGGCCCTGTTTGCGCGGCCAGAGGTTGTGAAAAGTCATTTTTTGTCGCTGTCCGCGCCTGCATTTACTCCGCATTGAATTTGTCTCTTTGGGATTTGTGTAAATTAAAGGCGGGAATGTTTTGAATTTGAAAAGACGTGCCTGACGGTTGTAGACCTGCTTTGGAGATCGTGTCTGACAGTCAGTACGACTGTTGAGTTGCTAGGTGGACACGTGTCGTACATCTGATGAGTGGGGACAGCTGTTGGTGGTGGTTTTTTGAACGTGGGCGTACACGTGTCAGTCATCGTCATCCTTTTTTGGACGTGGGTGTACACGTGTCGGTCATCGGCAGCTGGGGTAGGACGACCGTCTCGCGAGTGAGACACGCGCGGCGCGTGGGCCGTTTTGGCACGTGGGCAGAGCGACGTGTTTGCCTGTGATTGGACCTTCACGTTGAAAAGCCTGCCCATCATAATTACCTGCATTAAATGCGATGGGTATAAATAGTCGTCCACCTCCTTTGGATTTCTTTCATCTTCTTCCTCTTTCGAAATTCTCTTCTAAATTCCCTTTATTCTCTCTGTTTCTCCGATCAAAAAGTTAGGTTTTTCTGATTCGTCGTTTGAAGATGTCTTCTGAAGATAAGAAGGCGGAGCTGTCTATGAAAGACGCCCAAATCTCCTGGTCCAAAGACAAATTCAGGTCTTTGGTCAAGAGGTTTGGTGTGCTTCGTGAATGGGACCCGGAGTTGCCGGAGAAGGGGCAAACTCCGGTAGACTGCCCGGAAGGGAAAATATGCCTGTATGAGGCATATTTTCAGAAGGGGTTATTCCGGTTGCCGGTGTCTCGTTTCTTCATCTCTGTTCTCCAGAGATACGGAGTGCACGTCTCTCAGATGAGCCCCTTTGGGGTGATGAGGGTGATGCACTTCGAGGCCACTTGTCGGGCCCTGAGGAGGCAGCCGGTGTTTGAACACTTCAATGTGTTCTACAAGCTGGAGGTTAAGGAGTCGGGCTGGGTCTCTTTTGTGGAGAGATCCAAGAGCGTGAGCCTGATCGTACCGAAGAGTTCTCCAAAAACTCTTCGGGACTGGAAGAGGTGCTTCTTCTTTGTGAAGAAGGAGGTCATCCCAGTGGAGATGACGAAGCTGGAACTGCGCCCTGGGCAGAAGGTGCCGTCCTTCGAGGTTATGAAGGACTTCCAAGAGGAGGCGTGGTTTCAGGAGCTTTCTGCGCATCCAAGTCGTCTAGATGACTTGGACAAACTGGATGAGGGTATTATGCGTTTGCTGGGGCTAAGCCGTCTAGGCGTTAGGGAGGGGTACAATGTAGCGCCTGCCGGTGATGGTGGTGCGCTTTCTGTGGAGGGTAAGTTTTTTTTTTTTTTTTTTTTTTTGACTGGTCCTTCCCTTTTTCTCTAGTGCGTTTTGTATCTAATATCTGTGTTTCGTCGCAGGTGACTTGTTGTTTGACTATTTTGCCGCCCGGGCCGTGAAGACCGTGTATGTGGCGGTGCCAGAGGGCGGAGTCTGAGAGATGGAGGCGTTGGCGGAGAACTTCCTGTTCCCTGCCCCTATTCAAGGTGCGCCCTCTAACCTTGAAGTAGGTTTTTTGATCAACCCTGACCCGCTGTCTGTCAAGACGGCGGAGGGGGTTGATTATGTGTTCTTGTCCGATGATGAGCTGAGTGACCCATCATCTGATTTGGTCCATCGTTCGCGTCGGTCTACAGGTAGCGCCGGAGGCGGCTCTTCTTCTGCCACGGCACAAGGCGGCGATGCGACTGCTGAAGGTCGCACAGCAGAGGACGCGCCTGCCGACAGTGAGTGTTTTTTACCTGCTTTTCTTTTCTTCTCTGTTTTTTTATTGTTTTCTGACGTCTGATGTTGTTTGCAGCACGGAAGCGCAAGGAGCCGGAGACGGTTGATGAGACCGTGGCCGGTGGATCATCGCCTAAGCGGACGGCTCTTGGTGGGGATGGGCATGGTGATATAGAGCTTGAGCCGCCGCCGGTGCGTCAGCCTTTTTACATGAAGGCGTTGAAGAAGCTTAGCAGTGAGTGTTCCTCGTGCTTTTTCTGTTCTTTCTCTTCTTCTCTTTTTTTTTTTTTTTTTTTTTTTTTTTTTTTTTTTTTTTGTCTAACTTTGGTCTTCGTTTTTCCTTGTAGGTTCCATCCCTCCTTCTGTTCGACAGTATCAGGAGGAGCGGAAGAAGAAGCTCGAGGAAGAGCGCCTCCTAGCTGAGGGGGCGCAACTGACTGAGGCTGCGCGTAAGGAGGAGGAGGACAAGCGCGTGGCCGAAGCTGAGCAGGAAGCAAGAGGAGGAGTCTGCCGCTCGCCAGTTGGAACTGGAGCGTAAACGGGCGGAAGATGCCCGTTTGGCTGAGGCTGAACGGAAGCGGGCTGAAGAGGCTCGCTTGGCCGAGCTGGCGGCGGAGAAGGAGGCGGAGGAGCGCCGCCTCGTGTTGTTGAAGCAGCACGAGGATTTGGTGCACATGAAGAAGGAGCAGGCCGAGGGTGTGGGTGCTCAGGGTGGAGAGGGCCAGCGGGGCGGGCCCGTGTTTGTGGACCTGAGCGAGCAGGATGTCGCTGAGGTTCCACTTCCTGGTGGTGGGATGGAGGCCCCAAAATCACAAAGGGCCGAAGGCATGGTTGCGTCGTCCAGCGGACCTGCCTTCCGTCTTGATTCTCCGGTTTATACGCCTGGGTGGCGTATAACCGAAAGCTGCAGATTCCTCAATCCCTTCGTGGCTGAGGAGTTTGTGAGCTATGCGCTGCCTCCGGCGGAGCGTGCCCATCATCGGGCTCAGGACCGTGGCACCCTTTTCTCCGAGATGTGCATGAACCTTACGCAGACCTTGGGCAATCTTTATGCTTTGCACAGAGGAGAGGGTGAATTTTTGGATGAGCGGGCGTCGGTTGCTGGTGAGGCCGAGCGTCTTGCTAGGGAGAAAGAGGTGTACGAGACGGCTCGTATACGTCTTCTGGAGCAGGTTCGGAAGTTGGAGTCCGACTTGCGCCAGAAGGATGCTGATGCTGCTGAAAAGCAGAAGGCATGGGCCAAGTCGTCGGCGGTTGTCAACACGGAGTTGGAGCGCCGTCGTCAGCTGATACAAAAGGCCGAGGTTGCCCTGGCTGAGGAGAAGAAGGTCTCGGCAGCTAAGGGCAAGGAGTTGGAGGAGCTGTCCTCGAAGTATGCCACCGCCGTTGGTGATCTGAAGGCGAAGGACGCCGATGTGGTGAGGATGACCACTCGGGTGTCCGAGCTGGAGGAGCAGGTTGCGGCGATGGCGAGGGAGCGGGAAGCGTGGGGGTTGGAGAAGACGCTTCTGCTTGATGCCCAAAGGGGGTATGTTGAGAAGTCGCTGTGGGTGATGTCCGACGGGATCTCCGCCGTAAGTTTTTAGATTTTTCTCCAAGTTTGTTCTGTGCTTTTTGTTTCCTGTTTGTTGTAACATTTGTTTAATTGCGCAGGTATATGAGCGCTGCTGGAATGCGCCGAAGATGGGCGAGCAAATCGCCGAAGTGGTTGACGCTGCTCGTACCACGGGTGTTCATACCGGGTGGTTGGAAGGATACTTGGCCGCGAAGGATGGCGCGCCTGTGGAAGAGCAGCCGTTTGGCGATGTCAACACGGATCAATTGCTGATGGAGCAGCTGCAGAAGTTAGAGCAGATCGAGTTTCCCGTGTTGCAGGTTGTGCGCCAATGCGTGTCCGACCCTGATCCTATCGGCAAATTTAAGCGGTGGGTGGAGGAGTCTGATCGTGTGGGCCGCGAGCGTGCAGAGAAGGCGATGTCCAAGGCTGGTAGCTCGGGGACGGCTCATGAGCCTCCTCAGTAGTTTGTTCTTTGTATTTTTCTTTTGTTTGTAAGTATCGTTTGTTGGAATGAAAGAGAATTTTATTTCTGTTCTGCGTCTTGCTTTGTTCTGTCTGATATGTGTATCCGTCATTTGTTGAGTAGATTTAGCAAGTGAGGAGTGCGCCTTATGAGTGAGCGATAGGTGCGCCGAGTTACTTGTGAAGAGTGGATTAACTTTACAAGTGAGTGGGGCGCCATTCTACTTGTGAAAAGTGGATTAACTTCACAAGTGACTGGTGCGCCATGCTACTTGTGAAGAGTGGATTAACTTCACAAGTGACTGGTGCGCCGTGCTACTTGTGAAGAGTGGATTAACTTCACAAGTGACTGGTGTGCCATGCTACTTGTGAAGAGTGGATTAACTTCACAAGTGACTGGTGTGCCATGCTACTTGTGAAGAGTGGATTAACTTCACAAGTGACTGGTGCGCCGTGCTACTTGTGAAGAGTGGATTAACTTCACAAGTGACTGGTGCGCCATGCTACTTGTGAAGAGTGGATTAACTTCACAAGTGACTGGTGCGCCATGCTACTTGTGAAGAGTGGATTAACTTCACAAGTGTTTAGATGGAAGAAAGAGGGAGAAAAGAACCGGAACTTTTTTATAAGTAGCATTTGCGCAACTGCGCTACATTCCATGATCTAGGTATGGGTGTTCCATCAAGTTTTTCTAGCGCATAAGCGCCTTTTCCTAGCACTTGTTGGACTTTGTAAGGCCCTTCCCAGTTAGGTGCTAGCTTTCCCGGGCGTTCCGCGTGGGAGGCGTAGTTGTCCCTGAGAACATAGTCGCCGATGTCAAATTCGCAAACTTTGACCTTTGAATTGTAGTAGCGTTCTAATTGTTTTTTGTAGTTTGCTTCGCGTATGGCGGCGATATCGCGCCTGTCATCTAGGAGGTCTAGATTGAGGCGTAGCTCTTTGTCATTGTCCGTGTTGTCTGTATTGAGGACCCGTGGTGATGGGAATGTTATCTCCGCGGGTATTACGGCCTCGGATCCGTAGGTTAGGCTAAACGGAGTTTCGCCGGTGCTGGTCTTTGTGAGGGTGCGATGCGCCCATAGCACGTGTGGTAGCTCTTCCACCCAGCCCGTTCGTTTTGATCCTAGGCGTGTCTTGATGCCTTCGACTAGGGATCTGTTGATGCGCTCCACCTGGCCATTGCCTTGCGGATGAGCAACGGATGAGAAGATCTGGCTGACGCCTAGTTGCGTTAGCCAAGCTTGTAGTTTTTTGTCGGTGAATTGTGTGCCGTTGTCGGTGACGATTTCCATGGGTAAGCCAAAGCGGCAGATGATGAATTCCCAGATGAATTTTTTTATCTGTTCCGCGCTTATCGACGCGAGTGGCTTGGCCTCTACCCATTTTGTGAAGTAGTCAACGGCAACGACTAGGTACTGTATCTTTCCGGGGGCCATTGGAAACGGGCCGACCAGGTCCATGGCCCACTTTTGAAATGGCCAGGCGGCCGTGACTGGTACCAGATCGTTTTTGGGGCGCAGGGTATTTGGCGCGTGTTGTTGGCAGTTGAAGCAGGTGCGTAGAATTTTGACGGCGTCTTGATGCATGCCCGGCCAATAATATCCAGCGTTCATGACTTTGGCGACGACCATTCTCGGTCCTGCATGGATCCCGCATATGCCTTCGTGTATTTCTCTGATAAGTGAGGTGGCTGTCGCGACGTCTATGCATTTTAATAATGGCCCCAAGTACGAGCGTCGGTATAGGATCCCGTTCATTAATTGGTAATGTTGGGATTTGTATTGGATTTTTCGAGCTTCCGCTTTTTGAGGTGGCAACGTGCCTGTTGCTAGGTAGGCTTGAATAGGGGTCATCCATGACCCGACGCCTGTCTGCGTTATGTTGACCTGTCTGAGTGGTACCGAAGGTTGAGGTAGGGTTTCGATACGTACCTCCTTGGCCATATGTGGCCAGGCGGTGGAGGCCATTTTGCTGAGTGCATCAGCTTCCTTGTTGCCGCTTCGGTTTATATGGAGGATGGTGCAAGTAACGAATTTTTTGGTGAGGATCTTGGCTTGGTCGACGTACTGGGCCATGACGGGGTCTTTGGCGTCGTAAACGCCGTTCATGTGGCCTGCTATCAGCATGGAGTCTACATGAGCGTTGAGGTGCCTGGCGCCCATTTTGTGCGCCAGCCGTAGGCCTGCCAAGAATGCTTCGTATTCGGCCTCGTTGTTTGTGCTTGGGAACTCTAGGCGCACGGCGTACGTGAATTCTGTCTTGTCGGGGCTGACGAGGCGAAGTCCGGCGCCCGAGCCTTGATCATTGGAAGCTCCGTCGGTGTATAATGACCAGGTGATTCGGTTATCTGGGACGGGCTTGGGGTCTTGTTCGTCTTTGCAGTCTTGGATTTTATCGGTGGGGATTTCGGCGATGAAGTCTGCCAGGACCTGCCCTTTTATCGCGGGTCTTGGTTTGTAGATGATGGTGTGTGCGCCTAATTCAATTGCCCATTTGGCCAGGCGGCCGGAGAGTTCTGGTTTGGATAGTACTGTATTTATTCGGTAGTCCGTGAGGACGTTGATTGGGTGTCCTTGAAAGTATCGTCGCAGGCGTCTTGACGCGTGGACTAATGCTAGGACGAGTTTTTCCATTGTCGAATATCTGGTTTCCGCGTCTGCTAGAGTTCGGCTGATATAGTAGATCGGTGTTTGTACTTTGTTGCGTTCTACTAATAGGACGGCGCCGATTGCCGTCTCTGATGCAGATAGATATAGTGTGAGGGGCTCCATTGGAAGGGGCGCTGTTAAAGTTGGCAAGTAGGTTAAACATTGTTTCATTTCACGAAACGCCACCTCTGCTTCCGGTGTCCAGCGGAACTGTGTTTTTTTGAGTACATTTCGTAAAGTGTGAACAAAAGGAAAAGATTTGGAGGTGTAGTTTGATAGGAAGCGGTTGAGAGCAACCAAACGTCCCATCAGAGTCTGCACGTCTTTTATCGAGTTTGGTGACGGCATTCGCTGGATTGCTTGGATTTTTTCAGGGTTAGGTTTGAAGCCGCCATTGGTGACGATGACGCCTAGGAATTTCCCTTCTTCTGCTCCGAAGGAGCATTTGCCTGGATTTAGTTTCATTTGGATGCTGCGCAATTGTTCGAAAGTGCGCTTGATGTCCATGAGCATTGTGTCTTCCTGGGTGCTTTTGATGACTAGGTCGTCGACGTAGACTTCGAGGTTGACGCCTATCTGGTTGATGAACGCCTGGTCCATGATGCGTTGGTAGGTCGCGCCGGCGTTCTTGAGTCCGAAGGGCATTTTGGTGTAGCAGTACACCCCTCGATCTGTTCTGAACGCCGTTCGATCCTCGTCTTCGTAAGCCATTTGGATTTGATGGTATCCTCGATATGCGTCGAGGAAACATTTGTATTTGAATGGCGCGAGTGAGTCGACCTTCAAATCGATCTCCGGGAGAGGGTAGTGATCTTTGGGGCATGCTTTGTTTAGGTCCTTGTAGTCGACGCACATGCGCCAGGACCCATTCTTTTTTAGTACCATTACCGGGTTGGCCACCCAGGTTTGGTGATTGCATTTTCTGATGATGCCCGCCTCTAGTAGGTCGTCAACTTGTTCATTCATGGCTTTGACTCTGTCGGGGCCGAGTGGCCGTTTCTTCTGGGCCACTGGGCGCGAGTCTTTGTATGTATTGAGGCGGTGCTCGGCGATGTGTCTTGGGACGCCGACCATGTCTGACGATTGCCATGCGAAGACGTCTTTGTTTGCCACCAGTAGCTGTTTTAGGTGCGTTTTTACCTGGGGGGATAAGGTTCGGCCCAAGGTGATGGTCTGTTCAGGGAAGGCTGGGTTGAGGACCCAGCTTTCGTCAGTTGGTGGGCTTGATGGAAGCGCTGCCGTGTCGTCTGGCGGGTGGCTTGTCATGAGGCATTCTTGATTGCCTCGGATGTATGCGATCCCGGTGGGCGTTGGGAAGCCCATGGTTTGGTGAGGGGTTGAGGCGGTGGAGTTGAAGTTCGCCAAACCCTGTCTTCCTAACAATATATCATATGAGGAAGTGGCTGGGATGACGTGGAAGGTGCATACCTCGGAGCGGCTGTGAATGCCGTCATCAAGTGTGACCGTGAAGTCGAACTTGCCAATGGGATGGATTATCTCGTTGAAGAAGCCAGCAATAGGCGCGTCTGGCTGTAGGCGTGCCTTGTCTTCTTCGTCTAGCTGGTCAAAACATTGTTGGTACATGATGTCGAAGCTACTGCCGCCGTCGCACATCATTTTGTAAGTTCGGTAGTGTCCGAACAATGCTGTGATGGTGAGGGGGGTCGTTGATTGAGCGCCCCCTGGGATTATCGGGAGGAGGACTTGGGCCTCTCGCCAATTTGAGGTTTCAGATGTAGTTGCTGTATTAGGGAAGCTGGTTTTTCGTTTGGTGCTTCTCGTCATGTTGATCAGTCTGCTGTGGGTGCCGCGGATGTAGTGTGTCCTGATGTCTTTGATGGCTTTTTCAGGTTCGTCTTGTCGGCGGGCCCCTGCGCGGACGTTTTTTACCAGGTTGGCGAGCTTCCCGGAGCGTAGGGCCGCTTCGATTTCCATTTTGAGGCTATAACAGTTGTCGGTATCGTGGCCCACGTCTTTGTGGAACTCGCAGAACCTGGTGGTGTCAACATTTTTTCGTTTTGCCCCCATGGGCTTAGGGATTTTAAAAGTTACCTCTCCGGTGGAGAGGACTTGTGATAAGACTTGGGATGGCGTTTTGGTGAGGGGTGTCCAATCTTGGTTTCGGCGGCCGCTGTTCCGCTGTTCGCGGTTTTGTTTGTTGCCGATGATGTTTCTGGCGTCGCCAGAAGTTGAGTATCGTCCTTCATCGGTGGAGCCGGAGATGCGGTTCCAGACGGATGATCGGTTATTGCCGCGGCTGCGGTTGTTGCTGGAACTCCCTCTCTGGTTCTGGCGCATGGTTTTCTGGTTGCCCGCGTAGAGTTTTGAGATGCGGACAACCTCTTCCCAAGCGTCTGGGACGCCATCTTTCCCTTGCAGCGTGTGTTGTAGGCCATCATCGTTGACGTTAGATAAAAAGGAGGTTCGTGTTGCCTCGTCGCCGGTTCCTAACTGGAGGGCCTCCTTGTTGAACCGTACGATGAAGTCCTCGAGAGGTTCAGTGTCTCTGCGTTTGCAAAGGGAGATTTGGCTTTTGTCGCGCTTGTGGCGGCGCTGTTGGCTGAAGTGGAAAGAAAATTTTTCGATCAGCTGGTCGTAGCTGTCGATGCTTCCGGTGGGGAGGTTATCGAACCAGACCCTGGCGGCTCCGGTGAGTGTCTGGGCGAACATGTGGCACCAAACAGGTAGGGTCCAACCGATGACGGCCCCGGCTTGATTGAATATGCCCAGGTGGTCATCTGGGTCGGATAGTCCGTCGTAGATTTTGACGTTGGCCGGTAGGCGTTGTCTTGGTGGGATTGGTGCCTCAGAAATGCGCCTGGTAAATTTAGACCTATCCGCGAATGCGGCTGGTCTGTATGGGAGTGATAGGTCGGTGGTGGCGTCGTTGTTGTAGCGGTTTAATCGCTCGCGTCTGTAATATGGGCTATGACGATAGTCGCGGGAGGCGTCATCCTCCCACGAGCTTTCGTCATAGTCTTCGGCGTCGAACCGATTGTGCTCTGCACGGGCCTGGTCCTCAGGGGTTTGCCCTGGACCTTCCCCGTGACGGGCGGGTGCTGCTGTTTTTGCAGGTTGCCTAGAGGAGGAGCCCATGATTGTTTTGCCGGTGCGCCGGCGGCGTTCTAATTGTGCGTCGAGGATTTGTCGCTGGCGGTCATACCAGTCATTGTTTAGTGCCTCGATTTCCTCCTCCGTTGGAGGGGTTATATCTACGAGCTGGGGCTCGAGATTTCTGGGGGTTATAAGTGGTTGTAGTTGGTTGTTATGGTCCCCTGATGTTGGGTGGGATGGGGTGGCGTCGGTGATATCTTCGACGGCCCCGGATGGAGTGAACGCTCGTGGGGGTGAGGTCATTTTTATGATTCTGGCTCTAAAAGTTTATTGGGTTGGAGCGGTTGTGGTAAGGCCACGGATGGCGCCAATGAAGAAACACGGGTGTAAAGATAGTTGAAAAGAGGACTATCCGTACGGTGATTCTACTGTATTTTCTAAAGAGAGTGTGATTATAAAATACGTGTGGGTCTGTAGGCAAGACCAGGGATTTACGAGACTACCAATTAGAAGAGCCGAGCCTCTAATCGTTAGTGTAATAAACAGGGGGGGTGAAGAAGGTACGAGAGTTCGTATTCTTCTTGAGTGAAAGTATACTGGGTATTCGATGCCAATAAAAGGAGAAGAGAGTCCTCCTTTTATAGTACCGAGATGCCCTACTTTCTCAGCCCATCCTCTACCTTTAATGGGGCCCGGCCCAGGTAGAGGAGTCTCCATAATCCGGCCCAAGCCTTTAGGCCCATTTGGTGCAAGTGGGTTTTAGTAAAGTGGGAAGCTAGGGGAGGTGTTACCGTCCTGACGCATGTACACGTGGCGCCCAGTAAGTGGACGCTGATGGGCGGTTGACATGTGGTGCTCGCCCATTGGTGCATCCAGGCGGTAGACACTTTATACTTTTCCAGGATTTCAAGACGGACAGAGAAAGTCTGCTTTGTCAGGAAGATATCTTGGTCGAGAGGCTGCCACGTCATCGCCTTTTCTGCTCGTCAGACTGGGGAAAGTCTCTGGTTGGAGAGGAACTCTGACGGGCTGCCTGTCGTGTCAGAGATATTTGCTTGGGGCAGGGGTGAGTCCCAAGGCTGCCCCAAAAGGTATCTTCCACTTGTAGTGACGCTTGTCAAGGAAGCCTTGAGGTACATTTGGCCCGCCCCTGTAAAAGGGGCGGGAGTTCATGCGCCTGGCGTCGAGTGCACCGCTGACGTAAAACGGGCGGGTGGACGCCAGGTGTTCCGCCGACGTGGATCGTGAATATAAATGCACGCGTCGGGCGGTAGGAGCATCGCTGACGTAGAACGGGTTTGTGGTCGCCAGACGTTCCGCTGACGTAAAACGGGCGGATGGGCGCGAAACGATCCGCTGACGTAGAACGGGCGGGTAAGCGTCTGGCGAAGCCTGTTCTAAGTGGGCGATGGTATGATATTTGTAATGTTTTAATACCATATCCCTTCACAAACATATAAACGAACGAACGCGGCCTCTATTCATGTTCCGAAACTTGTTGTGTGTGTTTGTTCATTTATTAAAAGAACGAACACAAACGAACTTTCCGTCAAACGGTTTATAAATTGTTCGCTGAAAGTTCAATTCGTTTGCACATGGCCGGCTGGGAGGGTGAGCCGGGTGGTCACCGGCTCCGGGCCCGACCCTTAAATGGGCCCGAACATCCAGCTCAGCTGGTTTGAGGTAGGGTGGGTTTTCCTTTAGAGGTTCTCATCCTGGGGGGAGGTTACAGGTTCGATCCATGCACACCACAAAAAAATTCTTCGTGACGGTTTGAGCTTAGGCAAGGAGGACACCAGTGCGTGGGTAGGGATTCGAACTTGGGACCAATAGGTTAGAGTTGTATAAGGATTTCCATTGATCTAAACCTTTCAAAAAAAATATATTAAATTCTATATTTAGGATATATATTTGTATTTTATACATTAAAATCTTGTTAGTGGAGTTTGAAAAACCATGTTAATTTAATGTAGAGGTCTCAAATTCAATCATTGGCTCTAGCACTATACTCAAATTTTTTTATAATTCATTCCTCTTTATAAAATTTTAGGCCCAAATTCTTTTTCGTCCAAGGCCCAACTTTTTTTTACGTTTTCGGAGACGGCCCTGCGTTTGCACTAGACATGGGTGAACCCAAATAGTGTCATAGTAAACACCAGGCCATATGACATTCGTAAATATTTTTATTTGTTATATAGGATATAATAATAATAATTCTTGCATTTATATCTTATTATTTACTTAGAGTTACACAACATTTTCAAATAGCAATAAAGTCATTATTTTTTTACCATATTTTTATTGGAAATTATGATCATTGACCAACATTATTGATCATTGACCAAGACCATGCTCCTTCATATCTTCCTTCTTGCATTATGCCCCTTGATTTGTGCCTAGAGACTAGATCCATGTTTTGTGCCCCAAGATTAGTCATTTTCCTATTTTATGTACTTTCACTTTATGTATTTATAGGAGATAGTTTTCTCCTTTAGTTTGTACCAAAAACTTCTCTATCAATAATAAACACATATTCCATCTCTATTCTCTTGTACCAAATCCACCTTGTTGTTTTGAGAGTCGTTGGCTAGAAATCAAAGCGGCCCTCGGGCCAAAACAAACAAACAAACCAACCCAAACATGAAATCGCTTCCGCTAGAATTTTACATGGTATCAGAGCAGTGTTTCTGATCCTGCTCATCAAAAAAATTGTTTTTTCTACTTTTTGAAAGGAGATGCATTTAAAAAAAAATAATAAAATAAAGGAGGCAATGAATGGGCGAAAGCAAGATGGAGAAAAACGAAGACAAAAAAAAAAGTCGGGTTCCTTAAACCCGCAAGAAAAAGAAAAGTCGGGTTCTTTTGAACTCGAGAGCAGAAAAGTCGAGTTCTTTGAACTCGCAAGAAGAAAAGTCGAGCTCAAAATTTTGAACTCGCAATAGAAGAAAAGTCGGACTCTTTTGAGATCGCAAGAAGAAAAGTCGGGTTCCTTTGAGCCCGCGAGAATAAAAGTCGGGTTCCTTGAGCCCGCGCGAAGAAAAGTCGGGTCTTTTGAACCCGCAAAAAAAGAGAAAAAAGTCGTGTTCAAATATTTGAGCTTGCAAGAAAAGTCGAGTTTTTTTTACACCCGCGAGAAGAAAAGACGGGTTTTTAACCCACAAGAAGAAAAGTCGGGTTTTTGAACTCGCAAGAAAAAAGTGGGTTTTAACCCGCAAGACGAAAAGTCGGGTCCAAGTCTATGAGCCCGCAAGAAAAGAAAACACTCCAACTTGAAGTGGAGTGTTCGAAAAAAAAAACATTACTTGACAAGTTGGGCGTTCAAGATTTTCACGCTCCAACTTGAGGGGGAGTATTGGAAATTATGATCATTGACCAACATTCTTGATCATTGACCAAGACCATGCTCCTTCATATCTTCCTTCTTGCATTATGCCCCTTGATTTGTGCCTAGAGACTAGATCCATGTTTTGTGCCCCAAGATTAGTCATTTTCCTATTTTATGTACTTTCACTTTATGTATTTATAGGAGATAGTTTTCTCCTTTAGTTTGTACCAAAAACTTCTCTATCAATAATAAACACATATTTCATCTCCATTCTCTTGTACCAAATCCACCTTGTTGTTTTGAGAGTCGTTGGCTAGAAATCAAAGCGGCCCTCGGGCCAAAACAAACAAACAAACCAACCCAAACATCAAATCGCTTCCGCTAGAATTTTACATGGTATCAGAGCAGTGTTTCTGATCCTGCTCATCAAAAAAATTGTTTTTTCTACTTTTTGAAAGGAGATGCATTTAAAAAAAATAATAAAATAAAGGAGGCAATGAATGGGCGAAAGCAAGATGGAGAAAAACGAAGACAAAAAAAAAAAGTCGGGTTCCTTAAACCCGCAAGAAAAAGAAAAGTCGGGTTCTTTTGAACTCGAGAGCAGAAAAGTCGAGTTCTTTGAACTCGCAAGAAGAAAAGTCGAGCTCAAAATTTTGAACTCGCAATAGAAGAAAAGTCGGACTCTTTTGAGATCGCAAGAAGAAAAGTCGGGTTCCTTTGAGCCCGCGAGAATAAAAGTCGGGTTCCTTGAGCCCGCGCGAAGAAAAGTCGGGTCTTTTGAACCCGCAAAAAAAGAGAAAAAAGTCGGGTTCAAATATTTGAGCTTGCAAGAAAAGTCGAGTTTTTTTTACACCCGCGAGAAGAAAAGACGGGTTTTTAACCCGCAAGAAGAAAAGTCGGGTTTTTGAACTCGCAAGAAAAAAGTGGGTTTTAACCCGCAAGACGAAAAGTCGGGTCCAAGTCTATGAGCCCGCAAGAAAAGAAAACACTCCAACTTGAAGTGGAGTGTTCGAAAAAAAAAAACATTACTTGACAAGTTGGGCGTTCAAGATTTTCACGCTCCAACTTGAGGGGGAGTATTGGAAATTATGATCATTGACCAACATTATTGATCATTGACCAAGACCATGCTCCTTCATATCTTCCTTCTTGCATTATGCCCCTTGATTTGTGCCTAGAGACTAGATCCATGTTTTGTGCCCCAAGATTAGTCATTTTCCTATTTTATGTACTTTCACTTTATGTATTTATAGGAGATAGTTTTCTCCTTTAGTTTGTACCAAAAACTTCTCTATCAATAATAAACACATATTCCATCTCCATTCTCTTGTACCAAATCCACCTTGTTGTTTTGAGAGTCGTTGGCTAGAAATCAAAGCGGCCCTCGGGCCAAAACAAACAAACAAACCAACCCAAACATGAAATCGCTTCCGCTAGAATTTTACATGGTATCAGAGCAGTGTTTCTGATCCTGCTCATCAAAAAAATTGTTTTTTCTACTTTTTGAAAGGAGATGCATTTAAAAAAAATAATAAAATAAAGGAGGCAATGAATGGGCGAAAGCAAGATGGAGATAAACGAAGACAAAAAAAAAAGTCGGGTTCCTTAAACCCGCACGAAAAAGAAAAGTCGGGTTCTTTTGAACTCGAGAGCAGAAAAGTCGAGTTCTTTGAACTCGCAAGAAGAAAAGTCGAGCTCAAAATTTTGAACTCGCAATAGAAGAAAAGTCGGACTCTTTTGAGATCGCAAGAAGAAAAGTCGGGTTCCTTTGAGCCCGCGAGAATAAAAGTCGGGTTCCTTGAGCCCGCGCGAAGAAAAGTCGGGTCTTTTGAACCCGCAAAAAAAGAGAAAAAAGTCGGGTTCAAATATTTGAGCTTGCAAGAAAAGTCGAGTTTTTTTTACACCCGCGAGAAGAAAAGACGGGTTTTTAACCCACAAGAAGAAAAGTCGGGTTTTTGAACTCGCAAGAAAAAAGTGGGTTTTAACCCGCAAGACGAAAAGTCGGGTCCAAGTCTATGAGCCCGCAAGAAAAGAAAACACTCCAACTTGAAGTGGAGTGTTCGAAAAAAAAAAAAACATTACTTGACAAGTTGGGCGTTCAAGATTTTCACGCTCCAACTTGAGGGGGAGTATTGGAAATTATGATCATTGACCAACATTATTGATCATTGACCAAGACCATGCTCCTTCATATCTTCCTTCTTGCATTATGCCCCTTGATTTGTGCCTAGAGACTAGATCCATGTTTTGTGCCCCAAGATTAGTCATTTTCCTATTTTATGTACTTTCACTTTATGTATTTATAGGAGATAGTTTTCTCCTTTAGTTTGTACCAAAAACTTCTCTATCAATAATAAACACATATTCCATCTCCATTCTCTTGTACCAAATCCACCTTGTTGTTTTGAGAGTTGTTGGCTAGAAATCAAAGCTGCCCTCGGGCCAAAACAAACAAACAAACCAACCCAAACATCAAATCGCTTCCGCTAGAATTTTACAATTTTTTTCTAAACTTACCTCTATCATTACTCACACTACCTTAAAACGCATCACCATCCATATATGACAAATACCCAAATTATAAACTACATGAAACATATTGTATTTTTTGGAATAGACTTTTATAATTAAAAAATACATTTAACAATTAAAAATCTTTAAAATAAATGACATAAAATATTCGCCAAATAATTAATGGTCGTTCTCAACAGCACATGGGTGATTGTATATATATCTAACCCTCTTCATCTCTAACAGAACTTGCTTTCCTCTCTACCATGGCTAAGGTTTATCCTCAAACTCCATCATCACCATCACAGTCACCACCACCATCATCATCTCCATATGTAAGCTCAAAACAAGAGTTCTTCACAATATGGATGAAGTCTTTAGTCTACAACAGCCATGGATGCACTGCATACAATTCAAATGGAGAAATTGTTTATCGTGTCGATAACTACGACACAAAATGCAGCTCACAAGTTTATTTAATGGATATTCGAGGCAACGTTCTATTCGCGATACAAAGAAAGGTATAAATCATCCATTTATTCTACAGTTTATTCTTTTATATCAGTTTTTTTAGTTTAGAGACACATCTAACCCTATATTTGAATATTAATGCAGAAAATACCAGTTTTTGGATGTTGGGATGGATACAAGTGGGATTATTCGAAGAAACAACGATGGTTTCGCGCTACAAGAAAACGCCAAATGATTCATGTAGATTTAGGGGTTGGTGAAGGAGGTTACAAGATTGTTAAAACTTGTGGAAAATTAGGGTTCAAGATAGTGAATCTTGATCAAGATGGTGCCTTGGTTGCTGAGTTTAAACCAAAGCAAACACCTTCAGGGATTAATCTTGGAAATGATGTTTTCACATTATGTGTGGAGCCTAATGTTGATCAATCATTGATCATGGCAATTATTATGGTTCATGGGTTGATCCATCATCAACTATAAAGATCATTTTTACAAGATTTGATTGCAGATCTTGTTTAAGAACCGGATTTGATTGCGGGTTCCGTTGATCAACAAGATGGGACTTACAAAATGAAGATTGGAAAAGAGATCATGCTAAAAGGGATTCTTTGTGTCGATTGTAAATCATACAAATTTTGCTTGATTTTTGGTGATTATCATGTTGTAGGTGGATGTACCTAACATGGAAAATATATATACAATTTGAGTATTAACTTTTGTACATGTAATATTCATTTTTTTTCAACAAATTCAATTAAATTTGTTGTTACTCATGAGAAATTGAAGTGTTGTCTTACACATATATAATATTTACTTTATATGTCTTGACATGATAAAAGATTATGATTATAAGTTACATCAAGTCATCATTTAACAAAGATTATGAAATATTATGTTTTAATAACCAAAAAAATGGTTAGTTGGTCACTAAGATTGATGATAAAACTGTTAAGAATAAGTTTATTGAATTTATCAAATTTCCAAAAAGCTCACCCAAACATGAAACACCCCTTATAATTAGTATTGAATAAAGTCGTTTTATGCAAATAGTTGGTAATTTTATTTTCTGTAACATTGAATTTCTTTAAATCTGCCTATGTTGGTAATGATAAATAACATAAAGAATGAAAGCCACTTAGAGGTTAAGTATAGTGCAAAAAAGATATAAAAGGTGTAAAAAGAAGTGCAAGAAATTAGTCGTTTAATTAGTCGTTAAAAAAACATAAAGAATGAAAGCTAACATGGGCAAATGAAACTTTGTTGACAATTAAAGTATATTTCAGTGCTCTTCAGACTTTGGTTATCAAGATAGACTTTGGATGAAAGCTTGTTGTCACTATGCTGCTTATATTATCGAACCATTTTATAATTCAAAAGAATTAGTAATCTCATAATTGGTTTTCAAAGTCAATCAAATTCAAATGATGGCATGATTATACTAACGATATATAGGGCTGTGCAAAGGGTCCGGAACCGACCCGACCTGACCCGGACCCACCAGAACCGTATACCCTTTTATTGTTGAAATTAGGAACCAAGAACCGAACCTTAAAAGGCTATGTGGTTCCGGGTCCTAAAGGTTCTGATGGGTCGGGTAAAAGGGTCTGACCCTCTAGAACCTTTTAATGTAATAGCCACTTTTAGAGGATTTAAATATTCATATTGTTTTACCTTACTCGTAAAAGAATTCCTCCATATGGTTCTAAGGTCGTCCGTTGTGGACGCGCGAGCGAACGGGTGCGAGCCACCGACGTGACTATAAATTAATCCGGTCACTTGACCCCGTTGTGGCTGGGGTGAGCAACGACACGACCAAATGTCACTTTTTTTCCGTTAACCCACGCAACCACCATCGCTTGTGCTCGCGCCGGGACTTGTTCCCGTGGGGCTGTTGTGGCTGGGGGTGAGCACGAGCGTTGAAACCTCGTTCGCGTCGTGCTGCTCGCGCTTTCCACAATGGACAGTCTAACAATAGCCAATGAGTTTCTTTTTTAAGTCACTTTTTGTTTCCCGACTTATGTTTTCGTAACAATTTTGTCATTCTCATCACTACAAACATTATGTGAATCTGTTATGTATACATAATAAATACACACACACATCAGAGCGACATATATAAATATTTAATTCAAACTTGGATATAATAATATCATATAATATATCATATCTATGCATATCCATTAAGCCGAAAAATACTTCAAGAAAAATACATTGTTATTATTATAAATAATATTTTTAATATTGTATTAACATTACATGAAATCAATTACAATAAAACGTAAAAACGAATAGTTAAAAGACTAAAAAATATTATTTTTTTTATTTTTTAATTATAATACAAACGGTTCTTGTGGTTCTTATATTAGAACCGTGGGTTTGGAACCGACCCGACCCGGAACCGATAATTCATATAAATCTAGAACCGGAAACCGACCCATATATTTAAAAAGGTTCGGGTCCAAGGTTCTCGTGGGTCGGGTCCAAGGTTCATGTGGGTCCGAACCACGAAATGCTCACCCCTAACGATATATAATTTATTTTATGATTTTATATAAATATAGATATGTAGCTATTAAATTAGTTGGGAAGGTAGATAGATCTAAGATTCTTTGACAGGGTGGAAGAAGTGATATTAGGTCTTATGATCTACACGTAATTCTTTATTTAAGAAAGTTCTAATATTAAGATAATACAAAAAATTAAAATAAAATGTCACTTTCAGTAGTTTAGATATTATTTAGAGAAAAAAACATTTTGGGCAACAAGAACCGTATAATGTTACTAACACCAGACTAGACGTGTACAAATCGATTAACCGGTTTTTTTAAACCGAACCGATTTTTATAACAAAAAACCCAAATCGGTGAAACTAGTTAGGATCGGTTTTTAAACCGGTTAACATTAAAAAAACCTGTTTTAATATTTAAAAAACCGGTTTTTTTTTTTTTTTTTTTAAATTGGTTTCTTCCTTGGTGATGAATAACTGAAAAAAAACCCGGTTTTTTTAAAAGCGGTTTTTTTTAATCGGTTGTAAAAAAACTGATTCTTTTTAAACCGGTTTCGGTTAGGGATGGCAAAAAAACCCAAGCCCGACGGGTATACCCGAAGCCCGAAGCATTTGGGACGGGTATACCCGATACCCGACGGGTATGGGACGGGTTTGGTATTGGAAAAAAATATTTCGCGGGTATGGGACGGGCTATGGTATTAGGTGATACCCGACCCGATTACCCGAAACTAAATACCCGTCTACCCGAAATATATACCCGAATACTTTTAAGTTTTATATATATCTTTTCTTAACTATTTTTTAGTAATGTTTCATTCTAATAGATTCATTATTTGAATAATAAACTTTTCGTCTAAAGTATATATTCTAATAACATTATTATTTATATTTATATGCTATGAAATATATAAATAGTTTTCAAAATTCATACTATAATATATATTTACATATTAGATGTTTCAAAGATTATTATGGTGATGATAATATATGGTGATGATAATATATATGTTACTTATTACAATTTCATATACTCTAGATTTTTTAAAACATAAGATTATAAAAGACAATAAAAATATATATATATACATGCAAATACCAACGGGTATACCCGATACCCGCGGGTATGCTCTATACCCGATTAGTAATACCCGACAAAAACCCGACGGGTAATGGGGCGGGTACGGTATGAGATTTTATAACCGGGTATGGGTATGGTATTAGCAAAACCCGACTCATACCCGACCCGTTGCCATCCCTAGTTTCGGTTATAATACTGGTTGTTTTTTTCTTAAAACCGTTTTTTTTTACACCTCTACACCAGACAAATCAATCACATCTCATTTACACTTTTAGCATGGTAGGCATGTGACCTACGCAATATAGTCATGTCTCTATATATTTTGTAGCATTATATAATTCCATGAGACATCTTGAATAGCCACCTTCACTTATAAAAACTTTATATTTCAATTTTAGTGATGGGTAGCCATCATCTTTAACTTGGCACCTAGGCCAAAATATTTATTTGGCTACAATAAATGCACCTGTCAAATTTCAATTATGTATATGCAATATATGATCATCTAGACAAAGGCAACAAGGGAATAATGTTATGATAAGTAGAAGGGTGACAAAAATCAAGATCACACCACATGGCTCCTCGAAGATTTGGAACCCACATAAATACCTTGAAAAGGTCATGCATTTAACCATATGAACATGATATAAAGATAGAAACCAACATTTTTGGGTCAACACTATGGTCCATTTTAGGGGTGGGTTGGGGTGGGGCAAGATGTCAGTGGTTAGCCAAGGCTAGCTGGCCACAAATTTAATGGGTATATAGAAATGGGGACATCTTGTATCATAATTAAGAAATTAGACATATTTAAAGGGAACATTTGCAAATGGCTGGTCTGTCTAAATTGACATTTTATGTAGCCATATTGCCTTTAAGTTGGACTAATTATAATTGAATGAGACTATTCCTAAGGAAGAAAATAGGGACCGCTAAGGTATGTTAATGACTCGAGTCTTGGACAAATTTTCTCCATCACACTTTATAAATTGCATCTAATTAATATCTATTAACTTAGAGGTGATGGGTTTGACCCCCCCCCCCCCCCCCCCCCCCCCCCCCCAAGCAACATTTAGCCGTTCAAAAACGTATCTATGATAATTCCTTATAACAAATCTATTAGGAAATTTTATTGAAAATGAGTTTTTCACTAAATATTTTGGACACCAATAATTATGTTTATATTAATAATTATTCATGGGTCTATGTTCAACATTGTGAGAGCATATTGTGTCCAAAATGAAGTTAATTAGATGAATGCGAAATCGATGCTTGAAGTTGTATGGCTGAAACAACAAAAAAATAAGAAAATTGATTAAATCTTGTCTCACATAGGTTGGATAAGAAAATTTGAAGTGGTATATAAGGAGGAGCACTCCTTGTTAATTGTTTCCTTAAGAGGCAAACACTAGTGGTGACCCTAGGTGTTAAACACCCTAGTGTCCCTACTGGATAACCGACTTTAATCTTGAAGAAACTCTAGTGTAATCTCCCATAAGGGAGGATTAAACAGATGATTCCACATGAACGATCCGTTGATAAACGTCTATAGTTGAAGGGATTACGTCGACCTGAAAAAGAAAGAGAAGAAGTAAGGAGGTGACTAATAAGAATTGTTTCTTGTTTACAAATACAAAAATGTGGTCAACGCACTGAGCATGTGTTTTCCAGGTAAATCTGAAGTGTCCCTTTAAGGAGAAGTCTTATTATATTGGACTCACATAGGCTGTCATCATCTACCCTTAACCTAAATTGGGCCAGACCCGATGATTGGTTGGTACAAGGTCCTGCTCTTGTATTATTTGTCTCCTTGGAGGTTGCGCTTGATTTAATTATGTGCTCCACTGCCTACAGAGACTTTTCCCTAGCGAGTTAGTGATGGGCAGTTGTCGTTCCCCGCGCGCATAGCCTTATATTGCATGTTAGTTGTTTTTGGGAATAAGTAATCCATTGGGCATATTTAATACATTAAAAAACCCTAGCGGCTCCGGGTTTCTAGGAGGCGATCCGCGGCGATCTAGTTGACGAACAGGTTTTTGTGATTCGATTTGCATGGCGAGTAGGGAGAAGTATAAGGTTGATACATGGTACGATGCACCGGTACGGAAGGTGTGACAACCGTCACCTTCATCTTTATTAAATTGACAATGATAGCCCTTCAAATATTTTCATCATAGTCCCTATAAGTTTCGTCGTTTTCAAATCTAATTTTTAGAGTGAACTAAATTTTTTTTATCATTTATATTTGTTATGTGTCGGGTATAGGTTTTAATTAAATGTGTACGTTGAAACGTATTCGTAAAGGATTCTATAAAAATTCAGGTTTAAAAAGTGTTAAAAACTTTTAAGTTAAATTAGTTAACCAAGTTAAGTTTTTATAAAGGGAATATTAACCATGTTTTTAATAAAAACAAACTTAGTTATAGGAGAGGGACCCATTGTGTCAAATTATAAAAGTTTCAAATAAAAAAGAAGAGATCACCTGCCTGGCTCGTTTTTCCGGTCAGCCAGGATTTCCGGCCACCGGACTTCGATCCGGCGATGCCTTGTTTGGGTATTTAATGCCCTTAATTCAGTTCCATGGGTTCTAAAACGTTTCTTCATTGATTCCTAGTCGTTTTCTGTTATTAATTCAAGCATTAACGCATCAATAACTGAATTTTTAAACGGGTTTATGAAGGTAACCGGCCAAGCTTTTAAAATTGATTCTAATGGCTATAATCACCGATTATCAATATAAATTGACCTCATCATTGGACTTCTGCACCTCTACACCTTCTAAACCCACAAAATTTCTATCAAAATCGCGTCTGGAATCCTTTTAATCAAAAACGCAAAGGCTTTGGTTTTCTTTCCCTCATTCGAACACTAATACACATTGTGAGTTACGTTTTATGTTGCCGTTTTGTTTAGTTATTGATTCCGAACCAAACCCCCTTATTACAGATTGATAATCTTGTTTTAATCGGGCTATTGGAATGTTAACTTAGGGTTAGGGTTTCTAGTTGTTAAGATGGGGAAGAAGATGACTTAAGCTGATAATATAAATACATAATGTTTTGAAGATTGTTAACATAAAAACATTTGGTGGAGTGGTTTGTTGTGTGTGTTGAAAACAGGAGGACCCAGGTTCGAGCCTAGGCACCCTCACCATATTTTTTCTGTTATTTCTTATTTTATTTATTTATTTTTATTCCTTATCTTATTTAATTATTTAAATTACATATAAACATAAAATATTCATAATAAATTCACTTTTTGTCCAAAGATCATGAAAATTTAGGTGTAGCTTCTTGATACCTCATAGAAAATTGTCATATTTTTAGTTTCTGAAAAATATCTATTTTCTTGATTTTATTAATTTAAATTGTTTTAATCATAATTAATTGATTAAAAATTCATTTTTAATGATTTTAATCTCAAACTTTTTGAGTAATTATTTCTCATCATCATGAACTTATATAAAAATATTTGGTTCAGAAAACATTTATTTTTATTATTTTTCCTATTTTTAATCATTTAAACATGATTTAATCTCATTAAATCAGTTTTAAATATAAATAACTTTATAAAAATTATGAGAAAATTAATTTCATTTATTTACATAAGAAAGCATCCAATTTCTATAAAAATAGTATTTTTGAGTCATGTCTTGGATTATTAACATTATTTATGTTTAATTAGACATAATTTAACATTTATTTCTTTACACAATTTAAACATCTATGTTGTAAATATTTTTCTTATAAAATAGAAATACTCTTATGGTTTGATATCTTTATTATCTTCTGTTGGATCATTGTGTAACTCAAAATTATTTATTTATATATAATTGATTATTGTAGTTATTTTAATTTAGTTAAAGTAATTAACTAAATTATTTTGTCTTAATTATTCAAACATATTTCTATCTAAATATTCAATAGGTAATAATTATATTATTTAAACCACATTTACAACCTTTCATATATTATTTGTTGTAACACCCCAACCGATGGCGGAAACATCGAGGTGTCACGTAGTGACGATTGTTCAATAGCACATGGACTAAAGTGTAAATTTGAATACATTGATTAAGTAATTTATTACATTGAAATGAAATACAACGATTCTAACTGCCAACTAAATTGAAATACAACGAATCAAAATCTAAATATAAATCCGAAAGCTTAAAGAATGCATCTCAAAACAACCTGAAACATGTACAAAATATTTTGGTCAATACAAAAATTGTATTGGTGAGCATACCCTGTTTGTATACATATAGTAGAAAAGTGTTTCGCAATTCATGTGTTGTATACTGTTTGCAATTATGTAATAAGTAATATCCGTTTAAAATCAACCCTATGAATGTATCAAGAATCAAGAATCAAAACATTTTTAAGTAATATGAATCACAAGACAATGACCAAGGTCTCTCAACAGAGTCACAAGGGGTATATACCATAGATCTATTCATTGAAATGCCAGGCCCTCAAAGGTTAATGATTTTGATAAGTCATAGACACGCCAATTAACATAAAGCAAACACACATGAGAATTGCATTTAGTAAAATGAAGTAGAAACTTGATAGTAAGTACATGAGTCACCCCAAAATAGTAAGACAGTAAAAGGGGAAAGATATACTCACCGTTTGCGAAAGCGTTTAAAATCCACTTAAGCGGTCGTGAGCTAAGTAATGGGAATTCCGAGGAATTCAACCTATAATGTGTAAGAATACTAATAAGGAAGTGTCTAAAAAGTCTAAGGTATCTAGGGTCTAAGGCATTAGGGTTTGCTAAGTCGATTTGGGGAATTAGAGTTTTTATGATAAGTCGCGTTAATGTAAAAGTTGTATATCTCAAATAATATATGAAAGGTTGTAAATGTGGTTTAAATAATATAATTATTATCTATTGATTTTTTTAGATAAAAATATGTTTGAATAATTAAGACCAAATAATTTAGTTAGTTACTATAACTAAATCAAAATAAACACAATAATCATAAATAATTAAATAAATAATTTTGAGTTACACAATAATCCAACCAGAGATAATAAAGACATTAAACCATATGAGTATTTCTATTTTATAAAAAAATATTTATAAAATAGATGTTTAAATTGTATAAATAAATAAATGTTTCATTATGTCGTAATTGATAAATAAAACTAATAATACAAGACATAATCCAAAAATGCTATTTTTATGGAAAATGGATTCTTAAAGATGTAAATAAATGAAAATAATTTTCTCATAATTTTTATAAAGTTATTTATATTTAAAACTGATTTAATAGAATTAAATCATGTTTAATTGATTAAAAATAGAAAAATTAATAAAAATAAGTGTTTTCGGATCCAATAATTTTTATTTTAGTTCATGATGATTAGAAATAATTTATGACAAATTTTGAGATAAAAACCATTAAGAATGAATTTTTAATGAATTAAATATTATTAAAACAACTTAAATAATAAAAATTACGAAAATAAAATATTTTCCAGAAACAAAAATTATGACAATTTTCTATGAGGTGTCAAGAAGCTACACCTAAATTTTCATAATTTTTGGATCAAAAATGAATTTATTATGAATATTATAAGTTTATATGTATTAATAATGATTATTTTATATAAAGAAATAGTAAATAAAAACAAATCAGAAAAAGGAGAGGGATGCCTGGGTTCGAACCCGGATCCTCTACCTTGGATAATCAAGATTAAACCACTACACCATAGCATGTTATGTTGATTTATTGGAATGTTTAACATATATAAACAATAACCTTTATTCATCTTCTTCCCCAAATCACCTATAAACCCTAACCCTAACCAAAACTAATAATCTGATTAAGATGAAAATCACGATCTGTAATAAGGGGCTATTATGAAGAATAGATCAATGAATAATACGGCATTACATAAACAAACTTACAAGAACAAAAAGAAGCTCGATTGAAGCTTTCAAGGTCCGAACAAAATCACGATTTAGCATCAATTTTGGACTTGTTTCTGTGATTTTTTTGTGGGTTTGTGACGTTATATCGTGCAGAAATGGATTGGTATGATCTATTTATGGTGTTGTTCGAAAACTTCAAGCGTTTGGCTAAGCTTCAAGACATCGACGGTTTCAACATAAAAGCTTGATTAAATTGTGATTAAAACGCGTTATTAACTCGTTTAAATGATTGTAATGCATTGAACAAGGATGGAGAAACGCCTAGCAACAATAATAATGATTAAAGGCGAATTAAAACGGGTGTTTGAGACTCGCCGGACTTGTCGCCGGAGTTGGCCGGATCCGGCAAGTACTCTGACCGGAAATGCGTGACAGGGAGGGAAAGGAATATTTTTTTTTTTGAAACTTTGGAAAGTTGGCAAGAATGGTCCCTGAAGTTAGAATGGTTAATTTATTAAGGTTTTGGTTATACTTTTCTTAATAAAAAGTAACTAAGTTACCCAAACTTAACTTAAACATTTTTTTTTTAAACTTCATAAAACTTAAAAGAAATCCGTTCCGAATAACGTTTCAAAATATGTATTTGATTAAAACATAGACACGGTCCATACTAAACATAAATGATACAATTTTAGTTTGTTCAAAAATTAAATTTGAAAACGACGAAATTTATAGGGACTATAATGGAAATATTTGAAGGACTGAAATTGACATCTTGCTAAAAGATGAAGGTGACGGTTGTCACAGTCTCCCCTACTTTAGAAAATTTCGTCTTGAAATTTCTTTCAAGTGGAGGTTTCTATGAAACAAAAGGCGTGGTAAAAGTCAGCTATGTTTGTAAAAGAAAATTTCATCATTTATGATTTAACAAAATTTAAAATAGTTGTCTAATATCAAAAGTGAATGTTCCAAAATCTTTGACGATTAACCCAAAGTTAGAAAGTTGAGAGTTTTAAACGTGAAAGGCTTTGGGAATGTGTAACGGGTGAGGGGCAGAGGTACTAATGAAGCAGACTCCCCTACTTTAGAAGGTTTCTGACCGAACTTTATTAAGGTACGTAACAAGATTTCAAATAACAGAGCGTGTAAGGGTATACAAGATTCGTGTTTTCTGTGTGGGTGGTCAAGAGAAAGTTTCTAGGAAGGCGAATGAAGCTCACGTAAAAACGTTCCTATCGAAAATGCTAGCTATTAGCCCACTGTTCTAATGAAGGGATAAATATAAAGTAATGGGTAGGTTCTTGGTCAGACTCCCAGCCCGCTCCCGCAGTATCGTTTATGCTTATATATAGGGTGTACCGCAGCTGACCCACCACACTCCCGATACTTTGGATTCGTACTAATTGTCTACCAATAGCCTAAGTAGAATCACACACCACCCTCATGTACCTGTAAACCTATGATTGCGTTCCGGACCGTAATCATCGATTTACCTTACACTTGGGTGTTATGCTTTTCCATAACCCTATCCTAAGTAATACCAGAAACAAATGCGTGCAATCAATATGTAATAGTCACTGTAATGAAATAACGTTCAATCATGACATGGTTAGAGGTCCTTCCCTTCCGGGTTCTCCCTTTAACCGAAATGAGAATAACATGTAAGTAATAGACATGATTAGAGGTTCTTCCCTTTCGGGTTCACCCTTAACCGATAACTTCTGTTCACATCATTGACTTTAAACACCCATATTGATGAACTCTGAGATTTACACCGTTCCCCTCGGATTAAAGAAATACTCTAATCCGAGTCGTACATGGGCACCGGCTTAGATCTCATATGAGTTATCAACTAGTATGTTCATTGGCCATGATGATGAACAAAATAATGTAAAGTATAACAGGGTTTTGCTCAAAAACAGGAAAAATATGCATACCAAATGTGCGTCAAGTACATAAGTATAGCATAAAACTCCGACTGAAAGAATAGTATTACATAAATTGAGTAAATCGCACAATTGCACAAAATGAAAGTAAACGACTTGAATTAATGCAAATAGTCAATGTGAAAATAATCACAAATAACGTGTTAGAAATAACTATGAATAAAAATGGTGAAAGAAAAATAATGAAATTTACGGCAAATGAGTGTGCACGAAACGGGTGTATAGCCTACTGGCATGTGAGTTAAAATCTAGTAATTTTACATATATGCGTTATACTATAAAAGACATTTAGCAACATTCTGATAAAAAGATATGTCCAATGTTTTGTTAAACCAAAAGTTTTGCAACTGAAAGAGTATAAGTGTAAAAAGTAAAGTTTCGCAGTTTACTCGACTTTGTGATATTATTGGAAGAATAGTAATGATGCATGAGAATAAATTTTTAGAAATCGAAGTGTGTTTTAGATTTAAAACAGGTTCATTTGCAAAATCTTTGTAAATACACATTTTCATGTGTTTACGAGAAGTCGAGTTTGAAAAAAAATGTTATAAGGCTTATTATTAGTTGCAAATTTCTCTCGAAATATATATTGAATACGTCATATGAAAAAGGTTTACATTCGGTCTTTAAAATATGCAATACATGTTTGTAAAATGCAAAATGAAACCATTTTATGAAGTATGTGTAAATCCAATGTGTTTTGAAAGACCAAGATTTAAAATGACGTGAATGATAAAATTTAACGTATGTAATAGATCACCAATATTTAAGAAAATTCATAATCAACGAGATGTAAAATTAGATCCTTGAGATGTGGATTTCACTCCTAACTCAAAGATGTATTTCAAAATTGAAAATGATTGTGGAATGAAACCAATCACTAAGTTAAGGATATCACTCCCAGCTCAGTGGTTAAGTTTCTTTCTTTTTTTTTTTTTTTTTGAAGGAAATACTCTTTGAGGTGTGGATGTCACTCCTATCTCAAAGATATATTCCTAAGATAAATAATCTATAGAGGAGTGAAACTAATCACCAAGGTATGGATACCACTCCTAACTTGATGATATCGTTTCGTTTGTGAAATACGAGTGTCTTCTTCTCCAAGTAAAATATCGAAAGAATAACGAGAAAGAATCATAACGAAAATATCTTGAAAGAAAATAATAGGAAATAAGAGAAATATAAACGAGAGGACTCGTGAAAGTAAGCTTAGTTATAGACTAGGCTAAAAGGCATTCTAATAACCTAATTCCCTATAACCATGGCTCTGATACCAATCTGTAACACCCCAATCGATGGCGGAAACATCGAGGTGTCACGTAGTGACGATTGTTCAATAGCACATGGACTAAAGTGTAAATTTGAATACATTGATTAAGTAATTTATTACATTGAAATGAAATACAACGATTATAACTGCCAACTAAATTGAAATACAACGAATCAAAATCTAAATATAAATCCGAAAGCTTAAAGAATGCATCTCAAAACAACCTGAAACATGTACAAAATATTTTGGTCAATACAAAAATTGTATTGGTGAGCATACCTTGTTTGTATACATATAGTAGAAAAGTGTTTCGCAATTCATGTGTTGTATACTGTTTGCAATTATGTAATAAGTAATATCCGTTCAAAATCAACCCTATGAATGTATCAAGAATCAAGAATCAAAACATTTTTAAGTAATATGAATCACAAGACAATGACCAAGGTCTCTCAACAGAGTCACAAGGGGTATATACCATAGATCTATTCATTGAAATGCCAGGCCCTCAAAGGTTAATGATTTTTATAAGTCATAGACACACCAATTAACATAAAGCAAACACACATGAGAATTGCATTTAGTAAAATGAAGTAGAAACTTGATAGTAAGTACATGAGTCACCCCAAAATAGTAAGACAGTAAAAGGGGAAAGATATACTCACCGTTTGCGAAAGCGTTTAAAATCCACTTAAGCGGTCGTGAGCTAAGTAATGGGAATTCCGAGGAATTCAACCTATAATGTGTAAGAATACTAATAAGGAAGTGTCTAAAAAGTCTAAGGTATCTAGGGTCTAAGGCATTAGGGTTTGCTAAGTCGATTTGGGGAATTAGAGTTTTTATGATAAGTCGCGTTAATGTAAAAGTTGTATATCTCAAATAATATATGAAAGGTTGTAAATGTGGTTTAAATAATATAATTATTATCTATTGATTTTTTTAGATAAAAATATGTTTGAATAATTAAGACCAAATAATTTAGTTAGTTACTATAACTAAATCAAAATAAACACAATAATCATAAATAATTAAATAAATAATTTTGAGTTACACAATAATCCAACCAGAGATAATAAAGACATTAAACCATATGAGTATTTCTATTTTATAAAAAAATATTTATAAAATAGATGTTTAAATTGTATAAATAAATAAATGTTTCATTATGTCGTAATTGATAAATAAAACTAATAATACAAGACATAATCCAAAAATGCTATTTTTATGGAAAATGGATTCTTAAAGATGTAAATAAATGAAAATAATTTTCTCATAATTTTTATAAAGTTATTTATATTTAAAACTGATTTAATAGAATTAAATCATGTTTAATTGATTAAAAATAGAAAAATTAATAAAAATAAGTGTTTTCTGATCCAATAATTTTTATTTTAGTTCATGATGATTAGAAATAATTTATGACAAATTTTGAGATAAAAACCATTAAGAATGAATTTTTAATGAATTAAATATGATTAAAACAAATTAAATAATAAAAATTACGAAAATAAAATATTTTCCAGAAACAAAAATTATGACAATTTTCTATGAGGTGTCAAGAAGCTACACCTAAATTTTCATAATTTTTGGAGCAAAAATGAATTTATTATGAATATTATAAGTTTATATGTATTAATAATGATTATTTTATATAAAGAAATAGTAAATAAAAACAAATCAGAAAAAGGAGAGGGATGCCTGGGTTCGAACCCGGATCCTCTACCTTGGATAATCAAGATTAAACCACTACACCATAACATGTTATGTTGATTTATTGGAATGTTTAACATATATAAACAATAACCTTTATTCATCTTCTTCCCCAATTCACCTATAAACCCTAACCCTAACCAAAACTAATAATCTGATTAAGACGAAAATCACGATCTGTAATAAGGGGCTATTATGAAGAATAGATCAATGAATAATACGGCATTACATAAACAAACTTACAAGAACAAAAAGAAGCTCGATTGAAGCTTTCAAGGTCCGAACAAAATCACGATTTAGCATCAATTTTGGACTTGTTTCTGTGATTTTTTTGTGGGTTTGTGACGTTATATCGTGCAGAAATGGATTGGTATGATCTATTTATGGTGTTGTTCGAAAACTTCAAGCGTTTGGCTAAGCTTCAAGACATCGACGGTTTCAACATAAAAGCTTGATTAAATTGTGATTAAAAAGCGTTATTAACTCGTTTAAATGATTGTAATGCATTGAACAAGGATGGAGAAACGCCTAGCAACAATAGTAATGATTAAAGGCGAATTAAAACGGGTGTTTGAGACTCGCCGGACTTGTCGCCGGAGTTGGCCGGATCCGGCAAGTACTCTGACCGGAAATGCGTGACAGGGAGGGAAAGGAATTTTTTTTTTGAAACTTTGGAAAGTTGGCAAGAATGGTCCCTGAAGTTAGAATGGTTAATTTATTAAGGTTTTGGTTATACTTTTCTTAATAAAAAGTAACTAAGTTACCCAAACTTAACTTAAACATTTTTTTTTAAAACTTCATAAAACTTAAAAGAAATCCGTTCCGAATAACGTTTCAAAATATGTATTTGATTAAAACATAGACACGGTCCATACTAAACATAAATGATACAATTTTAGTTTGTTCAAAAATTAAATTTGAAAACGACGAAATTTATAGGGACTATAATGGAAATATTTGAAGGACTGAAATTGACATCTTGCTAAAAGATGAAGGTGACGGTTGCCACATTTGTGATATACAACTTTTACATTAACGCGACTGATCATAAAAACTCTAATTCCCCAAATCGACTTAGCAAACCCTAATGCCTTAGACCCTAGATACCGTAGACTTTGTAGACATTTCCCTTATTAGTATTCTTATACATTATAGGTTGAATTCCTCGGAATTCCCATTACTTAGCTCACGACTGCTTAAGTTGGATTTTGAACGCTTTCGTAAACTGTGAGTATATCTTTCCCCCTTTTCATGTTTACACTTTTGGGGTGACTCATGTACGCTTATTACTTCACTCACTTAATCATGGTTTATCATATATTCACAATCGCAATTCTTGTATGTGTTTTCCTTGTTGATTCGCTGATAGTGTGTACTTATGACCTTAATCATTAACCGCTGGGCGGCCTAGCATAGCAATAAATAGTACTTAATTATTGTTATGTGTGAACGATTATTCATCGCCTACTATGAGCGAATACTATATATATGTGACTCTTGATTCATTGAACGAAAGGTTTGATTTTGGGTAGCATTTGTACACAGCTTGAACACTAAATTGTAGACAGTATAACACGTGAATTGCGAAACTCTTTTTTCTACAATATGTATTCAAACAGGGTATGCTCACCAATACATTTTTGTATTGACATATACTATTTTCGTACATGTTTCAGGTTATTATTGAGACGTTTCTTTTAAGCTTTTGGATTTTGTTAGGACAAAGAGGATTGGTGAAACCACTTTTGTAAACCTTAGTCTAATTCACTTCTGTCATTTTTGGCTAAGTATAGAAGTACTGAAGAGAAGACAAGAAACTGCTGATTAGAAGATATGAAGAAGTGCTGAAGTTGCAGAAGTTCTGAAGTCCAAACCAGACAAGTTCACTTCAGAAGTACTGAAGACAAAACTACTCTTCAGTAGTTGTCCTTCATCAGCACTTAGCAGAAGATATTTCCCACCGCCTTTTTGCATCAGTAGTTTATTGTTTAATATTACTTTTAGCTTTATTTGTTTCTTTCAATGTTGCAACTTGTGCAACTTGTCACTGGAGTTTCTGTGCTTGCTTTTTAGGCAAGATACATGCATGTAATCGTCTATAAATAGGAGGCTTCAACCTTCTATTTTAGACATTGATTTTCAACAGAAAAATCCTTCAAACACTCTCATTGTTATATTCCATTTCTGTATTTATTGTGAATCTCTCTAAGTATCTAATTCTCATTTACAACTTAGATTCATAATAAATACTTTGTCATTTATTAGTTTCAAACATCAAGGGGGAGTTATAACTCTGCCTTTGTATAAAAAGTGTTGCTTTAACTTATAACATTCCGCTGTGCTTATAATCTGATTTACAAGGACTTGCTAAACACTTAAGTGTCAAGATAGCAAGTTCTTACTTAGCAAACAAGAGCAAACTGATCCAACAATTGGTATCAGAGCATTGGTTTATCTGATCATATATCAATCTAACAAATTGAGAATCAGACACAAAGCTCTTATTGATATTCAATAAAAAGATCAAAAGTTCACTTTTTATCAATATCCATCACTTAAAAGAGTCATCAGACAAATCTATACTCTTTAAAAATGGATCCACATAATACTGGTTCTGCCACCAAACCTGCCATGCTTGTGAGAAATGAGTACAATATATGGCAAAAGAGAATGGCACATACCTTGTCACAAACCAACACAGGTTGTTGGAGATCTGTGATATATGGTCCACACAAACCAGTAAACATAAATCTTGAAACTAAAGAAGGGATTCCTAAGGATCCCAAAGACTATACAGATGAGGATTTCCTAAAACTTGAGCTAGATGCTAAGGCATTCTCGATGTTGGCAATGGCTCTCCCAAATGAAATATACTCTGGCCTTTTACATTGTGAAAGTGCCAAAGAACTTTGGGACTGTCTTAAAGAACAGTTTGGAGGAACTGAAGAGGTGATTGCCAACACCAGAGAAATTTTGGCTCAACAATATGAAACATTTGCTTATATTAATGGGGAAACTTTGACACAACAATTTGAAAGATTCTCCTCATTAATCTCTGAGCTAAAGTTAAATGGTCAGACCTATACAACAGTATCTATGTTACATAGATTTTTAAGGTCTCTACCTGACAAATGGGAAACTTACTCCATTGTCTTAAGATCCTCACCAGATTTTAGCTCCCTCACTCTTACAAAACTCCATGGGAGATTACTTACTTTTGAGAGAGAAATCGATCAAAAGAAGAAATTACAAACTTCTGGTAAAACTGCTGATGACTACCTACCAGGTAGTACAGCACTTTTGGGACAAGATTCACCAACTTGTTCCTATGGATCTTATGACAATATTGACATAACCACTGGGATCTCATCAGAAAGATCTTTCCCAGGTTATGACAATGATGACCAAAGTCAAACTGCTGATAATCTATGTTTTATCATGGATGATTTGAAAAATTTTAGCAGTGATGACTTAGAGGAAATGGACATATTACACCAACTGGCCATGCTAAGCATTAAAACTAACAATTTTTATAAAAGGTCAGGAAGGAAATTTCCAGGATTGACCAGTAATACAAAAATTGGTTTTGACAAATCTAAACTGAGATGTCACAAGTGTCAGAAGTTGGGACACTTTGCTAGAGAATGTAGAAGCTCTAGCTTTAACCAATCACAATCTGGAAATAACTATAACCCCAATTATAATAGGAACAATGGAACTCAAGGGAGTGCTCATTTTGTACAGGCACAAGCTCCTCAACAGCAATATATGCCTCAAGTACAATATGTTCAAGTGCCTGCTCAACAGATGCAGAGCCAACAATCAATCCCTCCCTTTCCAGCTGTTCAACTTCCTCCACAGCCTCAACAACCCCCTCAACAAAGTCTCTTTACCTCGGGGTATGTTGACTGGAGCAGTCTCCCTTATGACACCACAGAGTGTAATCCGGATGCAGACAACAAAGTGTTTGACATCAACTGGGGAGAACCAGACAATGGCAGAAAGAACTTTGCCTTAATGGCATTTGAAGGCTGTACCTCAAAATCTGCATTGTCTCAGGTATCAAAAGAATCTTTGACAAAACTTTGTTCAAACTCTTGCAAAGAAACTTTTGCTCTCATAAGAGAGACAAACGTGCACCTACAAGGCAAAGCCAATGATTTAGAAAGAAAATACACACAGATAAAATGTGATTTAGAAAGAAAACTGTGTGCTAAAACAAAAGAGGTTTCTAAATTAACTGACTCTGCTATTGAAACCCAAGCACAAATCAAAATGATGCTAAATGACCTGGGAGATGTCAGACAAGAGCTTGCTGACACCAGGATCACTTGTGAAAAATGGGTGGAATCTTGTAGGGGGTATCAACTACTGCTAAACAAACAAAGTGCTTAAAATGTTAAGTTTGGCATAGGATACCATCATGTTGAAACACCAACAGATTTTTCTCCCAAAACTACTGAAGATGGGAGAAGAATTGTTTCAAATGAAACTTCTGAAGGGAAAGAATGCACATCTTTCCATGAAAACTTTCTAAACAGAAATCCTGGCATTTTTAAAGAAAGTACTTCAGAAGTATTTACAAAAACTGACAACAAGCCATCAGTAGTTTCATCTACTTCAGGAGTTGAGACCCTGAAAACTACTGACGAGCAAAATCTTTTCACAACTGTCAGAAATTTGCCTTCTGATCAAAAACTTAAGGCAAAAGAATGTGAAATTTGTGGCCTGTTCAACCACAAAACTGAATTTTGTAGATACAGAAAAGGAATTCAGTTCAATCAAAAATTTAAACAACAGGTTGTGGGAAATCAAATCAGAAATGATTATGAAAAAGTCTTTAAACCCAAGAAACAACAACCTGAAAACACCTTTTCTCAGAAAAAGATAAAGTCTCAACCAAAATCTTTTTCTCAAAATTCCTTGTCAGTAGTTAGACCAGAATCATCAGCAGTTTCACAAACTGCTGAGATTCAAAATCTAAAGAACATGGTAGAACTACTGATGACCAAGGTTGATGGTGGTCCTAAAAAGGATACCACCATGGTTCTTAAAGAAAAATCCATTGCCAAAAAGACATGGATTTCTCAACCTGGTCAAGAACAAACTGTAACTGTTCTCAAGAGCAAACCCAAAGCCAAACAGGCTTGGGTTTCCAAATCTAACTAATTTGCTTTTATGTGCAGAGAGTTTCCAGGGGCTTAAACAGCATATGGTATGTTGATAGTGGAGGCTCTATGCACATGACTGGATGCAGATACCTGATAAACAATTTTATCAGCCAAAGAGAAGGATCTGTGTCCTTTGGGAACAATGCTAAGGGATATGTGCTAGGACATGGCAATGTCTCCTCTGGCAAAATACAGTTTGACAAGGTCAATCTGGTGGAAAACCTTGAATACAACTTGCTGAGTGTGTCACAAATGTGTGATAAAGGATATTCTTCCTTTTTCACAAAGACAGCTTGCAAGATCATCTCACCAGAAGGCCAGAAGTTGATTGAGAAGATTATAGAAGATCATACTTTGCTGATTGCCAAAAGATGTGGCAATGTCTATGCAGTGGACATTGAGAAAGACAAAGTATTGAACAACACTGCCTGTTTCTTCTCAAGGGCATCAACTTCAGAAACAGATCTCTGGCACAGGAGACTTGGCCATGTGAACTTTAAAACCATAAATAAAGTCACAAAAATGGGCTTGGTCAGAGGTCTACCTTTGAAAGTATACCAGTGTCAAGAACACTGTGTATCCTGTTTAAAGGGAAAACAGCATAAGTCCTCCTATAAGTCTATTGAAGAATCAAAAACAACTGCATGTCTTCAACTACTCCATATGGACTTATTTGGGCCTGTCAAGATCATGAGCCTTGGTAAAAAGAAGTACTGCTTAGTCATCATTGATGACTACTCAAGATTCACATGGGTATTCTTCTTATTTTCCAAGGATGAGGCTGCTGAAATCATCAAGTTCTTCATTCTACAAGTAGAGAAACAATATTCTCTATCTGTCAAAACCATTAGAAGTGACAATGGGACAGAGTTCAGGAACAAAACTCTGGATGAATTCTGTTTGTCTAAAGGGATTATTAGACAATACAGTGTTCCCAGAACTCCTGAACAAAATGGTGTAGTAGAAAGGAAGAACAGAACATTGATAGAAGGAGCAAGAACAATGTTAGCTGATTCTGGACTGCCATTGTACTTTTGGGCAGAAGCAGTTAACACAGCATGTTATGTTCAGAATAGAGTTCTTGTGGTCAAGAGACATTCCAAAACTGCCTATGAAGTTCTTCATGGCATGAAGCCCCTTATCTCCTTTTTCAGGGCTTTTGGGTGTCAATGTTTCATCTTGAACATCAAGGAATCTATTTCAAAGTTTGCTGCCAAAGTTGACTCAGGTTACTTTCTTGGTTACTCTTCAACTAGAAAAGCCTACAAGGTTTTTAATTCTCACACCAGGATAGTAGAAGAAACATTGAATGTCAAGTTCAATGAGTCAAAACACACTCTTATTCCAGCACATCCTGCTGAACTCTTTGACCTTGACAACTTTCACTTTGGACCTGAAAAGGCTGTTACTTCTTCCAAACCTACTTATTATGGTGATCAAAGGTTTGAAGATAAGGATCCTGCACCATGGACTCCTCAAACAGTCATTAAGTCAACTACAACACCATCAGAAGTTTTTCAAACTTCTGATCAAACAAATACTGAAGGCCAAACTCCAACATCTGCTTCAGCACCTGCAACTACTGAAGAAGCTGAAACTGCTGAACCAGATATTATAGACCTCAGTAGTTTGTTTGAAGAACAAGAGCCACCTACACCTGTCAGTGGTTTACAACAACTGATTGAACACAGAGATCATCCACTTGATCAAATCATGGGTGATATAGCTACAGGTGTTCTGACCAGAAACCAGCTCTCCAACTTTTGCCTATTCTCAGCCTTTATTTCACAGTTGGAACCAAAGAAGTACCAGGAAGCCCTCAAAGACAATAATTGGGTGCAAGCTATGCAAGATGAACTACTACAGTTCAACAAGCAACAGGTCTGGGAAATCTGTCCCTTACCTCAAAACAAGCAACCAATTGGTACAAGATGGGTTTTCAGGAACAAACAAGATGAAGCTGGTATGATAATCAAGAACAAGGCAAGACTGGTAGTTCAAGGGTACTCTCAAGAAGAGGGAATTGACTATGATGAAACCTTTGCTCCAGTTGCAAGGCTTGAGGCCATCAGGTTATTTCTGGCCTATGCCATTTCCAACAAAATTAAAGTTTATCAAATGGATGTGAAAAGTGCATTTTTGTATGGAAAAATCAAGGAAGAGGTGTATGTCTGTCAGCCACCTGGGTTTGAGGATCCTTCTCATCCTGAGTGGGTGTACAGACTAGACAAAGCTCTTTATGGGCTCAAACAGGCTCCAAGAGCCTGGTATGATACACTCTCCACCTTTTTACTCAAAAATAACTTTACAAGAGGTGCCATTGATAAAACACTTTTCATTAAACATGTTGGAAATCATGTCTTACTTGTTCAAATTTATGTTGATGATATCATCTTTGGTTCAACAAACACAAAATTGTGTGATGATTTTAAGAAACTCATGCAATCAAAATTTGAGATGAGTACCATGGGAGAACTGCAGTACTTTCTAGGACTGCAGATCAAACAACAAACAAATGGAACTTTTATACATCAATCAAAATATGTTAAAGAATTATTGAACAAATTTTCTTTAAATGACTGTAAATCATGTTCCACTCCCATGACACCAATCACACAAGTTGAACCTGATGATCAAGGAAAACAGGTTGATCAAACCATGTACAGATGTATGATAGGTTCCCTTTTATACTTAACTGCTTCTAGACCAGATATTATGTTCTCAACATGTGTCTGTGCTAGATATCAATCAGCACCAAGGGAATCACACCTTATAGCAGTCAAAAGAATTTTTAGATATCTGAAAGGAACACCAACGCTGGGAATTTGGTATCCTGCTTCAAGCAATACCAAGTTATCAGCTTTTTCAGATAGTGACTATGCAGGGTGTAAGATGACAAGAAAGTCAACATCTGGTGGTTGTCAATTCCTGGGTAACTGTCTAGTGTCATGGCAATCAAAGAAGCAAACATCTGTTGCAACTTCAACTGCTGAAGCTGAATACATTGCAGCTGCAAGTTGTACATCACAGATACAATGGCTCCAATATCAACTTCTTGATTATGGAATCAAAGAGACCAAGACACCTTTGTTTGTAGACAGCAAATCTGCCATTAGCATCATTCAAAATCCGGTACAGTTCTCAAAAACTAAACATATTGAGATCAGGTACCATTTCATAAGAGATTGCTATGAAAAAGGCAAGATTGAGGTGAAGCATGTAGCAACAGCTAATCAGATAGCTGACATCTTCACTAAGCCCCTTGACACATCAACATTTCAGAAGTTAGTATCCATGCTTGGAATGCTAAATTTGTAAGTGTTTATTTTATTTTTTTTTCTCTGCATATCAGTTAGAATCCAAGTTAACACTTGATTCTACCCAACTCTACATCAAACTTCTACATCAATCACTACTGTTATGCATCAAAATTTTATTTTTCCTTTTTCCATCCTTGATTCCATCCTGTTTACCATGGTGGAATCAAAAAGAAAAATTTTCTTTTTCCTTTTTCCATCCTTGATTCCATCCTGTTTACCTTGGTGGATTTCAAGTTAACCTTTTCCATCTTTTTTCTGGTTTCCACTTACAAATGTCAAAAGTCTGAAACAAAACTTCTGAAAAACAAAAACAGTTTGAGAGAAACTACTGATGAACAAAAATCATCAGTATGGGGATAACTTTCTGAAAAAGTGTGTAACTTCTGATAAAATAACCTTCAGAAGTTATGAATAAAGTATTTGTAAAAACATTTCTCATCAGATGTTAAAACTGCTGAAGAGAAAAATGGGAACTACTGATGAAGTAATCCTTCATCAGCAGTTTAAGTCAAAAGGGCAAATTTGACTTTTCCATCATCAGAGGTTTGACCTAATCAGTTTAAAACCTCTGATAAAGAGATTTTTAACCAAAGGCGGTTTTAAAACTTCTAATAAAGAAGATTCAAGCGGTTAAAACTTTTAATAAATACCTTTTTTACACACTTATCCTTTCAAAACTCAAAAATATCCCTCCTTCTCTCTCAAAACTCTCTCAACCTATACCTGCAAAATCCACTGTTCGATCAAACACCCAAACCACAATGGATCTAGTTCTAAAACAGGGACACAATCAAAGAGCCTTTCTTGAAAAACAAGAAGGCTGGTCCCAATACGATGAGATCATTGATCTTGTCGTCAAATCCCAATACTTTACTGCTCTCACAATAAACCCACCAATTCACACTGAAACTCTGAATGAGTTCTGGGCAAATGCTGAGACGGTTACAATGGGTGGTGAGGTCATTTCCCTCAACTCAAAGATAAAAGGGAAACAACTGACCATCACACCGGCCTCACTAGCAACAAGACTGGGTCTGGATGATGTAGCTGCCCCTGACCATGTTGCTAACAAAGATATTCATCTAACCATGACTGAGTGTGGTTATCAAGGTACTCTCTCCCATGCTACAATATTCAAAAAATATTTTGAACCAAAATACAAACTTTTGTTTCATTATATAATTATGTGTTTGAGTCCAAAAACAGGGTCTTATGACCAGATGCCCTCCACTTTTCAACCAATATTTCATTCCATTGTGAATGAAACTAAATTCAGGGCATCAAAACTGTTTTTCAATGAGTTGGTGTTACATCACAATAATACCAAGAAAAAGTTTTTGTTGTACCCAAGGTTCATTATGCAATGCATAATAGGGGAACTGGGTAATGAGGTGCTTGTGGGAAAAATTTCAACTTTAAACCCTTTAACATCACAAGCATACTCAAGACTTAACAAACCGGCTGCCTGGCCAGAAGATGATCAGGGAGAACAACAACAAGTCCCCCTGAAGCCCACATCTTCCAAACTCACACCACCAAAAGCCAAAAAGCCCAAGCCTACAAAAACTGCACCCCACCAACCCAAAAGAAAAGCTGTTCAGGAGGTTGAGATGCCTGAACATGCTCATGAGCATTCTGCTCTTCAAATTGTTGAGACTGAAACACCCTCTCAGTCTCATCCATCTCAAACCCCACCAAGAGCACCCATATCTGTTCAATTCAAAAGAAAAAGACTTAGAAAAACATATCAAACACACTCTTCTTTTGAAACTGCTGAACAACAACCTATTGCCCAAACTACTGAACCATCCCCACAAATTTCTGAACAAGAGGCAATAGAAATTGCCAAACTTCTCTCTGGGCTAAAAGAGAATGTCCCATCTGATCATGTCAGTCCCCATCAACCACAACAAACAGGGGACATAACTACTACATCAGACATGGATGTGGACATCACTAGCCCTATCCCAAGAGATGAGGGTGGACCAGAGTCTTTAAGCCCAATTTTAGAGACTCTTGGGGCATCTGAGGCTGCTACTACTCAGTTACCACCCAGTGGTGGATCTGAGGACAGAAGTAACATAGCTAAGACCTCAGATGTGGCAACTACTGATGAAGGCTTAATGCCTGAAGTAGGAAATCCTCAGTACCAAGAAACAGAGGTTCATGAGAGAACTGAGTTGGGCTCAGCTCATGATTTAACTGAGACAGTCCTCACTGAGGGCAACATCAGGGATTCAGATGATTCCATTAGTTTGGATGATGTTTCACAAACTCAAACTACTGAATTGACGGCACTTTCTGAAGGTCCTGCTGCAAAGGTATCCAGGCTCAAGAAGCCAGTCACCTCTGCACAGGTTAAAGCCCACTCAATCCCTAAAACCCCTAGAGTGGCATCCTCTGTACACCAAGAGGATCTCCCAAAAACACCCCCTTCACAGCAAATGCCTACCCAATTCCCTGGGCAAGCAAGCATAGACCTGAACCAACTATGCAGCCCAGAGGGTCCCCTGTACCACATGATGAATACACTCATCAGAAATCACTTCCAAGATGAACGATCTGTCCAACAAAATAGACTACAACAGCCAGCAGATTGCTCATCTTCAAGGACACTTCTCCCAACCCTCTGCTTCAAGGGTTAAAATTGATGAATCCAAAAAGGGGGAGAAGATCAGGGAACCTAAGGAGTCATTCCAAGCCAGGATAAAGGCACGAGTGGCACTCCTTGAAAGAGATCAGAAAGATCAGGCCAGGAAAGAAAAATTGGCCAAACAATTTGGTGTCTCAATTGAAGAAATTGAAGCTGCTGAGAAAGAAGATGAGACCCAAAGTTCTGAAGATTCCCTAAGGCATAATGAAGAAACTTCTGATGACCAAACTTCTGATGAAGAATCAGAAAGTACTGAAGACAATCCTTCAGTAGCTGACAAACCATCAGCAGTTGTCAGCACATCAGAAGTTAACACTTCCCAACCTCAAACAACTGAACCTTCCAGAACCACTGCTCCCATTCAACCAACATCTGATCCCATCAGGCCTACATCTGTTACAACAATGACTGTATTAAACCCTTCTCCTATCTCTCAATCAGCTGAACTATTAGAGAAGAGCTTAATTGCAGCCAACAAAAAGGCCAGAGAAGATCAGATTTGGAAATCTCTGGAAGAAAGGGATGATTTGGACTTAAGCCATGAAGAAAAACTTCAGGCTTATGCAGCTGAACTACAAAGGCAGGCTAGCCTTGATGAGATTGCTGAACAGGATAAAAGACAACAACTGGTGTCTTATATTACCAAGAACAGCAAGACTAAAGCCTTTACACTCAAAGGACTCTCTATGCAAGAGCTGACAAGAAGAGCACAACTGCTTGCAGACAAAATGGCCACAAGCAAAGATGGAAAGGCCAAGAGAGCCCAGATAATAGAAGAGCTAGTAGCAGAAGGATATGGTTCAAAAGCCTCTGTATCCAGATGGAAAGAAGAAAGACTAATGGATACATATAGAAAATACTTGGCTGCCAAGGCTGCAAATCCTGAGAAGTTTCAAACTGCTGATCCTTCAAGATCAGTAGTTAGAACTTCTGGTGCATCTAAAAGATCTGCTGCTCAGAAGAAGAAGGCAGAGGACAATGTCAAAACTGATTTCAAAATGGTACTACTTGAGGGAAGCTCAATAGTCCATTCAGATTTTGACATTGAGGAGAAACCTCTGTTAACACAGTTCAGGGATCCTTCCACTTTTGCTTATCAAATACAAAAGACCATCAAAGAGAAGATGCATACCAGAGTAGTGACTGAACACCATCTCCCAACTGTTCAGATACCTGATATGCAACAACAACAAGGAAGAGAATCCCACCTGAGGCTATCTGAAACTGAAGACATTCAGCACTCAGGACCATCAACCCAAGGGACAAGTCTGGTTCCCTATTCTTCTGACTTTAACAAGTCAAAGATCCCTATCATCAGATGGTCACTTACTGATAACAACTCAGTACTGTTGACAAGAAGAGACTTCTCAAGCAGGGCTTACAAGAAGATCAGTGATCTAAAGAAACTGTCAACACAAGACCTGCTCACAATTCAACATCTGGAACCACAGAGAGGATCTCTATCTGATGGTCAGTACAACCAGCTCAAGAACACCATGTACAAAGAGATATGGAAGATTGTTCAAGACAGAAGAAACACATAAGGAATTAGTAAGGTTTTGGCTTCATCAATCCAGGGGGAGATTGTTAGGACAAAGAGGATTGGTGAAACCACTTTTGTAAACCTTAGTCTAATTCACTTCTGTCATTTTTGGCTAAGTATAGAAGTACTGAAGAGAAGACAAGAAACTGCTGATTAGAAGATATGAAGAAGTGCTGAAGTTGCAGAAGTTCTGAAGTCCAAACCAGACAAGTTCACTTCAGAAGTACTGAAGACAAAACTACTCTTCAGTAGTTGTCCTTCATCAGCACTTAGCAGAAGATATTTCCCACCGCCTTTTTGCATCAGTAGTTTATTGTTTAATATTACTTTTAGCTTTATTTGTTTCTTTCAATGTTGCAACTTGTGCAACTTGTCACTGGAGTTTCTGTGCTTGCTTTTTAGGCAAGATACATGCATGTAATCGTCTATAAATAGGAGGCTTCAACCTTCTATTTTAGACATTGATTTTCAACAGAAAAATCCTTCAAACCCTCTCATTGTTATATTCCATTTCTGTATTTATTGTGAATCTCTCTAAGTATCTAATTCTCATTTACAACTTAGATTCATAATAAATACTTTGTCATTTATTAGTTTCAAACATCAAGGGGGAGTTATAACTCTGCCTTTGTATAAAAAGTGTTGCTTTAACTTATAACATTCCGCTGTGCTTATAATCTGATTTACAAGGACTTGCTAAACACTTAAGTGTCAAGATAGCAAGTTCTTACTTAGCAAACAAGAGCAAACTGATCCAACAGATTTATATTTAAGCTTTGATTTCATTTTAATCTAGTTAGACTTGACGCTTTAGAATCATTGTACTTTGTATTTTTCCTTTCAATGTAATAAACTATTTAATTCAATGTATTCAAATTTACACTTTAGTACCATGAGCTATTGAGCAATCGTCACTACGTGACACCTCGATGTTTCCGCCATCGGTTGGGGTGTTACAGAAGGGTAGAAGATTCAATCAAGGGGATCATTCGAAGCACAAGGATGTCAAGATCACGAAGTACTTTGTGTCAAACCTCCCGGAGGGTTGCTCTTCCAATGATTTGATGACTGTTATGAAAGGGTTCGGGAAGATCAATACTATCTATATTGCTTGTAAGTACGATAAGCTTGGTAAGTGTTTCAGTTTTGTTTCTTTTGAGAATATTGTAGATCCAGAGGAGTTAGAACACGTTATGAAGGATGTGTGGATTGGATCTTATAAGTTGTATATCGTTATGGCTCGATTTGTGGATGGGGTACGTGTTAGTAGGAAGGGGGAACAGCAGTGGGTTCCGGTTCATAATACTGAGGAACCTAAAGATTCGGGTATGGAGGAGCCTGCTGTGGAACAAAGATCTAACTGGGTGAATGATAGGGGGTGGATAGATCGTTTCGTGACACTCTTTTGAACGTTGAATCACCTAAGCCGACGTCGGAGATTGTTGTTGAGGCTGTGAAGGAGGGTGGTTAGTATGGGAAGGGTGTGGTGTGGTTGGTAGAGTTTCGGATTTAAAGAAGTTATCAAAACTACGTATTTGGTTGGAGCTGATTGGACATGATAAGGTTGGCATTCGATACCTAGGGGGTTTTTGGGTTGTGTTATTGTTTGATTCGGTCGTCTGCATGGAAGACTTTGTTCGTAATACGGCTGTGTGGAGGGTGGTATTTGATAGTTTAGAAAGGTGGGAGGGACAATTGATTGACACGGATCGTATTGCTTGGTTGAAGATCTATGGGGTCCCTCATGCTCTTTATGATGACTCGTTGTTCATTAAGATTGCGGATAACTTCGGTACGGTAGTTCAACAGCCAGAATGTGATGAAGCTACTATAGACTTATCGTATGTTTTGGTTGGAGTCTTGTGTAAATGGGGACCGAGAATTAATGAGGTAATAACGTTATGTTGGAAGGAGAAGATTTTTCGTGTGGTGGTTGAAGAGGAAACGACGGAGTGGGTGCCAGATTGTTTAGTTGATGATTCGGGCATGGAGGAGCCGGTTTTGAATTCTGAAGATGGAGCTGAAGTAGAGATGGATGACACACCGGTGGAAAATGGGGAGCCGGAAGAGACTGTTATGGGGCCTGAGTACATGGAAGTTGGTCAGGAAAAACGAGTGGAGGAATCCTTGGTCGTGGGACAAGTAGAACATGAGGATGAGGCTAATAACAGTGCTGAAGGGTTGAGTCTGGGAAGAAACAATGTGGAGACTACAAACTCACAAAGTAAGAAGACGAGAGGCTTTAGAAAGAAAACGAGGATGCAAAAATCTCCGACTTCTCCGGGGCAGGAGAGACCGAAGAAACGACAAAGGGAAGGTGAAGATTTATTTGATATTGACAGGTTTATTTATGCTTTGAATGGGAATGATAATTGTAATGCTCCTAGTGTCTTGGGTGGGAATGAGGAGATTGAGAAAGAAGCTTCTGAAACAGTAATCTTGGGGACTACTTTGGGGGTAGAAAACTTTGATAATTTTGGTGATTCAGTGATTAAGACCATCAGCGATGAAGGCTTACAACAGATGGAGCGATGAATTTGATTTCTTGGAATATACGTGGGTTGGGTGCGGATGGTAAGGTATCGTGGTGCAGGAAGTTAAAGGTTGAAAATGAGGTAGGGTGTATTATGATTCAAGAAACCCAATTTAGTTCGTTAGATTCGGCCGTGATTGATAGATTATGGGGTAAAGGGGACGTGGCGTTTGATTATGTGGATGCTTCCGGACGTTCAGGGGGGCTCATTACATTGTGGAACCCGAAATTATCTGTTAAAGATACGGTGGTTAAAGATAGGAATGTTCTCCTTGTTTCTGGTTTCATGAAAAGCGATGGTGCTAGGTTGAATATAGTTAACGTGTATTGTCCTCAGAGAATTCAAGATAAAAGGAGGGTTTGGGATTTTGTGAAACACCTGATATTGGAAGGGGAGGGTTTGTGGATGGTGGCGGGAGATTTTAATAGTGTGAGGGATCGGGCTGAACGCCGTAATTCGCGTTTTGATGTGGTAGATACGAATGAATTTAATGATTTTGTGGAGGATGCCGGTTTATTTGAGTTTGGCTTGAAAGGCAGGAAATTCACATACTTAGCTAACAATAAGCTAAGTAGGATTTATAGAATTTTTGTTGATTGGGGTGGTCTAAATAAGTGGACTAGTGCCGAGTATCGTGTGCTTGATCGTGATGGTTCGGATCACTTTCCGTTGTTATTAAAGATTGGTTCGACAAATTTCGGGGCAAAGCCTTTCAAATTTTTCAACTCGTGGCTTCAACGGGAGGGGTTCGATGATGTTGTCAAGAATACGCTTGTGGATGGTACTTTTCGAGGAGATCCGGATATTATTTTGCTACAAAAGTTCAGATTACTTCGTAGTAAAATTACATTGTGGAAGAAACAACTCGACAGGGATGAGATGGAGGAGGTAGATGGTCTTAATGCGGAAGTCAAAGCATTGGAGATAGAATTGGAGACACGTGAGCTTTTGGAAGAAGAGGTGTGGGTTTTGGAAGAAGCTAAAAAGAGACTTCAACAATTGGAGTATTTTAAAAATAAAGATCTTAAACAACAGTCTAGAGTTCGGTGGGCTAAAGAGGGGGATGAGAATTCTAGCTTTTTTCATGGTGCGATTAATTGTCGAAGGGTATCGAACGCTATCTTGGGTCTCACTGTTAATGGCGTTTGGGTTACTAAGCCACTTGAAATCAAGAAAGAGGTATTGAAATTTTATAAAAACAAGTTTGTGGAAGAATCCTTAGTTCGGCCGAACCTTCTGTGCTACGATTTGAAGAAATTATCTAGTGAGCAGGGTCTTCATCTTTCAAGGCCATTTGAAGAAAAGGAGATTAAAGATGCGGTGTTTCAATGTGGTAGCGATAAAGCCCCGGGACCTGACGGTTTTAATTTCCGATTCATAAAGAGGTATTGGGATTTATTCTCTAATGACTTTGTGAATATTTTGAATAAATTTGCGGGTACAGGTCATATTAGCCGTGGTGCTTCATCCTCGTTTATTACTCTTGTTCCTAAAGTTAAAGACCCGGTTAGGTTGGAGGAGTATCGTCCAATTAACTTGATTGGGGTGGTGAGTAAAGTGATTTCTAAAGTGTTGGCTAATAGAATGAAACCGATTATGGATAGCATTATAAATGAGACCCAATCGGGTTTCGTGGCGGGTAGATTTATATTGGATAGTCCGTTGTTGATTAGTGAAGTTCTTTCGTGGTCTAAAAAAACTGGTAAAGAATTGTTCTTCTTCAAAATTGATTTTGACAAAGCCTATGATAATGTAAATTGGGCTTTTTTTAATTTCGGTTATGAGACAAATGAGGTTCCTGGAGTCTTGGTGTATGTGGATAGAGGGGATTTTGAAGTCAACCAGGTCATCGGTTTTGGTGAACGGTTCTCCAACTTTTGAATTCAATTGTGAAAAGGGTATTCAGCAGGGTGACCCATTATCTCCGTTTCTTTTTATTATTGTGATGGAGGCTCTTTCTGGGTTGGTTAAAAAAGCTTGTGATGTGGAAGCTTTTCAAGGGATTGAGTGGGATAACGGTGCTCTTAAGGTGTCTCATCTTTTGTATGCCGATGATGCGATGGTTATGGGGGAGTGGTCGGATGGAAATCTGACTTGTTTAAGGCGTATATTACGTATTTTCCATATGTGTTCAGGTCTAAAGATTAATATACAAAAGTCCACTTTATATGGGATAGGAAAGAATGTTGAGGAGGTCTCTTTGAAGGCGGCGGCTCTTGGATGCAAAGCTGGGGTTACCCCGTTTTCGTATCTTGGGATTACGGTGGGGACTAATATGTCTAGAATTAGTAGTTGGGAGCCGATCATTAACGTTTTTAAGAATAGATTGTCGAGGTGGAAGGCAAAGATGTTATCCATTGGAGGTAGACTAACTCTTATTAAATCTGTTTTGGTTAGTCTTCCTGCATACTACTTTTCTTTATTCAAGGCTCCGGTTGGGGTAATCAAGGTTTTAGAAGGCTTGATGAAAAGATTTTTATGGGGAGGGAATGTGGATGTTAAGAAACTTCATTGGGTGAGTTGGGATGTTGTAACCAAACCGGTCAGATATGGTGGTTTGGGGGTGAGCAAGATTGACGATTGTAATAATGCCTTTCTGGTTAAGTGGCTATGGAGATATAGACAACAGCCTAATGCGTTGTGGTGTAGAGTGGTGGATGCGATACACGGGTCGAAAAGAAGATGGGATGCTTATCCTCATAATGCTAGATTTGCGGGTACATGGAATCGGATAGTTCATAGCGGCATTCGGCTAAAAACAGGTGATTGGAGCAGTTTGAATCTGATCCGGGCTAAGATTGGAAACGGCTCGGAGGTTTTATTTTGGATAGACCCTTGGGTGGAGAGGACCCCTTTGAAGATTTTATTCCCGGAATTGTTTCGGCTAGAGACTCATAAATTCTGCAAAGTTAGCGATAGAATTAAAAGGGGACAAACCGGTTTTTATGTTCAGTGGAAATGGAGGAGGCGTCCGCATCAGGGGGTTGAAGTTGATCAGCTACAACATGTTGATACTTTGGTTGCGAATCAGAGTCTGGGAGATACAAGAGACACTTGGTTTTGGGATAATGGTTCACATGGTGATTTTTCTATTCAAGAGGTTAAGAAGTGGATGGATACTGATCGATATACGCAGCCTATTACGAGTTACAAGTGGTGTAAATGGATACCTATCAAGTGTAACATATTTATGTGGAGAATGTTATTGGATAGAATTCCGACGAAGAAAGCGCTCCTTAGAAGGAATATTGATTGTGGGAACGCCGTGTGTAGTTTTTGTGATGTTTCGGAGGAGACGGTTGATCACATTTTCACAGGTTGTATCATGGCAAATAGTGTGTGGCTTGGTATTGCTAGATGGATGCGGTTACCTCCTATGTTTTTCTTCTCGGTCCAAGACATTTTGCAGGTTCATGACTCCTCTTCTTGGCAAGCGAACAAAAAAAATGCTTTGTATGGTATTCTTGTCATCACTTGTTGGAGGATTTGGAAGGCTAGAAATGAGAAGATTTTTCAAGACGATAAGCGTAATGTGGTTCACATCGTTGCAGACATAAAAGCTCTGGCGTACATTTGGTTTTCTAATAGATACAAAAAGGGTGTTATAGGGTGGAAGGATTGACAAAGTTTTAATTTTGATGTAATGTAACTTTTGGGTTGTATGGGATCTCCTTCTTGGAGATTGCCCGTTTTTTGTGTGTTTAATGAAATTTGCCTTCCAAAAAAAAAAAGTTGTTTTTTGGGATATGGATTTATCCTATGTGTCGCACGAATTTAGGATCATATCCCTTCAGTTTTATTGACTAAAGTTATACGATGACCATGTATAAAATAAAGTATATATACTAGTTTGTTTCTTTTGTGCATTGGCATATAAATTCAAGCAAAGTACATTCAGTCTTAACAACTATCATGAGCATAATTATATTTTGATAAAATCAAATATAACAATTACTATATAAGAAGGTTACTATAATTTGTTATATATAAATACAAAAACATTCCATGTTGAAATTTTCATGAATAATCGTAATCATTAGTTTAGCAAAGCAAAACTTATATATATAAATCCAAGAAAATGTATTGTGAAAATAGTCGGGTCATAGTCTTAGTCACATGGATGATTGCCAAATGTCTATTCCAACTGACTAATATATAGAGAGAGAAAGAATTAAAGATACGTATGTCTGTATGCATGTGTATATGTGTATTTTTTATAAAGGACTAATGGGATGCTCGTGCGTTGTCGCGGGTACTTATGTTTTTTTTTATGCTAATGTTGCGTGACAAGTTTTACGTAACTTATTTTTATTACCAATTTGCTATGAAAACTAATATATCAATTCACAAAAAACAATTGAGGTATATAACAACAATATAAAATATGGTAGACGACATTATGGATATGTAAATCGCTATAAGACTACATATCATGTTTTTGTTTCTATACTTATTAATTTGGTAAAATGCTTATGTGGATCACGTCCCTTAGCAAGTACATCTTCGTCAATTAGAGATATAATTTTGATCAACCTAGCAAGCAAAGTAGCTAGTGAATCATTCTGCAAAAGAACTTGCAACAAAAACACCAAAAATAAGTTTTGAACTAACGTAAGTTATAAATCACAATTAAGCCTTATCATGTGCTTATATGGAGATTTTAACTTTGACACACATGTCATTCTTTTACCAGGCCACAGGATGGCTAATGATACATCTTAACAGTGGAAGTACTCGTAGGAATGAGTAACATTTACTTGGTTGGACACTTCTCTATTGCATTTCTCAATGAAAGGTGTCACCCTACCTATCATCAATGTTTTAAAAGCCGGTTTTTTAATTATACCGGATTTGGCTAAAATATGGTTCAACCGGTTGAACCGTGTTGTGTCGGGCGGTTCAAGCGAGTTGATTAGTTAGCTATATAATTTCATAAATTAAAACACCAACACAAAATAATCTAAAAGTACATAATTACATATTAAAATACTATCAAAAAGTTAATCAATAATTAAAAAATAATCCAAAAGATAATCTAAAGTTTTTAATTTTTTAAAAGTTATTCATTAATAAAAAAAATAGTCTAAAAATAACCCAAAAACTAACATATGCCAGTACCAGTATAGCAGTTCAAACCGGTATAAAATCGATATTTTTTCCCATATTTACCGGAGTGTTTCGTACCGGATTTTCATCCAAAAACGGTAATACCCATATAACCGGCCGGTATTTACCGGTTTTTAAAACATTGCTTATCATAAAATAAAGGGGAATTGGATTTTAATAACCTAAACTATTTGAAATTGGTCATTGACACCCCCAACTAAAAAATTGGCCACATATAACCTGAACTATTAACTTATTGGAATCTAACACCCAATTAACTGACGCCGTTAGTGGTTTGCTGACGTGGCACCAGTTACTGACGTGGCATGCTGACGTGGAACCAATTGATGACGTGACATGCTGATGTGTCAATCCACATGGCACCAGATGCTGACGTGGATTGACACATCAGCATGCCACTTCAACAACTGGTGCCACGTCAGCAACCCACTAACGGCGTCAGTCAATTGGGTGTTAGATTCCAATAAGTTAATAGTTCAGGTTATATGTGGCCAATTTCTTAGTTGGGGTGCCAATGACCAATTTCAAATTGTTTAGGTTATTAGAATCCATTTGCCCTAAAATAAAATAAAAAGATATATTGTAACATTTCGCATTTATTTCTATGTACGTTATGACATTTATTAATAAAACGTCGAATTTTTATCATTATCGTACCTGTTAAAAATATTTCGTGATGCGTTTGGACTCTTAGAACCATACTATGATTATATATTATTATTAAAGTGGTGAAATAATTGTAAAAAAATACATGCCTGGGCCGGGAATCGAACCCGTACCCAAGGTCGGTTCACACAAGGCCACGACATAACCAGCTGGTCTACAGCTTTGTCTTGGTTTTAACTCTGATGTGTATATATTTATATTATGTTTAAAAGTGCAGTTGACTTATAAGAAGTCAAACTGCGATCCTATCATCCATAATTAACCTACCAAACCGCGTTTTTAATCCTGTTATGGTAAACATTGTTGATTGGTTGACTAATACGCGTATTCCATACGCTTAATTATCATCAAATCATACTGGAAATAAACCTATACGCGTAATTATAATTAACCACGAGTCAATTTTCCAATTCGAATCACACGAGTGTTACACTATAAATTGAGCACTCATTCTCAGTCACAAATCGCCGATAACTCTTTCCCTGCTCTCAATTTCTGCTAAAAACCTCATTCTAATATCCATTTAGTTCGCGTTTGACTTTACGGTTGACCGAGCAATTCATCCACGAAAACAGTTTGTAAGTCTAAATTTTTTTGTTGGTTTTGTTTATCAGCACTATAACAGCAATAACCCCATGAAAAATCGGGTTATTGCTCGTTAATTTTGGTTATTAAAAAAACCTAGGGTTCTTGCGATCGAATTTGGGGATAAATAAGCTGCAGACATCATTATTTATTTAATACAGAACAACATTTATCACCAACTGATCAGTAGATCAGTTGGTATAGCTCCCTCACGTTAAGACACGAACCGGCCTACGGCCAGGGTTCGAGTCCCACAAGCTGTTCTTTTTAAAAATCAATTATTGAAACTGATCAGTTAGACTATATAATTAATTCAAACCTAGATTAATCGTTCTCAGGGTCTAGACCAGATGGTCTAGGCTTGTGATATAAACATCAAACCGGCCAGTGGCCCGGGTTCGATCCCTAGCATATGCAAACATTTTTTTAACACTTTATACTTATATATATATTCACTATTATTTTTAAAAATGGTTTTAAAATACTAAAATTGCTTTATAAATTCTACAAAAATTATTTTATGATGTTCTAATAGAAAAGTTTATCATAAAATTTTTAGTTTTTCGAAAATCTTTTATTTATTATATATAATAAATATTACAAGTTTATTCTATTATAATTATAAAATTCTATAAAAATATCAAAACGATTTTATAAAATTCTACAAAAATTATTCTGAGTTTATAAAACAATAAACATTCCAGAAATGATTTTTATTTCTGGAAAATCATTTATTTAATATTTTTAATCGATTTTTTCTATTTTAATCATAAATAAATCATAATAAATTCGTTTTTCATTATTTTTGCATCAAAATTTCACATAAATTATTATTAATCATTTAGATCAGAAATATAAATTTTTGATTCGAAATTTTTAATCTTTAATATTTTTTAAATATTAAGTCTATATTTTGTCAAATAATTATTAATATATAAATATTCATTAATTAAGAAAATAATTTTATAAAAATTATTTTCACATTTATTACATTATAATTCAATTACTTTTAGATAATATTGGTCAGAAAACATTTTGATTAATTATTTCTTTATTTATTCAAATTTAATCATAATCAATTATTAATCCCCAAATTAGGAACCCTAGCACATTTTAGACTAGAAAACTTAGACTTATTAAGTTTTCCCCAACACTTATTTATTACCTTGAAATAGGGTGATATTTAGATACACAAGAGCCACATTTACTTATATAACAAGGGTCATCATTCTAACACTAAGGTGAGTTTTACATAGCCCATTTTCTATTTCACTATTTTAGGGTGAAACGTGTTACAACATTCTATCTACAATTCAATCATAAAGTGTCTATGTGTTATTCTATGTTGCATTATGTCTTAAACATGACTAGGGTAAGCACAATATTCTAGCATAATCATTAACATTGATCAGCCGACGGTATACAATGATAGATCTATTGGACTGACAACCCCACCCGGATACGTGTACCTCCTACATAGGTAGCGTGGGTGATTGTTATCGAATTCATAACATAATCGAGTGAACCATGAGCGTATGGGATGGACCACAATATTCTAGTCACAAGGTTTGATTATGCACTCGATTTGCCTGATAGTATGTTTTCACATATGAACTAGACTTGCCATGACACTTGAATTGTACAAGTTTTATTCAATTATCAAAACCTATGTAATTCTTACCAACTTTTGTTGACCCAAAAATATTTTCAAAATTAACATGTTTCAGGTAACAATGAAGCTGAGGCTTAGAGTATGCATGATGGATTCTATGAAGTTATTTGTTTTTATTGGATGTTATGTATTTTGGGATTTTTAGACATCTTTTCATTTGGCTATTTATGTTATCAATAAGTTATTTAAAATTTCAAATATATACCATGTGCTACTGAAACAATCATCAATACGTGACATCCCGATGTTTCCGCTATCGGTTGGGGTGTTACATATATAGACTGGTTTTAAAAGGGCATGTCAAGTGGGCTAGGTAATGGGGTAAAACAGGTGGTCAAATTAGGTATATTTCATATCAAGACGTTATGTCAGAGTCGGGCTTATTAACCATCAACACTTACTTGTCTATTTATTCCAAAATTAAAATACCAAATCTAATATAATATAATTGCATAAGTTATTATAATGCCAATGGATTTAATTATTTTTAATAAGAAATTACGTATGGGAATGGAATGTTTTAACTATTTGGAATCATGTATTCAAATGGAGGATTGTGCCATGAGCCAAAGAATAATCAAATTCATCCGGAAGAAACCACCCGTGTTCCATCACATCTAGATGTGGTGATTTCACAACGGATCTACTTAACGGGTAAAAAAGCTAAATAAAAGAAACACGTCAAATGGTTCAAAAGTCATCTAAAATGTATTTCTCTAAACATAGGAGGAGGGTTCAAGCATCTTAAAATGACAAATTACCATATCATCCATCTAAAAGGATACCCTGATCAAGATGCAAAAAAATTAATTCGGTCTATAATTCATCTTTAGAAACTAGAAAGATTTATAAAAAAAAAGTCTATAATTGAAGACTTTTATATATTTAGGAGAATATATACAACACAACACAAACCATAAACAAAGAGCATGGTAGACTAAGAACACTATTTAAAACATGTGAAATAGAAGCAAGTTTTGTTTAAGCATTTCATTAAGCACTTGGTGTGTGGCTTAAAACCTTCAAATTATAAGCAAAATGTTGGATATGAAACCTAATACATGTAGAACAATCAATGTACAAATATAATGCATATCCAAAAGAATTTATATACAACCGTATATATTAAAACTTAAAGAAAAAGCATAACAAAAAACAACCTGCAAATTGATTTCCAAAAAACATCAGCAACACAAACCTACAAAATAGATTTGTGAAGATGCGATTGAACCAAAAAATACTAAACACAAGGTAATAATGATATTAATGTGTGAAGATGTTACCTTCGGGTTTAAATTGGATTTGAGGGAGTCTTTTTATTATAGATATTTTCACATTGTTTTTGTTATGACATTAGAGTTGAAAATCTCCTTTATAAAGGGTAATTGAAGCAACGATGGTTCACATTCAATTGTAGCGTCGCATTCATAGAGATTGAATTGGGTGTTTTAAGAAGGAGCATTGAAGTGGGCGTTAAAAACCAAGACTCTTCCCATGCCAGCATTCAATTGGTTGTTTATGAACAAGGGTTACATTTTAAGAGAAGTATAAACTATGTATCAAAGACATATACAAAGCATTAAAAGTTGTACACGATGGGCATAAAGGGAAGATAAGGACAAAAAATTAGAGATTTGTAAAGAGCCATTTGAACTCCCATCTTAAAATTTGGATAAAATTACTTTAGTGCCCACCTTTGGTACTTAATAAGGTAATAGAGATAACAAAAGATAACGGCTATGATTGATGTTTTGTATTATTACTCTATATATTAAAAGACAACACCTTAGGGAACAGTAAACTAACGGCGATCGAATGGTGATTTAACGGAGACACCACAAAATTACAATTTTGCCCTTCTAGCTTCAACACAGCCATCACCACCAGACCAACGTGGTGACAATTTTTCTTCTTGTGATCTGCTCACACGCACCCACCGTCGTGACCACAACCGTAACCACCACCAGAGTCACATCTTTGTCACCACCGTTGTCGTTTGACTAGGGAGGAATATGATCTGGATTTCAGGCGGAGACGATGCAAACGACGGGAGGGGATTAGAGTTTTTGGAGATGGTCGTTTTCGACGATTCAAAGACACCTAAGTGTAGATAGGTGGCATGCAATGATTTTGGCTCGGGTCCGGTGACAACCACAATTTGCATGTATTTAGCTCTTAATCTTCCTTCTGCGACACTCGGATGGCTGTAGCGGCAATGAGAGTAGTGGCGGTGGCTGTGGTGGTATACATGTCTCCCGAGATTCGGTGATTTTGGTGGAGATGCGTGTTAACCGTTTTTTATCGCCAACGATGCGACGGTGAATATAATGTCTGAGGGGTAGAGTACTTGTGGTGGTTGCCTTTTCTTTGTGGAGAAGAGAGAGAGAGAGAGAGGGGGGGGGGGGAGTTATAGCTGAGATTCAAAGAAATGGATGGAGTATTTTATAACGGTATTTAGGAATCTTACACCCTGACCCACATCACAAACTAGAACCCTTTTATAACAATGGATTGAATTAAGAAATCTGAAACGTACCTGCTGAACTAAGATTTGATGCCACATGCTTTTTTTTTAATAGTTTTACAATACTGTACAGGTACATGGATTACAAAAATGGTGGGATTAACTATACAATTCGATTATTCTATACAATTCGATTAACTATGCAACTTTTAGGTTTTGTAACCGCCATCCATAATCATCCAAGATTAATGTTGGAACTTAAAAGCTCAAGCTCAAAAATAATTTTGCATGTTTCACACACAAACACACTTACTATCACACACTCTCACCGCTACAAATTCCGCCTCAGTTCCTCGTCCCGCCATCATCGTGTAGTAGCACCACCACAACTGCACAGCTGTACGCCGCCACCACCCTGAAGCCCTTCGAACACCGCCGCACTACCAAAACACCGTGTTCAATTCTTTAAATAAAGTTCCTAATTTACGTAATGCATTCTAAGGTAACATATCCCAACTATTTAGGTGATGTAAATCTTTTTCTACTAGATAACTTATTCTTTTTTCAATATATTATAGTACAAGATTTATTTTTGTTAATGTGATGAATCTGATATGCAGATACCAATTTTGAATTGTTTGAAGAAATTGCTTATTTAGCACACGATGTTAAACCATGTAAAGCTCAAATTACATTGTTGCCTTTGGACTTTTGAATTGGACGATCTGCAAATTGTAAATTCAAATTGAATTATATATAACTTGAATTCAAAGGTAACATATCCCAACTATTTATTTTGTAACTAGAACCCTTATTCAATATCTGAAAGTCAAAGTTCGTTTATGGTGGTTTGGTTGATGAATATAAATTAAACTAACGGGTATGATTGTGTTTTGGACTTTTGGATAAGTTATAGATGTGTTTTGTTGAGAGGTAGAGATGTTCAAGGGATTCCTTGAGAAATGTGGAATTTACTTGTTTACAACAATCATTTGACAACCCATACATCTTCGAAAACCTTAAGAAACGGTGACGAATGGAGTGACGTTGCAGGGAGTAGTATAAGTTACTCTTCTTTGAAAGAAAGAATGAATGGTCTAATTGTGACCCCGCCGCAACGCGCGGGTTCCCCACTAGTAAATACATAACATACTACATCTTATTTTCTTAAAACATTGAATGATTTAAGTATTAACTTCAAATATATTTTACTTTTATGATTTTCGATCGATTTAAAACATGTGTTGATATCCCATTGAGTATATTTCTTGAGGTTGCTATAACAAGTGTCAGTGTAGTATAATCTGTTAAATGACAACGAAAACAATAATAAAACAAGGTAGAATGTGACACCCCACGTTTTTAGGTTCCTACATTAACTAAACTCTAGTTAACTTTACTTACATTCACAGCATGTTACTTAACTAGGGTTAGTTAGGTGAGTCGCATGTTGCATAGTTATAGACTAGTAACTACATAACAGAGGTAATTCGGGGAATTACTGAACTACGTATACGAGTATTGAACCCTGGACGTTGGTAAATTAAGAAAATAGAAAATTGTGAGTTAATGGTTTGATATTAATTGCAATTACGTGTCTCTGTGAATCTATGTGCAAACTACTATGTGATTACGTGAATTTAAACTAAACGTGTTATCAAAATCGTAATCGATCAACCGTTAGGATGGTTGGGGTCTAAATACATGGGGTTACGCTTGGTATGTTCCAAAATATCAATTACATTGAAGAAAAAATGCAATACGCTGAATTGGGCCGCCCGAAACGAATCTTGTCAATCCGAACGGGGGTTCAGAATAACCAAACTGGAGTTCAGATTGACTGAACGGCTGTTCGGCGGGTCTGACGCGTGAAGCCGACTTAAACTCCCTATTTAAGCAACCTTAAGCCCCATGCACCTCCTAACCTCAACCTTAATCGTCCATAACAACCCCCATACGAAAAATATACCCTCTAACACCTGCTAAAGCTCAAGAACATCATTCGGGAGGCTTGGAGGGTCTTCGGTTGGTGATTTTGAAGTGCTTTTGGTATAACAATCAAACCCTTGTGTTTTAATCTTCTCTAATATGTTTTAAAACCTTATAATCAAGTTTGTCCAGGTCTGAAACGTTTTTATGTTTGATGTTATTTATGATGTATCTTTCAAGTTTTGATCATGTTTATGCCTTATGAATGTTGTATGATGTTTGTCGGGTGTTATTGATCGATTATATGCGTATATGACTTGTTATAGTTAGGGTTTTAACATGCTTAAAATCTGGACAGAATGTTAAAGTGAACTTGTAGGGTCTGTAATGTGGCTTTAAAATACTTGTTTTGATGGTTCTTTGTATGAACATGTTGTACAAGGTCTTAGCTTTCTAGAATGGGCAAAATCATGTGATTTGGACATCGGTTGATATATTTTTGGAATTTTATTTAATTTAAGGTCTAATCTGATTTGCGGATTAATATTTTGGGTCAACTTTGAACAACCATAACTTGAGTTTTACAAAGAATTAGGTTATTAAATTTGGACAGTAGGTCGACATCGGAAAAACTTGGCTTTTCCAAGTAGATTCATCCCGTTTAGATGAATAAACAAATTTTGGGAATTTTTCAACTAAGCTGATCTGTTAAGAGTCTTTTTCTAGACCTAGCTGTATTGTATGATTTTTCATAATTTTTGTGTATAGTTGTATCACGAAATAAAAATATGGACATGACCGATAGACTCCCTGGAATATTCAGTAAACTTTTGGGGATCTAATTCATTTTATAAGTATTTTTAATAAAATTGTTTTCACAGTGCATAATTTGTCCTAAAAACGTAGATTATGATATGTGCGTATATGTGCCTATTTGGAGTCTTGTATGGCTTGGTATTAACTTGAAATTGTATGAGCACTTATATGAGATGTGTTTGAAGTGTATGACTGATGTTAATCATAACGTTCACCAAAGGGTTCGTAGGGTCTACTTGTGCATATAGAAACACTAGGTGTCACTTACACGTTTTCGTATTTTAAAACGTCTTGTACAAACGAGTTATATGGTGTATCGTGTATACACATGTACTCACATAGTGACACATGTAATAGGGAGTCAGTAGCGAGTCTCTACTTCTTACTTAGATTTGGATTTAGCACTTAACGCAACCTAAGGTGAGTTTCACTACTCTTTTCTCAAAAGCATGCGTCTCGGGTTGAGACAACTTACTAAACTTTTTCTACTTTTATAACCCGGGTTTTGGGGTGCTTGGACTCCTTGTGTGGGTCAGGTTTGAGACTAACTTGGTAAACTTTTTCTAGTCTGGTTTGGACTACCATACATCTCGGGTTTTGAGATGCTTTGACTCCTTGTGTGGGCCGGGTTTACGATTCCTTGTGTGGATCGGGTTTTTATCAGTTTAGCAACTTTAACTGTCCTTTGTGAACTAAACACACTATATCATTTTAAAGTCCTTACATATTATTGGGTTAATCGCCGGAGGCGAACGGGATATTAGTTGATAGCGCTATTAGGCTATGCAGCAACCTCATGCTTGATGTGCTTGGGTCACGGGCATGCACTTCTGACCACTTTTTCTACTTGCTAGTGTTGATAGACACTAGTACTAAGGCAAATTAACAACTTCTGTATGTTCCCAATAATCTCCTGTTTAGTTACATTGAGTGGGCTAGCTACCCCTGACAAGCTTAAAACTAATGGTTTTTACAACTTTGGTAACTTTACACACGATACATGCTTTTGCAGGTAGTTAGCTTCCGGTGCCACGATTAGAAAGCATTGCACACTTCACTGCATTTGGGTCTAGGCATACATCTAAGCTTCATTTTATGCTTTTACGTTTTCTTTCATATGGTTTTATCTTGGGCGCGTTGTTTTGCACATGGTTTTAAAATATAGATGTTTGGTTTATGCTTCCGCAACCTGACTAAACTTTTGGTAAACGCTAAACTTGATTTTTGAAAGCGAATTAAATGGCTTGGGCATTTAGAGTCGTTAAGACTTATGGCTATGGGATCCTGGTATGCCATGCGCCTCGTGGTATAAACCCCGCAGTGGAAATTTGAGGGTGTGACTTAGAAAAAGTTGAATATCAAAAGATGATACTATTAGTGACCCGGTTTGCATTTCAGTTGCTATAACGTATGTGTGTCCCATATCGATACTGTAAAGAATTCAAATCGGCGCCGACTGATATCTCGCTGCAACGCGCGGGGTGCTTTAATGTAACTGCCATCACTTGCATCACCAATTCCCATTCACATTCAAAATCCATTTTCATTCATTAATTCTTATAAAGTTTCAAACTTACGATATGGGTATTAATCTTTATTTGACTAAATTATCTTCGGGTTGAAAATAATAATATACGCCCGGTAACTTCTTTTAACGCGTTTTCGTGTTTTACACTCATTTTTCACCAATGTCATTTTTGTTGTCTGCATACTTTGATTCGGGTGTTCGTAGCTTCATACATTTCTACATATATATATATATATATGTGTGTGTGTGTGTGTGTGTGTGTGTGTGAGTACGTCAGTGTCTACGTCACGTGTCTGTATAAATTCACGCTTTTATTTACGATTTTTTCGGTTTTAGTCGTCATGCATGTGCTTGCTACCTAGTATTGTAACACCCCAAGCGATGGCGGAATCATCGAGGTGTCACGTAGTGACGATTGTTCAAAAGCACATGGTACTAAAATGTCAATGTATTATTGAATAATTTAAATTGTCTTACATGGATGAAATGGGAAAAAAATACAAAAGTCTGAACAAAACATGAAATTTGAAATAAATTATTAAAAGCAAGCACTAAAATCCAATGCTATGGAACTAAGATCAAACTGCACCTGAAACATGTACAAAATAAGTTTTGTCAACATATGTAATGTTGGTGAGCATTCCTAGTTTTAATACATATAGTAAGTTGGAAAAATGTTATACAATTCAAGTGCAAAGCGACAGTGCAATTATGTAAACTATGTATGTAACACCCCAACCGATGGCGGAAACATCGAGGTGTCACGTAGTGACGATTGTTCAATAGCTCATGGACTAAAAGTGTAAATTTTGATATATTGATTAAGTAGTTTATTACATTGAAAGAAAAATACTAGATACAATGATTCTAAAGTGACAACTAAAACTGAAATACAATGAATCCAAAATCTAAGTAAAAATTCCAAAAGCTTAAAAGTCGTCTCATAAATAACCTGAAACATGTACGAAAATAGTATATGTCAATACAAAAATGTATTGGTGAGTGATGTGTGTAAATGTATATATATAAATAACACAAGTTCTACTTAAAACGACTCACCTAAAAACTACACACGCACGGCAAGTGTACCGGTCGCAAAGCAGTAAACAGATAAGACCGAGTATCGAACCCAAAGACGCGAATGCAACTCTAGATCACAACCTATACCGAATACTAGCCTAAATAAATATATACTTATATGGGGGGTATTTTAAACTACTAATTATAAACTTAGAAGGAACTAAATATAAACAAAATAACCTCAATTGCTTATAGGAAACTAGAAACTTGGAGAAATCAGATAAGAAGAAGGCTGGTTACTTAGGTAAAATCCCTAGACACTAGCAATAAATCCTGAATCTGGTAGTTAACTTGAGACCCTATTCTTACCTAATAAACCTCCTGTCAAGGATGGCTCACTAGACTTAAGGCGGGGCAAGTGTAGAAATGCTAAGATGGATCTGGATCGCCCTAGCGTACCAAAATCCCACAGAAATCAGATTACAGTCTCTCCTGGACCGAAACCTTCTAACTATGAAGCAGACTTAAACTCTACTGAAGAAAACCTAGGAAAACTCTAAACACGGACAAGTAGCGACTCCCGCCCCGGCGCTTGCCAACTACCGAACAATGCCTAGTTAGTTACCTAGCAAACTCGAGTTAGATTTCTCACCCTCAAGAATGGACTGCACGTCTTAGTTAATTTAGTATATTAGTTTGTTAAACTTGTGTCGTACTCCAACTCCAAATACTAGCACGCTAACCTAAGTTGACGAACTAGATTGATTTCAAGACCTAGGGGGTATCTCTACATGCCTAGCTCCACAAACCAATAAACAAACTGCAAATAAAATCAACACCAACACACATATATCAAATCCAACAATAAAATTAAAGTCATGTAATCCTACACATCAAAACTAAAAACTAAAAACCAAAAATCATTAAATACTGCAAATAACGTGTCTAGTTCATAAACCTAAGCAACCATGGAAATATTTAGTTCATAATTAAAATCAGAAACATAGTCATAGAGTCTCGAAAAACAATAATAAACATGTCTCTAAATAAATAAAAACAATAAAACAAACCACCGGGTCTTCAAATAATTAATCTTTAGTGCACCCGAGACCTTCTCCTCTCCAAAAAATCTCCAATGCTCCTACTGGTTGTTGACTTGATGTGCGATTCAATGAATGTTGCTTCCTCCCCGCTGAATGTCGAATGAATGATATATATATATATAAAAATCCCCCCTCTTTAAAAATTGCCGTCCACTTCAATCTATATCGCCACATTTGTTTTTGACCGACATTGAGTTTCACAAACTTTTAGGTTTGGGCTACGGCCCAACCTCAATTCTTTTTATTTTATTTTTTTATTTATTAGTTATTATTATTATAACTATTATTATATAGAGTATTCTAGCTCCGCATTTTAATTCGGGTGTTCTTGGCTCGACCAAACTTTCTTGTTTACGCTTCAACGTCCATGAACACATGCTCTCTGGTGTCCGTATCTCAATTAAAATTCTTTCGTTTTGAGATCATTTTCCACGAACACCTATAAAATAATAAAATAAATAAACAAGTACTAAAAACTAATAAAAATCTATAAAATGATACAGAAAGAAAAGCAAATGAATACAAGCCTAAGACTACTAAAAACTATATACAAAAGACTCAATTATGACTCAAAATACATAGGAAAATAGATGTGTTTTACGACACATAAAAGTGTAAATTTTGATATATTGATTAAGTAGTTTATTACATTGAAAGAAAAATACTAGATACAATGATTCTAAAGTGACAACTAAAACTGAAATACAATGAATCCAAAATCTAAGTAAAAATTCCAAAAGCTTAAAAGTCGTCTCATAAATAACCTGAAACATGTACGAAAATAGTATATGTCAATACAAAAATGTATTGGTGAGCATACCCTGTGTGACATCCGTCACTTTTATCATTATTATTATTATAATATATAAATATATATATATATATATATATATATATTTTATTATTTCGTACCTCCTATCTTGTACGTCGCATTTTATCCTCATCTATAATAATAATAATAATAATAATAATAATAATAATAATAATAATAATAATAATAATAATAATAATAAGTTCCAAATTTGATACCTTAGATTTTAACACACCTTCACCATTAACATAACCCAAACCAAACCCACTCCTCAACCCAACCATTCTTTTGTGGATCTTCGGAGCCCAGAACCGAGCCCAACATCAGACCAGGCCCAATCCTCCTTCCCTTCAGTTTAAAAAGAAAAAAAAGAAAAGAAATGTTGCTGCTGCCCGGACTCGAACCCGAGTCTGGAGCCGGGTCAGCACAACACACGCACACCACAACCATCTGAGCTACACCTGTCATTTGATTCAATCCCAACCCATATATATAAAACTCCACGAAGCCGTCCCCTTTTCTTTCCTTGTTGCAGCAACTCGACAGAGTTGACCATGGAGCCTTCATCCTTGACCGTTTGACTGACCTAATTTTGGGTAGATTGAATCCAATTAACTGCTGCTGACTCGCTCGAATGATTAGTACGCGTCCAAAACATCAATCAAAGCCATGATTACAGCTCCTAATGAGCATCAATTACTCGGTTTGACCGAGCTTTAGTCAAACTTTCCAAACCATTGAAACCATATGTAATAATATAAATTGGGCTCTTCCTATCACCCTCTAGGGGCCGAAAAACAAACCCCTCACATCAATTTCGATTCATCTATAACACATCGATCAGTTTTGAGGAAGTTGTGTGTGTTTTCAATTGTTCTCGTGTTCATTGATTCTTAAACGGTATGTCTTAATTAAATATATGGTTAGATTCGGCTCAGGGTGGGTAACAAAAGCCCCATCATTGTTTTCTGTATCGAAATCGTTTGTTTAGTCAATTGGGCGATTTTGAATTCTAGGGTTTATAAGGAATGGGGGAACTTGCAGACTTGGGTTTTTAAGTATTGTTTTCTGTTGTAAATACAAACAAGGGCGTAGCCTAGTGGTGGAAATCGTGGTTGTTAATGCTTGAACCGGGTTGGTGTAACACCCCAACCGATGGCGGAAACATCGGGATGTCACGTATTGAATGATTGTTCAGTAGCTCATGGTAGATAATAAATTTCATTAAATGATTTAATTGAATTACATACAATTTTTCTAGAATTTGTACATCAAATTGAATAAACTATACACATATCTTCAAGCATCAATTCAAATCTTCAAGCAAATAGAACCTGAAACATGTTAAGTTGAAAATGTTTTGGGTCAACAAAAGTTGGTGAGAATTACATAGGTTTTTGATAATTGAGTAAAATGATGTGCAATTCATGTGTCATGTCAATCTAGTCCATATGTGAGAACATATTAGAAATAAATCGAGTGCATAATCAACCCTTGTGACTGTTATGAAATGATACATACCATACACTTATGGTCCCAATGAATATGTTATGCGATAACAAACACCCACGTAACCTTTGTAGGAGGCACGTATCCGGGTGGGATTGTCAGTCCAATAGATCTATCAATGTATACCGTCGGCTGATCAATGTTAATGATTATGCTAGAATGGTGCTTACTCTAATCATGCTCAAGACATAATGCAACATAGAAAACACATAGACACATTAATGATTGAATTGCAATGATAATGTTATAACATGTTTCACCCCAAAAATGGTGATAAATAAAAGGGGCTATGTAAAACTCACCTTAGCAAATGTTAACTTGTTGAAAAGATATGATAATTGTGTTGCCCAAAGTGATTCCAAATATTACCCTATAATGAGGTAATATATAATAAGTCTAAGTCTATATAACTAATATGTGTATCCTAGGGTTTCGATTTGGGGATAATCAATTGTTAAATTTAATTTAAAAATGTTAATTAAATAAAGAAAATTGGATAATTAATGAAAAATAGTCTTTTTATAAAGTTTGAATTTTGAGTGAGCACATTAAAGTGTTTGAAGCAATAAAATAATTTTTATAAAATTATTTCATTTAAAATAGATTTTTAAATCTATTTATTTATAAATAGCCAATATTAACTTTAATATTCAAAAATACTAAAATTAAAGAAATCTTATTTTAAAAATCATATTTCTGTTCTAAATGATTAAAAATAATTTGTATAAAATTTTGGTGCAAAAATGATGAAAATTGGATTTATTATGAATTAATTATGATTAAATCTAACAAAAATTGATTAAAAATATAAAATAAATGATTTTACTGAAATAAAAATTATTTCAGTAAAGTTTGACTTTATAAAAAGTCAGGATAAATTTTGGGAAATTTAATAAAACTGTTTTGATATAATAAATGATTTTTATAAATATAATAGTATAAAAATGATTTAATTATTATAAATATTAAATAAAAGAATTTCTGAAAAATAAAAATTGTAAATGACACTTTTATATCAGATTAAACAATGATAATTTTTTTAGAATTTATAAAATAGTTTAGGTATTTTAAAAAGAATTTAAATGAATAAAAGGATTAATATATATATATACTTAATAAAAAGAAAAGAAAAGAAAAGAAAACCAAAAACCCGGTCAGAGCCGGGACTCGAACCCGGGTGACCCGTGTGGAAGACAAGCGTCTCAACCACCTGGCCTAGGCCGGTGGTTGTGATGATTCTGGTTTCAATTAAAATAAATACAATAGCGAAAATCAGTTTTATCCCCAATTATAACGCGATGAACCCTAGTTTATCAATCAGATGATTCAAGCAACAATAGCCCGATTAATGTTAGGGCTATTGTTGCTGGGATGCCGAAGAACTAAACCCACTAAAAAAAATTAGACTCACAGTGCTTGATTGATGTTGATGGTCGGGTCAAAGGAAAAGTCAACGGCTTTCAAAATCGTAATAGCAGAGGTGTTTTCAGAAGAATTGGGGGTTAAGAGAGATGAGTGAACGAGTTGTTAAGGCTCGAGGATGTCCAATTTATAGTGTAAAGATCTGGGTTGAATAATTGGTAAGGTTGACCCACATTGAAGTCCATACGCGTTTTATGACTAATTGATTATTAATCAATTGATAATAAACGTTTTGGTAAGCCAATTTAGGCCGATAATTACGATCATAAGTCAACTGTGATATGTGTGTGATTGCTGAATCAAAGAAAAGAAAGAAAAAAAATAAAAAAATAAAAAGTTCTGCTGCTGCTGTTGTTCGTGACCCAGGGAAGAAGGAAAAAAAAGAGAATAAAAATGTGTATAAATAAATTTAAAGTTGGCTTAATACCAAGTAAAGGGCATAGCCCGGGTGGTGATAGACGCTGTGTGTGTTGGTGTTGGTCCCGGTTCGAAACCCTGCACGAGCAAACAAAATTTTTTTTATAATGAAGGAGGGTAAGGGTGGTTGGGCTGGGTTCCAGTGGGCCGGGGATTGGGCCGGTGATTGTGGGCTGGAGGGGTTGGGTCCGATGTGGGAAACCTGTTCTTAAAGAAGGTGTTTTTTTTTTTAACAAAACAAATTATAACTGATTATTATTATAATTATTATTATTATTATTATTATTATTATTATTAATCTATATATGTATATATATATATATATGTGAATAATTATCATTGTATTGAGGTCCAAAATAATAATAATAAGGCTTGGCGTAACGTATAATTAATAAATGCGTGATGTTACAGTTGGACCCAGGTTCGATTCCCAGCAGCAGCGATAGTTTTTTTTAATATATACTTTAACTTTATATCTATTCTAATTAACTTTTAAAAATACATTTAAAATACCAAATATGATTTATAAACTCTATAAAAATTATCCTAGGTTGTCCAAATGTTAAACTTTATTATAAAATTTTTAGATTTTCAAAAATCTTTTATTTATTATATATAATAAATATTACAAGTTTATTCTATTTTATTTATAAAATTCTATAAAAATATCAAAACGATTATATAAATTTCCACAAAAATTATTCTGAGTTTTTATAATATTAAAATTTTCTGAAATGATTTTTATTTCTGAAAAATCATTTATTTAATATTTTTAATCAATTTTTGTTAGTTTTAGTCATAAATAAATCATAATAAATTCATTTTACAATATTTTTGCACCAAAATTTTATATAAATTATTTCTAACCATTTAGAACAGAAATACAAATTTTAATTTTAAAATTCTTTAATTTTAATATTTTTAAATATTAAAGTTATATTTTGACAATTTGAAATAAATAGATTAAATATTCTATTTTTAAGAAAATAATTTTATAAAAATTATTTTCATACTTAAAACTTTATAATGTGACCGTCTTTAATTTAAAATTTACAAAAATCCTTTTGTTTATTTATTTATCGAATTTCTATTATTTATTAAACGTTTAATTTATTAATCAAACGAATACTTATCCCCAATTCGAAACCCTAGAATATATTTGTAGACTAGAAAGACTTAGACATATTTATTACCTTAATTATAGGGTAATACTTGGCATCGTTGGGCAACACATATTCTATTTCACGAGACTTAACATTTTGCTAAGGTGAGTTTTCATAGCCCCTTTTTCTGTTTTACATTTTGGGGTGAAACATGTTTAAACATTTTTACACTATCATTTACTCATTCTTACATTGTTGAAACTTGTGATTCAATTACACTATCATTTACTCATTCTATCATTTGACTGTAACAAAAAGACACAGTACAATCATTAACATTGATCAAGCCGCCTGTTTAGATTATAGCGCTATAGGTCTGACAAACCCATCCCCCCGCATAAATTCAGGGATGATCGATAACAGTAACAACATTTAACTAACTTGCGAGTTAGTCCTCAGTCGACACAATGTTTGATTGTACAAAGACGCATTGTTACATGTCGGTCTCATACTCTATCATCATACAACTGTGATTGTTGTACAAACTATTGTTAACAATTATATTCAAAAACCTATGTATTCTCACCAACTTTTGTTGACCCAAAAATATTTTCAACTTAACATATTTCAGGTTCTACTTGCTTGAAGAATTGAGTTATTGCTAGAAGATGTGTACATAGTATTATTCATTTTTGTGACATCCGTCACCCTCGTCTTTTATTTAATTGACAATATTAGTCCTTCAAATATTTCCATTATAGTTCCCGCAAGTTTCGTCATATTTGGATTTAATTTTTGAACGAACCAAAATTTATTAATTATATTTCTTATAGATCGGGTATAAGTTTTAATCAAATGCATACGTTGTAGCGTATTCGTAAAAGATTCTATAAAAAAAATTTTAGTTTTATAAAGTTTTAAAGTAGTTAACTTAACTTGGTTAAGTTTTTGTAAAGGAAAAACTAACTAAGTTATAATAAAAGATAACTAGGTTAAGTGAGGAGGGGCTAATGTTATCAAAAGGGGAAACTTGTATTTAAAAAAAGAAAAAAAGAAGAAGAACATCAGCCATCCTCCACGTTTTTTCGGCGAGGTGGCTCCGGCGGCCGGAGTTTGACTCCGGCGATCATTAAATTCATGTTTAATCACGTTTAAACCCGTTTATGTATGCGTTTTGACCCTCTTAATCAATTTCAGACTGTTTCCTCTTCAATTCACACGTTATTAACAGGAATTAATCATCCATAACTTGTAACCGATCGGGGTTTTAAGAAACGTCCATAACCTTCATTTTACACGTTCATTACATAAACAGATTGCACCCTTTGATTCCTACACCTCTAAATGTTACTAACCCACTAAGAAACATAGAGAATGATGCCCAGAAAGCTTAAATTGGCCGCATGTACGCGTGGGTTTTAAACCTTCATTCTTCGAACCTTAAATCACGATGTGAGTCCGTTTCTTTATGCCGTTTTATTTCCGCATAGTGTCCGAACAAAAGCCCCTTAGAATCTGAGGTTAAGCATCTCTGAATCGGGTTATTGAAAAACTAGGGTTAGGATTCTTATGGCTAGTCAATTTGGGGAAGAAGATAAACTAATAATACTAGTTAAAAAGGATTTCACTTGAGAAGATTTCATACAAACTGATTCTGGTTTAGTGGTTAAGTCACTTGTTCCTTCAATCAAAGGTCAAGGGTTCGAAACCCACACAACTCAGTTTTTATTTTCTGATTTTTTTTTTGTTGTTCTTTTATACTTCCTTTATTTCTTCATTTTAATCAATTAAAATTCTTTTAAACATAAAATATTCATAATAAATTCATTTTTGCTCCAAAAATTATGAAAATTTAGGAGTAGCTTCTTGACACCATAAAGAAAATTTCCACACTTTTATTTTCTAGAAAATGTCTTATTTTTATATTTTTATTGAATTAAATTGTTTTAATCATATTTAATTGATTAAAAATTCATTTTTAATGATTTTAATCTCAAATTTTTTTTTGCGAAACTATTCCTAATCATTATGAACTGAAATAAAAATATTTGGTTCAGAAAACAATTATTTTTATTGATTTTTCTAATTTTAATCATTAAAACATAATTTAATCTCGTTAAATCAATTTTAAATATAAATAAGTTTATAAAAATTATGAGAAAATTATTTCCATTACTGTACATCAGAAAGTACCCATTTTCTATGAAAAATAGTATTTTTGGATTGTGTCTTGTGTTATTAGTCTTATTATGTTTAATTAGACATAATAAAACATTTATTTATTTATAAAATTTAAACATCTATTTTATAAATATTTTTTATAAAATAGAAATACTCTTATGGTTTAATGTCTTTAATATCTTTTGGATCATTGTGTAACTCAAAATTATTTATTTATATATTTATATATTTATGATTATTCTAATTATTTTAACTTAGTTAAAGTAATTAAATAAATTATTTTGTCCTAATTATTCAAACATATTATTTTTATCTAAATATTCAATTAGTAATAATTATATTACCTACACCACGTTTATAAACTTTGCCATATCATTATTGATATACAACTTCTACATTAATTTGGTTTATCATAAATACTCTAAATTCCCCAAATCAACTTAGCAAACCCTAATGCCTTAGACCCTAGATACCTTAGACTTTTTAGACATTTCCTTATTAGTATTCTTACACATTATAGGTTGAATTCCTCGGAATTCCCATTACTTAGCTCACGACCGCTTAAGTGGATTTTGATCGCTTTCGCAAACTGTGAGTATATCTTTCCCCCTTTTCATGTTTTACTATTTTGGGGTGACTCATGTACCTATATATTAATCAAGTTTCAATTTCTTATACTTAATGAAATTCTCATGTGTGTTTGCTTTATGTTAATTGGTGTGTCTATGACTTGTCAAAATCATTAACCGCTGGGCGGCCTAGCTTTTCAATGAATAGTACTATGGTATACCCCCTTGAGACTCTGTTGAGAGAATCTTGGTCATTGTCTTGTTAATTCATTATTCAGTTGGTTAGTCATGTGTTAGTCATTATTCTCAGGTTTGGTTTTGAACGGATATTACTTATTACATAATTGCAAATGGTACCTCACATGAATTGCTAAACATTTTTCCTACTATATATATTTAAACAGGGTATGCTCACTAATACATTTTGTATTGACCAAAACGTTTTCGTACATGTTTCAGGTTGTTTTGAGATGCATCCTTTAAGCTTTCGGATTTATATTTAGATTTTGATTCATTGTATTACAATTTAGTTGGCAGTTAGAATCATTGTATTTCATTTCAATGTAATAAATTATTAAATCAATGTATTCAAATTTACATATTGGTACCATGAGCTATTGAGCAATCGTCACTACGTGACACCTCGATGTTTCCGCCATCGGTTGGGGTGTTACAGATTGGTATCAGAGCCATGGTTATAGGGAATTAGGTTATTAGAATGCCTTTTAGCCTAGTCTATAACTAAGCTTATTTTCACGAGTCCTCTCGTGTACATTTGTCTTGTTTCTTATATTTTCCTTCAAGATATTTTCGTTATGATTATTTCTCGTTATTCTTTCGATATTTTGTTTGGCGAAGAAGACGCTCGTATTTCACAAACGAAACGATATCATCAAGTTAGGAGTGATATCCATACCTTGGTGATTAGTTTCACTCCTCTATATGTTACTTATCTTAGGAATATACCTTTGATAGAGGAGTGACATCCACACCTCAAAGAGTATTTCCTTCAAAAAGAAACTTAACCACTAAGTTGGGGGTGATATCCTTAACTTAGTAATTGGTTTCATTCCTCAATTGTTTTCAATTTTGAAATACATCTTTGAGTTAGGAGTGAAATCCACATCTCAGGGATCTATTTCTACATCTCGTTGATTATGAATTTTCTTAAATATTGGTAATCTATTACATACGTTAATTTTATCATTCACGCCATTTTAAATCTTGGTCTTTTAAAACACATTAGATTTACACATACTTCATGGAATGGTTTCATTTTGCATTTTATAAATTAGTATTACATATTTTACAAGTCAAACGTAAACCTTTTGTTTTCATATGACGTAACCAATATATGTTTTCGAAAGGAACTTGCAACTAATAATAAGCCTTATAACATTTTTCAAACTCAACTCCTTGTAAACACATATCTACGAAGATTTTTCAAATGAATCAGTTTTGAATCTAAAACACACTTTGGTTACTAAAAAGTTATCCTCGTGCATTATTACTATTCTTTCAACTATATCACAAAGATTGCGCAAACTACGTTTTTGATAAACGAAAATTTATCCTTTTACACTTATACTCTTTCAGTTGCAAAACTTTTGGTTTAACAAAACAATGGACATATCTTTTTATCAGAATGTTTCTAAATGTCTTTTATAGTATATGTAAAATTACTAGATTTTAACCCACATGCCAGTAGGCTATACACCCGTTCCGTGCACATTCATTTGCCGTAAATTTCATTATTTTATTCTTGCACCATTTTTTATTCATAGTTATTTCTAACACGTTATTTGTGATTATTTTCACATTACCCATTTGCATTAATTCAACTCGTTTACTTTCATTTTGTGTAATTGTGCGATTTACTCGATTTATGTTATATTATTCTTTCAGTCGGAATTTTATGCTATACTTATATACTTACTTGAACGCATATTTGGTATGTATATTTTCTTTCCTGTTTTGAGCAAAACCCTGTTATACTTTACATTATTTTGTTCATCATCATGGCCAACGAACATACTAGTTGATAACTCGTATGAGATCTAAGCCAGTGCCCACGTACGACTCGGATTAGAGTATTTCTTCAATCCGAGGGGAACGGTGTAAACCTCAGGGTCTATCAATATGAGTGTTTAGAGCCAACGATGTGAACAAAAGTTACCGGTTAAGGGTGAACCCGAAAGGGAAGAACCTCTAATCATGTCTATTACTTACACGTTACTCTTATTACGGTTAAAGGGTAAACCCGAAAGGGAAGGACCTCTAACCATGTCATGATTAAACTTTATTTCATTACAGTGGCCATTAAATATTGGTTGCACACATTTATTTCACGTTAGGGTTATGGAAAAGCATAACACCCTAGTGTAAGGTAAATCGATGATTACGGTCCGGAACGCAATCATGGGCTTACAGGTACATGAGGGTGGTGTGTAATTCTATTTAGACCATTGGTAGACAATCAGTACGAGTCCAAATTATCGGGAGTGTGGTGGGTTAGCTGCGGTACACCCTATATATAAGCATAAACGATACTGTGGGAGCGGACCAGGAGTCTGACCAAGAACCTACCCATTACTATATGATTACCTCTTCATTAGATTGTTGACTAATAGCTAGTATGTTCGATAAGAACGTTCTTACATGAGCTTCAATTCGTCTTCCTAGAGTCTTTCTATTGACCACCCACACAGAAAACTAAAACCTTGTATACACTTATTTGGATTCTTGTTGCATACTCTACTAACGTTCAATCACAACTTTTCTAAAGTAGGGGAGACTGCTTCATTAGTACCTCTGCCCCTCACCAGTTACACATTCCCAAAATCCCTTCTCATTTAAACTCTCAACTTTCTAACTTTGGGTAACTGTCAAAGATTTTGAAACTATACTCTGGATAATAAATAGACAACTACTTTAAATTTTGTCAAATCATAAATGATGAAATTCCTTTTTAAAACCCTAGCTAACTTTTACAACGCCTTTTAGTTTCATAGTAGCCTCCACTTGAAATAAATTTCGAGACAAAATTTTCTAAAGTAGGGGAGACTGTGACATCCGTCACCCTCGTCTTTTATTTAATTGACAATATTAGTCCTTCAAATATTTCCATTATAGTTCCTGCAAGTTTCGTCATATTTGGATTTAATTTTTGAACGAACCAAAATTTATTAATTATATTTCTTATAGATCGGGTATAAGTTTTAATCAAATGCGTACGTTGTAGCGTATTCGTAAAAGATCCTATAAAAAAAATTAGTTTTATAAAGTTTTAAAGTAGTTAACTTGGTTAAGTTTTTGTAAAGGAAAAACTAACTAAGTTATAATAAAAGATAACTAGGTTAAGTGAGGAGGGGCTAATGTTGTCAAAAGGGGAAACTTGTATTTAAAAAAAAAAAAAAAAGAACATCAGCCATCCTCCACGTTTTTCCGGCGAGGTGGCTCCGGCGGCCGGAGTTTGACTCCGGCGATCATTAAATTCATGTTTAATCACGTTTAAACCCGTTTATGTATGCGTTTTGACCCTCTTAATCAATTTCGGACTGTTTCCTCTTCAATTCACACGTTATTAACAGGAATTAATCATCCATAACTTGTAACCGATCGGGGTTTTAAGAAACGTCCATAACCTTCATTTTACATGTTCATTACATAAACAGATTGCACCCTTTGATTCCTACACCTCTAAACGTTACTAACCCACTAAGAAACATAAAGAATGATGCCCAGAAAGCTTAAATTGGCCGCATGTTGTCACACCCTCAAAATCCACTTGCGGAGTTTTACCGCGAGGCGCATGACAAACCAGGATCCAAACCAACGATCACAATAAACAAGTCTAAAATGAACATAATGCAATTTCAAAACAATGTTTAAAATTCCCGTTTACAGCGGAAGCTTATTCAAAACAATATTCAATAGTAAACCAATGTTCAACGTTTGTAAAACCATGCAACCCTAACTAGACGCCGTGCAGACGCGTGCGCCCTAGTCCAGTCGTGCTACCTTAGCGACCTGAGAAAACATGTAAGAGAATACGTCAGCACAAAAATGCTGGTGAGTTTACAGGTTTTGTAATCCAAGTACCAAGTCAACCTGTCCATACTATAACAAATCGAAAACCAGTGTACGCTAGCTAGGCGTATGTTTTGTTACTACCACGATTGGAAAACCATTACTAACTCATAAACCAAATATGTGCCCGATGTAGTAAACCTGTTGTTCCTGTTGTTCCTGTTTGAGACAATATGCACCCGCCGACCCTCCAAGTCGACGAGCGGGGTTGGTCACTCCCAATAGCGCTATTCACATTTCCCCGTTGTGCAAACCCGCACATTCATGGTTCCCCCCGGGACTTCCAAAGATCGTGTAGTACACAATAGAAACCCATAGTATGACAGTAGTTACCAAATAATTGTTTTAACACATGTTTTCTCCCCCGAAAATGTGAAACCAGTTTAAAAGAGGGGCCGTAAACTCACCTTAAGTTGCGTTACTTCGTAATACGAATAACTCAGCAGCTATGCTAGTCCCGTAAAGCGGCGACCTAACATATGACAGTTACAAGCACTTAGACTAATACCCCGCAGGTTAGTTAGTCCCTAGATGTCCAGACCATAACCAAGTTCGTTTGAAAACACCGTGACTGTTTAACTGACCCAAAGTACAAGACTCGACATCCCATTGGTGACCCGAGACTCCCCGTGTTATGTTTACGCTCTCAAACATACAATCATGCAATCACACTTAACATACGTTAACGCACAACAAGTTATAGCACATAGCTCACGTATCACATAATTACATCCAAACATATGTTACCAAGTTATTAGATATGTTACGGGGTTCCTAGCATGTTCCTACAGGTCAAATCGGGTCTCGGAATGCTAATTTACACTTACAGCAGCAGTACACGCGATTAGGAAAAGTCAACTAGCATTTAGGTTGGTCAACTAGCATTTAGAAAGGCTAATCGCCTCTATTATAGGCGATTAGGGCTATACCACATGTATCTACTAGCAATTAGGGCTATACCACATGTATCTACTAGCAATTAGGGCTATACCACATGTATCTACTAGCAATTAGGGCTATACCACATGTATCTACTAGCAATTAGCCCTACTCGCATGAAACATAGGCGATTAGCCTCCTAATCGCCCCTAACATAGGCGATTAGGGTTGCTAATCGCCAGTAACCCAGCTGTTCCGGTTTTTCGCGCGTTTAACGCTCCAAATCAGATCCAGAACGTGTGTAACCATCCAATATCATCCCAACAACTATTCTAAACATGTTTAAACTAAAATCCTTCGTTTTGCCTCGTATTATCAGCCCTGCATTGCAACCACGTAATCCAAACACAGTTCACATAGCATGCAACATCACATTAACATGCACAACTAACCCTAATAATCAATTACTCAGATTTTATTATCATGACATCAATATTATTCTGAAACTAACCTAATAACATGTTAATCATTCATCTTGAATCATAAAAACCCTAGATATTAATCATAAACACACATAACACATGTATAATTGTTAGAATCCGATTAACAACACTTATTAACGATTTTCAGAAAGCTTTTTCGTTTTAGAACAGGTCTGGACCATTAGGGATTGAGTAAAAACGTTTATAAAGATTGCATGGATGGAAACCAAACCTTAGATTTGTGAAAGGATGATGAATTAAGCTTGAAACCTTGTGTTTTGATCAAAAATCGCGTTCCAGAGGTTGTGTGTGTGTTGGGGCGGGTTATGGGACGACTAGGGTTTGTATTATGAAGTTTAGGAGGTCAAGTATGGTATTTATAGTCGTTTTTAGTCGTCCAGCCCGTAACTAGCGATTGTGCAGCATTTACACGCGATTAGGGATCCTAATCGCATGTAACTTCATGCATTTGGGGCCTAATCGCATGAAACTTCATGCATTTGGCCCCTACTCGCCTATAAGATTGCCCACTCTCCCCTCCTATAGGCGATTGGGCTTCCCTAATCGCCTATAGGGGCTGGTTCCGTGTGTTTTGCGCGTTAAACCCCGTTTTAACATATGTTAACACATATTCACATACCGACAAGTCACATAATGATTGTAAACACATAACACTTGTAAATACACATATTCACACTCGTTCACCAATTCCCGGGACTCGAGGCTTGTGTGTTCCGTATGACCTGACGATCCTACAAATCGTCACCATTTGTACACTTGGTTAAGGACTGACATCTAACGAACCTCTAGACCAACATCCAATGATCTTCTAGACTAAACCGATAGTTCCCGAACCATAACCCGACTTAACTAACCCAATTAAGTGCAATATACGCATGGCTCGCTAAGGTAGACTTTCATCTAGACAACGTTGTTAACCAGAATTTGCCGGGTGTCACACATGTACGCGTGGGTTTTAGTGGTTAAGTCACTTGTTCCTTCAATCAAAGGTCAAGGGTTCGAAACCCACACAACTCAGTTTTTATTTTCTGATTTTTTTTGTTGTTCTTTTATACTTCCTTTATTTCTTCATTTTAATCAATTAAAATTCTTTTAAACATAAAATATTCATAATAAATTTATTTTTGCTCCAAAAATTATGAAAATTTAGGAGTAGCTTCTTGACACCATAAAGAAAATTTTCACACTTTTATTTTCTGGAAAATGTCTTATTTTTATATTTTTATTGAATTAAATTGTTTTAATCATATTTAATTGATTAAAAATTCATTTTTAATGATTTTAATCTCAAAATTTTTTTGCGAAACTATTCCTAATCATTATGAACTGAAATAAAAATATTTGGTTCAGAAAACAATTATTTTTATTGATTTTCCTAATTTAATCATTAAAACATAATTTAATCTCGTTAAATCAATTTTATATATAAATATGTTTATAAAAATTATGAGAAAATTATTTTCATTACTGTACATCAGAAAGTACCCATTTTCTATGAAAATAGTATTTTTGGATTATGTCTTGTGTTATTAGTCTTATTATGTTTAATTAGACATAATAAAACATTTATTTATTTATAAAATTTAAACATCTATTTTATAAATATTTTTTATAAAATAAAAAATACTCTTATGGTTTAATGTCTTTAATATCTTTTGGATCATTGTGTAACTCAAAATTATTTATTTATATATTTATGATTATTCTAATTATTTTAACTTAGTTAAAGTAATTAAATAAATTATTTTGTCCTAATTATTCAAACATATTTTTTTATCTAAATATTCAATTAGTAATAATTATATTACCTACACCACATTTATAAACTTTGCCATATCATTATTGATATACAACTTCTACATTAATTTGGTTTATTATAAATACTCTAAATTCCCCAAATCAACTTAGCAAACCCTAATGCCTTAGACCCTAGATACCTTAGACTTTTTAGACATTTACTTATTAGTATTCTTACACATTATAGGTTGAATTTCTCGGAATTCCCATTACTTAGCTCACGACCGCTTAAGTGGATTTTGATCGCTTTCGCAAACTGTGAGTATATCTTTCCCCCTTTTCATGTTTTACTATTTTGGGGTGACTCATGTACCTATATATTAATCAAGTTTTAATTTCTTATATTTAATGCAATTCTCATGTGTGTTTGCTTTATGTTAATTGGTGTGTCTATGACTTGTCAAAATCATTAACCGCTGGGCGGCCTAGCTTTTCAATGAATAGTACTATGGTATACCCCCTTGAGACTCTGTTGAGAGAATCTTGGTCATTGTCTTGTTAATTTATTATTCAGTTGGTTAGTCATGTGTTAGTCATTATTCTCAGGTTTGGTTTTGAACGGATATTACTTATTACATAATTGCAAATGGTACCTCACATGAATTGCTAAACATTTTTCCTACTATATATATTTAAACAGGGTATGCTCACCAATACATTTTGTATTGACCAAAACGTTTTCGTACATGTTTCAGGTTGTTTTGAGATGCATCCTTTAAGCTTTCGGATTTATATTTAGATTTTGATTCATTCTATTACAATTTAGTTGGCAGTTAGAATCATTGTATTTCATTTCAATGTAATAAATTATTAAATCAATGTATTCAAATTTACATATTGGTACCATGAGCTATTGAGCAATCGTCACTACGTGACACCTCGATGTTTCCGCCATCGGTTGGGGTGTTACAGATTGGTATCAGAGCCATGGTTATAGGGAATTAGGTTATTAGAATGCCTTTTAGCCTAGTCTATAACTAAGCTTATTTTCACGAGTCCTCTCGTGTACATTTGTCTTGTTTCTTATATTTTCCTTCAAGATATTTTCGTTATGATTATTTCTCGTTATTCTTTCGATATTTTGTTTGGCGAAGAAGACGCTCGTATTTCACAAACGAAACGATATCATCAAGTTAGGAGTGATATCCATACCTTGGTGATTAGTTTCACTCCTCTATATGTTACTTATCTTAGGAATATACCTTTGAGATAGGAGTGACATCCACACCTCAAAGAGTATTTCCTTCAAAAAGAAACTTAACCACTAAGCTGGGGGTGATATCCTTAACTTAGTAATTGGTTTCATTCCTCAATTGTTTTCAATTTTGAAATACATCTTTGAGTTAGGAGTGAAATCCACATCTCAGGGATCTATTTCTACATCTCGTTGATTATGAATTTTCTTAAATATTGGTAATCTATTACATATGTTAATTTTATCATTCACGTCATTTTAAATCTTGGTCTTTTAAAACACATTAGATTTACACATACTTCATGGAATGGTTTCATTTTGCATTTTATAAACTAGTATTACATATTTTACAAGTCAAACGTAAACCTTTTGTTTTCATATGACGTAACCAATATATGTTTTCGAAAGGAACTTGCAACTAATAATAAGCCTTATAACATTTTTCAAACTCAACTCCTTGTAAACACATATCTACGAAGATTTTTCAAATGAATCAGTTTTGAATCTAAAACACACTTTGGTTACTAAAAAGTTATCCTCGTGCATTATTACTATTCTTTCAACTATATCACAAAGATTGCGCAAACTACATTTTTGATAAACGAAAATTTATCCTTTTACACTTATACTCTTTCAGTTGCAAAACTTTTGGTTTAACAAAACAATGGACATATCTTTTTATCAGAATGTTTCTAAATGTCTTTTATAGTATATGTAAAATTACTAGATTTTAACCCACATGCCAGTAGGCTATACACCCGTTCCGTGCACATTCATTTGCCGTAAATTTCATTATTTTATTCTTGCACCATTTTTTATTCATAGTTATTTCTAACACGTTATTTGTGATTATTTTCACATTACCCATTTGCATTAATTCAACTCGTTTACTTTCATTTTGTGTAATTGTGCGATTTACTCGATTTATGTTATATTATTCTTTCAGTCGGAATTTTATGCTATACTTATATACTTACTTGAACGCATATTTGGTATGCATATTTTCTTTCCTGTTTTGAGCAAAACCCTGTTATACTTTACATTATTTTGTTCATCATCATGGCCAACGAACATACTAGTTGATAACTCGTATGAGATCTAAGCCAGTGCCCATGTACGACTCGGATTAGAGTATTTCTTCAATCCTAGGGGAACGGTTTAAACCTCAGGGTCTATCAATATGAGTGTTTAGAGCCAACGATATGAACAAAAGTTGCCGGTTAAGGGTGAACCCGAAAGGGAAGAACCTCTAATTATGTCTATTACTTACACGTTACTCTTATTACGGTTAAAGGGTAAACCCGAAAGGGAAGGACCTCTAACCATGTCAGCGAATCAACAAGTAAAACACATAAAAGAATTGCAATTGTGAATATAGAATAAACCATGATTAAGTTAGTGAAGTAATAAGCGTACATGAGTCACCCCAAAAGTGTAAAACATGAAAAAGGGGAAAGATATACTCACAGTTTGCGAAAGCGATCAAAATCCAACTTAAGCGGTCGTGAGCTAAGTAATGGGAATTCCGAGGAATTCAACCTATAATGTGTAAGCATACTAATAAGGAAATGTCTAAAAAGTCTAAGGTAACTAGGGTCTAAGGCATTAGGGTTTGCTAAGTCGATTTGGGGAATTAAAGTGTTTATGATAACTCGAATTAATATAAAAGTTGTATATTAAAAATAATATACCAACGTTCGTAAATGTGGATTAAGTAATATAACTGTTACCAATTGAATATTTAGATAAAACTTATGTTTGAATAATTTAGACAAACTAATGTAGTTAATTACTTTCACAAAAATAATGTAAATAAATACAATAATTATAAATGTTTTAATAAATAATCATGAGTTACATCATGATCCAACAAATGGTAATTAAGATTTTCAAACATAAAACATTTCCATTTTATAAGAAAAATATTTATAAAATAAATGTTTAAATAGTGTAAATAAATAAATGTTTAATTATGTCTAATTAAACATAAATAATGTTAATAATACAAGACATGATCAAAAGATGCTATTTTTATGAAAAATAATTATTTTCTGATGTGAAATACTAAAAATAATATTTCCATAATTTCTCTCAATTTATTTGTATTTAAAACATATTTAATGAGTTTAAATAGTGTTTTAATGATTAAAAATAGTAAAAATAACAAAAATAATCATTTTATAAGAAATTACATTTTATTACAGTTTATTATGCATAAAAATAAATCTCCAGAAAATTTCAGGTTAAAATCACTTATAATGAATTTTTAATCATTTAATTATGATTAAAACAATTAAATTCAATAAAAATATAAAAATGAGACATTTTCCAGAAAATAAAAGTGTGGTAATTTTCTTTATGGTGTCAAGATGCTACTCCTAAATTTTTATAATTTTTGGATCAAAAATGATTTTATTATTAATATTCTAAGTTTATATGTATATATTTCAATATATAAATAAAAGAAATGATAAATAAAAAAATATGCTTAACCTGTAAGCAATGGGACTCGAACCCGGTCCCTTCCTGATCCAACACACACGCTTAACCACTAGAGTACAAGCCCTTATGTTGCAATATTTGAATTGAAATAATATTTATCACTAAGTAAGTTTACATCATCTTCTTCCACAAATAGACAAGAACCCTAACCCTAGGCCCTAAATTCAATAATCCGATTTCATGTTGCTTAGGCTCAGAAATCAGAGGGCTTTTGAAGAAAACACTATGAGAATCAAAATGGCACAAATAAAGAAGACTCACGTGGTGTTTTGAGGTTCGAACCCGAGGGTTGTAGGTCCGAAAATAGGGGCCCGATTAAGAAGCTTTCCGTCGTGTTTTAGCTTCGTTTTTTTGTGGGTTTTGTTGTGTAAGGGTGCAGAAACGAAATGGTATAATTGATTTATATAGTTGTTCGAAAATTTTGATGTTCTAATCTTGATTTTAAAGCTTGACGGTTTCATTTAAATGCCCGATTAAAACACAGTTATAACCCATTAAACGCGCTTAAAATCTATTGTGACAGTTTGATAATGATGGAGATAGCTGGAAAATCGTGTAACGGAGCCACTTGATAACGATTTGGGTTTCGCCGGAATTTTGATCGGAATTCCTGCCGGTGATCGTGAAAGAGAGAGGAGGGAAAGAACCTTTCAAAAGTTTCAGTTTTTGACAAAAATGGCCCCTGAAGTCATAACCTTGATATTTTTCATATAAAACTTAATAATTCTCTTATAACAACTTAACCAAACCTTATAAACTTTCTAACTTTAAAACAAATAAATTCTATGTAAAAAATTTTTTAAACATATTTAGAAATTGAAAACTTGATAAATAACATCAAACATTATTTATTATTTATTTCTTTTAAATAGTTTATATGTATTCAAATGAAACGTGTTTATATATGTAATAAAGAGTACATAACTCGAAATTTTATTTATTTGGGATAAACGAAAAATATGAGGCTAGTTTTTCAATCACATAAACACAATCAATGATAAAATAAAAGGGACGGTTGTCACAGTCTCCCCTACTTTAGAAAATTTCGTCTCGAAATTTCTTTTAAGTGTAGGATTCTATGAAACAAAAGACGTTGTAAAAGTCAATACGTCAGTCATGATTTGATAAAATTTAAAGTAGCTGTCTAATATTTAAAGTAAGTTTTTTTTTTTTTAAATCTTGACAGTTGACCCGAGGTTAGGAAGTTGAGAGTTTACAATGAGTAAGCTTTTAAGAATGTGTGTAACTGGTGAGGGCAGAGATACTGTTACAGTAGTCTCCACTACTTTAGAAAAGTTTTTTGACTGAACTTTACTAAGGACACGCAACAGGATTTCGACTAACAGAGAGTGTAAGAGTATACAAAGTTTGTTTTTTTTTCTATGTGGGTGGTCAAGAGAAAGACTCTAGGAAGACGAATTGAAGCTCGTGTAAGAACGTTCTTATCGAAAATGCTAGCTATTAGTCAACGATCTAATGAAGAGGTAGTAATGGGTAGGTTTTTGGTCAGACTCCTAGCCCGCTCCCGCAGTATCGTTTATGCTTATATATAGGGTGTACCGCAGCTAACCCACCACACTCCCGATACTTTGGACTCGTACTGATTGTCTACCAACAGCCTAAATAGAATCACACACCACCCTCATGTACCTGTAAATCCATGATTGTGTTCCGGACCGTAATCATCGATTTACCTTACACTAGGGTGTTATGCTTTTCCATAACCCTATCCTAAGTAATACCATAAACAAATGCGTGCAATCAGGATATGCTAAGTAATAGATACTACAATGAAACAATGACATGGTTAGAGGTCCTTCCCTTTCGGGTTTACCCTTTAACCGTAATGAGAGTAACAGGTAAGTAATAGACATGGTTAGAGGTTCTTCCCTCTCGAGTTCACCTTTAACCGGTAAATTTCTGTTCACATCGTTGGGCTCTAAACACCCATATTGATAAACTCCGAGATTTACACCGTTCCCCTCGGATTAAAGAAATGCTCTAATCCGAGTCGTACGTGGGCACTGGCTTAGATCTCATACGAGTTATCAACTAGTATGTTCGTTGGCCATGATAATGAACAAAATAATGTAAAGTATAACAGGGTTTTGCTCAAAGTTGAAAAAAAAATACGCATACCAAATATGCTTTCATGTAAGTATATAAATATAGCATCAAATTTCGATTGAAAGAATAGTATAGCGTAAATCGAGTAAATCGCAAAATTTGCACAAAATGAAAGTAAACGGTTAAACTCTTGCAAATAAGCAGTGTGAAAAAAAATCACAAATAACGTGTTAGAGATAACTATGGTGCAAGAATAAGATAATGAAATTTATGGCAGATGAGTGTGCACGGAACAGGTGTATAGCCTACTGGCATGCGAGTTAAAATCTAGTAATTTTACATATATGTATTATATGATAAAAGACAATTTGTAACATTCTGATAAGGTTACGTCCGATATTTTGTTAGACCAAAAGTTTTGCGACTGAAAGAGTGCGAGTGTAATAAGATAAATTTTCGTTTATCAAAAGCGTAGTTTGCTCAAACTTTGTAATATAGTTGAAAGGATAGTAGTAATGCATGAGGATAACTTTTTAGAAATCGAAGTGTCTTTTAGATTCAAAACAGGTTCATTTGAAAAATCTTCGTAAACACACATTTTCATGTGTTTACGAGATGTCAAGTTTGAAAAGTGTTATAAGGCTTGTTATTAGTTGCAAATTTCTCCCGAAAACATATATTGGATACGTCATATGAAAACAAAAGGTTCACATTTGACCTTTAAAATATGCAATACAAGTTTGTAAAATGCAAAATGAAACCATTCCATGAAGTATGTGTAAATCTAATGTGTTTTAAAAGACCAAGATTTAAAATGACGTGAATGATAAAATTAACGTATGTAATAGACTACCAATATTTAAGAAAATTCATAATTTATCATTTGAGTCTTCAAATGATGATCAAAACATAAATAGCAATATTATAAAACATTAGGATTGTTTCCATAGGAAACTTTGACTAACTAAAGTAATTGAAATGTTATTAGTGACTTATGGGGGCGTACTTTAGCCTATAAGTGAATGCTCATCCCGAGAGTTCCCAGGTCGGCATACGGGTCCCTCGTCTGATTGGGATTTATGCGAAATGGCAGGCCTAGACAGAAAACTCAAGATACAGGCGCTCACCCTTCCAGATTGCACGTGCCCCGTCACTAGTAAATTCCAAAACATTAGCGAGATTAAAAATGAGATGCAGAAATAGATCCTTGAGATGTGGATTTCACTCCTAACTCAAAGATGTATTTCAAAATTGAAAACGATTGTGGAATGAAACCAATCACTAAGTTAAGGATATCACTCCCAGCTTAGTGGTTAAGTTCCGTTTTGAAGGAAATACTCTTTGAGGTGTGGATGTCACTCATATCCCAAAGGTATATTCCAAAGATAAATAACATATAAAGGAGTGAAACTAATCACCAAGGTATGGATGTCACTCCTAACTTGGTGATATCGTTTCGTTTGTGAAATACGAGTGTCTTCTTCTCTAAACAAAACATCGAAAGAATAACGAGAAAGAGTCATAGCGAAAATATGTTGAAAGAAAATATAAGAATAAAGAGAAATATACACGAGAGGACTCGTGAAAGTAAGCTTAGTTATAGTCTAGGCTAAAAGGCATTCTAATAACCTAATTCCCTATAACCATGGCTCTGATACCAATCTGTAACACCCCAACCGATGGCGGAAACATCGAGGTGTCACGTAGTGACGATTGTCCAATAGCTCATGGACTAAAAGTGTAAATTTTGATATATTGATTAAGTAGTTTATTACATTGAAAGAAAAATACTAGATACAATGATTCTAAAGTGACAACTAAAACAGAAATACAATGAATCCAAAATCTAAGTAAAAATTCCAAAAGCTTAAAAGTCATCTCATAAATAACCTGAAACATGTACGAAAATAGTATATGTCAATACAAATATGTATTGGTGAGCATACCCTGTTTGAATACATATAGTAGAAAAAGAGTTTCGCAATTCACGTGTTATACTGTCTACAATTTAGCGTTCAAGCTATGTACAAATGCTACCCAAAATCAAACCTTTGTTCAATGAATCAAGAGTCACATATATATATAGTATTCGCTCATAGTAGGCGATGAATAATCGTTCACACATAACAATAATTAAGTACTATTTATTGCTATGCTAGGCCGCCCAGCGGTTAATGATTAAGGTCATAAGTACACACTATCAGCGAATCAACAAGTAAAACACATAAAAGAATTGCGATTGTGAATATAGAATAAACCATGATTAAGTTAGTGAAGTAATAAGCGTACATGAGTCACCCCAAAAGTGTAAAACATGAAAAAGGGGAAAGATATACTCACAGTTTGCGAAGGCGATCAAAATCCAACTTAAGCGGTCGTGAGCTAAGTAATGGGAATTCTGAGGAATTCAACCTATAATGTGTATGCATACTAATAAGGAAATGTCTAAAAAGTCTAAGGTAACTCTAGGGTCTAAGGCATTAGGGTTTGCTAAGTCGATTTGGAGAATTAAAGTGTTTATGATAACTCGAATTAATATAAAAGTTGTATATTAAAAATAATATACCAATGTTCGTAAATGTGGATTAAGTAATATAACTGTTACCAATTGAATATTTAGATAAAACTTATGTTTGAATAATTTAGACAAAATAATGTAGTTAATTACTTTCACAAAAATAATGTAAATAAATACAATAATTATAAATGTTTTAATAAATAATCATGAGTTACACCATGATCCAACAAATGGTAATTAAGATTTTCAAACATAAAACATTTCCATTTTATAAGAAAAATATTTATAAAATAAATGTTTAAATAGTGTAAATAAATAAATGTTTAATTATGTCTAATTAAACATAAATAATGTTAATAATACAAGACATGATCAAAAGATGCTATTTTTATGAAAAATAATTATTTTCTGATGTGAAATACTAAAAATAATATTTCCATAATTTCTCTCAATTTATTTGTATTTAAAACATATTTAATGAGTTTAAATAGTGTTTTAATGATTAAAAATAGTAAAAATAACAAAAATATTCATTTTATAAGAAATTACATTTTATTACAGTTTATTATGCATAAAAATAAATCTCCAGAAAATTTGAGGTTAAAATGACTTAAAATGAATTTTTAATCATTTAATTATGATTAAAACAATTAAATTCAATAAAAATATAAAAATGAGACATTTTCCAGAAAATAAAAGTGTGGTAATTTTCTTTATGGTGTCAAGATGCTACTCCTAAATTTTTATAATTTTTGGATCAAAAATGAATTTATTATGAATATTCTAAGTTTATATGTATTTATTTCAATATATAAATAAAAGAAATGATAAATAAAAAAAATATGCTTAAACTGTAAGCAATGGGACTCGAACCCGGTCCCTTCCTGATCCTACAGACACGCTCAACTACTAGAGCACATGCCCTTATGTTGCAATATTTGAATTGAAATAATATTTATCACTAAGTAAGTTTACATCATCTTCTTCCCCAAATAGACAAGAACCCTAACCCTAGGCCCTAAATTCAATAATCCGATTTCATGTTGCTTAGGCTCAGAAATCAGAGGGCTTTTGAAGAAAACACTATGAGGATCATAATGGCACAAGAAAAGAAGACGCACATGGTGTTTTGAGGTTCGAACCCGAGGGTTGCAGGTCCGAAAATAGGGGCTCGATTAAGAAGCTTTCCGTCGTGTTTTAGCTTCGTTTTTTTGTGGGTTTTGTTATGTAAGGGTGCAGAAACAGAATGGTATAAATGATTTATATAGTTGTTCGAAAATTTTGATGTTCTAATCTTGATTTTAAAGCTTGACAGTTCATTTAAAGGCCCAATTAAAACACAGTTATAACCCATTAAACGCGCTTAAAATCTATGGTAACAGTTTGATAATGATGGAGATAGCTAGAAAATCGTGTAACGGAGCCACTTGATAACGATTTGGGTTTCGCCGGAATTTTGATCGGAATTCCTGCCAGCGATCGTGAAAGAGAGAGGAGGGAAAGAACCTTTCAAAAGTTTCAGTTTTTGACAAAAATGGCCCCTAAAGTCATAACCTTGATATTTTGCATATAAAACTTAATAATTCTCTTATAACAACTTAACCAAAGCTTATAAACTTTCTAACTTTAAAACAAATAAATATCTATGTAAAAAATTTTTTAAACATATTTAGAAATTGAAAACTTGATAAATAACATCAAACTTTATTTATTATTTATTTCTTTTAAATAGTTTATATGTATTCAAATGAAACGTGTTTATATTTGTAATAAAGAGTACATAACTCGAAATTTTATTTATTTGGGATAAACGAAAAATATGAGGCTAGTTTTTCAATCACATAAACACAAGGAGGACTAAAGTTGTATCAATGATAAAATAAAAGGGACGGTTGTCACAATGTATCATACAAATGAGCGAAATCAATCCTGTGACTGTATAATGTACTAAATGAACGGCGGTGTACTTATCCAAATAATTGGATAATAACTTAACAATGACCATAGATTCTCTAATGAAAAAGGGGGAGAATCAACCTAGGCGGTTTGTCAATCCAATAGCGCTATCCAATGTTAAGGTCGGCTTGTATAATGTTAATGCTTTCACTAAGTACAAATGTGTTCTACATGTAATGTCTAAGCATAAAGCTCGTTTGTAAGCAAATGCACATAGTACTAGAATTGTATTTTAAAAATGTGAACTTGTATTTGTAATTTGTATAAGTGTACATGTAACACCCCAAAAATGAATAAAAGCAAAAAGGGGATAGGAAATACTCACTTTCGCCAAATGACTACATGACTAAGCGAGCGTGAAAATGTGAGCAATCCAAATATTCAACAACGAAACTAGTCCAATTTAGAAGAAAAGAAACCGAATAGGAAAAATATCAAGCTTCCAATTCGCCAATTACAAGAGCTTATAATCAAAGCTTCAAATGTAGAAGTAATATACTCTAGAAGAAAGGTATGATGTTGAGTTTAATCGAATTGAAACAATCGATTTAGAGGTGCAAAGTGTAATGGGTCATAGGTGGGTTTTTATACTAATTTTGGATTCAATTAGGCTTTAAAATTGGTCAACACAGTAAAGTAAGGTTTTAAGATGAATTGACTATTTGACAAGGATTTTGACTGAGACTTTGACTAGGATTTTGACTGAGACTTTGACTAGGACTTTGACTAAGACTTTGACTAGGACTTTGACTGTTTGACTGTCTCAGCGGACCGCGAAATCAATTTTTCTAATTTAATCAAATTTTAAGTTCTGGACTTGTTTCCTTCGGTTTATAAGTTGTTTTAGGACCAAAAATTAAGGGCTTTGAGTATCAAGGTCTGAAACATACGTGCTCGGGTGTAGATGTGAGTATAAAACGTGCATACTTTTACTTATAAAAATTATAAGGTTTATTAAATTGTGAATTTTGGTCCTATTAAAATACGAGGGTTAAAAATGAAAATTTTAAAATAGTTGAGGAACCGATTATGCACATTTATGAAAAGTGTAGGGTGCAGGTTGTCACAAGTATGGTTTTACAGTCAGCCTCCGCAACACGGGGTTAATCACTAGTTTATATGAATTCCCCCCATGGTCTTATTTTCTACGGTGATGAATGCCTAGAAAATCCTGTATGATGAAATACAAACTTGTTTGGTTTTTTTAATTTTTTTAGAATTAATGATTTAAATTAGTTGATATATAATAATATTTTGTAGTGATCAAATCAGATTAAAGGTATGTTTGGCAATGGGCTTTTAAGAGCTTTTAAAAAAAAAGCCTCATACTTAGGGTATGTTTGAAAATGAGCTTTTAGGACCTTTAAGTTTAAAGCTTTTAAGAAAAAGTTCCTACACAATAAAAAGAGGTGTTTGGTTGAAGGAGCTTGAAGCTTTTAGGTTAGAGAAAAAGCTCTATATGGAAAAACTACTAGTACTAGCTTTTAAGAAAAAAACTCTACTAGCTACAAACTTTTAATTAGTAAATGACAAAAATATCCGTTCTATTTTAAAAATAAAATAAAAACCTTCTTTGCAAGCTTTTAATTATGCCCATTTTGGTCATTTTATACATTTTATTAAAAGTTCGAGCTACTCTGCCAAATACCAAAATATATTTAAAAAGCTTTCAACTACCAACCACCAGCTAGTTTTGCCAAATATACCCTAAAAAAACTACAACTATTTGTTTGATACTTTGATATACACCTAAGGTGTATTATTAACAGTTTCAACAAATAAATTTTAGAATCTTAAATTCAGTCTTGTACTTGAATATTATAACTGATGTTGTTTCTAATTGTCTATAGACGATTTCCTGTATATAGAATCAAAATTGAGGGTGTTAAGGAAACTATGATTACCTGTATATAGAATCAAATGAGTTTTATATATGTTATTTAATATCTTTAGAATATTAATTAATCATCAACAACAAATATTTTTAGTATTTGATTAGACCGGTTGGTTGCATCGGAACCGCTCACGCAATCAATATAGTAGTTGAGCCGGATTGTTAAAGATTATATACTCTGTATATGTTTGAGTGAAGTGCACGGATGGTTTCTGTGGTTTGCTCAAATTTAAACTCTGCTCCTCAGCGTTTTGAAATTACACGTATGGGATCTGTGGTTTGTATTTTGTTTCATTGATGGTCCCTGACTTGGATGGAGGTTAAGTTTTTCAGTTAAGTCAATGTGAAATTACTAAATTACCCCTCTTTAAAAAAATAAAAAAAAAAAACCCACCAACCATCTCTTATATCTCCTCTTCTCAAACAAACCAACCATCACCAACCACCACCATCACCACTACCATCATTCTCTCTCTCTAGCCCTCTTCGTCTCTCTCTCTCTCTAAACTTCCGGCCAAATCAACACGACACCACACCTCTCACCCATCCCAAATCCCTTATCATTCACACACAGAGAGAGAAGATGAAGCATAGTCCGGCCAAATCAGCACGACAGATCTGTGTCTTGATCAGGTCACCGTCGTTGTCTTCTGCTGTAAGAAACAGTAGAGAGAGAAGATGAAGCTTAGTCCGGCCAAATCAGCATGATAGATCTGTGTCTTGATCGGGTCATCGTCGTTGTCTTCTGCTGTAAGAAACAGTAGAAAAGTTGGGTCCGGCACCGACCAAGATGAAGCTTATTATTATTGTGTATGACCGGCACCGGTCATCGTCGTTGTCTTCTGCTGTATGACCAGCACCGGCCAAGATGAAGCTTATTATTATTGTGTCAAAGACACGGACGATTAAGGGAGTCGGGTAGTGGGTCATTCTTCACTGAAGTTGGGTCCCGTCTAAAACAACACCTTGTTGCAGAACTGCAAGAAATCGTTGCAGGCGCCATTCTTCACTGCAAGAAACTTATATATAGTCCATCTCAAGGGAGTCGGGTGGTGGGTCCCGATTAAGACACGGACGACCAGATACCGAAGTTGGGTTAGGGTTGGGGTTGGGGACGACGGTGGTTCGTTGACTTTGACGAATTTGTGGTGGTGGTGGTGGTGGTTGGAGGAGGAGGGGGTGATGTTGGTTGTTTGAGAAGGAGGAGGTGGTGGTGCTGGTCATATACACAAAAGATTAATCTGCTCGGATGGTCTCTATGGGTATTTTGGTCATTTTACATGACTTAACTGATAAAATTTAACGACGTTAGTTGGTAGGTACCAAAATGTTATAAAATGTTAACGTTGGGGACCATTAAAAATATATGGGGGCATACGTGAAATTTAGGCAAACCACAGGGACCATCCGTGCACTTTACTCTATATGTTTTTATCCTTCAAAAACTATGTTAACAGGTTTATTCACTACTTTAACGTAAATATTATTATTATTGCAAGCTCTATGTTTTATTAACATTTAATTCCTTTTGTTTTTTATACAAGATCTTAATAATTTTCTGGTTTATTGATTATTTTTTGTTTCATCTTTTTTATCCGCTCTGACCAATGAACTAGTAAAGTGACTTATTCAATAAAAATTACCGTTAGAAAAATGTTAAAAAGGATACTTATTTTAATATACATTAAAAGTGTTTATTAACTAATAAAATCTAGAGAATAGGTTAAATATAAAAGTATTTTTATAATAATACTTTATAGTTTGAACGTAAACTAATCATTGTATATTCTACAATACAATATCAAGAACCTACTAAAATATGCCAAGTAAGATATTTGTATATTTTGAAATTCGCATTTAAGTATTGGTTGCGAAATAAAAAATAAATAAATATTTCAAAGTCCATCACACACGATATATAAAAATGTTTTCATTATTTAGCTATTATTATCATACATTACTAATGAGGGTTTGTGATAGATCGTAAATTAGTCATGAATTGGTTGCTTTAGATCAATTCACATAGTCCATAAAACTATCTTGTAAGGTCTGTAAAACTGTAAATCATTGAATAAACTAATTTATATAAATTGTTCTACTTTTACATTGTTTACGTACATGAATGCAGCTAGCTAATGAATGATGCAAAATTTCTTTTTCATCTATTTAACAAATTTAAGAAAAAAGTTAACTTCTATTTTGATCTATATGGTTTGACAGTTTTAACGATTTTACCCTAACAGTTTGAAAATGACCAAAATACTTCTTAAGGTTTCTATTTTATTTCTAGTTTGCTCCTCAACTATAACTCTGTTAAAAATAAGAGTATTTTTACATGCAATCATAAGTGTGTTTTAGTAATTTTACAAATAAGCATGTATATAATTATTTCGATATCAAAGAAAAAATTTATTTGTTTACTCATATACACACATCAAACTTAAGTTACTCTATCTCTCTCTCTCTCTCTCTTTCCACCCGCCATCTGCTACCACCACAAAGAGGTATATTTTATCATCACCTTTCTCTCTCATCCCTACAGCACTGCCCCTTTAATTGGACCACCACTGTCGCCTACTCGCCTTCCCTTGTGCTAATGGTGGTGATGAACATCTCGGTAGTTTTGAAGATTGATAGTTTTATCATAGTCAAATTAATTAGAGACCGTACGAGACCTACAAATGAGTCTCCACCGTCATGTACATGATCCATTGACAGGATTTTAAAACCACACCAGATTAACAAACGAGATCTAAAATCATATACGATACTTGAAACTAAGGACGAGACATGCAAACGAGATGAAACCCATAAGAGATTTGACCGAAAATCACTACAAACCTAAGCAGATTACAAGATCTTCAAATGGCAATGGTGTTTGTTAGGTCTAACGACGGTAGTGGTGGTTTGGTCCAATAGTGGTCATGGTGCTTAGGTCCCACGACGATGATGATGGTGGTTTAGCCAAATGTTTAGTGGCAGATTGGTCATGATGACATGTGATGGTGGTCAGTTAGTTTGCTCGTGAATGATGATGGTTAGTTAAGTATATATGTTTGTGTGTGTATATATTAATAAATAATTAAATTTTTATATTTTGTTTTAAATGTCAATAAAAAGTCAAAAACTAATTTAAGGAATTAATAACAAATAACAAATAATTAATTACTTGTACTTTAAATTACAGAAATACACTTACTTTTTATTGACATTTTAGACTGAGTTAGGTTTGGGGAGCAAACAAATAATAAAATGAAAACCTCAGGGAGTATTTTGGCTATTTTCGAACTATTGGTACAAAATGAAAAATTATATTTTTTCTTAAATCTTAAGCTATAATAATATAAGGCCCAACTAGTTAATGAAATCCAAATAAGATTTTAAACCTAACCAAAATATGCCTAGCTTCTCAAATTGTTAAACAATTAAATAAAAAAAGCCCAACAGTTAAAACCCATTACAATTTTATTGTCGTACTATGGTTTTTTTATATGATTATCAAGTTTATATTACAGGACCCGTCTTTTTACTCACCCGGGGCCCAAAACAATTCGAGGATTCTCGAGGACGACCCTGACCGCAAGACAAGATAATTCGCACGTCCAACACCGGAACGACCCGCTTACAAACAACCATTAACATGTTACATATTATCAATTAAGCACATGTTGGGTTTCTTGCTTAAGAACATCCTTAGTCCTTAACATCTGATGGATCTTCTAGTAAACAATATTCTTTTAAAACTTTAGTCTGGAAATCCTTAAAAAAAAAAAGATGCAAAATCCAAATCCCCATCTGGTTATTGAATTCAGGAATAAATAATAATGTAATGATATAAAAGATATTCAAATAATGAAAGCATTTAAAATCCAGAAAAAATAAAATCTTTCTGATTCTAAGAACAAAATAATTCTAGGATATGTTTAGGTTGTTCAATAACAGGAAACACAAAATCAAAATGTGATTAGGCCTAGCTGGCACTAAATTATGTGTATCAAATTATGGTCAGTAAAAAAAAATGCACCATACAAGTCAGTAAACTTGGTACAATTTTTTTATAAAAAAATTCAGGAGATTTTATTAATTTTATAGAAATGCACAAATAATCTTTAAACATAATCACAAAGGTTATTATTGGCAGCTTATTATCATACTAAGATACATTGTAAAAAAATAATCTATACTACAGTCTACACAGACATGCATTATGCTCAATAAAGCGATAAGATCTTACCATTTTTCGCTTGTGATGAACTTCAAGTCTTTTTTATCGCGTGTAAAATGGCATTGTCACTACATGTAACGAACGATAAAAAGGTTAAAACGGACCAAGGAGGGACAGAGTTAAGATTAAAAAAAAAAAAAAAATAGAGGGTTGACTGTTTCAAATCACTTTGTTTGACTTTCTGTATGAACAAACCATGCTTCTTTGTAAAATGCTTTAGTAATAAAATGTTTAGCAACAAGTGATTGTGGACAGACACTTTACCACACTTGTTCCATATTCATATAAACTCTAGTGTTGTTTTAAAGCATTTTCCAAGAACCATGATTAGTTTGCAACGAAAAGCGATGTAATAAGCGAAAATGTTACCTTTTTTCATTGTGGGTTTGATTTTTGGCATTGTGGGTCTGATAATCACTGAAAGGAAAAATATTCAATCTTTAGTGCTTTCTGTGGAGCAGCCCATATAATCATTTACTTGTGAGGCCTGTCGATTTGGATAATGGGTTGTGATTTATCTTTAACCGTTGAACGGGTCAAATAAAAAAATATTAGCTAAAAGCCTAAAAGGGAACCGGTTTACAACCTAATCATGTTATTCAAGGATATTCATGTTATTACTGGAATAATATTTTTTCTGTAATCTATAAGGTTAATACCAGTGGAGAGGCTATGTGCGCGAACTTTTGTTGATGTGGATGTCATGCAGTGGCGAAGTTTGAAATTTTTTTAGGGGCCCCAAAGTTACCGAACCTTTAAATTAGGGGGGGGGGGGGGGACCCCTGGCCCCTACAAAGCTGCGCCACTGATGTCATGTACACTCTTTAAATAATAAAACTATTCAAGTTAACAGTTTTGAGCACTTGAAGCTTCACTTTATCAAATTTGACCCATTTAAGGGATGTAACAAGTCATCTGTACAAAGTTCACAGATACATGCATTTTCAAGACTTCAATAAACTAAAATTTGGGTTGATGGATTTTTTTTTGGTGTAAAATGAGAAATTGTGTTGGTTTTAATGGTAATATAAGTTAAAAACGCTAAAAAGATGGACCAAAAAGTGCTTGCAGGCCAACCCAACGCAACCCGCCCAGCCCGTTTCAAACCATACTAAAACCATAGTTGTCAAAAGCGCGCGAGGTGCGCGCTGAGGCGCACCAAGTGCGCTGCGCCCTGTGAGGCGCACATTTAGGCGCTGAGGCACACTATCAGGGCTGTTTCAGGCTGATTTCCGGCCAATAGGCTAAAAGTTGGCTAAACCTCTAAAACATCCTAAATGAGCTATGAACAAGTCCTAAACAACTCTAAAACATCCTAAAGTAGCCCCAAACAAGCCTAAAACATCTCTAAAATCCCTAAAAAATGTATTTTATACTATGCGCCTAATTATAAAAAGCCCTCGTTTTTTATGCGCCTTGCGCCTAGGCTCCGAGCTCGGCTATGCGCCTTGAGTGCGCCTAGGCGCTTTGACAACTATGACTAAAACCACACATTTCAACCCAGACCCCTTTTGACCCATTACCCAACCACCAGAACCATTCATCTTGACACCTCTAGCTTTCAGTAACAAGTTCAAACTGTCAATACCTGCGGTTTGTCGCTTTTCTGAACAAGAACATCCAACTTGCTTTCCAATTCTTCAACTTCAAGTTGCATGTCTTTCTCCTTATGTCGAAACAAGTTTTCCGAGCAATCTGTAGCAAGTTCCTTCAATCTTTGAATTTCCACATTATGAACTTTACTCATATTTTCGATCTTTTTCTTAACCTTTCGTAATTGTTTCGACTTAAGAGTCACTTGATCTTCAACAACAACTAGTTTTTCTTGAAAACGGTCACCAAGATCCTGCAAATCTGTTTTTACTTTCACGAGTGTATCTTCAAGAGCGCGTTTTTCTACACGAAGTTGATTCGCTGCGTCAATGGCTTCCAAAGCTGCCTTCTCATTTACTTCAAATGTAGATGCCATTTTTTGTGAGAGCCTTTTAAGTTCCTCTTGAAGCCTTGTGGCTGCATTAGCATTTTGCAGTCTCATTTTTCGCAAAGTATTTTCTGCGCGAATGGCTCTTTTTTCCTGATTCGTTTTTGCAAGCGTCAGTTCTTGAAGATCAGTCTCGTATTCATGACCACGATTCTCTAACTCTTGTTCAAGATTCTTGATATGGGACTCAAGCTCTTTTATGACAAGATTTGACTTTGACAATTGTTTTGACTTTGACGCAAGATCGTTCTCTAAACTTTCTATTTCTGTTTCGAGTTCATCTACTGTTGTGCAAGACATACACTCGCACTGCATCGTTAATTCTTCTTGAAGTTGACTACGCTCGAGTTTATAACATAAATCTTGATTTTCTTGCTTTATGATCTCATAATCGAGCGCCATTTGTTCCATTTGCATTTCGAGATCATCTTTATCTTTTTTAATAAAGTCAATTTCATCATAAAGGTTTCTTATTTCATCGTTATCCATTTCGGATTCAGAACATATCAACTCTGACTTTGACTTTGACTTTGACTTCGCCTTCTCTAAAGCAAGAACCAACTCATCATTAGACTTTTGTGTTTCCCGAAGTTGTAACCGGAGATTGGAGCTCAAATCCTTCTCATGTACTAATTCTTGTCTCAATTCATCAAGAAGAGCATACCGATCACCTTGGTCAATCAACAACGTACCGTTGACTTTGACTTTGACTTCTTCCACCTTGAGCTTTTCAAACTCCTCTTTCAACACATTTCGTTCTTCTCTAAGCGTAGCTACTTCTCTTGAAATATCTTGACCCTTTTTCATCTCGTTCACGATTTTCTTACGAAGTGTCTGTAATTCTAACCCTGACACATCAGCTTGCCTGGTCAAAGCTGCAACTTTGACCATGAGATTTCGAATAACGGCATCTGAAGAACTCTCATCAGAAGTTTCTCCTAAAGTACTTGTTGAAACCTCATCTGTACTTAACAAATCCCATTGCAAAAGTCTATCTTTCTTTATTAAATATTCATGTGTTAATTGCACGTTGTTCGGTTCATGCTTGTGCAGCGTATCAAGCGCAGAACAGCTAACAGAACTTGACAGCATGATATCAGATCCAACGGATGCTTCGTGATCTTTGTTAAAGCCATCGCAAGTCCCATAATCCTGTTATAGATTAAACTACATTGATTAGTTTCAATCATAACTGTGTTATAAACATGGAATATAAAGTAGTTGAACGAGTAGTATTCATGTTTAGAACTTTTGTTGTTCACGTCGTCAGAGACCTGTTAAATCTGCTAAGACACGATTTGCCAGCCATAATAATCGATATAATAACTTACTTCGGTAATTCTTCTTATATCTTCGTTGATAAAGTGCGTCCACAAGCTTACATCATTGCTGTTTACATTCCCAATTTCATCAATGTCCCTGCAAATTATAGAAATGCTTACATATAATATTTTAACAATTTAAAAGAATAGAAAGCGAAAACAATTTTTTTTAAATTTATTTTTACCTTTGTTCAGAAGTACCCTGCAGGCGTTGAATCGATACCTAATACAAAAACATACAAACTGTCAAACTCGAATGAACAAATCCGCTTAACGAAATGTTTGTGAGGAGGAAGAGACCAACATACATGTAACACTGCAGCCGAAGTAGCATTATTAAGAGGAAGCGATAAAGAGGAAATCTTTGTAGCCTCAGCGTAACTTGCAAAATCAATCGACGCCACTCCAACATCACCAAATCTTGACGCATCCTACAAAACGTCGAAACAAATTATAAAATTACTTTTTTGGCGAAAATTATATAAAGAGCGGTTCACTGAAGAAGTATGTACCTTTGTCACAACAAAGTGATAGATTTTCTCATGAAACTTTCCTGTTTTTGGATCCTGGATGAATTTCACAGTTTCATAAAGTGGTTTGTCCCAGTAACAGCTTCCATCTTGAACTTTGGCTTGCTCTAGTCTTGCTGTCGGTTTTCCGATATCCGCAGGAACTAATGATATCATCAAATCATCTCCTCCTAACAATGCCAACTGCATATACACATAACAGATATCTAAACTAAGCACTTGGCAGCCAAAAACTGCGTGTGCGCGCACACACACTAAAAGAAGAAAACAACAAAAAACAACACACTAAAGCTAAAACTAATCTATGGGTAGGGTGCAAATGAGCCGAGCCTGAGCTCAAGCTCGAAAAACTTTTGAGAGCTCAAGCTCGTCTCATTGGAAATTTCTTAAGCTTGAGCTCCACTCGGGCTCAGGTCGTTTACTATCTACTACTTAATATATTAAACAAAAATCAGTGTTGCAAAACAAGACCGAGTTGACCGGTTACTCCCGGGTAGGTTGCCGAGTTGGCCGAGTACTCCCCGCATAGGCCGATTTGACCCCCGAGTACTCCCCCGATTAGGCCGAGTACTTGCTCCAAGGTAGGTCACCGAGTACAAGCCCAAACCGAGTTTCGCAACACTGATAAAAATAAGATATATAATAGACTCGTCACTCGTGAGCTCAATAAATGATGCTCGGCTCGGGCTCGTTAGTAAACAAACTTAAATGGGTCGTAAATATTATTAAATATTAATAAAAGTAATATTATATTAAGGCTCGACGAGCCTCACATGTCAGGCTCGATCTCAAGCTTGATTAACAAACAAAAGGCCTCACACCAAAATCTTTGAGAAAGTTTCTATCTTTAAGTCATTTCTACAACCACATTGCATGTAATAATGTAGTACACCTGATTCCTGTATAAATACATCCATCATGCATGCAATACACAACACACATTGGGTTTAGATTATAAGAAACATGGTACCTGAGTTCCATGAAACTGCAATTTGAATACACCCTTAATCTTGTTCTTTTCACTCCACAGTCTCACAGACTTGAACATTTTATGCCTCTCCTTACATAATAATCTTGATGGTATATCAAAGCTCAATTCTTTATCATCAAACTAGAACTTATGGTTGTCTTGAATGAGCTCAGACTGAATGGAAATGGATAGCTAAATACAAAATGACACCTTTTACAATTTGGCTTTTTTTCTGAATGACAAAAAAACAAATTTATTTCACAAGAATTTAAAGTTACAGAAGTGAAGACAATCATGTACCACACAAAGAGACAGTAAGTGATCTAGTCATGATTGTAGTTACAAATATGTACAAACATATACGTAAAATATATACTTTGTATGTGTAACTATAATTACATCTGCTCGTAATGTTTTATGAAGCTCGAGCTCGGCTCGGTTCGAGCCCAATACTTTGAGTTCGCTCGAAAGTAAAACCCATAAGCTCGAGCTCGACTCGAAATAATTTTAGAACAATTTTAAAGGAGTAAAAGCTCGCTTCGATAGCTTAAACGAGCCAAAGCTCGGCTCGCCAATGTTAAATAGTAAGTATACTATAAATAAAATAATTATAATAATATAAAATTTGTTTGGGCTCGTTTAGGCTCACGAGCCTAACAGTCTTTATATGAAAAGCTCGAGCTCGTGCTCGTTAAGCCTTGGCTAGTTAGAGCTTTTTACCAATCTGATCCCGAGTAGCTCTCGAGCCATTGCGCATCATTTACACTCCTACTAATAGTAAGGGTAATTAATACATAGGATAATTAGAGGGTTGTCTGGCCCCACATAATCCTTCACCTCCGCACGCTCGTGGGCACCAGGGCCGACCCTAAAAATTAAGGTGTCCGGGCCGAGTTGCAAAGTTTGTGCCCCTTAGTATTAGTTTTAGGCATTGACGAAATAAATAATGTAAGCTATTTTTTAAGCTACGATTAAAGTAATATCAAATTGATGGATCAAATTTTATTTCCCAGTTAGGTTATAGTCTAACGGTAGAGGGAGCAAACTCTCTTGGGGGAGGTTGGGAGTTCGAATCCACAAAGGGGAAAATATACATGGGTTAAAGTTTGGCAATTAATTTTTTTTGTTTCATAACAAAAATAAAAGTTAAAATGGAAGTCAAAACCAACCGGTAAAAAGCAAAAACAACCAAGTGTGAGCCTCTTCATTTCATATTCTTCATCCTCTCTAATCCTACACTCATTAATAAACCTGCAATTTTTTTCTCAAATCATTTCATTTTCTTCTTTAATTCTTAACCTCTCTCAACATTTATTTACTTTCTGTTTTATATAAACTACCCTTCAATTTGATTAATACTTAACAATTTTGGGGCTCAAACATACAAAAATCCATCGAATTAAGGATATCACTATTAAGAAAACTTAGATTACCGGAGGGTCAATGTGTCCCGAAAAAATTGGTCTCGGGCCGAGAGTCCTCCCCGCACCCCTTTAGGGCCGGCCCTGGTGGGCACCTCCACGGAGGAGCCCCTCACTAGTCACTCCCCAAGAGGCGGTGTTTCACGCCCTTTTGGGCTGAGGTGGCGGAGAGCGTGAGCTCATTTTGGATAGCCTAAGTAATAGTGGCTCATGTAAACTGTTTTTTTTTTTTTTTTTTACTTATTCCATCATTTATGTATTTGAAATGTAGAATATGGTGCATAACTATATGCACCAAAAAATTTCTAACAGTGAGTCAAAAGGCTTATGTGTTATCATTGCCAAAATTTTGGGTTTCTATGAAGGCATGACAGTTTTAGTCGCTGAGCTTGAGCTTGAGCTTGAAAAAAATTCGCTAGTCAAACTTGAGGTTTAGATGTAAAGCTAAAAACGAGCTAAGCTTATACTTGAGTTATCTTAAACTTAATCCACCTTTTTCTTATTGAAATGATAAAATGCAAAATATACTAGAAAGCTAAAAGGTAATTAGGATTACAAAATTAAATTGGTTAACTTAAAGTTTAAAAACAATTAGAAATCTAATTAAATATATATGTATAATAATAATAATAATAATTTTTAAATATGTAAGCAATTTGGAAGATGTTATAACGATATTTCTGGCAACGAATGAGGACGAAAGGAAGATGGTGATATGAAGACGGACAAAAGCAACGGTACGTTATTTCACACTGTCCACATGGCCGTTGCAAAATTATTTTTTTGTACTTATATTATTAATTAGGTTATTTGCCCGCACGTTACGGCGGTATGTAACCTTAGGTATTAGATGACCATCGTTTCAGTTTGTCACGGTAATGGTACTATATATGCGCCCAAGTTATTTTAAAAACAAGTCAAATTAATTGATTAATAAAATATTATTAAAAAAGAAACAATTATTTAAAAAAGGAAATAATCAAACTTTTGGATTTGTGATATGTTACATGTTTAATAAACCTATCGTGTTTAGATAGACAAAGTTAACCGGTTTAATTCGAGAAAAGTTGTGTTTTGGTTAATATATTTTAGGTAATTTAAGTAAACAATTCGACCCGTCAACTAGTTTACACCTTGTTTAATACATTTACATCTCGCCAGCGTATATAATTCTTTACAACATATTTACAAAAGGTTCGGTTCGTTTAAATAAAAAGTTTTATGTAATACCTAGGTAAATCTTGCGTGACCGTGGACACGACATATTATTGGTTTATAAGAAATGCATCGCCTTAAACATAACCAACATGTTTTGGGTGTGTTGGCTGCCAAGAAGATGAAAACTTTAAAATTAAGTGTCTTCGGGTTAGAGAAGTACAATGATGGGAGACCTTGTGGGTAGTCTTCACCAGAGCAACCAAAAACAAATTGTGAGCTCCTTATGAGCAAAGCAGGCAGTATTGGTGATGCAAGAGATCAGATGTTACCCACTCATGTGTCATTCAGGATATTAGGGCAAATCTCATTGAGGATGATAAGCCCATCAGGAGGTGATTTTAACACCCTAAGTAAATCCCTCATTAGTTGTTGGCAGGATAAGTTCAGACGATTTTAGGTGTATTCAAGTTTTGCTTGATGTATTTGACATGATTATATGTCTCTATCTTGCTTAGGCTCAATGATCCAAGTTATAAACTCTCAGATGATGCAAATCAAACATAAAGTAACAAGGATTTAGTAGTTAGTTGTGTGCATATCTTTAAATAGTGATGATGACATGCATGCCTTAATAAGCCTATTTTCTTCATGGTTTACTCTCACTTCTTCACACACCTAAATGTCTAAAAGAAGTGGAAGCCTAAAGTTCTAACTGTATTACCCTCCCCCTCTCTCTTAAGCCGGCTCTGTAAATATCTATTCTCCCTCTTTTTCTATTCCATAAAAGCTTAAACCCAAAAAACCTCGGTGCTATTTTAAATTATTCGGTTGATCTCCGACAATACAATTACTACTCTAGTTGTTGTATCTTGTAAGATAGATGTAAATAATTGTGAATTTATTTTAAGAAAACCATGTTTATCGGTTGGCCTCGGCCAAATGTGATTCTTCTTAGTTTTGTTTGATTTTTGCAGCCGCGGATTCAGTACAAAAATTGTTACTTCGTGTTATAAGTATATGATATTTTGTTGTAATCTATTTATACGAGTGTTACTACATTTTTTTTATAAATAAAGGAGCTTTTCCCAACTTTATTAAAATATACTATATTTAAGCTTGTATAATTTTAAAAATTTAGCTGCTTTCCGGAAAAAAAAAAATCTTTAAGGAAATAATATGTTCCATATGTCCTTCAATGTGACATTAGGGTGACTAGTAGAAATATTGATAGAATATACATACTGCCAAAAAAATAGGTTAAAAAAAGGAAAGGACAAATGAACCTTAACTTATAAATAAATATTGTATGCATATGAAATGTTCATAGGGCAAAAGACGAAGATATCATATGAGTCACATGATGAATGATGATGCATCCTAACATGCACCGTTAACCAAATTCGACACATGGTGGTGTGGACCACCGGTTTGGGTTCACCACCACATAGTGCATACCCCCAAATGTTGTTTTAAGACTTTAAGTGCCCTTTGTGGTCAGTTATCAATTGACTATGGAATTAAGTTAGCCATAAAAATTAAACCACTACATAAGCTAGCTAAACCGTCAACAAAATATTGGTATAATTATAGAGTCGACTAAATCTCATATTATATGAGTAACACCAACATATAAACTAAGTGAAAACCAAGCGGGGAATAAATCCTACCCCAACGCTCTTGATTCCAAAGTTGCTAAAGAGGGTAATCGGCGCACTATTATTTATGCTTAAAAGAGAAAAAAGATATGAAAATGATTCAAGATGAGTTTACGATTAATCTAGATATATGATGAAATTATCATGGGTTTCGTATCATGGTCCCTCGAGTTGCGTGATCATATTCGCTATTTCGTGTAGCGAACAAATGTTTTGTTTTATAAATTAAAATTATAATTCAATTCGCTACACATTTTAAAAATATCCATAGACATGTACGAAAACACATGAACAAGAAGGTCACAAGTGAAGACATACAAACATACATTGATATGTTCTAAAGTACATATGGATTAAAAATTCATTTGGATGGATACACACGTGAACATGCCGCAAGTGAAATCATGCAAATTTCATAACATTATCGCTTTGAACTGAAAAATTACAATTACGGTTTCATTTTAAGTTTTTTATAATTTTCACAAAAAAATATATATGGTTTTTTAAATATGTAAAAATAAATTAATAGTCACTGATTTCCTTTTATTAACATACAAAACCCGGTTAGAAAAACCAGTTATTAACAATAAAAAGAATTTAAAAAAAAAATAAAAAATGAACGATGCTTTGCGTATGAATATATGATGATGGCAAGGTATGGCCGGGTGCCCCTGCATCAGTCCATGCGCACTCGGGCGTGCTCAAGTTCTTGTCCACCGGTTTTTTCTTTGATTATTTTGATGTTATTTTTTTTTATATAATTAAATACAATATTTTATTTGAGAGATAATAATAATAATAATAATAATAATAATAATAATAATAATAATAATAATAATAATAATAATAATAATAATAATAATAATACTTCAAAACATTGTAAAGTAATGCCCCTAAGTTGGGTTGCTCAATCGTTTCCGGCCTAAAATATGAAAGACCATGAAAATTCTAATACATGTATATGTTCTCAATATAAGAGGTGCTTCATCTCCAAGGTTAGGACTAGAGGTGCACAAAAAATTCATATCCGGAATCGGACCTGAGAAAAAACCCAGAACCTGTTATTTTTGTACCAAAATAATTATAACGTTGACTGAACCCTACCCTACCCAAAGGGTATAGATAGGGTATACATTTGAGCTCAAAAAAAAAATGTACCCGTAACCGTACCTAATTTATATCCAAAAGTGGTTATACCAAATACTTGAAGCCGATTATACCCGATACCGAATTTTTTTAAAAAACTCGACTGTAGTACTCAAATCATTAAATTATATTTTTATGTTTACTTTACAAATTTTATATTTAAGTATTAAAAATGCATAATTTAAAGCAAATAATTTGTACATGAATGAATTTATGTTATATTAATTTATTTTGAACGAATTTCTTTAGTGTAAAATAATTAAAAAAAAAAACTTATTTTTTAAAACCGGGTATAGCTGTATTAGAACAAGGACCCATACCCGGTTATATCTGAACCCGATTATATCCTATCAGGTACATTGGGTGTGGTTTTTCTCATCAATACACGTACTCGAACCCTACCCGATTTTTCTCAATACTCGATTTCTAGTACCTGATCATACCCGGACTCAGTTTCATAACATGAACCGAGTATTAAAAAATCCATTTTATGCACCTTTAGTAGGGGAACGGGGCGCCACCTAAAATGGCCCCATCTACCCAACTATGCCGCCGGTGAGAGGGTTCACGGGTGATGGTGTGGGGGTAGTCCAGGTGGCGGGATGCGATTGGCGTGACGGAGGCCAGAGAGGTACCTGAATTCTTCATGGTTTTATATATATGGATGATGACGGAGAAGACAAGGTGTTGCAAGTTTATTTCCCAGCTCATGTGTCAAGTCAATTGAATCGAGCTTAACCAGGTCTTGCTTCTTCAAACATGTTATCATACACATCCTATTCATTTTCTTAAATTGATCTTGGTGTTGAACAATGTTGCAAAAATTGGCCTAGGCGGTGCCTTGGCGCTAGACGGAAGTAAAAATCAGAATTAGGCCCTAGTTAGAAATCTAGGCGTTTTGGCCATTAGGGGTCCTAGGCGGTGATTTTTTTTTATTTTTTTTATTTTTTTATTAAATTTCTAAGTATTTTTTAGTATTATGTGTATATATCTAATTATTACGTGTATATATCTTAACATATTTTCAAAAAACACCTAAATTTGTGTGTATATATATAAAATACGTATAAAAATACCAATCGATGAGATAGGATCACTCATTTTGCTACGTTATAAATCGCTTTCCCTTTCTCTCTTGGTCAACCTCTGCTCCTTAATTTGCCACCGATTCCTCTTCTGCAATGCTGCCATCCCTGATGATTTACTATTACTCTCGATGGCGAAGAAATGTAGCGGAGGTCGGAATAAGAAGCGAAACTGAAGAGCCACCAAGGGCTTTAATTTCACAAATTTCAAGGGCTTTGATTTCGGTTTGTTTCTTTGGTTTCGAATTGCAATGTTTATTATCCAAATTCTTTTATGGGTTATCATGTATTTATGTATATGAAATCAAACACTTATTATTCTTTGGAAGGAAGAATTGGGATTACATACATCTAAAGAATAAATAAGTGCTTGATTTAATATACATAAATACATAATAACCCATAAAAGAAATGGGATAATAAACATTGCAATTCGAGACCGAAGAAACAAACCGAAATCAAAAGCCCTTAAAATTTCTGAAATTAAAGCCCTTGGGGCTCTTCATTTTTGCATCTTATTCCAACCTCCGCTACATTTCTTCACCATCACGAGTAATAGTGTAACGACCCTGCCTGACGTAGCCGGGTCGTCGGGTTGGGTTATCGGAGCTACACAGCGGAATCCAGGGTAATAACAGTCTTTAGTCTTCCAGGATCCACGTCATCTTATCTGTTGGGTTACCTGAACACATGTCAAAAATAGTTTCTGTCAACATAAAGTTGGTGAGGTCATGTATTTTATAAAGTGAATGGCTAGTTCGTTTATTGATAATTCTTTTATATAAAACATTCTTTACATTTATAATTCTGAAGGGGAAAATATACTTCTATATAACTAGCTCTATTATATATCCATTCGATTATATCCCAATTCTATCATATCGATTATAGTTCGTGCCATTCCTATCGATGGTACCACTCTGATTGTGATGAATACCCGTTTCCGCCCTCTAGTTGGACTTTGACGGGATTGGTCCTCTACTTGGACACTGGTTCCTGCCCTCTAGTTGGTGCAAGAAAGGAAATGGCGGATACCGTCCAGTACTGTCCTCGTTGTTTCTATGTCCCCGTTCACACTTCTTTTAAAGCAATTCTGGTTTTAATAAATGACATGTATTCCCCCAAAACACTTAATAAAACAGTAAAAGTGGGGAGTTCACGATACTCACCGATTTGCTTATAATCTTCTGCTAATCTTCTTATTACAATTATATGTCCTATATATATGGATACGTTTTACGCGTGGAACTTGTTAGATTGTAATACTTAGGATATATATCATATATACAATTTATATATATAGAATCCAGTATATATTAGACAGTCCTAAACTCGGGGTATGGTCTTCCTAGGCAAAAAGAAATAAAGCTGGCCATTACAGCTTGGCACGCGAACCTAAAGAACTCTAGACACTTCTAACCCGAGTCTAGTATATCGTTTTATATATCGAATCTTGTATATATATAAACATATATATTTTATATATGTTTATTATTCTCTTATTATTATTATCAAGTCCGTACGTTATTCGTATTATATATATAATTCTTATAATTATAATAATCCTCGTCTAGTCCTTGGAACCGGGTTCTATTCCGGGTGTTGACCGAGTCATTGAGTCGACTCGGTAACGACTCTATTTCTCGATACGGTTAACGGTACCTCGCAATCACACCTAATCCTTATATTAGTCAATAGATTATTAGATTATAACCAATCAACCATTAGGATATAATAGTAACCGAACCTTACCGTTTCATTACGGGACATGACTGGAAGTTGAACGGGATTCGTGTAAGACTGGTTATTGGATCCGTCTTCCGGATTTGCATTCCTATAACAATACCCCAAAAAGGGTGATTAATAACCAAAAGATTATAACAATAATCCAATGATAATTATTCTCCTCATATCTAAAACATACACTTCTACATATGAATCAGACATAACCCGAACCTCGACTAGAAACTAACCGGAATTCAAACACTGAATCAGTGGTTTATAATCGGAACAGGGCTCGGTTCATGGGTGGTTCATCGGATTATTATTATACACAAAAAGGGTTGTGGTCCGATAGTTGGTTATACGGATTCACGACAACAGTCACCATAACCGGTGACTGTTTGATTCCAATAATCAAGAACTAAGGAAGGAACGAGGTGGGTTATCAGGTACATGAACCGGGAATATAAAGTTACCGATGACAGTCACCATAACCGGTGACTGTCCGTATTCAGTTAACCCGGAACAGAGGGACAAGGTTAATCGGGTTGGGTTCCGTGTTTGTTTCAGAATAGGAACAGAGGGATTATCGGGTGAGTTCGTCGGAGAGGAGAGGTTAAAACAGAGGAGTAGAAGGTTGCTTACCGGAGAAGAAAGGGGCGGCGGTGGTGGTGATGACCGGAGGTTGGTGGAGCTGCGGTGGTGCCGGAGACAGAGGCGGCGGAAGCCGGCCATGGTCTCCAGTCAAGGCTTCCTTGGTCCAAGCATCCCACTCTTTGTGTGTGTATATACTGATTAGAGGGAGAGAGTAGCGAGAGGTGAGAGATAAGAGAGAGGGGTGGTTTTTATAGAAGAATAAAATAGAGGGTGTTTGGCCACGGGGATAATAACTGAAACGCGGGTATCTGGCAATGAGTATAGAAGCTAAATAAAAACGTTTGGCGGCGTTTTAATTAGCAGGTAAGGAACGTTTAACCTGGATAATAAAATCCAATAATTATTATCTCTATATTCGGTTGAACCGGTTTGTCGCGAGATTCGAACTGGAATATTTTATTACATGATCGGGTGGTCAGGTCCGACCCGACCCGTTTAAGAGACCCGTAACACATCGGGGTGTTACAAATAGTAAGTCATCGGGGATGGCAGCGGTGATAGAAGTGGAAGCGGTGGAAAATTAAGGAGCAGGGGTCTACCAACAGAGAAAGAGCAAGCAATTTATATCAATATGTTTGTATAATGTACAACACCAACAACGTGATTGGTCACATACAACCACCAAACAGGGTCGGCCCTTAAGGGGTGTGGAAAGGACTCCCGGCCCGGGCCCAATTTCTCGGGGGCACATTGACCCTCCGGTAATCCAAGTTTTCTTAACAGTGATTTCCTTAATTCGATGGATTTTTGTATGTTTGAGCCCTAAAATTGTTAATCAAATATTAATCAAAGTGAAGGCTAGTTTATATAAAAAAAAGTAAAGAAATGTTAACAGAAGTTAAGAATTAAATAAGAAAATGAATGTAACATCGCGTTATTTTTACTTTTCATGTATCTTAAATTCTATACTTAACAAATTCCAAGTTCGCCTTTATTCGCTTCTTGTATGTTACTCCTACCAATTCATGACGAGTCGTCATTATAATTTATCCTAACCAATTTAGGCGTCATAACAAGAAACTCATTTAGTTAAGATCTTAATATTTATTTATTTATTTATTTTTAAACAAATATATCTACTAATAATAATACTTTTTAGTTATAAAAAAAAACGTGAAAGTAGTGTTGACTTTTATGTCACAATTAAACATCAACGAGTATGTCGTCCTTTTTTTTTTCTAGAGCTCGAAAGGCAACAATAACAAAAAGGTTTATGACATCCCACTATAATTAAACTTAACCTTCACCTAAACTCCTCCCAACCACCTTAATTACTCCTATTAATTTCCAACCAACTCATCACACTTATAAATACCACTCCTCTCCACCCTTTAATCACTTGTTCATCCATAATCTCCCTAAAAAACTCTCTAATCTTTAAGTTTATTTAGCAAACTTTCTGAAAACATAATCAGTAAGTTCTAAGCTTAAACTTGCTCTATTCTTCTAATTTTCCTTCTCTTTTCTATTCAAAACTCCTTGGAGAACCCTCTAGGATCTTCCCCATGTTTATCCACAAAAGTGTGATAAGGGTAGAGCACCTAAAAGAGGTCCCAAATGGGTTTGTTTTCTGAATTGTTTTTATGTCCTAAGAAATGTTTGTTGTGAAGAAACCAACCAAGTCTACCAACAATCTAATGTTAGGGAGATTTGTGCTATGGTATTTGATGAGCCGGTCGTCACGGTTCATACAAAACCTAATTAACCTAGGTAGATAGGATAAGTAGGGTATCAATCCAAGGAGTGTGTGGTTAATGGATATTGTTTAGTTGATTAAACGTTTTACTTTATGAAGATTGCTAGAGAACTTACAAAGTTTGTACTTGGTTCATTTAAGAATGCGATTGAAAGGGTTTTGTTGTTATATTAAAAACTTGAATTGAAATTATATGAATGAAAAATAATATAGTTTGTAAACAATTTAATTAAAAGGATCACACCTAGGTTTCAACAACTAAAGTCTAAGGTTTCCACAAATGGGTCAAACAAATGTAGTGCAATTGGTGTTAACGGGGTGATTGTTCAATAGGCTTAGGTGTCAAGTTTCATCAACATCAAAGATGGACTAAACTACACTTCATTACCTAGAACATACAACCCTATGTTTGTATTAGAGCAAGAAAACATGTTCATGACACTAGAAATTGGCACAAGATCAATTAACTAAAATGAATTCAACATAAGATTAATCGCAATCTAATACAATGATTCAAACACACAATCACACAATTAAAAAGTTAAAGAAATACCCAAATGTTTAAACCCTAATGCTTCAATTGTTTACTTCCTAGGCATGATACAAAGAGATTAGCCACTCATGGCCATGAAGCTTGCTTCTTCAAAAGTTGGGTCTTGAATCTTCAAAGTCTTGAATAATAGGATGAATTGGTAGTGAAAGATATGATGGAAAGATGATGATCTTCAATGATTTTGGTGTAATAGGGTGATTTTGATTGTGATTTTTTGGAGTCAAAGGTAAAGATTATGATCTCCAAAATGTATTTTTATAGGTTTCCCCATGAGTTTCTAGTCAATCCCACCATAAAAATCCTTAAATTCTCATTAAAATCCGTCAACATTTTGACCTTGTCAGAGGACCGTGTCGCCGACGCGACAGACTGGATTTGCCGACGCGACCAATGAAGTCGGCGACGCGGCAAGATGAAGTAGCCGACGCGAATTACCACCAACGCGAGATTTGGCTGTCTACCAGCTATCTACGCCCCTTTAGTGAGTCGGCGACGCCAAAAAAAGTAGTGGCCGACGCAAGTAACCCTATTTTAGCCCTTTTTCTTCATTTCCTCCAACTGGTTCACCTAGCTCCATCCCAAAGCCTCGTTAAGTTCCAAAAAGCACCTTAAACTTTGTCAACCCTGCAAAACGCAAACTCTATCAAAGTAGTGTGTCCAAAACCATAAAATTGCATAAAAATGTAATCTTAAACACGAAAAGCTTATGACTTTCACCCGCGTATCACATCCCCACACTTGTCTTTTTGCTTGTCCTCAAGCAAACTTATTACACTTTCACCATTTCAACACAAAACGCAATCCCCATTCTCAAGCATCTTAAGTTAAGGTCTAATGTCATACCCGGTTCCAATATTTTCTACACTCACAACTTCTCAACTTTCAATGAATATTTCTTTTCAAAACTCAAGTGGTTACCCAAGACTAGTCTACCTTCTAAAGCCAATAAGCTACCCACATATCCCTCACGATATTCTCTCCACTCGGTTTAATTGACTAGCATTGATGTACTAGTATTTGCATGGTACTCTCAAAACCGATTATAATGCACATGGGTATATGCTTGCAACTTAATCGCACTTCACCAAATTACAAAAAAAAAAATCAACACAAGTCAAAATGTCTTTAAAAGGGTTGTAACGTGGCTGGGCGAAGGGCGTGGAATGGGATTTTTTTTTAGTGACTAAGGTGATGAAAATTCGACTATTATTACATCAAACATCTAATCAAAATGAACAAACAACTACTCAACTATAAGGCAATGTTGCGCCTTTTTATTTAGTGACTATTTAAAGCATATTTTTGTGCTTTTCTATAATAACTTCCACTCTTTTTCGATGCTTTTCAAGCTCTTTTTTCTTTTCTTTTCTTTTTTTTCTTTTTCTTTTTTTTTCTCTTTACAATACAAAACAACGTCCTACAATCGAATTTTCATCACTCGGGTTAAAAATAAAAAGGCTAACGGGTCAATTGGGTTGAAATGGGTGGTCAAATGAAAAAGGTTTAAGGCTCAAGATTGGTTAACTAAGGGATATTAGAACGGGTCAGGGATGATAAAAATGGTTTAAAAATAAAAAAGGTTTAACCTAATGCCTTAATCATTCTTATGTTCATAATTAGTCTAGGGCGGTAAGCGTATTAAAGGTGCAAGTTCTACCGTATGCAAATATAATGGCACACTCAATTCAAAAGAACACAACATGCAATATAGATAGAATTTTATAGAGTATAACATGTTGTGGTGGCTCAAAATCTCACATAGAAAGATAGGTAGGCATAATGACATGTGTGTAGTAAATCGACCTTTCAAGCAAACTACTCCCAAATAACCACCCGTAATTCTTTTTACCAAAACTAGTTGAGAGTTATCATGCGAATTTTCACGGAACTTAACCATGATAGAGAGAAAGTAAATCGGTTACTTGCGTTTTTAGAATGCTTAAACGAGGACATTTTAGAGATTTTATTATTATTATTATTATTTTTTCATCCCCACACTTAGAGTGCACATTGTCCTCAATGTATAGAGAGAAAGTAAAAGCATGCACGGAGATGTGATAACCACCCACAAAAGATTCACCCAGTTCAAAATAATACACAATCCACTTATTCCTAGCTAAATAACCAAAATTAGAGAAATGAAAAGAGATGCACCTGGTTTGAGTTTATGCTCCATGTTCCTTGCTTTCAACAATATGCTCCATTCCATTGTGAATAAACCTACAACTCGCAAACGTGTAGAAGCATGCTTCTCACAAAAGAAATTAAGGGTTGTTGGTTCATTATTTGTTGAAAGCTATTTACCAGATACTTTTAACTCAATTTTTGGTTTGTGGATAATAACAAAAACAAAAACACTAACTAAGGATAGATCCTTTAAACCTCCCGACATTCCGGTTATGAGGACGAGTGAGGTCTCGTGAGGGTTAAACACACCCACAACACTTATTTATGTACTAAGAAAGTTCGAAATGCACAAAACACTCCAATAAAAATAAAGAAAACCACACGCAAGCAAACTAAAGAAAAATTTGTACAACAACAAGAAAGCATACCTCACTCTCAACGATAATACCTTTCATTCGGGTCATGAGGTGGGTATGGCTGATATGGTAATCCAACAAGTTCTCCCCACATCTCTTGGAAACTGTCAAAGGGAGATGTGGAAGAACCTCCTTCTGCAGGCTGTGGTGATGGGATCGGAACATAGCTCGAAGATATCCCCTGTGGCCACTGCAGCCCATCTTGTATTGCTCGGGGAGCTGTCCTGATGGTCGAATAGTCGACCCATGGGGCAGTTTGTTGATATGGTCGCCCTTCTCGCAAGTCCCGGTGGTGTCTGTTCTGTTCATCCATCATAAACCGGTTCACCCGGTCCCTTTCCAACTCCAAAGCATACGCGCGTGCACGCCTGTCTTCTAACTCCTCTCTTTCCCTTTCATGCGCCTTTCGTGCCTCCTCTCTCATTTCCGCTTCTAATCTTGATCTTGTAATGTTATCATAAATCTGGCGGTCAGCATGACCCCAAGACTCGAATCCTCCTGGTCTTTCCATGATCACCCTTTGAACCAACTCAGTAGACATACCTCTTCCCCACGGTTTAGTGCTTTGCCTCCTCAAATTGCTCAAATCCGGAACATCAACTCTTCCAACCTCCGGGGCATCTAAAGGTGGAGCATCTGCATCTCTTACTACAAAAGTTTTTTTTGTCCCCTTGTCATTAAAAGTGTGGTTATGCTCTACTTTGCTATAGAAGATGTCAGATTTCCTCATCTTTTTTAAATCAAATGCGATAACCGGTTTAGTCACCCATAAGGCACCTGTTGGTATACAATTCTGATCAATTAGCAATTCATTGATAAGGCGGACATATGGAATCATTTTTCTGCTATACATCTCCCGAGAGTCCCAAATATTCATCATACAAATGTGGCGAAATGAATATTTAGGGGCTCCAAATAAAAGGGCATAAATCACCCTCAAATCCCACGTACGGCAAATTCCCCGATCCCCAAGTCTCACAACTATATTCTCCAAAGATATGTTTTGCAAAATCTTCCCTTCCAAAGTCATCTCATTCCTATTCATCTTACCCCCCCCCCCCCCCCCCGCCAATCTGGGAGTATTATATCTGTTAATCTCGCAGGGTCGGATTCTAAAATTGATGGAGACCAGAATGCATCAAAAGTAGGGTAGGTGTATTCACCCAACCCGAGAGAATCAAAATTGGCAATCTTGTTCATTGTTTCAAATGACATGATCATTTTTCTCCCTGCCACTTCACCAATGAGCTTCCAAGTGGCTGGTGGACCACGTGCCTCTAATCTCAAAGATGCCATCCAATCACAAACAGCTTGGAGATATATTTTACTCCTCTTTCCTTTTGCTCAATCTAATGCCCTTTCCCATCCTAACCTCTCGAATTTTTGAACAATGTTGACCAATCGAAACTCGGCCATGTTAACCGCTCGTTCATAAACACATACCTTCACAACACCTTCTTTTAGCTCTGCCATTTTCCGTCTCCACATCTTTCTTTCTCCAGCCTTATTTTTGAATTCGGACAACATTTTGGATGGTTCACTTTTCCATTTTTGCCCTATTGGATCCTCTTTGTCTTTCCGCCAATACCAATCCTGTGCTGCATTAGCTACAGTCAACACCTCATCTTCTACCTCTTCCGGGTCATCTATTTTTATGTCAAGGTCCTCATCTAAATTCTGCAATCGACCTTTTCCTCTTCTTTTACGTGAAGATGACGATGGTCCTTCCTCTGCGGTAGACTTGCTCTTCCTTTTTCTAAACATTTTCTTTTGGGAGGAATTACACTAAGAATTGACAAGCACTTGAAGATACAAGAAAAAAAACCACTAAACCCGTAATTGAAAAATCGCAACTGTTCCAAATGCGTTGGAGGTCTAGAAAAAATATTATGGGGGTTTTGTAGGTCTTGAAATTCTAAGTGGAATGGACCCAAGAATTATCAGTTTTGGTTAAGGAAAGAGTTATGGAGGGTTGGAGTTTAGGGTTCTAAGGAATTTGTGAAGAAGATGGTATAAGATAATGTTAAGTTGATTTGATGTTTGAGAAACTTGGAAAGAAATTAATTCAATGCGGCAATCAAGGAGTTTTGGTGTCGGCCACGCACGTTCCAGAGTCGGCGACGCAAAAGAGCTGTTATCTACCATCCAACGGGACTTCTTGTTGTCTACCATCCAACAACACACATTTAGTGAGTTGGTAACTCCTAAAGTTGGAGTCAGCGACGTGTATTTGGTCAAAAGCAAATGGAAGACATAACAACTTTTTTTTTTATTGTTATTTTTTTTTTCATTCTCTTTTTTCTTTCGTAAATACCTTATTTATTTATTTAAATTTTTTTTTTAAACATGGAAACAAGATAACGTTTTCAATTTTTTTTTATTTTTTTTATTTTTTTTAACTTAAAAAAAATATGAATTTATTATACAAACTTTTAACTTTTATACAAAATAACAAAGCCCCACCCCCGAAAAAATTGTGTATTGTCCCCAATACACTCAATTAGAATTTACGTACCTGGGATGCGAGCTAACACCTCGACTGTTAATTGGTCTCATAAGTTGGTACGCTTTCCAAGAAGCTTACCAACTCCACAATCTTACCGTGTTCTGTGTCATGTTCTCTGTATGACTTCAACCGGTGTCCATTAACGGTTTGCTTCAACCCATCTTTCGGATCCTCTATTTCCACCTCTCCAAACTTTCCAACCCGTGTGATTATGTATGGGCCAGTCCACTTGCTCTTGAGTTTTCCTGGGAAGAGCTTCAATTTTGAGTTGTAGAGCCAAACTTTTCGACCCACTTCGAACTCTTTCTTACGAATTTTCGCGTCATGTGCCCGTTTCATTTGATCTTTGTATTTTGACGCAATCTCGTAAGCCTCGTCCCTTAGTTCTTCCAACTCGCAAAGCTTGAGTTTCCTTTCTCGCCCTGCATCATCATATCTCAAGTTAACCTTTTTAATAGCCCAAAATGCCCGGTGAACTAATTCAACCGGGAGATGACAATCTTTACCAAAAACTAGTCGATAAGGAGTTGTTCCAATAGGTTTTTTGTAGGCCGTGCGGTAAGCCCATAAAGCGTCATCTAGCTTTGTTGACCAATCCTTTCGGTCCGCACGAACCGTCTTTTGCAAAATTTCTTTAATTTGCCTATTGGAAACCTCCACTTGTCCACTAGTTTGTGGATGATATGGGGTGGCAATCCTGTGGTCAACACCATACCGTTTAAGCAATTTTCCAAATTTGCGGTTTTTGAAGTGGGATCCCCCATCACTTATGATTGTCCGGGGTATCCCAAACCTTGCAAAAATATGTGTATGTATAAAATTGCAAACAACAGTATGGTCATTGGTTTTGGTGGCAATAGCTTCGACCCACTTTGAAACATAATCTACTGCCACCAAAATATATAAATTACCAAAGGAATTGGGAAATGGTCCCATGAAATCGATTCCCCATACATCAAAAACATCAACAACAAGAATGGGTTGCATTGGCATTTCATCACGCTTTGAGATTCTTCCTAATTGTTGGCAATGTAGGCAATTCTTCGCATACTCAAACGAATCTCTAAAAATTGTTGGCCAATACAACCCACTCGACAAAACCTTGTGACCTGTCTTTTGGCCACTAAAATGCCCTCCACATGCATAAGAATGCACATGCTTCAACACACTCATGATCTCCTCATCCGGAATGCATCTTCGAATGATTTGATCTGCTCCCACTTTAAACAAATCTGGGTCGTCCCAAATATAGTGTTTCACTTGGGACAAGAAATGGAGCCTCTGTTTCCTCACCCAATGTTCCGGCATTGTTCCTGTCACCAAAAAATTCACAATATGAGCAAACCAAGGTAATGTCGAAATGGCTAATAAATGTTCATCCGGGAATGACTCATTAATTTCATTCGTTGAGTCTTCCTCCTCAACCACCAATCTAGACAAGTGGTCCGCAACCACATTCTCCGTGCCTTTCTTATCACGAATCTCCAAATTGAACTCTTGTAGCAAGAGTATCCACCTTATCAATCGGGGCTTAGCATCCTTCTTATCCATTAAATACCTGACAGCACTGTGGTCAGTATAAATAATAATTTTACTACCCCACACATAAGACCAAAATTTGTCTAGAGCATATACCACCGCAAGTAGCTCTTTTTCGGTAGTTGACCCAACACGGCCCCAACCGGCCCCAACCGCATACCCACTTGCATCACACATGATTTCAAAAGGCAAAGACCAATTGGGTGATTGCAAAATTGGGGCCCCAACTAACTTCTCTTTCAAAATATCAAAGGCTTCAATACATTTTTCATCAAAATTAAATGGAGCATCTTTCAATAACAAATTACATAAAGGTTTTGTTATGTCGCTAAAACCCTTAATAAACCTCCTATAAAAATCCGCATGCCCCAAAAATGATCTAATGCCCTTAATATTGGTGGGATAAGGTAAAGGTGAAATAACTTGTATTTTAGCATGATCAACCTCAATCCCACGACTAGAAACCACATGGCCCAACACTATCCCCTCTTGGACCATAAAATGACTTTTCTCCCAACTCAAAACCAAATTTGTCTCAACACATCTTTGTAAAACCTTTTCCAATTGATCTAAGCAAGAATTAAATGATGACCCAAAAATAGAAAAATCATCCATAAAGATTTCCAAAGACTCCCCCACCATATCCGAAAAGATACTCATCATACACCTTTGAAAGGTGGCGGGGGCATTACAAAGACCAAATGGCATTCGCCTAAATGCGAATGTGCCATATGGACAAGTAAATGTGGTCTTTTGTTGATCTTCGGGATGAATAGCAATTTGATTGTAACCCGAATACCCATCCAAGAAACAATAAAATTTTTGTCCGGCTAATTTTTCTACTATTTGGTTAATAAAAGGTAAAGGAAAATGATCTTTGGAAGTTGCAGCATTCAACTTCCTATAATCAATACAAATACGCCACCCGGTTACCGGTCGGGTGGCTACCTCCTCACCTGAGTCGTTTTTCACGACTTGAATACCTGCCTTCTTTGGAACGGTTTGAGTTGGACTAACCCATTGGCTATCCGAGATGGGGTAAATGATACCCGCATCTAACCATTTCAATACTTCTTTCTTCACAACCTCTCGCATATTAGGATTGAGTCTCCTTTGGGCATCTCTTGCGGCAGTCACCTTCTCATCCGTGATGATCTTGTGCATCACAATTGACGGACTAATACCTTTCAAATCCGCCACAGTCCACCCGATAGCCGCTCTATTGGTCACTAATACCTTCATCAATTTTTCCTCTTGCTCTCCGGTCAAGTTTGAAGCAATGATTACCGGGAGCGTGTTGCCTTCACCAACATAAGCATATTTCAAATGCTTAGGCAACTCCTTCAATTCCACTTGTGGTGGCTCAACTAAAGATGGCTTCAACTTAGTATCAATGTGATCAGGAAGGCTCTCCACTTGATGAGTCCATGGTGGTCTTCCTTCCTGTACCGCCCTTGCTTCTTGATTCTTCTCCTCCTCAGCTATGCCTTTCAACATTTCCACCTGTGACCTGTCGAACATAAAACACTCCTCTATTGTGTTTTCCTCATCTACAACGATGTTGTATAGAGGTATGCACTCGTCAACAATGTCCGCCATATAGCATTCATCATTGACTAGAGGGTTAGTCCCATTTGAAAAAACATTTAACCGAAACCTACGGTTACCAAAGGTCATGTCAAGCGTGCCTGTTTTGCAATTAATTTGTGCATTGGCTGTGGCCAAGAATGGTCGACCTAGTATAACTGTGGGTTGTTTGGTTAGGTCCATAGAAACATAATCAAGTACTAAAAAGTCCACCGGATAATAAAAATCTTCGACTTTTACTATCACATCAGTAACCATCCCACGGGGTAGTTTAGGAGTCAAGTCAGCTAACACCACGGTGGTGTTAGACTCCTGAAGTGGACCAAATTCGTATTGGTCATAAAGACTACCCGGCAAGATGCTTACACTAGCTCCAAGGTCCAAGAGTGCCCGTGTCATTTTAAATTCTCCAACTTGAATGGATATGATGGGCGCCCCCGGATCTTGCAACTTTGGTGGAAGTGAACCTGAAAGAATAGAACTCACATTTTCGGTTAAATCAATTTTCTTTGGAATTTTGTGAATTCTCTTTTGAGTACACAAATCTTTCAAGTATTTTGCATAAGACGGAATTTGTTTGATTGCATCCAAAAGTGGTAAATTAATTTTTACTTGTTTAAAAATTTCCCATAACTCTTCTTGTTGTGGGCCTCTTCTTTTAACCACTTTTTTAGATGGCTCCAACAATGCATCGGGATAAGGGATGGTATTACCCTCCATACCCTTTTCCTTAGCCTTGGGAGCTTGTTTGTTCTCAACGGGTTTTGATTTTTCAGAAAAATTTTTACTTTGATTTTGACCCGTTTTCTCCTCACCTTCACTCTCATCACTCACATCTTCCACCTCCCCTTCAACAAATTGGGGAGATGGTGGCTCAATTTTATTCTCAATTTTATTATCAATGATTTTACCACTACGAAGAACGGCTACCTTATTAATGGGAACATTGCGAGTGTTCTTCGAATTCGAACCTTGATGTTGTGGGTTGAGAGTGGTATCACTAGGAAGCTTCCCCGTGCTTCCTCTCCATTGAGCCATTTCTTCCGCTAGTTGACTCACTTGTTTAGCTAAGGCCTCGTGAGACTTATCTCTCACCTCATTCACCTTCTTCATTTCCTTGATGTCATTGTTGGAGTCCTTCATCATATTCATTAGTGCATCCAACTTTGAACTCAAGGATTCATCACCTTGACTTCCCGACGAATTTCCTTGATTGCTTGAGGAGCCGCCTTGGTTGTAACCCCGTTGGTAATTATTGTTGTACCCTTGGTTGCCACCTTGATTGTAGTTGTTTCTTTGGTAACCACCTTGATTACCACCTTGGCGACCTTGATATTGCCCACCACCGCTTTGATTACCCGATTGAAAATTCGGGTTCATTTGATTAGAAGGATTACCATACCTAAAGTTAGGATGGTTTCTCAAACCCGCATGATAAGTGTTGGAGTTCATGTCATTCTTCCTTTCCCCATACACTTGATTCACTTCTTCGGTGGTTTGACCCATATCACCGGGGCACTCACTAGCCTTATGCCCCAAATCTCCACAATTATCACAAACAGGGTATTGTACCGATGACACCTCCCGTTTCTTCATCTTTGCCAACTCTCTCTCTAACTGAGCAATCCGGTCTTTAGAACTTGAATCTGAATCGGGAAGAGATTTAGAGACCGGGTGTTTAGTTCTTCGATCAGCTGCCTCTTCCGATTTCGAATTCTTTGCCATTAGCTCCAAAAAATCCCAGTCTTCTTGCTCTGGATTAGATAACAAAGTTCCATTGCTAGTAGACTTGAGATATTTTCTTTCCTCCTTACTCAGTCCATTCACAAAACTACTAACCAATTCCCAAAGGTCAATGTTGTGGTGCGGGCATTTCCGAATTAACTCCTTGAAGCGAGTGAAAGCTTCATGAAGTGGTTCCCCTTGTAACTTTTGAAAGGAACGAATCTCTAACCGCACCCCATCTGTTTTAAAACTGGGGAAATATTCATCCAAAAATACCTGTTGCATCTCTCTCCAGGTATAAATGCTGTGTGCGGGTAGAGTAAGGAACCAAGTCTTTGCCTTATCCTTGAGAGAAAACCGGAATAACCTCAGCTGAACTTCATCTAAAGAGAAGTTATGACCTCCCATAGTCCCGCACATTGCCTTGAATTCAGACAGATGATCATATGGGTCTTCAGTAGCCATTCCATGGAAATGAGGAAGAATGTTGATGTAATTTGGCTTGCAATCAAAAGATCTTCTTCCTGGAGGTGGTGGTACAATTGGTGACTCGTTCTCAGAAGCAAGTGGTCTAAACCGACCATTAACCCCTTGCATTGGAACTGGGGGCCTTCTTCGTGGAGCATTGACTTCTTCATCTCTAGGTTGTCCTCTTCCATTAGGTCTTCTTTCTGCTCGACCCACAAATTTTTCACCCCGATTTTGGTGAATGTTGGGAATTTGATGCCTTCTTGGGTTTTGTCTTGGGTGATGATTATTGAAGGCATGATTGTAGTAACCGTCATTACCCCCATTTCGATTTGCACCCATATTAGAACTATTATCACTTTGATACTCCTCCTCATCCCCATGATCATCACTAACATTTCGGTAACCCCAATCCTCATCTTCCTCAGTGTAATCCCTTTCGGAATATTCATCTTCCCCCGAATGGTAAGAATGAACACTAACTCTATCTGATGATTGATAACTTGGTACACTGAATAGGTCATCATCATTAATGTTCGCCCTTAATTCTTCAATATTCTCAACATGATCATCATATCCGGCTTCATTGTACCGATTGACCGGATCAAATGTGGGATTGCCACGGTTAGATATGGAAGAACCTTGGTTTACATTTCGGTTGTTGGGATTTCGGTTATGAAGTGGTTGGTGAGGTGGATGTTGTTGTGAATGTTGGGTTCGGTTTTGATGAGGTGGAGTGGGTGGTCTTCGATTTTCACCTGAACGGCGATTTGGGTTTGAGCTTGCCATTTGAACGGTTCCAAAAGACAAAGGTTGACTTGTGGGTGGTGATTGGGAGTTAGAAGGAATCGGCTCCTCTAACCGGTGTTGTCGGTTTCTTCTTGCTACTCTCTCGATTTCTGGTTCAAACACTAAAGGAGATGTCCTCCCCGAATGTCGTGTACGCATGCACTACCTGTAAACTACACAAATAACACACCCCGCGTAACAAGGAAAAGTAGAGAATAAACCAAACAAACAATTAAACAGATTATCACAATATCAACTACTCAATAAACACTAAGCGCACTAGCTCCCCGGCAACGGCGCCATTTGATGAGCCGGTCGTCACGGTTCATACAAAACCTAATTAACCTAGGTAGATAGGATAAGTAGGGTATCAATCCAAGGAGAGTGTGGTTAATGGATATTGTTTAGTTGATTAAACGTTTTACTTTATGAAGATTGCTAGAGAACTTACAAAGTTTGTACTTGGTTCATTTAAGAATGTGATTGAAAGGGTTTTGTGGTTATATTAAAAACTTGAATTGAAATTATATGAATGAAAAATAATATAGTTTGTAAACAATTTAATTAAAAGGATCACACCTAGGTTTCAACAACTAAAGTCTAAGGTTTCCACAAATGGGTCAAACAAATGTAGTGCAATTGGTGTTAACGGGGTGATTGTTCAATAGGCTTAGTTGTCAAGTTTCATCAACATCAAAGATGGACTAAACTACACTTCATTACCTAGAACATACAACCCTATGTTTGTATTAGAGCAAGAAAACATGTTCATGACACTAGAAATTGGCACAAGATCAATTAACTAAAATGAATTCAACATAATATTAATCGCAATCTAATACAATGATTCAAACACACAATCACACAATTAAAAAGTTAAAGAAATACCCAAATGTTTAAACCCTAATGCTTCAATTGTTTACTTCCTAGGCATGATACAAAGAGATTAGCCACTCATGGCCATGAAGCTTGCTTCTTCAAAAGTTGGGTCTTGAATCTTCAAAGTCTTGAATAATAGGATGAATTGGTAGTGAAAGATATGATGGAAAGATGATGATCTTCAATGATTTTGGTGTAATAGGGTGATTTTGATTGTGATTTTTTGGAGTCAAAGGTAAAGATTATGATCTCCAAAATGTATTTTTATAGGTTTCCCCATGAGTTTCTAGTCAATCCCACCATAAAAATCCTTAAATTCTCATTAAAATCCGTCAACATTTTGACCTTGTCAGAGGACCGTGTCGCCGACGCGACAGACTGGAGTTGCCGACGCGACCAATGAAGTCGGCGACGCGGCAAGATGAAGTAGCCGACGCGAATTACCACCAACGCGAGATTTGGCTGTCTACCAGCTATCTACGCTCCTTTAGTGAGTCGGCGACGCCAAAAAAAGTAGTGGCCGACGCAAGTAACCCTATTTTAGCCCTTTTTCTTCATTTCCTCCAACTGGTTCACCTAGCTCCATCCCAAAGCCTCGTTAAGTTCCAAAAAGCACCTTAAACTTTGTCAACCCTGCAAACGCAAACTCTATCAAAGTAGTGTGTCCAAAACCATAAAATCGCATAAAAATGTAATCTTAAACACGAAAAGCTTATGACTTTCACCCGCGTATCAGTATTGGGTGACAAAGCTGAGTCAAGACTCATCCAAATCAGTCCTCAAACTTTACTTAAACATCTTAGCTATACTAAGTAATAATATAAACTTATACTTTCAAGCTTCTATCTTACTATCTTATTATTAATCTTTGGAAGGTTTGTGGTTACACCCTACCTTACCAACTCTCTTGACCCTTCTTGTGCTACGGATTTATCCACACTAGAAAGGGGAAATCCCGTGTCCAAAACCCACGTTTACCTCATAAACGAAGTGGTTATGACATGAACTTATCAATCGGATTTACATTCCTAACCTTATACCATCTGAATCATCTATGATGATTTTGTGCTTAGTCTAACTTATTCTCATGACCATCCGGATTGCCTTAAAGGCGATTTGTGTTTTGGTTTGCCTAAAAGGCTTGCATGACTCTCGTGAATATATAATCTAAAACTCGAACCTAAGACCCTCTAATTCTTAATTCTAGTTAATCGGAGCTAAAGCTTAAACTACCAAGACTTATCTTTGGAACTATATCAAGACGCACCCAAAGGTGAGTTCATACTTGTCCCCCTTTTATTCTTTATTCTTTGGGGCTCAACATGTATCACTATCAAAACTTAAGCGATTTCATACTCTTAAAACTATTATGCTCAATCTAAATGCTATTATGCTATGCCATGCTAGAATTTAAAGTCTTACATACAAATGTACGATTAGTTAACAACCCCACCTTACATGTATAGCGCTCTAGGTTGACATGCCGCCCCCTTTAGAGGTCATGATAAGAAGAAGTCTTTTGTGTTATCGAGTGTTGTTGCCGTTTGTATGGTTCTACGTGCATATGCCTATAACATGATGATTTGAGTAAACTTTTCTATACTATGTACTTAGACTCAAACTAGTATGCTCACCAATGCTTTATGTGTTGACGGATATTTTATACATGTTGCAGGAAATGTTTAATGCAGGTTTATCAAGAAAACTACTTAGGATTAGACTAGAAACTCGCAACTAGTTTAATTTTCTATGTTTTGATGTTATACTTTCCTTTTCATGAAACAATTTGTATTTCGTTATCTTTTAGACAATGATTATGCTATGAATGAAATTTTATCTTTAAATTATATTGTTACGAATTCTAGTGTCATGAAGTCTTTGAACAATCTACCACAAGTCTCGCCCCGATGTATTCCGCCATCGGTTGGGGTGTGACAATGAAATGGTTTGAGAAAAAAATTGCAGGTTTATTAATGAGTATAGGACTAGATAGGATGAAAAAGATGAAATGAAAAGGGCTCACACTTAGTTGTTTTTTGCTTTTTACCGGTTGGTTTAGACTTCCTTTTTAACTTTTATTTTTGTTATGAAACAATTTTTTTTAATTGCCAAACTTTCACCCATTTATATTTTCACCCTTTTGTGGGATTCGAACTCCCAACTTCCCCAAGAGGGTTTGTTCCCTCTACCATTAGACTACAACATAAGTGGGAAATAAAATTTGATCTGTCAATTTGATATTACATTAATCGTTGGTTAAAAAAATAGTGTACATTATTTATTTCGTTAAGGCCTAAAGCCAAGGCTAGGGGGCACAATTTTTGTAGCTCAGCCCGGGTATCTGAATTTTCAGGGCCGGCCCTGCCACCAAACACAGTGAAACCCCGTCACAACGCACAGGTTCCTGCTAGTTAGGTTAAAAAAACTCACACGTTTGTTTAATGTTTGGAATAACTTTTACATTATCTTCTATATTAAAAAAAATCACTTCAAGAGTGTGAGGGTGTTAAAATATGCACCTTTCAATAGGTGTAGGTTTTTTAGTCTACGTTATTCTTGCCATTGCGCATACGTTTCAAATTAAATTTTGTTAAAAATAGACCCTTCCTAGCGATTATAATTGTTTTTTCTCTTTCGCCAATAGTATATGTCGGCTACTCTAATGAGCCGATGCCGATTAAATTCTTGTCTTGTCCTCGCGGCAATGCACGAGTTTATACACCCCTAGTTAAGAATTAAAACCAAGACGAAGTTCGAACCATTTTGGCAATTGGACTAAAGGTGCAACTTTTAAGAGCATTCACATCCCCTCCACCAAAACTCTCCACCAAAACTCATCCATCAAATTACACTTTTTTTTAACGGCCAACGAATCAATTTCCGAGTACTCTCGGGCACCCTTTTTGCGAATCAGGTACTCGAGAGTACCCGGGCCGGGCCACCAATTGCCACCAATTACCGGGAAAACCCGACCACTCACCCGCCCGAAGGCACGACAGTAAAATAATCGGTAAAACCGGTCGGGATCAGGACTCGAACCCAAGCCAATGACTGGGTCATCCCTCATTTCCCCTCCACCAATGTCCTCCAAATGTAACTAGTGGGAATTGAACCCAAGCCTCCCATAGAAAGCTTTAGGCCCTCAACCAACTGGGCTACAAGTGTTGGACTCCATCAAATTACACTAGAAATCACTATTCCACCCCTAAATCTTCTCTCTTCTAATTAAAATAATAATACTTTTTCATACTTTTATCATTACATTTTTTCTCTCCTCACTCACAACTACTTACAAAATTATTAAAATATATATATAGGTGAACAGTAGCTTTTCATATTTAGGGTGGAAGAGTGCTTCCACCAAATATTTTATCTCTCATCCACTCAGAGCATTCACAACCCATCCACCAAATCTTCTCCATCAAATTACACTAAAAATCAGTACTTCACCCTTAAATCTTCTCTCTCCTAATTAAAATAATCATACTTTTATCATTACATTTTCTCTCTCCTCACTCACAACTACTTACAAAAATATTAAAATATATATATATATATATATGGGTGAATAGTAGCTTTTCATATTTAGGGTGGAGCAGTGCTTCCACCAAATATTTTCTCTCTCCTCCACTTACAACCACTTACACTCACCACATATAATTTGGTGGACACACTCACACACATTTGATGGATTGGATGTGAGTGCTCTCACAACCACTTACACTCACCTTATATAATTTGGTGGACACACTCACGTACATTTGGTGGATGGGATGTGAGTGCTCTAATAGATAAAAAACAATTTTGTCCAACACTTGTAGCCCAGTTGGTTGAGGGCCTAAAGTTTCCTATGGGAGGTTTGGGTTCAATTCACACTAGCTACATTTGGAGAACATTGGTGGAGGGGAAATGAGGGATGACCCGGCCATTGGCTTGGGTTCGAGTCCTGATCCCGACCGGTTTTACCGATTATTTCACTGTTGTGCCTTCGGGCGGGTGAGTGGTCAGGTTTTCCCGGGAATTTGTGGCAATTGGTGACCCGGGTACTCTCGAATACTTGATTCGCCAAAAGGTTGCCCGAGAGTGCTCGGAAATTGATTCGTTGGTCGTTCAAAAAAAAAAAAGATAAAAACAATTCATGTATTTTTTTTTTTTATTAAATCATGAAATTTTTAACTACTAAACGGGGAAGTGGTTGGGTTTTGAATGGGTTGATGACTTGATGTCTTGATTTGGCACATGCCTTCCCAAATTGGATTGTTCCGCGGATATGCTAATATGATCACTTTTAATATACCCATATTCTTTTTAGTAGTAACACAAAATATTAATAAACGATGACCTTGGACTTTTAGATTTTGTTAAATTGATTCAAATCAACTCCCAACAAGTTAATATCTTATTATACTAGCATGTTAAAAAAATAACATATTAATTAGTTTACACCTAATTCAATAAAATAATTAATTAGTAAATTAGTCCACCTGTAAATAAACAAACCATCATCATATCATTGGTTTTGTAAGAGAATAATTTAAGATTGTGTAAAATCATGTCATGTTTTTAATTTCTTGAAATTTTGAAGTACAATACAATTGTTAATTTTCTGATAAATTTATACATTACTAGATTATATCCTGGGAGCGTCCCGGGTTGAGAAATCTAATTTGAAATATTAATTTTACATCTGAAATAGACTGATGCATTTTACAGTTACACGCAAGAAAGCTTCGGGTAGCACTTAACCTAAAACAATTAACAATGTATCTCCCATGTTAGTGCATAACCTTAAACAATGTATAACTATAATATTAAAACCTAACCTAAAACAATGTACAACTCCAATACTAAGACATGTTGTAAATAAAATTCATATTTACTGGTTTGAACATAACTAATGACTTGCAGGGGCGAAGCTTGGTTCTCCAATCGGGAGGGGCCGGAATCAATTTTTTTCGATCGGTAGTGACAAATCGGCGGAGGCCGGACTCAACCCGGACTCAATTTACCTACGAAAATCGCAAATTTATACCACTGCGCCAAAAAACAGGGGGGCCAGGGCCGCCCCTGGCCCTCAACATCCTTCGCCATTGATGACTTGCCTATACATGATTAATGAATAACCTGAACACGTTGTGTTTTTTTTCCTGTATGAACAAAACCACACAAAAAAATAGTCGTTTTTTTCTCCGTTTTTTATATAGCACTATGGTACCCGTTGGAAAGATAATAAAACGCTCGTTAATTTGGTGTAATTTTTTTCTTTAAAAAATCTCGTATATAAAAAATATTAACGTTTAAAAGTTATGGGATGAAACATTAGAGATAAAAATCTAATTTTGTTTTTAAATTTTAAATTATTATTTTCCCAAAAATAAAGGTCTTGCCACATGGGATGACACATGGCACACTCAATGAAGAGAATACCCTCTTTGAGTGTCATGTCATTAAAATGACTTTTGTTTATTATATGTATAGATTTTCCTAGATGGTGAAGGCCAAGTGTATACCTATGGCAGGTATAACACATCAAATGTTCTCGTCTATAATCTATAATCTATCTATAACTTATAATAAAAGAATGAGTTAATAGCCATTTTCGTCCCTGAGGTTTGGGCCAGTTTGCCACTCCAGTACAAAAGTTTTTTTTTTTTTGCAATTCTTTCCCCGGGGTTTGGATTTTGTTGCCAAATGCGTCCTTATCACTAACCCAGTTAAAAAAGTTCGTTAGTGTCAGGGGTATTTTTGCCTTTTTACCTGCTTAATGAGGGACAATTTAGACTTTTCATCTTATGAGTATTTTAATAAAAAAAAAAAAAAAAAAAAAAACCCTCAGTTATCTTCTTCCCCTTTTCCCCCAAAGGTTAAAACCCTAACCACCACCTCCATCATGTCCACCACCCCAATCCCAACTCCCACCACCCCCACTGTATTATACCCTCTCTGTCGCTCCTGTAACCCAACAACCACTGAACAACCATCATCTTCAACCCCTAATCAAAACCCTAGTTGGAACCTGGTCCTCCGCCGCCTGTCACCACCACAGCCGCCGCCGTCGCTGCTGTGAACCACCACCCTCAGTCGTCGTCGTCGTCTTTCCTTCCTCCTCTTCATCTGTCTCTCTCTTTCTATATCTCTCTCTCTCTCTCTCTCTTTAGATCTCTTGGTTCTCTCTCTCTTTTTGTTAGCAGATCTGTGAATGTGTGTGTGTGTTTAGATAACAGAGGACGGTGGTCGGAACCCCGCCGAGGACGGTGGTCGGAACCCCTTCTCCGGTTCCTCTCTCTTTCTCTCTTCCCCTCGTCTGTCTCTCTCTCTAGACTTCTTAAGGTGGGTGATGGGTAAAAGGGGAAAGGGTGTGAGGATGCGTGTCGGTTGTAGTCGGAGGCCGCCGGAGATGGTGGTGGTCTGAGACCCTCCTCCGCCAGTCTCTCTCTCTCTCTCTCTCTCTCTCTCTCGTCTGAGAGGGTGTTTGGTAGGCAGACAAACAGGGAACACAAGAATGGATTTGGGGTTTTTATACTGTGTTTTGTTAAATGGTTCCAAGAGCATCTTTAGTGAAATGAGGATACAGAAGAAGGCAAGAATGATAAGAGATTGGAGTTTTTTGAGGGTGATCAAGGGTTCTGTTGCTGCTTTAGTTCGTTTCATGGTGGGAAAATTGTGGAAGAAATGGGATTGTGATGATAATAATAAAAGGGATATGAACATGTAGAGAGAGAGAGAGAGAGAGGGGGGGAGAGAGAGAGAGGGAGAGAGATATATATATATATATATATATATATATATATATATATATATATAGGGTGGGGTGGGGTGGGTGGGGTAGGGATGAGGTGGTGTAAGATTTTAATTAAAATTTTAAATTGTAAGTAAAAAGACAAAAATACCCTTGATCTTAACGAGTTTTTTTAACTGAGTTAGTGAAAAAGATGAATTTGGCAAAAAAAAAAAAAATCCAAACCTCAGAGAAGGAATTGCAAAAAAAAAAACTTTTGTACTGGAGTGGCAAACTGGCCCAAACCTCAGGGACGAAAATGGCTATTAACTCTAAAAGAATTGAATATTGATGAGTTGACATTCAATAGAGGCCTAAGAAAGCCATTTTTTAATGACATGGCATTCAAGGAGGCATTCTCCTCCTTGAGTGTGCCATATGTCATGCCATGTGGCAAATTAAAAATAAATATATAATAATATAAAACCTAATCTACTAAATTTAAATTGAGTTATTTTAGGAAAAAAGAATTTAAAAACAAATTTAAATTTCTCTCTTATTTTCCTCCCATAATTTTTAAACGTTGATATCTTATATACGATATTTTTTAAAGAAAAAAGTTACACCAAATTAACGAGCGTTTTATTATCTTTCCAACGAGTACCATAGTTCTATATAAAAAACGGAGAAAAAAACAACTATTTTTTGTGGGGTTTCTTTCATACAGGAAAAAAAACACAAAGTGTTCAGGTTATTCATTAATAATGTTTTTTTCTTTTAAACCAGGTTCTTATCTACGATGTTGAAATTCAGCTCAATCGCCATGCTTTCATTGGAATTTTACTCTTTTAAAGATGCATAGGTATACTTCATCAAGAGAAGCTAGGAGAAAGAATCGCGCAACACTGCAACACATGGTGTCACCTTATAGCAAGATTATTTTTTATTTATTTAATTACAAGGGTAATAATTATTACTATTAGTATTAGTATTATTAAAATTGTTATATTTTTCAACCCCATGACGCTCCCGGGATAAAAGCTAGTTTACTCATATGTTAATACTTGGAGAGAAGCCAGCTATGTGAAGAGATACCATATTGAGAAGTGTCTTTGACTTCTGTAGTTTTGTCTTTGACAACAAATCGAGCATTTACGAAAGTTCTTTTAACTTATTGGAACCTCACAAGGGATCTCGTGTTGAAATACATGCATAAGAATTCCATTGGCCAACAAAGTGTGTGCACACTACAAAATGAATGAATTTCATCAACAAACAAGTCGGTCTAAATGTGTGGGTGAAATGATCTCCAGACTAATTGGTTTGGGGGAATGGGTCATGGGAAGGTTTACCTATTTAGATGGGGTTCCTGCTAGAGAGGTCTCAGGTTCAATTCCCTTTGTCACCGAAAAATATACCCATCACATTGAAAGAGTCGGGCGTGTGAGAGGATTCGATCATGGCACCAGGGTTATAACAACAACGGGGTTACCACTCTTCTAGCCTTTAAAAAAAAATGTGTGGGTACCCAAGGTAAGTCATCATTGTTACTCCTTCAAAAATAAGGGGGTGTGTAATGTAGGGGTATGGAAAGTTTGATTCGATTATTAGCGTAAACTGAAACTCAAATTCACTGGTAAATCTATTTTATTGACCAATCGGTTCAGTTTATTTGGTTAATTTGTCGATTTTAATTTGGTTCGGTAAATTTCGTTAATAACCAAAACTAGGCTTGGTCTAATTTTTTTCTTAGAAATACATTAAATTGAGGTATATAGACATGAAATCGATTTATAAACATATAAAATGGAGGCATAAATACATGAACTAAATGTATAACTACATGAAATGAAGGTATAAAATAAACGGAGGTATGAAACTTGAAATGTATGAAATGGGGGAATAAAACTTAGAAATATATAAAAATATGAAAAGTTCGATTCGGTTAACCGAGGGTACAAAAAAAATGATAGCCGACATTCGGTTAATTCAATTTTTGAATAATCGGTTTTCGGTTAACTTTGGTTCGGTTTCATCGGTTTTTAGTTCGGTTAATGGTTCAGTTATTTCAAACAGATGTTACTAAGGGATCACTGATAGATATTCAATGTCGGATTACCGAAAAATCTTCTAGCTTTTAATTTGAGGATAATGTTTATTATTATTTTTTTGTAATCTATCGCTCTGTTAAGGGTACTTCCGTTGGTAATAGGTTTGTCAGTAACCTGTCAGCAAAAGTTTGCTAGTAAACTGTCAAAAAAACTTATAAGTGTGGCGTTAAGAGTTGTTATTGGTATTTCGATGCTAAATATCCCATCAATGATCCCTCGGTAGTATCCTTCGGAAATCCCATTACATGTGACTTGATTTCTAACGAGTTACCACTCTTACACACCTTCATTGATGAATTTCATCAGTGAAATGTGTATCGTAGATAAACATATATTTTTAGAAATGAGTTGTCTATAAGTTGATGATGATAAATAGGGTTTTTCTGATTGAGTTCGAAATATGGGTAAGTCCCTATTCTAGGATATCGACTTCAATTTTGTAATTGTTTTCAACTAACCATATTTCAAATTAAGACAATCTTATTTTTCAATCTTTAGTATTTAAAAGGGGAATTGATTTTAATAACTTAAACTATTTGAATTTGGTCGTTGGCACCCCAAACTAAAAAATGGCCATATATAACATGTACTATTAACTTATTGGATTCCAACACCCAATTTGGGTGGCTGACGTGACACCACCAATCTGACATGGCATGCTGACGTGACACCCCCAATTTAACTGGGTTAGTGACTTAACCCAAATTGGATGTCAGAATCCAATAGGTTAATAGTGCATGCTATATATGGCCATTTTTTTAGTTTGGGGGGTCAACAACCCATTTCAAATAGTTTAAGTTATTAAAATTTAATTCCTTTATTTAAAACAACCTCCACTACTTCCCATCAATATAGTTTTTAATTTATTTGTTAAAAAAAACCCCTAAAGTTGATTATTGGCGTTATCAAAGAACCGTGACTATTGTGCCAAGAGGATATGACAATTACCAAAACTATTTAATTGTATATATTCGATTTCCTTCATATCTCAAGGTTGTTTTATTTATGATCCATCATAAATGTAGTGATGTTCAAATCGCTCGTTCATCATTCAGAAAATGCTTGAAAAATGCTCGTTCGATCTTCCGCACGGTTGTAAATGAGTCGATTGGCTTGGTTCGGTTTATAAACGGGTCAAGCACGAGCAAAGGTCCGCTTGGCTCGATTCGACTCGAATACATTTTTATCTATTTATTATATATTTAATTATAAATATACACACAATTTACATATATATATTTGTAGCTTTATATATAACATTCTATTGGATTTGACTTGATATATGCAAACAAAATATAACTAGCCCACTTAACCCAATAAAAAAATTTAATAGTGAGTTTAATAGTAAAACCATAAGTCATGAGGTGACAGTCTTGACTTCTTTATGTTATTTGTCGTCCATCGTTAATCGTCACTTGATACCACCCTACGTCACAATGCAACAATTGTTCTCTGCGTTAACTGATCGCCTCCCGAGTCTCAACCTAAGCCTCATCCTCGGACACTCGAATCTCAATATTAGTGTTACTATCGGAAAGTTTGACCTTAGTTGTCACCCGGCAATGAAATCATCGAAGGAAACATCCCAGTTTTATGGTTATTAAAATTACTCTCCGCTCGATTCTCGTTCGACGCTCGCTTGGAAAAATTTGCGCTCGAAGAATGCTCGCTCGGTTTTTGACTCGATTGTAAACGAGCAAAGCTCCGCTCAGATCGGCTCGTGAACATCCCTACATAAATTTATATTTGTATTTTATAAAATTAAAAGGTATAACAATTTATTCTTCCATTTTGCGTTCAAACATTAAACTTTACCCATTAGCTAGCGTTCTACAACAATTTTATAAGATTTCGTGATGTACTTGGACATCCATATTGAATGCCAAACATAACAATCTAGCTAGGTCAATAATATTATAATTCGATATATATTTTTCAACATCTATAACATTTTATTAGCTTAAAATACACCATAAATACATGTTGCACTTATTTTGTGAAAACAAATCCATGACCTACTTAAATTAGAAGTGTAATTTATGAAAAAATAATAAAAATAAAACAAAACATAATAAGTGGCGCAGCTTCCTCGGGGCCAGAGAGGCGGCCGACCCCTTTAAATTTTCACTCAGAAGTTCCGATTATATAGTATTCGTATAGAACTTTTTTGGTATATACGGTTTCGACCACCCATTTTTTTATAAAAAAAATTAGTTATATACCTCCAAACCCTGGTCTGAATTTTCAAGCTTTGCCACAGGACATAATAATATAAAAAACAAAAAAAATGTAAATGCTAAATTAAGTTGGCTTAATTAGGAAAATAGCCGGCTACCCCGAGAAAGGTATAAGCATGCAAGCTGGCGAACCTGGCCGGCCATTTTATATACATATAAATAACCTAAAAATTGATCATCGGTTTTCAATTTCATCATCTCAATCTATTGATAATTTAATATAATCTTGATTATATCATCATTTTTTCTCCCTCTTCTTTTGAACCCTTGTATCTTTCTTGCTCGTAAAATCTTGAAATTAACTTGCATGCCACTTTAGAACACTTAAAAAAAAATACGTTCAATAACTAAACAAGAGTAGAAGTATATACATGCTTTTTGATCATCTAAACAAGGTACGAAAATCGCTTTTCGATTTGTTTCGGATTAGATTTTTCGGTTCTATGTTTCACTGATTGCAACGATCATGACTTTTAACTATTCATGTGTTTTGTAGGTGTTACTATGTTTTTAAACACAAACCATTTATATAATTAGTCCTCTTTGTGTTGTGTCTAGAATATTTGAGATGAGGCAGGCCAAGAAGTATTCAGGGATATTATCTGGAGGGATATCAAAGAGACATGGTCCTCATTTGTTACCATTGGCAAGGATCAAGAAGATCATGAAGAAATCAAGTGTGGATGTGAAGATGATTTCAGGAGAGGCGCCACTTGTGTTCTCGAAAGCTTGCGAGCTTTTCATCGAAGAATTAACTAAGAGAGCTTGGAACGCGACGATCCAAGGCAAGAGGAGAACTATACACAAAGAAGATGTCGCTAGCGCGGTGGCAACAACTGATGTCTTTGATTTTCTTATTGACTTGGTTCATCCTAACACGTCTAATCATGTTGATCTAAATGAAGACCTTGAAAAGACACAAATGAAAGATCAATGAGATGCATGATTCGTAAGTGTTTAGTCGTGTTTGTGTCCATCAATTGTTAAAAACTTGTACTACTGATGTCTTTGATTTTCTTATTGACTTGGTTCAGCAAATATATGTGAGTGTTTCCCTTAAATTATATAAGGTGGATGTAAGTGGTTATGAGTGAAGGGGAGAGAAAATATTTGGTGAAAGCACTCTCTTCCCTTATATTTGGGAGACACTGGTCACCCCTATAAATATTTTAATATTTTCGTAAGTGATTGTGAGTGGGGAGAGAGAAAATATAATAATAAAAGTATGAAAAAAGTATTATTATTTTAATTCGAAGAGGGAAGATTTAGAGATGGAGTAGTGATTTTTAGTGTAATTTGATGGAAAGGATTTGGTAGACCAAATGTGTAACACCCCAACCGATGGCGGAATCATTGAGGTGTCACGTAGTGACGATTGTTCAAAAGCACATGGTACTAAAATGTAAATATATTATTGAATAATTTAAATTGTCTTACATAGATGAAATGAAAAAAAAATTTACAAAAGTCTGAACGAAACATGAAATTTGAAATAACTTATTAAAAGCAAGCACTAAAATCCAATGCTATGGAACTAAGATCAAACTGTACCTGAAACATGTACAAAATAGGTTTTGTCAACATAAGAAATGTTGGTGAGCATTCCTAGTTTTAATACATATAGTAAGTTGGAAAATGGTATACAATTCAAGTGCAAAGCTACAGTGCAATTATGTAAACTATGTAACATACAAATGAGCGAAATCAATCCTGTGACTGTATAATGTACTAAATGAACGACGGTGTACTTATCCAATAAATGGATAATAACTTAACAATGACCACGGATTCTCCGATGAAAAAGGGGGAGAATCAACCTAGGCGGGTTGTCAATCCAATAGCGCTATCCAATGTTAAGGTCGGCTTGTACATGGTTAATGATTTCACTAAGTACAAATGTATTCTACATGTAATGTCTAAGCATAAAGCACGCATGTAAGCAAATGCACAAAGTACTAGAATTGTATTGTAAAAATATGAACTTGTATGTGTATTTTGTATAAGTGTACATGAAACACCCCAAAAGTGAATAAGATAAAAAGGGGATAGGAAATACTCACCTGAATTTCACTGTGCAAGTACTAGCAAGTAGCAACAAGTCTGAACTTGGATTAATTGAACTCTTGTATCCTATTATAAATAACGATGCCTTAAATTCTAATGCAAATAAGTTTAATTCATTTCTTGGTTGTAAAGATAGTTTATTCAACTACCTAGACTTGCATTTGAACGAATGCGCGTCATAAAGTGTGTATGACTTAACGAACCAACAGGAACTTGGTTTTGTTTCTTATATTTTATATAAATTTGGGCAGAGTTTCCTCTGTTTTTGCATAAAACCAGACAACTCAAGCTGTCTATATTTTCCCAAAATCAAAACAAAAAAATTTACATAATTAATAAGGTCTTTTATAACCATTAATAAAACTTATTTGTAGTTAATCTTTCCATTAGATAATAATACATACGTTGAGTTAACCATGATGAAATTTACATACTTTATAAATTCAGAAAACTCATTTTTGTTATTTACTACAAAAACCATATATCACTACATGAACTATAGTACGTTATGAAAGAAAAATACAAAATAACGTAAATGAATATAATTATATGTATTTTCTCAAAGTCTTGGATAAAGAAAAATAATATACTCCATACCACTATAACAAAAGCAAAAGAGAATAGAGAGTAAAATAAATAAATATATGCAGGTCATCTTCTTCGTCATAAAACCATTTGAGTAAATAGGTAGCAAAAGAAAGAATTTAAGCTTGTATGATGTAGACTAATATGCTCATGTGAGGATCAAATATCCTACCTTGAACACCAAGCGGATGAGAATTTTAGGATGCGACTAGGCGATAACCGAACAGAGTTTCATGTGCAACGGAACTGCGTAGATGGGCGGAACAAATTACAGTATGAGGTCAGGACATTACAACAACATGATTCAATAAAAGATATAATGATTTCGATTACCTGGTTTCAAAGGTTTAATGATTGGTCGGCGAAAATCGGAGACCGATGGTTTCACGACGGTCAGCGGCGGTAGAATTTGTGGTGAGGCGGTGCAGCGACGAAGAGTGGATAGCTAGCTGTTATTATTACTTTATGATATACGGAGCTTGTGAACAACCGTAAGAAAATACTTGACTAGCCTTGAGGTCGTTTAATAGCATTGATGGGTTCATAAACATGGAAGGTCCTAATTTAATTTGGTGATTGGAAATTGATAGGATTGCCGCGTTAAGTCGGTGAAAATTCGGAAAGGAAAACAATTAGCGCAAGTGATTGTTGACTTGTGGTTGACTTTCTATCTCATAACTCATCCTTTCATATGTATATGTATTTTATATTATTTTTCTCTATTAATAGAATGGAAAGGTACAATTACAATTTATTATTCAAATTTAAATGCTAATTTGATTTCCCAAAACTTCAAGGTATAGATACGTATAAATTAATTTAAGACATAGATTATTTTCAATATTGCGAATTAATTATTATTATTATTATTAGCATAAAAAAATGTATTTTATATATATATATATATATATATATATATATAGAGAGAGAGAGAGAGAGAGAGTTTAAAATGTATTGTTTCTTGTAAAAAAAATTGTATTTGCTTGAATTTATACCATTTTTTTTTTTGAAATAATATCAAGGTGTTGCCATGGTTATATTTGTACAAAAGAATAAGATAGATAAAGTGGTGGTTTTATTAGCTCATAAAAAAAATAAATTTTGGGAAAAATACGTAATGTTACAAAATGTGAATGCTCTGAAAGAACAGCAGTAAACAAATGAGTATCACCAACGAAAAATATGAGTTTGAACAAAGTCTTGTTAAAGATTCTTTTGATACCTGAGACAGGGCAGATTTTGAGGTGCAGCCCTCAAATGCCATTAAGGCAAAATTCTTTCTGCCGTTGTCAGGTTCTCCCCAGTTGATGTCAAACATTTTGTTGTATGCATTAGGATTGCACTCTGTAGTGTCAAAAGGAAGACTGCTCCAGTCAACATACCCTGAAGTGAACAGACTTTGTTGTGAGGGTTGCTGAGTTTGTGGAGGTTGTTGAGCAGCTAGAATGGAATGGATTGATTGTTGGCTCTGCATTTGTTGAGCAGGCATCTGTACATATTGTATTTGTGGCACATATTGGATTTGTGGAGCTTGTGCCTGTACAAAATGTGCACTTCCCTGTGTTCCATTATTCCTATTATAACTAGGGTTAAACTGATTTCCAGACTGAGATTGGTTGTAGCCAGAGCTTCTACATTCTCTAGCAAAGTGTCCCAACTTCTGACACTTATGACATCTAAGCTTAGATTTGTCAAAACCATTTTTTGTAGAACTGTTTAGTCCTGGAAATTTCCTTCCTGACCTTTTATAAAATTTGTTTGTTTTTATACTTAACATGGCCAGTTGGTGTAAAATGTCCATTTCTTCTAAGTCATCACTGCTGAAATTTTTTAAATCATCCATGATAAAACACATGTTATCAGCAGTTTGACTATATTCATTATTGTCATAACCTGGGAATGATCTTTCTGATGAGATCCCAACAGTTATGTCAATGTGGTCAAAAGATCCAAAACTATTTGAACAAGTAAGTGAGTCTTGTCCCAATAGTGTTGTACTACCTGGTAAATAGTCATCTGTTGTTTTAATAGAACTTTGCAATTTTTTCTTTTGATCAATTTCTCTTTCAAAAGTAAGCAATCTCCCATGTAATTTTGTAAGAGTGAGGGAGTTAAAGTCTGGTGAAGATCTGAGGACTATAGAATAAGTTTCCCATTTTTCAGGTAAAGACCTTAAAAATCTATGAAGCATAGATACATTTGTATAGGTCTGACCATTTAATTTTAACTCAGATATTAATGAGGAGAATCTTTCAAATTGTTGTGTTAAAGTCTCCCCATTTATGTGAGTAAATGTTTCATATTGTTGAGCCAGGATTTCTCTAGTGTTGGCAATCACCTCTTCAGTTCCTCCAAATTGTTCTTTCAGGCAGCCCCAAAGCTCTTTGGCACTTTCACAGTGTAAAAGTCCAGAGTAGATTTCATTTGGGAGTGCCATTGCCAACATAGAGAAAGCTTTAGCATCAAGCTCAAGTTTTAGGAAATCATCTTCTGTGTAGTCTTTTGGTTCCTTTGGTATTTCAACTTTAGTTTCAAGATTAATGTTTATTGGTTTGTGAGGACCATATATCACAGATATCCAACAACCGGTGTTAGTCTGAGACAAAGTATGAGCCATTCTTTTCTGCCATATGTTGTATTCAGAATGAACAAGCATAGCAGGTTTATTGGCAGAACCAGTATTATGTGGATCCATTTCAAAGAGTATTAATTTGTCAAATATCTCTTAAAGTGATGGATGTTGAAAAAGTGAATTTTTAATCCTTTATTGAATATCAATAAGAGCATGTGTCTGATTCTCAATGTGTTAGATTGATATGTGATCAGATAAACCAGTGCTCTGATACCAATTGTTGGACCAGTATGCTCTTTGACAGTTTACTTGCTTGTGAACACTTGTGTGTTTTAGCAAGTTTAATCAGATTTGCACAGCGGAATAAGTATATAAAGATTCACTATCAACAGGAGTTATTACTCCCCCTGGATGTTTGCAAACTAAAGACAAGTTAATGAGAATCTAAGTATTGAATGTGAATGACAATAAATACTCAGATAGATTCTCAGATAATGAAATGGAAATAACAATAATAAGCTTTGAAGGATTTCAGTTTTCAATTAAAATCAATGTCTAAAACAGAGGGATGAACCCATCTATTTATAGACTTACAAATGCATGAACCTTGTTACAAAAGCAAGTCTGCAATAAGTTGCAGTCTTGGAACTTGTATAAAAAGATAAAGTAATAATAAACAATTAAACTACCGAAACATAAGGGTGGTGGAAAGATTCTATTATAAGTGCTGATGAATGACAAACTACTGATGAGTAGTTTGTCTTCAGTAGTTCTTCAGTAGACTTGTCTGGTTTGACTTCAGAACTTCTGATCTATCTTCTTCAGTACTTGTTGAATCCTTCTTCAGTACTTGTGTCTTCTTTCTTCAGTAGTTCTATACTTAGAATAATTTGCAGAAGAATGAATTAGACTTAAGGTTTGCAAAAGTGGTTTCCTCAATCCTTTCTGTCCTTACACTATCCCACTTTCTCTTGTTACCATCAGAACCTTGATCACAGTAGTACCTCGAGGAGGCAAAACACCATCTACCACCTTTAAGTTAGTCATCCTATGGGCCGAACGGACGACTTCGGCAAGTGTTGGAAGATTCCCAACAGCCACTAACCCTGCTATCTCCAGCACCAACCCAAAAATGCAATGCTCGATCCTCCTATACTCAGATGCATGTAAATCAGGACAATACATCGCCAACTCATTACGCCTCACAGTATACTCCTCAATCTCCGACCCAACCATCTTGTAGTTCCAGACCTCGTGTTCCAACTTCTGAACCTCCTCTCTAGGACACTACTCACTCGTCAGACGATGCACAAAATTAGCCCAAGGCATAACATGAGCCTCCCCCAAACACAATGTCTGATCAGTAGAGTTCCACCAAGTTAACGCAGGACCCTCAAACGTCGTAGTAGCATACTTAACCCGGTCCCCAACGGGAAAGTTACACATCAGAAACACAGACTCAACCTTCTCCAACCATCGGAGCAGTGCCACCGCTCCCTCAGTCCCAGCAAAGTTATTGGCTGACAGTCCTGAAACATCTTGTAAGTGCACTAAGGTGGAGGTAGATTGACAGTAGCACCTGAGACAAGACACACAGATAAACCACAAAAGAAAAGACATAACACCCAAGAATGAGGCAGAGTTGATATGAATCAACTTACCACCCAGAACGTTATGCGCAGCCTGGAATGCAGCCAAGGCCACATTCACTTGCTGCTGCAGCAAGTTGTTCAGTTCCTCTTGTGTCATGTTAATGTTACCACAACCGCCTCCGCCACCACGGCCACCAGCACGACCACCTCGACGTCCACCACGGGCGCCAGACATAATCTGACAAACAAAAGCGAGAGATTCAGATTCACTGCTAGTGTCAACCACTAGGGTCACAAGAGTTAAACCTAGGTCCAATCCAAGACTATCCATCCAAACTCAGAGTCCACTGGGATTCTCATGCATTTCAATTTATGATTTCGTGTGCACCCGAAATGATAAACTGCTCTACATGATCCTCCAAGTATACTCCTAATTCGAACTCAAGTCACTGAATACTGTCACCTAGTAACTTGCCACTACAAGCATAAGCGCAAGAGAACATGTGTAAGCGAGTGTGCATGTGTTAATTCGACCTAAATCATGTTCGTTCAACCAAAACAAGTTTAGTTTGACCTGCAGTAGCCTGGTTCGACCCCTAGGAGTGTCCTTCGACCCAGTCTACAGCATCACTTCTAAAACGCATCAAATCGCATCAAAACAAGCCGAAAACATCACGAAACGTCATGAAACCCAGCAGTCATGTTTGAATAATATATCCCCACAAAACCCTACTAATTTTACTCCAAAATCAATCCATTTTAACACTTACCCAAAATGGTAAAATTATGGAAACGTCACATCATGCATTTTCACTTTACCCGATTTGGAAACTTGTTGAAATCCTTTCACAATCATCCCAAAACACTCTGATTTGTATGTTTATGAAAACCCCCAAATCATTTTACCAATACAACATGTATCAAGCCCTAGATTCATCAAAAATCCCCAAACTAGACATATCATCAACATTCACCCAATTGTAACCTAAAACAACCATAGACCAACACCAATAGCAGCCCTAGATCATGTTTCTATCATCTAAACAGTAGTTAATCATCAAACAATTCATAATATCACATAATACACCATTAACATATGTTTATTGATATGAAAACTCATGTTTAATGATAAGGTTTTTTTAGAAAGATGTTTGAAAGATTTTTAATCATAAAGACAACCTTAGAACAGATCTGGACATTTAGGACTAAATGAAAACGAATCAAAATGCTTTAAAAAGAGTTTTAGATCAAGAACACACCTTAGATCTTTGCCTAGATGATGTTTGTAGGTTAGATTATGAAAAACGAGAGCAAAAACTCCTTCCCTAATGATTAAAATCGAAAGAGAGCGTTTGGAGGCGACTAGGGTTTGTAAAATGATGAAAAATGACAAAGTGTGGTATTTATACCATAGCCTCATTCGACCTTAAGCATGGGTCGAATGAGAGTCCATAAGGTCGAATGACCTTTTCAGTTGACACAATTGCCTGGTTCGACCCCCCTTAAGGTCGAACCAGTTTCCATGTTTTCCAGATTTTCCAGTTTTGTCATTTTAACATATTTAAACACATCATAACATATGAACATGCAATCCTAACATATGTTAAGCATATAGAAGCACGTATAATCATGTTTACACCTATGAAACACGTATTTGCACATTGTATCACATACATGTATGTACCAATCCACGTATAACAATTAATTCAACTTATGTAATTTCACCAACAACGGGACCCAAGACTAGTTTATACTCCAAAATGACTCCCAATGATCCTCCAGATCATTGAACCCTAGACAATCCTAACCTGAACCGACTCAACTGACCCAGTTAAGTTCGTTTGTAAATGTTTTTCGCTAAGGTAGACTTATGTTTTACCAAAATGTTTAAGCTGAACATGCCGGGTGTCACAGATCATTTTTTAATCCCCACACCCGTTTAGCTAAAAGCGTCGTGTTAACCTCAATAATTTTTTAGATACTCAAACCACCATTCTTTTTTGTTCTAGAAGCCACTTCCCAAGAAACCCAGTGTAAACTCTTACCTTCTTTACAACCAGCCCATAAAAAATGTCTCAATATCTTCTCAATATTATCTACCACCGTTTTCGAAGCATTAAACAATGATAAATAGTACACCGGGAGGCTAGATAACACCGATTTAATCAAAGTCAATCGACCTCCAATGGATAAGAGCTTCGCCTTCCAAGAACAAAGTCTATTACGAATCGACTCCATATCCGGTTCCCAATTGGAAACCCGGTTCATATTAGCACCTACTTTTATCCCCAAATAAACAAAAGGCAGCCCTCCAACTCTACACCCCAATAACTTAGCCATCGAGCCAATTTCCACATCATCGACACCTGATCACGTGTCAAAGTGCTAATAAAAAACTTAATAAAAAACTACTCCTTAGCTACAACTGACTGCAGTATAGGAAGTAGGGTTGTCGAACCTCAGGGAGTTTGTGGAAAGTGCTAATTTACTGATTTCTAATTAAATTAAGATTAACTAAAATAATTTTATGAAGTTTAATGTAAAAGTGCTGCAGTGCTGCAAAACGGATTGATAATTATTTTTTTAGAAAAGACAATAATATGGAAAAAAAAACGGTCACTCCGGGTTTCTGATTCGGTAACTGTAAAGACAATCTGAATTAAACTAGCTAGGCAATCACATAGACATGACTCTGTTTATATTGTTCAACCCAATTCAACATCAAAACACAAATCACAAAGTTAAATTATTCCTAGTGCAAGAAAACCAAGAAACGATAACAAATTGTAATTGTGAAAATAAGTCAAACTGTTCAAATCAGTCAAACATACAACCAGATTCAAAAACACATAAGTATGTTCATGAAACCTGATCCTAAAACATAGTTCAAAACAGAAAAATCCTTACAAAATAACCGAATCTTTCACCCGGAGAAACCGCAGGATGTTTAGCCGTGCATAATCATGATTTCTACTTCAAAACTTGTTCTGGACTGCTCTGTCATCAACCGGAATGAATGGAACTCTTCAAAATACTCAAAATCCTCCTTTGATGCTCTAAAATTCGTTTCCCTTGTTGCCTCCCACGAATTATGGTTTTTGTTTAGAGTTATCCCTTCAAAAATATGGAAATCTAATAAAAATAATAATTATTTTCGTCAGACAGTGTAACATTTCGCATTGAATTCTATGTACGTTACGTCAGTTATTAATATAACGTCGAATTTTTATCATTTATCGTGCCCTTTAAAAATATATCGTGACACATTTGGAACCCTAGTACCATACTATAAGTATATATTATTAATATATTAGTGAAATAATTGTATAAAAAAAATAATGCCTGGGCCGGGATTCGAACCCGTGCCCTAGGCCGGGTCACTCATGGACACATACCACCAAACCAACTGGACTACACCACATAACTGGTTATTCTTCCACGCATTTTATTTATATAATGTACTTAGAATCTTAACAGTTGACTTGGAAAGTCAACTGTGAAGACAATTATCCATAATTAGCTTATCTAAACACGTTTTAATCCCTGATATGGTAAGATTGGTGATTGATATGAATGGTTCGCGTCTGATACACGCCTAAATCACCATCAATTCATTCCAAATCAGTCCCAATCACGCGTCAATGCTTTAAAACGAGTCAACCATTACCATTTCGAACAACCGAGCACTTCCCTATAAATTGAGGCTTTCACTACAACCTACACTCGCCGAACACACTCTCTTTACCCTCAATTTCCTCTGAAAAACTCATTTTAATCATCAATTGTTCGCAAGTTGACTTTCTGGTTGACCGCTCATAATCACGTGTAACGTTTTGTAAGTTTTAATGTTTTTGCATGGTTTTGTTCATCGGCCCCCTAACAACAATAACCCTATGTTTAATCGGGTTATTGTTCGTTAAATTTGTTGATTGAAAAACCTAGGGCTCGACTTTGTTAAATTTGGGGATAATACATCTGCAGACCTGTGTATATAATTATTTCTGAACCAAAATCATCACCAACTGATCAACAGATCAGTTGGTGTGGCCTCTTTTGTCTAGAACATGAACCGGCCACAAGCCAAGGTTCGAGTCCCATAACACGCGCCCCATTTTCTTTTCTTTTAAAAGGATGATAAAACTGTTTCAAATATAACTATATAATTAATTTCAAGCCAAGTATATTCGTTCTCAGGGTCCAACCCAGTTGGTGGCTGGGCTTGTGATAAAACTCCACCCGGTCTCAGACCCGGGTTCGAGCCATAGCATACACAAACTTTTTTTTTAAAACCTTTATTACTTATATATTCTCTATTATTTTAAAAATGGTTTTAAAATACTAACACTTCTTTAAAAATTCTACAAAAATTATTTTATGATATTCTAATAGAAAAGTTTAACATAAAATTTTTATTTTTCCAAAAATTATTTATTTATTATATATAATAAATATTTCAAGTTTATTTCATTATAATTATAAAATTCTATAAAAATATCAAAACGATTATATAAATTTCCACAAAAATTATTCTGAGTTTATAAAACATTAAACATTCCAGAAATGATTTTTATTTTCGAAAAATCATTTATTTCATATTTTTAATCATAAATAAATCATAATAAATCCACTTTTCAATATTTTTGCACCAAAATTTTATATAAATTATTTCTGTCCATTTAGAACAGAAATACAAATTTTAATTTAAAAATTCTTTAATTTTAATATTTTTAGATATTAAAGTTATATTTTGGCAAAATAGAAATAAATAGACTAAATATTCTATTTTTAAGAAAATAATTTTATAAAAATTATTTTTATACTTAAAACCTTATAATATGACCACCTTTAATCTAAAGTCTACAAAAAGACTTTTGTTTATTTATTTATCGAATTTCTTTTATTTAATAAACAATTTAATTATTAATCAAACGAATACCTATCCCCAAATTCGAAACCCTAGAAAATATTTGTAGACTAGAAAGACTTAGACATAATTATTACCTTAATTATAGGGTAATACTTGGCATCGTTGGGCTACACATATTCTATTTTCACGAGACATAACATTTTGCTAAGGTGAGTTTTACATAGCCCCTTTTCTATTTCACTATTTTTGGGGTGAAACATGTTACAACATTCTATATACAATTCAATCATAAAGTGTCTATGTGTTTTTTTCTATGTTGCATTATGTCTTAAACATGACTAGGGTAAGCACAATATTCTAGCATAATCATTAACATTGATCAGCCGACGATATACAATGATAGATCTATTGGACTGATAATCCCACCCGGATACGTGTACCTCCTACATAGGTAGCGTGGGTGATTGTTATCACATAACATCAATACGTGACATCCCGATGTTTCCGCCATCGGTTGGGGTGTTACAGATTGGTATCAGAGCCTTGGTTATAGGGAATTAGGTTATTAGAAAAATAATCTAGACTATAACCTTAGGGATTTAAAACAGTACTTGCTTCTCTTACTTGTAACCCTAATTGCTTCGTTAATCTTATCCCTATCCTATACCTTATGCAACCCTAAGCCTTTACAAGTTGACTGCTCTTATTCGTCTGCTGCAATCCTGATCCACCATTAGATTAATAGGACAAAATCCTCAGGTTTAGCCTGAACCACCTTGAGATCTCGTCGAAGTTCTAGATTTTAATAACGAACACGTGCAATCTGGAAGGGTGAACACCTGTATTCTGAGTCTTCTGTCTAGGCTGGCATTGCGCATATATCCCAATCAGACGAGGGACCCGGATGCCTACCTGAGAATTCTCGGGATGAGTGTTCACTTATAGGCTAAAGCATGTCTTCACTATGTTATTAGAATCTAGAATCTTTGATAAGTCAACGTTTTCGTTTATTCGTTTTAATTAATGAATAAATGATTACATTCCTTATATTACCTCATTCATTTCATTGTGTCTCATACAGATCATGCCTCCACGTCGCAGCACTCGCAATAATAGTGGTGGGAATCATGAGGAAGGAAGCAGCAACCACAACCATAACCACGACACTAACCACAACAATGGAGGTGATGCCCAACTGGCTGCGATCATCTCTCAACAAATGGCACAACAGATCGCAAACATGGTTCCTAACTTACTGGCCCAAGTAATCCAAATGAACGGAAACGGCAATGGAAACGAAAACGGCAATGGAAACGGCAATGGAAACCACAATGGGAACGGAAATGGAAACGGGAATGGTCTCCCAGCCTGCACTCTCAAACACTTTAATACATGTAATCCCCCTAAGTTCAGTGGAGATGAAGGAGCTACTGGTCTCCTACAATGGTTCGAGGGTATTGAGAATACCTTCATTAACAGTGAGTGTCCCGATAACTTTAAGGTCCGTTATGCTATGAGTGTTCTTCACAAACGAGCACTCACTTGGTGGAATGAGGAAAAGCGCACCCGTGGAGCTGAAGTTGCACTTGCTATGACCTGGGATCAAGTCAAGGAGATAATGAAAGCTGAGTTTTGTCCCCGTAACGAGGTTAAGAAACTGGAGGACGAGTTCCACACCCTTGCTCAGGATAGTGGGGAAAACCTTGCTTATAATACCCGCTTCCACGAGCTCAGTTTGTTGTTGCCCCATAAGGTCACTCCCCTGCCTGTAGCCATCGAGAAGTATATCGTTGGTCTACCTATGCAAATTCAGGACACGGTATGGGGAAGGAATCCTGCCACCTTGGAAGAAGCCAAACGTTTAGCGGCCACACTGACTGACTATCACGTGAAGAATGGTACTCTGTTTCGCAAAGGTGCTAAGAAGGATGTGAACAAAGCTACACCAGAGCCGGCTAAGGAGATTAAGACTGAGCACTCTGTTAACAAGAAACGTAAGGCCCGAAACTTTACAGTGGTTGCCACCCCTACACCCAATAAGAAGCCATACACCGGACCTCACCCCTTGAGCAACACTTGCAAATACCATCATCCAGCTCAGGTGCCTTGTCGTTTTTGCACTAATTGTCAAAGGTATGGTCACCTTGTGAACATCTGTCGAGCTCCTCCTGCTAACGGCCCTGCTGCCCAAAATAACCCAGCCAGAAATGCCCCAGCTCCCAACCAACAAAACAATAGGCCTGCTCGTGGCCAGTGTTACGAGTGCGGCAGCCCAGACCACTATATCAATGCCTGCCCCAATCGTAACCAGAACCAGAACCAAAACCGCAATCAAAACCAGAACCGCAACCAGAACCAAGGTGCCCGAGGTCGCGCATACAACCTCAATGCTAATCAGGCCCGCGACAACAACGAGGTGGTTAATGGTACGTTTCTCGTTAATAACCACTATGCTTCTATATTATTTGATTCGGGTGCTGATAAGTCATTTGTATCACTAAAGTTTGAACCCTTACTTAATTTACCCCAAATTAACCTAGAGGAACCCTTAGTGGTAGAGGTAGCTAATGGGAAGTCTATCTCGATTGATTCTGTTATTCGTAACTATGTGCTGAACCTCGATGAACATACTTTCTCTATCGATCTCATTCCTATGCATCTTGGAAGCTTTGATGTCATAGTAGGCATGGATTGGTTGTCAACCCATCGTGCTGAAATCCTATGCTTTGAGAAAGTTATTCGCATTCCTCTCGAATCTGGTGATATTTTGAAGATCTATGGTGAAAAGCCTTGTGGTGAGCTTAAACTTATGTCTTCTACTACTGCTCAAAAATACTTACGAAAGGGGTATATGGCTTTCTTGGCTAACGTGATAGAAAAGAAAGACAAGGGCAAAAGTATCCAAGACATCCCAATCATTCGGGACTATCCTGAAGTCTTTCCAGAGGAATTACCTGGTTTGCCTCCTGCTCGACAAGTTGAATTTAGGATCGACCTTGTTCCTGGTGCAAATCCTGTTGCCAAAGCTCCTTATCGTCTTGCACCCTCTGAGATGCAAGAACTTGCCAGTCAATTGCAGGAACTTTCTGATAAAGGTTTCATTCGCCCCAGTTCTTCTCCATGGGGAGCCCCTGTTTTATTCGTTAAGAAGAAAGATGGATCTCTCAGGATGTGTATCGACTATCGTGAACTCAACAAACTCACCATCAAAAATCGTTCTCCCTTGCCAAGGATTGACGATCTTTTCGATCAACTTCAAGGAGCAACCCACTTCTCAAAGATTGATCTTTGTTCTGGTTATCATCAGCTTAGAGTTCACGAAGAAGACATTCCCAAGACAGCTTTTCGTACACGTTATGGTCATTACGAATTCATGGTCATGCCGTTTGGATTGACCAACGCTCCCGCAGTGTTTATGGATCTAATGAATCGGGTTTGTAGACCCTACCTTGACAAATTCGTGATCGTCTTCATCGACGACATTTTGATTTACTCAAAATCAAAATCCGATCACGAACAACATCTTCACTCAATCTTGGGTCTCCTAAATAAAAAACAATTGTATGCCAAGTTCTCGAAATGTGAATTTTGGCTTAAGGAAGTTCAATTTTTAGGACACGTCATCAATGAGAACGGAATTCATGTTGATCCCGCGAAGATCGAAGCTGTCAAAGATTGGAGTGTTCCTAAAACTCCAACTGAAGTCCATTCCTTCCTTGGTTTGGCTGGTTATTATCGTCGATTCATTGCCAACTTCTCCAAGATCATTGTTCCTCTCACTGCCTTGACTCACAAGGGTAAACCTTATGAGTGGGGACCAAAACAAGAGGAAGCATTTGAGATTCTTAAGCTGAAACTCTGTGAAGCTCCTATCCTGTCTCTAGCTGATGGTAATGATGATTTCGTGGTCTATTGTGATGCATCAAACCAAGGTCTTGGTTGTGTTCTCATGCAATGAGGCAAGGTTATTGCTTATGCGTCCAGACAGCTCAAGACCCCGGAAAAGAATTATACCACCCATGATCTCGAATTGGGCGCTGTCGTCTTTGCTCTTAAGATTTGGAGACACTATCTTTATGGAACCAAATGTGTGGTTTTCACGGACCACAAAAGTCTCCAACATGTCTTCGACCAGAAAAATCTTAACATGAGGCAACGACGTTGGGTTGAGTTACTTAACGACTATGATTGCGAGATTCGCTACCATCCTGGCAAAGCGAATGTTGTGGCTGACGCACTCAGTCGTAAAGAGCGCATCAAACTTCATTGTGCGAGAGTTCGTACTGATCTTCAGGATCGTATCCTCCAGGCTCAACATACTTCAGTCACCCAAGGTAACATGTACGAGGAAATGTCTTGTGGTGCTGAGACTCAACTTGAAACCAAACCTGATGGTCTACTTTATTTTCTCAATCGACTCTGGATTCCTGACCGTGATGATCTTCGTACCTTCCTTATGAACGAGGCTCATAAGTCTCGTTATTCTATTCATCCTGGAGCTGACAAGATGTATCAAGATCTTCGTTATTCGTATTGGTGGCCTGGTATGAAGAAAGATATCGCTCTTTTCGTTGCAAAATGCCTTACTTGTTCAAAGGTCAAGGCTGAACATCAACGACCATCTGGTATGCTTGAACAACCAGAAATTCCTGTATGGAAATGGGAGAGCATAGCAATGGACTTCATCACTAAACTCCCTCGTACACCCAAAGGTTTTGACAGCATTTGGGTAATCGTTGACCGTTTGACCAAGTCAGCCCATTTCTTACCTATTCGTGAGAAATATTCTGTGGAAAGGTTAGCAAAGATGTACGTAAGTGAAATCGTATGTCGTCATGGTATACCTTTGGACATTATCTCTGATCGTGATGGTCGTTTCACCTCTCACTTTTGGGATTCTTTACAAGACGCTTTGGGTACTTTGGGTACTGCTTATCACCCTCAAACAGATGGTCAGACTGAACGGACCATCCAGACACTTGAGGATATGCTCAGGGCATGTGTCATTGATTTTGGTGGCGCATGGGATTCTCATCTTCCCTTGGTTGAGTTTTCATACAACAACAGTTATCATGCCAGCATTAACATGGCTCCTTTCGAGGCACTCTATGGTCGTAAGTGTCGTTCACCTGTCTGTTGGACTGAGGTTGGTGAAGCCCAGATCACTGGACCTGAACTGATCCAGGAAACCACAGATAAAATCCAACTCATTCAGGATAATCTTCTCAAGGCTAGAAGTCGACAGAAGAGCTATGCTGATAAACGTCGAAAGCCCTTGGAATTTCAAGTCGGGGACCTTGTACTTCTTAAGGTATCTCCTTGGAAGGGAGTAATACGCTTCGGTAGAAAGGGAAAATTAGCTCCTCGATATGTAGGCCCATTCAAAGTGCTTGACAGGATTGGAAAAGTGGCTTACAAACTTGATCTTCCACCTGAGTTAAGCAATGTTCACCCAACTTTTCACGTTTCGAAACTCAAGAAATGCTTATAAGATGAGAACCTCCATGTCCCTCTTGAAGATGTGCAGATCGATGAAACTATGCACATTGTCGAGAAACCTGTTGAGATCGTGGATACTGGAGTCAAGAAACTCAAGCGCAGTCGCATTCCGATCGTTAAGGTTCATTGGGAATCTAAACGAGGTCCAGAGTTCACTTGGGAACGCAAGGTGTAACACCCCAACCGATGGCGGAATCATCGAGGTGTCACGTAGTGACGATTGTTCAAAAACACATGGTACTAAAATTTAAATATATTATTGAATAATTTAAATTGTCTTACATGGATGAAATGGGAAAAATACAAAAGTCTGAACAAAGCATGAAATTTGAAATAAATTACTAAAAGCAAGCACTAAAATCCAATGCTATAGAACTAAGATCAAACTGCACCTGAAACATGCACAAAATAAGTTTTGTCAACATATGAAATGTTGGTGAGCATTCCTAGTTTTAATACATATAGTAAGTTGAAAAAGGTATACAATTCAAGTGCAAGGCTACAGTGCAAATGTAAACTATGTATCATACAAATGAGCGAAATCAATCATGTGACTGTATAATGTACTAAATGAACGGTGGTGTACTTATCCAAATAATTGGATAATAACTTAACAATTACCATGGATTCTCCGATGAAAAAGGGGGAGAATCAACCTAGGCGGGTTGTCAATCCAATAGCGCTATCCAATGTTAAGGTCGGCTTGTACCATGTTAATGATTTCACTAAGTACAAATATATTCCACATGTATTGTCTAAGCACAAAGCACGTTGTAAGCAATGCACATAGTACTAGAATTGTATTGTGAAAATGTAAACTTGTATTTGAAATTTGTAATAGTGTACATGTAACACCCCAAAAATGAATAAAAGCAAAAAGGGGATAGGAAGTACTCACTTTCGCCAAATGACTAGATGACTAAGCGAGCGTGAAAATGCGAGCAATCCAAAGGTTCAACAACGAAACTAGTCCAATTTAGAAGAAAAGAAACCGAATAGGAAAAAATATCAAGCTTCCAATTCGCCAATTACAAGAGCTTATAATCAAAGCTTCAAATGTAGAAGTAATATACTCTAGAAGAAAGGTATGAGAGAGAGTTTAATCGAATTGAAACAATTGATTTAGAGGTGCAAAGTGTAATGGGTCATAGGTGGGTTTTTATACTAGTTTTGGATTCAATTAGCCATTAAAATTGGTCAACACCATAAAGTAAGGTTTTATGATGAATTGAATATTTGACTAGGACTTTGACTGTTTGACTAAGACTTTGACTGGGACTTTGACTGAGACTTTGACTGGGACTGGGACTGTCTTAGCGGACCGCGAGGGATAAAAAAATAATTTTTCTAATTTAATCAATTTTAGGTTATAGACTTGTTTCCTTCTGTTTCTAAGTTGTTTTAGGACCGAAAATTAAGAGCTTTGAATATCAAGGTCTGAAACATATGTGCTCGAGTGTAGATGTGAGTATAAAACGTGCATACTTTTACTTATAAAAATTATAAGTTTTATTAAATTGTGAATTTTGGTCTATTAAAATACGAGGGTTAAAAATGAAAATTTTGAAATAGTTGAGGAACCAATTATGCACATTTATGAAGAGTGAAGGGTGCAGTTTGTCACAGTCCCCCCTACTTTAGAAAATTTCGTCCCGAAATTACTTTCAAGTGAAGGTTTCCATGAAACAAAAGATTTTTGTAAAAAGGCAAGTAGATTTTAAAAAATGCATCAGCCATGATTTGACAAAGTTTGAAGTAGTTGTTTAATACCCAAAATAAGAGTTTGAAAATCCTTAAAGTTTGACCCAAGGTTAGAGAATTAAGAGTTTATAATGAGCAAGGTTTGGGAAAAGTATGTAATTGGTTAGGGCAGGGCAGTGTTATAGTAGCTTCCCTTACTTTAGAGAAATTTCTGACCGATCTTTATTAAGGACATGCAACAGGATTTCGACTAACAGAGAGTGTAAGAGTATAGAAAGTTTGTGTTTTCTGTGTGGATGGTCCAGAGAAAGACTCTAGGAAGTCGAATTGAAGCTCGTGTAAGAACATTCTTATCGAAAATGCTAGCTATTAGTCAACGATCTAATAAAGAGATAGGAATGGGTAGATTCTTGGTCAGACTCCTAGTCCGCTCCCGCAGTATCGCTCGTGCTTATATATAAGGTGTACCGCAGCTAACCCACCACACTTCTGATACTTTGGACTCGTACTGATTGTCTACCAATAGCCTAAGTAGAATCACACACCACCCCCATGTACCTGTAAATCCATAATTGCGTTCCGGACCGTAATCATCGATTTACCTTACACTAGGGTGCTATGCTTTTCCATAACACTGACATAAGTAATACAAGAAACAATGCGTGCAACCAAAATGTGTTAAGTAGTAGATACTGCTCAAGTATAAGATGCGGTTAGAGGTTCTTCCCCTTTCAGGTTTACCTTTTAACCGTAATGAGATTAATGTGTAAGGTTCTTCACCTTTCGGGTTCACCCTTAACCGGTAAATTTTTGTTCACATCATTGGGCTCTAAACAACCATATTGATAAACTCTGAGGATTACACCGTTCCCCTTGGGTTAGAGGAATACTCTGAACCGAGTCGTACATGGGAACTGGCTTAGATCTCATACGAGCTATCAATTAGTATGTTCGTTGGTCATGATGATGAACAAAATAATGTAAAGTATAACAGGGTTTTGCTCACAAAAAAAAATATATGCATACCAAATATGCGTTCATGTAAGTATATAAGTATAACATAAAATTTCGATTGAAAGAATAACATAACTTAAATCGAGTAAATCGCACAATTTGCACAAAATGAAAGTAAACGAGTTAAATTAATGCTCAAAACTAGTGTTGTAAGAATAATTACTAATAACTAGTGCGAGAATAGTTGCGAATAACGCGTGAAAATAACTACCAACAAAAGAATAATACAAAAATAATAAGATAATGTACAAACGTAACTATAAATAGAATGGTGTAAAAAAATAATGAAATTTACTGTAAATGAAAGTGCGCAGAACAGACGTATAGTCTACTGGTATGAGGATAACTTTTTGGAAACCGAAGAATGTTTTAAGTTCAAAACAGGTTTACTTGAAAAGATTTCGAAGGTACACATTTTCATGTGTTTACGAGAAGTCGAGTTTGAAAAGTGTTATAAGGTATATATTATTAGTTGCAAATTCCTCCCGAAAACATATATTGGATACGTTATATGAAAACATGCAGATTTACATTTGATTTGTAAAATATGCAATGCAAGTTTATAAAATGCAAGATGAAACCATTTCATGAAGTGTGTGTAAATCTAATGTGTTTCGAAAGACCAAGATTTAAAATGATGTGAAGGTTGTGAATGATCCCAAATGCCTTGACGAATTTTGGAAAATAAAATTTGTTGTATTTAAACATTTCTTTAACTTGTGGGTTGAAAAGTCGGAAATTTTTAATTGTTATGAAATGTTGAGAAAATCGAAGTGTTACCCGTTAAGACTGGGTAAACTTGAAACCTTTTAAATTTTCAAACTTTTACGAAATTTATACATTGAAAGATCATTTATTTGCAAGATCGTTAAGGCATCTCTTTGGGCTCATAGTGGGCTATTTGTTTCAAGGCACAAGGTGTATGAAAAGTGTGTTCTAATTTGGCGAATAGGCTTTGTGAAAAGACTTATAGAATAAGTTGTCAAATTAATCGTTTTAGAGAGTAGTGTACTAGTGCGTATCGTGTAGTTAGGCATTTATGTATGAGTTTAGTCTGACTAAGAAGTTCTAACTAATGGTAGTTGGCTATGGCTTAGGAGACTAGGTGCAACAATATTAGTATTAGGTATATGAGGATATACTGTGACTTCGATCAAGTAAGTTTGTAAACATGAAGGTATAAAACAAGTTGAAATAATAAGTTTGGAAAAACCATGTTCATTTTTAACTGTATGATGACGCAACATTCCTAAAATCAGGATGTGATCAAAGTTAAACACAGAGTTTAAAACTTAAGTCGTGGGTAAAAATGTTTTAACGCAAAACGAGTAATACCTTATAGTGTAAAAATCATGAGCATAAGTGAAATAGTGTAAGCTTTAATGCGATAATATATCGAACAAAAGTTTTAGTAATGATGATAAGGGATTCAAAAGCGAATGATCAATGAATAATGGCATATGAAACATCAAGTGATTAAATGGAATCTTCAAATGATAAACAAACATAAATATCAATGATATAAAACATTGAAATTGTTTCTATAGGAAACTTTGACCAACTCAAGTATTTGAAATTTCCTAGTGACTTGTGGGGGCGTACTTTAGCCTATAAGTGAATGCTCATCCCAAGAGTTCCCAGGTAGGTATACGGGTCCCTCGTCTGATTGGGATTTATACGAAATACCAGGCCTAGACAGAAAACTCAGGATACAGGCGCTCACCCTTCCAGATTGCACGTGCCCCATCAATAGTGAATTCCAAAACTTTAGCGAGATTAAAAACGAGATGCAAAAATAGATCCTTGAGATGTGGATTTCACTCCTAACTCAAAGATATATTTCAAAATTGAAAACGATTGTGGAATGAAACCAATCACTAAGTTAAGGATATCATTCCCAGCTTAGTGGTTAAGTTCCTTTTTGAAAGAAATACTCTTTGAGGTGTGGATGTCACTCCTATCTCAAAGATATATTCCAAAGATAAATAACATATAGAGGAGTGAAACTAATCACCAAGGTATGGATGTCACTCCTAACTTGGTGATATTGTTTCGTTTGTGAAATACGAGTATCTTCTTCTCTAAACAAAACACCGAAAGAATAACGAGAAAGAATCGTAGCGAAAATATCTTGAAAGAAAATAATAGGATAAAGAGAAATAAACACGAGAGGACTCGTGAATGTAAGCTTAGTTATAGACTAGGCTAAAAGGCATTCTAATAACCTAATTCCCTATAACCATGGCTCTGATACCAATCTGTAACACCCCAACCGATGGCGGAATCATCGAGGTGTCACGTAGTGACGATTGTTCAAAAACACATGGTACTAAAATGTAAATATATTATTGAATAATTTAAGTTGTCTTACATGGATGAAATGGGAAAAATACAAAAGTCTGAACAAAGCATGAAATTTGAAATAATTATTAAAAGCAAGCACTAAAATCCAATGCTATAGAACTAAGATCAAACTGCACCTGAAACATGTACAAAATAAGTTTTGTCAACATATGAAATGTTGGTGAGCATTCCTAGTTTTAATACATATAGTAAGTTGAAAAAGGTATACAATTCAAGTGCAAGGCTACAGTGCAAATGTAAACTATGTATCATACAAATGAGCGAAATCAATCCTGTGACTGTATAATGTACTAAATGAATGGCGGTGTACTTATCCAAATATTTGGATAATAACTTAACAATGACCATGGATCTCCGATGAAAAAGGGGGAGAATCAACCTAGGCGGGTTGTCAATCCAATAGCGCTATCCAATGTTAAGGTCGGCTTGTACCATGTTAATGATTTCACTAAGTACAAATGTATTCCACATGTATTGTCTAAGCATAAAGCACATTGTAAGCAATGCACATAGGACTAGAATTGTATTGTGAAAATGTAAACTTGTATTTGAAATTTGTAATAGTGTACATGTAACACCCCAAAAATGAATAAAAGAAAAAAGGGGATAGGAAGTACTCACTTTCGCCAAATGACTATATGACTAAGCGAGCGTGAAAATGCGAGCAATCCAAAGGTTCAACAACGAAACTAGTCCAATTTAGAAGAAAAGAAACCGAATAGGAAAAAATATCAAGCTTCCAATTCGCCAATTACAAGAGCTTATAATCAAAGCTTCAAATGTAGAAGTAATATACTCTAGAAGAAAGGTATGAGAGAGAGTTTAATCGAATTGAAACAATTGATTTAGAGGTGCAAAGTGTAATGGGTCATAGGTGGGTTTTTATACTAGTTTTGGATTCAATTAGCCATTAAAATTGGTCAACACCATAAAGTAAGGTTTTATGATGAATTGAATATTTGACTAGGACTTTGACTGTTTGACTAAGACTTTGACTGGGACTTTGACTGAGACTTTGACTGGGACTGTCTTAGCGGACCGCGAGGGATAAAAAAGTAATTTTTCTAATTTAATCAATTTTAGGTTATAGACTTGTTTCCTTCTGTTTCTAAGTTGTTTTAGGACCGAAAATTAAGAGCTTTGAATATCAAGGTCTGAAACATACGTGCTTGGGTGTAGATGTGAGTATAAAACGTGCATACTTTTACTTATAAAAATTATAAGTTTTATTAAATTGTGAATTTTGGTCTATTAAAATACGAGGGTTAAAAATGAAAATTTTGAAATAGTTGAGGAACCAATTATGCACATTTATGAAGAGTGAAGGGTGCAGGTTGTCACACAAGGACCAGATGAAGTCTAAGTACCCACACCTTTTCCCACCAGACTCTCCAAGTCCAACTTCGGGACGAAGTTCCTAAAAGTAGGGGAGACTGTAACATTTCGCATTGAATTCTATGTACGTTACGTTAGTTATTAATATAACGTCGAATTTTTATCATTTATCGTGCCCTTTAAAAATATATCGTGACACATTTGGAACCTTAGTACCATACTATAAGTATATATTATTAATATATTAGTGAAATAATTGTATAAAAAAAATAATGCCTGGGCCGGGATTCGAACCCGTGCCCTAGGCCGTGTCACTCATGGACACACGCCACCAAACCAACTGGACTACACCACATAACTGGTTATTCTTCCACGCATTTTATTTATATAATGTACTTAGAATCTTAACAGTTGACTTGGAAAGTCAACTGTGAAGACAATTATCCATAATTAGCTTATGTAAACGCGTTTTAATCCCTGATATGGTAAGATTGGTGATTGATATGAATGGTTCGCGTCTGATACACGCCTAAATCACCATCAATTCATTCCAAATCAGTCCCAATCACGCGTCAATGCTTTAAAACGAGTCAACCATTACCATTTCGAACAACCGAGCACTTCCCTATAAATTGAGGCTTTCACTACAACCTACACTCGCCAAACACACTCTCTTTACCCTCAATTTCCTCTGAAAAACTCATTTTGATCATCAATTGTTCGCAAGTTGACTTTCTGGTTGACCGCTCATAATCACGTGTAACGTTTTGTAAGTTTTAATGTTTTTGCATGGTTTTGTTCATCGGCCCCCTAACAACAATAAACCTATGTTTAATCGGGTTATTGTTCGTTAAATTTGTTGATTGAAAAACCTAGGGCTCGACTTTGTTAAATTTGGGGATAATACATCTGCAGACCTGTGTATATAATTATTTCTGAACCAAAATCATCACCAACTGATTAACAGATCAGTTGGTGTGGCCTCTTTTATCTAGAACACGAACCGGCCACAGGCCAAGGTTCGAGTCCCATAACACGCGCCCCTTTTCTTTTCTTTTAAAAGGATGATAAAACTGTTTCAAATATAACTATATAATTATTTTCAAGCCAAGTATATTCGTTCTCAGGGTCCAGCCCAGTTGGTGGCTGGGCTTGTGATAAAACTCCACCCGGTCTCAGACCCGGGTTCGAGCCATAGCATACACAAACTTTTTTTTAAAAACCTTTATTACTTATATATTCTCTATTATTTTAAAAATGGTTTTAAAATACTAAAACTTCTTTATAAATTCTACAAAAATTATTTTATGATATTCTAATAGAAAAGTTTAACATAAAATTTTTAGTTTTCCAAAAATTATTTATTTATTATATATAATAAATATTTCAAATTTATTTCATTATAATTATAAAATTCTATAAAAATATCAAAACGATTATATAAATTTCCACAAAAATTATTCTGAGTTTATAAAACATTAAACATTCCAGAAATGATTTTTATTTTCGAAAAATCATTTATTTAATATTTTTAATCAACTTTTGTTATTTTTAATCATAAATAAATCATAATAAATCCATTTGTCAATATTTTTGCATCAAAATTTTATATAAATTATTTCTGTCTATTTAGAACAGAAATACAAATTTTAATTTAAAAATTCTTTAATTTTAATATTTTTAGATATTAAAGTTATATTTTGGCAAAATAGAAATAAATAGACTAAATATTCTATTTTTAAGAAAATAATTTTATAAAATTTATTTTTATACTTAAAACCTTATAATGTGACCACCTTTAATCTAAAGTCTACAAATAGACTTTTGTTTATTTATTTATTGAATTTCTTTTATTTAATAAACAATTTAATTATTAATCAAACGAATACCTATCCCCAAATTCGAAACCCTAGAAAATATTTGTAGACTAGAAAAACTTAGACATATTTATTACCTTAATTATAGGGTAATACTTGGCATCGTTGGGCTACACATATTCTATTTTCACGAGACATAACATTTTGCTAAGGTGAGTTTTACATAGCCCATTTTCTATTTCACTATTTTTGGGGTGAAACATGTTACAACATTCTATATACAATTCAATCATAAAGTGTCTATGTGTTTTTTTCTATGTTGCATTATGTCTTAAACATGACTAGGGTAAGCACAATATTCTAGCATAATCATTAACATTGATCAGCCGACGGTATACAATGATAGATCTATTGGACTGACAATCCCACCCGGATACGTGTACCTCCTACATAGGTAGCGTGGGTGATTGTTATCGCATAACATAATCGAGTGAACCATGAGCGTATGGGATGGACCACAATATTCTAGTCACAAGGGTTGATTATGCACTCGATTTACCTGCTAGTATGTTTTCACATATGGACTAGACTTGCCATGACACTTGAATTGTACAAGTTTTATTCGATTATCAAAACCTATGTAATTCTCACCAACTTTTGTTGACCCAAAAATATTTTCAAAATTAACATGTTTCAGGTAACAATGAAGCTGAGGCTTAGAGTATGCATGAGGATATACTATGAAGTTATTTGATGTTATTTGAAGTTATTTGCTTTATTTGATATTATGTATTTGGGATTTTTTAGACATCATTTCATTTGGATAATTATGTTATGAATAAATTATTTAAAATTTCAATATATACCATGTGCTACTGAAACAGTCATCAATACGTGACATCCCGATGTTTCCGCCATCGGTTGGGGTGTTACAGACAGCCCCCTTGTTGGATCAGTTTGCTCTTTTTGCTAAGTAAGAACTTGCTATCTTGACACTTAAGTGTTTAGCAAGTCCTTGTAAATCAGATTATAAGCACAGCGGAATGTTATAAGTTAAAGCAACACTTTTTACACTAAGGCAGAGTTATAACTCCCCCTTGATGTTTGAAACTAATAAATGACAAAGTATTTATTATGAATCTAAGTTGTAAATGAGAATTAGATACTTAGAGAGATTCACAATAAATACAGAAATGGAATAGAACAATGAGAGTGTTTGAAGGATTTTTCTATTAAAATCAATGTCTAAAATAGAAGGTTGAAGCCTCCTATTTATAGACGTTTACATGCATGTATCTTGCTCAAAAAGCAAGTACAGAAACAACAGAAACAAGTTGCACAAGTTGCAACATTGAAAGAAACAAATACAGCTAAAAAGTAATAATAAACAATAAACTACTGATGCAAAAGGCGGTGGGAAATATCTGATGCTAAGTGCTGATGAAGGACAAACTACTGAAGAGTAGTTTTGTCTTCAGTACTTCTGAAGTGAACTTGTCTGGTTTGGACTTCAGAACTTCTGCTTCTTCAGCACTTCTCATATCTTCTAATCAGCAGTTTCTTGTCTTCTCTTCAGTACTTCTATACTTAGCCAAAATGACAGAAGTGAATTAGACTAAGGTTTACAAAAGTGGTTTCACCAATCCTCTTTGTCCTAACAATCTCCCCCTGGATTGATGAAGCCAAAACCTTACTAATTCCTTATGTGTTTCTTCTGTCTTGAACAATCTTCCATATCTCTTTGTACATGGTGTTCTTGAGCTGGTTTAACTGACCATCAGATAGAGATCCTCTCTGTGGTTCTAGATGTTGAATTGTGAGCAGGTCTTGTGTTGACAGTTTCTTCAGATCACTGATCTTCTTGTAAGCCCTGCTTGAGAGGTCTCTTCTTGTCAACAGTACTGAGTTGTTATCAGTAAGTGACCATCTGATGATAGGGATCTTTGACTTGTTAAAGTCAGAAGAATAGGGAACCAGACTTGTCCCTTGGGTTGATGGTCCTGAGTGCTGGATGTCTTCAGTTTCAGATAGCCTCAGGTGGGATTCTCTTCCTTGTTGTTGTTGCATATCAGGCATCTGAACAGTTGGGAGATGGTGTTCAGTCACTACTCTGGTATGCAGCTTTTCTTTGATGGTCTTTTGTATTTGATAAGCAAAAGTGGAAGGATCCCTGAATTGTGTTAACAGAGGTTTCTCCTCAATGTCAAAATCTGAATGGACTATTGAACTTCCTTCAAGTAGTACCATTTTGAAGTCAGTTTTGACATTGTCCTCTGCCTTCTTCTTCTGAGTAGCAGTTCTTCTAGATGCACCAGAAGTTCTAACTACTGATCTTGAAGGATCAGCAGTTTGAAACTTCTCAGGATTTGCAGCCTTGGCAGCCAAGTATTTTCTATAAGTATCCATCAGTCTTTCTTCTTTCCATCTGGATACTGAGGCTTTTGAACCATATCCTTCTGCTACTAACTCTTCTATTATCTGGGCTCTCTTGGCCTTTCCATCTTTGCTTGTGGCCACTTTGTCTGCAAGCAGTTGTGCTCTTCTTGTCAGCTCTTGCATAGAGAGTCCTTTGAGTGTAAAGGCTTTAGTCTTGCTGTTCTTGGTAATATAAGACACCAGTTGTTGTCTTTTATCTTGTTCAGCAATCTCATCAAGGCTAGCCTGCCTTTGTAGTTCAGCTGCATAAGCCTGAAGTTTTTCTTCATGGCTTAAATCCAAATCATCCCTTTCTTCCAGAGATTTCCAAATCTGATCTTCTCTGGCCTTCTTGTTGGCTGCAATTAAGCTCTTCTCTAATAGTTCAGCTGATTGAGAGATAGGAGAAGGGTTTAATACAGTCATTGTAGTAACAGTTGTAGGCCTGATGGGATCAGATGTTGGTTGAATGGGAGCAGTGGTTCTGGAAGGTTCAGTTGTTTGAGGTTTGGAAGTGTTAACTTCTGATGTGCTGACAACTGCTGATGGTTTGTCAGCTACTGAAGGATTGTCTTCAGTACTTTCTGATTCTTCATCAGAAGTTTCTTCATTTTGCCTTAGGGATTCTTCAGATGTTTGGGTCTCATCTTCTTTCTCTGCTGCTTCAATTTCTTCAATTGAGACACCAAACTGTTTGGCCAATTTTTCTTTCCTGGCCTGATCTTTTTGATCTCTTTCAAGGAGTGCCACTCTTGCCCTTATCCTGGCTTGGAATGACTCCTTAGGTTCCCTGATCTTCTCCCCCTTTTTGGATTCATCAATTTTAACCCTTGAAGCAGAGGGTTGGGAGAATTGTCCTTGAAGATGAGCAATCTGTTTGCTGTTGAAGTCTATTTTGTTGGACAGATCGTTCATCTTGGTCTTGATCACTCCAAATTGGTTCTTGATGGACAGCTCCAAGTCAGCTGTATATGTTTGGAAGTGATTTCTGATGAGTGTATTCATCATGTGGTACAGGGGACCCTCTGGGCTGCATAGCTGGTTCAGGTCTATGCTTGTTTGCCCAGGGAATTGGGTAGGCATTTGTTGTGAAGGGGGTGTTTTTGGGAGATCCTCTTGTTGTACAGAGGATGCCACTCTAGGGGTTTTAGGGATTGAGTGGGCTTTAACCTGTGCAGAGGTGACTGGCTTCTTGAGCCTGGATACCCCTGAAACAGGACCTTCAGAAAGTGCCGTCAATTCAGTAGTTTGAGTGTGTGAAACATCATCCAAACTAATGGAATCATCTGAATCCCTGATGTTGCCCTCAATGAGGACTGTCTCAGTTAAATCATGAGCTGAGCCCAACTCAGTTCTCTCATGAACCTCTTTTTCTTGGTACTGAGGATTTCCTACTTCAGGCATTAAGCCTTCATCAGTAGTTGCCACATCTGAGGTCTTAGCTATGTTACTTCTATCCTCAGATCCACCACTGGGTGGTAACTGAGTAGTAGCAGCCTCAGATGCCCCAAAAGTCTCTAAAATTGGGCTTAAAGACTCTGGTCCACCCTCATCTCTTGGGATAGGGCTAGAGATGTCCACATCCATGTCTGATGTAGTAGTTATGTCCCCTGTTTGTTGTGGTTGTTGGGGACTGACATGATCAGATGGGATATTCTCTTTTAGCCCAGAGAGAAGTTTGGCCATTTCTATTGCCTCTTGTTCAGAAATTTGTGGGGTTGGTTCAGTAGTTTGGGCAATAGGTGGTGAAAGTTGTTGTTCAGCAGTTTCAAAAGAAGAGTGTGTTTCATATGTTTTTCTAAGTCTTTTTCTTTTGAATAAAATGGTTATGGGTGCTCTTGGTGGGGTTTGAGATGGATGAGACTGAGAGGGTGTTTCAGTCTCATCTATTTGAAGAGCAGAATGCTCATGAGCATGTTCAGGCATCTCAACCTCCTGAACAGCTTTTCTTTTGGGTTGGTGGGGTGCAGTTTTTGTTGGCTTGGGCTTTTTGGCTTTTGGTGGTGTGAGTTTGGAAGATGTGGGCTTCAGGGGGACTTGTTGTTGTTCTCCCTGATCATCTTCTGGCCAGGCAGCCGGTTTGTTATGCCTTGAGTATGCTTGTGATGTTAAAGGATTTAAAGTTGAAATTTTCCCCACAAGCACCTCATTACCCAGTTCCCCTATTATGCATTGCATAATGAACCTTGGGTATAACAAAAACTTTTTCTTGGTATTATTGTGATGTAACACCAACTCATTGAAAAATAGTTTTGATGCCCTGAATTTAGTTTCATTCACAATGGAATGAAATATTGGTTGAAAAGTGGAGGGCATCTGGTCATAAGACCCTGTTTTTGGACTCAAACACATAACAATATAATGAAACAAAAGCTTGTATTTTGGTTCAAAATATTTTTTGAATATTGTAGCATGGGAGAGAGTACCTTGATAACCACACTCAGTCATGGTTAGATGAATATCAGTGTTAGCAACATGGTCAGGGGCAGTTACATCATCCAGACCCAGTCTTGTTGCTAGTGTGGCCGGTGTGATGGTCAGTTGTTTCCCTTTTATTCTTGAGTTGAGGGAAATGACCTCATCACCCATTGTAACCGTCTCAGCATTTGCCCAGAACTCATTCAGAGTTTCAGTGTGAATTGGTGGGTTTATTGTGAGAGCAGTAAAATATTGGGATTTGACGACAAGATCAATGATCTCATCGTATTGGGACCAGCCTTCTTGTTTTTCAAGAAAGGCCCTTTGATTGTGTCCCTGTTTTAGAACTAGAGCCATGTGGTTTGGGTTTTTGATCGAACAGTGGATTTGCAGGTATAGGTTATTGAGAGAGTTTTGAGAGAGAAGGAGGGATATTTTGAGTTTGAAAGGATAAGTGTGTAGAAAAGGTATTTATTAGAAGTTTTAACCGCTTGAATCTTCTTTATTAGAAGTTTTAAAACCGCCTTTGGTTAAAAATCTCTTTATCAGAGGTTTTAAACTGATTAGGTCAAACCTCTGATGATGGGAAAAGTCAGATTTGCCCTTTTGACTTAAACAGCTGATGAAGGATTACTTCATCAGTAGTTCCCATTTTCTCTTCAGTAGTTTTAACATCTGATGAGAAATGTTTTTATAAATACTTTATTCATAACTTCTGAAGGTTATTTTATCAGAAGTTACACACTTTTTCAGAAAATTACCCCCATACTGATGATTTTTGTTCATCAGTAGTTTCTCTCATACTGATTTTTGTTTTAATCAGTAGTTTTATTTTTCAGAAGTTTTGTTTCAGACTTTTGTCTTTTGTAAGTGAAAACCAGAAAAAAGAAGGAAAAGGTTAACTTGGATTCCACCAAGGTAAACAGGATGGAATCAAGGATGGAAAAAGGAAAAAGAAAATTTTGATGTTTTTATGCATAACAGTAGTGATTGATGTAGAAGTTTGATGTAGAGTTGGGTAGAATCAAGTGTTAACTTGGATTCTAACTGATATGCATACAAGAAAAAAAATAAAAATAAAGTAAGCACTTACAAATTTAGCATTCCAAGCATGGATACTAACTTCTGAAATGTTGATGTGTCAAGGGGCTTAGTGAAGATGTCAGCTATTTGATTAGCTGTTGCTACATGCTTCACCTCAATCTTGCCTTTTTCATAGCAATCTCTTATGAAATGGTACCTGATCTCAATATGTTTGGTTTTTGAGAACTGTACCGGATTTTGAATGATGCTAATGGCAGATTTGTTGTCTACAAACAAAGGTGTCTTGGTCTCTTTGATTCCATAATCAAGAAGTTGATATTGGAGCCATTGTATCTGTGATGTACAACTTGCAGCTGCAATGTATTCAGCTTCAGCAGTTGAAGTTGCAACAGATGTTTGCTTCTTTGATTGCCATGACACTAGACAGTTACCCAGGAATTGACAACCACCAGATGTTGACTTTCTTGTCATCTTACACCCTGCATAGTCACTATCTGAAAAAGCTGATAACTTGGTATTGCTTGAAGCAGGATACCAAATTCCCAGTGTTGGAGTTCCTTTCAGATATCTGAAAATTCTTTTGACTGCTATAAGGTGTGATTCCCTTGGTGCTGATTGATATCTAGCACAGACACATGTTGAAAACATAATATCTGGTCTAGAAGCAGTTAAATATAAAAGGGAACCTATCATACATCTGTACATGGTTTGATCAACCTGTTTTCCTTGATCATTAGGTTCAACTTGTGTGATTGGTGTCATGGGAGTGGAACATGATTTACAGTCATTTAAAGAAAATTTGTTCAATAATTCTTTAACATATTTTGATTGATGTATAAAAGTTCCATTTGTTTGTTGTTTGATCTGCAGTCCTAGAAAGTACTGCAGTTCTCCCATGGTACTCATCTCAAATTTTGATTGCATGAGTTTCTTAAAATCATCACACAGTTTTGTGTTTGTTGAACCAAAAATGATATCATCAACATAAATTTGAACAAGTAAGACATGATTTCCAACATGTTTAATGAAAAGTGTTTTATCAATGGCACCTCTTGTAAAGTTATTTTTGAGTAAAAAGGTGGAGAGTGTATCATACCAGGCTCTTGGAGCCTGTTTAAGCCCATAAAGAGCTTTGTCCAATCTGTACACCCACTCAGGATGAGAAGGATCCTCAAACCCAGGTGGCTGACAGACATACACCTCCTCTTTGATTTTTCCATACAAAAATGCACTTTTCACATCCATTTGATAAACTTTAATTTTGTTGGAAATGGCATAGGCCAGAAATAACCTGATGGCCTCAAGCCTTGCAACTGGAGCAAAGGTTTCATCAAAGTCAATTCCCTCTTCTTGAGAGTACCCTTGAACTACCAGTCTTGCCTTGTTCTTGATTATCATACCAGCTTCATCTTGTTTGTTCCTGAAAACCCATCTTGTACCAATTGGTTGCTTGTTTTGAGGTAAAGGACAGATTTCCCAGACCTGTTGCTTGTTGAACTGAAGCAGTTCATCTTGCATAGCTTGCACCCAATTATTGTCTTTGAGGGCTTCCTGGTACTTCTTTGGTTCCAACTGTGAAATAAAGGCTGAGAATAGGCAAAAGTTGGAGAGCTGGTTTCTGGTAAGAACACCTGAAGCTATATCACCCATGATTTGATCAAGTGGATGATCTCTGTGTTCAATCAGTTGTTGTAAACCACTGACAGGTGTAGGTGGCTCTTGTTCTTCAAACAAACTACTAAGGTCTATAATATCTGGTTCAGCAGTTTCAGCTTCTTCAGTAGTTGCAGGTACTGAAGCAGATGTTTGAGTTTGGCCTTCAGTATTTGTTTGATCAGAAGTTTGAAAAACTTCTGATGGTGTTGTAGTTGACTTAATGACTGTTTGAGGAGTCCATGGTGTAGGATCCTCATCTTCAAACCTTTGATCACCATAATAAGTAGGTTTGGAAGAAGTAACAGTCTTTTCAGGTCCAAAGTGAAAGTTGTCAAGGTCAAAGAGTTCAGCAGGATGTGCTGGAATAAGAGTGTGTTTTGACTCATTGAACTTGACATTCAATGTTTCTTCTACTATCCTGGTGTGAGAATTAAAAACCTTGTAGGCTTTTCTAGTTGAAGAGTAACCAAGAAAGTAACCTGAGTCAACTTTGGCAGCAAACTTTGAAATAGATTCCTTGATGTTCAAGATGAAACATTGACACCCAAAAGCCCTGAAAAAGGAGATAAGGGGCTTCATGCCATGAAGAACTTCATAGGCAGTTTTGGAATGTCTCTTGACCACAAGAACTCTATTCTGAACATAACATGATGTGTTAACTGCTTCTGCCCAAAAGTATAATGGCAGTCCAGAATCAGCTAACATTGTTCTTGCTCCTTCTATCAATGTTCTGTTCTTCCTTTCTACTACACCATTTTGTTCAGGAGTTCTAGGAACACTGTATTGTCTAATAATCCCTTTAGACAAACAGAATTCATCCAGAGTTTTGTTCCTGAACTCTGTCCCATTGTCACTTCTAATGGTTTTGACAGATAGAGAATATTGTTTCTCTACTTGTAGAATGAAGAACTTGATGATTTCAGTAGCCTCATCCTTGGAAAATAAGAAGAATACCCATGTGAATCTTGAGCAGTCATCAATGATGACTAAGCAGTACTTCTTTTTACCAAGGCTCATAATCTTGACAGGTCCAAATAAGTCCATATGGAGTAGTTGAAGACATGCAGTTGTTTTTGATTCTTCAATAGACTTATAGGAGGACTTATGTTGTTTTCCCTTTAAACAGGATACACAGTGTTCTTGACACTGGTATACTTTCAAAGGTAGACCTCTGACCAAGCCCATTTTTGTGACTTTATTTATGGTTTTAAAGTTCACATGGCCAAGTCTCCTGTGCCAGAGATCTGTTTCTGAAGTTGATGCCCTTGAGAAGAAACAGGCAGTGTTGTTCAATACTTTGTCTTTCTCAATGTCCACTGCATAGACATTGCCACATCTTTTGGCAATCAGCAAAGTATGATCTTCTATAATCTTCTCTATCAACTTCTGGCCTTCTGGTGAGATGATCTTGCAAGCTGTCTTTGTGAAAAAGGAAGAATATCCTTTATCACACATTTGTGACACGCTCAGCAAGTTGTATTCAAGGTTTTCCACCAGATTGACCATGTCAAACTGTATTTTGCCAGAGGAGACATTGCCATGTCCTAGCACATATCCCTTAGCATTGTTCCCAAAGGATACAGATCCTTCTCTTTGGCTGATAAAGTTGTTTATCAGGTATCTGCATCCAGTCATGTGCATAGAGCCTCCACTATCAACATACCATATGCTGTTCAAGCCCCTGGAAACTCTCTGCACATAAAAGCAAATTAGTCAGATTTGGGAACCCAAGCCTGTTTGGCTTTGGGTTTGCTCTTGAGAACAGTTACAGTTTGTTCTTGACCAGGTTGAGAAATCCATGTCTTTTTGGCAATGGATTTTTCATTAAGAACCATGGTGGTATCCTTTTTAGGACCACCATCAACCTTGGTCATCAGTAGTTCTACCATGTTCTTTAGATTTTGAATCTCAGCAGTTTGTGAAACTGCTGAAGATTCTGGTCTAACTACTGACAAGGAATTTTGAGAAAAAGATTTTGGTTGAGATTTTATCTTTTTCTGAGAAAAGGTGTTTTCAGGTTGTTGTTTCTTGGGTTTAAAGACTCTTTCATAATCATTTCTGATTTGATTTCCCACAACCTGTTGTTTAAATTTTTGATTGAACTGAATTCCTTTTCTGTATCTACAAAATTCAGTTTTGTGGTTGAACAGGCCACAAATTTCACATTCTTTTGCCTTTTGTTTTTGATCTAAAGGCAAATTTCTGACATTTGTGAAAAGATTTTGCTCATCAGTAGTTTTCAGGGTCTCAACTCCTGATGTAGATGAAACTACTGATGGCTTGTTGTCAGATTTTGTAAATACTTCTGAAGTACTTTCTTTAAAAATGCCAGGATTTCTGTTTAGAAAGTTTTCATGGAAAGATGTGCATTCTTTCCCTTCAGAAGTTTCATTTGAAACAATTCTTCTCCCATCTTCAGTAGTTTTGGGAGAAAAATCTGTTGGTGTTTCAACATGATGGTATCCTATGCCAAACTTAACATTTGAAGCACTTTGTTTGTTTAGCAATAATTGATACCCCTTACAAGATTCCACCCATTTTTCACAAGTGATCCTGGTGTCAGCAAGCTCTTGTCTGACATCTCCCAGGTCATTTAGCATGATTTTGATTTGTGCTTGGGTTTCAATAGCAGAGTCAGTTAATTTAGAAACTTCTTTTGTTTTAGCACACAGTTTTCTTTCTAAATCACATTTTATCTGTGTGTATTTTCTTTCTAAATCATTTGCTTTGCCTTGTAAGTGCAGGTTTGTCTCTCTTATGAGAGCAAAAGTTTCTTTGCAAGAATTTGAGCAAAGTTTTGTCAAAGATTCTTTTGATACCTGTGACAATGCAGATTTTGAAGTACAGCCTTCAAATGCCATTAAGGCAAAGTTCTTTCTGCCATTGTCTGGTTCTCCCCAGTTGATGTCAAACACTTTGTTGTCTGCATCAGGATTGCACTCTGTGGTGTCATAAGGGAGACTGCTCCAGTCAACATACCCTGAGGTAAAAAGACTTTGTTGTGAGGGTTGTTGAGGCTGTGGAGGAAGTTGAGCAGCTGGAAAGGGAGGGATTGATTGTTGGCTCTGCATCTGTTGAGCAGGCACTTGAACATATTGTACTTGAGGCATATATTGCTGTTGAGGAGCTTGTGCCTGTACAAAATGAGCACTCCCTTGAGTTCCATTGTTCCTATTATAATTGGGGTTATAGTTATTTCCAGATTGTGATTGGTTAAAGCTAGAGCTTCTACACTCTCTAGCAAAGTGTCCCAACTTCTGACACTTGTGACATCTCAGTTTAGATTTGTCAAAACCAATTTTTGTATTACTGGTCAATCCTGGAAATTTCCTTCCTGACCTTTTATAAAACTTGTTAGTTTTAATGCTTAGCATGGCCAGTTGGTGTAATATGTCCATTTCTTCTAAGTCATCACTGCTAAAATTTTTCAAATCATCCATGATAAAACATAGATTATCAGCAGTTTGACTTTGGTCATCATTGTCATAACCTGGGAAAGATCTTTCTGATGAGATCCCAGTGGTTATGTCAATATTGTCATAAGATCCATAGGAACAAGTTGGTGAATCTTGTCCCAAAAGTGCTGTACTACCTGGTAGGTAGTCATCAGCAGTTTTACCAGAAGTTTGTAATTTCTTCTTTTGATCAATTTCTCTCTCAAAAGTAAGTAAACTCCCATGGAGTTTTGTAAGAGTGAGGGAGCTAAAATCTGGTGAGGATCTTAAAACAATGGAGTAAGTTTCCCATTTGTCAGGTAAAGACCTTAAAAATCTATGTAGCATAGACACTGTTGTATAGGTCTGACCATTTAACTTTAGCTCAGATATTAATGAGGAGAATCTTTCAAATTGTTGAGTCAAAGTTTCCCCATTAATATAAGCAAATGTTTCATATTGTTGAGCTAAAATCTCTCTGGTGTTGGCAATCACCTCTTCAGTTCCTCCAAACTGTTCTTTAAGACAGTCCCAAAGTTCTTTGGCACTTTCACAATGTAAAAGGCCAGAGTATATTTCATTTGGGAGAGCCATTGCCAACATAGAGAATGCTTTTGCATCTAGCTCAAGTTTTAGGAAATCCTCATCTGTAGAGTCTTTGGGTTCCTTTGGAATCCCTTCTTTAGTTTCAAGATTTATATTTACTGGTTTGTGAGGACCATATATCACAGATCTCCAACAACCTGTGTTGGTTTGTGACAAGGTATGTGCCATTCTCTTTTGCCATATGTTGTACTCATTTCTCACAAGCATGGCAGGTTTGGTGGCAGAACCAGTATTATGTGGATCCATTTTTAAAGAGTATAGATTTGTCAGATGACTCTTTTAAGTGATGGATATTGATAAAAAGTGAACTTTTGATCTTTTTATTGAATATCAATAAGAGCTTTGTGTCTGATTCTCAATTTGTTAGATTGATATGTGATCAGATAAACCAATGCTCTGATACCAATTGTTGGATCAGTTTGCTCTTTTTGCTAAGTAAGAACTTGCTATCTTGACACTTAAGTGTTTAGCAAGTCCTTGTAAATCAGATTATAAGCACAGCGGAATGTTATAAGTTAAAGCAACACTTTTTACACTAAGGCAGAGTTATAACTCCCCCTTGATGTTTGAAACTAATAAATGACAAAGTATTTATTATGAATCTAAGTTGTAAATGAGAATTAGATACTTAGAGAGATTCACAATAAATACAGAAATGGAATAGAACAATGAGAGTGTTTGAAGGATTTTTCTATTAAAATCAATGTCTAAAATAGAAGGTTGAAGCCTCCTATTTATAGACGTTTACATGCATGTATCTTGCTCAAAAAGCAAGTACAGAAACAACAGAAACAAGTTGCACAAGTTGCAACATTGAAAGAAACAAATACAGCTAAAAAGTAATAATAAACAATAAACTACTGATGCAAAAGGCGGTGGGAAATATCTGATGCTAAGTGCTGATGAAGGACAAACTACTGAAGAGTAGTTTTGTCTTCAGTACTTCTGAAGTGAACTTGTCTGGTTTGGACTTCAGAACTTCTGCTTCTTCAGCACTTCTCATATCTTCTAATCAGCAGTTTCTTGTCTTCTCTTCAGTACTTCTATACTTAGCCAAAATGACAGAAGTGAATTAGACTAAGGTTTACAAAAGTGGTTTCACCAATCCTCTTTGTCCTAACACCCCTCATACCCCATGGAGAGTTCAGCCCTTCTCCTCATGGGGTATGGCGCCTAAAATCTCCAACATGGGCCTATCAGCTTTGGGCTTGGCTTGTTTTCTTCATTTGGGCTTCATTTTTTTTGGTCCAATTAACTTAATTCTTCCACTAATGATCATCCTTGGCCCAATTCTTCATAGCTCTTCAAAATAAACTTCTTTTATCTTCAACGCTCGAGCCCGGATGTTCGATTCCTGATATTATTTCTTCAATTCACGTCCTTTTTCGCCGAACATCTAAAATCAACAAAAATTGCATAAATAATAACTAAAAATACTAAAAATATATACAACCTATAAAATTACCAAATACTCAAAACCATGCTATAAACTCCCTAAAATAATAAATAAATGACTCGAAAAACTATTAAAATGCTAAGGAAAAATGCATGTTTTTACAACACATCAACACCCTCCCCAAACAAAACCGACTTATGAATATTGATCTTTAAGCCCGAGCATAAATAACATATTCTTAATACACGATTAATCTTTTCCACATTATCTTTGCTCCAAGTACCCAAAATAAGTGCATCATCTGCATACAACAAATGTGATACACTCGGACCTCCATTCATAACCCTCACTCCCTCAAATTCACCCAACAAACAAGCCTTAGAAATCATACTAGTGAGGGCCTCCATGACAATAAGAAACAAAAAAGGGGATAAAGGATCGCCTTGTCTGAGCCCCTTTTGACATTGAAACTCAAACGTAGGCGACCCATTAACAAGCACTGCCGACCTAGCCGATTGAAGAATCCCCTTCACCCATAGACACCATCTATCTGGAAAACCCATCTGGCTCATAATAGACAAAAGAAAACCCCAATTCACATTATCGTAAGCCTTTTCGAAATCGATTTTCAGGAGAAAAACTATTTTTTTTTTTTTGTTTTTCTTTACCCATCCAATGATTTCGTTAAGGACTAACGGGCCATCCAAGATAAACCTATCTTTCAAGAAAGCCGATTGAGACTCAGAGATCACCTGACCAATAACTGTTTTGATTCGAGCCGCCAACACCTTTGAAATAATTTTACTAATCACACCAATCAAATTGATAGGTCTGTAGTCTTTTAAACCCACTGGCACTTTTGTCTTAGCGATCAAGGTAATAAATGAAAGGCTGCACTCTTTACTGATCTTTCCAGTCCTGAAAAACTCATCGAAAATATTGATGAAACCAGCCTCCAAGAAACTCCAAAAATGCATGATAAATCTGAAGTTAAAGCCATCCGGTCCCGGGGCTTTACAGCACCACAATCAGAATTCTTTTGATACCATTCTACGACTTTCTATTTTTCTTTCACTATATATTTAATCATAAACCTGAGAAGGTAAACACCCCTTCACATGTGACGCGCCGCGACGCCACTTGCATGACGTTGCTCACACTCACCCTCATCATAGGTAAATCGGATTGTTACTAAACGAGGAGCAAAAGAAGTGTAACATTTTCGAAAAACATATTCTAATTATTGTTTGAAAGTTAAATTTAACGTTAATTATATTATCCACGAAATACTCTTCATGGTTAATAAACCTCAACCCATCGTTTGCCTAAAAATTCTCTCATCAAACATTCTAACAAAATAATTCGTTTTAGAGTTTTATATTATAACAAAATAATTTTTATAATAAAAAAAAGGTGGTGAAGAACGAAATGGCGTTCACAGGAACATTAGAAAAATGCAAGATCTGCGAAAAGACTGTTTATTTTCTTGAAATGATAACTGCTGATGGAATCACGTATCATCAAACATGTTTCAGATGCAGCCAATGCAATGGCAAGCTTACGGTATATGTTTTTGTTTAGTTTTCCTAATATATATGATCGACTCACAAATAATCGTGTTGATCTCATGTTTTCTTTGTCGAATTTGAATGATTAGAAGATGCGTGCTTTGTTTATACATTTGATCTCGTGTTGTGTTGAGTACGGATTTGAAACATGCTTGTTTTATCTATGATATGGAGTAGATCGATATACCTTTTTTCTTGAATTCGTCGTAAGATTCAATGTTGAACCTATAATCTACACAATGGATTATAGGCTCTGCATACATCTATTCGACAAAAAAATAGTAAAAATGATGATTTGCATGGTACATGCGCATGCGCGCATATATTTCTATATTTCTTTAGAAAAACAAGTTTTGATGATTTGCATGGTGCATGCTTACGCGCATATATTTCTATATTTCTTTAGAAAAAAAAAACATGTTTTTAAAAGGTATGAATATACGATACATTGTTGAGTATAACGTATGTAACTGATCATTATTCGTCCAACATACATTGTAACAAGTTTTGATCACGTATATATCTTTTTATCATTTCAATTGTGTACATATGCCGCTTCTAAAATTCTATGCGTTCTATAAATAAATCGAGTTTTATATTAATCCGCTACGGATGTATATATACGTATATACATATCAATAATGTCTTGTTATGTATACATTAGATGAGCACATACTCATCATTGGAAGGAGTACTATTTTGCAAGACTCATTTTGAGCAAAAGTTTAAGGAGAGAGGAGGTCTCCCTAAAGTCACACGTAGGTTTTATTTTAATTTATCATCATATATAAACTTTATTTAACATTTAATAATTATTTATTATTTGATGTTTATTACAATTTCTCTTATTCAAATTTTAATGATGAACGATGATCAGCTGCCAAACCACACGAGACGGTACGCTATACTCTACTTAGTTTTCATTTAATTATATTATAAAAATTGTATAAGACAAAATATTTTAATTAATTAATTTAAATTATTACAGGGAAAAGCCCCTAGTAAATTAGCTGCTTTGTTTTCTGGGACACAAGATAAATGTGCAGTTTGTAAGAAAACTGTGTATCCACTTGAAAAGGTTTGTTAATTTTTTTCAAATACTATTACATACGACTCATGAGTTGGGTTTAGTATAATCACATTTGAGTCAATTTTAATTGATTCGTGAACACGTTTAGCTAAATGGATTGGTCTCGAATGAACCTAAAGGGTTTACTAGTTGTGTTGTTTATTTATATACCTTTTAAGGGATATTATTGTGTCAAATCTTAAATTGCTTGGATATTCAAAACAACAAAATTTAAAGAAAATAGTAACATGGTTTTCTAATTTTTATTCATTTATTTATTTTTATTTTTTTAACGGCTTAAATTACACCAATTCCATCTTTATGTAATTAAAGTGATATACGCACATATAAAATCATAATTAAAAGTGATCTAATATGTGTCAACCAATAAACACCTAACACCTAAGCCATGTTTAACTAACACAACATTCACAAGTTAGGTTTAGTCTAACCAAATTTGAGTCAATTTCAATTGACCCATAGCATGTTAAGCTAAATGGGTTGGGCCCCACTTCACTTTACCTTTTTGATGGATGTTAAAGGAGGCGCTATTGGGGCATTTCTTGGGTGTTTAGGGAGGGAGGCGCTATTGGAACCACATGCCTATGCGGCGTAGTGGAGCCCTAGGGGATCTAATCCATATCACCAGCCTAAACAAGACAGAATAGAATACAATAAGTGCATATACATGCATGCATGAGCGATAAATCGATAAAACTAATTGATTTGTTGTATCATTTGAATACTGGTGTTTAGATAACTGTAGAAGGGGAGTACTACCATAAAGCATGTTTTCGATGCAAGCAAGGAGGTTGCTTTCTCACACCATCTAATTACGCGGCTTTAGATGGGAACTTGTTCTGCAAGCCACATTTCTCGCAACTTTTTAAAGAGAAGGGTAGTTATAATCACCTTAAAGAAGCGGTTAACACAAAGAAAGATGCTACCGAAGAAGAGTCATCAGCTGATAATGAGACAACAGAAGATCCACCTGAAACAACAGAAGAAACCACCCAAGAAGAAGAAGAAACACAAGAGTAAACAAAAGCCGACATCATGTCAAAATGAAACGAGTCGAATTATGAATAATTTATTATGTAAAAGCTTGAAAACGTTGTAAAGATTGAAACTTATATTTCATTTCATCGTTGTTTTTACCTGACCTGTTTTGACAACCGGTGTAGACATGATGATGTGTCGCAATACAAGTCGTCGGATCTGAAAGTAGTCCCATAAATGCAGTTTAAGAGTTGTCCAACTCATGAATCGGAATAGCATATGATGGATCAAAGCAACCAAGCATTGAACATTTGTTGATTAGTGTGTTAAGTCATTGTGTTCGTGTTGTTCTGCAATTTAGATTAATTATGGATTTATCGGATAACGAATAAAAACACCCATAATTGAAATCGTCGAAAAAATCCTGCGATAAATGTTTGCTTCGTGCCACCAAGTTCGATTTAGGTTAATCAAAACAACCATGAGAAATAAAACCAAAATTGCACTCACTTGATCAAGTAAACATGTAATCAGTACAAATTTAGGAAAAAAATAAGTTACAGATGCATTAAGACGACTCTAATGCTTAGCACGAGAATAGTGATTGTCATTCGGGTTCCTCTTGCCACTAAAAACTGCCAGGGCTTTTCTTACAGGTGGTTGCAAAGGCGTGCGCTTATCTGAATGGTGAATGAATATATCATTTGTGGCAAATATGTCATCCGCCTACAAAATGCAATCAAATAAACATTATTCATGGTACATAGACGCAGACATGTGAGACCCGTTCACTCCCAACTGTCGAAACATCAAAAAAAAATTTACCTCTTTGTTCTTCTTTTTGGTCTTGGGATGCAGAAACTTTTGTGGAAGTTGATCCTCGCGTAAAATAGGGTTCTTGGTTATAGCATCTCTTCCGCCTTGTGGGAGAGGCAATGAAAACTGCATAAGATGCAGAATCATGTGTACGTCACCAAGTGTGCAAAACGCATGGAAATGATTAATGAAATGCATTAACTGTAAACGAAATATGTGATGCGATTCAAAACACTTACCTTTGTTCCCCTCAAAGATACACGAGGTCGACGGGCTGCAATAATAGCTCCATTTTCACCGACAGTAACAGCCACTTTCCTTAAAGTGCCTCCATTACCGCAACTTGGACAGAAAATCCTACCGATCTCCATTGTCACCTTGAAACAGGCATGACATTTCAGTATCCACCTGCAAAAACGAGCCAAAACGGGTCAAAAGTCTGTCTCCAAACTGGGGCTTTTTGAAAATAGTAGGCTCTTATTGTAATAACATATAACTTTCCCCATCTTTACTACATATGTCTACATGTTATAACATGTTACTCGACCCGCCCACTTTGCCATCTCTACCAAAGAAAGGACACAAACCTGTGCAGCTCGCGTATTTGCATTCCACCTGGTGCCACTAGACGTAAGCCCATCTGTAGAATAACATTCTGCATTGCAAAATCACCAGTAACACAAGCAACACTTGACTCAGAAAGTGATCTTAACATCCAGCTTTGCTCGCTACTAGCGTCATCAACGTATGAAGATGCATCAACACTTTCAAGCGTCTCACTAGTCATATCCAAATGTTCCAGCTCTTCACTCACATTTTCAATCTCATTTTCCTCACCGTCTTCTTGAAGCCTCATTTGATCTAAAGCTGTTGATATATCTTCACCGCCATTGCTCGCATCAGTCGTCTTCTCACCACCGCATAATTCATCTGAATTCTCATAAATCAGATCCGGCACTTTAGTGTCATCAACACTTTCTTCATTTCCATCATCTTGAACATCTTTTTCAGATGACTCGTACCTTTCACGTCTAGCCTTCCTCCTCAAAAACCGCCTATGAGTGCTTCGACTCACAGCAGGGAGCCAATCATCAGCATTATCATCATCAACTTGCCCTTGAGATGCATCGATTCCAGCTGCCACATTCTTTTTCCCTTCAATAACAACTTCTTTCTTTTTAGGGAAATATTTCCGAGGCTTTCCAGAAGCACCATTATCATGTACTTCAGATCCATTTGCTGATGCAGAATCCTCATTATCTTGATCCTTTTCACCAGGAACAATAACATTCATGTTCAGATCTTTCAGAGGGAGGATTCTTGACTCGGGTCCTGAACCATCCCCAGTTGCGTGTTCTAATGCTTCCCATTGGGCCAAGTTAGGAACATTAGACCCCCATCCAGGTAATTCTTTCTCTGGTAACCTTTTCACATTAACCGTGCGAATAGGTGGCGGGCTGTCTCGAAGATGGCTAGTTCCATGAATTTGGGCCTCCAATGTATAAGTCAAAGCAATTAGTTTAAGGTCAACATCTGAAAGTGTTTGTAGATCTCCAGTTGCCCTTGCAAAGCTAATGACTGCACATACCAAAATGCTTTCAATCCATGTATTCATATTAGGTAAAGCAGATCAAAAAGCATAAACCAGTAGATATTTACAGGTGTAAATGAGATGAGATGAGATGAGCCGAGCCCAAGCTCGGCTTGTTTAACTTATAAGAACTCAAACTTGAGCTTTATTTCTAAAGTTTGAGCTCGGCTAATGAGTTTTTCAAGCTCAAGCCATGCTTGGCTCGTTTATTATATATTAACGTATATACAGTTATACTTACTTTCTTATGTTTTAGTTATAACTTTTATAATACATATATATACACATGTGTGCGTATATTACTAGGTTAGATACCCGTTTACTACACGGGTTGATTTATGTATCTAAACCTGTGCGGCTGTGTATCTCCTTAAAATATAAATTACGTATCTTTCCATGAACTAACTGAGCTATACGGTTTATACACTGCACTAGTGCACTTTTAGTTTCATCAATCCATATTGTAAATCTATATGTGAATTCATCAATTGTGACCTTTGCTTCTCCATCACTATCGAATTCAAGCAAAATTTGTGAAACCGAAAACCAAACTCACAATTTCATTACGGTTAGGAACCGCAAAGAAAACCAAATTTAGAATTCGGTTTGGTTTTATCCCGTTACGGTTAAGTTTTTTCACACCCATGCCTAAAATTATTCAGTCAACTAATAAAGCATACAATTCATTCAATCCAAAACCTCTAAATAACTTAATATTAAAATTAAAACTAATAGTTTAACTTGACATAAATTACTAACACATAAACCACAAATCACTCTAATTACTAAAACCATCACATATTATCAATCACACTAACCTCAATTAACCTCGCCCTCAGCTAGGGATAAGCATTTCAATATTAAATCATGAAAATAGCGATAGCGAACCGATGTTGATACCGTAAATACCGATACCGGTTCATTTTCGGTACCAATTCGATACCAGGTTTTGGCAAAAAAAAATCAGTATCGGTATTTTCGGTAGCAAGCTCATCCCTATCATCAACTAACCTCAGTTAACCTAATTCAATTAAACAGAACCATCAAAACCATAAGCCATACCTTTCTTAAGCGATTCAGGAGACGGTTCCATCGTCTCAACAGTAAATGGAAGAATATTAAGACGGTGACGCGACGTTGGATCTCTAATCTCTTGAATAACATCGGAGACAGATACGAACTTATCGGCGGCGTGGTGGAGCTGTTCGCCGCCTTGAATGATGGCGTTTGCGTCGACGACAGCCACAGCTATGCCTTTGGTCGACTTGCAGCTGCCGACGAGAGCTGTAGCCATTGACTGCGACGGAATATTATTATTATTATTATTATTATTATTGGTAGGGTTAGGGTTTTGTGGTTGTTGTTTGACGATGTTGCTCCAGCATGGAGTCGGGTTTGGTGGTGTCTCCATGGGTTTTGGTGGTGCCTCCATTGGGGTTTGGTTGTTTGATGAAGATGGAGTAAAACCCTAGCAAGATATTAGTATGTTATTATTTTTGTCATCTGACTAGTTGTTTTGTTTGGTTTTGTCTGTTATTTGTTACATGGGTTGGGCTTAGATACTATATGGTGTTGGGCCGGTCCGGACCGGACCAATAAATGAGCTTAATCTAAATTCTCTTGACAAAAATCGGCTATGTTTCTTAATCGGTTTGGTTAACCTAACTGCCGGTTAATACTTTATTTTTGTTTTAACCGGTTATTATTTTTAACTGGTTCGATTATTCATTTTAACCGGTTTCATTCATAAATGGTTATTTTCGCACTGGGGGTGGGGGGTTATTTCGTTTTTTCCCAGCTAACCATTCACAAACCAATGTTTAAAAATAACCACTAATTGGTTAATAACTAGCTACGGTTAACTAGTTATTTCGTCCACCTCTACTTAAGGTATATTTAGTTAGGTTGAAAGCCTTAATAAATTTTTGGGATTTGTACCATGGGTTTATGTTTTTTAGCGGTGCAAACGAGTCAAGCCGCTCGCAAGCTACTCGAGCTCAGCTCGGTAAAATGCTCGAAACGAGCCAAGCCTTATCGAGTTTGAGCCGAGCTTGAGCCTAAAACAAAGCTCGTTTATTTATCGAGCCCGAGCTCGAGCCTGACATGTGAAGCTCGTTAGGCTTGTCGAGCCTTATCGAGCTTAGTGTACATATTTTTTAGGGGTGTAAACGAGCCGAGCCGAGCCCGAGTCTGACTGGGCTCGATAACTAAACGAGCCATATTTCAGGCTCGAGCTCGGGCTCATTAAGGCTCGGCTCGTTCGGGCATTTTGCCGAGCCGATCCTGGGTAGCTCTCGAGCCGCTACGTGTCATTTACACCCCTAATATTTTTTTTTTTAATATTTAATAATATTTACCACTAATCTAAAGTTGTTTAGTAAAACGAGCCCAAACTCGAGCTTCACTTGTCAAGCTCACGAGCCAAAACGAACTATTATTTATATTATTTTTATTTAATATATTAATTAATAGATAATAAACGAGCCAAGCTCGAGCTTGAGAAATTACCAACGAGCCGAGCTCGAGCTCTTATAACTTAATCGAGCTCGAGCTCTTATAACTTAATCGAGCTCGAGCCTGGTCTAGCTCGGGCTCAACTCGGCTTGTTTGCACCCCTTTTTTTTGTTTCTAAAGGCATATTTTCTTTTTTAGTAATTTATATTTATATCTTTATTTATGCTACTATAAAACACTTCAAGGATGGTAGACATGTAAGGCTGGTGAGTGTGAAGGAGGCCCATCATCTATGATGGTCTTCCACCTTATATGTCACATTAGCATGGGATAGGTTCATCCTCCTCATGATAGTCCAAGAGTATGGAGTGATGGTCCCCCCCCCCCCCCCCCCCCCCCCCTTTTTTTTCTTTTATTTAATTAATTAATATTCTAATTGAAGTTTACACATCAACCATTTCATAACTCCACACCACCTCTTCTCAAACCACTTGTATAACCACATATAAAACATGTACTCTCATCTGCCTTAAATTCCATATCTGGCGAAACCACACCCTGTACCAATTGGTCCTCACCCTGTACCCATTGATGATCCATCTCTTCTTCAAAAAAAAAAAAAATAATAATAATAATAATAATAATAATAATAATAATAAAAACATGAATAACAAGTGACAGAGGGAAGGAAAAAACAGAAAAGAAAAAAAAAAACCATGTGGAGGATTAGCAAGACCAGCATTTGGTTGCTGTTGATGATGATGTTTCCCCGGGGGCGGTGCTGTTAGGCCCAGCATGGGGTTACCGGGCCAATGTCGTTCCCCATACCCTCCAGCCTAATTTACTCTCTATTTTAAGAAGCTTAAGACAAATTTTGGTGCATAAATGCTCTATACAATAGTTTTTAATTTGTTCACACTTCTCCCAATTAATACACTATTTTATACAAATCTCTATTTAATACGTTATTTATGTATTTGACTTTTACCACATGAGATTTATATAAACTAGTGGTAATCGAGGCGGCGCGTTGCGCCTAGGTTAAACCGGTATCTAGTTCTGTGTATGTAACGCGCAACAGTGGAAGGACGACGCAATTTCTTTTAGTATTACAACAGTCTTGCTTTTAATTTTACAGTGTTTGTTACTGGTGTATAAGTTGCAAGAATATTAGCTTTCGGATCTGATGTGGCGAACCAATAATTAACGGAGTTGAATAGTAACTTGCCGGCCTTGAATAGTTACTTGATAGAGTTGTATAGTAGTTGACGGAGTTGAGTTGAGTTGTATCATGACGGAATTGAGTAGTAGCCTAACGGAGCTGAGTAAAGAAAATTAAAAAAATAGCTAAATAGTAACTTAACTGAGGAAAAAAAGGAGTTGCGGAAAAAAATTAAAAAAAACAGAGTAAATAGTAACTTGACGGAGTTAAATACTTAACGTAGTTGAATAGTAACTCCGTTAAGCTAACGGAGTTGAACAGTAGCCTAACGGAGTTGAGTAGTAACCTAACGGCGTTGAGTGGAGTTGAATAGTAACTTGACGGCCTTGAACAGTAACTTTACGGAGTTGGATAGTAGTTGACGGAGTTGAGTTGAGTGGTAACATGACGGAATTGAGTAGTAGCCTAACAGAGTTAAGTGAAGAAAAGTAAAAAAAAAAAATAGGGTTAAATAGTAACTTAATGGAGGAAAAAACGGATTTAGGAAAAAAAATAAAAAAAACAGAGTAAATAGTAACTTGAAGGAGTTTAATAGTAACCTAACGGAGTTGAATAGTAACTTCGTTAAGCTAAATAGCAACTTAACTGAGTTAAATAGTAACTTAGCTGAGTTGAATAGTAACCTAACGGAGTTGAATAGTAACTCCGTTAGTACTAGTGGTAATCGAGGCGGCGCGTTGCGCCTAGGTTAAACCGGTATCTAGTTCTGTGTATGTAACGCGCAATAGTGGAAGGACGACGCAATTTCTTTTAGTATTACAACAGCCTTGCTTTTAATTTTCCAGTGTTTGTTACTGGTGTATAAGTTGCAAGAATATTAGCTTTCGGATCTGATGTGGCGAACCAATAATTAACGGAGTTGAATAGTAACTTGCCGGCCTTGAATTACTTGACAGAGTTGTATAGTAGTTGACGGAGTTGAGTTGAGTTGTATCATGACGGAATTGAGTAATAGCCTAACGCAGCTGAGTAAAGAAAATTAAAAAAAAAATAGCTAAATAGTAACTTAACAGAAGAAAAAAAGGAGTTGCGGAAAAAAATTAAAAAAAAAAAAAACAGAGTAAATAGTAACTTGACGGAGTTAAATACTTAACGTAGTTGAATAGTAACTCCGTTAAGCTAATGGAGTTGGGTAGTAACCTAACGGCGTTGAGTGGAGTTGAATAGTAACTTGACGGCCTTGAACAGTAACTTTACGGAGTTGGATAGTAGTTGACGGAGTTGAGTTGAGTAGTAACATGACGGAATTGAGTAGTAGCCTAACAGAGTTAAGTGAAGAAAAGTAAAAAAAAAAATAGGGTTAAATAGTAACTTAATGGAGGAAAAAACGGATTTAGGAAAAAAAATAAAAAAAAGCAGAGTAAATAGTAACTTGACGGAGTTTAATAGTAACCTAACGGAGTTGAATAGTAACTTCGTTAAGCTAAATAGCAACTTAACTGAGTTAAATAGTAACCTAGCTGAGTTGAATAGTAACCTAACGGAGTTGAATAGTAACTCCGTTAAGTTAAAAAGCAACTTAACTGAGTTAAATAGTAACTTAACGGAGTTGAATAGTAACTCCGTTAGTACTATTCATGAAAGTTTTAAAACTAAAGTATATATAATGGTATGTGTGTAGACGTGTGATGGGTGTGCAGGTTTTGTGGTTTGTCTTTAATGAGTTTCATAATGAATGAGTTTGGGGTAGCGATGAATCATGGATTAATGGCGTTTATTGGATGATTTGTACTTCGTCGCATCGCGCAGGCTCCCAACTAGTAACTTAGAGTGTGTTTAGCTCACCTAAAAAACGCATCTTAATGTTCATGGAGTCTTAATAGCTAAGTTTTAGAAACAAAGTTGACCGATTCAAAAGCCACTTCTTATTCAGTCAGGCCTCTTATTGGCTCAACACAAGGTTGAAACAGCCTATTGCCGAAAAGTGAAAACCAATATATAAGTCCCTTTCAGATCCAAGATATAAGTCGCTACACGACCCAAAATACGACACGAACATAATATGAAATTTACGGGTTTGAATTTAGTCAAAACGGGTTTGGACAAGTTTCAGGTTGAACCTGTCAACCCATTTAGCTAAATGGGACAAGTTCGGGTCAACCGGACGACTTGACATGTTGACGCGTTTAACCCATTTATTTTATATCTTAATGGATAATGTGATTAAAATATCACTTTAAATGGGCTTGGTCCATTATATCATTTAGACCATGCGTAGTGGGGGGCTTTATTTATAAAGCCCCCCTTCCTGATTGGTCAACGTGGCTGCTGAGTCAGCGTGAAGAGAGAAACTGAAAAAAGGGTGTAGTGGTGGGGCTTTTATTTATAAAGCCTCTGATTGTGATTGGTTGATTTTTTTATTATTTTTTTAATCTTTTAATTCAAAATAATTAAAATAAAAGACAAATAAATATAAAAAAATTACAAATAATAATAAAAACACACAACTAATATTAATTAAATTAAAAAAACAAACAACTTAAATAAATTACAATACCAAATTAAAAAAAACAAACAACTTAAATAAATTACTGGAGGTTATATTTTGCAAGGATTTGTTGTCTATGATGTATCGCGAGGAGTAGGGCTTCTCCCTCAAGGTGGTCGATCGGTTTGGACAAAAACTCAATGTCCTTTTCCCTTTGCCTCGCCTCTTGAATGTCGACGAACCTTTTATTCTCGGCCACTCTCTGGTCCATAGTTTGCAAACGTCTTTGGCCGAGGTCGCGAAGATTCTGTAGTCGTCGATTCATTTCATCAAACTCCTCCCTCGATGCACCACCTCCTGTCGAAGACGACTCCGCCTTGCCACCCTTTTTTGATCGTCTACCGGGTGGTCTTGGAATATCCTCCTCCTCCTCCTCCTCCTCCAAATCAACAGGATCATCTAAACTCACAAAGCGAGCATCGGATGTTGGTGTATCCGGATCTCGCGACGTGGAGGTGGTTTTGCTTCGTTTTGATAGTCCTCCTCCTCCTGATCCTCTTCCTCTCCTAATCTTGCGCCCACTACCCGACCCCATAGGCGGTACATTAGCCCACTTAGGACTATGTCTCAACATCTCCCATATCCTCAAATACAGGAACGGCCCGCGGGTATCTCTCATCTCGTCCAAGGCCCTGGCCAACAAACCGTCATCACCTTCCCCACTGCCCCTGTTGTCCTTGCAACGTTGGTAGACCTCCGAAAACGAGTGACATTTATTATTAATGTCCGACCACTTTCCAGATATCGAGTCGTTCTCTCGATACTCCCCCTACCCATGGCCGCAAAAAATAGCTCTCGAATCCATTGCCAAAACACCGGGCTATGTTGATAGTTTGCTGCAAAAAAAATATCATACGATTAAAAAGTATATATATATGTAAACACAAAAAAAAATACTAACCAACTTCGGGGTCCTCGGATATGTCGAGCCAGGCTCGCGCTAAATTGTACTCCTCATCTATTTCCCAACGTTCTTGTTGCTTTTTTTGACAAGGAGCAGTAACATCTTTCTTTTTATGCGAGCGTCTCCCGCGCCCGCGCCCCCGTTGAGAACCCTCGGGTTCGTCTTGAGTTTCTGGTACGGAATCGGGCTCCTCAGAAGGTTGGACATAGTTTGGTGGAGGAAAAAATTAAGCGGGCATGTTTGGGCCCGGATAAAATTGACCGGGCATGCCAAGAAGTTGCGCGTATTGCATTGTGTTCGCGTCAAACTCGCCCCAATTGGGTGGCATCGGAGTATTAGTGTTTGGCCTCGCACCCGGTCGACCCGAGACCCCGAACGGTGAACCATATGGATACATGTTTTGTATTTAGATTGTGTTGTGGTGTGGTTTTTAGTTTTGGTTGTGTAAAGTTGTGTTTGTGTTTTTATAAAAATTGTGTGTATATATATATAACACTTAAAAAAAATTACCGTTCAAAAACAATTGTGCCCCAACGGTCAAAATTTTGACCGTTTGATTTGAAGCCCGCGCCACGTGTCAGCATTTGATTGGGTCTAGCAATTTGTCATCGGCGTTATATATATAGAGCCCTACCCACTATTTTAAAAATGGCGCCCCCTGTTCCAGTGTTGGGAGCGCTATTTTACTAAAATTTTGAAAAAAAAACGCCCCACTACGGGAGGTCTTAACTAATAGTGATACTTTAGAGTTTAACCCTTTTAGTTATGACTAGGCCAATAAACGGGCGTAATCTAAACTATGAAAAATTACATCTGAATTAGTCAGAGTTAGAGTGTGTTTAGTTTACTTAAAAGAGGCATCTTAATATGGCTGTTATATGTTAGTTAGTTTTTTTTTTATCGGCGAATAACTGTGTGGCAACCACCCTTGCGGGCCGCCGTGCCCAAGAATCGACTACTCGACCTCCAGCAGCTCCCGCCTTCTCCCGATGCGCGGAAACCCGAGCCTCACCCGCCTGAAGGCACGACAGTGTTATAGAACTCGGTAAAACCTCACCGCCCGTTAGATTCGAACCGGCGCCACCCGGATACCAAACCATAAATGATGGAAGTGGGGATTGAACCTTTGATCACATAGGTGAAACAAAAGCAACTCCACCACTCTACCACTATGGATAGATCGTTATGTGTTAGTTCTTGTTTGATATGTAAAGTGTGGATATCATATCCTTGATCATAAGTGTTCGTTTGCAAAACCAGCTTCTATTTCTACATTTGTACACATGTAGGCTGCATATCTACTAACCAATTGACTTTGTTATATTTGATAAACTTGCCTTTAGAAATTTAATTTTGGAATTAAAATGTTTAAAGCAATGTTCATTTCTCCTCCTATTTAACCGATGTTCTCTCCTCCTTCTCCTACTCAACCAATGCTCTCTCCTCCTCCTCCTCTACCAGGGTACACTCCACCAATACCAGATGCTCTTCTCACTGATGAGGAATGCATCTGGGCTTTGGATTATACTATGACTGAGATGAGAATGGGGCGTCTACGGTTGGTGGAGACCCAACCAAACCCCATCCCAACCCCATCCCCACCCACCCCACCCCACCCCAAGCCCTCCTGCTCGGGGGCCAACTGAGGGTGAGTATGAAGCAGCCAGGAGTATGGATGATGAACCATACTATTTATCAGCTCCCGACTGTGGCCGCATCCGCTGGGATGGGAGGTCCGACGGTCGCGATAGCGACCGTTCTATGTCACCTCCAGAGTATACACTGGAGGACTGAGATAATTATTCTCCGTAGTGGGGGGTTTAGGTTTAATTATGTAATGTTTGAATAAGTAGTTTATGATTATGTAATGTGCTTGTAATAAGTAATTTAGGATTATATAATGTGTTTATGTAATGGTTTTAACTTAAATTTTATATAATGTGTTTATCTAAACTAACATTAAACATAAAAAAATATTAAAACTAATAATTAAACATTAAACATTAAAACATAATATTAAACATTACACGTTAAAACACTAAACATTAAACAGTAAACAAAATAAAAACGCATCAATTGCCAACACAGAAGATTGGTGACGTGGAAGTCGCTTCCGTAGCGCTGCCGATAAGCGCCGTGTGTGAGTTGAATTCCCATCTGTTCGCTAACGCCAGGGTGCGCCTCCATCGTCGCTTCATAGACAGCGTGCCATCTCGTACAATTATTTTGTATGACAGACCACTTACTGGCGATCTCATCAACGTTACGGTTATTCGTTTCGCTAATTCGGTTGTACTCCGCCAACACATTGTGCCAAAAGTCCTCCCTATTGTTTGGCGGGTTCTCCTTAGTGTTGATCCATGCCGTCACCAACTGGATTTGATCCTGATCAGTCCACTGTGCCATACTTTCGGTTTCTGTTTGAGTTTAGGTTTGTGTGTTGTGTTTGTGTTAAAAGTATATGTGTTTGTGTTAATATGTGTATGTATATATATGTGTGTGTTTGTGTAAAAATTGTGGAAATTAAAATTTAACCGTTGCCCCCGCCCCCAATAAATGCTCCAACCTTCGAATTTTTCAACTTTCCAACGGTTACTTCGTGTATAACGCTCGTCATGACCATAACCCTCACAACCATAACGCTCCCATAGCGCTCGGCCACTCGGGGGGGGGGGGGGGTTGTTTCCCGATGCTATGGGGTCAAAACGCCACAATAGCCCTACCACTGCACACTAATAATAAGCAATGAGAGAGCTTTGTCATGTAAAGTAGAATAACTTTGGCCGTTAAAAAAAACCTTTCTTTAATAAAAAAATGACACCCTCTTTTACACAAATTATATATTCCCTTCAACAAAAAAAAAAATGTACTTTTAAAAGCAATTGGCCTTCTAGAAAACGGATCAAGAGATGCATGTGGACAAAGTGTATAACCGCAATTTGATCATATCCAATCACAATTTCGATTTTAGAACCGCGTGTTGTAAGTAACATCCTTCTAGATTGATATTTTTCACTATACCCCCTTCGACTTATAAAACTTGTATAAATTCCACATATGATAAACTAACTTAAAATTAAAAGGCAAATGGTGTTAAAAAAAAAACCTTTTCATTCATAAACCCTTTGAACCTAATGATCACCTAAGATACGATCGATTACCATTATAACTTTTTCTTAAACTAGCATAGAATATGTAAATCTAAAGTCCTTAACCCATCATATATAGGTACAAAATCCACAAAAAAGATTCCGTAATGGAGAGAGGATGAGGTATAATGGGGCAAGAATTGTGTTTGTTTGTATTCGCGATAGGATGGATATATATGTTCATACACTGTAAATGAAAACAAAATTAGACTCGTGATATTTATACATAGGCATAGACTAGGGCTGGCAATGGGTAACCTGTTAAGACACGATAAGACCTGTTTGACTGAAAAGTACACTATTTGATTTTTTGACTTTTTTTAATACTTAGAATTAAGAGGCAAAAATCTTTCATTTCCCTTTTTTGGTACATAAAACATGAAACTGTGTTATAAACATGAGATATAAATGAGTTAAACGAGTCGTGTTCATGTTTAGAACTTGATTTGTTCGCGCGCGTCAGAGACCTGTTAACCTGTTAGGGACACGATTTGCCAGCCCTAGCATAGACACAAGTTTGTACATATGTCATTCCGTGACGTTTAAACAAAGATAATTATCAATACAATTACACTACTTTTAGCATATGCAGTTGGATCTTTTTAGCTCATAAACTGCATACATCATGAAAGAGAGTGTGAAGAAAGATAAGGATAAGGTATACGATTTGTGACCATTGATCAGTGGCCACAAACCAACCATGGGAGAAGAAGTCAGAGTTTTGTTTGAGGGGGGAAGTGTGAAATATGTTGTGGTTCTTGATTTCGAAGTATCACATGTGATGTGGCAAGTCACATGACACAAAAACAGTAATGGGTAAAAGTGTAAACATGTTAAACCTTAAAGGGGTTCTTTTAGACCAAACTTTCAAACAAGTACTCTACGTTCACACTTCACACATAACAATGATTTTAACCATACCCTCACACGTGTCTAACTCATTACCCACACGAAATTATTCCTTTTTAATATGGCCGTCTCCGAAAATCTCCGAAACGTTTTGGGCCAGGGCGACTAAAAAAAATCGGGCCCCTATTAAATTCAAGTTCTAACTTTCAATTTTCAAATATGATTAATTCAAATTTCAACTTTTAATTATCAAACATCAATATTTAGAATATATATTTTATTAAAAAATAAAGAAAAGTTGGTCTTAAATGTATTGTTATACAATAATTATAATTAAATGCATGAAGTGAGATTTGAATCTAAGTTCTCTATTTACAAATATAATTCACTAACCAATTCTTCTACCTTGGTTTTGTTGTCATTACCCACACCAAAATAATTTAAATACATTTTATACATAATATATATTTAAAAATTTTAAAATTTCGAGCCTCCCAGGAGTTTGGGCCTTGGGCCGTCGCCCACTTCGCCCATGCCCAAAACCGGGCCTGTTCTCTAAACTAGAGAAGGGGGCATTTTAATACGTCCACCGAATAATGTAGCATTCAATGAGTTGTTTCGGTTTTTAAATTGAATGGTTAACACTGAATCATTAAGACTTGAGATGTAGTTAAGCCATTAAGTGGTGAATTAGGGTGAACCTTAATGAGACCCTCTTACCAATATGAGACAAGAAAACTAACTATTAAAATGTTCAACTTAATAATAACATTTAACCATTCAAACTTCTTAACCATTTAGACATCTTAATAATTCGGCACTTAATCAACCAAACACCCCTTACTTTGTTAACGCGCACTTCTATTTTGCTAATGTACACTAATGTTTTTTTTTTTTTTTGTAAAACCATTTTTTGTTTGGTACAAGATGTTTTTTTCCTTCTTTTTTAGAGGTTATAGTTGTTTGAAAGTGACAATGATCCCCAGCTTAGCTGGTTTGAGGTGCGAGTTTACCTCTTCAGAGGGTTCCTGCACGGGGTTAGTCATAGGTTTGATTCTCGTCCATCGAAAAATCTTACCCATTAAGGTTGAAAAGGTTCGGCGTGTGGGAGGACTCGAACTTGTGACCCAGAGGTTGTTAGGACTAGAATTTCAGCATTGAACTACGTCTTTAAAAAAGCAGTACGCGAATAACTAAGTCAACTGCCTCACCCCTTGTGGTGTGGTGGTAAAGGTATTGGACTAGAATTTCACCATTGAATTACGTCTTAAAAAAATTGTGTATCGGAGAGGGGAAAGAAATTAGCCGTTAAAAATAAATAAGTAAATAATAATAAAAAAAAAAAGCTAACTAAATAAAAAACTCGTTTTCAGCCTTTTGTCTTGATTCATACAGCAAGCATCATAAATACAAGATTTCTATAAATACAACACCCCCAAATGTTTTGTTCATCAGCTCATATATTCAGTAACATAATCACTCAAAGAATTTTAATTTTCCCTTCAAAAACTCTTTTTAATTCTCCTTCAATTACATCTGTTTCTTCATTTTATAACCCAATAGGTTCCAAAAGATCTTGGTTTTCCACAAGATTCTGTGGTAACAACAGAAACCCTGTTTTAGGATTAAGATTCATGGCTACTCAATCCAAGCAATCAGTTTATGACTTCACTGTTAAGGTTTGTTCATGTTCTTAATTAAAGATTCAATTTTTATATTGTGGGTGTTAAATTTTGATTTGGGTGTTTATTGTTTTCTTGATTTTAGGGGTTTGGATTGTTTTTATTGGTTAAAGATTTATATTACATTGTGGGGTTTTGTTGTTGAGTAGGTTTGTATGATAAAGTTTTGATCTTGATCAGTGGTTATGTAATTTGTTTATGTTTGGTTCATGTTTGTTATCTTGATTTTAGGGTTTTTGATTGTTTTAATTGGTTAAAATTTAGGTTACATTGTGGGTTTTTGTTATTAAGTAGGTTTATATGTAAAAGTTTTGATCTTGATGTTGTTATATGATCGTAGCAACCTTCTATTAGGATATGTAATAAGACGATGGCTACCTAAATCATGATCAAACATTGTTGAAGGCTAACAAGGGATATGTAAATTTAAGTATAAAGCCGGAAGTTAAATACTTTTCGCTCGTCAAGTTCTGATTTGTTATTTTTATATACTTGCAACGTTCGGTTGTTAAGCATTTGTAAAAATCTGCATACAAAGACCTCGATCAGCAGGACCTACAAAGGGGTGGTGTAGTGGTAAACCGTAAACGCTTAAGTCTCTCTAGCGACTAGAGAGGTTTCACGTTCGAACTGGTTTTCTGCTATTAAACCCCTTTGAAGGTCAACTGTCCAGCGCAAGCTGCGTTTTACCTTATCCCATTGGTTAACAGGGCATTGGTGGTGGGGATGTGAGTTTTCCGGTAAAGGGGGGGGGGGGGGGGGGGGGGGGGGATCAACAGCCGTCATTGAGCATTGGTTTTGTTTTCTTTCAGGATGCAAAGGGCCAAGAAGTGGAGCTTAGCAAGTACAGGGGAAAAGTGTTGTTGATTGTTAATGTGGCATCACAATGGTAAACCATATGCTCCAATCGGTTTCCATTAATGATGATATAAAAGCAATATAGATGTTAACGAACTATTTTTGCTCTTTTTATTGTGTTTCAGCGGATTTACGAATTCTAATTACCCTGAGCTTACAACCTTGTACCAGAAGTACAAGGATCAAGGTTCGTTCCTTTTCCACCCTTTTGAAATGTTCGACTTCTTCAGTATTTCGGAGACGGGCTCACGGTGTTTTTTGTGATTTAATAGGTCTTGAGATTCTCGGGTTTCCATCCAATCAGTTTAATGGGCAAGAACCAGGGAGCAATGAAGAAATTCAGGAGTTTGTTTGCACTCGCTTTAAGGCCGAGTATCCCGTCTTTGCCAAGGTTGATACTCTACTTATAGTCATTTTACATTTATTTAACACATTTTTGAAATTCACAAATCTCAAAACGGATGCAACTTTTTTAAGTCGTTAAGACCCAAAGGTTTGTTACCTTTGCCAATCCGTAGACTATTTGCGTAATTAGCCGATCCATATGACATGTCTATATTGCGATTTTAATCGTTTTATTAGAAACGCTATACATTGTCCCTAGTGTTTGTTCCTATGAACGCGTTTGATTTTCTTCTTCGCTAACTTATCGTTAGTAAAATTTGTTTAAAATTTTTAAAATGACCATCATATGGATGTGCTTTGCTGACCGAATACATTGGACGCTTGGTTAATATAGGTTGACGTGAATGGTAAAAATGCCGAGCCCTTGTACACTTTCTTAAAGTCGAGCAAAGGTGGGATTCTTGGTGACAGCATCAAGTGGAACTTCACAAAGTTTCTAGTCGACAAAAGAAGGAAAAGTCGTTGATCGTTATGCTCCAACCACCACTCCTTTCAGCATCGAGGTAAAGCTTGTTTTGTAGCATTATCTGTCTAAATTCGACTACCCGAAAAATTACTCATGTTTTCTTGTTTTTTATTGTGGTACTGCAGAAAGATATCAAGAAGCTGCTTGGTGTTGCCTAAGTACTGGCCCTTATGATCCATGCTTCCATATTTCACTATAAATAAGCAGCGGCATCGTTATGCATCATAGTTGATTAGTTTCCGAGTGTTTTAGTTTCTGAATGTTTTCGTGTGCTGTAACGTCGAACTTTTGAACTTTATCTTGCGACGATAGTTTATATAAGCCGAGTTTTTATTAATGTAATAACCTTATACATAAATGTCTAGTCTTTTATTTATGCAACTACATGGGTTTTATTAGAGTCAAGTATCTTGTCACACTGGGACACCCTCTCCGCCTTTTTTAAGCAGCGTTCATGCCATTGGCGGTGAGCGGTGGCAAACGCCCAGGTGCACACACCGTCTTTTGCATAATTCAAACCATATTTATGGTAGTTGCAATGGGTTTCTTGGTAGGGGCGCAGCTTCATAGGGGCGGGAGGGGGCCCGCCTGACCCTCCGAAGTTTCGTTCAGAAGTTCCGATTATATAGTATCCATATATAATTTTTTTTTGGTATATACGGTTTCGACCCCGGTAACCCGGTGATTTCCAACCCCCGAGATTTTCGCTTAAGCTTCGTCACTGTTCTTGGTGGAGCTCTTTATATAGTTATATAAGAGTTGATTGATACATATACCACAGATTATCAGGAGAGATTGCAATTTAAAATCATCATTTCTGTGATGATTGCACACTAATAACCAATTCACTCGGTAATTTGTGATGAACCTGAAACAAGTGAGCAGGTCTAACCAGTGCCACTCGTAGCCACGCCAAAGCATTTGTCGATTTGGCCCCCATTGAAGATTTTACAGTCCTGCAACTACTCTAGTTGTATCGCAGGCGTCATACCTCGAATGTTTATAAGTTGTATTTATCGCAGACGGTATAATAACTTCATGGTTAAACATGTGAGTGACGATAAATAATTCAATTTCAGACATTGCGAGGAAATCTCCACTCGCAACTAAAAGAAAGAGTAGCGAGATGCTACACTGGCTGACTAATGATCTACCTCTGCTTTCGTATGAAACTTTTTTATCGTCTTTAGTAGTTATTAACTTGCAGATGCAAAAATAATAGCAACGACCGATGTTAGAGAGAAAAATTGTTTCGTTTTGTGCATGCTTGACGAGTTTTGTGTCTGAATAACGGCATGAAAGCTTTAGCTATCAAAACGTCGCATGAAAAACATGAAAAGATTTGCCAACATTCGCATGAACAAACTCCAGAAATAAACATAATATAGCCTCAAAGAAAGAAGATAACTTTCAAATCCCAGTTCATGAAACTGATACCTACAGATAGCCAATGGTGCATCTCAAGATTTCACCGAACAATTAAAAAAGAACGGTTCTACAACCTTAAACGAACATAAAGATGTAAACTTCTTTTGTTACAGACACACAACACACCGTTGATCTACAGAACGATGTCTAGTTAAGCTGAACTCCAGGACTTTTTTCATCTCCCGAGGGCGGCTCGCCAACAGTCTATGCTTTAGAATTATCTCCGCCGCCATACAGGAAGCTACTAACCACCACCTGCCACCAGAAAAGAATGTGTTGTGATGTAGCGAAAAGAAAAAGGAGTATAAATAAAAAGACTTGTGAAAATGATGATACCTGGACTAAGGTGGAGGCGATAAGTTTACCGCCAATTGCGCCGCCAATCACCTGACCAACAGGCATTACAAACAGAAATACTAAGACCACCCGTTCGGTTGCGGGGGCCTCCGGTTTCGGCAAGCAGGTAGCAACCTGACAAACATAGTATCTCAAACCGACCCTACAAAGCAGTTGAAAGAGCTATGTAAGAGTTATGATCGACTAACAGGCGTCAAATTAGGTCAAGCGTTCACGTTATGCTTTATTTTTTAACGTCTTAAACAAATAAATATAAAGAAAATTAACTAAAAAGGAACCAAGTTAAACAATTTGAAAGATGCGCAAAAGTGTATGCCGATTCACAATATCCCCTACGTTTATTTATTCAAATAAACTATAGTCATGTTTAACACTACTCGTTTTATAAAAAGTTGTACAAGTGTAGGCAAAAGGTGTTTCGGGCCAACCCAACCCGGCCCGTTTTGATCCCTACAAAAAAACAGGCATGTTTTGACAAATTACCTAACCCGCCAAATTGCCACCTCTATATTTTAAGCAAAAAAAAAAAGAAAAGAAAAAAAAAAAGAAAACAGTGCAATAAAGATTCTAACAGAGCATCAAGAAAATATGTGTTGACTTGTCAAACCTCATAAGCCACGGTTCCACCAGAAGCCGTAAATTTGGCGTAATGTCACAGTCGAAACAGAACCGCTGCCTGACAAGACGCAGAGAGCCCTTTGCCTCTGTTGTGCAAATGATAGTATCTTTTCTGCAACATCCTGCAACATACAAGCTCACAATGAACTTCCATTTCAAGATTCACATTTACCAACTTACACAAAAAAAAAAAGTGTTCATTTACAGGATGACCGGAAATAACTCCCAACATTTCGCTCATATACTGTTTTCCGGTCCACAAGATACTTAAATGAATGTCCCTGGATTTTTTATAAAACTGTGTAAATGTTCTAAAT